>CM066319.1:180958860-182443860 GCA_033807775.1 Saussurea involucrata | reverse complement strand
TTCTTTCGGTTTTGCCGTTCTTGTTGATCGATTTTGATTCGATTTTTGGTTTAGTTGCATCAGTTTTAATGAATTTCAATCTTCTGTATACGACGCATCGAACTAATCACCCTTTCTGGTTGGGACTCTGGTTATTTTCAATCTTAAGTAGCAATACGATATTAGGGTTTCCAGTAGTAAATGTGTTATTCTTTTTATTCCTTTTCACAAATTTAATTGATCGCTTGACTTATGTTATACACCATACGATTTTTCTTTTTTCTTCTGCAATTGATAAGTGAATCTGAGATATGCACAAATTTCAGTTTTGTGGAATAAATTTTCACTTTTTATGTACATTACTTGAAGGTAATTGATACAAGTAAGAATGGCGTCTCTGAAGGAGATTCTAAATCGGCGACCAGTGGCGGCAACAGTGCGGCTAACCATCCCAGCTGGCGGCGCAAGACCTGGACCACCAGTAGGTCCCGCAGTCGGTCAATACAAGGTTAACCTAATGGCATTCTGCAAAGACTTCAATGCCCGCACCCAAAAGTACAAACCCGACGCACCTATTTCTGCAACCGTTACAGTTTTCAAAGACAACACTTTTGAGCTCAGTGTTCGTTCTCCTTCTGTTACATGGTACCTAAAGAAGGCGGCTGGGATCGAGTCTGGAAGTGGCCGTGCAGGTCATGTTGTAGCATCAACCCTAACCCTAAAACACATCTACGAAATCGCGAAGGTGAAGCAAGCGGATCCGTATTGTCAGTACATGTCGCTGGAGGCCATTTCGAAATCGATTATAGGTACGGCTAATTCTATGGGAATTAAGGTTGAAAAGGAGTTGGATTGATTAATAATCTTGATTGATTATGTTATGTTTTGTAGACTAGAGATGAAAAAATCTTTGGGGAACCCATAAAAAGTTCTTGTTGTTTGAAGTTGTTTTAAGGTTTTCTTGTGATGAAAATTGAAAATCAAGCTTCTTTTCAACCATTGTTAACTGTGTGGAACTTGTGAAAGAAAGATTAGTTTTTTTTTTCAGAAATGAAGTGTTGTTTGTTGATTATTTATGTCCATTTTGAATCGTAGACATGATTATGAACACATGGATGGGTTTCGGTGAGAAATTGAGGTTAACGTGAGAAGCGGAAGGAAGTGGTAAGCAACCGTTGGATGAGAAATCGACGCACATTAGAATGAGATGCACCGAGATGTACCAGATCAATCCCTTCTAAGGCGCAATTCATGGGAGGACATTTGATTAAAAGTGATCAACGGTTCAGATCAACTTCTCACGTTTCTCACGTTAACCTCAATTTCTTATATGATCCTTCATAAACACATACATCAGATACTCTTACGTGACAGTAGTGGTTGGGCGCTAGTGAAATAGGTGGATGAAAGAATTGTTGAAGTGGTTGGGCGCTAGTGAAATAGGTGGATGAAAGAATTGTTGAAGGTTTTAAGCCTTTAGTTTGACATGGGTAGTTTAGTAATTTACCAACTTGACATGGTGGACGGTGGTGGTGGTGGTGACTGTGAAGATGGTGGACGGTGGTGGTGGCGGTGGCAAGTGGAGGTAGTTGTGGTCGGTGTGGTGGTGGGTGGCGGTAGTGGTGGCAGCGATGGCTGGTGGCCGACAGTGGTTGTGAAGGTTGTTGTAGTGAAGGAGGTTGAGGTGGCCGACGGTGGCTGGTAGTGAAGGAGGTTGAGGTGGCCGAGGGTGGCTGGTGGTGGTGGTGGCCATTAAAACAAATATTTTACTAGGTTTATATTAAACGAGGGTGGATTTGTAACTTTTTAGTTTTTGTCCCATCGTTGTCCAATCTAGGAGTGCTCGGAAACCCGATCAATCCAACCAACCCAACTCAACCCAATGCAAAATAACTCAATCCGAAACAACCTCTAATCGAGTTTTAAAATCTTCAAAAGTATGTATTGAGTTGGAGTTGTGTTACGATCATTTGAACGCAATCCAACCAGATGTCAAAGCCCTTGTAGCCATAGAGGTTCACCTACTTCAGGCCATTCGTGGTTGCTTGGGAATTAGTCGGTACACGTAAGCTGGCCCGGAAACTCATCGTTACAAAAAAAAATCATGGGTATATTTGTAAAAAAATATACATATTTTCTTTCTTTTTTTCTTCTATTTAAAAACATAAATTTTATTTTCTTCTCTTCCTTTTATTTCGTTTTCAAAAATACAAATAAAAAAATTATTCCCCTTTCCTGTTTTTTTTTCCAAATTCGAGAACACAATATAATTCCTTTATCACCAATTGTAGAGGGGAAATTAATTAAAATACCCCAAGTTTGACCAACTGTTACCGAAATACCCTAAATTTTTTCCATTTTGCAAAAATACCCTAAATACCCGCGATGGATCCCGCGATCGCGGGCTAGGGCTGACGTGGCACGTACTTTGGGTACAAATGCCCCGCGAAGCCCCTCAACTTTGGCCGCGGTGCACTTTTGGTCCCTGCCCGCGATCGCAGCCCGCGATGGACCAAAATTTACAGTTTTGGTCCCTGAAAATTTACACTTTCAGCCCCTGTACTTAGACGAATCTTGCATGCTTTTACTGTTTTTTTCCACAATTATTGTACTTTGAAGACCGATTTGTGGTTGAAATTCATTTGCATGTTTGAGATTTCATCCATAAATATCAGTAATATGCAATTCACAATTCACACTTGTTCTTGATTTCTTTCTTGATTTCTCTCTTGCTTTCTTTCTTTGAATTGCTTTCTCTCTTGATTTCTCTTCTCTCATTTCATCCACAAATGGCATCGTCATCAAACCCTAAGTCTACTCCTGAAAAAATGCCACCTCAAATCGAAGTCGCCATAGCAAAAAAGGAAAAGGAGATAGATGAACTAACAGAAGAGTGGAAAAAAATTATGGACAGGAAGGCAGTCCATTTGAGAAAGATCGAAGAGGAAGACAGGGAGATCAAAAGGATGAAAGGGGATATAAAAGCTAGGGAGGCTCGTGTTCGTCGAGAACAAGAAGCAATTCACCATATTCTGCAAGACTTCGCAATTATTCAAGCGAAGGTAAACGAGAAGCAAGCTTGGATTGATGAAACTAAATCAATTTTTAAGTAGGTGGTGGTTGTTTTAGTTGTTTTGTATTTTTTTTCTTGTTTTGTATATTTTTTACTGTGTTGTTGTTTTGTATTTTTTGTTGTTGTTAATTTCTCTGAAAAGTAGTTTTTAAGCCGCTGAACCACGGTTAGGTTGGATACATCATGCAAGGTCAAGTCAGAGGTTACCTCATTCGTGGGCCTACTCCTCTTGTAGAATATATGACAACCCTCAACTCATTTGCTAAAGTGTGTGCGGGTTGTGGTACACAATGGCCATACGTGGTTGCAAAAGCAGAAGTCGTTGAAGAAGGGTCAGAAAGATTGAAGATGAAGAGCATGTTGGATGGAATACAAACTAGCTGTGTTATCAATGTTTATTTAAAAGCATATGTATGTGTGTATTTATCTAATATGAATATATTTATCATTTACAAACTAGCTGTGTTATCAATGTTCATTTAAAAGCATATGTATGTGTGTATATATATCATTTACAAATCAGTGTTTAGATCAACAGTATCATATGTGTTTGTTCCAACAAAAATGTCAAGAAATGATCATTTCCAGATCTTACAGATAAAGGTCTCCTTTTTAAGTCTTCTTCTTCTTCATATATACATATAATATATATATATATATATATATATATATATATATATCTAAAAAGCTAGAAACCTGCTTCCATTCTTGCTACTAATCTTTCTTGCTATATAAACAGACATGTGTACTCAGAGTTAACATTCACTGCCATGGTAACAATCAACCTTTCTTCTTTCTTTCGCTTATCATATCAAACTCCTATTTTCTTTATGTGTGTAAATATATAATACGAATATATATATCATTTACAAACTAGCTGTGTTATCAATGTTCATTTAGAAGCATATGTATGTGTGTATATATATCATTTACAAATCAGTGTTTAGATCAACAGTATCAACAGTATCATATGTGTTTGTTCCATATGGTTCAAGCTGTGACGGGCCCGGGGTGTGACTGACAGAATGTCTCCTTAGCACGGTTGAAGGGGCGGGATTTGGACACTCTCCACGAGTGTGTCCTACGCATTGGCACCGAGTACATCTTCGATGTATCGAACTTTCACCACGTGATGGACGTCGGTCGTTCTTTCTCGGTCTCCCGACCCTGTTCTTATCCATTAAAGGTGGATAGCATGGTGGAAGCGGGTCGGGTGGATACACCCATGCTGCAGGGGGTCCAGCTGGGTTTATTACCTCCACGTATGTTTTCCGGTAATATTCGGACGTGAAGAAAGGTACAGCCAAGTCGCTGCAATCTGTACGACCCATATATGTTGCTGCAGCGATGGCATGGCCGCACGGTAACCCAGATTTATCCCATTCGCGACACGAACAAAGGTGGTCTTCCATATTCACAATCGCGTGAATATAGTCATCATGCACCTCGTACTTCCCATACCCGATTGCTCTTACCGGCCATGTCGCCGCACGACGCGCCCTGTACTGAACGATATTCTCCGTCGTTGGTGTGAGTGCATTTTGCATCTCAGCTCCTTTTAGGCGTCGAATTTGGTACCACTCTTGTTGAAAGGCCCGAAAGTAGTCCATAAGATTAATAATCGGACATCTACGCGCAAAACGGGAGAGTGCATTCACAGACTCTACACTATTCGAGGTCAGAATATCATACCGTTGTCCAGGAAAATGAGCCGCGGACCACCTCTCCGGTCCAGCATCGTCAAAGACTTTGGCTGCTTCCTTGACACTGTATCGTAGCATATTCATGTACTTGTTAAACTCCCGATCCGTATATGCTCTGCATTCCGCCCAATAGACATCCTTGTAGGTGGTAATACGTTTGTCCTTGGATTTGGCGTTCATCTCCAAATGTCGACAGCATATGGCGTGAGGGGCGTTTGGGTACATGGCAGAGATTGCGGCGCTTATGGAAGGAGCCCTGTCAGACATAAACACCAACCCTTGCAGGTCTACGATAGCTTGTCTCAACATGGACATAAACCAAGTCCACTCGTCCCCGGTTTCAGACTTGCCTACGCCGAAAGCTACTGGAACGATGGAGTTATCCCCGTCCATGGCAACCGCCAGGAACATCATACCCAAGTAACGGCCCTTTAAATGGGCTGCGTCTATTATCAGGACACGACGTAGATTTGCCACAAATGTGCGGATCTGCAAAAACATAGGTTAAAATGTTATAGTTTATAATGTGTAAATGTTATAGTTTATAACGTGTAAACATATAACGTGTTAAAATACGTACCGCGGGTCCAAGGGCCACGAAGCACATCTCAAACCGTCCACGTGAATCGGTCCGTAGTTGCGTGACAATACCAGGGTTCTGCAGCTGCAAATTATATAAATATGTCGGGAGTCGTTCATACGACTCCTCGAACGTGCCTCTCACCATAAACAGTGCATGGCAGCGCGCACGCCACGCTTGGTGGTAATCAATCGTGACGTCGAACTGTCGGTGAACGTCGTGGACGATGTCCTTTGGACGCAATGACCTGCTAACATCAAGAAATTTGTTTTTCAGGATCGCACCCAAAGTCTTTTTGCCGGCTTGTTTGTGGTGGGGATTAAGTTGCGTCCTCGTACAAGTGTGTACGTCGTGCAACTTTCTAATCATTATCGCCCCTCCTTTGGGACCCGTGTGAATCGCGTACAACCTCCACTCACACTTTTCTCTAGCACATTCAACTACGTATTTGCTTTTGTCAGATGCCCGCACGCGACTTTGGAAACCCTCTTCCAAGAACTTGAGTCCGATCTGACTTGCTAAGAGATCCTTCGAATCGAATATCTGACCTGCTGTTAAACTTTCATTGCGAATATAAGTTGTAGGTTCGTAGCTTTGTGTCTGGGTATGGGAGTCTGGAAGAATAGGGGGCATATCAAAAAAGTCATTTATCTGACTACATGATTTTCTACTAGGGGTATATTCTTCGTGATCATCATTATCGGTGTCTGATCTGTCTATTTCAGAATTACCCGTTCTGAAAACGTGGGTTTCGTCATCAGCAACTCCAGCAATACGCCATTCGTGTGGTTGTGGTGGTTGTTGTTGTTGAGAATCAGGCTGCTCTATTTGTTGAGAATCAGGCTGCTTTATTTGTTGAGAATCACCCTCCTCGTCACCGTCATCGTCACCGTCGTCGTCACCGTCGGATACGCCGGGATACACAAAGAGTAATGGGGGTCTTTCTGAATCGACTGCAAGGTGCAGAAAAGTAGAGATATCCCCATCGTTGGATAAATCCACAAATGACCCATCGCCATTTTTAAACACTAACTTGCAAATATCAGAAGAGTTGATTCCACATTTTTGCATGGCGTATTCCACAAACTTCTGATAAGTATAGTTTACTGACACTTTTACACCATGCTTAGATTTATAAGCAAAATTCCACTCATTGTTATCTTGCACCCATTCACCATCAAAACAGAAATATAGCTTAGCTTTTGCAACAGATGAACTCATTTTTTCAGTAGTATCTCAAACACAAAATATTGCAGAAAGAAATATTGCAACAATGAAATCGTTGTGTGAGGATTATGGCTTGCATTTTACGTCTATTTATCAATGAAACAACCAACATATCAGAAAACCAATCTCTCATTTCATCCACAAACTGGTATTCCAAAAACATTGATTTAACATTGATTCAAACATGCAAATGAATTTCAACCACAAATTGGTCTTTAAAGTGCAATAATTGTGGAAAAAAACAGTAAAACAGGGGCTGAAAGTGTAAATTTTCAGGGACCAAAAGTGTAAATTTTCAGGGACCAAAACTGTAAATTTTGGTCCATCGCGGGCAGGGACCAAAAGTGCACCGCGGCCAAAGTTGAGGGGCTTCGCGGGGCATTTGCGGCCAAAGTACGTGCCACGTCACCGTATCCCGCGATCGCGGGACCTCATCGCGGGTATTTAGGGTATTTTTGCAAAATTGAAAAAATTTAGGGTATTTTGGTAACTCAATGTTTGACTTAGGGTATTTTAATTAATTTCCCTAAAAGTTTGTTAGCGTATTAAATACATTTTATGTTTAATCAGATAATATAATTAGCGTTTAAAAGTTTTTTTTTGGAATTTTTATTGATGTTTTTACGGCTTTTAGAGGAGGCCCTGGGGTAATAGAACAAGGGAGGAAGAAAGAACGGAGCTTTGGCTCCATAAGAAAGGTTTGGAACCCTGTAGAGAATGAAGAGGGGCCAAAGATCTTCGACCAACATTAATTGTCGTCAAATAAGCGGTCCAAATAATAGCAAATCGTAACGTAAAACCCTTGAATTAAATTGAAGTATGTTACGATTTAGCATATTTCTTTTATGGATCATTTAATTTTTTTTAAGGGTGTCCTAGGCTATGCCTAAACTAATCCGTTGGCAAATTATGACTGTAAGACATCAGCTCTGATTAAACCTCAGTGGCCACAAGTTGCGTACGCCTAGATTCGAACTCTGGACAGATGGAATATTCCACCACATCTCCAGGGCCTTAACCAGTACGCCACAACCCTTGTGGTTAAAATATAGTTGGAACAAAATATGCATCTATATATTTGTAATTTTAAAGGGGAATTATATTGTGTAAGGTTCTCAAACTTTTAAACACTTTAAAGCAATTAAACAAATTTTATATAAAATCATAAGTTCCAATAAACCTTATATTATGGGTTTTTTTTGTAATACTTTAATAATTTTATCACATTGACCGACTTTACAAGTCAAAAGAATTTATTTTACGAGTTTCAAATATTGTTCGCGATTTATTTGTCCAAAAAGCTATCTACTGATTTAATCATTCAAAATTGAAAATTTTGTTTTTTTTTCAATAAACATTTAACTTGATATAATTATGCCTAAATTTCCAAAAACAGACATTTAGATGCTCGTGATAAAATTATACTAAATAAAGAAATTATGTATCATACACAAAGTAGTTGTTAAGGGTCACTTTTTCTGTACTCAATGCACCAAATCTTGGTTTTATGCAAGTTGAGAAGGACGTAACACTTTCAAATAAACCAGATAAATCAAACCAAACAAACTCAGTAAATAATGTAGGTCTAGAGGTAGAATGTATGCTATTATTTTCATTATAAGAGAGTAGGCAAGAATGATTCCTACTCCAAGAAACAAGGCATTAATAATCTTGAAAAATCATTAATAAATCTTGAAGTTGACCAAAACATAAAAAAGAAAAGGCGAAGATTTTCGGTTATTCAAGCGAAAGATCTTGTCAATGCCTTTACAAACACAACGAACGAACTAACTAACGACCACAAAGACCACCAACAATCTCAAGCTTTTCTACTACAACAAGTCTTAATCGTCTCACATTATGCCAACGATTCTCTTCAGCTTCACGTTGAGCCTGCATCGCTGACAAAGGTTCGGTTATTTTCCATCTTAGACACCCTATATATTTTCATTTTTTTAAATGTATATTCTAGAATAGAAGAAGTTCACATGAAACCAAACAAACCCAGTATATCACACACACCTCCAGGTGAGGTTCACATAATTATGTTAATGAAAAAGAGTGGAGTTAAAGGTAAATGGTGTTCAAGAATCACATTTTCTTTTAGAATGCTCGGCTCATGCAATCTATCAAAATCTACTATAATTGGAGATAGGAATCAAGTTGGTTATACAAAATCACATCATAAATGATATAAATTATAGGAATCAAGTTGGTTATACAAGCAAAAGAGTCCACTTTACAATCTTACCCTCTTAAAAAATAAGTCCTGTAGCAAATTTTAACATTAAAGACAGATTTGGTGTTTCTAAATTAATTACCTTTTTAGATCACCAAGAGAAAACTTGTCTTTAAGTTGATCCCAAATTGGAAAGTGGATCCTTTTATAATGTTCTCATAATCTACAAACAAACCACATATCTGGTATACTCAAATATCATAAGGAAATATTTCCAAAAATGCACTAATTGAGGAGTTAAGACATACAATAATCAAAGTAGAAAACATTGCCATATAATCAAAACTATACCAAATGAACCCAATATAGGTGGGGTCCATGGAGGGTATCTGGGTAGATGCACACAGACCCGACATGTACCCGAAAGAGTAGAGCAGTTGTTTCAATGAAGATAATTGGAACTAAGAAAGTGAAAAAGAGAAAGATCTGTGCCAGAAAAGCAAGAATTACCTCACCTACTCTGCTATCCAAATGGCTCATTGTTATGTAAAGATGTGAACATCATAACTGCATCACTTTGTTTTGTTTGACACAAGCAGGTACCTTAAAAGCTTGACATTTCCACGATGAACTCCGTTCAACAGCCATCGCGCCATTGGCAGTGGGCCCCACAGAAAACGAGCCCCTAGAAGTACGATCTTCTTTTGGGGTTGCTTGATCCCTATCATGACAGATGCTTAAAGGCAGCTTCTTCTGTTTCATTCTTCCCCTCTTTCTACCAAGAATACTGATATCCTCCTCACTAGATTTTGCCTTTGATTGTATACTTTCTGAATTCCCATTTTCCATTTTCGACTTTGAAGCGTTTTCTACTTCTTTACCAATGGTTGTTACCGTTTCGAGGGGTTTACTGGCTCCATTGCTAGAAGGAGAAATCTGGTCACCAACTATACTTCCACTGTTAATTCTACTATTTTCTGAAGAGATTTTAAGCTTTTTATGCTTATGAGTCTTTACGTCAGAGGGCAAACTACACTTTGAAATTCTAGGGGAGCTGTTTATGGCCTGATGCAATTGACGAGCTAATTCTTCATCATTCGTTTTACCATTCTCTAACCTCGGTTTCTTATTGTTGCTATACAACATTTGAACCTCAACTTGCTTTTTCTTATTATTTTTCTTCAATTGTTGTTCCGCAGAAGACGGTATCTCCTGATCATCAACACTTGCTTTCTTCTTCTTCTTCAATTGTTGCTCTGCAGAAGATGGTATCTCTTGATCATCATCAACATTTGCTACAAATTCTAATGCTTTCTTGGCGGCAGCCATGGCTTTGGATGCTATAACCGCCTTTTCTTCAGCTGCCGCCCTTGCAGCCATTGCAACCTTGATTGCAACTTCAGCTGCTGATCTGGAAGCCGCCACGATCTCCTCTTGTGAAGGGTTATCGTTGCTCAAATGAGCTCTCAATAAGTAAGTGATACGGTTATCAAATTCGTTCAACGAGCTATAACTAGATGGTGAATAGGAATTTCCATTTCCATTGACATCACCATTCTGCTTTTTCAAACAGGCAAGTAAACGCTTTCGTGGAGGCAAAAGCACGTCAGAATCCAAATGATTTACATCACATACGTTTGCTTCCATTATTTGTTACATCAACGTAATATCTTCAAACAATTTGGAAGCAAAATTTCTGCATGGAAATTGGAAGTAAAAGAAGAAAAATTCATCCAATTTTGTAGCATAATAATCGATCAAAGCATAAACAAGCAATCAAATTCAATTTTTATCAAAATTCTCGAAACCCTAACAAAGGATTCCAACACCATAGTTAAATTCAGATAATCCAGATTCAATTCCACACAAACAAACAAACAAACAAACAAACAGAATTACACAATTTTAATCAGTTTCAATCTCCCCAATTCAATACATTAAAACAAAGGAACAATCCGATCAAACAATTTAGACAAAAAAGGGAATCACGAGGCTTGATTCAACAAAATTTCACAAATCCAATCGAGCTGATCGATTAAAGATGTGTTAATTGTTGATTAAACACAATTGGATTGAGCAAATTACAGATAAATTGAACAAGAGTTGAAGGAAATGAAGATGAATAACGTACCTGATCGTGTGTTAAAAGGGGCATATATATATATATGTGTATGTGTGTGTGTGTGTGTGTTAGAATTAGGGTTTTGAGATGTGAAAGGAAGATGGTCTGCAAGTAGTTTTGAGAGAGAGAGAGAGAGAATGAAGATCATATATATATATATATATTGTCAGATAATTTCGATTGGTTCCGGTTCTAGAAACCCATAAAACGCAAATCCAGTAAAAAAGTTTTGTTAACCCGCCGTTATTCTTTCCACATTCTTTTACATTATTATTAAACAGATAGAGTCGGGTTCCAACGAAAACGGTACATATTTAATAGAACACGAAAACGAACAAATTATTAATAGTTTTACATTAACACACGAAAAAAAGACTTTGGCCGCAGGTTCAGGTCTGCCTGGCTTTTTTGCACGTTAATATAAAATCACTAATGATTTGTTCGTTCTTGTGTTCTTTTAAATAGTTATTGTTCTCATTTCATTCTTCTTATATATATATGTATATATATATATATATTTATGCCATTGTGGCTTAAATTACCAATTTGCCACTTACAACTAGGCCGACAACGGGTAAAATGGGTAGAGTAAGGGTTATTTCGTTATCCAATCTATTTAAAATAACGGTTAACGAAACGAATAATGGATAAATGGTGAAATAAATTTTACATTTGAACTATAGAAAAATTGGTAAACATCAAATATGTAAAACATAAATTCATAAATATAACAATTAGTTTATATCTAATTTATTATAGTAAACATTTTAACATTACTCTAAATATAATCATAGTATAATGTTTTAAAAACATTATAAAATTGTAAGACAACACTTCTGATTGTAATTTTTTTTCCAGTGTCGTCTTCTTTTGATACAGGGAGAATTCGAGAGTTAATAAGGGTTTTTGCAAATAATTGGAAAAGGGGAAAACGAACTCGAAGAGAAAGACGAGCTCGAAAGAGACTCAGAACTTGGCATCAAAGAAGAGATAAACGGAAAGCACCGGGTATAGAAAGGTTACGAGGAAAATTGAGGAACAAATTCAAAATGACAAACAACGCCCGAACCAGGTTACAAGTTAGTTGCATGTCTGCTAACTCATATCAAACTCACTGTTTGGCCGTCGCATGATGCATCCAGTTCCTTTCCAATTTCTTAAGCCTCCCAACATCCCAATCCTACTAAAAGTCTCACGTGGCAATCAATCAATTGCCAATTTGCCATCCTTTATTTGATCAAAGTCTTTGTTTTATTTTATTAATTTCCTTTGTTAATTCATAATTATCTTAGTTTTAGATTTACTTTTTATAATTATCTCGAAACTAGAAAACGATAAATATGATAATTAAACTTAAACGTAAAAAGATAATTATAAAAGGGTAAATCTAAAACTAAGATAATTATGAATTAACAAAGGAAATTAATAAAATAAAGCAAAGGCTTTGATCAAATAAAGGATGGCAAATTGGCAATTGATTGATGGCCACGTGAGACTTTTAGTGTGATTGGGATGTTGGGAGGCTTAAGGAATTGGGAAGGAATTGGATGCATCATGCGACGGCCAAACAGTGCTGGGAGTGAGTTTGATGTGAGTTAGCAGACATGCAATTAACTTGTAACCTGCTTCGGGCGTTGTTTGTCATTTTGAATTTGTTCCTCAATTTTCTTCGCAACCTTTCTATACTCGGTGCTTTTCATTTATCCTTTCTTTGATGCCAAGTTTCGAGTCTCTTTCGAGCTCGTCTTTCTCTTCGAGTTCGTTTTCCCCTTTTCCAATTATTTAAAAAAACCCTTATTAACTCTCAAATTCTCCTTGTATCAGTCACCCTCACTTGAAAAGAACTCGTCCTCGAGTTCACTTGAAAAACAACTTTACCCGACTCGTAGAACATGCGTTTCTTCAAAACGCTTGGACGCACAACTTGGTCTCCAAAATTCAAGAGTTCCGACCAGTATTCAAATTCCAACGGAGGTTGTCGCAGTTGTTTCCATACGAGCGATATTTTATCAAACTCGAAAGGGTAAGAGCTTAGAGTAACTTTACCGGGAATCGTTTCTGTTTGATCCGGAGCTTTGGGTGTGGGAACAACGAAAACAAAATCTTCGGGATTAATCGTTTTGACTTCTCGCAACAAAGGTTCCGTTGGCTCGGGGATGTACTCCATTAGCTTGCTTTCGGCTTCTTTGACGGTTAACCCGAAATCTGTTGTCGACTGTTTAGGATCGATACCGGTCTCGCGCTGTGATTCTGTTTCAACGGTAACGATTTCATCTTCAACCTTGTCCGACAAGACTTCCTCTTTTTCCGGTTGTCTTTCCGGAATGTGTGGTTGATTGAGTAGGGAAGAAACCGAATTTATATTACAATTATAGTTGTTGCTTTTCTTGTCGGTGCATTCTTCGAAGTTGTTAACTTGTCTCATGGCAATCTTTTGGTCGCCCCAACGGAATAGTACGATGTTGTGTCGGCGCTTGTAAGTGGCATTAGTATCGAATTTCCACGGTTGACCCAATAGAATGTGGCAAACGTCTATATCAAGGACATCACATAGTACCTCTTCTCGATATTGTTTGCCAATTGAGATGGGGACCCGACAAGTTTGTGTGACTCTCACGTGAAAACCGTCCTTGACCCACCCAAGAGAATAAGGAGCTTCATGTGGTTGAGTAGGTAGGTTAAAGTAATCGACTAATTTTTAGGACACGAGGTTCACACAACTTCCATTATCAATAACTAAGTTACAAACCTTTTTGTGCACCGAAAAATGAGACCAGAAAAGATCTTCGTGTTGGCTCTCTTCCTTTGACGAAAGGAGTATTCGTTGAAGTACGATATTGATCTTTTCTTGGGAGTCTTCCTCCTCTTCGGATTCGGAACTCGAGAGATTAACCTGGTTGTGGTTGCCATCGTACAGAACCCTAACCGGTCCTTCAAACCTGTCTCTTCTCCGACGATTGTCGTTGACGATATTGGGTTGAAGCCTATTAACAACCGCTGTCAGATTCGCGAGTGTTGTGGATAAGGCCACATCCGACTCAACCAAGTCTGCTTTGGTAGCGGGTTGTTGATCTGCCATTGATGGTGAAAAGACAGGCGAATCCTGCTATGATGCCACTTGACGCAGCGTAGGTTTGCGGAAAGATAGCGTCTAAATCTTTTTGATAGATGAGAATTACGAAACGTAAAACTCAAAACTTAAGAGAAAACTCTTAAAACGAAACTTTTATTAATTCATGAATTGATTATATTTGAAGAATAAAACCCTATTTATAATCGAAACTAGAAAACGATAAATATGATAATTAAACTTAAACGTAAAAAGATAATCATAAAAAGTAAATCTAAAACTAAGATAATTATGAATTAACAAAGGAAATTAATAAAATAAAGCAAAGACTTTGATCAAATAAAGGATGGAAAATTGGCAATTGATTGATTGCCACGTAAGACCTTTAGTGGGATTGGGATGTTGGGAGGCTTAAGGAATTAGGAAGGAACTGGATGCATCATGTGACGGCCAAACAGTGCTGGGAGTGAGTTTGATGTGAGTTAGCAGGCATGCAACTAACTTGTAACCCGCTTCGGGCGTTGTTTGTCATTTTGAATTTGTTCCTCAATTTTCCTCGCAACCTTTCTATACCCGGTGCTTTCCGTTTATCCCTTCTTTGATGCCAAGTTCCGAGTCTCTTTCGAGCTCGTCTTTCTCTTCGAGTTCGTTTTCCCCTTTTCCAATTATTTGCAAAAACCCTTATTAACTCTCGAATTCTTCCTATATCATCTTTCTTTTTTAATCATCATGAACTATTTTAGTTGATAAATATAAAAAAAAACAAATTAAAAATTAAAAATTCATATACGATGTATATGATAACATCATAAAAAAAATATTGGTATATAACTTTATATGGAGTATATGTATATCAATACTTGAGTTTATATAATTATACATACGTAATATATTTATATATTATTTCGTAACGGGTAACGGGTATGGATAACGAAAAATCGTTTATCTATACCCTACTCACTAAAATTTCAGAATAAGTAGATAAATGAATAAAATCTTATTTATTCATACTCTTATCCAATGGGTATAAACATAGCGGCTAACAGAATTACACTTATCCATTGCCTATAAAAAATATATGGAGATTTTAGAAATTTTTTAGGCTATTTATTTTACTCCGAAAATAATAAAATTTTCATAATTTAGAAAACTCGGTTATAATTATTTGCTTATGCGAGAAATTTGATTTTTTTTATTACCCTCATCAATAAAAATTCTTGATTTTAAATGTTTAAAAGATAAATAATATTTTGTTAAATGTTTTGAATAATATAATTAATATTATATTTTTTAAAATAAAGAGTTCGTTGAAGAGGAATTAACTTTTTCTTTTTCTTTTTGAGATTTTGATTTTGTATTATCTATTTTAGAAAGAAAAAAAAATAGATAATCTGTTAGAGATGCTCTTACATTCTAACATTAAATATATATACTCTTTCTAAGGGACTGTTTGGCAATTGTTGAATGATTTGGTGCAGAATGATTAAGTAGTCAGAATGGTTAAGAGACTTTTATGATATAGTGCAAAAAAAATATGGTTGTTTGATATTTGTTTAGAATGAAATTGGGGTGTTGAAGGGTTAAGAGTGACCTAAGATACTAAATCATTTGGAGGGTTTTGGAACCATTAAGAGACAAACTTTTCTTTTGTCAAACAAGATTCACCTCTGAACGATTCAGAGGTTGTCTCTTATTGGAACTATCAAGAGGTAAACAAACAGCCCCTAGGTCTAACAAGTTAAAACAGATCCATTCAAAATTGTATAAAAAAATAATCGGTTCGGGTCGGTTTGGATTTACCTGCCAATTTATTTAACTTGTTAAAGTAAATATGTCAAAACTAGTCACGCATGTAGCTTGTAACAAGACATATATTGGTTACTAGTTATAGCATCTATAACAAAATCTTTTTTTTGGGAATGGTGTCCTAGGCTATGCCTAGACTAATCCCTTGGTAAATTATGACCGTAAGACATCAGTCCTGATTAAACCTCAGTGACCACAATTGTTGTGTACGCCTGGATTAGAACCATGGACAGATGGGATATTCCACCACATCCCCCAAAGCCTTAACCAGTACGCCACAACCCTTGTGGTTATCTATAACAAAATCTTTAAAATAAAGAAAATATAATATTTTAGAAGAGAAATGAGGACATATATTAAAAAAATCATATTTTAAGAAATCTCTAAAATTTATTTTGGAAGAGAAAGAGGTGTCTTTTACATATTTGGACAGTTTATTTTAGTCGAGAGAGAAGGAGAAAGAGATAACAGAATCATAACATTTTATTAAAAGATTTTTTAGAGTTCGGTGGGTCATTGTGATATTAAATTATTAAAATAAATAAATAAAATATAAAGTAGTTGATGATGTGGTAAGGCCAAGAGTACCGTTGCGGGCTTGAGGTCGGGCTCGGGCTCCGCAGGGCTGTGGTACGTCCCTTGCGGGCTTGAGGCTCGGGCTCGGGTAGCGGGTTTGAAAACCCGAGAAACCCGAGTGTTATTTGTTTTTTTTTGTTTTTTATAAATAAATTAAAAATAAAGCCGTTGCAACGGCTACTTTTATAAAAAAAAATCCAATTTAATCCCACTATATATATTAATCCAAACCTCTTTATTTTTTCACACCAAAATCTCTCAAATTCTCTCAAACTCTCTCAAATTTCATCATGAATCCAAACAAAACACCTACATCCCGTCGTAACCGACCGGATACACCACAACCGCAAGAAGACCCGGAGCTTGGTTTCCAAGCGTTTACACAACAAGGTTATCATCCGCAATTTTCGCAACAATATCCGCCACAATTTTCGCAACAATATCCCCAACAATTTCACCAAATTGGTAGTGTTTTGTATTTTGTAATTTTTATTTTTAATGAATGATATGAATTTTTATTTTTATTATTTATCTTATTTTTATTTATTAAAAAATATATAAATATTTTTATGTTGTTAAATAATTAAATGTATAAATAAAAGAATTAAAAAAATGAGGTGACAAGAGGGCTTGAGGGCTTGAGGGCTTGCGCTACGGGTCTTTAGGGCTTGAGGAGAGGGTTAGGAGAAAAGCTGATGTGGCGCTGATGTGGCATTGAGGGCTTGAGGGCTTGCGCTACTCATGGCCTAATAGGGATTACTTTAGACTTTAGAAAGAAGTTTGTCCTTTCATTGATGTGAGAGGTAGAGGTGTTCATAGGTTGGGTTGGCCGGGTTGAAAACACTTTAACAACTCAACTCAATCATTGCGGTTTGAAAAATCTCAACTCAACCCAACCCAACCCAAATCGTTCGGGTTGGGTTGGGTTGGTTGAGTCGAAACTTTTATTGATCGTTTCACCATTTAACTAAGTTATCGTGTCTAAACAAATTGCTACACGTTTCTAAATATCTAAATGTTCAACAGATTACTAAATCGTCTAATAAAAGATTGCTTATAAATGTTTTGTTTATAAATGTGGCATCAAGAATCAATAACAAGATTACTAAAGTAACAAGTTGTCTGTTTATTAATGTTTAATAGTAACAATATTGTTTTGACAGAAACAAAAATGACAGTAACAAGCATTCAAAATTAGATTTAAATGTTTTTACGGGTTGTCGAGGGTTGTCGGGTTGGGTCGGTTTGTTTTGGGCCTAACCCGTTATCAACCCAATATATGCGGGTTGGTAAAAAATAGTATCGATTATACATCGAGTTGGCTCGGTTTGAGTTTTTTTGTCTCAGGTTGGGTTGGGTTGGGTTGGGTTGGCCTGGTTGGTCGGAAAATTGAGTACCCCTAGTGAGAGGTATTATTTTAAAGCTGGTGTGACACTTTAGAAAAAAGTTTGGTCTTGCATGGATGCAAATGATCTTATATTATATAACGTAGTTTCAAAACTTTTATTATAATATCTTAAATATTTAATAGCCAATTTACATTCGATGATACGTAATAATGCAACATACTTTGATCTTATTTATATTTTGTGTAATGTATTTTCCTTTAAATGTTTGAGATATTACATGAGGTGACAAAATAAAGGTTTTAAAAATATGTTATATAAAATAAGAATCAGACCAAATTACACCGCATTTTCAAGGAATGTGCTCGAGTATTAATTATATTGAATATTTTAATGATTTAATTTTGAAGATTTAATTTTTATTTCTCTATTTTAGATATATCATAAAAGTGTTGAAGATGAACTTATCCTATGTTAATTAAATACGAAATATGTTGACAATAAGATGGATTTTTAGGGAATACATTGTAACACTCTCAAATTTGCAAAAAATGACTAATTTAAAATTTCTAATAAATCATTAATAAAGGATAAACATCTTCCTATAATCCAATACTTGATTTCCTCAACTAGCAAATCTAGATTTAAAGGCAACAAAAGATAAAGTATTGGTTAAGGTCGTGTCTTACTAAAACCTAATAATAGTCGTTAATCTTTAACTGTGGAAGACGTCATCGAATAGCTAGATCATTCATGTGCCTCTAACTAGCACTCGCTTCATCAAGGTGTCACTAGTACCAAACCCTACAAGGATTTGAGATACATGCCGACAAATAAAAAGGATTTGTCTTTATCGTAAAAACAAACATTTTTTCAAAACCCACCGTTTTGATGATGAAAATACATTAATAAAAATACCCATTTATATGCAACCAAAATCCAATACTAGAATGAAATCAAGAGATTAGTCAATTTCCTAACTTGAGTTGAAAACAAGAATAGATGGTGTTTGATAGGATATGTTTAAATTAATCATTTAATATTGAAAAACAGTGTTATCAATATAACTTTCAAGTTAAATAAACCAAGAATGTGAAAATTTTGTAGAAAAACTTATGATTGTTAAGGTTGTTACACATTTTAAAATTGATGAAAAAAACAACAACAATTAGGCTTTTTTTGGCAAAAACAAATTTGGTTAGACTGTCTTTTGTAATTAGTTTATACATTTTCTTGTATTTTTTCGTGTTTATTTCACTAAAATAACATCGAGCACCGTTAAGCTCATATCCAGTAACTATCAAGCTAACCACCGAACTCATCATCAAGTAATTCTTGTGCAAGCATTGTATAACTATCACTTGGTCATAACTTTTCACTCGTAACTTGAATTGACATAATTTTTTTATTTTTTCCGAGGTCTATGTGTTGACATTTGTGTAACCATTAAGTAGTTGTGTAATAATCGTGACACTTGTAAATTTTCACACGTAACTCGGATTGAGATAGTTTTTTTCTTTAAACACCGAGTAATCTACGGATTCTATAAATAAAGAAAATGGAGAATTTGTTCCATATTTTACTCACAAATTTGTTAAAGTGTTCTTTAAAATATATAAACCAAGAAATTTTTTCAAGTTTAGAGAATTCAGAGATTATTTTTCAATTCATTTACCAATAAGATTAAACTAATATTATTTCAAGTTTTTCTTTAAAAAATGCATTGGGATTATAAAACTATATAATATTTTTAGTGTTAAAATCTCTAAAATAAAGAATCTATTTGAATAAAATATGAATTTATTTAAAGATTTTCACTTTTAATTCTCTATTTAAAAAAAAATACTGAAAATGCGTTGAAGATAATTTTTCATAGAAAAAAACGAATTTATTATTTCTTGTTCCATGACAGGATAGAATGGAAAGGCAAATAAAGATTTATTATTCCCTGTCTACAAATATCCAAAATTTACTATATTACTTTAGGTATTTGAATTTTCCTACAATTTGGGTTGAGTTAACTACGAATTTCATCCTCACGGTTTCATGTTGGTTACAAAAAAGATCCCTGAAGCATAAAGTTCATGAATAAGGTCCTTAGGGTTTCAATTTTGCTACGGTTCCGGTCCTTTACCCTAACTTCCATTAAAACCCCGTTAACTTAGGGGCGTTTTGGTCTTTTTATCTATTTTATTTTCAAAATAAAAACACAATATAATTAGACCAAAGTTAAGGTGAGAGATCAAATCCATAACGAAAATGAACCAACCCTGAGGACCTTAGCAATGAACAGGGGATAACCGAAAAGAAAAGGGGATAGTTTCGAAACGTTTAACTTTGGAGCATAGTTTTCCAATAACATCAGAGCATATTTTTGATACACGGGACCACAAGGAAGTCAAATTTCCGTATTGCAAATTTGAAAAAAAAACTGGTCCGATTCCAAACTGAACCAAGAACCAGTTTTAGAACAATTCCAATATCGTACTGAACGGTCGAATTTGGCTCTGATACCATGTAGAATTTTTTTAGGAAACCCCATTAAATCACTCCAAAAGAGTCCTAAGGGACAAAGAAGGTTCCAACATATACCAAGAAAAAATGGACAAAGTCTGGCTGATATAAGACTCCAACACTGAACAAGAAACACGTACTATATATATATGTATTATGATTCCGCGAAAGATGCATGATCAAGTACAAAAAACAATTAAAGAGGTTGATGATCCATCAGCAATTGCAGCATCTATACTATACTATATACTATACTATACTTATACTATTTGAATGTGGGATAGATTTCTATTTGAATCACTTACCTTTTTGTTTTGCCATTTCTTTCACTGGGTGTTATCTTAGCCTGTCATGTTGTACTCATCATCACCTTGCATATATGATTGATAACTCCCTGGAACTTCCATCTTTCCGATTATACGATCCATTCCTGCATTAACGCATGTACCACCTGCTAAGAATCTTATACATTTTATATAATACAGTAATTAAAAGCCACCAGCTTTAGAGCGCCTACCTACCACCTCATTCGCAAAAAACGTCACCATGGTCCACCCCACAAGAGCACTTAACATTTTCTTTATAAGTATATAATATATATAGGCGAAGGATCGTGTGAGAAGTTATGGTTACCGTGAGAAGTAGATCTGAACCATTGATCACTTTTAATCAGATGCCCTACTATAAATTGCGGCTTAGAAGGGAGTTGATCCGCTGCATCTCATCCTAATGTGCATCCATTTCTCATCCAACGGTTGATAACCACTTCTCACGCTTCTCACGGTAACCTCAACTTCTCACCGGAACCCAACCCTATATATATATATATACACACACACACACACACAAAAGCTTACACCCCTCATCTTTTGTGAGGTTTGAACTGAACCTGACCTCCAAGGAGATTGGAACTAGAGATGCACAATAAAGCCTAAGCCCAGGCCGGGCCAGGCCTTAAAGCCCGATCAGGCGGAAATTTTGGGGGCAGGCCCGGGCCTAAGCCTAGCCCGAAAAAGCTCAGCCTGAAAAAATACCGATTGGGCCCTTTTTCAACCCAAAGCCCGGCCCAGGCTTTTTTTGCTCACTGAAAACAGGCTTGGAAGGCCCAAAAAGCCCAGACCTTGTGCATTTCCATTACAGGATGTTCCAAATATATGTGAAGTATACATTTTCTTCTAAGTTTTCATCCAACAATCCCTTTTCGCCATTACTAATCACTAATAACTACAAACTATTGATAACATATTAATTGTGATTTCATTCCATTGTTGAGGGTAGATTTGATATTTTGACAAAAAATCAACAGTTTCACTAACTCATGTCATAAAAATCTTTCTTTTTTCTCACTAAATAAACCAAACAAAACAGACCCATTAAATCCCACTTGAAAGTAGGGTCTGTGTGTCTAAATGTGTCCAACTTTTTCACTAAATGTGTATTGTAATATCGTACTTACTTGGATTTGCTAACATGCTCCCGTAGTATGACATCTGGCACACATTCCCAGTGGGCTTTGAACTAGCATCAGACGGAAAAACGGGCTCCACTTTCTTGGCTAGTTGATCCACAGAAGTTATCCCATTTGGATTCTGAAAGCACAGGTTATCGTCAGCCGTTGATGCTGAATTCTGCTGCGGCTTAGGTGACTCAACTTCGGTTTCTACTTCAGATTCCCCATTATTATTATTATTAGGTGCAGAAACCTGTTGCTTCCTCTTTGATCGGGCTCGCCTGTTTTGGAACCAGTTATAAACATTTGTTTCAGAAATCTGACCATGTTGCGATAATTCAGACGTGATTTCTTTTATTTTCTGTTTGCTTGGGGTCCCGTTTCCTTGCTCAAAAAGACGCTCGAGAATCTGAAGCTGAACGGGTGTTGGGGTCCACCGTTGTCTTCCTGAAAACTTATGCCCACCAGATGTGATCATTGGATCGCTGTATAAGTTCCCGAGCCTAACTCCTGTGAGAAAAGCCACATGATCAAGGTTTTCATATTGACTTTTCGTTAACTACTATCTTGTTAAATGTCTAAAATACCCTTAGGGACTATTTGGCAGTTGCTGAATGGTTTGGTACAAAATGATTAGGTGGTCAGAATGATTAAGAGGCTCTTATGATATAGTGCAAAATGAAATATGGTTGTTTGGTAATTCTTCGTAATGAAATTAGGGCTCTGAATGGTTAAGGGAGACCCAAGATACAAAATCATTCAAAGGGTTTTAGAACCATTATGAGACAGACTTTTTTTTCGCCAAACAAGATTCACCTCTTAGCGATTCAGAGGTTACCTATTAATGGAACTATTAAGAGGTAAACAAACAAAATCTTTGGACCAAAATGAATACGATAAAGACTTGCATGACCACAATGTCGTTAAAATACGTCATTCTAGCTTGAAAAAGCATGTGTCGCAATATTAAATTGAATTCAAAATCTTGAATAAATATTCGACTCTTTTTGGAATGCATGTGGTAATAGTTTTTGCCATTTTATTGAAAAACATACTTTAAACATGGAAAAGTCATTTAAGAAAAGCTGAAATGGTAGGAACTACTTAGAGTTATTTGTGCTTATGATGCTATGATTTTCAAGTCTTATTTATGAATAATATTTCAATACTTTGATGTGTTCTTTAGTACAGTTTAACTTAATTTATTTTCTATGTCACATTTGTGTTTGTATCACACTCATTTTCTGCAATAAAACTCTGAAAAAGATGCTAAAAACATGAAGAAAGAAGAAAGAAAAGCACCCCCTTTGGAAAAATTTAAAAAGATGTGGTGGTTTTTGTGATTTTTGCAAGTGTAATAACTGTTTAGAAACCAAGAGGCCAAGTACAATGTCTCAGATGCTATTTGTCCCCCTATAAAAAGATGATCAAAATGCCCTGATGGGAAAATTCAAAGAATCAAAGTGAAGTATAAAAATTAAAACCCTACTATATTTTGACCCAAAAAAAGCTACTAGAATCATTGAATCAGTTCATCAATCAAAGCTACACATTCAAGATTCACAGATGAATAAAGAACACAGACATAAATGGAAGCAAATTTAGGAACAATCAAAATAAACCCTAATCACAAAACTAGAACAATCAAACATTCTCACCAAAATCCACCAAAATTAAAGCATCAGTTGTTAAAATTTTGTAAAATAAACATCACATAATTCACAAATCATACACACATATTACAAATTAGCAGGAATCAAGGGATAACAAAAAAACTAAATGAAACCAAAATTGAAGACGATCCAAATGCCCTAGTAGAAAATTTCAAATAATCAATCAACAATCCGATACACTCCACCAAAATCAACGACAATAATTACGTGAAATAGTCAAAATATAAGGGAAATCAACTCACACATTCACACTTAATACAGAGAAACAGAGACAAACCTGCGAGATCGTGATGAGAAGTAAGCGATTTGTGCAAATCAACAAGTTGTTCACAAATGGTAGCGTAAATCGCGATTTGTTTCCGAAGAACTTCCATTTGTTCATCAGTCATTACTTTCACAAACATCCCACCATTGTTGTTGTTATTGTTTCCTTCATCTTGCTCCATAATTCCTCTGCCCAAAATTCAATTCTCAGATTTCACCATTACTCAATTAATTCTCCTTTCTCTCTCTAGAAATCTAAATTCACAAGTGATTAGAACGAACAGAGAGTCAGCAGCAGTAAAGTATGGAGGAAAAGTGAAGAAAAAGAAAATGGCGGACAATAAAGACAAAGACATAATGGACTTGGACTATGGTGCTGTGTGCCATGTGCGTACTTTAGCCTAATCAACTGTTTTTTTCTAAACTTCTCCTTTCTTGCCTTAATAACTTTTGTCTTTTTCTTAATCTTTTATAAATTAAATAAAAAAAACATTATTTTATATTTTATAAATTATCTTTTTCACAAATTTACCTTTAAAAAATAAAAAAATTGTAAGAACAAAACAGATCACACCAGATCCGAGTCGTCCAAATTATATTTACGAGTAAATTACATATTTGGTCCCTGTGTTATAGTGGTTTTAACACTCTGGGTCCCTAAAATGAAATAATTACACTGAGCATCCTTGTGGTTTTCATTTTATAACGTGTTTGGTCCCTAAAATGGAAGCCGTCCAAAATTGCTCTGTTAAACCACCCATGTGCACGGCTCTGTTAAACCACAAGGATGCTCAGTGTAATTCTTTTATTTTAGGGACCCAGAGTGTTAAAACTATTATAACACAGTGTAATTATTTCACCTATTGGTCTTCTCACTTGGTAATCATTTTGTGGGTGATCTCTATATTTGAAGAAAAACACATTCTCTTTCCAATTTTCTCCATTTTGGAGATAGTTTTGGGAAGCTTTTGGAGCAAAAGTAGAGCCCAAAATCCTCATATTCTCTATTTTTTCCAAAATGGGAAAATTGTTGAAGATGCTCTAAGAGAGTGCATCTCCAACAACTTTCCCATAATTTCTCCAAAATGGAGAACCAAGAGTCAAAATCCCTAAAAAAATTACATTCATTTCCAACATATTCCCCATTTTGGAGAAAAAACAATGATTATAATATTAAAATATTGTATGTATCTATTAAAATAGTATTTCTCTCTCTAAATATTATTTTTCAAAGTTTTCTATTGGTCATCTCACTTGATAATCATTTTTTGGGTGATCTTCGTATTTGGAGAAAAACACATTCTCTCTCCTACTTTCTTGATTTTAGAGATAGTTTTAGGAAGCTCTTGGAACAAAAATAGAGCCCAAAATCCTCATATTTTTTATTTTCTCTAAAATGGGGAAGCTGTTGGAGATGCTTTAAGATGTTAATATTCTACCAAGTGTTCTTTTATTTTCTTTCGTTTGCAAATTATTGTTGATTAATTGATATGATATATTGACGATAATTATAAACCATAAATATCTAATTAATAAATATCTTTTAAGAAGGTAAATTATATTTGGCAATCTTTATAGCATATTAGTGATATTAATTAGCGTTAACAAATTTCTTATGTTATTTATGGCTATTTTAGGTATTTATTTGTTTTTTTAAATTTTATTACATCAAACCTAAAGGTTTATCATTTCATTTATAGAAAGTTCTTATATAAAATAAATGACCCTTTCACCCAAAGATGAACAAAAGAATCAAAAACTTCACCAAATTGAGAATTGGTTTTGAGTCTAGTCCAAAGATATGAACCCTAATTAGATAATTATTTTCGATAAAATATCGGTTATGGATCTCTAATTAAGAAACTCAGTTATAGAGGCCTGATTCAATACCAATTTCAGTCTGCTTTAGGTCTAGTTATAACCTAAATAACGGCAAATTCATTAAAAACACACACACGCGCGCAAACATACAGAATAAGGGTTGGCTCGACTCGAATAAAGTCTTAATTTGTGTCCATGATACTTAAGGGCCTTAGATTGTTTACAACGGATTGCGGTTATTTTTAATGCTTCAAACAGGACATGTCAACAATCAATCAAAGGACAAGTCTTTAGAGCGTTGAATAAATGTGACAACACAAATAAATATCCAAAATGATAAGTAAATGTCTTTTTCTTAAATTTTCAAATATTAATGATCTGTCATCTTTTTATTTAGTTGATTTTATGATTGGTTACGCCTTTACCAGTTTGGTCTCAATATTTTAAACTCGGATATGTTATTGTAATTATAACCGATCCTAGTATCAAAATTTTGGGTATTACCATTTTGATCTTAGAGCGAGTTCGTCACATGCGAACCCTAACTGTTTTTTCAGGTCCTTGTATTTTTATTCATCTCTAATTATAATATTGTTATATCATGTCATTGTTGCTCCAGAACCACAACAAAAACATCAACTACCGAATATATTGCATTTGCACTCCACCAACATCTACAACAGGAGAAAAAGTTGTGGATAATTCACGTTTATCATATTAAAAAGTATTTATTATAATAATAACAATGTGTTATTTACTTTTGCATGGATTTCTACGAGAACAAAAAACTTTTAGATTTCATTGACTGGTTGGTTAATAGGTCAAGACGGGTGATTGGAGGGATAGTTTGTTTGTTCTGATTGACTTTGTTGTTGCGCCGTTGCTGGAGATTGTCTTTTGGCTTCTTCTCTCGAGCTTCCTTTGATTGGTTCGGGCTCCTTAACCATTAATCGTGGTTTGTGTTTTTTGTGTCATCTTGTTTTGTTGGTTTGGTTGTTGTTCTTTGCTTTTAGTGTGGTATCACTGCGTTTTTTCCATCTTTGGTCCTGGCAGGGTCGTCCCTAGAGGAGGGTGGGTCGGACGCAACCCTAGGACCCTCAAAAAATAGGGGTCCGGATTTTTTTTATTATATCCCATATGGCATATATTAGTAATTCAAAAGAATTAGTAAATAAAAGAAACACAGTTTTTTTAAGTATATAGTATGACCTAAAAAGTATTTAGCAATTATATTAAGTCCATAAACATTTATTAATTAATTACAATGAAGAACAGAAATATAAATAAAAAGTTAATTGGTCGTTCATTTTATATTATTGTTTATTTGCTATTTGTTTTTTCTAAAAAACAAATATCTGGTATTAAAATGTAACACTAGTTTGCCTAAAAAACTTTGATATATATTATCCATCATTCATAACCTACCGACTCTTTTGATCCGCATGAATTCAGTTTTTGTATTACAATATAGTAGATTTCTTGTTATTAATTTATAAAACTCATACCTTTAGAAAAACAATTATCAACCATACGAGACTATCCAACTTATATTTAAATTTAGGATTTCAAAACTATCATTGTTTTTCATGCATTATTGACCATTTGTTACCTAATACCGAATACATGAATTTAAGTACTCATATCTCTACAAGCAAAAAGTGTAGTGGTTTGTGAGAACTACCATTGTGGAGAGTTCTTATGGTAGCGTTTGGTATGCAGACTGGATGGGACGGGACTGGACTTCTCTAGTTTCTTAAACAAAACCTTGGTTCTTACCTTGATTTTTGGTATGAAGTGACATATTCCTCATTTCTATTGGTATTTAATTTAAATACTTGATATTTATTTATAAATATATAATATTTTTTGAAGTTGATAAATATATGAGACCCATAAAAGTGAGGTTCTTATAAGAACTACCATTGTAGATTTTTATATAAAATTTCAAATTAATGAGTTATAAATAAAGTGTCACCAAAAAGTACAAAAATGAAGTTCTTGTAAAAACCTCTGTCGAAGATGCTCTTAAATAGTAATCTATACATATAATAAATAAGTAAATAACATGTCACGTGTCGTCTTCTGGTGAGGCGACTTCAGTATTTTCTCGCCTAAACATGTATCTGGACACAGTTTACATTATAAGTTCAATTAACACACCCACATTCACTCCTTCTTAAATCTCTCCTTAATTCAACTTTTTTAATTTATACGTTACATTTACTACCCTTATAATTATGTATGTAGTTTACTTTTAATCTCATATTTTTTTATTTTTCATTTTAGACTCTTATCATATTAACATAAATAATGTATACGAACTAAAATGCATTAAAAACCATTTCTATTTTTTACAAATTATACAATTGTAATCGTTTCGTCAATACCTTCAAAATGAGCTCAATATTGAATATTTTTTGATTTAATTATATTATTAAATATCATAAATATATACGAATTAATGTGTCATGATTAGTATGAGATTTGTTGAAATTAGTATGGGATTTGATACAAATAATCACTAAATTGTCGTGATTTTCTTTTTGCAATTTCATATCAATTTTTACTTCAAAGTCGAATTTTTCGACGAATTACAATTCTATCAAATTCCATTCTGTCAACGAAACACCTTTAGAGTTATCATAAGAGATTTAATTACTTGGAAAAAAAAAGATATCACTTATCAACTGACTTTTGAATTATGAGTTCGAACTTTTTTCAAAAATATAAATATGCAAATATTTTAGTATAGTATATTTAATTATTTATACTTTCTTAATCATGATTATATTATTTTTCTCTAATTTTAATTAAACTACATAATATCAGTTATCAACAGATGATTAGTTAATGATATTTTCAAAGTCAAATTGTTATGATTCCCGTCAATTCACTTTAAATTAATCTTTCATAATAGTTGATAAGTTTTCTGGCATGATTTAATTTTTTTTAAATTAACCCGTGTAATACACGGTTCGAACCTATTGATTCTTATAAAAACCTTTATTTTCTTTAGAGTAAAGTTCACTTTTGGTCCTTAAAGTATGTCAATTTCAACGGATTTCGTCCTTAAAGTTCATTTTTTGAGAAAAGACCCTGACCTATCATATTTTCTCTCGCTTTTGGTCCAAAGGACTCACACCGTTTAAATCTTTCCGTTAGTACCCACACACGTGCATCTCACGTGAGGGTATTTTTGTCAATTTTACATGATTTCTATTTTTTTTGTTTTTACAAAAATCTTCAAACATTAGGGACCAATTATGTAATTACTCTAATACATATATGTGTCTGTATATACATAACCTGATAACCTGATGATGAGTGAAGAAAACCCAGCCGCCGGAAGAAAACCCCGCCGCCGTCGCACATCCGGCGACTGGTCGTCGACGACACCCACCCTCACCGTCATCTTCTATGTCTCTCTCTCTCTCTGTCTCTCTTCTCCGTCTCTCTCTCTCTCTCTCTGTCTCGATTTCTCTGTCCTGATGAGTGGTCAGGAAGAAAACCCAAGGACCAAAACCTCAGGCCAAAAACCGGCGACTCCACCGGTGATACCTCCGGCGACACCTCCGGTGATACCTCCGGTAACACATTCGAATCTATCTTCACTTTTCTCTGTATCTCGATCTCTCGATCTCTCTTTCTCCGTCTCTCAAATCTTTCTATCTCTCAAGGGGCTTGGAGTGGGTGAAGGAGGGGTGGTAGACGGTGGCCGACGGTGATGTTCTTCAAGCACTCAGTCGATATCTGGTGTGTTCTTCCGACACTCAAATCGGTAGCTTAGGTTTCTGATTTTGCTTCTTTTGTTTAGATAGATGATAATTTGGTTGTAATAGATTTTTACTTCTATTTTAGTTGTGTATATGAATGAAATTGTTCTTAAGATATAAGATATTGATGTTTATTATCTGGGTTAAAGGTTATGTTCACGGAATAAATTTATAAATTATTTGAGTTTTGATTTTAGATTCAAGATTTTTTAATGCTTTTTAGAGTTATCTATTCTTCATTTGTTCTTGTTTTGGGTGATGTTCATAGAAAATAATGTTTTTGTTTATATATTTTTGAAGTATTTTTTAAAGCTTTAAATACGATACGGGGTTTAGGTTGAGACTTGAGTGTTGGTGATTTGGATTTGTATTTTGGTTGAGTTTTTGTGATTGAGGTTTAGCCGGAGAGGATGACCGGAGATGGGGTTATTGCCGGAGAAGAAGACCGGAGAGGACAAAATGACCGGAAGAAAACTACCATTTTGGCCCTGAAATCAAAAAGAAAATTACTGTTTTGGCCCTTTGTCTTTGATTTTCTATGAATATGTATATATATAATTTTATTTTTAATAGAAAATAACATAAATGTTTAAAATGACAAAAATGCCCTCACGTGAGATGCACGTGTGTGGGTACTAACGGCAAGATTTAAACGGTGTGAGTCCTTTGGACCAAAAGTGAGAGAAAGTATGATAGGTCAGGGTCTTTTCTCAAAAAATGAACTTTAGGGACGAAATCCGTTGAAATTGACATACTTTAAGGACCAAAAGTGAACTTTACTCTTTTCTTTATACAAACCTCCCATTATGCTCTTATCCAAACTTTTCAATTTGCGCCGATTTTTTAAATTCTTTTTTGTGTTTTAATATATTTTAATTTAATTATAATTGTAAACTTATTTTAAGCGACAGTGTCGGTAAGTACCGGAGGAATGTTTCCACGTTGTCGGCGTGATTATTTCCGCTAACTGCGGACGACCTCACCAGTAACCACATCATTTATTATAGAGTTAAATTCAAATTTGGTCCTTATGGTTTACATAAATTAACGAGTAAGGTCCCTAAACTTTTCTTTTAACGAAGAACGTCCCGATAGTTTCATATTTTATAACGGATAAAGTCCATCCCTTTAACGCCGTCAATTATTTTCCGTTAGTGACCCTCCTCTCTCTCAACTTTCATTTTTATTAACAGTTTTAGTTCCTCTAACTATTTTAACAGATTTGGTCCCTCATATTATTTTTCATTTTTATTACAGATTTGGTCCTCCCTCAACTTTCATTTTTAGGATATGGTCCCTTAATTTTTTCAATAAGTTTTTTGGCACAAACATATATCATCTTAATATAATGAAAAATTTAATTAAATAAAACTTGAATCTTAAATTTTATGTAACACCCGGAAAATCCTTGTAAGTAATAATAGTCCTAATATTCCTTTATATTTTGACTTCTTAGATTATAATTGAATTCCTAAGTAATTTCTGTGATTGTTACTTGTTATTTGAGAACTTCCGATAGAAATCCGTAAGTTTATTCCTTAAGGAAATTAATGAAAAATAAATGATAAAGTTAAATATTAGATTTTATGGATTAGTTGGATGGGTAATTTGAATACGAGTCCAACGGTTCTTTCCGGAGCAAAAACGGAGCTATAACGAAAAAATTATGGCCAAAACAGTGTGTAAGAAGAAACCGAACAAACAGAAGCTGGCGCCGATGGACTGGCGCGGAGCCCCTGGACGAAATAAATCAGATTTTTAACCCATTTTTCTCTTCTATCTTCCCATTTCACTCTCACCTTCGAACTCAGCTCTGTCTCTCTCTAAAATCCGAATACTCTCTCTACAAAACCCTAAATCTCTTTTCTTCTTCTTCATCCTCTCCACCCAAATCATTCACACTTCCATCATTGTTGAGAATGTAAGAGCTTGAAGCTTCATGGAAGTTTTGGAGCTATCTTTTGGAGGTTACAAGTGGAAAAAGGTAATCTCTCCTTACCCAAGAGTGTGATTATTGTTGATTTCCTATTATTGCTACCTTGTATTGAATTGGGACGATTTTGGTGGTTATTAGTTAAAGAAATCTTGAGTTCTTCATATCTAAGAATTAGGGTTGATATAAGTTGGGGGTTTTGATGTTTTATGGTTGGAAAATGACTGCATGTGGATGGATTGTGATGTTGATAGTTGGGGACTTATGAATGTAGGTTTTAGAAGTTGTTGCTTGAAGATGCATGTGGGTTCAAAGGAGCTTATGTTTGGAGAAGCTCTAGATTTAGCTAAATCTAGCTAAGGTGAGTAACTTGTATCTAATTGGTTGTATTATACTTTACTACCATTCTTTATCTTGATTTTGGTATTGATAATGAGAAACCTTGATTAATAAGCTCTTAATGGTTAAGGGGGAAACAAGAAGAGTTCAAGTAAGTTATGGTGGATTAATTGTGATTCATTATCTATAATGCTATGATAAATGTTAGTGTTAAAGGTTTGGGTGTGATTATACATCATTGGTATATGATTATGATGATGGCTTAATATATGTCTTAATGAAGCAAAGATGGCTTAATGGTCAAAATGGACCTATTATTGAATTGTAAACATGGATGTTTATTATTGATATTATATAGAATGTGATTTGATACATATGGATGTATATGAACTACATGGAAGTAGTATTAATATTGTTAAATGGTTGGACCATTGTTAAGTGTTAATTATGCTTTGAATATTATTTGGATTAACATATTTGGTATTCACATAATTGGAGGAGCACCTAGTAGGCATTGGAGGATATATTCTTACACACCGTGGGGTAAGTGTAATTGATTCATACCTTCGGATACCGTGGGGTTTTTCCGTTGTGTTATGCCTTGTGACAATACCGTGGGGTACCGATCAAGGTATATCTTCGATTATGATGTAACTGGGTAGCAATATGGGCCTTCTCCATGGAATCCAATTTGTGAATGTATCGAATTGTTATTCCTACATGCTATGATTATACTCTATGTGCTATGTGTAAACCTCACTTAGGCTTTAAAAGCCTAACACTTGTTATGTGTTTTATGTGTTACAGATATTAGTGGTTCCGGACACAAGAAGGTTTAGACATGGGTTGTGAGCATGGAATCATTGTTGGAGAGCTAAAGATTAGAAGATTTATGATAGAACTTTCCGACATCTTTTGTAATCTGATTTCTATAGTAGAGATTAGATAAGCTAGTGGTCCATTAGTAGTTATAATTATCTAAATCTTAGTATTAATGGTTATGTAAAGATAATTATGTATACTTTTACTTTAGTAATGCGTACCACTCTTCCGTTTTATGGAAGTTTTTGTTGACCCCGTTTTTGGGGTGTTACATTTTAACATTACAGTATTTTATCTTTTCTGGAATTTTATTTTCATAAAATCGTTTAACTCAAATAATATAAAATCTTGATAACTATATATTTTGATTAGTTGAATTTTTTTTTTGCTAAAATTAAATATCTGACAATATACTAGATACTAAGATATAAACCTAGATGTCAAATTAATTAATTTACTAAAACTAATTAATATATAAAAAATTTATTATGGTTAAATATGATATAAAAATATAAATTGAACTAATTTATTTAAACTATTTAATATATACTAAAAATGGGATTGTCAAATGATAAATTAATAAATATATATTAAATAAATATTGATTATATATTAAATATAATAAAGTGTTACAATTTAGCATTAACCAATTAGATTTTTTAATGTTTTGACAAAATAAAATATAAAATTTATCAAAATTATATTTTATTCGAGCTAAAAAATCAAAAAAAAAGTTATTAACGGATAAAATATTTTAATGATAAAATTCAAGATTCAAGTTTATTTGCTCATTATATTAAAAAGATATATGTTTGTGCCAAAAAGCTTATTGAAAAAATTGAGGGACCATATCCTAAAAATGAAAGTTGAGAGAGAACTAAATCTATAATAAAAACGAAAAGTATTATAAGGGACTAAATCTGTTAAAATAGTTAGAGGGACAAAACCTGTTAATAAAAATGAAAGTTGAGGGAGGGGAGGGACACTAACGGAAATTAATTGACGACGTTAAAGGGGGACCTTATCCGTTATAAAACATAAAACTATAGGGACGTTCTTCGTTAAAAAAAAGTTCATGGATCTTACTCGTTAATTTATGTAAACCACAAGGACCAAATTTGAATTTTTGTATTGATAATTTGATTAAAAGTAAAATAGAAAAATATCCCTGGATTTATACTTATTATTATGGAAATGGCTCATACATAAATAATTCTACAAGTTCAGTCCCTTAACTTCAAAATCACTTGCAATCAAGTCCACAATCATAATTCAGGATGTCGAAACTAATTTCAATACAAATTAATTGTTTAATGTTCAGATGTATATTCTGAAATGCATAAAAGAAACATTAGTCAAAATTAAAACTGTGTACTGGTAAAGCCCTTGGGAATGTAGTGGAAGCTCATCTACTCAGGGTTCAAATCCAGGCACTGCCAAAGCCCTTGTGGCCATGAAGTTTCATCTGCGATGACTCCAGGCCATTAATGATCGTCCGGAGATTAGTCGGTGCGCGTAAGCTGGTCCGAAAACCCACGGTTATAAAAAAATTTAATAATCTCACGTCCTCTTTGTTGATTAACTACATTCTCACGTCCTCTTGTAAATTATCATGTTTTTAATAATTAATTTTCTTCAAAAATATGAGTTTTTTTTAATCTTGGTTTGTTTGTATTATATAATTTGCTTTTAGTTATTAATTTGATTATTGTTGGAATCTTAGATGCATAACTAAAGAAACGAAATAAGGTACATAGTTAATTTTAATTTGCGGAACATCTTATCTAATACCAGGGGTTTTGGATGTATAACAAAACGCAATTGAAAAGCTCAAAAATAAAAAAACCAAATAAATTTCCTGTAGAGATGGAATGCAGCCAAAAACACGTCGGACTAATGATGCAGTCTTGTGCTTTACTCAAAAGTCAAAGTCGATTCAATTTGGAAAAAAAAATATTATGCCCGAAATCATCATAATTGGTTTTCCCTCAGATTAAGCCGCGTTGCATTTCTCTCCGATCAAACTCGCGACTTTGCGGGGGGCTTTGATCCATCTTAAAGGTGCATCCGCTCAAGAAAATTTTTGGATTCGCCATTGAACACGAGTAGTATGATGTGAAGATGAGAACAGGGAGGTCCTTTCGATCGACACCATGGGTGTAAGCATCAGCTTGGCATGCTGTCAACAACGACTGAATTTGCTAAAATGATGCCCCATGTTGCCTTCCTCCAAGTTGATGTAGATGAATTGATCTGGTGCATCTCATCCTAATGTTCGTCCATTTCTCATCAAACGGTTGATAACCACTTCTCACCAAATTTGACACTATTCACCAGAACCCAACCCTATATATATAGAGTTGGGTTCCAATGAGAAGAAAAATTATGGTGAGAAATGTATAAAAAGATCTCCACTCTCGAAGGCACTCCAATGATGCACGGACATGAGATGCACCAGATCAATTTCCCTGAAAAACATAATTCATGTGTGCGTGTGAGATTAGAAGTGGTCAAGGTTTCAGAACTTCAGATCTATTCTTATCTTCTCACCTTAACTCTTATTCTCGCACGATCCTTCGCCATATATACACAGACGAAGAATCGTGTGTGAAGTTGAGGTTAATGTGAAAAGTATGAGAACTGGATCTGAACCGTTGATCACTTTTAATCAAATGTCCTCCAATTAATTGCGCCTTAGAAGGGAAGTGATCCGGTGCATCTCGATGCATCTTATCTTGATACATCTCATCATAATGTTCGTCCATTTCTCATCCAACGATTGATAACCACTTCTCACACTTCTCACCAAATTTGACACTTCTCACTGGAATCCAACCCTATAGACATAGCAAATTCCATCAACTATATATCTCATAATCACAAATTAAGTGAACATCTACTATACACCAAATTAACTATGGTAACAATATTCATACACAGTAAATTTCATGATTAATTACTAATTAAACTAAGTAATTATAATCACTTGAAGAGAAATTAACTAAACAGACTTGAAGCATGGGTTCACGTACATGACAGGCGGTGCTTCCGGCTGCTGCACAATCTGCGGCGGCGGCGGCAGAAAGGAAAACACTACCGGCGGTGGTTGAGTGCTGAAAGTTCTGATCATAATCACTACAGTTGTTTCCGTATTTGCTCATCAACATCTCCATTAGGGTGCGTTTGGTAGGGTGGACAACATGGGACAGGACAGGACACACCTGTCCCATGTTTGGTGCGACCAAATGTAGAACTAAGTGGAACCATCATGGGACAAGGGTGTTCTATGCTTACCCCCTAGAACCAAGTGGAACAAGAATTTTTTGACAAATATACCCCTTCTTCTTCTTCTTCTTCTTTCTTTCCCACCACCACCACCACCCCCGCCACCGCCGCCACCGCCGTCGCCGCCACCACCACCACCACCATCGTCGCCGCCACCACCACCACCACCGCCGCCACTGCCACCGCCACCACCGCCACCACCACCGCCGTCGCCGCCACCACCACCACCACCGCCGTCGCCGCCACCACCGCCACCACCGCCACCACCACCGCCACCACCACTAAATAAATCACTAGGGGTAAATGGGTCATTTAACTGGTCTTGTCCAGTCCTGTCCAGTCCTATTTATGTGTTACCAAACACTGAACAGCTGTCCTGTCCTGTTCTGTCCTGTCTCGTCCTGTCCTATCTTGTCCCGTCCTGTCTGCGTACCAAACGCACCCTTAAAGAACTAGGGTTTGATGGTTGCTTGATGAACAAGTCACATTGATCAAAACCAAAGTTGTTGTTGTACTCCATCATTTGCGACGGAAAATCCGACATGACGAATGGTTTACTGTTCACGGCAGGTGGCGCTGCTTCTGGCGGAGGAAAGAAACACCCCGGTGGTGGCGGAGGTTGAATAATGTCACTACAACAAATTTAAGTTTATAATACGTCTAAAATAAATAAGCGTTTTAATAGAGTGTTTTACATAACCAAACAAAAAAAGCGTCATATCTAAAAGTGTTACAATAAGTTTATAGGACGCTTTTAAGCGTCGTAACAACGTTTTTAGGACATTTTCAAAATAAAGTGTCGTGTTAGCTAATTTTATAGGACGCTTTTGAAAAGCGTCCTATAAACCCATATTTTTAGAACTTGTGTTTATACTTCATAGGACATTTTCAAATAGTGTCTTATAAAATATTCCTCCAAACCAAAATAAATGTCTACAATGAAAAACACACACACACTACAAGAGAAATGACCTTTAGGGAAGGTTTTGTTTTGTACTTAAAAGCCTTCAAAGCTTCTCTAAAGCCTTTAGAGAAGCTTTTCATTTCCGTCAAAAAGCTTCTCTATGCAAATGTAGGTAAAGATTTTAGATACACTTTTAAAGCTTCTCTAAAGATGTTGTCTTTAGAGACGCTACACTTTCAAAGCTTCGCTAAAGGTTAGTCAAATTTTCTCAAAAAACTTCTCTAAAAGTCATTATTAGTGACACTTTTCAAGCTTTTATGACAGATTGGAAGAGCAACATAAAACACACTTTCAGAGAAGGAAATGAAAAAGCTTCTCTAAAGATGTTGCCTTTAGTAACATTTTGTGAAAACCTTCTCTAAAAGTATCATTTAGTTACGCTTACACAAGCTTCTCTAAAGATGCTATTTAGATACATAAACTCTAAATCTTCTCTAAAAGTCATCTTTAATTACACTTTTAAAAATCCAATTTCTTCTCTGAAAAGTATATTTTCTATTTATTTTTGTCCCTATTTTAGGTGCATATTCATATATAATTATATATATATATTATAATATAACAAATAAATAATATTAAATTAATAAGAACAAATTCTTGAAAAATCCCAAAACGATACTTTTTATTAAAAGAAACCAAACGTTCAATCAATTCGCATCCATCCAAATTTATAAAAAGCAAATGAAATCATAGTGCAATATTTAACGATCTCGGGTCTCGGAACCATTGTCTTGAACGTGTAGTGAAGATGAAAAACTAGGAAGCGGTTGACCAGATATAAACGTCCTCACCAATAGACGCATCACCAATAGACGCAGGTCGGCCATATCACCATTCATAAGAGCGAGCTCGGATTTGGTTGAAGCAAGCACGGACTCCGTCGAGGCAAATCTTGCAGACATCTCGGCGTGGCTCAATCGACCTGACGTGCTGCTACTATGTCGTGAACTCGTAGAGTCACTCCTAGTGCTCGGGACCCTAGACCATCCCGGAATATATGCGTCAAAAATGGACATCAGTGCCAGATTTCCAGCAAATTCAACTGTCAAAGGTTCCCACACCAGAAAATGACATTTACGTCGGTGATGCTGCTTTATTTAGTAGTGATTTAAATGATTATAAACATAAGATATGTAACAGTGGGATCCAAAAAAACTTACTTGAAACTTCTCCGAACTCCAAATTTTTCAATCATAACTGTTAAGTATTTCAATCAACCGCCTAGCACTGGTTGGGGCATTGTAAACACTGTTCTTTACTTGGTAGATTGGGATTTTCGCTCAGTCCTTTTAAATCAGCAGCAAGATTCTCTATATCTTATTTTCTCTTCTGATTCTGCAATCCCTCAAACAGCAAAAGGGTAATTCTGCCAATTAATCATCACTACTTACAGTACTTCATGCTAGCAAAAGAAGAGAAGACAAGATATTGCAAGGCTAATGATGTAAAAACTTAAAAGATCTTTTTAAGTTTCTTTGCCTATAATGTAACAACTAGGCATTTTGAAATATGCTGATGATCTTATGGAAAAGCTCCAACCAGGAAGAATACATGTTAATTTGTGACCTGGGAACTCCGGATGTGAGCAGTGAGTAGGTTGTTTCGGTCAAATATCCTAGGTTTGAATATCCAAAATTGCTAGATATAACTCAAAAAGTGAAACAAAATAAATATGTCTATAAATTTTAAGACCAATAAATCTTTCTATATCAAAACCTTTATATAAATAATAATAATAATAATATTCAAAATGCAGATGAGAGGGAGGCCTTACTTGCAACGGATGATGACTGGAATAGGTTTCAGAGCCTTTGGTCCATTTCTTATCCCACGTTTGTGAGGAGAAGTCTGGATAATTAACAAACATAAGAAAGAAACCACATTAGAACAATAATAAACAAACAAATAGATGCTACATACATACAGAAAATTAAAGAGAAAAGAAGTTGAGGAACTCAGGAGGGCTCAGGTCAAAGGATCTTGGGAGTTGACTTGCTGCACATTTATGATAGAAAGATAGAAAAGAAAATAATTGAAAATCATGGAAATATAGGAAGAAAAAAAAGCTTTCAGGAGTGGAATACTTGAATTAGTTTTAGCATCGGATTTCTAAATCCCAAGTTTGTGGGATTTCAGTTCCCAACTTCCCTTTAAACCAAACACGGGATTGGAATGGAATTCAATTCCAAATCCCGTAAACCAAACAGGCCCTTAAGACTAAATACCAACTAAAAAGAAACATCTTAAAGCATAGTTTAAAACAACCTGCTATGAAAGAGAACGAGATTTTGAAGCATATTGTTCGCTTCATGAATTGAAAATCAAGATTTTAAAAGGCGAACTTTGTGGTTTTCATTACTATGCAAACCACCGTATCCCAATGACTTCACTTCCACCAATTACAATCGTTGGATTTAATTGAATCGATGATTATATAGTTGGGTCCTTTTTACACGTCCAACCCAATACCATTTCCAACCCCCCCCCCCCCCACACACACAAAGCCCAAGGCAGTATACCAGTCAAAATTGCCTTCAAATCAACTACAGTCATAGGCAACAAACTTTTTAATATAAAACCCATCAATGGATTATAACTTATAACTGCCCACATAACACAATTGCAACAAAGATAGTTTGGATTTCTATGAATCACAGCTATACGTAGCACCATTTAACTTCTTTGTTGCCTCAGATCAGTCAATAAATACTCATATCACTGTGGGAAGCAAGTAAAATACAGATATCGACACAACCTCAATTTAAGGTGTTAAGTCTGTTATATATCATGGCCTTTAATGCACATTGGAGTTCTATATCATGTAGTCAGCTCACTATGTTTGAATGTCATGTTCTTTTTTGGGAAAAAGGGTTTGAATATGATGTTGAAATATTAAGGATAAGAAACCAAACTAATTAACAAGATATTCTTTATTTATGGAAAATATGTGAGATCATCTGACCATGATATGATGAATGCAGAACAACAAGCAGAGCATGCCTATGGACAGCCGATGATGTGAGTGTGTTGTTTTCTATATGGCCGATAGGACAATAAAGCAGGTAATGATTCAGCATCAGATGATGAAGATTCTCTTGGACCAAGTTGTTGTTTGAACCTGTCGTTAGCAATGTATTCAGCTCCCGACCCTTCCATTACCATGCACTCTATTTCTTTCTTCGTAAGCTCTACATCCGAGTAGAATCGTGCCTCCGCTAGCAGAGCCTGTTCATACTCTAAACATGTATTTCTTATCCACTTGGACTTATTATTACCAAAATCTAACAGAGATAGAAAGAATAGTTACGTACGTTATCGATCTGTTGGTCTTGTTGAGCTTTGATTGCTGCCTTCACTTGGTCTTTATCAACATTTGTCTGAAACATAAAACCACAAACATTTAAAATACCCTGAATCTATAATGAAGAAATTATCAAAGATTCCGAAGGAAGGCTTACCCCCTGCAGAGAGCTAAAACCAAGTCCAGCACCTATCGTTAGTCGACGTGGATCAACAAGAGAGTTGTAGTGGTTTCCATGATGGTAACTTAATCGTATTGGAGGCGTGTCCATATTATAGCTTCCATGGAAAATGTTTATAGGCTCTACATCAATATTCAATACAGTCATTATGTAAATTAAATGCACAAATGTGAAACAATATTCTTTAATTACACATAAAAATACCATTGCTATAGGAATAGATGTGAATAGGCCGATTGTACATTTCAGATAAAGCTTGAATCTCCACATTGTTACCATATACGTGCCACAAACAATAAGCAGCTTAATCTTATATATCATACAAGGTACATTGATGCTTGATACATAGCTACCAAGAATCATCGGTTCTGAAATATTAATAATACATTTTCTTAATGTAGATTATTGGGATGTTGTAAATGCAGATATAGGTTATATAGTAGAGTTCCATCATAAATATCATTATACACAAGCGGTTGCTGCAAAAGCATATAGCATTACATGGTATTGAAATGGCACATATGATTTAAATTTCGGTGCAAATACGTACTTTATCTCTTCTCTTTCTCTTGCAATAACAAGTGAAACCTTCGGTTATAAACTGAAAGAAATGGTCCCTCTCTCGTTCCTGGTTCAACAAAACCATGTTAATAATTGTTTTAACATAAAAAAACAAATATCTAAGGAAAAAGTTCCACTCAGATTACAAATGACCACACATCAAGCTAAGTACATCGAGATTATCTTCTTGTTCCATGTAAATCATTTATAACGAAGAGATAATTTCCTTGCTTCTCTATCCATTTATTCAGATCTCCATAACATCTAAAATATAAAAGTTCAGTACAGCCCAATGCAAATGACCTGAGCAATAAACCTCACTCCATATTGGTCCACTGATTCAAACATAGTAGTATTTCCCACATATTCAGTACCAGATATATCTTCTTGGGGGCATTTGGTTTGACAGAATGTTTTGGATGGATTGGATTTCATGGAAGGATTTGGAATCTTTTATCTGTAAGATTTGGAATTAACCATTTAGAATTTGTCTATGTGAACGCCTCAAAAGCTCTAAATCAGGCGACACATAGGAGGAGAAGGAGCAAAGGTACGGAGAAAACGTTTTGAAATCTAAAGAACTCTACACAATGAACCGATTACATACAAATAAACTCAAAATTAAACATAACCAGATAATTAACGTATGATTAATTCATACCAAACCAAATAGTTTACAAAAATAAAAAAATTCTAGTAAACAGGCCACAATATCACTAACAAATCACAATCAGATGGAGGAAAACATGACCAGATCACTAATTATTTGTTGATTCAATCACGATGAGTTAAAAACAAGGGAAATAAACTCACAATCACAATAATCAAATGTTCGAGTTGAGTACTGCAACATGAGAGGCGGCGATTTGAGAGACTGAGGGTTTGCACGACGACGATTTGAGCGACGACTCAAATCTATGCAATCAAATGGTGGTTTGAGCCCTAAATAAAGGAAGAGGATGAAAAGTTTATAAATCGTTTATAAACGATTTGTTGCAAAACTTTTACGTTTATGAACCATGGTTTGCACGACGACGATTTGATCAAGCCATCGATAAACAAAGGAAGATGATGAATCGATCGTTTAGGGATTATTTCTACTGATCAAGCAACCATCGTTTAGGGCTTATTTCTAATCATGTTAACTTATAAAAACAACTTATTTGTGGCGAGGAGAAGCAAATAAGCACTTTTGATTTTTTATATCCAAACACTTCAAATAGCTTATTTACGGTGAAGAGAAACTATAAGCAAATAAGTCAAAGAAGTCAAAAATATAAGCACTCCCAAACACCCCCTCAGTTATTTTGTTTTTATTTTAACCTATAAATGTTTTAGATTCGCTTTTTAAAATCTAAATATTTATAGTATATTTAAAAAATTATATAAATAAAAAACTCACCTTCTCATACGCTTTAGAAAGTGTTACTAAAATCCTATTCCAAAAATTTAGAGAGGTTTTTTTTTTAAGTGTCTCTAAAACTTTTAGGGGGCGTTTGGTTCGCTAGAATGTTTTTGGATGGAATGGAATCTGTCAAAGGAATTTGACTTTGAAGGAATTGGAATGGAATGTTGTCAAGTTTGACCAGCTGTTTGGTTGACAGAATTGGAATGGAATCTGTTAAAGGAATTGGAATCTGTCTGTTTGGTTCACAGAATGTAGCTTTGGAATTGGAATGAAATTTTGGTAAATGACCAAAATACCCTTTTGATAATTTTAATTGTTTTTTTCAAAAGCAATTGTTTTTTTGGTGGTGGCGGCGGCGGCGGCGGCGGTGGCGGTGGCGGCGGTGGTGGCATGGGGGTAGTTTTGGTATTATGAAAATCAGACATTCCATTCCATTGAATTCCATGGTTTAAGGTGTGGAATGTTTTTTGGCTAAATGATGGAATTCAATGGAATTGTAGGGATTCCATTTGGCCAAAAGATTGAACCAAACGTTGGAATGGAATCTGGTCAACGGAATGTCACATTCCAATTCCACCAGATTCCATCAAATTCCAGCGAACCAAACGCCCCCTTAGAGACATTTTTCATATTGTCTAATTTGCTTGGAAAGCCTTCTCTAAAGCTCATTCTACATTCAGTTACCTTTCTCTTTTTTGTCATATAATTCCTTCTCTAAAACATATCTTTAGATACGCTATCATAACCTTCTCTAAATGTTTTTTCTCTAAAGCCAATTCACCTTGTAGTGACACGGTTTTAGGAAAATGTAATTATTACACTTTTTAATTAACGAAACTACACTTTTTAATTAACGAAACTACACTTTTACCTTTAATTATAGATAGAGAAAATTTATCCATCACATAATTAAGGGTGGAATGGAAAAGTGAAAATTTACTTTTGAAAATGGACACTTATTTTGGAACAAACAAAAATAGTAATGTAGACACTTATTTTGGGATGGAGAGAGTAGTTAATAAGACGCTTTATTTGAAAAATGTTCTAAAAATCTTGTTATGACGTCCAAAGGCGTCCCATAAACTCAAATTTGTCGTATACCAACCTCTCAAAATCGTAGAAGTCTTCATTGTTATCATCTTCATTCACCAACAACTCCTTTACAAGATTCGTTGGTTGCTTGATCATCAAGTTACATCGATCAACCGAATCAAACCGAAGGTTGTTGTAGTCCATCGGAATCTGTACAGGGTTCAATGATGGCATCATGATCAAAGAATTCCCAACTTCATGATCAAGATTTTGATCATGAATCTTGGGAATTTTCTTGAGAGATTCAATCTTGGTTTGAACATGACATATTTTACGACCTAACCCTAACGCAAACTCTCGTAGTTGCTCTTCCGAATAATCATTCAAATTTGTTGGTGCAAGTGTACCCAGCTTTAAATATTGTGATATATTTTTGGTACACATAAAATCACATCTCCATATTTATTTTGATGATTACAAAACACACCGCATTATTTGTTATCTAACATTTTATCTGAGTGTGCAGATATTTAAATGAGCTCGATAAATTTTATCTGAAAAATCCAAGTCTGAAGAGTTTCGTCATTTTATTTTAAAATGATAAACACCCTAAAATATTTTATCACTTGGATATTTCGTATCTATATAAATATATTTGAATCAAATATATATATAATATATATATGTCTTTATTAAATATATATATAAATCGCTGATATATATACATATGTTATTTCTTTTAAAATCTCTTTTACTGTTCATCATTTAATGAAGAGTGTGATCAGCCGTTTGTAACCCTGCGTTGCCATGCTCTCATTGGACAGAATTTCAGGCGGTATACCGCCAAGGTCTTCGCGGTATACCGCGTCACTATTCACCTATCACATCTTCTGCATATGAAGCTTCCCTTGTCAGAACTTTTTTCAGGCGGTATACCGCCATGTGCAACGCGGTATACCGCGGGTACTTGTAGCCGTTGATTTTTGCAGGGTTGACCTTCTCCTTGCAGTGTACTTTTTCTGACGCAGGTATACCGCGATGGGCTGCCGGTATACCGCGAAAACTTCTGCCCTGGTGATCATCCAGTATAAATACATGCATCCTCCAGCATTCAAGTCTACACCAACTTCAGCAATAAATTCTCCCTCAGCATTTGATTATTATTCTGCTGCCTTCTTACTCACACTAAATCACTTAAACTGATAAAATTAATTTTTGAGTAAGAAATCTTGAGTTGATAGCAGATTAAAATCTCTCGATTAGTTGAATCAGCAACACAACTCAAGTGATCAAACTCTCTAAAAATATCCAAGTGATAAACCTTATTCAAGAGTGATTATTCATATTAAAATTATACCCTCTTGTAAGTGTTTGAATAGAGTGAGTGATCCACATTAATCTCTCAAAGAAGAGTGTTTCGCGTTTGTTGTATTAAGGTTTGTGTTTCTACCGTAAAGAACACGTTTCGTATTGGATCTCCGAGAAGGGTTATTTTCTCGAGGTGGACTAGCCAACTTTGTGTTTGGTGAACCACTTTAAAAAATATCGTTGTCAAGTATTCTCTTTCCCTTATCTATTTACATTTCCGCTGTGCATTTAAATTATATCTGTTTATATAATTGTTGTATACTTATTTATTTATACTCTGCTTTATTTATTCTGTATTTATTTGTAAAAAGAATTTTTTTGAAAGTAAAAGATTTAAAATACAACCTTACCCCCCCCTTAGGTTGTCCAACATTTGGTATCAGAGCAGGTCTTTCAAAAATATTCTGCATAATTTTCTCTTATTCTTCTAAATGGCTCAACAAACTAATATCGTGTTTTCAAAACCTCCTTTGATAGATACTGAAAAGTTTGGCATTTGGGCCGAGCTATTTGAATGTCACGTGCGTGGCAAAAATCAAAAGATTTGGAATATTATAGAAAAAGGGAATTTTAAACCCACCATTGTGAAAGATGATGTTTATATTGATAAACCTATAGATGACTGGACTACTTCTGATGAAGCTCATTTTTGTTTAAACTTTGAAGCTAAGAATATATTATATGCTGCTTTAACAACTGACGAAATTGAAAGAGTATATACTTATAAAACTGCAAATCAAATATGGGAAAGTTTAAATAATACTCATCGTGGAAACACGGAGGTTAAATCTAGTAAAGTGAATATTTTAGTTCACGATTATGAACTATTCGAAATGAAACAAGATGAGTCAATTGACTCAATGTTTAAAAGATTTAACCTTATTGTGACTACTTTGAAAGGTTTGGATCGCACTTATCCTAACGAGGACTATATAAGGAAAATCCTACGAGCCCTTCCTTCGGAGTGGATGCAAAAGATAACATCTTTAGAAGACTCCCGTGACCTTTCCATAATGAAGATAGATGACTTGATCGGTAATCTTAAAGTGCATGAAATTGCACTTAAAAGAAACAAAGATCGGGAGCAAGTTAAAAAGAAATCAATCGCTCTCAATGTCTCAACACCAAAAGATGAGAAGAAAAAGGAGAAAGCTAGCTCCTCGAAAGATCCATCCGAAACTCTCGATGAAGTCGCCATGTTGGTAAGAAACTTTTCCAAATTTCTTAATAATAATAATAAATTTTCTAACAATGGCAGATTTCAAAGAAACGGTAACTACCGTCGTGGTGGTGAAAATCGAAGTCGTAAGTTCCATAAACGAGACGAAAAAGTTAAGAAAAATGGCGACTCGAGTGAAGACGATAAAGCTAAGCCAAAGAGAGGCTTTTGCTACTCATGTGGTGACAAAGACCACTACGCCAATGAATGTCCGAAAAAGAACAAGTTCCAAAAGAAGAAGGAGAAAGCCTTCATTGGAGGCGCGTGGAGCGAGAGTGAAGAAGAAGATGACTATCAAGCCATTTGTCTTATGGCCGAAAGCGACGACGAGGTAAAATCTTCTTACTCGGATTACGATAGTGATTATGAAAGTGATAATGAAAATAATCTTGAAGAATTATATGAATCTTTTCATAAAATGGCCGCTCTTGCAAATCGTTACCAAGATGAGAATGCTATGTTAAAAGAAACTGTAAATGCATGTAAAAAGGAAATAAAAAATGTTAAACAAAAATCTGAAAATGATATGGATATAATTGCTAAATTAGAAACTAAATTAGGAGAAAAAGATTTTTGTAAATCTTGTGATGTTTTAAATAAAGAAATTGCATGCTTAAATAAAAAATCACATGAAAATATTATTTGTACAAAATGTGATATTCTTGAGAATGAGATTACATGTTTAAAGGCTAAATGTGCTTCATATGAAAAAGATAACATGCTAGCTAAAGCCTTTGAAAGTAGTAATAAAAAGGTTCTTAACATGCTTAATATGCCTAACCGTATAAAATGTAGAAAAGGCATTGGTTCCAATACTTGTGTTGATAAATGTTCATGTATACCCATCAAAAGATTTTATGAATCACCTAAAGTAAATACAAGAAATCAATATGTGCGTAAAATAAATAATGTAAATTATAATACGAGAAAACCGTATGCTCGCATGTACCATGATAAATATTCTAAACCTAATAATAATGCTAATGTAAATGCTTGTTTTTATGTGTATGATAAATATAATCGCAAAATTAAAATGGTAAATAAATGGATTCCAAAAGGAATGTTTAGTAATGATAATCCCGGTGGTATGCGTTTATGGTTTTAAATGTGCTATGTATATATGTTATATATTATATATAAGTAAAATATTGTTATTTGTACTTTTTATACTATTCATATATATATATACATACGTACTGCACACATATATATATACATTTTATTTAATTTTTTTTTAATTCTTATATATATATATTTTGTTTGACTTGACATGTGTTATATATATATATTTGTGTTTGATGTATTATATATTAAAGTTGTTTAATATATTATATATTTTTTGTCTTACTTGATATGTATTATATATATATATTAATATTGTGTAATGTATTATATATATATATATTCTGTTTGACTTTATATATATGCATGTTGGTTGACATTGAAACTAATTGTCAAGGACCCACGAGAAATGGGGACCATAAAAGTTACATCTTCATTATTGTAGATTGACCTTGATATGGACTGGATACTCGATAGTGGTTGCACACGTCACATGACCGGAAACAATAATCTCTTTTCATCATATAAGTCATGTGATGGTGGACAGGTAATTTTTGGAGGAAACTCCAAAGGAAATATAATTGGTAGAGGTACAGTCTCTTGCAATAATGTTCAATTTCTTAATGTTAATCATGTTGATAATTTACATTTTAATTTGTTAAGTGTTCGCCAATTGTGTAAAAATAATACAACTGTTGTCTTCGAAGAAGATTCTTGTAAAATCATAAAAAATGGCAAAGTTCTTTTAAATGGTTTTGTAAAAGGAAATTTATATATTTGTAAAACTGTTGTATCTGAAAATGTATGCTTATCTTCTATTAATGATGTTTCTACTTTATGGCATAGGCGTTTAGGTCACGCTAATCTAAGATTAATGCAAAACTTAAAAAATAAGGAGCTTGTGAGTGACCTGCCAAAATTAAAGTTTGATAATCATTTTTGTGATGCTTGTCGTGTCGGCAAACAACATCACGTTTCTCATAAATCAAAAAATGTTATTTCTACTCAAAGAGTTTTAGAACTTTTACATATGGATCTTTTTGGCCCGATGGCTATTCAAAGTTTTGGAGGAAATTTTTATACTTTGGTTATTGTGGATGATTATTCCCGTTATACTTGGACTTTATTTTTGAGACATAAAAATGAGGCTTTTGAAAAGTTTAAAATTTTGGGAAAACGAATTCAAAACCAACAAGGTTGTACGATTGTTTCCATACGTACGGACCATGGACGAGAATTCGATAATGATGTACAATTTGGTGCCTTTTGTGATAAACATGGTATAACTCATAACTTTTCGGCTCCTCGAACTCCTCAGTCAAACGGGGTTGTTGAAAGGAAAAATCGAACGTTGCAAGAAATGAGTAGAACTATGCTAAACGAACATCAAGTTCCCCAAAAGTTTTGGTGTGATGCCGTTGCTACCGCGACCTATGTGCTTAACCGTGTCCTAATTAGAGGTATCCTAAATAAGACACCCTATGAACTTTACCGAGGTAGAAAACCTTCCCTAGCTCACCTGAAAGTTTTTGGTTGTAAATGTTTCATTTTAAACACCAAATCCTACTTAACCAAATTTGACCCTAAAGCCTATGAAGGAGTGTTCCTAGGTTACTCTTGGAATAGCAAAGCCTATAGAATCCTAAATAAGGAGACCATGGTAGTAGAAGAATCCTTAAATGTTAGCTTTGACGAGAGTCCTCCCAAACCTAGTGCACCCTTAGCAAATGACAATATCCGTGAAGGAGACGTCTTAGCACAACAACTTAGCAACTTGGATTTAAGTACCCAACCTTCCACAAATAATATTGAATCTAGTGATGCCCCTCCGTGTTTTATTCCACAAGGTATAGATGATCCTAACCTTAGAACCGCTCGAGGCCATCCCGTAGATCAAATTATAGGTGACCTAAACCAAAGGACAACTAGATCACAAATCCATACCCATTGTGCTTTCCATGCCTTTATCTCAACCATAGAACCTAAAACCATAGATGAAGCTTTAGGTGATGAGGATTGGATTATGGCCATGCAAGAAGAGTTAAACCAATTTTCTAGGAATGATGTGTGGGACTTAGTGCCTAGCCCTAGTAGTCAAACCATTATTGGCACAAGATGGGTCTTCCGAAATAAGGTAGACGAGAACGGTGGAGTCACACGAAACAAGGCACGTTTAGTTGCCAAGGGGTACAGTCAACAAGAAGGTATAGATTATGACGAAACCTTTGCACCGGTTGCAAGGTTGGAGTCTATTCGAATGCTTCTCGCTTTTGCAAATGCTAAAGATTTTAAGTTATTTCAAATGGATGTTAAAAGTGCTTTCTTAAATGGTATTATAAATGAGGAGGTATACGTTTCTCAACCTCCCGGTTTTGAAAGTTTTGAAAACCCGACACATGTTTATAAATTAAAAAAGGCGCTTTATGGTTTAAAGCAGGCTCCGCGTGCTTGGTATGATAGATTAAAAACTTTTTTAATTTCTAGTGGCTATATTATGGGTAAAATTGATAATACTTTATTTGTGAAATATGTTCAAAATGATATTGTGGTTGTGCAAGTATATGTTGATGATATTATTTTTGGTTCCACTAATGAAAAATTGTGTAATGAATTTTCTGCGAAAATGACTAGCGAATTTGAAATGAGCATGATGGGAGAATTAAAATTCTTCTTAGGATTGCAAATAAAACAATGTGAAACTGGTATTTTTATTAGTCAATCTAAATATTGTAAAGATATGTTGAAAAAGTTTAACTTTGAAAATGTCAAACCCGTTGAAACTCCAATGACCACAAATTTGCAATTATCTCGTGAAGAGGAGGGAAACGATTTTAATGAAAAGATTTATCGTGGTATGATTGGTAGCTTGTTATATTTAACTGCTAGTAGACCTGATATTATGTTTAGTGTATGTTTATGTGCTCGCTTTCAATCTTCACCTAAACAAACTCACTATGAAGCTGTCAAGCGTATTTTTCGATATTTACGAGGTACTACTAATCTTGGCTTATGGTACGCAAAGAAACCCGAGTTAGAAGTAACGTGTTTCGCCGATTCCGATCTTGGTGGATCTATTGTTGACCGAAAGAGTACTAGTGGGGTATGTGCCTTTATAGGTCTCTCACTTGTGTCTTGGTTCTCTAAGAAACAACAATCCGTAGCTTTGTCTACAACCGAAGCGGAATATGTAGCCGCCGCAAGAGCATGTGCTCAAGTCCTTTGGATGAAACACACACTTACCGATTTTGAGGTACACCTAACCAAAATTCCAATTATGTGTGATAACTCAAGTGCTATAAACTTAAGCAAAAATCCCGTTTTACACTCTCGTACCAAACATATTGAATTGAGACATCACTTTTTACGAGATAATGTTCAAAAAGGCAAAATCGTGCTTGAAAAGATTGATTCGGAAGATAATTTGGCCGATATTTTCACTAAAGCTCTAAACAAGAAGGCGTTCTTTAAATTAAGACTTGGTTTAGGCATGCTTGAGTATAACCCTTGATAAATACTAACTCTCAAATATTTCATATTTTGAGGGGGAGCATCTTTCGAGGGGGAGCATAAGCGACTTTCTTAAACCCTTTTTGCTTCGACAAAAGGGGGAGAGAAACCGAGTATGCTCTCGTGTTTAGCGTTGTGTTTGTCATCATCAAAAAGGGGGAGATTGTTGGTGCAAGTGTACCCAGCTTTAAATATTGTGATATATTTTTGGTACACATAAAATCACATCTCCATATTTATTTTGATGATTACAAAACACACCGCATTATTTGTTATCTAACATTTTATCTGAGTGTGCAGATATTTAAATGAGCTCGATAAATTTTATCTGAAAAATCCAAGTCTGAAGAGTTTCGTCATTTTATTTTAAAATGATAAACACCCTAAAATATTTTATCACTTGGATATTTCGTATCTATATAAATATATTTGAATCAAATATATATATAATATATATATGTCTTTATTAAATATATATATAAATCGCTGATATATATACATATGTTATTTCTTTTAAAATCTCTTTTACTGTTCATCATTTAATGAAGAGTGTGATCAGCCGTTTGTAACCCTGCGTTGCCATGCTCTCATTGGACAGAATTTCAGGCGGTATACCGCCAAGGTCTTCGCGGTATACCGCGTCACTATTCACCTATCACATCTTCTGCATATGAAGCTTCCCTTGTCAGAACTTTTTTCAGGCGGTATACCGCCATGTGCAACGCGGTATACCGCGGGTACTTGTAGCCGTTGATTTTTGCAGGGTTGACCTTCTCCTTGCAGTGTACTTTTTCTGACGCAGGTATACCGCGATGGGCTGCCGGTATACCGCGAAAACTTCTGCCCTGGTGATCATCCAGTATAAATACATGCATCCTCCAGCATTCAAGTCTACACCAACTTCAGCAATAAATTCTCCCTCAGCATTTGATTATTATTCTGCTGCCTTCTTACTCACACTAAATCACTTAAACTGATAAAATTAATTTTTGAGTAAGAAATCTTGAGTTGATAGCAGATTAAAATCTCTCGATTAGTTGAATCAGCAACACAACTCAAGTGATCAAACTCTCTAAAAATATCCAAGTGATAAACCTTATTCAAGAGTGATTATTCATATTAAAATTATACCCTCTTGTAAGTGTTTGAATAGAGTGAGTGATCCACATTAATCTCTCAAAGAAGAGTGTTTCGCGTTTGTTGTATTAAGGTTTGTGTTTCTACCGTAAAGAACACGTTTCGTATTGGATCTCCGAGAAGGGTTATTTTCTCGAGGTGGACTAGCCAACTTTGTGTTTGGTGAACCACTTTAAAAAATATCGTTGTCAAGTATTCTCTTTCCCTTATCTATTTACATTTCCGCTGTGCATTTAAATTATATCTGTTTATATAATTGTTGTATACTTATTTATTTATACTCTGCTTTATTTATTCTGTATTTATTTGTAAAAAGAATTTTTTTGAAAGTAAAAGATTTAAAATACAACCTTACCCCCCCCCCTTAGGTTGTCCAACAAAATTATCAAACCATGTGGGATATGCAGCTTCCAAGTTCTTTTTCTTGGCTTTCGCGAGTTCTTATTCGATCTTTATCTTTCTATTCATAAAGAAATCTGATACATTACAGGATCCGATTTTTTCGGGTTCTGTAATGCATCTTTTTCTATAAAGATCGACGAGAGTGTTGAATTTATGAGAATCTTGAGGGAGGATTTGGGGTTGTTGATCTTTATTATCGGTGAAGATGATCATGGAGAGAATAACATCGCAGAGGGTGGTGAGTTCGAGGGCTTTCTTGATGATGCCTTGTAGGGACATACCTATAGGTGGGCACGTGGTGGCACGTGCCACCATATTAATTCTCCGGTGAAAGGTAAAAATTTTATTGTTCGTGAAGATGCCATCGTATCGATTTAGGAGGTGTTACCGTATTATTTTAAAAACTACAATGGATGCCCCTAAACTGAAAAAAAAGGCCCAAATCTTATACTCATTCAACAAAAAAAACTTAAAAATCCCCCGAAATCAAGCAAAAAATGTTAAAAATCTCTCGAAACGCCGGAATTTGGCTAAAAACACATCGGACGATATTGAACATTGATAAAAAGATGAAAGACACTTTAATAAAAATCGTATGAAAAATATGGTGTCATCGTATGAAAAAAGGACCAAAAAAGGACCAAAAATGTAATTTTTTTGGCCTATCGCGGGCCCATCGCGGGCAACCACCGCGGACCGACAGGGACCAAACTTGTCACCGTGGCCATAGTTGGGGGGCTCCGCGGGACATTTTGCCCAAACATGGGTGCCACGTGGGCACAAGCCCGCGATCGCGGAACCCACCGCGAAAAAAATGGGTATTTTGGTAACATCAGCGAGAAAAAGAGTATTTTGGTAAGTCAAAGTCAAACTTTGAGTATTTTAATTAATTTCCCTATTTTATATTAGGATATAAATTGAAGCATGAAACATTTTTATGTTGAAGTGAATCATTACTTTTATTAAGTTATAAATATAACATAAATGGCTTCACTATATGGCTGCCTTGGGGTCCTGTCAGCGGTGCCGCTACACGGGGCCTCCATTTTCCGAGGGGCATCATATTTTATAAAAATACAACTTATAATAGTTTAGTATATCAATTTATTCAAATATAATATACGAATCTGGTTGATTCCTCTTTAAAAGCATTGACTCAGATTCGCAATTACGAACCCCCAGGTTCAGAATATATAATTTCTTTTTAGAAAATCAATCAAATTCGTAATTTTTGGTGTTTTTAAGCTAGATCCGCAATTAGAAACCTATATATTATAAATGTATGATATTTGATAAAAATAAGAAAGAAATGGCTAAGAAACCAATTTACTTGTATATATGCTTCAACTATTTCAACCAATTTCCCATAACAAGAAGGTCTCGGGATTTGCCAATAGCGTGTAGCTCAGTTGGTAATGGATGGAGGCATCTTTGTATAAAAAGCAGAAGGTCTTGGGTTCGAACCCAAGACACCCCCGTAGCCACAACCGTTGAGTGAGTCAGATATGCCCCATATTATGGCATTTTTTGTGATGTTTTCGCTTGTATTCGCTTTTCTAATACCATTTGGAACTCATATTTCCAAGCATTTTATTGTAATATTGCTTCACACTATCTCTTCATGTAATAGTTAACTAACACATTTCAAGGTGCATTTTAATTTTTAGGACTCAAGACCCCAAAAATTTTGGTCCTGAAATCCATCAAACAATAACATTTTGGTATGCAATCAAGAAAAGAAAACACCCCAAAATACCCCACATTGATTATATCCTACAATACAACCTTTCCTAACACATGCCAAACTCATCTACTCCATCTAATTTCACTCACACTCATATATATATATATATATATACGTAAATTATCGATTGATTCCGCGATCGTGGGATTATATATATATATTTTTTTACAGTTTACGATTTTCGTAATCATCTCTCATATCCTTCACCGTTTCTTCCACAAGATCTCGAACGATATGAAATTCAACCTCTTTTGCTAAAGCATCAATATCCTCGTTCACCAATTTCGACCATGGCATGGCCCGCAAATCTCTAGCCACCATGGTGTCGAAAAAGTAGAAAGATTTGTCGACAGGTGGATGTAAATACTCGCGTAACATGCCCCACACCTGATCTAATAACGTATTGCCATGTGGCAGTCTCACCGCTTTCCTACCAAGCTTTGGAGGGGCTAATACTGTCGAAAGTATTTCGTTTAGTAAATCGAGTAATACTTTGTGATGCGATTTTTTTTGGTCCGCTTGTTCGTTTGGTTCGATGTTATTTATTTTGTTTTTATGCGATTCCTCCACTTGCTCGAAGACCCGGGTGCTAATTGGTTTTGCGAAGGTGTCCAATCGGGTCAGAGATTTATCGAATGAGTTGTCGTATAAACCAGAAGCGATTAGTAAGTCTCGTATGTAAGCTTCATCTTCGTCTTCAAGTTCTACCATATCTGACTCGATCAGGGGTTGTTCTTCAATCACGCTCTCCTCTGATCGGCCAGTCTCGAGTTGATGCAGTTGCTTCCTTAGCTCTGTCAAATCAAAAACCGAATCTTTTTTGTTAGATTTCATAAGAGCTATAAACGGTTTTTCTCACTTTTTTCCAATTATAAATCAGTGCCTTATATATTTTTCCAATTAATTTTTAAATGTCCTTTTATTTTACATTTTTATCTAGTTTATCAACAACCGTCAAAATTAGCGGGGATGGCCCCAGTTAGAAAATAAAAAAATGAATTTTTATGGTTTTTTTTTAAATTTCTACCATAGTTTGGGACCCCATCAACCAAAAAAAATCTTGATATCAACAAAAAAAACAAGAAAAACTCTCGAAATCAACCCAAAAACTAAAAACGTCCTACAAAATCGCCAAAAAACTTAGAAATCCCTTGAAATCAACCAAGAATACTTTAAAAATCCCTCGAAATGGTGGAATTAGGCAAAAAAAAAACATCGGACGACTTTACGGGCCTTTAATCTATCTTAAAGGACCCCACCAGGAAAAAATCCTGGATCTGCCACTGATTTTAAGCAAGTTTGTTAGCTACCGGTTAGCTTAGCGATCAGTATCTACTTTTCAGCTAAAGGTTAGTTTATAAGCTAGTCAGCAGAGCGTTAGTTTGCATACTTGAAATAAGCAAATAAAAGGTGGATCCTCATTACCGTTGAGGTTAGAGCTGATGTCTCTGAAAGCTTGCGGCAGATCATTGTCATCTGATGTAACTGCACCTGGTGTTGTTGAAGCGCTGACACAATAAGCAGCCCTATAGAAGTCCTCATGGATACTGCTGCACACGGATGCAGGACTAGGTGGAACTTCGGTTGAGTTCTCCTACAATCGAAACCCATAAATTTGTTAGCAAACAGATGTATGATCCTTTGTTTTAAATAACCTTTACAGTTTCTTTTTAAATCCATGACCTTCTGACAGGTTTTAAAATGCGACTACTGGTCATAGATTTATCGTTTAGCTAAATAAACCAAAAAAACTGTATGTGGTGAGTGTCCTTACGGGTCTTTCGGCAAAATTCAACATAACTGTGGGCCCATTCATGATGTCTTTAACGAAACTGCGATCATTGTCACGAGATTCTGTAGCGGAATGTATCTTTCTGGCAAACAACTTTGCCCTGAGAGATAAACTGTACTTGAAACTGGACACTTTCTCCTTCAAATTAAACTTATCTTTCCTTTGTTTTTTCACCTTCATTGTTAACTTTTCATTAGTAGCTTCATGTTTCCTCCGGATGTGGGCCCCTGTTACAACATGCCGATCTTCTAGAAGAAGCTTTCCGAATGATGTTCCTGATACCGGAGCTGATAAAGATCTGACTAGATTTATCGGAGATAAATCCCTTTGGAGAATCATATTCATATCATCAGCCCCACATCTGAAAGATTTGCTTTGAATATCATTTTCATCTTTTAAGATATCGCTAGATTTTGAGATATCTGAATGTGATTCTCTCTTCAAAACATTTCTTAGTCTTTCTGATAAAAGTCTTCTGGTATCTCTGCTGATGAATTCAGGAGAACTTGTTCCACTGCACTGAGATTCACCCCGATAAGATCTTAATGATTCAGATCGAAGCAAATTCGTTCCAAGATCCTTAGTAACGCTATCTCTGACCTGTTTAGCTATACGTTGCGCTATTTGTTTTGGATCAGACGGCTTTTCACTGTAAGGTGTTTCGATTCCACCTCCTCTAACCACTCCTCCCCTTTTGAAACTTTTCCCTTGCAACTCGAATTTCAGCCGTTCTTTTACTTCCTCTAGAAAATCTTCGATATTATTTCTATCGTCTGATGAGCTGGCGGCCCATGGCTCTTCTTCAGAATAACTAATATTATCAAATCCTGGCCTCAAGATGACTATCTGTGTTGGTGTAGTGGAATATGGTCCAGTTTCTTGATCAGGTCTTGAATAAGATGACTTGAAGTCTTCACTTAACGTTTTCCGCCTCATGGGAAATGATCGCTTTTCATCTGGTGAGAGAAACTCATATGAAGAACTATGATCATGCAAACCAGCTTTCAAAGAGCGCGACTTCTTTACATCTTGGAGTTTCGGGTCCTTTGTTCCTGAATTTGCATATAGAGCCATTTTTTCGTTGTTGAGATTCTCTTGAGCCATCCATTGGTCATGGGTGGAGCGGTGTTCAACGATTCTAGAACATTCTTTAAACCTTGCTATTTGCCATGCTTCGAATTCTTTCTTAAACTTCTGAAGTTCCTCCTCTTGCGGGTGTTCTCGAGGCATGGGTTTCTTTGAAATTGTACTGGAACTCCATTCATCAGGATCGCTGTCTTCATCTAAGTGAAACGAATCCAATCTTGTCTTTCTAAAAGATTTCGAAGGGGATATCGCGGACCCCACCGAACTACTCCTGGTTAGTTTTTCTTTTGATGAATCATTTGCTGGGATTTGTGTGACTGATTTTGTATCTAGTGGCAATGTTTCCACTCCCATTAGACGAGCCACGATGCTTGGGGCGTTTACTCTGCTTCTTTCCCTTTTCGACATCTCATCGTTTATTAACTTCTTCATTGGAGCCTCGGATGGATAACAGCCCGTTTCAGACCAGTCATGTGTCTCGGCTGGATAATAGCTCTGGCAGGTTTCTACAGAAAGCTCTAAACTGTTGCGTGGAGCCTCTAATCCTGTCAGAGGATCGGAATCAATTTAGTTACCTCGATTGTATTATTTCTACCATTTTTTATATATCTTGCTAATAGAGAGGTGAGATGAATTTTAGAAATTGGGTCACAAGAGTATATAACTCATTTTGGTGTACAGAATAGTAATGGAAACAGGAACAGTAATAATACCGATGGTAATAATAGTAGTTGTCCTTGTTGTTAATGTTAGTAATGCTTACCACCAACATTTTTCTTTTGTGATCCAAATTTCCTAGCCATTCTTGTTTGCTTTAAATCGGTAAGGTGGAAGAATCCTCCCATACAGTAGTGTCACCACCAAGAAACTGAATGTGCTTAATGTTGCACGTTTCACTTAGTCAACCAGCACCAAGGCAGTTGCTGCGAAAGAATGATGGGCGGAATAGTTCATTTCACTACCTGTAAAGACACCACAAAGATAACTCAATATCTTGGGAGTCCAAATAACCTTCGAAAGCGAATAAGAAACACAATTACAGGGGATCTATGTGCAAGATAAGAGCAGATGCAATAAGGCTAAATGAAAAAAATATGGACTAGTTAACAAAGTCAAGAAAGATTTATTCATCCAACTTACAGTTCTAATAAGCTAGATGATCCCACATGTGATATGCGGATTTTAGGGCAAGAAAAGAACCAATTAACCAAACAACTGTTTAGTTCATTCACTGACAACTTTATGCAGCAGGGGTGGTCGTCATTCAGCTCGAGATGTTGATAGTAAACCCGGAAATTTCAGAGTTCTTCGAACTCATTAAACTTACATGGATGTAAATTTGCATATAGATGCACATAAATACAAATTTAGCAACTGAAGTGCAATATAATTAAGCACAGTCTGGCCCTACATGGGAATTACAGTTCTTACCAATATGGCACTTGAGTATAAGAAAATGGCAATTGTTGATTCAACAAGATTAAGGCCATTATCACATACCTAGATTAAAATCAAAAATCAGAAAGCTATTGATTTATTTCCTTTTGTCTAATTACCTTATTCAGTAAAATAGAAGTTACACCCAAATAGAAATCCCTAGAAGATATTTAGACCAGGTAACTGCCTTTTTCTTTTTAACTCTTCTTCAACATTCACCGTTTTTAAATAAAATAAGATAATCGTCTCAATCCAGAAAATTGCAACAATTTCGTTTCTTAATTGATCAACATCTCTCCTATTTTGTCCAGATTCAAAGATATTTTCCAGAACTTTAGAAGATACTAGCAATCATTTTCCAAACTTCTACTAATTACCGTACTTAAAACAACTCTTAACTCAAAATTTCATCATAAACAGTTAATGCGTATTGAAGGAGGGAATAATCATACAAATCAATCAGCTAATAACTCCGATTTAAGGTCGGCATGGATAAAGATCAAACATATAAAAACAATCACATAATCCAACTAGCCAAAACACAATTCTAATTCATGCAATATATCCTCTGTTATTACCAGAAAGAACTTGACGCAATCAAATCATAATAGCACCGCAAAAAAGCAACATCATATACAGAACAAATCACCAATCAATCATCACTATACAATTCATTCGATAAAATCGTCATAAATGATGAAAAATCAACAAACTAACACCTTCAAATTCATCATAATCCGATGTCATCATTGCCAGAAAAAAAATCAAAAACATTTTCGGAAATTACAATATACCGTTATTATTGTCATCTGGTTGAAGCAAATCAATCATCAGCTTCCAGAGAAATTCCTTCAGATCCGAACCAGAAATTCAAGGTTGTAATAATCATCATCATCATTGATTTCAGTTCATTGAGGAACTTGAGAAGACCGAATTGATGAGAGAGAGAGAGGAGTAGAAGTTATTGACAGACGAGCGTAGCAGAGAATCTGAGCCCTTTTAGTCGGATGGAAATAATTATGGTGAGAGGAGGAAAAAGTTGTGCTGCTTTGCTTTTTAGCATGAGACTTCCCACGACCAAAAAGCTCTACATCGTGTTGTCTTTTTTATTTTTATTTTTCTTTTTAAAACCGTTATTCTTTAAGAAATTTAATTAAAATACTCAAAGTTTGACTTTGACTTGTCAAAATACTCATTTTTTCGACTAATTTGCCGAAATACCCAATTTTTTCCGCGGTGGAACCCGCGATCGTGGGACCCACAACTACGTGGCACGACGTGGCACCGAGTTTGGCCATTTCTCCCGCTATTCCCCCTCAAGATACCCCGCGTGTACAAAAATTATCATTGTCCCGCGATTGGGTCTCGCGATCGCGGGATTTTTTTGCCACGTGTAGGGCTGGGGTTGAAACCCTATTTTTTTATAAGTGTTTAGGGTCCCCCCACCCTCCAATGTCGGCTATAAAGAGAAAGGGTGGGGGACCAATATCCGGCCACCAAACTCTCTCAATTTTTAAATAATCTCTCCAAACTCTCTCAATTTCTCGTGTCGATTACGCGCTCGGTTTGAAGATGTCACGTGTTAGGGATGTTGTAAGTCATTTTTCTTAACTTTTTGTAGTTTGTTGTTGTTACCTTAAATTTTCAAAATATATGATATGTAAACTTTGTTGGTAAAATATGATATGTAAACTTTGTTGGTAAAATATGATATGTAAACTTTGTTGTTTGAACTTTGTTGTTTGAATGTTGTTGTTTAAACTTTGTTGTTATCTTAAATTTTTGAAATATATAATATGTAAATTTTGTTGTTTAAACTTTGTTGTTATAAATGTTAAAGTGGTTTTATAAAAAAAGGTACGTGGAACCATAACAGGGGGATTCAGCAGGGGAAAATAGAGTATCTAGCGGAGAAGAAACGAGAACTGGCCATGACTAGAGCTCACGTTCGGGAGCTGCAACGACAGATTAAGGAAGTAGAAGAGGAACTACAAGAAATCGAAGACGACTACACGGGAATGGAGGACGTCATCAAGGAAAAGGTTAACTTCATCACCGGAATCCAGGACGCATTCCAGTCATAGATTTGTTTGTTGACCTGCAATGTATCTGTTTCGTTTGGGAAGATGATTTGCAATAACTGGTCTTTTAATTAATTTCCTTATTAAATAACTTAAAATGGGGAAAACATTTTCTTTAATTAATTTCTATATTAAATACATTAAAATGGACAGGAAACAATACATTAAAAACCTCAACTACATAAAATGATAACCTAAAAAAACTATAGGGACCATTTATGCTTTTTTAAATTTGTCCCAAATTGGAGGGGCCAAAACTGTAAATATCAGAAAATCGCGGGACTATTGCGGGATAAAATCGCGGGACAGGGGCTAAAAGTAGTCCTGCGGGCAAACTTGTGGGGGGGGGAAGCTGTAGTCGCGGGCAAACTTGAGGGGGCATAGCGGGAGAAATGGCCAAACTCGGTGCCACGTGGTGCCACGTAGTTGTGGGTCCCGCGATCGCGGGTTCCACTGCAGAAAAAATGGATATTTCGGCAAATTGGTCGAGAAAATGAGTATTTTGGCAAGTCAAAGTCAAACTTTGGGTATTTTAATTAATTTTCCTATTCTTTAACCAAATAAATCATTTAGAAAATATAAAATAATTTCATTGTTATTTAAAATGGTAATAATAATTTTAAATTATTTATGTAGCCAATGTTTGTATGGGCGTCTAAATTTTTATTGGTAAGTATAATAAGTTTCAAAAATCTTATCTAATAAAAGTCATAATTACCAACAAACATAGGATTTTGAAGGTTAGAATTTCCAATAATTTCTTTATAATTTTTCTAAAATAAAGAATAGAAAATGAAATTTTCAAAAAGTAAAATTCTTTTAACTGTAACTTGCTTATCTATTTTAGAGAATCAATCATTACTTATATTATTAAAATAATTAATAAATTTTCCTTATCTTTAAATAATATTTCACTCTCATCTTTTTTGTGACAAATCATTAAAATAATATTTATTTCTTAATTTTTTTGGTAGAAAATCATTAAAATAGCATTTCTCTCTCATCTTTTAGGAGATATAGAGAATTCTATGTATTGAGAGTTTTTTCCATGGTTCTCTACTTTAGAAAATGAGAAAGAGAAGCTGTTGAAGTATTTTAAAGAACAAAAATGCAATTTTACTATTTTTGAGAAGCTGTTGGGGATGTTCTTAGTATTTCACATGATTTCACAAGATTTGTTTGTAATAAAAATTCTAAAAAAATATTAAAAACACTTGTTTCATAATAATCGATTAATAAAAAGATTTTTTTTTTTATAGATTACTTGTGAAAAATGAAATGAAATTTTATCTAAATTATACTAATCAAACCAATTTCATTTTTTTTTATAAAATCCAAGTCCCATTTATTATTAAACCAAACAGCCTCTTAAATTCTGATTTATGAAGACAACTCTGGTATGAGCTGTCGTCGAAGGAATTGAAGCAATGAAACCTTTGATTTGGTAGCCAAAAGCCGTCTCGTTGATTTAGTAGTAATAAACACTCAATGCTATGAGCTGCCTTCATGTTGCTTTTGAGTTTTGACCCATCCATTTTATATTTTTAATAATTATTATTATTATTATAATAATAACATTAATTCTTTAATTAGAAAAACCAATATTTTATTTTCGATAATTTTAATTGTATTTTTCATTCATCTCAAAATAAGTATTCGTATTTTTATTTATTTTTGTCTTAAAATAAATATTTTATTTTTACTATCGACAACTAAATTTTCCAAATATTCTCTTACTTTAAAGTATAAAATGTTTAATAGTTGATAAAATAAATATATCAATCAATTAATGATAAAGTTATTATTTGATTAATTAAAAATATAATAATTATATCAATTCTATTCTCCAATATTTAAATCTATCCATCTAAAAGGAATTAAGGAACTAGTAGTTTAATACTTTAATTTGCCGGATACATGATGTGATTTAGATTTTAAAAGTGAAAAAATAATTAGTTTTCAAAAGAATATTAAATAGATTATTCTAATTAATATTAAAAATATATGAATGACTATTATGGTTTTGTTGTTAATATTTGGTTTAAGTGGTTAACTTACTTTTTGAATTCATTTATAAGATCTTGTTTAGTATATGCCTTACGTTAACAAAAGTATCAGCCTTTTAATTATGCTTTTAATCATAATTAAGTAATTTACCCAATAAAAATAAAAGTGTATATTTATGATTACGAAGAAAATAAATATAAATTCGTGAAGTGGACAACGATATCAAACATTATAAAAGTATATATATCCGGCTGGTACGAACGGTCGCTTTTTAATAGACGATTTAATTCCATTTGATTTTTCTATACATACATACATACATACATACATGAATGAGTTAGATATTGATGAGAAGTTGAGTTAACATGAGAAATGATTATCAATTGTTGGATATAGAGTAGGATGAGATGTACTGGATCAATTCTGGTATCAAAATCGATTCATGGGTAGACTTGAGATTAAAAGTGATCAATAGTTGAGATTCACTTCTCATACTTCTCACGTTAACCGGTCAACTTCTCACACGATCCTTCACCTACAACACACACACATATATAATATATATAGTGTGAGGTTCAATTCATGTGAGAAGAGAAATTACGGTGAGAAAGGTAAGGGAAGGGGGTCTTCACTCTTGGATCAATCCTAATTGGAAATCAAGAATAATGAGATGCAAACCACAAGGGTGGTGGCGTGGTGGCAAGGGCTTGGGGGGATGTGGTGGAATATCCCATCCACCCCGGGTTCGAGTCCAGGCGTCAGCATTCTGTGGCCAGGCTTAGTCTCAGACGACCGCTTTGTTTGTTTGTTTCCAAATTGCCAATGATGTAGTCTAGGCAAAGCCTAGATGAACCTTATCCAAAAAAAGAATAATGAGATGCATCATGCATCAGATCAATACCTTCTAAAACGCAATTTATATGTGGGTAGGGGATTAAAAATGATCAAGGGCCAAAATCCCTTCTCGTGTGAGAGGAAGAGTTAAGGTGAGATGGTAAGAAAGGATATGGACTTTGATCAATTTTTAATTAAAGGCATTTTAGGTACTCTAAAAATCTTTGTTGGTCGTAAAGGGTTCTACAAGAGTAAACAGTTTGTAGGGGAAGGGAATGAATACAAACACACAATTTTACTTTTAAAATTATTTTATTGATTAATAAAGAACAAATACATAATTTACAGATTGTTGCGGAATAAGATAAGAAAAAAAAAACTAATCTAAATAATTTTAAGAATCACAAAGTTTTCTTACATAATGAAAGATAAGAACAAGAGATAATAAAGTAAGAAAGAAGATGAAGGCTTAGAAAGAGGTCAAGTGAAGAAAGAAGTTCTTCACTGTAATTTATACCTGATGTATTTAATGCAGCTCAAATGGTACAATCCACGTGTTAAAACTTAAAAGATGAGTAGAATGCATGTCTTTTTGGCCGTATATGAACAATAAGGTTAGGTAGTTGGTAAACACATTTGCAGATAGAAAAGACAATCGTACTATGTACCTTCGTCCTTTTGTGCAAGAGAGTAAGACAAAAACTAATCTTGAAGCACAAGACCTCTTTTGATCAGTGATAATGTTGAATTGTTGAGAGCTCTTCAGCTATCATTGAGTCTTGGTCAGACTTCAAACTTGATGTATATGGTATTGGTATCAGTAAATGTCGCTTCAGATCACAAGTAGACCAATCTCTATCTTCAACTACTTCTTTGACATCTCTAAAGGTTTTCTTTGGTGTGAATTTTGTCTTTGAGGAATACTAATTAAATTATTATGTTACGATGCATGTTCAAAGATCATTGAATAGACTCGATATTGAGGACTGAAACTGATACAATTAAGGATAAATAGACTTAAGTAAATTTCACTAAGTATAAGGATCATCATCGAATCACTAAGAAAGTCTAGATCAACAATCTTATCTCTCATTTCTCCTCTCCTCTTTTTGACTCTCTTCGACGTCCAAAGAACCTTATTCTATTGAACACCAAGTAAACACAAATACAAGACACATCACGGGTTCCATCCCAAGGGGTCTAGCATCAATCAGCCAGATAATGCCCCCTCAAAGTGGTATTTTTGGAGGCAGGTTCCAACTAAGCCATATAACTTTTTAAAATATATTTTATTTGTTTTCGTACAATCAGTTCAATAGAAAATTATATATAGAGTAAATTACGGATTTGGTCCCTGTGGTTTAAAAAACGAAACGAAAATGGTCCCTACAATTTTTTTATTCCAAATAAGGCCCTGTGGTTCGTGTTTTCGTAACGATTTGGTCCATGGCGCTAACGAGCGTTAACTCCCAGCGTTAAGTGAAGGGCATTTTAGTATTTTTGATATGCTTACCTTTTTCCAAGTTGTTCTATTAAATTATAAAACCATAGGGACCCAACTTGTAATTTACTTTATTATTCTATAATATAATAAATAATATATTTGTATATTATATAACCTGCAACTCTCTCTCTCTCTTCTCTCTCTCTCTCTCTCAACCTGGTAACCAACCTCATACACACAACCCATACATACAATAAGCACGCATACACACATAACACAACACACACATACACATACACATACACACAACACACACATACACACAACACTGTAAGTGGGTTTTGCAAGTGAGGAAGAGAGAAGTGGAGAAGAAGGGGACTACTGTAATGGTCTACCGAAAGATGAAAACGTAGAGTGGTGCACGTTTCAACGATGGTCAGACGGGGTGAAAACGCAGAGTGGTGCAGGTTTTGCGACCAAACTCATCTCTCCGGTCATCTTCTTCGACTAATTTATCGTCATTAAAACCCTCCAATTCTTCAACAATGATGATGATGGTGAGCTGCTCGAATTGTCACACGCAGTTGAGAGAGAGAGAGAGTTACACGCAGTCGAGTGCGTTTATTCTTCATCGAACACTTCCCGGTCTCACCTGAGGTCGTCGTCGTTGTCAATCGGCGGTCAACATCCCGATCAAAAAGTTGCAGCGCCGAAACCAAGATCCATCGAACCCATCTTCCATGGAAACCGACCACCCCTCACCGGAACAATCACCACCACTAAACCTTTCTTTTCCGCTTTCACCACCATCACGTATGTTCTCTTGAAGCCTATCGACCATCACTGTCACTGGTTTGTTGAAGCGAGAGAAGAGAGAGAGAGATAGTTGCAGGTTATATATATATATTATATATATATATATAAATATATTATTTATTATATTATATACTAATAAAGTAAATTACAAGTTGGGTCCCTATGGTTTTATAATTTAATAGAACAGCTTGAAAAAAGGTAAGCATATCAAAAGGACTAAAATGCCCTTCACTTAACGCTGGGAGTTAACGCTCGCTAGCGTCAGGGACCAAATCGTTACAAAAACACGAACCACACGGCCTTATTTGGAATAAAAAAATTGTAGGGACCATTTTCGTTTCGTTTTTTAAACCACTGGGACCAAATTCGTAATTTACTTTTGGTCCCTGTGGTTTGGTGTTTATAACACATTTGGTCCCTACAGTTTAAAAATTACACTTTAGCCACTGCAGTTTGCCATTCGGTCCGGATTTGGTCCCTCTGACAAACGTCCGTCCAATGTCAGACGTTAGGGGCAACCATGTGAGTTACACATGAGGGTAAATCAGTCTTTTTACCTTACAGGGACCAAATGTGGACGTTTACTCAAACCCACCCCACCCCACCCCTACTCTCTTTCTCTCTCCTATCTTCTTCTTCCCCAACTCACTCAAACCCACCCCACCCCACCCCTACTCTCTTTCTCTCTCCTATCTTCTTCTTCCCCAACTCACTCCCTAAACCCTTACAGGCAATAACCCAAAAATAAGGGTTATTGCCTGAAATAGCCATTCCACACCCATGGTTTCTCTAAATAGCCACTTTGATAACCTTATTCCCAAAATAGACAAAAGTTACGCACAAAAACTTACGCACAGAGTTTTCTGTGCGTAAGTTTGATTTTCCTCCAAAAAAATTTAAAAAAATGATTTAAAAAAAAACTTACGCACAGAGTTCTCTGTGCGTAAGTTCCTCATCCTACATGTCTGCGTAAGTTTCTCGAAATAGCCACGTAGGCTCCACGTTGGAAAATCAAAACATACGCATAGACCATGGAAAAGTTACGCACAAAGATCTTTGTGCGTAAGTTTTGAAAAAATTCTTTTTTTTTTTAAATTTTTTGAAGGAAAATCAAAACTTACGCATAGACCATGGAAAAGTTACGCACAAAGATCTTTGTGCGTAAGTTTTGAATTTTTTTTTGAATTTTTTTGAAGGAAAATCAAAACTTACGCATAGACCATGGAAAAGTTACGCACAAAGATCTTTGTGCGTAAGTTTTGAATTTTTATTTTTTTAAGAAGGAATCAGATTCCTGCATTTACTGTATATTTTTGACAAAAAAAGAAAAGCAGAAAACAGCTTTACTGCATTTACTGTATATTTTGGAAAACTAAATAAGTTATTCATATATTTTTTTTTAAAACTAAATAAGTCTTTGGAAAAAATAAACGCATAACAAATTATATAAAAATATTTTGGAAAAACATTTTTTTAAACATTATTTTGTTTTATTTTTTAAGATTAAGTACTTTTCTAAATTATTAAATACATATTTTATATTTTGGAAAAACGTGATTTCTAAATTATTTATATATATATATTTCTAAATTATTTATATATATATTTTATATAAGTACTTTTCTAATACTAGCCAAAATTAATAATAGCCAAATTAATACTTTTCTAATACTAGCCAAAATCAATCAATTTACCATGGTCTTGTGCGTAAGTTTTGAAAAAAAAAACTTTTTTTTTATTTTTTGAAAGAAAATCAAAACTTATACATAGACCATGGAAAAGTTACGCACAAAGATCTTTGTGCGTAAGTTTTGAAAAAAAAATTTTAATTTTTTTGAAGGAAAATCAAAACTTACGCATAGACCATGGAAAATCATTGTGCGTAACTTTTCCATGGTCTATGCGTAAGTTTTGATTTTCCTTCAAAAAAATTTAAAAAAAAACTTACGCACAAAGATCTTTGTGCGTAACTTTTCCATGGTCTATGCGTAAGTTTTGATTTTCCTTCAAAAAAATTAAATTTTTTTTTCAAAACTTACGCACAAGACCATGGTAAATTGATTTTGACTAGTATTAGAAAAGTATTAATTTGGCTAGTATTAATTTTGGCTAGTATTAGAAAAGTACTTATATAAAATATATATATATAAATAATTTAGAAATATATATATATATATATATAAATAATTTAGAAATCACGTTTTTTCAAAATATAAAATATATATTTAATAATTTAGAAAAGTACTTAATCTTAAAAAATAAACAAAACAATGTTTAAAAAAATGTTTAAAAAAAATATTTTTATATAATTTGTTATACGTTTATTTTTTCCAAAGACTTATTTAGTTTTTGACTTATTTAGTTTTCCAAAATATACAGTAAATGCAGTAAAGTTGTTTTCTGCTTTTCTTTTTTTGTCAAAAATATACAGTAAATGCAGGAATCTGATTCCTTCTTAAAAAAAATAAAAATTCAAAACTTACGCACAAAGATCTTTGTGCGTAACTTTTCCATGGTCTATGCGTAAGTTTTGATTTTCCTTCAAAAAAATTCAAAAAAAAATTCAAAACTTACGTACAAATATCTTTGTGCGTAACTTTTTCATGGTCTATGCGTAAGTTTTGATTTTCCTTCAAAAAATTTAAATTTTTTTTTTCAAAACTTACCCACAAAGATCTTTGTGCGTAACTTTTCTATGGTCTATGCGTAAGTTTTGATTTTCCAACGTGGAGCCTACGTGGCTATTTCGAGAAACTTACGCAGACATGTAGGATGAGGAACTTACGCACAGAGAACTCTGTGCGTAAGTTTTTTTAAAAATCATTTTTTTTAATTTTTTGAAGGAAAATCAAACTTACGCACAGAAAACTCTGTGCGTAAGTTGTTGTGCGTAACTTTTGGCTATTTTGGGAATAAGGTTATCAAAGTGGCTATTTAGAGAAACCATGGGTGTGGAATGGCTATTTCAGGCAATAACCCTAAAAATAAAACCAAAAGTAACTAGTTTGACCCTAAAAAATCAAATATTGACTTTTCGAACGAGAGGGTATTATTACGTAACTAAATAACAATTGTGGATAGAAGTATTTCATTATTCATATCAGTTGCTTACAAATTACAATGTTTAAGTTGTATAGTTTTCCTGAAGTGCGACTATATCCACCATGGTGAAAGCAACTTACTACACAACCTCAACATCTTGAGCAGGTTGTCGCATACAAACATGACCAACTCTTGCTACATACTTCGTGAGTTCAGAAGCAAGTTTGTTAAGTCGCCCAAGGTCGCATGTACAGAGGATGAACCCTCCGCTACAGGTCGTGTGTGTGTTTATATATATATGTGTGTGTGTTTATATATATATATATATATATGGTCGGGTTCAAATGAGGAGCGCATCAAAACGTGAGAACGTGAGGAGCACCGTCCATGTACAAAATCACATGTGATTCACAACACAAACCGCGGGACAGGTCGCGCGCTTTTGCAAACCGCGTAACAAACCGCGCGTGTCCAAAATGTTAATCACATATGATTTTTAGTCCTTGTGTTGTGAATCACATGTGATTTTGTACATGGACGGTGCTCCTCACGTTCTCACGTTTTGATGCGCTCCTCACATGAACCCTCCTCTATATATATATATATATATATGTGTGTGTGTGTCTGTATATATAGGTGTGTGTGTGTGTGTTTATTAAGTGGGTTTGTTTGGAGGGTGTTTATATATATATATATGTGTGTGTCTGTATATATAGGTGTGTGTGTGTGTGTGTGTGTGTTTGTGTTTATATATATATATATGTGTGTGTGTGTGTGTGTGTGTGTGTGTGTGTATTAAGTGTTTTTAAGTGGGTTTGTGTGTGTGTTTATTAAGTGGGTTTAGGGTTTAGAGAGTGAGTTGGGGAAGAAGAAGATAGGAGAGAGAAAGAGAGTAGGGGTGGGGTGGGGTGGGTTTGAGTAAACGTCCACATTTGGTCCCTGGGAGGTAAAAAGATGGATTTACCCTCATGTGCATCTCACATGGTTGCCCTTAACGTCTGACAGCTGACGGACTTTGGTCAGAGAGACCAAATCCGGACCGAATGGCTAATTGTAGTGGCTAAAGTGTAATTTTTAAACTGTAAGGACCAAATGTGTTATAAACACCAAACACACAGGGACCAAAAGTGTAGTTTACTCCATATATAATGATAAAAATGATTGTGTATTTTAATAAAATTAAATAATTAGACGAAGGATCATGTGAAAAAGAAAGAGTTAGGCCGTTTACAAAACGCGTACCTGGGTAAGTGCTTACCAAGAGTCTTATCCGGTAAGTGAGTGTGACGGCTCTTACCACGGTTAACGCTTACCGGCTAAATTGTTGTATACGATGCCCTTTTTGTGGACTAAAATCTTACGCGGGAAGTAAATGATAGTTTTGAACTTTACCGGTAAGCACCTATCCGGGTAAGTGATTAGGTAAACGATCCCTTAGACTGAGAAGATAAGAATAGATCTAAATGTTTAATCACTTTTAATGCCATCCTCATCCATGAATTGTGCTTCTCATAGGATCTGATCAGGTGCATCTCGGTGCATCTCAAGAGTGAAGATCCCTTCTTACCATTCTCATCATAACTTTCATTCTAACCAGAACTCAACCCTGTAAATTATTTGTTTTAGTAGGTATTGAATTTTGAATAAGATTGATTGTTTTTCTACACTCATAACAATAGTGTATGATTTGTGAGAATCACCCTTAATGGTGAGATATGGATTTCATCACAATATATAATACAAGAGCTTTACAAAAAAATGGAAGAGATACACACAATAAATGGAAGGATATACACAAAGTAATATTGTTTCATATTTTATGGGATCACCATAATCTTGAGATGATCTTGTGTATTTATTTCTAATAAATTACCAATCTAGAAAATTTTAGTAATAAGGGTCGAAATTCAAATTTATAATTTTTTGGGGCTAGGAATAGATATATATATATATATATATATATTAATAAAAATAAAATTTATAATAATAAAAACCTAATTCTGAAATATTTGACCCCCAACTAGGGGTGCTCTTAGGTTAAATTGATCAGGTGGAAGGCATTTAAACAATTTAACTCAAGGTTGGCGGTTTGAAATTTTCAATCCAACCCAAAGAAAAGTGCAACCAAACCTGTTCGACTTAATCGAGTTGTGTTTAAACAAAGTAAAATCAACATTGAGAACATGAAAATAAAGAAACATTTTATTTGAAATACGAACAATCATTCAAAAGAACATATACGTTTTATCAAATATTAAGGTATTACATATAACCTTTCAATAATGTTCCCTTATGAGTTTCATTGTTCGTTGTTGTCGGATCATTTTTGGTAACCTATACATGTTAAAGATAAACACAAATATTTTAGAGAAACCGCTATAACTTTCATCGGGTTATCGGGTTATTCTGGGCCTAACCCAATTTCAACACAGTAAATTTGGTTTTCCCTAGTTTTGTATCGATAATAAGACGACTTACCTCAAATTGATTTTATCGGGTTGGGTTAGCTAGGTTGATCGATTTTTGAGTATTGAGCACCCCTACCCCCAATTCCTTTGCATATATAAGCCACAATTCATATGCATATATAAGCCAATGTTGATAAATGTCTCAATGTTTAACCAATATCAAAGTTGATGATATTTACCAATAAATTATTTATAAAACATAAATGCCGGTTAAAACTTACAAAAAATAATATTTTTCCTTACTTAAAAAATCAATATAAAAAGTGTAAGTATTTTTTTTAATGACACTAATTTTTGTGCTATTACGAGTAAGGTGGCGTTTGGTTCACATAATTAAATTTGTCGGAATTAGAATTTATCAAAGGAATTGAAATATGAAAGAATTAGAATGGAATTTAATCATGTATGACCATGCGTTTGGTTGGCGGGAATTGGAATGAAATATGTCAAAAGAATTCGAATTTGTCTGTTTGGTTCATCGAATATTATAATGGTGGTGGGGTGGAGACAGTAGCGGTGTTAATGGTGGTGGTGGCGGTGGTGGTGCCAGTAGCAGAGGTGGTGATGGCTGTGGTGGCAGCGGTGGTGGTGTGGGTGAAGGAGATAGTGGTAATAATGGTGATGGTGGCAGCGGCGATGTCGGGTGGTGGTAGTGGCAGCAACGACAGGTGGTGGCGGTGGGGACAACGACAGGTGGTGGCAGTAGTGGCGACAACGTTGATAACGACGGATGGTGGCGGCAGCGGGTGTGACGACGGTGGCGGCGACGACGACGACGTTGATGACACCAGTCGTTGTGCGACGGAATGGAATGAGGTAATCTAAAATAGCTTTTCTTGGAAGATGGTAGGAAGCAATTGAAATTCCTAGCTATAACCTAAGGAATTTACATTCCACCATTTGTGGAATTCAAATTGCTTATGGATACTTAAAAAATGAACCAAATGCTGAAATGAAATTTGGTCAATGAAATTGATCATTCCAATTACTTCAAATTTTGTCGGATTCCAATGAATCAAATGCCACCAAAGAGTTGAACATAATAGCATTCTGAAGTTTCAAATATTCCATTGTGATAGTGTATAAGTCGTAAATTTAAAGAATTTATTAGAACGTCTCCAATCATCACTATAACGTAACTAACATGTTTATAAGGTAGTTTTTGTCAAACATAATCTGTTCATCAGTTAGTTTATCAGCTACTAGTTAGATTATCAGTGATTAGCTAGTTTATCAGCTAGTTTGTCAAACATACCGTTAAGTCTTCAACGGGCCCACAAATCTTAGTGTTTCTTTTTGGAATCTCTAATGTATAACACCAAAACTATACCAAAATGATATAACATTTAGTGCACACAATACATCACAACAAACAAATTTCTTGAGAAAACAATTCCAAATTTATTTAAAAAATATATAATTTTATAACAAACAAAGAAATAAACACCAAAAGATATAAATCACAACAAACAAAAAGAAAACACAAGTTAATATTGACAAGAACCCATCAAGCCTAGAGACATATGAAAGGTCCGGTATTAATGGGACAAATGAATGATACATAGATACCTTTAGAATACATATATTTTATAAAGGAAAATTAATTAAAATGTCCTAACTTCGATTTTGACTTACAGATATACCCAAAACCTTCCCAATTTAACCAAAATACCCAAAAAAATTCGTGAAATAAACCGTGATCACGGGCTCAAAAAAAAAATTCGTGAACCCTATCCGCAATATCCGTGAAATGGATATTTTGGGAAGAGTTTGGGATTTATGCCAAGTTTCACGGTTCACGGATTTATGCAAGGTTCTAAATGGCGTGAGGCGTAGCGTGGCGGCGAGGACAAACCTCAAGCCTTAGGAGCCACAGCGAAGCCATGACGTTTTCAAAGCATGACTTATGGCGTCATTTTTCTAATTCATATATAATATTATATATAAAACATATGTTTTGTAGTGTTACTCAACGAATTAATAGTAATAAGCGAGTTAAGTTATGTTATATATTAAAAAATTTGCAAATAAGACATTAAAACGTAAAGAAAAATCAAATATTGCATTTGATAACGCCACTTTTTGGCGTTATTTTCGGTTCTCAAACCAATGAGATTGGCTTGGACTCAAGTAAAAAGGCGTATATTTCACGGTTTATCTAGTGATTTACACAGGTTTTATAAAAAGCGGCATTCCTCGGAAATAGAAGCTAAAAAGAGCCCAAAACGAGTCAAAACGAAGCCTAACGGAAGCCCAAAAGCCAAGCCCAAGACCCGCGAACGAACCAGGACCCGATCCGCGAACCAAACCCGACCCAGAAAGACATCAGAATAGCGTGCGACCTTCTGCGCGACTTTCAAGTCGCGCCAGAAGTCGCGTATCCCACTGTTTGGTCGAATTCAGCTATATTTTTCCGGGTTTAGGTCATTATTCGATATCGAACTTACGGCAGACGATTGGGAGCAGTCCGGGGGCGATTTTCAGAGCCAAGTGACACCGTTTGGAGCCAAGATCGAGAACCAATCGAAGAAACGTTCAAGACGCGAAGGAGATTTCAGCACGGGAAAAGGGAGTTCATCAATTCATCTTACACTGTCACCACGATCACGTTTACCATGTTTACTTACATTTTCGTTTCTTTTCCTTTTGTGTTTGAATCCCCCAACATCATGAACTAACTTTAAGATGTTGGTGGTTGGATCGAATTAGGTTTGAACATATAGATGGATGACGAATGAACTTTATTAGTTTGTCCAATTAATGAATGCATGTGATTCTGTTCTTAATGCTTTTGTGAGCGTAGCTAACTTACAATTGTCTTATTGTTTTCAATTATGTTCGGGAGAATTAATTGAGATCTAGAATTAGGAATTACATGTCTAAGGTAAGAAAGGATAGAGATATACCGAGTAAACCTTAGTCTCATAATAACCTGCGCTTAATGTGTTTTGAACTACATAGGGTGAGATCGAGAGATTAATCTTATGTTTTTCGAGATAAACTTCATGGTAGCTTGAGAAAGCACCACGTTGTACAAATATAATTGTTGTTACTTGAGAGAGAGCAATGGTTAGATTAAGGTTGAGTATTCATTAACGGAATTAACTGGTATATGTTTTAGTCTGATGTTTATATGTGACAACCTAAGGATATCCAACCCTCAACTGTTTTCTCCATCTGAATTCCAAAGCTGCTTACTAGTTGTCTCGTGTTTGTTGATTTTAAATTCTGAAATTAATTAGTTATAAAACCAATCTTCCAATTTCGGCAGTCCAATTAATAGCTCTTATAGTAATTGTGATATTTAGTTCCTAGTTCCCTTGGTTCGATACTCGTACTTCCGTACGTTATTACTTGATTCGACACCATACACTTGCGGTTAGATTTCGCGGGGTGTCAAAACCCCGTGTCAAGTTTTTGGCGCCGTTGCCGAGGAACTAGTTGTAGCTAATAGCACTACCGTCTATAAGCATTATTAGATTGAACATTTTTTTATTATTTCGTTGTTTTATTCTGTCACTTTCAGTTTCTGGATCACTAATTTTGCTTACTTTCTTTCAGGTACTAATTGGTTTATGCCAAGGACAGCCCGAGGGAAGGGAATCGAACAATTTGATCCGGAGATCGAGAGAACCGCTCGTCGTCTACGAAAAGAAGCGAAAGCTAAGCAGAATCTGAAATTCGAGATGTCTGACGACGAGAGACCACCTCGCCGCAGCAATCCACCACCACCTCCGGAAAGAGTTCCGATGCGGTCGTTTGCCGACCCGAATGTGGCAGCGTCCCGCATAGGTATTCAGCCGCCCACCACTGTGGCTAACTACTTTGAGATAAAGCCGAGCACCATCGTAATGGTGCAGCAGAATCAATATGGAGGAGCACCGACCGAAGATCCTCACGCTCATCTCCGAGCTTTCGAGCGCATTTGTAGCACCTTCAAGATCAACGGAATGGAGGAGAACGCAATCAAACTGAGGCTGTTCAGTTTTTCATTAAAAGGTCGAGCTGAAATATGGATAGAAGGCCTACCGTCAGATCAAATTACCACTTGGGCACAGTTGAAGGCTGCGTTCCTTCAAAAGTTCTTCCTCCCGAGTAGAACCGCCCAACTAATGGCGGAGATCACCCATTTTTTTCAATGGGATCAAGAAACGCTATATGAGGCATGGGAACGTTACAAGGACATGATCAAGAAGTGTCCTCACCATGGGCTGCAAGGCTGGGTCATCATCCAAACCTTCTTTAGTGGGCTCCACCCACAATTCAAAAATGATATCACTGTTGCCGCGGGTGGAGCATTGATGGATAGATCATACGAGGAAGCATGCGAGCTGATTGAAAACTTGGTCGAGCATAGTTTTTCTACACCGAGATCAGCCGTTAGAAGAGTGGCAAGTATTCAAGAGTCAGAAGAGATGAAGGAACTGAAGGCTCAACTAGCCTTTATCACAAATAGGCTGAATGGTGGAAATCTTCAAGAACCTGATCAGGTCCATTTTGTGGCAAACCGGAACCAACCGAGAAACGATCCGTTCTCGAATACGTATAACGAGGGGTGGAAAAGGCATCCCAATCTTTCATGGAATCAGTCGGGTCAACCACAGTCAGGTAATTTCCCTAACTCTTCTAATTTCTCTAATACTAACAGTGCTTATCGTCCTCCAGGTTTTCAGCAAAGGAACGAAGGACCATCCGGGGAGAAGAAGTCGGGACTCGAGGACATGATGATGAAGTTCATGTCGAAAATGGACAGCACAGTCGAGGGATTAGCAAGCACAATCAATAATGTCAAGGCGGCTACCGAGCAAAACACCGCCGCCATCAAGATTCTCGAGAGGCAAGTGGGGCAGATTTCTGAAGCCCTACAAACCCGACCACCCGGAGCATTCCCGAGTATGGCTGAAAAGAGGAACCAAGAGAACTGTAACGCCATTTATCTAAGAAGTGGAAAGGGACTGAATAGAGAACCGTCATCTGAAGAGACCGAGCCCGATAGAGAGAGTTCGAATGAAGAAAAAGAGGTCGTGGTTGAAGAGAGCGAGAAGAGTGAAGAGAAGAAGAAAGAAGAAACACCACTGGTCAAGCCGGAAATCCCGAGAGTACCCTACCCAAGCAGGCTGAAAGCAAATAAGGACCAAGTTCATTTTTCTAAATTTCTTGATGTCTTTAAAAAGCTAACCATTAATATCCCGTTTGCAGATGCGCTTACACAAATGCCCTCTTACGCAAAGTTCATGAAAGAGATCCTCTCCAAAAAGAGGGCACTTGATCACTAGGCCACCATTGCACTCACTGAAGAGTGCAGCGCGATTTTCCAAAATAAACTGCCCCAAAAGCTCAAAGATCCAGGGAGTTTTTCGATTCCTATTCAAATTGGCAGTTTTAATTTTAATAAGGTTTTATGTGATTTAGGGGCTAGTATTAATCTGATGCCCCTCTCTATTTTTAGGAAACTTGGATTGGGCGAGGTGAGTCCCACATTCATGACGCTTAAGCTGGCTGATCGGTCGATACGATATCCATACGGGGTGATTGAAGATGTGCTGATTAAAGTTGGTAAGTTTTACTTTCCCGTCGACTTCGTGGTAATAGACATAGATGAGGACGAAGAGGTTCCGTTGATCCTGGGACGATCCTTCTTGGCCACGAGCCGGGCTCTGATTGATATGGAAGAGGGTGAGATCACGTTCCGAGTTGGCGGAGAGAACATGAGATTCAAGTTGCTGGAAAGAGAAAGTGGTGAAAGAGAAGAAGGAGTAGAGAAGTCCGCGAAGAACCGTAAGTGTGGACGGTACAATCCCGCGGATACTGAGCCGAGCTGAAAACCGCACAGTCGTGCCACGACTTTAAATAAGGCGCTGGGTGGGAGGCAACCCACCAAGGTTTGTTTTCAGTTTAGTTTTTTTTAGTTTAAATGTGTTCTATTTCATAAAAATCGAAAAAAGCCAAAAATTATTTGAAACAGGGACATACGCGGCTTTACACGCGGTTTGCATACCGCGCAGAAAGTCGCGGGGCCCTCTGTTAGTTTTCTGAAACAAAGGGTTACGCGGTTTTCCACGCGACTTGCAAGTCGCGGGCTAAACCGCGTGAGTCCCATTTGCCCCGTTTTTCGTTTTTCGTGCAGTTTGTGTTCCCTTTCTTGCTTTGTGTGTTCCCTGTTTTTGTTTTGTGTCTTTCCCTTGTCTTGCATGTTCTCCCTATCTTCTCTGATCGATGCTCAACCAGTCAAGAATCCTCCGGCCGGGCAAAACAGGTATGTTCTAAATCTTTCTGCTAAAAGAGTGGTGTTTGATGTGTTGTTCTATTTTAATTACACGAGATGCAACAAACCTAAGTTTCACTTAGGTTTGGGGTGCCTCATCTTTCACACCTACACACTCACTTTTGACCCTGTGCAAACCTCGGTTTCACCGAGGTTTGGGGTTGGCTTTTATTTGGCAAACCTAGGCCACGGCCTAGGTTTGGGGTGCCCAGTCTAGAAATTTTGGGTTTTTCTTTTTGCTATGCTATGTTAATGTTTTACCCGTCCTTTTTATACCTGTAAATAACTGCACAATGATCGAGTCGCATCACCTACGACTTTGCTTGCACATTGGGGACAATGTGTGGGTAAGGTTTGGGGTTGCCCAATCGGGCCCAAGCTTATGCACGTAGATTTCCTACATTTCTGAGTGTCTAGATCACAATAGCTAAATTTTTTTATTTTTGAATGATTGAGACCAACCATTGTGGGAAGAACTTTATGATAGTGACGTGACCGTTAGGGAAGGACCGGGAAAAGACATGACTAGGGATATTAGTGGAGACCACCCGATTGTGAGTTTTGAGCCTAAAAGACGTCTTTCATTTCGAGGGATTTATACACATAATTCTTATACACTTTTCGAATCCCTTGTCGTAAATGTAGAATGATCTCGCTACATTATTGCATTGAGTAGCAAAGACGAACATCGGGATATTAAGTAAGGGTATAATAGACTATATCGTGTGGACCTTAAGATATGATTCCAGGCATTGTGTGTTTTATTTAACCTGTTTTAGCTATCGTACCTTTTACCCTTCTGCGTGTACCCTTAGCCATTTGCAGCCAAACACTCACCTTTTTGTTTCTAAACCCATCACTAAACCCGTAGCCATAAGCCTTAGCCAACCCAATCCGAAGTGTGTCAATCAGAAGAAGTAATGAACTTAGAGAGATAGAGCGGAAAAGAAAGAAATCAGGCCAGTCAAGAAATAGAAAAGAGGGCCAATGATGCCCCAATCAAATAAAGAGGACCAATGAAGTCCCAATTGAAAAAAAAATCGAGTTAATTTAGATTTTATCTATAGCAGTAAATAAGAGAGTCAAAGCGACTCCAATAGTGACGAAGAGGGCCAAATAATAGAGCGAAAAGCTATAGAGTTCGGAACTGCAATTGATTGACACGCCAAGGATTTTTGAACCAATTTACCCTTCGTTTCATAGCCTTAACCTTAGCCCCATTACAACCTTTGTAAAGACCTGGATGATCTTTTGGAAAATATGATTACGGTCTATGCCTGCCTTTACCGATATTCCCTGTCTTGCTACTTGATCCCTTTCTGAGATCCATTTTTGGACATTTGTGCGTCTTTCAATAGAGTTGTCATGCAATTTTGCGTACTCTTGTACATAACCTCCAAAGCATGACAACACGAGCGATAACCTAGGTTCGAGTGCAAAGAGAGTATCCCGTAAGGTAGGGTCGAGGCGAAATGTTTTCCCTAGTATGTTTGGACCTAGTCTAACCCGAACGTAATCGGAACAGTCACGAGTTCAACTCCCAATGGAAGGTCATAGGTCAAACAAAATAAGGATGAGGCGAGAGTGAGATAGATATTCACGGGTATGGGAAATCACCGATGCATCACTTGGTACCGATTAGGAATTGTGCAGTTATTATTCTTTCACAGATATATGCTTTTATTCTGTTTTTATCGCTAATTTGTTTGGGGACAAGCAACGCTCGGTTTGGGGTTGTTGATAACGCCACTTTTTGGCGTTATTTTCGGTTCTCAAACCAATGAGATTGGCTTGGACTCAAGTAAAAAGGCGTATATTTCACGGTTTATCTAGTGATTTACACAGGTTTTATAAAAAGCGGCATTCCTCGGAAATAGAAGCTAAAAAGAGCCCAAAACGAGTCAAAACGAAGCCTAACGGAAGCCCAAAAGCCAAGCCCAAGACCCGCGAACGAACCAGGACCCGATCCGCGAACCAAACCCGACCCAGAAAGACATCAGAATAGCGTGCGACCTTCTGCGCGACTTGCAAGTCGCGCCAGAAGTCGCGTATCCCACTGTTTGGTCGAATTCAGCTATATTTTTCCGGGTTTAGGTCATTATTCGATATCGAACTTACGGCAGACGATTGGGAGCAGTCCGGGGGCGATTTTCAGAGCCAAGTGACACCGTTTGGAGCCAAGATCGAGAACCAATCGAAGAAACGTTCAAGACGCGAAGGAGATTTCAGCACGGGAAAAAGGAGTTCATCAATTCATCTTACACCGTCACCACGATCACGTTTACCATGTTTACTTACACTTTCGTTTCTTTTCCTTTTGTGTTTGAATCCCCCAACATCATGAACTAACTTTAAGATGTTGGGGGTTGGATCGAATTAGGTTTGAACATATAGATGGATGACGAATGAACTTTATTAGTTTGTCCAATTAATGAATGCATGTGATTCTGTTCTTAATGCTTTTGTGAGCGTAGCTAACTTACAATTGTCTTATTGTTTTCAATTATGTTCGGGAGAATTAATTGAGATCTAGAATTAGGAATTACATGTCTAAGGTAAGAAAGGATAGAGATATACCGAGTAAACCTTAGTCTCATAATAACATGCGCTTAATGTGTTTTGAACTACATAGGGTGAGATCGAGAGATTAATCTTATGTTTTTCGAGATAAACTTCATGGTAGCTTGAGAAAGCACCACGTTGTACAAATATAATTGTTGTTACTTGAGAGAGAGCAATGGTTAGATTAAGGTTGAGTATTCATTAACGGAATTAACTGGTATATGTTTTAGTCTGATGTTTATATGTGACAACCTAAGGATATCCAACCCTCAACTGTTTTCTCCATCTGAATTCCAAAGCTGCTTACTAGTTGTCTCGTATTTGTTGATTTTAAATTCTGAAATTAATTAGTTATAAAACCAATCTTCCAATTTCGGCAGTCCAATTAATAGCTCTTATAGTAATTGTGATATTTAGTTCCTAGTTCCCTTGGTTCGATACTCGTACTTCCGTACGTTATTACTTGATTCGACACCGTACACTTGCGGTTAGATTTCGCGGGGTGACAAAACCCCGTGTCAGCATTATGAAAATTGCGCACCACAGACTTAACGTGGTGTGAGACATAAGTCATGGTGTTATGGCGTGCCATGGTGGCTGTGCGGCGAGTTTTTTAGAACAGTGGATTTATGTCACTAAACTTAGCCTATTATTTTTTTAAATTGATTTAAATATTAAAAAATCTCAAGGTTCACGGATTTATGCCAAGTTTCACGGATTTAAAACATGGGTTTATATCAACTACTTTTCTCTTGCAATGTCAAGGTTCACGGACTTATGCCAAGTTTCACGGAAGTTCGAATGGAAAGCAGAACAGGATGGAGCATTCCGAATATTGAAAGAAAAACTCTGTAGCGCACCGATACTATCACTACCTGAAGGTTCCGATGACTTTATTATTTACAGTGATGCTTCCAAATTGGGATTGGGTTGTGTACTTATGCAGCGTGGAAAGGTTATTGCTTATGCTTCTCGTCAGTTAAAAGATCATGAAAGACAGTATCCTACACACGACATGGAACTGGCAGCAGTTGTATTCGTGTTGAAGATTTGGAGACATTATCTTTACGGCTCTAGATATCAAATTTATACCGTTCATAAGAGTCTCCAACATCTTTTTAATCAGAAGGAATTAAATATGAGGCAAAGAAGATGGCTAGAATTGGTGAATGATTATGACTGTGAAATCCTTTATCGTCCGGGAAAGGCGAACGTGGTAGCTGATGCGCTGAGTCGTCAAGAAAGAAGTGGAATAATAAAAGCTATTGCACTACGAGCTGAGCTTCTACCTAACATTTTCGACGAACTGAAGAAGTGTCAAGTAGAAGCCTATCAGAAAGAATATCTGAAATCAGAACGGTTAGTGGGGTTAGCAGCATTGCTAGTGAAAGATGATCGTGGGTTATTGTGTCTGGGGAACAGAATTTGGGTGCCTCGTTTGGGTGGTTTACGTGATCGTGTACTACAAGAAGCTCATCAATCTCGATTCTCTATTCATCCAGGTACGAATAAGATGTACAAAGATCTAAAACAATTCTATTGGTGGCCGGGAATAAAAAGAAGCATTGCTCAACATGTGGAAGGTTGTACTACTTGTAAGAAGGTAAAGATTGAACATCAAAAGCCGTTTGGTCAGTTACAACGATTAGAAATACCGATATGGAAATGGGATCAGATTACTACAGATTTCATCACAAAGCTACCAAGGACTCCGAAGGGATTTGATTCTATTTGGGTGATAGTCGACAGGTTGACGAAATCTGCCCACTTTTTACCGATAAAGGAAACTGATTCATTGGAACGATTAGCTAAATTGTACATTGACGAAATAGTAACTCGACATGGAGTTCCAATCTCGATCATTTCTGACCGTGATAGTCGTTTTACTTCAAGATTCTGGAGAAGTTTTCAAAAGGAAATGGGGACGCAGATAAAGTTAAGCACAACATATCATCCTCAAACTGACGGTCAGAGTGAACGAACGATTCAGACATTAGAAGATATGCTCCGGGCTTGCATTGTTGACTTTGGGGGATCGTGGGATAAGCATTTACCATTGATCGAATTTGCCTACAATAACAGTTATCATTCCAGCATTCAAGCGGCACCGTTTGAAGTTTTATATGGTAGAAAATGTCGAACTCCTTTGTATTGGAACGAAGTGGGAGAGAAACAACTAGCGGGGCCAGATATAGTTCAGTTAACCGCGGATAAAATTACTCAGATTCGGGAACGTTTGAAAGTGGCTCAAGACCGACAGAAAAGTTACGCCGACCGACGCCGAAAACCGTTAGAATTCCAAGTTGGAGATTGTGTGATGTTAAAAGTCTCACCTTGGAAAGGAGTCATTCGATTTGGGAAACAAGGTAAACTGAGCCCAAGGTATATTGGACCATTTGCAATAACAGAAAGAATTGGTGAAGTAGCCTACAAGTTGGATCTTCCGTCAGAGTTAAGTAGGATTCACAACGCTTTTCACGTATCGAATTTCCGGAAGTGCTTGGTTACGCCGGGTCAGGCAGTTTCTCTACCAGAAATACAGGTTGATGAAAGGTTGAATTATGTGGAGGAACCTGAAGCCATTGTTGATCGTAAAGTCAAAGTTCTGCGGAATAAGGAGATCAGGCAAGTAAAAGTACAGTGGCGACATCACAAAGGGCAGGATGCTACATGGGAATCAGAATCAGAAATGAGAACTAAGTACCCGTTCCTTTTTGCTTAACCGAATTCCGGGAGGAATTCTTTTTAGGGGGAGATGATGTAATACCCGGGTAAGTTCGTTAGTTAAATTTGAGTTTCGTTAAATTTATTCAACTCTATAATTGACGTTTAGGGTAAGTTTGGGTTAATTTATAAGTTAGGGGTGATTTGGTCATTAATGGATAGCTTAAGGTCTAAATGGTAAATAGGAATAGATATTATCCCTTAGGATATTCAGATATTTTTATTTCAGCAAAACAATCCAGATTTGTGTAGGTGTGTGTGTGTGTTGAGAGAAGAAGAAGAAAGATAAGGTTAAGGCCTCATTTGGTGTACTTGGAAGAGGACTTAAGGTATGTTTCCTTTGTATTTTATGTTTGTAATTGGTATTGGAAGGTTTCTACCGGATTAGATTAGTCAATTACACATCTGGTAATGATTCAGTCGGATTCTAGGTAGAAAAATGATGAACAGTCAGTAGTTTCCGGATAAGTTGAAGGTGTCCGGGTAATCTTGTTGATAGTGTCCGGGTAGTCCCTTTTCGATGGTGTCCGGACGAGTCTTACCCGGTAAGTTCCTCTTTTCCTTAAGTTTCCGGTTAAAATGAGATACCGGATGGTATCTGGATTACTTTGGTGTCCGGGTGTTATCCGGATTGGTTATGTTATCCGGATTGTGTCTGTTGTACGGATAGTCTGTGTTGTCCGGATAGTTTTGTGTTGTCCGGATAGTTTAGCTGTTTGATTAATTTTGAGAGTTTAGATGCTTTTGAGTATCCAGTAACCTGTGTCTTGTTAATTCTTGGAGGGGGGATGAATGAGGACTGAATGCATTATGGACTCGACTTAAGTTCGGGTTTGGGGGTAACATTTGAAGATTAGAGTTATCTAGAGTTCTTAGCTTTAGTAAGATCTGTAGGTTCTATTTGGTAAAGAGATATATGTATTCAATTGTTTTAGATACTGTGAATCGAAGGTGAAAGCTAAATCTGTTGGAAAAGACCGGGAAGAGTTGTGTTAAGCAAACAAGTGAGTTTTTATTTAAAATATTTTCTAACTGGAATACATATATGTGAATAAGTGTAATAATGTGCATATGATGTTTATATGAGTATTACACTGCATGAGTGCTAGTTGGCCGGGCTCAGGACCGGTGTATGTTGGTTGTATAGAAGGACAGTGGTGTTGGCTGTATTGAGTACAGTGGTGTAAATTAATTAATTGGCTCGCAACCAATTAATATGGCCAAGAGAATGAGATGGAAAGATACATGATGCATGAGTCATAGTTGGTATTATTATGTGTGTTATGTGTATGACGTTTGTACAAATGATTTTTAACTAACGGGGATTTTCTCACTAGACCTCAAGATCTAACCCTCATTTTGTTTTAAAAATATGTATTCCAGGTCGTGGATCGAGTAAGAGCAAATAAGAAGGTTAAACCGCGAATAGCTTTTGGGAGGACTATGTAGTTGAAGACTATGATGTGTTTAGTAGTTACAGCATGTTATTAGTAATGATGTAAAGTTACTAAGTAAATGTGTGTAATGATGTATTGAATGTTTGTAAAGACTAGGGGACCATATTTGTTATCTAATGTATCTTGGTTATGTAACGACATTATGAAATATATGTTACTTGTTGTATGTTTGGGAACCGGGTTGTTACACACTAAAGGATGAATAAAGTTAAATATTCAATATCACAAATTATGGATGCACTCTATACCGAAAACAACACATAGATAGTACACTTATCAAAAAATAACACATTTCGGTGAAAGGGGAGGCTCATATCCATCGAGTGTGATGAAACACAAACTAAGCCACGTATCTACGTTAATGAGTTCCATTTCGGATCACACGGTCATCAAGTTCAACCACCCATGGTATATAGCTTGAGTCCCTAGCTGATCATTGAAATACTCATTCACTAGAAATTATAGTCATTATGGCCTCACAATCATCAAGTTCAACCACCCACATTTTACAACTTGAGTCTACCGCTACGGAACATGGACATCAAGTTCAAGCACCCATGGTTTGTACATTGAATCTTCCATTACAGATCACAGAGTCATCAAGTTCAACCATCCACGGTCTTTAGCTTGAATCCTCTACTGATCCTAAATGTTTCTAGCTACAACAACACTGGGATAATGATCTCATTTTCAAACCAACAAACTGACTCATATGCCTATGGAACCATTGCATTACAAACTAAATTACAGGACTCAGATTGAATGACCAACGTACTCAAAACATTGATTTCCAAATAGATATGTCACAACTGCATAGCACATTTCAAAGCTCAACATTGAGCAAATTAATCTGGATAAATGTTCCCAAAACTCATCTAACTCAAAACCAAGCCAAACAACAATTGATTTGACTAATCAATAAAAGTCAACATAAGCAATAAAAATGCAAATGTTCAATAAATTGGCATACTCATTCTCCAAAAATATAACTAACTAAAAGCCTATCATTGGTTGGGAAAACCATTTTCAATTAAAACCATTCCAAAATGTCTCATAATACGATACTATGCATTTTTAGTCCCCAAAACACAAAAAATGCATTACCGTCAAATAATCTCCGTTTATAAAATAAATCATCAAATGGCCTTTAGCCTAGCGGTATTAGAGCCCTTGGCCTTGTAGGAGGTCATGAGTTCAAACCTCGCCAAAGGTGAGGAGAGTGTGAGTTTATTTGTTTCATTTGTCATATATAATTATTATATACTTAAAAAAATATATAAAATAAATCATCAAAATAACTCACTTTTATGATTTATTTATCAAAATGTCCAAAAATAGTTTACAAGATTTATAAAATCAAATGTACTAGAAATACAAATTTCATCAAAGAAACAAAACATTTGATACACATCAAATAAAACATATAAACTCCAAAATATGGATATTTTTGGCATGTACAAAGTCTTTACGGAACAACTTTAACTCACTTTACTAGGTTATGTTAAACCTAGATTCCAAACCCAACTCTAGCTTCCAAAAATGAAGGCTTGAGGTTCACAAATTAAATTTCTCCAAAAACCTTCTCCAAACATAACTAGTGCCTAAAGATGGCTTGTCATCCATCCATCCATCCAACAAAGGATAATAATTTAATGATATAAATATCAAATAATGGCACTTTAACAAATAACTGACTCCCCTTCCAAGGGAGTTACTTAAACTTAGTTCAACTTTTCCTGTCTCACACGTTCCGTTTTTAACATGTTCTCCTACACAGAGTTAAGCCCACAAAATGACTGCTATTTAATCCTTGCACCTCTCCACTTCTATGAATTACTCTATTAACCCCTCACCTCACAACTTCTTCTATTCCTAAATATTTGCTGTGTTTCGATATCTGTCCAAATTTGAATCAGATACAAAAGCATCTCTCTTATAATCAATCCGTTATCTTTTTTTACGCCCATGCTTGTCTTATGTAGAATTCTACAAGACAAGACACAATATAAAGTTGTTTGAAGTCATCCATATGCATATATATATATATATATATATATATATAGAGAGAGAGAGAGAGGGAGAGAGAGAGAGAGAGGAAGGTGTGAATCACATGTGATTTTGTACGTGAATCACATGACTATAGTCTCTCTCTCTCTCTCTCTCTCTCTCTCTCTCTATCTATACTATCTTATAATACACTTAACCCCCAAACTCTTAAAGACAAGTCTTAAAGCACATGGTACAAGCTTTTAAAGCATAAGTTCTTAAATTTCAAACTCTCTCTCTCATCCATTGCTATTTTAAACCACCGTTTAAACCCACGTGACATTGTTATCAATGTTATTTTGAACCCACCGCCCAAATTAAACCATTCTCTGCAAACAAACTCGATTACTTCCATATGCAAGATGACGGTTCATTACTCCATGTCGATTTGCAGTTCTTCCCGGTTCCCTCTTCGTTTCCATCGATTGGCATTTCAAGCTCTCAGTGCAATGATTCGTAATACGAATCCATCTTCCCTATATAATTATACGGTTACGGTTCTCTTCATCATTCAATTCTTACTTTCATCTCCATCTTCTCCTTATACGGTTAGGGTTATACATCGATTTCCAAGGCGACGCTTCAGGCGCCTCTAAGCCGATTGAGTATTCTGGACTCCTTCAAGACCTGCCATTCAAGATCTGGTCATCATTGTAGTCTTGTGTTTCATTAGAACTATATATATTGCTAATTTGGATCATCCGCCTCCTCTCTTCACAATCCTCAACGGGTAACAGCAGGTAGATCTCCTCCACTGATTCTATGTTACGATTTTAGGTTATAAGGGTTTTGTTCTCCTGTCTCAATGTCCGGTTCACGATTTTAGGTTACGATGTTGCTTTGTTTTATGGCTTCTGTCAAAATTGCAGGTTTTATTAGGAATGGGTGGGGTGATTGTCGTGTAAATTTCTTCACAACAGTTGCCTAAGAGGTATGTATTTCATTCCTTTGGATTTGGGGACAATAATGAAAAAGTGATGGATTGCTACTTGATGCTAATGCTACAAGCAAGTTTTCCCAAAATTATTTGTCACAGACTGGAGAAGAGAATTCGATTTTTAGGTTTTAAAGAGTTAGTAACTTCTATGCAGGTATGTTATTTTCTTCTTTTTCGTGTTTGCAATCTCCATATTTCACTTAACCAGATTTATTGGTATTATTTTGCTGGATAAACATTATCTTTCTCATAACCGAAGTTTGGATTTTGAAGTTTGCAGGATTGTTGTTCAAGAAAGCTCCACTAAACAGAAAGCATAAAGGTTATTTCCTGGTATCTTGATTTTTTTGCTCCTTTTCTTTTTCTTTTAGTATCTCATGGTTTTATCTACTGCTCAGTTTTTCTTGATGATGTGTGTGTCTATCAAGACTAATAGATTCATGAATACAACTGGATTTATTCTCTATGTAATTTCCAATCTTCATGTTTATCAACAATTCAACATTGACTCTTTTCTAAAGATCGGCGAAGTGTTTCCACCAGCTACGTTTTAGTTGGATGCAAAGGGGCATGCAAAATAGTTTGTTCAAACTTGGAAGTGAAGGCCAAAAGACCTTTAGGCTAGCTCTTTTAACGTTCTTTTTGATAATTTCATAATTGCAAAACATGCCTTAAAAGAGGGATTACTTGTGAACAATTACACTTGTTGAAAGAGAATTATATCTAAACATCAGTACCTTTGGTTTGTAGGCGGCCTCTGTCAGCCTAGGGGTTGGATCACTTGTCTGGGTGGAGGATCCAGTTGAGGCTTGGATAGATGGGAGAGTTGTCGAGGCAACTGGTGCAGACATTAAAGTTCTTTCTACTGCAGGGAAAACGGTGAGTGTTGTTTCTTAATTTTAGAAATTTCTTAATATACCTCGAAGAGATAATTAATATCACTATTTAAAAAATGACTTGCTCTTTTAATTTATTGAAGTGATTTCTCTTACTTATTTCATGCAATATTTCTGTGTCATAGTGCACCTAATTTGCAAGTGAGAAGTCGAGGCCTTATGTTTGTACAATTAGGAATTTAGGATTTTATGTATTCATTTTTTCTTTAATGTTGATAATAGGTTGTTGCCAAGGCATCAAATGTATATCCGAAAGATGCTGAAGCACCACCATGTGGAGTGGATGATATGACAAAATTGGCTTATCTGCATGAACCAGGGGTTTTAAGTAACTTACGATCTAGATATGATATTAACGAGATATATGTGAGTTATATTGTTCCATATCTTTTGCGCTATACAAGAATGTCGCTTTTTAGTTGAAGCTGATGATTGTCCTACCAGACTTATACAGTGAGCATATTGATAGTTGTAAACCCTTTTACAAGATTACCACATTTGTACGATAGCCATATGATGGCACAGTATAAAGGGGCAGCATTTGGGGAATTGAGTCCCCATCCTTTTGCTGTTGCAGATGCTGCATACAGGTATTACATGGCATTCATGTCATGGTGTGCTAATCTATGGATTTACATCATTTTATCCAAAATGAGCGAAATATATTCTTCTGGTGCAGAGTTATAATGAACGAAGGTATAAGTCAGTCAATACCGGTTAGTGGAGAGAGTGGAGCTGGAAAAACTGAAAGTACAAAACAGCTGATGCGCTATCTTGCTTACATGGGAGGTAGAGCTGCTTCAGAAGGAAGGAGTGTCGAACAGAAGGTCTTGGAGGTGATCACTCTTAACATTTGGTCATCCCCGGGAACTGATAAGAACGGAGATGATTTTGATTCTTGATTTGAAGTCTTTCACAACATATTTTATCTTATAGAGACCAATTGAACTATATATATGTCATCTGTTTTATAGTCCAATCCTGTCTTAGAAGCCTTTGGTAATGCGAAAACTGTGAGAAACAATAACTCAAGGTGAGGTGAACTTCCATTCCTGCATCTGTTGTACATTAATCATTTCCAGTAATGCGTTTGACAAATAATGGATTAATTTGATGATTCTATTTTTTGTGGGGGAACATGATTAGTGAGTTGGGTTGAAATTTGTTGTTTGGGCATTTTTTTGGTTTACTTTTCTAATTCCTTATTTACATTAATTTCATATGTAGCTTTGATTTTCTAGGCATGTCCTCAAGCAAAGAGGAAATTTTGATTTCAAATACTTAGGTTTCAAATATTTTGAAACTTTTGAAACTTTTGATTTCAAATACTTAGATTTCAAATATTTTGATTTACATTAAGTCAAACTTTTTTAGCAACGCTCACATCTGTAAGCATGTCAAGCTTTTTTAAACCATCATGTGCTATGCTGGTTTTCAACTTACTGATGCCATTTTTTTATTTTATAATGTTTACAGTTGCTCCATAGGATTGTAGAAAATGGAGCTTATGGAATTGAAAAGGGATATTTTGGTGAGTTAAGCTTCATCTCTAACCTTCTGTCATGTGAATCCTTTTTGATCCCGGCCTTCATATAATTCCAGCTCTCGGGTTTGTTTTTTCCATTAGTTTTGTTTTATCCCGATTTTGATTTCTACAAAAGTAGTAAATATCCATAATTGTTCATATAAAGTTATTCTCTTGTTGGTGTATCAGATGTTGCCTGATCACATTTGACTAAGGTTAACAAAAACAATTTTAGTGATAAGAGTCTAATAAGAAATTTTCTTATTTTGGCAGCACACTGTCTAATTTCAATTTAGCTTTTAATTGGGTTTTAATGCTCCATATTAGATGTGCTTGATTTCATATTGTGTTTTAATTGGGTTTTACTGCTCCATAATAGACGTGCTTGATTTCATATTGGGTTTTAATTGGGTTTTACTGCTCCATAGTACACGTGTCTGCTTTTAGTTTGGGTTTTAATTAATGAATTGAATTGAATTTAAAGAATGTAGCCAATTGATTTGATGAATTATTTTTTGTTGGTTGGGATAGATGAAGAGATTATGAAAGCCACGACCAACTACTTTTTTATGGTGCCAGATCAATGCTCTGCTCCTGCATTTTTACCAAGCAGGGATCCCTATGAAGACAAGACAAGGCCCAAGACTTGATGGTTTGCATTGTAGTAGTATATTTTGATGATTATATTTTCAAGACTTGATGGTTTGCATTATATTTTCAAGACTTGATGGTTTGCATTCGGTTTCTGCTTTATCAGTTGTGGATGGGGTTACAAAGTAGAATCTATTTTTGCTTTAGATCATTTTTATTGTCAAGTACTTTCCTTGTCATTTTATTTTGTTTAAGTCTATGCATAATAGTTTTATGATGTTCCCTTTGGATGCTGTTAAGTTTCAAAATCTCTTTGACTTAATTGAATCATGTTTGTTGTTGTGTTTAATATGTCGCTCCTTGATTGGTCTTAGAAATGTGATTAGCTCTTTTGGAACCAGATAACTTGATTTTTTGTTTGGCTGCAACTGCTTCATGGGAGTACATTAATTTGGTAATAATTATTTTCTCAGTGGCTGCTCATTCCTATGGTGATTATGGGTTGGTGTTTATATAAGCGTAGATGACAGATTAGTTTTGGAATCAGTCCTTTTCTTATGTTAGCTTCGGTTTTGAGACCATGGATTCAACAACTGGTATTGGGTTTGGGTGGCAATTGTGGCTTGCTTCAGATAATGCCAATTAGTTGGACTAATTATTTCTATTAATTGTTTGACTTTTACTTCTAGGGACGTTTAATGAGAAGCACACCTTGGAAACCGGCTCGAAGTGGGAAAATCGATGATAAACCGTGACATTTTTTACAGATTGATAAGTGGACAACTAGCTGTTGTTTCGGTTGCAACTACCATCTTTGTTCTGGAACTATTATAAAATTGTTTTTCTTTTCTTTTTTTTATTGCAAATTTGTTTTGTTAAGCCTTTAAATCAAATAACTATTGAAACAAGTTGTTTAATCGAGACATCTTGAATTTTCCTTCATTACATTTAGTCAAACTCTTTTTTTAGCTTGTGTGTAATATAATTGGTTGATCTTAATACTATCGAGTAACATTCACAACCATCAATATGGATTGTTGGTAACGATTTTATCACCTGTAAATGTCACTCGGTAAGGTCACTACCCTAATTTATGGCAAAAACATTTATCATCTTGTTTGCTGATTGTTTTTATTAGGGGGTGTTTGGGATTGCTTATTTTTTTGACTTATTTGCTTATTGTTTTTCCTCATCACAAATAAGCTATTTTGAGTGTTTGGATTGAAAAAAAAATGCTTATGACTTTTCCCCACCACAAATAAGTTGTTTTTGATAAGTTAATTCATTTTAACTTATTTGAAAGTGGTTATAACTTATTTGTTCAAATTATTTAGGTATTCATCGGCAACCATTATCGGCCCATGTGCATTGGCAACCATTATTGGCCCATATGAATCCCACCCCTAGGAACCACAACTTAGGAAACATTTCAAAGTTGACTAAGCGCCTGAGGCTAGCGGAATGATTCAAGCCCATCTCTTGCATGATTCAAACTTGAACATGTTGTGTATTTGAGAAAAAAGTCGCTCAACCCCTTTGTCGAACTCATGAGCTTTTCATATTTCATTTTGAGAAAAAAATCGCTCAACACCTTTCTCACCCCGTACATTGCACGGATACACTACTAGTATATATATATAATACTTGTGATTTTACTGATCTCTTAAGTAAAATAGATATATAACTATATGTATATCCCATAAGTAATAGAAAGTCAAAAATAGGCTGTAAACACCTAATCAATTCTTGTGTCCTTAAACCCTAGGTACATGATTGGAAATGTGGGGCTTTTAAAGCCAAAAATGCTACTCATTCCTATCTTCTTTATGTCATGTGGTTGGCAAATGATCACCACTTTCATGTGACTTTCATGAGTGACCCCATTTTCTTTCTTTCTTTTCTAATGACCCTTTGATGGTCACCTTCATTATCCTCCTATTTTACTGTATTTTGAACCATCATTCTCACAATTATTAATCATCCACCTTTCTTTGTTTTAAATGTTACTACACTACAATTATTAATATGTTAATTATCATTTTATGACATAAAAAAACCTAACATTTTTATTGTAATTACTAAAGTTATAGTTAAATGTTTTAGATTTGTGATGATGTGATGTTCTTTAAATCATATCAAGAGTTTGGTTTGCATTTGTGTCATGATATTGATGTCTTATTAAGGGCAAATTGCTTGTCGGTTTTTAAATAATGGGTTTTCTTCAGATTTTCTTAATCGTAAGTTTAGTTATTTAATCATCAATGATACTTAATTACGAGGTTCTTAGAGTTATTCTTGAATCAAACTTGTCATGGTGATCATGACTTAATGTCAACATGAATGATGAGCTACAACAATGTGTTATTCGAACTTTATGGTGACTAGTCAATGGACTTCGTAACAGATGAAGAAAAATTATTACTTATTCTATTATTAATAGTACAATCCTTAATTAGTTAATTAAAAAGTATAATAATTATATTTATGAGACTATGATGTTTTCATTTTGAATCGAAAAGAATACCCATTACAAAATGTTAATACAACTAATTCTGGTTTATAAGTTTTTTTTTAACATTTTTTAAAAGATTTTCTTTTTATTATTTAGGGAATTTAATTAAAATACCCAAAGTTTGACCCTGACTTACCAAAATACCCAAAATCTCGGAGACTTTACCAAAATACCCAAAATTTCCGCGGCGGGCCCTGCGATCGCGGGCCACACCCATGTGTCACGATTCTTTGGCCAAAAGTCCTGCGGAGCCCCTCAACTATGCCTGCGGTGGCAATTTTGGCCCCTGCACGCGGAGGTATCCCGCGATCGCGGGATGAGGTGCCACGCGTCGACGTAGGGTAAAACCCTAATTTCTTTAATTGCCTCAACCACCACCCAACCTAATGTTCGGCCGCTATAAGAGAAAGGGTAGGGGGGGACCTTCGGCCACCACTTGTGATTAAAAAATTCTCTCCTCTCCCAAACTCTCTCAATTTTGTCGTGTGGAATACGCGTTCGGTTTGTTTGAAGATGGCTCGTGTTACTCGTTTGATAAGTTTTTCTTAAGTTTCTTGTACTTTCCTTGTATGTTGTTATTTTAAATTTTAAAATATATGTTATGTATGTTGTTAGAGTGTTTTTAAGTTTGTTGTATGATTGAATGTGTTATTTGTATGTTATAATGTTGTCTTTATTATAGATGTTAGAGTTTTTTTTAAAAAGATGTTATAGTGGTGTTTTTAAAAAGATGTTAGAGTGTTTTTTATAAAAACATATGTTAGTGTTTTTTGTATAAAAAGGTGAGTGTTTTTTATAAAAATAAATGTTAAGAGTGTTTTTTATAAAAAAAATGTTAAGAGTGTTTTTTTATAAAAATAAATGTTAGTGTTTTTTTTATAAAAAGATTAGTGTTTTTTATAAAAATAAATGTTAGTGTTTTTTATAAAAATAAATGTTAGAGTGTTTTTTATAAAAATAAATGTTAGTGTTTTTTTATATAAAAAGATTAGTGTTTTTTTATATAAAAAGATTAGTGTTTTTTATAAAAATAAATGTTAGAGTGTTTTTTATAAAAATAAATGTTAAGAGTGTGTTTTTTTATATAAAAAAGATGTTAAAGTGTTTTTTATAAAAATAATTGTTAAAAGTGTTTTTTATAAAAAAAAGATGTTAAGAGTGTGTTTTTTTATATAAAAAAGATGTTAAAGTGTTTTTATAAAAAAAATGTTAAGAGTGTGTTTTTTATATAAAAAGATGTTAAAGTGTTTTTTATAAAAATAATTGTGAAAGTGTTTTTTATAAAAATAATTGTTAAGAGTGTTTTTTATAAAAAAAAAGATGTTAAGAGTGTTTGATCTTCCAACTATGGTGATGACCATATATGACAGCGACGCTGCCAATCTCTTCAAAGACGCTATGGATGAGCAGTTTGCCAGATTTAAAGCTGTGTTGGCGGACTTCTTTAGCCGGATCGGGGATGTGCGTCGTCGCGAATGGTCAGTGAACTTCCGTCACAGGTTAGCCAAGAATACACCACAGCAGAAAGGGATGAATGCGGATTGCGGTGTCTGGGTATGCCGTAATGCCAGCATCTTGATTAATAACGATGTGGTAGATTTACACCCTTCCCGCACCGAAGATGAGGCCAGGGAATTTCGCGAACATATGGCGGAGTCCATTTATGCGCATTGTCAAACACAGCAACATTAGGTTGTTTATGTAACATTAAATAATTGTTATTTTTAGTGTTAACTTATTTTGTTAAAGTATTGTGATTGAAGTTATAATTTTGTTTATTATTTTGTTAAAGCATTTAACTTGGAGCCTAAAAAGTGTGACAAAAACAGTAAAAACATGCAACAACACTAAAACTCTCTCTTCCTATGTGGGACACATTCCCACACCCATTTGGTTTTTGCTAATTTCATCCAATTACTCAACTTTGAGTATCGATATCTCATTCACACATACTACGTTTTGGACGCATTATATATCGTTTCGAAGCTCTCATATAGGAGAACATAAACCTACTAAGAGTTAGTTATATATAACACACACATATATATATATATATATATATTTAAATGTGTCCAAAGTTTAGTAAAACCCATATTTTTACTAAAATTTTCCAACACCTAGTAAGTAGGTTTATAAAACTTGCGGTAATCCTAATACATATATTATTGGATGAACAAGCATTTATTTCTTGATTCACATGTGCATTAATCCTTAGACTACTTAAAGACTAATTTTCAGCCTAATGAAAGACATTTATTCAAGAGCAGAATTCCTGTTACAGTCATATACAACAAACAGTGAGAAAGTTCAATAATGTGACCGCATCCAAAGGTGGTCAAGGAGATTAGGAATTGACCCCAAAGGAACTGGATGATCCATGTTTCATGCTACTGTATTGGTTCTTGTTGTCTGAAAGTGATTCATATGATGCAAAAATTGGTATTATGTAATGTACAACATTATCTATATTATAAAAACTTGCAAAATTCAGTCGAATCTTACAAGCTCTTTTGTAGACGAATATTGCAGTTACTTTTTCAGTCGAATCGAATCTTACAGGCTCTTTTCAGACGAATCTTGCAGTGAACTATTCAGACGAATCATGCAGGCAACTTTTCAGACGAAATCTTTGACCATATCCACATCCCTGACGAAGAACATACATTTTCACGGCTATAAGTAGATGGCATGATGAAGTAGTAATTCACAACTTGCTATCTTTTATACATTCTCTCCTCACCGTTTACAAACATTCTCTCGCTTTTCTTAATACTATGGCTGGATGTTCAAGATCAAGGGGGAACAGGTCGGCGAATAGGGCTGTAACTTCACGTTCGGCAGCCTACCAATCACTGAACGATGGAGCTCGCCGGAGTACCTGGAAGGTACCGGAAACAGACGAGGAGTGGAGAAACCATGGGCGAACTGTGGCCGATTATCCATTCACGGCTGAGAAAGCAGAAGACTGGGAGATGGCATGGGACAATTACCACTTCGATAATGACAGGAAAAGCCCACCAATGTATCATTGTACCCAGCCGACGGGTCTTCCACAAAGTCAACGAATTACTCCGTTAGTGCAAAAGTCCATTAATAAGGCGAACGCCGATATCGAAAAGGTAAAAGGTATGTGGAACCATAACAGGGGGATTCAGCAAGGGAAAATGGAGTATCTAGCGGAGAAAAAACGAGAACTGGCCATGGCTAGGGCTCACGTTCGGGAGGTGCAACGACAAATTAAGGAAGTAGAAGAGGAACTACAAGAAATCGAAGACGACTACACGGGAATGGAGGACGTCATCAAGGAAAAGGTTGACTTCATCACCGGAATCCAGAACGCATTCCAGTCATAGATTTCTTTGTTTACCTGCACTGTATTCGTTTCGGTTGGGAAGATGATTTGCAATAACTGATCTTTTAATTAATTTGCTTATTAAATAACTTAAAATGGGGAAAACATTTTCTTTAATTAAGTTCTATATTAAATACATTAAAATGGAAAGGAAACAATACATTAAAAACCTCAACTACATAAAATGATAACCTAAAAACTACAGGGACCAAAAATGTATTTTTTTGCCCCAAACTTGAGGGGCCAAAAACGTAATTTCAACTTACCGCGGGACCACCGCGGGGTACCTCGCGGGCAGGGACCAAAAGCGTACCGCGGGCATAGTTGGGGGGCTCCGCGGGACTTTTGGCCAAAGAATCGTGACACGTGGGTGTGGGCCCGCGATCGCGGGGCCCACCGCGGAAATTTTGGGTATTTTTGTAAAGTCTTCGAGATTTTGGGTATTTTGGTAAGTCAGGATCAAACTTTTAGTATTTTAATTAAATTTCCTATTATTTAACTATTAAATTATTTGTTAAGTCAAACATGGTTTTTATTTATGAGTGTTAGGGCAACCAGGAGGGGAGAAACACGTTTTTTGCTTTAAAAGTTAAAACACACTTTCAAAACAAATATAAGGTGAAAAACAATAGTTTTTGGAAAATAGTACAAATATTTGACTAATGTGCTTTCTCCAAACAACTTCTTGAAACACATGTTTTTTTTAAGTATATAATATTTATATATACAAATGCAACATATAAACTCATATGTCCTTCTCAACTTTGGTGAGGTTTGATTATAGGGGTGAGCATCAGGCGGGTTCGGGTGGAAAAATCAATAACCCGATCGGGTTTTGGATATGAAAACCAATCCCCAAACTTTGGGTTTCGGGGTTCGGATTACTTCGGGTTCGGATTCGTCGGGTTTCGGGTTGTGTTCGATCGGATTTCGGGTATAATTATATGCAAAAAATCTATAATATTTGATCGTTTTTGACAATAAACTCAATTGGTTGAAATGATTGATAAATTGATAGTAGGTTTAGTCTCTAGAAAATACTACGACCGACAAGAATTTAGGATTTTTGTCGGATAATTAGATAAATAAATATATTTATATAATTAATGGGGGCATTTGGTTCGTTTCAAAGAATGAAAATGGGAATTATATTCTTGTGAATTCCCTTGCATTACTGGTGTTTGAAAAAAGAAAAAAAAAACATTGTTGTACATCTTCATCTTCACATAGAAGATTTCCATCTTCCATCTCTCTTCAACACATAGTGGCGCCATCTCCAACATGACATCTCCATTAATTGATTTCATGTACTTTATAAATAATATAAAGTCACCAATTACAATAAGATGGCAGGCAAACGAGCAACAAGCTGTGCCGCAACCCCCTTTTGGATGGCAAAACCAATCCTACTAAAAATGAAATTTTGTGACTTAGGGGTCGAAAAATTACTTTGCACAACCCGTTGAACCCTAGTCAAAAACTCCCTTGCTTCCGGAGCTAGGAAACCAAAAGTATCGAAAGCAAAAGGGATAAACACGTGTTGATTCTCTACACAGGCTTTCTCGTGTTTAGCAACTTTGCTCGATTCCGCTCTCAACGCAGCTTGGCCCGCCACAAACCCATTTTCCCTAAGCCCAACAAGAGGGGACACTCCAGTAAGATCCACACAAGCATGTTTCCCCCCAGCCCACCCAAACACAAGTATATCAGCTGGCCGTAAGGTAGATCTCCCTTCAAGCGGATCCGTCAGAAAGTTCACCGGGGCCTCCTTTTTAGAAGAAATTCCAGCCCGTTTAAGAACATCATACAGAACATCCCTAACCAAACCATGCCTATATTTGAAACCAGGTAACTCCTTGCAATGGACCGCATGCTCGCCAAAAGAATCCAGACAGGCCTTGCTACCACTTCAACATAACATCTCCGTTTATAAGATACAAAATCGAATGAAAGAAGAATCAAACAGACACAAAATCGAATGAAAGAAAACCCAAAATTGACCCATTTTTGCTCCACCGTAGTCTTCTCCGTCTCCAATGCTACCACTGTTCATTGTCGACTGAAAAAATCGACATGCAAAAGAACAGATGGCACCCTCGGTTGTTCAGATCAGTGTTTTAAGATCGACATTGACTGAAAAATCGACATAGGAGGAGACAGATGATATTCAGATCCAGAGTTTTAAGAGGAAGAATAACAAAAAAAATCGAAGCACACTCGACTGTTCTTGCATAAGCATGGTGGAATGAAGAAGACGAAGCTCTCTGACGTTAGGGAGATGGAAAGCCAAAAAAAATGGAATAAGATTTCATTCCCCCCAATTTTGGGTGGAATGGTTTTTTAAGCCTAAGGGCATCTCTAATCGTACTCCCAAAAAAAAACACCAAATACACCAATTATGGTGGGCCTAACATCAAAAAAAACCCTCAACTTCAACCGTACTCTAAAAAAAACACCAAATTTGTGGACCCCACATTAAAATAACATATTTTATCTACTATTAATTATTTATATATATATATATGTTGATTATATAATACTTGAACTCCAATTTATTTTGGAGTTTGGCGTACGATTGGATGATGAATCAACACCATATTTGATAATTGGAGTACGATTGGAGATGCTCTAAAAGGTAATGATTCATTATATAATATCATACCAAACGCCTGGAATCATTTCTTTTACATTCCTTCTTTAAACCAAACATCACCAATCGTTCTCATTTTCATTCCTAACATCCAATTACCCCCAACCAAACACCCCCTTAATCATTCAAAATGAAAAAGTTTAATAACTTAATCATTTAAAATAAAATAGTTTAATAATTTTTTCATTCAAAAAATAAATATAAGAAATCAATTATTTAAAATGAGATATTTTATTAGAGTTTTTTTTTACCTTTTTTCCTAAACTTAATCCAAATTTACATGTGTATTGTGTCCAATTTAAACTTTTTTCTCCTCTTGCCATTTTGCAATAATAGAACAAGGAAATATTAGCTCATAAGTGATAAGCCCAGCCCAATTGTTAACCCAATATCTTTTTTGTGTAGATATACCAAAAAGGGATTTTTAATGAATTAAATTTGCTTATATTTTTTTTTTCAAAAAATAATTTTTGGTTATATTTTCATTCTTGGCGAGTGAAACAGGAAAAATAAAAAAATTTGTTAAAAGTTGTTTTTTTTAAGGCAATTGCATTTCGGGGGTATCCTCGACTTAGTCCAGACTAATCCCCCTTCGATCCTAGCCACGATTCGCCCACGAACAGCCCCTTGATTCGGGGATACCTCCGCATGATCACCACGGGGTTCGAACCCGGGTAGTAAGGGTTTCCACCACTTACCCCCAGGATGTTACCGAACCACTGGGCTACAAATGTCTTTTTTTAAGTATATAATATTTATATACGACAAATGCAATTAAACTTAAACACCCTCCTCACATTTGATGAGATTTGAACCCCTGACCTTCTACGAGGACAAAGACTCTCATATTGCTAGGCTAAAGGTCATTTGATAATATATTCAAATGTTTACAATATTATAAATTACATATGATATTCAAATTCAATGAAATTAATAAAAAATCAAACATTGGAATATTATTACAAAAATGTTATTTTTGTGATGAAAAAAACCTTAAACATGTTATTTAAAGTATGTAATAAATAATATATTTATATAAACATTGGAATATTATTACAAAAATCGCCTCACAAGTCATTTGTTGTATTTACATATTAATTAATGATATAAATAAATTCCAGCTAAAAACCACTACCCTTTAATCTTATACTAATTACTAGCAGTTTACCTGCGCGATGCAGTGTGGGTGAATCACAACTCTGAAGCAATAGCTTAGCCTTTGATTATGTTTGTACGTTCATTCTCAAAAAAAAAAACTTGAGCTTGTGTGGTTTATTTGCAAGTCAACAAATAAATAAAGATGAAGGTTAATATTATTTATTAACAAGATATCTAGGAAAAATAATTACAATATTAAGTTTCCAAACTCATATATTGAGAATCATTACCAAATTTGAAATTCCTGGCTCAACAAAATATAAACACAATCGTTCGTACATAATTCAAATCGGTATATTAAGTAGCCCACATATTTTTGAAGTATCAAAATGACAAAACAATCCATTGGGAAATAGCACCATAAATACCATTCCATCCCAAGCCATCTCCACTTCCCTATTGTAAGAAAGAAAATCAAATTAGGCAGGCTAAGAAAAGAGGCAAAATCAAAATTGGATCCTGTTGGACAAATCAGTCAAAAAAATCCTTGAAGCCTACAAAAATACAGATTATTCTTTCTACCTGAAAAGTAATTACGAGCTATGAAAATCCAAATTATCTTGTGTATTTTGATCAACATAAACCTGAAAAAAGCATGAAAGAGCTCAAAAACTAACCTTAAAGTTTTTCATACTCATCCAAACAGGAGGTTTATTTTCTTGGTGAAACGTAGCAATACTACTTATTTCATGGGAGAATCAACATCAACATCAAAATCAAAGATTTTCTATCATATAAAAAATGACGATGATAAATAAACAATGAGTAAGTGATTTATAATTGGATACCTGCTATAGATATAAAATACCATATATGACAATGCACATAAATTTCTTAACATTAATTGTTAGAATCAACACAAAATATCATTTCAATAACAAACATAATAATATCAGTTAAACTTAAAACTTAAACAAAAACCAATCAAATGCCTACACAATAGTAATAGTACAAATCAAATAAATCTCCAAACCCCTAAACTTGCTCACGAGTCACGACCATGATATACAACACCAGACTCATCCGGGAACCACAACCACAACCTTGTTTATACCAACAAAAACGTTGAGCATCTCCAATAGCTTCCCCAAAAAATTTCTAAAATGGGGAAGCAAAAGTCAAAATCTCCAAAAAAAATTACACCCATCTCCAACAGATTCCCCATATTTGGAAAAACACTTGTAATCATATTTAGAGAAATTTTTGGGGAAAATCCTATTATCCCCATTTTGGGGAAACTTTTGGGGAAGCTGTTGGAGCTTATTTGTGTTCCAAAATCCCCATTTTCTCCAAAATGTGGCTGCTAAGATATAGAAAGAAATATACACACACACATACATATAAACATAACCACTATGCAAGAAAAGTGTAAAAATGGTTAGCTTCACATGTCATCCAATTGAGGCATTACTTGCTTCTATGATGCTTCTACAGAAGTAATGTATTACTTGTTCTATGGTCAGCTTCATATGTCCAAAAAAAAGAATAGAAACACTTGATCTAAACCTTCACTGAAATTGTCTTAACTTAATAAAACCTAAAGATAACAATTTGAAAAATCCCTAGTGACCCTTAAAGATAAAAAACTTGATACTTGTCTCTTGTTGAAAAAAAAAACATCAAGGACATTTTAATATACACTGCACATTTCTTTTTTCCTTTTGATAAAGTGGGTATGCATTAAAGATCTTTTAACACCAAAAGTATCTTGATAGCTCACCTATTTGATATAAAAAATAAAAGAACCTCCCCATGAAAATGATGATGTTGTAGAACAATGGACCTAAAATACAGTGAGAGGACTAATATATGATTAACTAAGGTGCTTAAACTTCCAAAATTTACAGAGTAATAGAAACCATGTGACATCATTTACTTCAAAAGAAGGGACCTCCATAATATTTCGGTTACGATCAGCAAATTAATGCAAAACAACAATCAAGATCTTCATAATACTTTTGCTGCCACAATATTATTGTTCTTTTTGAATTATTATTTGATATATTACAAAAATGCCACATGTAGAATTTCTTTGTTTTTTCACTCAAAACATTATTTTTCCTTTTAGACATTTCACCAAACAGTTGATAGGCATCATCAAATTCACAAAGTAAAGCAAACGAAATTTGTATTTGATTACCTGTTGATATATCATCTCATACCTGGTTTGATTCCATGTATAAATGCCTTCAATAGATGAAATCAAATAGAGCTACAACAATGGTAAAAATTAAAATGTAATCTGACACATCTACAAAGAGGAAGTAAATAAAAAGCTAGGATATGGAAGCCATCCAAACATACCTGTTGTCGTGAATGAAAAACCTAGAGATGCAAGCTTGGTGATGGAAATAAGCAATGAGAAATGCAAGAAGCTTGGTGATGGTAATCGAGATGGAAAGTTGGGAGATGGAAGGGCTTCTTTTTCCCGATTAATAATTGGTTTTGCTTTGGTTTTTCCCCAATAAGTCGATCTCCTAACGTTCACCAAATACAAGAAGCGAAGCAGCCACATGTCTGATAAATCAAGAACAAATCAGCCAAAAAGATTATACCAGTGGTATAGAAATAACTTCAGCATCTCCCAAGAAAGTAGACCAGATAAATAATCCATCAAAAAACAAATTCTGATAGTTATAACTAATCAGAATGATTAATACCTGATCGTGGGCCGAATCGTGGCCGGGTCGAAGGGGATTAGTCTGGACCAAGTCCAGGATACCCCTGAAATGCAATTGCCTTTCAAAAATAAGTAATGAGCGATAAACAAATGATTTCTCTGGATCCATCATGGAAATTCTTACCCAGACCTCTTAGGCCCTGCGTACCCCAGCGGGTAAGGCCAGGTGGCGCCCGCGGGTTCAGCGGGTTCGGGTACGCCATGGACGGGTTCAGCGGGTTCAGGGGTGCGGGCTCGGCGATCGGGTTCCCCACCCCGCTCCTACCCGAAGAGAAAATCAATTTTTTTTAAAATTCCAACGGTAACATATTCAACGGCTATTTTGGAATTATTATTTTTTTTTCAATTTAAACACTATAAATCAACCTCAAATCTCATCCATTTTTCACACCAATTCTCTCAATCCTCTAAATTCACTCAATTCGTTTTTCACTCTCAATCCTCTAAATTCTCTCATCATGAATTCAAACACCCCACCCACACCCCGTCGTAACCGATCGACGAGGTCCGATTCACCGCAAGAAACCCCGAACGTTGGTTTCCAACAATTTCAACAAAGTCCTTATATTCCGCAATTTGCCCCGAACGTTGGTTTCCAACAATTTCAACAAAGTCCTATTCATCCATTTTCTCGTGAAGGCTTGATACTACAAGGTTTTGCGCCCGCAAATTTCCAACTTCCTCCACCCGCTTTCAACACCGGAATCGATCTTGAAGAGATTATTCCGGAAACACCACAAACGATCTCCACACAACAATCATCCCCGGATCGACAACCAAGCCCAACACCAAGCCCGTCACCAACGCAAAACCAAAAAAAGAAAAAAATTGAAAAAAGAGCCGCCCGACAACCGTGGACTAAAGCGGAGGAAGTGGCTTTAGCGTCGGCGTGGATCGACGTTTCGGAGGACCCCCTTGTCGGTAACGCACAAAACGGAGGTACTATTATTATTATTATTATTATTATCATAATTATAATAATTATTATTATTGTTATGTAAATATAGATAACTTCTGGGGTCGCATCGAGAAGGTGTTTTATAAGTTGATGTGTCGTGAAAAATATAGAACACATCATCAACTAAGCACCAAATATAAAGATTTAAACAAAAAGATACAACAATTCGCCGGCATCTACAACAACTTGTATAATAGTAGATCAAGCGGATCGAGTGAAGCCGATATTTTAAAAGCGGCACACGTCCGGTACGAAAATGAATACCAAACTGCCTTCACCCATGAACAAGCTTGGGATATCCTCAAAGCATCTCCAAAATGGAATACGGTTCCAACTATGACAAATACATCCCGGGGTTCAAAACGTACCCAAACTTCCGATGAAGACGCTGAGCAACTTCAACGACCCATCGAGAGAAACACGGCAAAAAAGGCAGCAACGAGTAGTACGAACGACAACCACCTTTACACCGAAATAAGTGACTTGAGAAGTAAAATTGATGATACGGTTGATTACAAAATGAAAAAACTTGAAGTCGAACAACAAAAGTGCCAAGTCGAACAACAAAAGTGGCAAGTCGAACAACAAAAGTGTGAAATCGAGTTGGAAAAGTTAGATGAAAAAGACTTCGAGTTTTTCATTGCCCCGCACGATCACCTTACGGGAGCTGCTTTGAAGGCTACTTTGGCGAGAAAAGAGAGAATTCGACAAAAACATGATTAGTAATTTCATTTTGTAATGTTTTATTATTTGTAATTTTTAATTTTATTTTGTAATTTTTAATTTTATTTTGTAATTTTTAATTTTATTTTGTAATTTTTATTTTTATGAATGTTATGATTTTTTATTAAAAAATTAGATGAGTTGGCATGTGGGTTCAAGAGGTTCAAAAGGTTGGGGTACGGGATTTGTGGGTTCAAAAAGGTTCAAGAGGGTTCAAAGTGGAAAGTTGATGTGGCGCTGATGTGGCGCAGAGGGTTCAATAGGTTGTGAACCTGGGATACGGATGGCCTTACTAAGGGCCTGTTTACTAGCTGCTGATCGGGCTGACTCGGTCAGTAAATCTGACTCGGTCAGCAGTCAGAGCGTTTACCAAATCTCGGATCTGACCGAGATCTGACCGAGAATCTGACTGCATGCTGACCGAACCAGCTTCAAAAAGATGCTGACCCGGGTCAGTTTTATGTTTTCAACGGTGATTGCATTGTTGATGTATCTATGTGGGAGATGTTTGGTTTCAGAATACCCAATATAATTAATGTAAAAAAAATTAAACCCAGAAGTGCTCTTCTTTTTGTTTGTTTCGCTTCCATTCCATTGAAGAGAATTTGATGGATCCATACAGCAAATAATTTTTTAAACCCAGAAGTGCTCTTCTTTTTGCTTGTTTCGCTTCCATTCCATTGAAGAGAATTTGATGGATCGATTGATGATTTTAAACCCAGAAGTGCTTCTTTATCACCACCAAATGCACATTCAAATGTAACCAAACACAGAAATAAAAGAACAATATTTTCGCCTCATATATATATATATATAATGTGTGTGTTGAGTATGTGACTATATATATATATATAAATCAAGAGTGTAGTATGTGTGTATATATATATATGAAAGAAAATTCCATATATATATATATATATATAAAGAGAGAGAATGGTTTGGTTATATGTATATATATATATAGAGAGAGAGAATGGTTTGGTTGGGGAAGAAGAAGATGTAATGTAAGGGATGAGGGTGTGGGTGTTGGTTAAGAAAGAGATATAGTAAAATATATATTTGGTCTTATTACATGATTGGTTCCTACAATTTTAAAATATATATTTGTTCTTAGAGTTGAATTTAATTTCTGAAAGAAAAAAAAGGAAAAAAAATATTTGTAGTTAAGCACTTACCAAAAACCACTTGGTAAACAATCTTACTCGGACATCACTTATCCGAGACAGCACTTACCTGGAACAGCACTCTTACCCGGACAGCACTTACCCGAAAAGAGTTGGTAAACGGCCCCTAAGACAACAAATCATCAACCAGTTAGAAACAAATATATATTAGCTCATTCTGCATTTTGAGGGCTCGGTTAGAGAGGCAAATCAGCAATCTAGTCCGAGAGAGAACAACAGTGCTAGGGCTCCATCAAAACAACAATAAATCAATCTCTATCAAGGAAAAATGAAAACGACAAAAAGGGAAAATATGTATGTTAGACTCAAATATTAATGTATCTTAGTTAGAAGAAGCGATGGAGAAGATGAAAGAAAGCAATGGAGAAGATGAGATAAAAACTTACTTGAGATGAACCTAACCTACCATATATGTTGGGAAAATGGAATTGATTAAGGAATCCTCACGCCAGGAACTTCTTTTTCTGCAAAACAAAACAAGAAATATGAATGTATCTTAGGCCATGAGTATCTGTACCCTTTGAACCCAATGAGCCTACTTGACATCTCAGTGTCACATCAGTTTTTCTCTCTTACCCAATCCTTACCCAAAAGTGGAGTACCAGTACCCAATAAACTCACTTGCCACATCATCTTTTTTAATTCTTTTATTTATACATTTAATTATTTAACAAAATAAAAATATTTATATATTTTTTAATAAATAAAAATAAGATAAATAATAAAAATAAAAATTCATATCATTCATTAAAAAATTAAAAATTACAAAACACAAAACACTAAAAAAATAAAAATTACAAAATACAAAACACTAAAATTTATGATATTTTCTAATTTTATCTTTTCTCGCTAAAGTAGCCCTCAAAACATCTCCCGAAATGTGATCATGCGGGGATATGAAAAAGTCGAAGTCTTGTTGATATCGCTTTGTTGGGAACTGAAGATATGCTAAGTATGGTTAGTACTGCCAGAACAACATTACTACTGCCAGATCAATGTTAGTGCTGTCAGAACAAAGATACTACTGCTAGTTCAAGGTTAGTACTGTTGAGTCATTAATGCTGCAAGAACATGATTAGTACTGCTAGACAAGTTACTACTGCTGGTACATGGTTAATACTGCTGAACAAAAGTAAGTACTGCTGGTGTCTTACGTAAACTGTTAGTACTGCTTGGGCATATCGAAGATTACTACTGCTGGAAGATTATTAGTACTACTTGAAAAGAATGAAGTTAATACTGCTTGGGATCAGAACATGGAATGCGAGATTGAAGGAGATAAAGATGGAACGATTGAAGATATTCTTAAAAGAATATTCTGAAGATCAATCTTATTTTGATAGTTATCTTGTAATTATTCAGTATATATATTTGTTGATAGATAGCTATTAAATAGACGAGAAAATAATAAGATATACAAGAGAAAATACAATTAGAATTCGATTGTGTTTTAGAGAGAATTAACCTCAAGGTTTAAGAACCCTATTTCTAGAGAAGTAGAAGTCGTCTTGTTGAGCCTGTTCATCAAGATTGAGGTTTGGTTGTAATCTTGTGAGTCGAAACAGTGAATACAAACAATTGTGTGTTTTCTGATATATTGTTCTTTGATTGTGTTCTATTCCGCAGATTCTTTAATTCTGAATTCTAAGTATTGTTAATCTTGTTAAGATTCGATCCTGACAAGTGGTATCAGAGCTTGTGTTTCTTAGAATTCGACAATTATTATGGACAATTCTATTGAATCAAACAGTACTTTTGATTGGAGTGATCAAGCAGAAGAGGCAATCCAGAATCATGCACTCATGGCAGAAGTCTCAGATATTCCTACTGAGGTAAAATCTAATCTCTGTTCTCAAGCTTGTATAGACACTGTTAAAAGGTATAGAGATCACAATCAGGGAATGTGTGATGACCTTAAGAGATTAGAAAAGGACATAAGAGATTATGTATTGATTGTTGAGAGGTTTGAAGAACAAATTAAGTCTTTTCAAGCCAATGAACTTCAACACTCATATGATACAAACTACTGGAAGTGGGAAAAGGGTGGTCTGGAGTTCCAACTGAAAGAGTCTAGGGAAGAGTGTGAGAAACTAAAAGGAGAGCTTGAGAAAGTTAAAATTGATGTAGAAAAGTTTACTTGTGCCTCCAAAATCATGGACAACATAATCAACTCTCAAATCCATAGTAAGTTGAAACCAGGAATAGGGTACAATGCCACACCCCCACCCTATAACAACAACTACATCCCTCCTAAGTCAGACCTATTAGAAACCAAGGATAGGAAGGACTTACCTAAAGGAGCCACTGAAGTAGATCCATTAGATAAAGTAGTTGTTGAGGAGAAGACTGAAAAAGAAGGATCTGATGAGGAATGTGAAAGTCCATGTGTTAAGAACAATGAGATGAAAAGGACTGACAAGGGAAAGGGAGTTCATTATACACAGACCACTGTTGTGAACTCTAAAACTTGTGAACATTGTTCTTGCAAGAAATCTCAAGAGAATAAGCCCCAAAGACATGATAAAAAGAGGGGAAATCAAAGAAATTGGAATAACCAGTGGGCACAAAAGCAAGGAGTTAATCTGCAAAGGATTAACAGACCAAAACCATGTTTCATCTGTGGCAGATTGAATCACCTAGCCAAACACTGTTATTTCAATCCTATTAACCAAAGGATAAATTTTCAAAGACCTTTTCATAAATCCAATGGTTATAGGAAGCCTGCAAGGAACCATGTGCCTAAGAAACAATCTAAATCCAATAGCCACATGAGGAAAAAGACTGAAAAGGAATGTGTCAATATATGGGTCTCCAAAAGCACTAATACCTCAGATAGTACTGCTGAAAAGGATAGTGCTGCTAGAAGCAATACTGCTGAAAAGGATAGTGCTGCTAGAAGCAATACTACTGCCAATACTGCTGCTAGCAGTGTTAGTGCTGCTAAATCAGTTAGTACTGCTAACTCTGTTAGTACTGCTAACTCTGTTAGTACTTCTTCTAAGGTTAATACTGCTTCTAGTGTTTATGCTGCTAGACCAATTATATTGACAAAGTACTCAAATTCTGCAGTACCTAAGTTTAAAAACCTCATCAAAACTCAGTGCAAGTACTTTGATGAGCAAGGGAGACCCAAGACCACTTCGGCTTGGGTTCCCAATAAAAACTAATTGATTTATCTTAGGTGCAGGGCAACCAACAGCTCAAGGGGAAGAGCATCTGGCATGTTGATAGTGGTTGCTCCAGGCACATGACAGGTAACATGGCCTGCCTCCAGAATCTCAAAAGAATTAATGGAGGACATGTTGCTTTTGGAAATAATCCTGCAGGATGTAAGATAATTGGTAAAAGTAATGTGTCAAAAGGTAAGATGACATTTGAGGATTTGACAAGTGCTGCAAAGTGCAAGCAGAGTTACTACTGCTAGTGCAGAGTTACTACTGCTAGTGCAGAGTTACTACTGCTAATGCAGAGTTACTACTGCTAGTGCAGAGTTACTACTGCCAGTGCAGAGTTTCTACTGCTAGTACATATTTTCTACTGCCAATGAGTAGTTAATACTGCTCAGTAGTTAATACTGCTTTGCAGTTAATACTGCTCAGTAGTTAATACTGCTTTGTTGTTAATACTGCTCAGTAGTTAATACTGCTTAGTAGTTAATACTGCTTTGCAGTTAATAATGCTCAGTAGTTAATACTGCTTTGCAGTTAATACTGCTCAGTAGTTAATACTGCTTTGTAGTTAATACTGCTCAGTAGTTAATACTGCTTTGTAGTTAATACTGCTTTGTAATTAATACTGCTTAAGTAGTTAATACTGCTTGTGTAGTTAATACTGCTGTGTAGTTAATACTGCCTTTATAGAAAATTAGGGCTACTACTGCTATAAATACTCTTTTAGCCCGCCAAAGCTCATAACGTCTCTTCGCATTCAACTTCTCTCTCTCGCTCTAACCCTTTTCTCCCTAGAATCTTTGTGTTTTCTATCCAAATCCTCAGGAAGAACGACGATTATGGAGTTTTGTCGATGAGCATAATGAGATTGCGATGCTTCAGAAGCCGAAGCAGGCCGCAAGATTTCACGACATTGTGGATTTTCTCAAGTCCACTCATATTTCTTATGCCCTAACGGTGAATCCAACTATCTACATCGAGCATCAGACGCAATTTTGGGCCAATGCCACCGTGGAATCCGAAGATGGGCAGAAAGTCATCCAAACAAGGGTATGTGACAAACCCTTGAAAGTTTCAGAAGAACTCCTTCGCATCACTCTTCGATTGGATGATGCCTCAGGTATAACTTCTATTTCCAATGAAGAACTATACTCAACTTTACAAAGAATGGGGTATGAAGGTCCCATTGGAGTTTTTAAATTCTACAAGTCAAAGTTTTACACTCAATGGCGATTTCTTGTTCATACTCTTATGCACTGTATTTCAAAGAAAACAACTGGATGGAGTGAGTTTAGCAGTACCATTGCTTATGCCTTGGTCTGCTTAGCCACTGCCAGAAAGTTCAATTTTTCAGCAATGCTCTTCAATGATCTTGTATCAAACCTGGAATCCAAAAAGCAGTTTTATATGTATCCACGGTTTGTTCAAGAAGTGATAACTAAGGAATTGACGGATATACCTCTATTTGATGAGGTATATGTACCAAAATCCCCTAAAGGGAAGGTTTTCTCAAATATGAGGAGACTTCCTAGGGACTCGGAAGGAGTTGACACACCATTGTTCTCTACAATGATGGTTGTGTCCCACACAAATGAAGGTATGGCATCAGGGTCAAGGCCCTCATTAGACACACCCACTGATGACCAATCCCAACCTTCCATCACAAAAGTAATCCCTCAGTCCATTCTTGTACGACCCACTCCCATAATAACCAACAAGTTTGAAAGAAGAAAGGTACACAAGGTTCCTTCCCTTGATGTATCTCCTAAGAGCCCGAAGCCTTTAAGCCCTCTAGTGGAGCATTCTCCATTAGAGAATATCGAAAGGGAAACCACAGGGGTGTCTCCCAACCCCAAGAAGGTGCTCACTAAGGAGAAGGTTGAGCATGTGAGTCGCAAGGCTGCCACTACTTCTGCTAGCAAAGAGAAGGCCAGTGGTAAAATACCTAAGACCTTCCTCACGGCAACTCAGGGTGAGAAATCATCCAGAGGTCCCAGGTGCCAAGAAACCAAGGGGGTAGGTAGTGCTTTTGCTAGGCAAGAGACACCTGCTAAAACTTCCAATGATCCTGTAAGGAAGGTAAACACTTCTAAACCAGGTGAGGATAGATACACTTATGAGGAATTGATGGACACTATTGCAAACATAAACACAGATGTGGTCAGTCAGAAAAAGGAAATTGATGAACTCAAGAAAGTGGTCCTCTATCAAAACTCACAGATTGAGAAGCAAAGGAAGATGATCACTAAGTTGATGTACAGAAAGAAGAAAGCTCAGTTTGTCCTTAGGAGAAGAAACCCTACCAATGATGCTTCCAAAAAGGGGGAGTCAGAATCTGATATAAACATGGAGGATGGAAAAATTGAGGGGGAGTATGAGTATAAGGTTGAGGGGGAGACTGAGGAGGCTGCAGATATTACAAAGGAAGCAGAAACAGAAACAGCAGCAGAAACCACTGTTACTGCTGCTGATCTTACAAAGGAAGCAGAAACAGAACCAGCAGCAGAAACGGTTACTGCTGCTGAAGTTGCAAAAGAAGCTGAAAGTGAGAAGAAAGCAGAATCTGTTCCTACAGTAACTAAAACAGAGATTGATGAAGAGATATATTGGATTGTGAAGGACAGTGTCGAAGCAGCAGTATTAAAGGTCATAAAAGAAGCAGTAACAGCTATAGCAGTAGAAATGGTTACTGCTGCTGAAAAACAAAAGGCAGCAGAAACTGTTAGTGCTGCTAAAAGCCACAAAGAAGAAACAGCTGAAACCACTCCTGAAGCTGTTAAATCTTTCAAAAGAACAAAGAGGCCAAGAACAAAGTCAATAGCCTCAAAGAAGAAAGATGTAAAGAAGCCAAGGGTGGATCCAACTGTAGAAGAAGCCCAGGAGGAAGCAGTGAAAGAGAAATCTGATCCAAAAGTTGCTGAAGAAGAAGTGGCAACTTCATCAGGCCAACCAAGCAATGTACAATCACTGCCAAATGCTCAAAGTGATTTGTATATTACTGTGGTTAATACTAATCCAATCCAAGCTGAACCAATATCTTCTATGGCTCCTGAAATCATCTTCTGGGACACATTGAAAGATGGAAGAAAGGAGTTCATCAGAATCAAAAGGGCAGATGGAAAGTTTGAAGTTTGTCCTACTTGGGGAAAACTTATCAGAACATGCTCTAGATCTGACTTGGAAGAGATGTTCAAGGTTGGAATGAGGCTATATGGAAACATGCTGACAGAGCAAGGTATGTCTATCACCAAGATGGTTCTTGAATACTTGTGCTTAATGTTCAAACCAGAAGCAGTTCAGTATTTGATGGCAAGAAATTTTCAAGTCATTACCAACTGGATGCTCATTGAGAATTGTGGAGTGTATGTCATCTCTCTTGACAATACATTTCATGAATATTATTTGGTGGATGTTGTATACAAGCACAGCATGAAAAAGTTGAATGGAATGCTGCATGCTAAGTTGGTGAGTGACAAAGACTCTAAGATGGCAAGATACCTTGTAAAAAGGATTCTCAATCAAAGTCTGGGATTGGATCCAAATTTATGCGTTGATGATTAGGTTTTGGAAGCATCATCTGAAGAACTTAACTTCTCATCGTTCGAGTTCCAACTGTTCTCGTTGAACTTGCAACTGTTGTTGTTCGAGTTCAAGTTTTTTCATTTTGTACTCCATTGTACCCTCAATCTGCTCGTTGAACGAGCCTATGTCGTCAACAACTGAGTAACACTTTCGTTCGTATCCGACCTGCTCGTATAACTTGTTGATGTTTTTTTTGCCTTGTTTCTCCCGATGGGTCGTTGAAGTTGCTCGACATCTTTATCGTCATCATCGGAAGGTTTGGTACGTTTTGAACCCCGGGATGAATTTGTCGACATCGTTGGAACCGTTGCCCATTTTGGACATTTTTTAGAGCATCCCAAGCTTGTTCATGGGTGAAAGCAACCCCAAATTCCGCTTGGTACCGTTGGTGTGCCATTCGTAAAATATCGGTTTCACTCATTCCGCTTGATCTATTAGGCCATCCGCAGCGCCTTCGGGCTTCCATGCGGGTTCACCTTCGGGCTTCAAGGGCTCCCTCGGATAGTGGTGGGGGTGTTGCGGGCTTAAGCCTCGGGCTCGGCCAGCGGGCTTTCAAACCCGAGGAACCCGAAAGCTCCAACGGCTATTTGGCATTTTTTTAAAATCTTGAAAATAAATAACTCCCAACGGCTACTTTTATAAAAAAAATTAATTTTTTTTTCAATTTAATCACACTATATATATTAACCCTCAACCTCTTATTTTTTCACACCAACAATCTCTCAAACTCTCTCAAACTTCATCATGAATCCAAACAAAACACCTACATCCCGTCGTAACCGACCACATACACCGCAACCGCAAGAAGACCCGGAGCTTGGTTTCTAAGCGTTTACACAACCAGGTTATCGTCCGCAATTTTCGCAACAAATTTCGCCACAAATTTCGCAACAATATCCGCCACAATGGTCGCAACAAAATCCGCCACGATATTTTTACAACTCATTAGGCCATCCGCAACAAATTCCTTACCAACTTACACGTCCCGGTTTGATTGAACAAGGTTTTACTCCGGCCAACTTCAATCCTCCTTCACCCTTCATCAATCTCGCCGACGACATTGTTCCGGAAACCCAACATTCTAGCCCGCACACACCACAATCCATCTACACTCAACCATCAAACCCTCAACCATCAAACCCTCAACCATCGAGAAAAGGAAAAAACCCACAATATGAAAATAGAGCCCCCAAACAGATGGGGACTAACGAGGAGGAACTCGCGTTAGTGTCGGCGTGGGTTGACGTTTCGGAGGACCCCGTTATCGGTAACGCACAAACCCATGGTAATATTTTTATTGTTATTATTATTATTATTGTTATTATTAATATTATTATTATTATTATTATTATTCTTGTTAATATTCTTATACTTGAATTTACATAAATGTAGAAAGTTTTTGGACCCGAATCGGGGAAGTGTTCTTTAGTGTGATGGGTCGCGGAAATTATAGAACAACTCATCAACTCAACACCAAGTTCAACGACCTCAATAAAAAAATTGCTCTTTTTGGCGGCATCTACAACAACTTGGTCAATAATAGATCAAGCGGAATGAGTGATGCCGACATTTCACGAGTGGCACACGAACGGTACCAAGCACAACAAGGGTTTGCTTTCTCTAAAGAACAAGCTTGAGAAGTCCTAAAAAATGTCCAAAATGGGGAGCCGTTCCAACGATGACGACAACTTCATCGCGGGGTTCAAAACGTACCAAACCTTCCGATGATGACGATGACGACAACTTCATCGAGCAACTTCAACGACCCATCGGGAGAAACAAGGCAAAAAAAACATCAACGAGTAATACGTCCGGGACGAATACGAACGAAAGTGTTACTCAGTTGTTGACGACGTTCAACGACAAGATTGATGATACAATGGAATACAAAATGAAAAAACTCGATCTCGAACTTCAAAGGTTGGAACACGAACGAGAAATCGAACGAGAAAAACGATTTGAGAAAGACTTCGCGTTTTTCATGACCCCGCATGATCACCTTACGCGAGACGTTTTAAGGGTTACTTTAACGAGAAAAGAGCAAATTAAAAAATTTCATAATTGGTAGTGTTTTGTATTTTGTAATTTTTAATTTTTTAATGAATGATATGATTTTTTATTTTTATTATTTATCTTATTTTTATTTATTAAAAAATATATAAATATTTTTATTTTGTTAAATAATTAAATGTATAAATAAAAGAATTAAAAAAATGAGGTGGCAAGAGGGCTTTTAGTTATGCGTTGCGGGTCTTTAGGGCTTGAGGACTTAGCTGATGTGGCGCTGATGTGGCGTTGAGGGCTTGAGGGCTTTTAGTTATGCGCTGAGGATGGCCTTATAGAACAAGTTGTTGTAGATGCCGGCAAAAAAACGTTATTCTCTTGTTAAGGTCTTTGAACTTGGTGTTCAGTTGATGCAATGATCTATAATCTTGGCGACCCATAGAATCATAGAACACCTTCGAGATTCGGTTCCAAAAACTGTCTACATTTATATAAATTCAAGTATAAGAATAATAACAAGAATATTAATAATAATAATAATAAAAATATTACCACCGGTTTGTGCATTTCCGACAACGGGGTCCTCCGAAACGTCAACCCACGCCGACACTAACGCCACTTCCTCCTCTTTAGTCCACACCTGTCGTTTTTGCCTTGTTTCAAATTTTTTCTTTTTTCCTTTTTGCGTTGGTGTCGGGTTTGATGGTTCCGGGATTGATTGTTGTGTGGAGATCGATTGTGGTGTGTGCGGTTGTTGGGTTTCAGGAACAAAGTCGTCGTCGAGATTGATTGCGGGTTGAGGAAGTTGGTAATTGGCGGGAGTAAAACCTTGTTGAAGCAAACCAGGACGTGTAAATTGATAAGGAATATAACCTTGTTGAGAAAACCCTTGTTGCGGAACATAACCTTGTTGAGAAAACGGTTGTTGCGGAACATAACCTTGTTGAGAAAACGGTTGTTGCGGAACATAACCTTGTTGAGAAAACGCTTGTTGCGGAACATAACCTTGTTGAGAAAATGCTTGGAAGCCAAGCTCCGGGTCTTGTTGCGGTGTATCCGATCGGTTACGACGGGATGTAGGTGTGGTGTTTGGATTCATGATGAAATTTGAGAGAAATGGAAGAATGTATTGAATTTGAGATAAATGGAAGAAGGTATTGAATTTGAGAGAATTTGAGAGAATTTGGTGTGAAAAAATAAGATGTTTGGATTAATATATATAGTGTGATTAATTTGATAAAAAAAATATATTTTTTTTAAACAAACTAGCCGTTCAACGGCATTTTTTTCAAAAAAATTTAAAAAATAAAATAAAATGGAACGGGTATATCGGGTTGGGGAACCCGGTAGTTGAACCCGGCTGCTACCCGGGCCCCCCCCCCCCCCCCCCCGTATCGGAACCCGTTCGAACCCAATGTGAACCCGGGCCTTACCCGCCGGCCGCTACGCATGGCCTTAGTTAGAAGAGGCGAAGGAAAGAAGCTGGAGAATTTAATTGATCTGAAATAAAGTGATTTCATCCCATTTGAAAATTTGAATTTGAATAAATTGGGAGTGATTTGAGGAGAGCAGGGGAGCGGGAACTTTTTTTTAAGCTCTGAAATGATAAATTTTGGGGAAGATGGTAAGAGGGTTTAAAAGCAAATCACTTGTACATTGTGCATAAATACTTGTAATTCATAGTTTTTAAGAGTTTCTGCATAAAATAGCATTACCCCATGCATTAAAACTTGTCTTTAAGAGTTTTGTTGTATATGCTTACTAAGGTAATAATAGATAACTTATTTAAAAAAACTAAAATAAGTTTTTATGCATTAAATATTATTTATTGATGTACATTACTTAAAATTCAAGATTACAAGTAATGATGTATAAGTACATTTTTTTAAAATTGTAATTTTGAATTTATAACTAACTGATAAACATAATCAAATACAAGATAAACATCACATTTAAAACTAAAGATTCATAAATATAATTAGAATAATTATTGAATTATAACAGAATACTTAATTATTTATACTATATTATAAATCATTTGAGAAAAAACTCTTAAAACAAGTTTTTATACATCAAAGATTACAAGTAGTGATGCACGAGTACTATTGTTTAAAGCTCCATATATGAATTCACAACTAACTGATAAACATAATTAAATACAAGTTAAACATCTTATTTTATAAAATATAATCAAGATAATTATTGAATTCTAACAGAATATTTAACTATTATTTTTATAAAAAACATTATATTATTAAACATAAAATAATTCAAATCCTTAATTAACCTAAATTAAATTAAACTAAACTAATTTATAAAAAACATCATCATTTTTTCTAAACTACACAAAACCGTAGTATAAAAGTGACAAAAACAAAAAATAAAATGAAACATTAAAATCAAGATGTATCACGCTGCATTGCGCTGGTACATTTCTAGTCACATATAAAATTTGAAAGAAATAGCATGTAAAGGAAAATAACTTACTTAAAGAACTTTACTATTTTTGTTGGGATTTTTATTTTGGAAAATGTAAATAAATATATAGAGGGAGGTAACACTTTGGTAACTATTTATATTAATTATATGTGCATATAAGTAAATTGAGCTGATTTTTGTTTTTGTTTTTATGCGTATATGCATCATGCACGTGTGCATGTTACAAAATACTTATATACACATGTGCATACCGTCCAGATAAACGACTACCAGAGTGTCCATCAGTTTTTCATTTTTTTACGGTTTTTCTCTAAACCTGATCCTATATAATCAACATTTTTTTGAAAGACCATAATTTTAATAAAGACACCAATACAAGAGATACAAACCAAGAGAAATGGAACTACAAATAATAGTATGAAACTAGGAAGGCCCTAAAAGAGCTAAAGCACTACCATCTTTCTATTAAAGCACAACCACTAGAAAGATAAAGGATGAATATCGAAGATCACTAGAGGAAACCAAGAAAACAAACAAACCCACAATTAACAACCTAAAAATATAAAAACAACCTCAAACGAATAGGTCGAAATCTAAATCAGTCGTGCAATCATATCATTACCAACACCACCGATCCATAACGACAAGTTCGAGCAACAAATCCAAGACAGAAAAATGATACCATAACGTTAAAAAGGAAACACAACACCAATATGTCCAAAATAATTCATAATTTTTTTTAACCAAATGGAGACCTAGAAAATGAAAGAAGTTGCACCTCAAATCGTAGATCGTGAATAGATACATCGAGAGTTGCAAGCACCTTTTTGTTCCTCGAGCGCCAAATGATGTGTTGATCCAAACCCTCAGTGATTTGATAATGACCCTTTAAACACTTAGTGAAAATTGTAAGTAGATAATATGTATTAGAGTTTCACTATCGTTGATAAGTACTAAGACTGTTTCAGTACCGCTGATAGGAAACTCACGCTCTTTAACATTTTACATTCAGCGAACACTGTTCACCATAAAGCTCTGAGCATGTTCAGTACTTTTGGTGATCGCTGATAGTATAGTTGTTTACTTATGATCCCTGAAGACAAGTTTCACGTCAACTGAGTTCTACGCTGAAGTCAAAGATCAAGCTCAAGAACAGCGACAAGTCTACTAATGAACTGATGCGGATATCAGCGAAGCCAAGATTTGTCCACTCAACGTGAAGTTACAAGTAGAAGACTTCAGCGATCGCTGAGCTTTGTCACTCGCTGATAAAGTACTGTTCAGTAATCGCTGATCATGAAGTTTCCTCTACAAGTTACTATTGTCTTACCTCCCTTGCACACCTCCGTACAAACTGTCAGAACGGACATCCCTTTTGCCTATGATCGTACTACCAACTCTGATTCTACACTGTTACATCATGCTGCTACTAAGGTTGTCTACAAAGGTCAAAACATGCAACCAATCAGCTGTTGCCACGTGTAAAGTAATACTGCCATGCATTAAATGCATGCAGTATATAAGAAGAACCCTACTTCAGAAATGAAGTGCTCAGTCATCTTCTTCTTCCTTACTTCTGTGTGTTAGAATATTATTCGTAATATTCTTATCTCCTTATCTGTCTTATTTCTAGTGCAAGAAACTTAGTGTTTCTCATAACTTGTTTAGATTAGGTTTACTCCTTAATCTTATTCCGCAACAAGTTGTAAATTGTTTGATTATATCAATAAACAATTTAGAAAAGTAAAATATGTGTGTTTGTATTCAACCCCCCCCCCCCCCTTCTACAAACTTGTATAACCCTCTAGGGACCAACAAGTGGTATCAGAGCAGATTTAACCTCATAAACAAGGTCTTGCTTATACTAATCTTTTCTCTTCCTTGCTATTTCTTATAATGGCTACTAACACCAACACAAACTATATTGACAATGGTTCTTTTGCAAAACCCCCTAGATTTTCCAGAGATAACTTTAATCTGTGGAAAAATAGGATGATTCTCTTCTTAGAAGGTGTAGATCCAACTATATCATATTACATCGAAAATGGTCCATACGTTCCTATTAGAATTGATCCTGAAGTTCCAGCTGCTGAGAATAGAGCTGCTATTCCTGAAAGGTTGGTTCCCAAGGAAATTCATATGTGGACTGATGAAGATAAGAAGAAAGTGGCTCTCGACACAAAAGCCAGATCCATTCTTTCCATGGCACTTCCTGACGAAGTCTATCATTCCGTCATGAACCTGAAATCCTCCAAAGCCATGTGGGACACAATATGTGTTCAGTATGAAGGTACGTCTGAAGTCCAGGACTCACGAAAAATCAACCCGGTAAAACAGTACGAAAGCTTCATTTGTGGTAAGAATGAATCTCTCTCTGAAGTACACCAACGTTTTAACTGCTTAATAATAGATCTGAAAACTGTTGGTAAGGAATATTCTAACTTTGAAGTACTGACAAAGTTCTTAGAATGTTTACCTGAAAGCTGGGACAGTTATTCAATGTGTCTCAAGCTATCAAAGGATCTAAAATCTATGACTCTCTCTACCTTATATGGCACTATGCTCAATCATGAGCAGTCGAGTCATCTTAAGAAGAATCTTGTAAAAGAATCCAAAAGCACACATGTTGCTTTACTCTCAGAGTTACCTTCCGCTCAGCGATCTACTATCACTGTCACTGAGTTGGAAACTAACTCTGAACGTTCATCAGATTCTGACGCTTCAGATGATGATGAAACTCTGGCATTCCTGGCTAATAAGTTCAGGAGATTCGCCAGAAAGAGTAACTTCAAAATGAATAAACCTCTTGCACTCACTGACAAGCCTAGATCATCCACCCCTATTGATAAGGCTACTGCTACTTGCTATAACTGTGAAAAGATAGGACATTTTGCTAGCGAGTGCAGGTCAAAGAAAGTCTCTAGACCCTCAGCTTTCCCCAAGAAAAACTTTATTCCCAGGACTAGAGATGAAAAATACAAAAAACTGAAAGAAAGATATTCAAAGCTGAAAACCTTTAAGAAGAAAGGCAAAGGCCTGATGGCTGACTATGATTGGGCTGCCTCTGATGAAGAAGAATCACCTGACTCCGAAGATGATGATGAAGCCAATCTCTGCCTCATGCCCAAAATCGAAGATGAGGAATAAAAGTCTGACATTCCCTCTACTTCAACCTCTGCTACTAAGGTATCACCTTCCTTCTTTACCAATATTTCAAATATTGATGAAGTTGATAGTCTTCGAAAGATCGATCTTCTGACTATGAGTTTATATGATGCCATGAATGGCAAAACAGTTGTTGGAAATCAAAACCTTGATCTCGCTGAACAACTTAAAAACTGTCACCTTCAAATAGAAAAGCTTTCTAAAATTGAAGAAGATTTTAGAGATCAGGTTCATATAAATCAGCTAGTCAAAATCGAACGCGAAGAAGCTATCGCTGCATTAAAAGCTGAAAAAGCTATTGTTGATGGATTGTATAAATCCTCAACAACGATCACTGAGATAATCAAGTCTCAGATTCCCCTGAGTGATAAACGTGGTCTTGGTTACAAAGATGATACTCTAGAACCAACCACTGACCGTTCCATGCTTAAATTTGGAATGTTCGTATACTCTATCCCTGACACTTTCTCATCTCAGTGTTCCTCTTCAATAACTCCCATCCCTGAGGAAAAACCTACCCTAGTCTTTAAAGACAAAGGTAAAGGAATTGCTTTCAACCAAAAACCTCAGAAGGGTACCTTTGTACCTAAACTGAATGCTTCTAAAGCTTCAGTGACTTATCCATCTGGTTCAAGGAACAAGATCCCTGGATTCACTCAGCGTGGATTCATTCAGCGATCTACTCATAGACTCAAAGTGGATGTCATTGGTACAAAATCTGAAGAACTGTCTGTTCCTCCTATTTCCAATACCAAAGGTATACTTGGTGCTGGCCCTGCCTATTTGAAAACAAAAGCTCAGCATGCAAATGGTCCTAAGACTACTTTTAGTTATAGGAAATGTTATCACTGTGGACTTACCAATGATATTGCTAGTAAGTGCCCCACAACCACCAAAGCTGAAAAGACAGCTAAGGTGAAGATCAATGTGTAACACCCCAAAATCTTAGCCAATTTAAACCTCAAGTTATAACAGGTTATGACAATAAATACTTCAACTTATAAAAACAGACAGTGGATTAACCATCAAGAGTATATTCACATTACAAGATCCTTCAAATAACCTATCAATCTAATTATGTCACTACAACCAGATTAATCAAGTTATCTATCAATCCATCAAAATCTCCTCTTTGTTAAATTCATCCACCTCTGCTATATCAAAACGCTCGCCCCACAACCCTTTACTTCCCCGAGCTGGTACCTGGTAAGAAAACATCATAGGAAACGATTAGGACAACGCCTAGTGAGAACATTCGTTTCCAAGATAATAATTGTAAAATCAATGTAAACAAGTTATAACAAACCTGATTCCCCTTTTCTTACCATACATGTAACTCTATTCCGTTAACACGATTTTACCCAATTCCATGAATATGACTGACACACATTCCATCATCATATCATGTCTCAGAGCCAAACTACGAATCTTTACTGATTCTAGAGTAATGCTCGTAATCCAGAAATCGCAATATACACATGCCCATTTCCGTACACATCTATTCCAGAAATTGCAATGTACACTTGCCCATTTCCATATTCCAGAAATTGCAATGCACACTTGCCCATTTCCACATTTCATGAATATGACTGACAATAATTCCGTCATCATATCACGCCCTAGAGCCACACTACGAATCCTCACGGATTCTAGATTTATGCTCTCAACCAATAAATCGCGATTACACACGCCCATTTATCGGTAAGGAAGCAGAGATCACAAGCACTTATGTCAATCTCACTCTCTTCCTTAGAAATCAGGAATAACGATTAATACCACACGCCTATTCCATGATTTCCCACACACACTGGAATAACGATTAAACGAGTAATACCACACGCCTATTCCATGTGATTACCAAACTTTAGTGCCTATGGATCCATTACACTTATTTCTACTTGTTGGGTCATCACAGATTTGAAGTTGACTCAATTAAACCCACTTAGATACTTAGAATGTTTTTGGATTCTTTTGTGTAACTTATACTCTTATATCAATTGTTCGGTGAAGTCGAAGATCAACCGAAACCAAGTGCGAAGACTATCTCATTGCAGAAGTGAGAAAATCGGCAGCAAGTTTCTACAAGTTACATCACCACCGACATGCTTGTGCTATCGGTGGACACGCATCACCGAATTGAAGAAATTCGGTGAGGAGTTCAAGAAGACTTCCACCGATATGTGTTCAGAAATCGGTGGGAGTTCAAGAAGACTGCACCGAAATATTAAACACTTCGGTGAAACTCTCTCCTTTCTAAAGAAGTGAGATTTCGAATTGGTGCAGTTTTCAATACAGGAGGTTGGTAGCCTTATTCTCTATAGACAAAAGAGAAGATCATTTATTATGAGACAATATCCTATTGTCAGATAAAAGTGGCATTTTGTCATTTTATCTATTCTCAGATAAGGTCTTTTTCTGGTACAACTGTCCTCCTGGTTCCTTGGATAAGTTAAAAAGGAGATATCAGCTTTTCAGAAGTCAACCTCTACAATGAATGGAAGAGTGACAAGTGTCCCATGCATTAAATGATGCATGGACTATAAATAGAGGTGAAGACTCTCCATGCAAATTACGCTTCTGAAGATTACTAAGTGCAAGCTCCTTTCTTACTGAAACTGCATCTTGTGTCTAAGTGTCCAATTTGTTCTAAGTGTTTTTCAGTCTACTTTGTGAAAGATTGTTAGAATAGTTTATCTGTTCTTTTCCACAACAGTCTTAAGTTTCTATGTGTAATTCTTGTTGAAAGATTTTCAATATATTGAATTAAAATTTGTGAAAAATCTAAGTATTGTATTCAACCCCCCCTTCTACAATACTTGCTGAGCCTTTTTGGGACCAACAAGTGGTATCAGAGCAGAAAGTTTAATTCATAAACTTGATCCGCAATGGCTGCCTCATCTTCATCCCTAACTGTTGAAAACACTGGTCAAAACAATTTTGCTGAAAATGGTTCCATTTCAAAACCTCCCAAGTTTAATCCTAACAACTTTTCTCTATGGAAAAGTCGTATGATGCTATTCATGGAAGGAGTGGATACTAGATATCCAACCATTCTCAAGGAGGGACCTATCATCCCGAGAGTTTGGGCTCGCTATGAAAAGCAGAGGCCTGGTAAGGAAACAGTTGACAAGTCAAGTGACTCTGATGATTCTGAACCTTCCAACATAGAGAAAGCAAAGACTACTGGTCGTTACATTCTCAAAAACCCAAAGGAATATACTGATGAGGAAAAACGATTGGTGTCTCTGGATTCTCGGCTTAGAGCAATCATTGCTCTCTCACTTCCTGATGAAGTCTATCACTCTCTTGTTAATTTCGGTACTGCTAAAGAGATGTGGACTACTTTGTGTGTACTTTATGAGGGTACAGAGGAAGTGAAGAAAAGCAAAAAGATTGGCCTCATTCGAAAATATGAGCTCTTTGCCTATGAAAAGGGAGAATCTCTTCCAAGCTTTTATAACCGTTTCAACTCTCTCTTAAATGATTTAAAGTTACTAGGTAGAGTTTATGATAATGAGGAAGTTCTATGCAAGTTTATGGATTGTCTTCCTGACTTTTGGGAAAACATTTGCACTTGCATTAAAACTACCAAGGATTTGGAATACATGCCTTTAACTGTTTTGTATGGAACTCTGTTCAACTTTGAACAAACCAAGCTTCATAGGAAAACCATCTTCAAAGAGATAAAAAGCTCTTCAATAGCTCTTATCTGTGAAAGTTCCAAGAAAAGTCAAAATGTTCCTTGTATCACATATCCCTCGTCAGACTCTGACACCGAAAATCAGAACAACCGTTCTCACCAAACGGAGGCATATCTGAGTGATGCCGATGATGAAAGTGATGAAATTTCGGTAGACCGAATGTCTGATGAAATGGCTATGATGGCCGGTTTTAAAAATAAATCTCGAAATTTCAACAAACCCAGAAGTTTCAGAAAACCATCCTTTACAAAAATGTCTTCTTCTGATAAGACAAATGAAGAATGTTTCAACTGTGGTAAGAAAGGACACTTTGCTGCTGAGTGCAGAAACAAGCGTGTGTCAAAAGTCAATTCTACGTCCTCTGACAAATATCCTTCCAAATTTGAGAAATCCAAAGATAAATCATATTTCAAGAAAGATTCTCAATCCTCCTCACTCTCTCATCAGGAACGCGCTGAAAAGTACAAAGCTAAGTACAAGAAGGAAAAAGAAAGAAATGAAGGATCTCAAAGGAAAGGAAAAGGATTAATGGCAGAGGCTCATGACTGGGAAGAAGAAGAAACCTCTGACAGTGATTCTCCAAATATGTGCTTTATGGCCATATCAGAAGAGGTGGAAGAAGAAAAGGCAAAGTCTCCAATGGCATTAGTTTCAACTGAATGCTCATCATCATACTCTCAGGTACATCCCTTCAATGACATGACTGATATTGAAAAGATAAATGCTTATGAGTCTTTAACTCAAGACTTTTACAATGTCAAAGAAAGCAAGAAAAGAAAATCTGCTCAAGTTAAAAATCTTAAATCTCAACTTGAATCTTTCATGTGTCAACTTGGAAAGTTTGAGATAATCAAAACTGAGCTTGAAAATCTAAAAGTCATAAATCATGAAATTGAAAAGGAGAAGAATAAACTGTTCAAGAAGTTAAAGAAAGAACAGGAAGTTGTCAGAAAATGGACAAATTCTTCAAGGAATCTTGAACAGATCTTTCAAGACCAAATCGGTGGTGATAACAAGTTTGGGTTAGGATATGAAAAATCCATGCTTGAAAAATCTTCCCATGCACTTGTTCCCATCACCGATACATGGGATGATAACTCTGAGTCAAACTCTTGTGATTCCATTTCTTTAAATTCTGCTGATCTTAGTGAAGCCTTAAAATATAGAATGTTTATAAAAGCCAAAGAATCTTCATCAGATCAAACCCATAAAGTGCAAAATTTGAAGGATACTGTTAAACCCATTCATGATGTGTTCAAAGATTTAACCATTGATAACAACTCTTCAAATCTTTCAAAATCTCAAGCGTTCAAAGAAAAACACACCATGGAAAAATCCTTCACCGATTTTGTCCAAAAGGGAAAGACCGAAGTTTTCTCAAGAAAGACCCCTGACCATGCTTCAACCTCAAGAACCGAACTTTTTAGAGGTCCTCGCAATCCCCTTTTCGGTCCAAAGATTAAGATTGATATAATTGGAAAGGAAAAAGGAAAGGAACAAAAACCCAAAAGAACTTTCATCTACCGAAAATGTTATAATTGTGGTGATACCTTTCATCTTGCTAAGGACTGCCCAAAGGAAAGAATCGACAGATCCAAACCCAAGGTCTCTCACATTTCTAACCCAAAAGGACCCATTACCAAATGGGTACCTAAGAACTGACTTGATGTTGTCTGCAGGTTTTTGAGCACCAACAAGTTTGGTATTTAGATAGCGGGTGCTCACGTCACATGACTGGAAACAAACATCTTCTTGTAAACTATGTGTCAGAAAAGGGTCCTTCTGTAACCTTTGGGGACAACTCCAGAGGTCACACTAAAGGGTATGGAACTCTCACGAATGGAACCCTCACCTTCAATAAAGTGGCATTTGTTGAAGGTCTCATGCATAACCTTCTTAGTATTAGCCAACTGTGTGATCTTGGATACAAAGTTATCTTTGAACTGCGTATCTGTACTGTTGTTGACAAGAATATGAAGGTTGTCCTCTCTGGAAGAAGGCTAGATAATGTGTATATCATTGATATGAGTCAAAACAACTCTTCAAATGTCTGCTTCGTGTCTGACGATACAGTCAAAAGAAACTGGCTGTGGCATAAACGTTTGTCTCATCTTAACTTCAAAACCCTTCATAAATTATCAAACAAAGAGCTGGTGACTGGCATGCCTAAGTTGAACTTCGTCAAAGAAAAGCTGTGTGATGCATGTGAAAAAGGGAAGCTCACCAAATCTTCTTTCAAAACCAAGCAATGTTCTTCCATCAATCTCCCACTTCAGATGCTGCATATGGATCTATGTGGACCAGTCAGCACTCCCAGTCTAGGAGGAAGAAGGTACATTCTTGTTATTGTTGATGAATTCTCTAGATATACTTGGGTGTCTTTTCTCAGGTACAAAAGTGATGCAACTGAAGAAATCATCAATTTTGTCAAAAAGAATGAAATTCTGAATGGTCAGCTTGTCAGATCTATAAGAAGTGACAATGGCACTGAATTCAGAAACAGTGGTTTAGAAGACTTCTTCAATGAGAAAGGAATCTCTCAAAACTTCTCTGCTGTCAGAACTCCACAACAAAATGGTGTTGTGGAAAGAAGAAACAGAACTTTTTATGAAGCAGCAAGGTCTATGTTGAGTGAAGCAAAACTGCCAACCTATTTTTGGGCCGAAGCTGTCAACACTGCCTGTTTCACTCAAAACAGGTCGGTGATAACAAAAAGACATGAGAAAACCCCGTATGAAGTCTTTCATGGAAGAAAACCAAACATTGGTTTCCTTCATGTCTTTGGCTGTGTGTGCTTTATTCTAAATGACAGGGAAAATCTTGGGAAATTTGATCCTAAGGCAGATGAAGGAATCTTTGTGGGATATTCCTTGACTTCCAAAGCCTACCGAGTTTACAATCTTCGGAGAGAATGCATTGATGAATCTATCCATGTAAAGTGTGATGATTCAAGATCATCTTCCTTGACAAATGATGATGAAGAACTACATAGATGGATATCATCATGCATTGGGGATTCTCCCATTTCAACCTCCACCGATCCACCTTGTACTCCAAATATTTACTCTGTTCCAAACAATCAAGTTGGGTCATCTTCTTTATCACCTGAAACCCTCTCTGCCGAAATTGCCCCCACCGAACCCTATCCATCATCCACCGAAATTAACCCCATCACCGAATCTCTTCCAGCCAATAATCCCTCTGACGACCCACCTTCATCACACCCTGCCAACACTCCAGCCCCGAACTTCCCTTCCACTTCAATTATTCCTTCACCGATGCCCCCTGCTCTTAAATGGACCAAAGATCATCCCATTGATCAAATCATCGGTGATCAGCAAGCTGGTGTTCAAACAAGGAGAGGTACCAGCAACATCTGTCTCTATGTGAATTTCCTATCTCTTGTTGAACCTAAAAAGATTGAAGAAGCCCTAAGTGACCCATGTTGGGTTTCGGCCATGCAAGAAGAACTCTCCCAATTTCAAAGAAACAAAGTCTGGAGACTTGTGCCTAGACCTTCAAGGAAAACAATCATCGGCACAAAATGGGTCTTCAGAAACAAAATGGATGAAGATGGTACCGTCATTAGAAACAAAGCCAGACTCGTAGCTCAAGGCTACCGACAGGAAGAGGGCATTGACTATGATGAAACATTTGCTCCTGTTGCCAGACTTGAAGCTATCAGGATCTTTCTTGCTCATGCTGCTCACAAGAACTTCAGGGTATTTCAAATGGATGTGAAAAGTGCTTTTCTGAATGGAGAACTAGCTGAGGAAGTCTATGTGAAGCAACCTCCAGGCTTTGAAGATTCCACACATCCAGACTATGTGTACCGACTTGACAAAGCTCTGTATGGGCTCAAGCAGGCTCCTCGAGCCTGGTATGACACTCTTGCCATCTTTCTACTCAAGCATGGCTATACTAGAGGTACAATTTACAACACTCTCTTCCACAAGCAAACTTCAGGTAATCTCATTCTTGTTCAAATCTATGTGGATGACATTATTTTCGGTGCCACCGATGAGTCTCTGTGTGATGACTTTGCCTCTCTCATGAAAAGTGAATATGAGATGAGCATGATGGGGGAGCTAACTTTTTTCTTAGGTCTTCAAGTGAAGCAAATTTCAGAAGGAATTTTCATAAACCAAAGCAAGTACATTAAAGATCTTCTGAAGAAATTTGGCTTTGAAAACTCCTCCCCCATGAAAACTCCCATGGCACCACCTTTGAAACTTGATACCGATTTAAATGGTGAATCTGTGGATGTTACCCATTATAGGGGCATGATTGGTTCTTTGCTTTATTTAACTGCTAGCAGACCAGATATCATGTTTGCTACTTGTCTGTGTGCCCGTTATCAAGCAAATCCAAAGAAATCTCATTTGGATGCTGTGAAACGGATTTTCAGGTATCTAAAGGGTACCATGCATCTGGGTCTTTGGTATCCCAAAGACTCAGGTTTTGAACTCACGGGATATTCAGATTCTGACTTTGCAGGTTCTAAAAATGATAGAAAAAGCACAACAGGCAGTTGTCAATTCCTTGGTGGAAAACTGGTAAGCTGGTCCAGCAAAAAGCAAAATTCAGTCTCAACATCCACTGCCGAGGCTGAATATGTTGCTGCTGAAAGTTGTTGCGCACAGATTCTATGGATGAAAAACCAGTTGAGAGACTACAATCAGTTCTACTCCAAGATACCCATCCTATGTGATAATTCAAGTGCAATTGCAATTGCAAACAATCCTGTTCTTCACTCAAGGTCCAAACAGATCGATATCCGATATCATTTCATCAGGGACCATATCTCCAAAGGTGACATTGAGCTGCATTTTATTCCAACTAATCTTCAGCTTGCAGATTTGTTTACTAAACCTCTGGATGAGGCCAGATTCACCTTCCTCATCGGTGAACTTGGCATGTTGTACTTAGAATAGGTTAAAAAAAACCTTTCGGTGGCAACAAGATCCTTTTTCGGCATGAGCATCTTCAGTGATCTTTTCGATGATCTGATAATTCTCGGTGGAACCAAGATCCACTTTCGGCATAAATACCCCAAGTGATCTTTTCGGTGACTCATCTCTCGGTGGATCTCCTCGGTGCGCATATCTGTCCTCTTCGGTGTCTCAACGTCTCGGTGGATCTCTTCGGTAAGCAAATCCTCACCGATTCCATCTCGGCATACCTTTCACCACCGATGATCTCTTCATTTCCTCACCGATGTCCACCGAAATTCAATCCTATCCACTCGTCACACCTATAACCCTATATGTGTCAGACCTGTTCACCTCCCCGTTTTTGTGAAACGGCTTATTGACCACAACTTCCAATGTGGTCATGACTGCTTTTTCTATTTTCCTTTATTTTATTTTTTTTAACCGTTCCCCCACTTTTTGAAACCCTATAAATACACGACTCTTCCCTTTCATAATTCCTTTACGTTTTCTTCATCTCCTTCGTGCTTCCTCTATAAACCTACAACTTCGTGCTCTCTCTCGATCATCAATGGCGTCCTCCAAGCACAACCCCCCTAGGTGTTTTGCCGATCTGAAATTCAACCCATGCAATCACGTTGCAAGATTTGAACCCGACCCCTCTCACCCAGAGTTTAACCATGTAATCAAGTTCTTCACTCGCTCTCCCCTTCTTCATGCCTTCACCTGTAATCCCAAAATGAGCAAAATGCTCATTGGGAACTTCTGGCTTACTTGTGTGTATGACTCCTCAAATGATGCGATCCACGCATCCATCCTTTCTGAAAACGAGGGTGATCATGACCTCACCTTTGGGGTCGATGATGTTCGCACTGCCCTTAAAATCGATGCTTTCGATCCCTATGACGAATGGCATTCAGATACCGTTCTCGAAGACGTCCTCAGTGCAACAGGTTACGTGGTCGATGACCACTCCAAGAGCTCCAAAGGTCCTGGAACTCTTCTTCGGAGTCACATGGGTGGTGTATGGAACTTCTTCTTTGCCCATGTGATCCACTGCCTCTCCCGGAAGACGAGCGGCCACGATCAATCCCCTTCATACATCACCAAACTTGCCCATGCCTTAATCTTTCAACGTCGAGTGGATTTCGCCCAGTACTTCTTCACCGAATTAGTGGAAGTGATCTCCCATCCAAAGAAGTGCCATGTTGCCTACCCCCGATTCATCTCTATGATCATCCATCACAAACTTGGCAAAGCTCTGGACAAAGACCGCAAGTCTCACACTCCCCGATTCACTTATGACTGGTCTCCCCCGATCGTCGGCAGCAAGACTCTCAACGTCGGAGTTCTCGACACCGATCGTCCTTTACGCCGAGGTATGATCACTTTAGCCATCTCTCCAGAACTTCAATGGGGTGATTCTGAAATTCCAGGGTTTCAACACCCCGATATCCCCGAGGTCCTTCCTGCTGTTGTGACCTCCTCCCCACGTCCCAGAGTAAAGTCGGTCGGCGCGAAGAAGAAATCTGCCACCGACACCTCTGTCGCTGCTTCCAGGACCATGACACCGATTAACCCATCGGTGGCTTCCCCGGTCCAAAAACCTTCTAAGCGGAGGCACTCTTCGTCCCCCCCCCCCCCCCCCCCGAAGATTCGTCTAAAGAGATCTCGAGGAAATGTCCGTGAGCCATCCCATTCCAAATCATTTTTCTTCACCACCGACCATTTGATTATCCCTAAGGCATCCCTAAATTTACCTCCTCCAACTCGTTCTTTGAGTGAACACGCAGACTCTCCCACCGAAAGTCTAGACTCTCCCTCCGAAAGTCTGGACCACGCACTTCACGGCCTTTCACCCGGTCACTTCTTGATCGATGATGATGCACAACCCGATCAGGGTTCCCCCCATTAGATCCCCCCATGATTTCTTTGCAGGTCTCTTTGACGACACTGGTTCTCCCCGAACCTCCCCGTCGGTCGGAGCAATCCCCATTGAGTCCTCATCCCCCTCACCGACAGAGTCACCTTTGAACCAGACTTCTCCCCGAAGTTCTCCCCTGGTTCAAACTCCCCAAAGATCGCCTACGCCACACCGATCACCCTCCCCGGGTCAGAATTCACCCCGACGAGCTCCCACTCCGCCACCGAGACCACTATTCCCCGATGAAATGCTATATCCCGGCAACATTCCCATTTCGGCGGAGGATCCCCATCGCATCCGCTACATAGTTACTGGGGATGTCGGGGGTGAAACCACTGTTCACGCACCCTCTTTGATTGAAGACTTACAAGAAAGTGCTCGACAATGTCGGCTTGTCGGCACCCAATTTGAATCTTTCAAACAGGCCACTCTCACAATGATTGCCATGACGAGTTCCCGAATGTCCACTATCGAATCTCGCCTGCCGCAGACTATTTCAGATGCTATTGCCGATGTTATACGGCCCCTTACCACCGACATCAACTCTTTGGTTTCCAAGGTGGAATCTTTGTCCAGATCTCATGGGGATCTTGCTTTCTCCTTTGGTGCTTTCAAGGCATCCTCCAACGTCATAGATTCTGAACTTCAGAGGATGCTTCAAGAAGCTAAGTCTCATCAAGACTTCAGCCAGGCCACTGCCGACTCCCTTCGTGACATTCATGCCAAACTTCCAGAATTCGGCCAACTGGAGATGGATCTCGGTGACTTCACCATGGTTTCTGAAGAGGTACCGAAACAACTCTCTTTTCTTCATAAGAAATTCGACTACATTTTCAGACAGCTGGGTATGAAGATTCTGGTTGGTGCTGAGGGGGAGAAAAATACAACCCAACCCAAGTTGCCATCTCTTAGACAGTCGGCCATCCCCAAGCCTCCATCTTCCACCGATGACATCCCTGATACCACCGAAACTCACGCTGAAACCGCCGACATTGAGGGGGAGCAACTCTCTAAAGAAAAAGAGTTGGACTTGGAAGACAAAGCAACAACTGAGGGGGAGCAACTTTCTGCGGCCGAAACAGACAAGGGAAAGAAAAGTCTTACTGCCGAACAATTGGCCGAACAAGAAAGAATAGAGAAAGAAAGGATGAAGTATGGGACTCGTCCCATCGATGCAGACAAACTCAAACTTAAACCTCCTTCATCACATCTGCAGGAACCCAATCTCGGACTGACTCCTCAAGAAATTGAGGAAGCCAGATTAGCCCAAAAAGCCCTTGATGATTCCAAGGCCCTCTCTTTAAAAGTTGCAGAGGAAGAAGCCAAGAAAGCCAAGTCCACCGATGCCGTGTCGGCACAAAAATCGGTGCTGAGTGAATTTGAACAAGAGAGAAATGAAGAAGTTAGATGGTACAAGAAGAAGATGCACCACCGATCCGACAGAACCCCGATCTCAGGTGTCAAGATCGCAACCTCCAGAGCCAACCCAAAAGACATCTGCCTTATCATTGATCGGGAAGATGGCTCTTTGAAAAGTGTGAGAGACTACCAACTCAAAACTTACGGTCTCCCCGAATGGTACGAGATCTCTCGACACTTGGCCAAAAATCCAAACCCAAAGAAGGACATCTTTGTCAAATACATTGATGGTCTAATGGCAAAGATGAAGGAGATCAAAAAGAAGTATAGCATCGTGCTGACCACCGATGAAAGATCGAAACTGCAATCCTTGAAGCAAGAAGTGCGCCTTCCCAAAGTTCAGAATCCTCCCGACACTGTCTTCAAGGATATGGCAAAGGAAGGAAAGATACCGAATGTAAGTAACTTAAGTCTTTCCCTTCCCACTTCTACATCATATCCCACGACAACTCTGGGCCTGTCACCGATTCCAGGACTGTATTTCAACGATGGTTTCGGCAAACGAGCCTTCTTCAGATTCTCTCAAATCCCAGTTGCCGACACCATGTTTCTTGAAGGCCTCCACAACTTGTTCCCTCACATCCCCGACGCTCAACCCTACTACCGAATCCTAATGGATGAGATCAAGCGCCGACAATCATCAAAGAAGTAGGTTTTTCATTTTACCTTTCGGTAGTTTTGATAATCTTTTGCTTCTTTACTTCACCGATGTATGAGAATGACATAAAATTCAAGTGCTTCTCTTGTTTATATGTAGCTGTACATACCTTTATTTCCTTGCTTTATATATACTGTATAGATATACTCAAAGAAACATAGTTCAAAAAAAAGGTCTATGTGAAAAGAACCCAAAAGAGTAAAAAGGGTCAAAATGCACTTATTTTCATTTGCTCTTTAACAATCTAAGGATAGAGATCAAATTCAAATAGGGGGAGATTGTTGGGTCATCACAGATTTGAAGTTGACTCAATTAAACCCGCTTAGATACTTAGAATGTTTTTGGATTCTTTTGTGTAACTTGTACTCTTATATCAATTGTTCGGTGAAGTCGAAGATCAACCGAAACCAAGTGCGAAGACTATCTCATTGCGGAAGTGAGAAAATCGGCAGCAAGTTTCTACAAGTTACATCACCACCGACATGCTTGTGCTATCGGTGGACACGCATCACCGAATTGAAGAAATTCGGTGAGGAGTTCAAGAAGACTTCCCCCGATATGTGTTCAGAAATCGGTGGGAGTTCAAGAAGACTGCACCGAAATATTAAACACTTCGGTGAAACTCTCTCCTTTCTAAAGAAGTGAGATTTCGAATTGGTGCAGTTTTCAATACAGGAGGTCGGTAGCCTTATTCTCTATAGACAAAAGAGAAGATCATTTATTATGAGACAATATCCTATTGTCAGATAAAAGTGGAATTTTGTCATTTTATCTATTCTCAGATAAGGTCTTTTTCTGGTACAACTGTCCTCCTGGTTCCTTGGATAAGTTAAAAAGGAGATATCAGCTTTTCAGAAGTCAACCTCTACAATGAATGGAAGAGTGACAAGTGTCTCATGCATTAAATGATGCATGGACTATAAATAGAGGTGAAGACTCTCCATGCAAATTACGCTTCTGAAGATTACTAAGTGCAAGCTCCTTTCTTACTGAAACTGCATCTTGTGTCTAAGTGTCCAATTTGTTCTAAGTGTTTTTCAGTCTACTTTGTGAAAGATTGTTAGAATAGTTTATCTGTTCTTTTCCGCAACAGTCTTAAGTTTCTATGTGTAATTCTTGTTGAAAGATTTTCAATATATTGAATTAAAATTTGTGAAAAATCTAAGTATTGTATTCAACCCCCTCTTCTACAATACTTGTTGAGCCTTTTTGGGACCAACACTACTCGTGCAAGTTAATGCTTAATACAGATTTCTCATATCATCAGTATGAGCAAATCATATATATAAATTGTACTCATATAGGTTTTTACTCAATATAAATTCCTCATAGCAACCGTATAAGCGAATTATATTTATACCTCGTAGATTCCTCATATCAATCAGTATGAGCAAATCATATATATGTATATATATGTCGTACAGATTCCTCATAGCAACTGTATGAGCGAATCACATATAAATCTTATTTAATATAACATTTCATTCATGTCTAGTATCGACTAGCGCAGTCTATAAACCTAACATACTACTTTTCAAGGGTAAGTATGTTCAAGCTATATAATTCCCATCACAATTCCTAAATCGTATATTTTCACGATTTACATAACTGCACGTTTTGTTGCATTCAGAAAGATAGGTATAATACAAGGACTCTAGATATTTAACTATCAGATCCTTAAACTATGTCCACACTTTGATACTGTTTAGATATCCTGATTTCTTTACCCAACTCTCATCTGTACCGGGACTCACTTGTACCGGGACTCACCTGTACCGGGACTTGCCTCAACCGGAACTTCCAACTACCGGGATTTCCAACTACCGGGATGTAACGACCGTGACCGAATCGGTTTAGTTTAACACTTGTAAGGAAAGTTTAATAAGAGCAAAAGTTGAGGGGCTATTTGGTAAGTTTGAGATAGGGTATTTAAAGGCACAAAACCCTAGAAAGAACATTCTAATACTGAAATTGATTGTTGACGGCTGAATTTGAGGAGAGAAAGGAGAGTTTTGGAAGAAAGGAATCATCAAGTTCAATTTCAGAAGAAGGGAAGGATTGGAATTCGTGATCTGCAAGTAATCTCTAAGGTAATCTCTAATCCATAACTCCTTTCAAGTTTAATATGCTGATTTCTGAGTTTTGGTGGGTTTTAGCTTTTCTAAGTCATTTGAGGCCTTTAGAGAGTTTTAATCTTCGTTAAATGCGTTTTGATAGTGAAACTGTTGGGAAATCGATTACAGATCATTTAGTGATAGTTTATTGGCTTATCTTGGGGTTTAAGAGGCTTGTATTAGGATTTCCAACCATTAAACTCGTCCAACATTCGTCCGGAAACCTTCAAGTATGAAGGTGTCCGGGTGAGTGTCCGGATAGTTCTTGGTCGGGTTGTAGAAGGTGTCCGGATATTGTGTTTTCCGGATAAGTTTAGTCGTCCGGATAAGTGTGCCATCCGGATAGGTTAATCGTCCGGAGACTATAAGTTGTCCGGTAACCTCAGTGTGTCCGGAAAGCGTGGTTTGTCCGGAAAAGTAGTGATGTCTGGAAAAGAGTAGGGTGACAAGTGAGAAGTGTCCGGATAGTTCTAGTCAGCTTATAAATCTGTCCCTTCGTTCAGGTAGACAATTTGGAAGTAAAGAGCAGAGTAGGGACGAGCAAACAAGCGTACCAGGTGAGTTTTCTAAACTAAAATGTGTGGCTTTTAAAGTGTTTTCAAAATGTGTTTTGAATGTTGAGAATTGCCATGCTTTATTTATTATGCTTTAATTGCATGAAAGATGTTTAAAGTTTTATATGAGATGTATGCATACATTGTGTAGACGTAAATTGGCTAAGTCGGGGGGAGGTTCCGCCAGTACTCACGTCGGGGGGAGGTTCCGTTTATGCCATGGGAATAAGTCCCAGTAAGGCAGCGTGATACTGACTCGTTGTCACCCTCGGGTGGCTTCAGGGTGCCATTTACGGGAGCGGATTTATCCGTGAAAGATTTTGATGTTCAGCTATGTGAAAGTTTATCATTGAAAGTCTTGTATACATTTGAAAGTTATGAAAAGTTTTTAAATGATTTTTTGAGAACTGTCAGGAGGGACTCACTAGACCTCATGGTCTAACCCTCGCTCTTTTCAAATTAAAACCCTTTTCAGGAAAGCAGGTAGCGAAAGGCTCTAGCAGGTGAACAGAGCAGTTAGAAGATAGAAGCAGTAGGACCAGTGACACTATTATCTTTTAGTTCTAGCAAATTCTCAGTTGTGTAATAGGTTGATTCCGCCAACCTGAATTTTGAGACTTATGTAAGAATTTTGGGACCCGTTTATGGGATTGTTTCAGTGGTTATGTTTTACATGCTTTATTTTTGTCTGGGTTGTTACAATTGGTATCAGAGCCATAGTTTAAGGGATTTAGGTGGCCGGATGGGCCTAGACTTAAACTTGGGGGAGTAGAAATCACAACTGAGAATCAGGAATGCGTTAGGAGGGCACTGTCTTAGAATTTGGGGCAGATAGGGTACCGAGGACGGTCATGTGAGGTAAGTTTGGAGTTACACCTGACTAGTGTAACTGTGAACTTACAGGTACATGTGCATGATTGAATTTCCTTATCATCCCATTGCTGTAGTACTAAGCGAGCCTTTTGTATTAAATGAGCCTGTGGTAGTGAATGAGTCTTTTGTTGTTGTACCAGAATGTCTGCAAGAGCTTTGAGGAGTAGGTCAATTCCGCTAGTGGAAGAAGCGCAAACAAAGAGTACTACACTGCGCGAGGAGACAATGAGAGTTGAGGGAATTGCTGAGGACGAACCAGTGAATCGGCCAAAAGTGGCGGCCACTCGTGGGCGAGGTAGAGGTCGTGGGAGACCCAGAGGGACGTTACCGAGGAAGGCCGTTACTGAGGTGGGGGCGGCAACCACCAAGGGCAAGGGTAAGAAAAAGAAAGCGACGGTTAGGCGCAAGGCAAAGAGTGTAGAAGAGCCTGAGGTTCGGGAGCTGTCCGAACAAGAAAGTTCAGCACCGGTGAAGAAAACAAAGACTAAGAAAGGGGGTAAACCTGAGACTGCGCCGGCTTTCGTGACGGAGGATAAGTTCACAGCTGAAATGGATAAACTGCAAAAGACCTTGAAAGCAGTGTTGGATAATCAGAATAAGACTGCATCTGGAGAACCAAGTAAAAGTGGTACTGAAAAGAAGACTGAGGAAGGTAGTGAACCCCGGACTGAGATCGGCAATAACTCGATGACAACTCCAATTGTTGTCTCTGAACCGAAAGCAGTGAAAGGGTGTTCGTTTAAAACTTTCGTGTCGTGCAAACCTCCAACGTTCAACGGAGAACGCAACCCCGTTCTGGCTGTGAAGTGGGTTCGCGAGATGGAGTTGGCGTTTGATACTAGTAAGTGCGCCGAGGAGGATAAGGTGCTGTTTGCAAGATCGATGCTGAAATCTGAGGCGATCTTTTGGTGGGATGTCGAAACCGGAGGAAGGGGATCAGAGGTAGCTAAGGGCATGTCGTGGGAAACGTTTGTTAGAAGATTCAATGCACAGTTTTGCCCTTTGGCAGCGGTTAAGAAATTGGAGGAAGAGTTTATGGGTTTGGAGAAAGGGTCCATGTCGGTTCAGGAATACACGTCAAGGTTTATCGAGAAAGCCCGGTTTGCTGAGTTGTACGTACTTACTGAAGAAAGACGGATCGAGAGGTACATTTATGGGCTGAAAGGCAGTATTAGAGAGTTGGTACAAGTGAAGGGTCCATCTACTTTCCAGGCAGCGGTGGATACCGCGGAACTCACTGAGAAGGAAAAAGCTAGACAATTAACCGAGAGGGTCGGAGACAAGCGAAAGTGGGAAGGACCAACCAGAGACGGAAAAAGGTCAGGTGCGCCTAGACCCGAGCTGCGGGTGGGGCCCAGATCAGGGGAGAAGTCTTGTGGTAAGTGCAACCGAATGCACAAGGGGGAGTGTTTGGCTGACAAAGACGGTTGTTACAAGTGCGGAAAATCAGGACATATGGCTCGGGACTGTCGCAGTTCCAGGTCATGTTTTCAGTGTAGATCCTCAGATCATGTCAAGTGGGATTGCCCGCAATTGAAGAAAGGTTATGCTGAGAGTGGAGGCGGCGTTAGCGGAGGAAGGAATGAGGAGAGGAAGGTGGAGCCGACTCGCACGAGGGCGAGGGCTTTCCGCATGTCTGCGGAGGAGGCGGTGAACACGCCTGATGTGGTAACAGGTACCTTTCCTATAGACTCGTTTCTCGCTAAAGTATTGTTTGATTCGGGGGCCAACCGTTCGTTTGTGTCGCCCAAGTTTATTCAAAAATTGCAAGTGAAACCCAAGAGGTTGAATTTTGGGTTTGAAGTAGAGATAGTAGATGATAGTCGAGTCTGGGTGAAGGAGGTCTATGAGGGTTGTAGCATAGACGTGGATGGTCATCTATTTCCATTACGGTTGTATCCTATGGGAATGGGGGAATTTGATGTAGTCCTAGGAATGGACTGGTTAGCGGAGAATGACGCTAACATAGTTTGTAATAAGAAGATGATCCGTATTGTCTTGCCCAATAAGAAAGAAGTGATAATTTACGGAGATCGCGGGATAGGAAGTCATGTTTGATTTCGTTGTTGAAAGCTAGGCGGTGTTTGGGAAAGGGATGTCTGGGATACTTAGCTGTTGTGCTAGATGCTAAGAAGGAAAAGAAGGGTGTGGGGGAGGTGCCAGTAGTGAGTGAGTACCCGGAAGTATTTCCGGATGACTTGACGAGTCTGCCTCCGGATCGTCAAGTGGAGTTCAGAATAGAACTGTTGCCTGGAGCGGCACCGATTGCCCGTGCGCCCTACCGCTTAGCACCAGTGGAGATGAAGGAAATGATGAACCAGTTGCGGGAGTTACTCGACAAAGGCTTTATTCGTCCGAGCTCATCGCCCTGGGGAGCACCAGTACTTTTCGTTAAGAAGAAGGACGGATCTATGCGAATGTGCATAGATTACCGTGAACTTAATAAGGTGACCGTGAAGAACAAGTACCCGCTCCCGAGGATCGATGACCTTTTCGACCAGCTCCAAGGTGCGAGTTACTTCTCAAAGATAGACTTGAGGTCGGGTTATCATCAGTTGAGGGTGAAGGAGGACGATGTGCCGAAGACGGCTTTCCGTACGAGATATGGACATTACGAGTTCTTAGTCATGCCCTTTGGGTTGACTAATGCGCCTGCGGTGTTCATGGACTTGATGAATCGGGTGTGTAGCTCGTTGCTGGATAAGTGTGTGATCGTCTTCATTGACGATATCTTAATCTATTCTCGTACCCGAGAGGACCACGAGAGGCACCTCCGAGCAGTGCTGGAATTGCTTAAGCGTGAGAAGTTATATGCGAAATTCTCAAAGTGCGAGTTTTGGTTAAGGGAAGTTCAGTTTTTGGGTCATGTAGTGTCGGCGGACGGCATCAAGGTAGATCCTGCTAAGATTGAAGCCATTAAAGACTGGGAAGCGCCAAGAACCCCATCGGAGGTGAGAAGCTTCCTCGGTCTAGCGGGTTATTATCGGAAATTTATCCAAGATTTCTCTCGGATAGCTTCACCGCTGACCTCGTTGACAAGGAAGAACGCTAAATTCGTGTGGGCTGAAGCACAAGAATCGGCGTTCGAGAAGCTGAAAGAAAGCTTAAGCAGTGCTCCGATCTTGTCGTTGCCTAACGGATCGGAGGGTTTTGTGATATACAGCGACGCTTCTAAGCTTGGGCTGGGGTGCGTGTTAATGCAGAACGGGAAGGTAATTGCTTATGCTTCTCGGCAGTTGAAGGAGCACGAGAAGAACTACCCCACTCATGACATGGAGTTAGCGGCGGTGGTGTTTGCGCTGAAAATCTGGCGACATTACTTATATGGAGTAAAGTGTCAGATTTACACCGATCACAAAAGCCTGAGACACCTGTTTGATCAAAAGGAGTTGAATATGAGACAGAGGAGATGGATGGAGATGTTGAACGACTATGACTGCGAAATTTTGTATCATCCAGGCAAGGCTAATGTAGTGGCCGACGCGCTGATTCGGAAGGAACGGGGAGAACAGATCAAGGTCGTGACTTTCAGAGTCGATGCAACCTCAAATCTCCTTGAAGAAACTAAGAGATTTCAAGAAGAAGCACTGTTAGAGGAGAACTTAAAGAGCGAAAGAATAGTCAGAGTTGCATCATTGCTCGAAGTCAGCAATGGTGGGCTGAGGTGCATGAAAGACCGATGTGGATTCCTAAAGTGGGCAATCTGAGAGCAAGCCTCTTAAAAGAAGCACACCAGTCGCGGTATTCCATACACCCGGGAACGAATAAGATGTATCGAGACTTGAGACAATCTTACTGGTGGCCGGGAATGAAGAAGGATATTGCTCATTTTGTAGAGCGGTGTGTGACATGTTTGAAGGTTAAGGCAGAACATCAGCGACCGCAAGGGGAACTCCAGTCCACAGTGATACCAGTGTGGAAGTGGGATAATATCACCATGGATTTCGTCACAAAGTTATCGAGGACCCCGAAGGGTAATGATGCAATTTGGGTGATTGTAGATATACTCACCAAATCCGCGCATTTCTTACCTATTAAAGAGTCAGATTCTTTGGAGAAGTTAGCCCGTTTATACATTAACGAGATAGTGTCTAGGCACGGAGTGCCGCAATCCATAGTGTCTGACCGTGATAGTCGGTTCACGTCAGCCTTTTGGAGAAGTTTGCAACGGGAGTTGGGGTCGCAATTGAAGTTGAGCACGGCCTATCATCCTCAAACGGATGGTCAGAGCGAGAGAACCATTCAAACGTTAGAGGATATGCTTCGGGCGTGCGTTATCGACTTTAAGGGATCGTGGGAAGTGCACTTACCGTTGATAGAGTTCTCTTACAATAATAGTTACCACGCAAGCATTCAGGCGGCTCCGTTTGAAGCCTTGTATGGACGAAAGTGCCGTACACCGTTGTGCTGGAATGAAGTAGGAGAAAGGCAATTGGCCGGACCGGAAATTGTGCAACTAACGGCGGATAAGATTGAAGTGATCCGCGAAAGGTTGAGAATCGCACAAGACCGGCAGAGGAAGTATGAAAATAGAAGAAGGAAGTCGATTGAATTCCAAGTAGGTGACAAGGTAATGCTTAAAGTGTCACCTTGGAAGGGTGTGGTACGTTTTGGGAAGAAAGGAAAGTTGAGGCCAAGATATGTTGGACCTTTCGTTATCGTTGAGCGAATCGGTGTGGTGGCTTATAAGCTGGAACTGCCAGAAGAATTAAGAAGGATTCATCCGACCTTCCACGTGTCCAACTTAAAGAAGTGTTTGGTCGAGGCCGATGTGGCTATTCCGTTAGAAGATGTCAGCATTGACGAAAAATTGATGTATGAGGAAGAACCAATCGAGATCGTAGACAGTAAAGTGCGAAAGACGAGAAACAAGGAAGTTCGTTTAGTTAAAGTTCAGTGGAGGTATCACAAAGGAAGGGAAGCGACGTGGGAAGTGGAATCTGATATGAGGATCAGATACCCTCACCTGTTTGAAAATGGAATTCCGGGGACGGAATTCTTTTGAGGGGGAGTGTTGTAACGACCGTGACCGAATCGGTTTAGTTTAACACTTGTAAGGAAAGTTTAATAAGAGCAAAAGTTGAGGGGCTATTTGGTAAGTTTGAGATAGGGTATTTAAAGGCACAAAACCCTAGAAAGAACATTCTAATACTGAAATTGATTGTTGACGGCTGAATTTGAGGAGAGAAAGGAGAGTAGGGTTCTTAAGGGTTTTGTGTGCTTTTGGAAGAAAGGAATCATCAAGTTCAATTTCAGAAGAAGGGAAGGATTGGAATTCGTGATCTGCAAGTAATCTCTAAGGTAATCTCTAATCCATAACTCCTTTCAAGTTTAATCTGCTGATTTCTGAGTTTTGGTGGGTTTTAGCTTTTCTAAGTCATTTGAGGCCTTTAGAGAGTTTTAATCTTCGTTAAATGCGTTTTGATAGTGAAACTGTTGGGAAATCGATTACAGATCATTTAGTGATAGTTTATTGGCTTATCTTGGGGTTTAAGAGGCTTGTATTAGGATTTCCAACCATTAAACTCGTCCAGCGTTCGTCCGGAAACCTTCAAGTATGAAGGTGTCCGGGTGAGTGTCCGGATAGTTCTTGGTCGGGTTGTAGAAGGTGTCCGGATATTGTGTTGTCCGGATAAGTTTAGTCGTCCGGATAAGTGTGCCATCCGGATAGGTTAATCGTCCGGAGACTATAAGTTTTCCGGTAACCTCAGTGTGTCCGGAAAGCGTGGTTATCCGGAAAAGTGTGGTTGTCCGGAAAAGAGTAGGGTGACAAGTGAGAAGTGTCCGGATAGTTCTAGTCAGCTTATAAATCTGTCCCTTCGTTCAGGTAGACAATTTGGAAGTAAAGAGCAAAGTAGGGAAGAGCAAACAAGCGTACCAGGTGAGTTTTCTAAACTAAAATGTGTGGCTTTTAAAGTGTTTTCAAAATGTGTTTTGAATGTTGAGAATTGTCATGCTTTATTTATTATGCTTTAATTGCATGAAAGATGTTTAAAGTTTTATATAAGATGTATGCATACATTGTGTAGACGTAAATTGGCTAAGTCGGGGGGAGGTTCCGCCAGTACTCACGTCGGGGGGAGGTTCCGTTTATGCCATGGGAATAAGTCCCAGTAAGGCAGCGTGATACTGACTCGTTGTCACCCTCGGGTGGCTTCAGGGTGCCATTTACGGGAGCGGATTTATCCGTGAAATATTTTGTTGTTCAGCTATGTGAAAGTTTATTATTGAAAGTCTTGTATACATTTGAAAGTTATGAAAAGTTTTTAAATGATTTTTTGAGAACTGTCAGGAGGGACTCACTAGACCTCATGGTCTAACCCTCGCTCTTTTCAAATTAAAACCCTTTTCAGGAAAGCAGGTAGCGAAAGGCTCTAGCAGGTGAACAGAGCAGTTAGAAGATAGAAGCAATAGAACCAGTGACACTATTATCTTTTAGTTCTAGCAAATTCTCAGTTGTGTAATAGGTTGATTCCGCCAACCTGAATTTTGAGACTTATGTAAGAATTTTGGGACTCGTTTATGGGATTGTTTCAGTGGTTATGTTTTGCATGCTTTATTTTTGTCTGGGTTGTTACACGGGACTTCCCTCTACCGGGACTTCCAACTACCGGGGCTTCCCTCTACCGGGACTTCCAACTACCGGGACCACACCGAAGCTACATCGGGACTTTCGACTCCCGGGACTTTCAAGTACCGGGACATTCAAGTACCGGGACTTTATCATTTACTTACTGTTCGTTTCAGCCAAGTCTACATATCGATTTAAAACATGAAATCAGTTTAATCTACTCATTATAATCAATCCTCAGTCAGTTCATACAAATATACCAAGGTTACTATAACTTAAAAACACTGATTTGTACAAAGAATCGAATGAACTCACCTTAATTGCAAAGATCCTCTTCTCTACGCTAAACTAATTCCAATCTGCTGCTATAGATTCTGGAAATCAATTCAGCACACAAAATCGATTTACCACCATAAATCAGCAACAAGATTTATCAGAAACTTGGGTAAAATTCTTACCAAATGAAGAACTGAACTTCTTTTCTTCTTTCTCTCTGTTTCTTCTCTCTGCCTAATGACCGACTCAAAAGAACACAAGACTGAGATATTTACTTATCTCATCATCTTATCCAAATACACTTTCAAGATTTACAATTCACACCTCCAAGTTCTAATCTTTCCAAAAGTAACACCAAACTTTCATTACTTGCATTTTATCCCTTATATGAGTTATAAAACTTCCATATAATCTCAAGGTTACACAAAATACAAATACATTCCAATTCTTATCAAAATACTAATATCGAAAATTTAGGATGTTACAATACTCCCCAACTTGAAAATGATTTCGTCCCCGAAATCAGAATCAGGTAAACAAATGAGGGTACCTATCTTTCATACTTTCTTCCGACTCTAAAGTCACATTAATAACTCAAAGATATAACACCATTATACCTATAGTCACTCTCTTAGATTGTAATTATCAAAATACTTTCTAAAATCGATTCCCGCTCCTTCGCATAATCACTTTTCTCATCAAATATACTTCCATAACTACGGCATTCCATCATTGCATCCATGACTTATACGTTTCTTCGATACAAAATGCTATCACCTTCTCACATCACTATCGCACCACTTAGTCACATTGCAACCAAACACTAAAGGGTTGTATATCAAAGGTGATAACTGCATTGAACTCGTAGTATGACTACATTCTTAAGTCCAATCTTTCTATCATTGCTTCCCCACGTTAACGTGGAATACTATCTTTCAAGTATCACTTGTCTTTTTCTTTCAACTTTCCACATACCGATAGTATTTCCTCATTACGAACATAACCAAACAGTTTCACCAAGATTTCTAACTTAAAATATTCAACCAAGTTATCTTGAAACGACATTATCGTTCGAAGTTACTACCCATTCCTTGATCTTTAACTAATACTATCTCGTATAATTCTTTTCACACACAAGAAGCAACTTACAAGCCACATGTTCCATCAACTTTACTGACAAATAGTACTTTCCAACCGGAATTCCCCGAAAACTTCCATTTGGATACCCCCTCTTTCTGACTTCACATTACATGCTAGTTGACATATCTATCTTGGCAATTCATGCCACTACTCGTTCGTACAACAAACTTCAATGTTTGGATTGTTTCGTTCAAAGACTCCATACGCTATACTAAACTTATAATTAAATTATTACAAATGTTATAACTATACTCAGCAAACTTCAAAGTTTGGATTATTTCGTTCAAAGACTCCACGCCATCTTTTAGCTGTATAAGCATCAATGTTTTTGCTGAATGATACGTATATAATATAATTATAAATTAGTTGTTGGTTTACACAAAACATATATATATCATATGGGGCATCTGATTAATAATCAAGAGCATATGAATGAATCTATAACTATCTAATAGATAGTATTCTACCTTTTACATACATGATACTTTCTTTTCCAAAACCATAAAACCCGCAACAATTGAAACAAACAGCCCACAATATGTGTCGAATAATAGATGTTGCAGTGTTTCCATTTTCCAGTTGCACCATCCACATAGTTTCGCTATGCGGAGTCAGCCATTGGAGTTGCATATAACCCGGACACAAACCATCAATTTATGTAAGAACTTTTTAAAGAGATGTTTTGTTTGTTGTTAATCTCGCATGTTTATCACGTTAAAAACCACAAAATAGTACGATCAATAACCATCATTCGACCCATAATTGCCACCCAATCCCATTTGAGACCTTAATGTTAAAAGATTCATTCATATGCTCTTGATTATTAATCAGATGCCCCATATGATATATATATGTTTTGTGTAAACCAACAACTAATTATATTATATACGTATCATTCATCATTAATATAACTATACATAGTTATATTACGGAATATAACTTTGAACGAAACAATCCAAACAACCTCAACACTCATACGCTAAGGAGTCTTTATGTTCAGCGTGTGAGAAAGGGAAACAAACAAAAGCTAGTTTCAAATCTAAGCAAATTTCCTCAGTGTCATCTCCTCTACAACTTCTCCATATGGATTTGTTTGGCCTTGTTAACAAACAATCCATCGCTGGAAAGAAATATACGTTGGTCATAGTTGATGAATTCTCTCGCTATACCTGGGTAATGTTTCTCCGTTCTAAGAGTGACACCCCTGAAGAACTCATCACCTTTGTCAGGAAAATGGAAGTTCTGAACAACATGACCGTTCGCTCAATAAGGAGTGATCATGGGACTGAATTCAAAAACAGTTCTCTTGATTCATTCTTTGAGAGTAAGGGTATTTCTCACAACTTTTCTTCAGTGAGAACACCACAACAAAACGGAGTCGCTGAAAGAAAAAATCGAATACTAGTACAACATAATATTTACAAGTATAATGAGACGATAGACATTTAATGTAAACATTTAAAAATATAATGAGATATAAACCAACATTAATGTAAATATAATGAGATGAGAGACATCCAAATTTGCTATCGTGATTTATTGTTAATCAGACACTTTATTCAACATCAACTTCTCAAGCACCATCAAGATTTGAAGCCACTAAAAAGTTCAAAACTATTAAAGTTTAATTGTTGAATGGTACAATAAATTAAATTGCTAGAAGGAAGAACCCTCATTGCACATTAAATGGCTCGCTTAAGAGCTCCATGCCAATAAGACCATCCACACACACATTCCAAATGCAATTGCAAATGGGTGTGTGTCAGAGAATAATTACCATGTGGGCAATGCAATTGCAACATTTGCAATCCCATGTGGGCATCAAAGTCTGATTTCATTTTTTAAACATTTAAATAAACTAAACTTATATATAAAACAATAAATTTTTATAAATTAATAATGTTAACTTATTTTTAATTAAATTAATTATTCTTAAAAAATATTATATATATATATATCTAGATGTTACTTTTTAAATAAAATATAAATACAATATAGTTAAATTAAGTTAAATATTAAATTTTATAGTTGCCAAAAATTACAATCATACATTAACATACAATATTGATAAATTACATATAATCTAATTTATAAAGTTACATAAAATATATTATGTTATATTAATTAAAAAATAGAATCTATATAATAATTTATAGAATCTAAATGACGTGAAGCGTGACGTGGCGGCAAATTCAAGACTCAAGCCTTATGAGCTACAGTGAAGCCATGACGGTTTCAAGGAGTGACTTATGGCGTCCAATTTATACTTCATATATAATATTATGTATAAAAACGTGTGTTTTATAGTGTTGCTTAATGAGTCAATCGTAATAAACAAGTTAAATTAGGTTATATATTAAAAATCTTGCAAATAAGACATTAAAAAACGTAAAGAAAAATTAAATATTGCATTATGAAAATTGCGCATTGAGCCATGGCATGCCACGAGCTTAATGTGGCGTGAGACACAAACCTTGGTGTCATGGCGCGCCATGACGACTGTGCGGCGAGTTTTTTAGAATGTTGCTTTTACTACATTTATTGATGGTCCGGTTATTGATATAGTTATAATTGATCCGAATTGTATCTTAAAAAGCATTCGAAAAATTAATAGCCACGGGTCGAGTTTCATTGCTAAGGGCATCTCCAATGAGTAACACTATATTTTACACAAATTTGAAAAATAGTATAAAAAGTAGTGTAAATTTTAGTGTTAATAGTAATTTTTCTCCATTGGGTAACACTATTTTTTACACCAAAGTTAAAAGTAGTGTAAAAAGTAGTTTAATGAATAGTGTTACACCAAATCTAGTGTAAGATTTAGTGACCCCGTTGGAGATGGTCTAACATGATGAGAGTATACTTAATGAAATTAAAACTAAAGTGGTAAAAGATGGAAAAGGAAAACTTGAGGGTTAAAAATGAAAATATAGTGAAGGAATAAAAAAGGGAGAGTAGCCTTTTGTGGAAGATATATTGGATGACATTCATTCAGGGAAATTGATGTAAATAGCCATATGGAAAACCAATCTTCAACTTTTTACCTCTCAAGTTTTTTTTTACAAAAATAGCCGGAATCCCGCAAGTCTGACACAGTAAAAAAAATATTATTTTTTTAAAAATATGACGATCCCGCAAGCACCGCAAGCCTTGCGTTTTGTCAGAAATAATATTTTTTTTCGTTTTGTCAGAAAAAGCTGACACCGTAAGCCTTGCGGTGTCAGGCTTGCGGGATTCCGACTATTTTTATAAAAAAAAAACTTGGTTGGTTAAAAGTTGAAGATTTGTTTTTAAAATGGTTATTGTGGTCAATTTCCCCATTCATGAGTCATTGCAATCACACCCAACAAACACACCACATAAAAGCGTAATGGGTTGGCACGTGCGTCTCCTTGCCTTTAGATCTTGACACGTGGCATCAGAAGAAACACAACGGAAAACACACTGTTGGTGTGAGCAAAGCACACGGATCGACGATCTAGAAACAACATTGTAGTATTGTCACCACGTGTCATATAGATATGATTATGATATAATATCTATTTAATTCTTATTTAATGAAGTTTAAATTTATATGTTTTAAACTTAAAACACATCAAAATATAATAAAATTTATTTTTGTTTTTATGTATCATAATAATTTTTTCTTTCAATGACAAATTTTCCAAAAATCTCATATAATGTAATAAACTTCTAATTTTTTTCTTAATATAATACGGTTTTAAATATTTTATTTAATGTAACATTTAATAATGTCTCGTTTCTAAAACTGTAGCTCCCCCAGCGGCAACTCATCTCCGACGTCCATCTTCGGCAAGACCATGACTTTCGCCTCTTTCATCGGCCTCCATCTCATCTCATCTCAGGCCAACAAAAACTCCTCCCTTCCATCTCCATTCGGAATATATAGAATTATGGATAAAATGTTTAGTTTTCTTTGGGTTGGTGGGGGCCTCATAGCCGCCGTGAAACCACCCCATCACCATATTATTTGATGGCCACTTAAATTTATGTAAGGCCATGAGTACCGCCTACCCACGAACCCACTGAACCCGAATGCCACCTCAGCGCCACATCAACTTTTCTCTTTCCTACCCTTCTTACCCTAAAGTGGAGTACCGCCAACCCACGAACCCACTCCTACCCGCTACCACTCACCGAACTCATCGAAAACCTTGAACCCGCTCGGCTTCATGAACCCGCTCCTACCCGCAGTCCCGCACCCACCGTACCGCCTTACCCGACCACGAACCCGGCCGTGGTACCCGAGAGCGGTACACACGGCCTAAAAGGAAACCCATTGAATCAGATGTGAGAGAAAGAGGAAGAAGGGGTGATTTAATGGTGCAAGTATGATGAGACAGTGAATTTTTAATCGATGTATGGTGGTGGTGGTTGACCATGGTGAAAAAACAATGAATAAATGAATTTTTAAATAATAATAGTAATAATTTAAAAAATCATGATTTGGAATGTCATTGATAAGTAAAAGTAAAGTTAAAACAATAATCTATCGATGTCAAATTAGATTTTATCAGCTTTATAGATAACAGTCCCTTATTTATATATAAAGTTTGTCAATAAACCTTTAAATGCATTATTTTGAAGTACCATCTTTAAAATACAAATCAAAACAAAGTACGATATCTTTCTATACAATTTGTCCATAAAAAAAAAAAAAAAAAAAAGGAATCCCGCCCAAATCCGGACTTCAAAAAATCCATTGTTCGAATTTTATTTGTATGCAATGCACAAAGCAACACGAATACACTTGACTACACCCAACCAAAGCATATCTTTTCACGCATTTTCTCTCCTCTTATATTATTAGTCTCTCTTCCCCTTCCTATATCCTTCCTTATCCATCCCCCCTCCCCTTTAACTCACTGAGTTCATCGCAATTCTCACCGAGTTCCGTCGTTTTTCGCCATGAAAGGAGCCAAATCTGAATCCAAAAAGCCCGATAGCAGGTGAATTTTTCTTCCTTTTCTACTTAATATATGTATTTGTTGTTTCAGGTAACCGAATCTGTGATTCATTCGTTTTTTTCTTCTTAATTATTTGTGATTTTGTGTTTAGGCTTGCGGTGAAGAAGAAGGCACCGCCGGCGAAGAAGGCACCGCCGGCAAAGAAGGCTAAGGAGGCTAAGGATCCTAACAAACCGAAACGGCCTGCTAGTGCTTTCTTCGTCTTCATGTAAGTTATTTTTATCAGATCTGTAGGTTTTTTGTTTTTATTTTAATTTTCGGTGATGTTCAATTTGTTCGTGTTGGTGATTCGTGAGAATTTTGATTGTCAAAACCGGGAGGATTTTTATGAGATCTGTAGGTTTTTTGTTTATTTTTCGGTGATGTTGAATTTGTTCGTGATTCGTTGAGAGTTTTGATCGTAAAAACAGGGAGGATTTCCGGAAACAGTATAAGGAAAAACATCCAAACAACAAATCCGTATCCGTCGTAAGCATCGCTTTCTCTTTCGTTGACTTTTGGCCTTTTTTGAATCCGATTAGTTTGTTGAATTTTTCTTCTTTGATCTGTGTTCGTATTTCAATAGGTTGGTAAAGCTGGTGGAGACAAATGGAAATCGTTGTCCACAGCTGTAAGTATATTTTTTGTCAAAATTAATTGAATTCATGTAGTTTTTTGCTTCATCTGAATCTGAATTGATTCTCGATTTGTTCCGTAATCCAGGAAAAAGCTCCATATGTAGCTAAGGCTGAGAAGAGGAAGTCCGAATACGAAAAAACTCTCCAGGCCTACAACAAGAAACTGGTAATTCGAAATTCATAAGAACATTGAAGACGAAAATATCTAAAATTGTAGAATCTCAGATTTAATTCATCTTAAAACTGTAGGCCGAGGGGAAGGACGCCGAAGAAGATGAAGAGGAGGAATCCGACAAATCGAAGTCGGAAGTTCATGATGATGAAGAAGATGATGATGATAGTGGAGAGGTAATTCTTCAATCAACCAATTCAATCTAAATCAATTTAATATTCACCAAGGGCGGGTTTGTTTTTTAATTTTTAAGAGGTCTGAAGTTTGGTGGCGTTTCTCTTTTAAGAGGTCTGAAGTTCAGTCTTATTTCACTTCTGATTAATAAGATGTGGCGCTTTAAGAGGTTATAAGACATTAGGCTGCCTGTTCTAATTTCAGACTAATTTCAGACTAAGCTAATTTCAGACTAAGCCTCTGAAATCTGAAAAAAAACAGTCTGAACGTAAGAGGTGGTGTTTTAAAAGTACAAGACATTAGGTTACCTCTTCTAATTTCAAGACTTAAGAAAGTCTAAAAAAACAAAGTTGTCTAAAACGTAAAAATGTCCGACCGATTCAGTCTTCAGAGATATTAAGTGGTTTTTTAAAGAAACAAACAGCCACTAAATCGATCCAAAACCATTAAATCAACTTATTCTGGTGGATTGATGATCATGAAACTGATATTTTATTTTACAGGATGATGAGGATGATGATGAGTGAAACAGAAAGGTATTTTGGGAAGGGGAAAAAAGGTTGTGTAGGAGTTTGAATGAAAACAAATATGTTAAACAAGAAATTTGGGGCAAGTTCTTAAAAGGCTGTCCTTTTTTTATGAATCATCTTTTTTTAGGGATGGTTAAGAGTGATTAGAAATGGAAAGTAGGTTCAGCTGGGGAGGGCTGAATCTCATATCCTATGTGTACTTTTAGTCCTTGAATTTGATCTCAATGATATAACTCTACCTTTAGATTTAAATGTATTTCCCATTATTTTCTTGTATATTAAACAATCAGAAAATTTAGAAGCAAAATTTGATGGATGGACTAAAATAGTGTGAGAATATAAAAGGAAATTTTTATATTAAGACCGACTCCAACCCATAATATCAAAAAAACACACCAAAAACACTAAAACTGATGAACCCTTGGCACTAAAAAAAGATTTCAACTCCAACCATGCTTCAAAAAAAACATCAAATCGTCAAATTTGGTGATTTCTCACTTAAAACTTTTTTGCATGATGAATAGTAGTACATCACCAAATTTGGTGACTTTTTACTCAAAAACTTTTTTGCCTGCATTTTTTTTGCAGTTTGAAGTATGATTGGAGTCTTTCATACTACAAATCATCATATTTGCAGTATGGTTGGAGTTGCTCTAAGGGGGTGTTTTGGGATTGCTTATTTAAAACAACTTATGTTTTTTACAAGTGCTTATCAACTTTGCGGTGATAAAAAGGAGTTTTATAAAAAGTGTTTGGATTAGTTTATTGTAGTACCAAACATAATAAGCCAATAAGTTATCATTTAGGAGATGTTTGAGATTGTTTATACCTGTAAAATGACCAAGTTGTTTTAAATAAGTTGATAAGTATGAATTAACTTATTAAAAACAACTTATATGTGGTGACAAAAAGTCATAAACATGCCATGAGGCGTGAGGCGTGGCGGCAAGACTAAGCCTCAAGCCAAGGTTCTAAAAGGCGTGAGGCGTGGCGGCGAGACTAAGCCTCAAGCCTTGGGAGCTACGGCGATGCCATGAGTTTTCAAGGCGTGACTTATTGTGTCAAATTTCTAATTCATATATGGTATTATATATAAAAACATATGCTTTGTATTATTACTCAATGAGTCAGTAATAGTAATCAAGTTAAATTAGGTTATATATTAAAAAAAAAGTAAATAAAACATTAAAAATTGTAAAGAAAAGTCAAATATTGTATTACAAAAACTGCGTATTAGGTTATGGCGTGTCACGTGTTTAACGTGGCGTGAGACACAAATCTTGATGCCATGGCGGGCAAGTTTTTTATAATCATGGAAATAACTTATCTGCAATGACAAAATGAAATAAGTAAATAAGTCATTTAAATAAGCGATCCCAAACACCACCTAAGAATCATAGAAGAAAATCCATTTCAAGATTCATACGTTAGTAACGACTATTCATATATGCATTCAAATATATTTTTTTCAAAAGAAAATTGTAATTCACATATGCATCTTTTTTTTTACTTGACATTCTTATTTCAACCAATCCATATTAGAATATATGCCAAAAGCATTTTAAGAAGCTAAAAAAGCAAGAAGAATTGATGCAAAGAGGATAGAAAGAGGTCTAACCACTGAAATAAGTTTGGTCCCATATACTCAATAGGTTATAATCCAATTGTTGGGGAATTTCAGAAAATCGTGGGAAAAACAGAGTGATTAGAACTTGGATAAAGAATGTGAGATCGTGTGAGAGCTCGCTTTCCTTAAGTGATATTTCGACCTTATTCTGCCCGGGTATCACGAAATTCACTCGAGGATAATCTCAATTCTCGGTATCGATTTAGGCAGAAATCGATCATATTTAAACACCTTGAGAATCGTAATCGACCCTATATTGATACTGATAATAATATCTCATTAAATGAGATTGATTGTGGACATTAATGTTGGCAGTTACAAAAGAGAAGGAAACACTCCAGAACCTGGCGCCAGTCACCGCGCCAGTCAACTGGCGCCACCATCCGCGCTAGCAAACTTAACAGAACCTGGCGCCAGTCTCCGTGCCAGTCAACTGGCGCCAGTACTGGCCCCGACACCCAGTTCATAAAAACTCCTGTAACTCGCCAATCATATCCAACGATCCCGGATTATAGTTAGCTTACACGAGTGTGCACTCCACACCTCTTAACTCATGTTATAGCTTAACTACCAACCCCATTATTATCTTTGTGAATCCAATTACATAAAATGAACCGATGATTTCACTAAAATCACCAACATTCCTCCCCCATTTTAGTGCAATCCTTGATTCACAAAAAGAAATATTGAATATAGGAAAACAAACTCATGCATAAATGAAAATATCTAGAAGATTGAATTTCCATCTTAGTACATTACACATTTCAAATACCCGAGAATCCGGGTGTCCTATGGATTGAACCCTTCAACCCATTTGAGTACCAGAAGATAACATACACATGAATTTAAATAATTCTCTAAAGTTTAAACTTGACACTATACAAGCCATGTGTCCTTATCCATTCGTGAGTGCATCAAAGCCAAGTCCAAGTTTCTTGAAGCGGCCACACTTCACACTCATATAAGTAGTTCCTTTCATCATGCACTTGTACATGCATTTTTACAAAAGAACTATTACCTCCTTCACTTGCAGTACCGAGCACATACCGTGGGATGATCATCTTGTGCTCCAATCCCTTAGAGAGAGCTTTCTCATTCAGGAGAAAGCTCCATATGTAGCTAAGGCGAAGAAGAGGAAGTCCGAATACGAAAAAACTCTCCAGGCCTACAACAAGTAATTTGAAATAATTTGAAATTCATAAGAACATCGAATATGAAAATCTCTAAATTGTAGAATCTCAAATTTAATTGATCTTAAACTGTAGGCCGAGGGGAAGGACGCTGAAGAAGATGAAGAGGAGGAATCCGACAAATCGAAGTCAGAAGTTCATGATGATGAAGATGATGATGATGATAGTGGAGAGGTAATTCTTCAATCAACCAATTCAATCTAAATCAATTTAATATTCACCAAGAGCGGGTTTGTTTAAGAGGTCTGAAGTTTGGTGGCGTTTCTCTTTTAAGAGGTCTGAAGTTCAGTCTTATTTCACTTCTGATTAATAAGAGGTGGCGCTTTAAGAGGTTATAAGACATTAGGCTGCCTCTTCTAATTTCAGACGTATTTCAGACTAAGCCTCTGAAATATGAAAAAAAACGTCTGAACGATTCAGACTTCAGAGGTATTAAGTGGTTTTAAAAAAAACAGACTTGGGCCTCAAGTCTTTTTTCACTTTTGATTAATAAGAGGTTGTGTTTTAAGAGGTTACAAGACATTAGGTTACCTCTTCTAATTTCAAGACCTAAGAAAGTCTAAAAAAATAAACGGTCTAAAACGAAAAAATGTCCGACCGATTCAGACTTTCAGAGGTATTAAGAGTTTTTTTAAAGAAACAAACAGCCCCTAAATCGATCCAAAACCATTAAATCAACTTCTTCCGGTGGATTGATGATCATGAAACTGGTATTTTATTTTACAGGATGATGAGGAGTGAAACAGAAAGGTATTTTGGGAAGGGGAAAAAAAGGTTGTGAAGGAGTTTGAATGAAAACAAATATGTTAAACAAGAAATTTGGGGCAAGTTCTTAAAAGGCTGTCCTTTTTTTATGAATCATCTTTTTTTAGGGATGTTTAAGAGTGATTAGAAATGGAAAGTAGGTTCAGCTGGGGAGGGCTGAATTAGTTTATTTAAATATTTAAAACTAATAAGTTATAAATAATTAAATATGTAGATATTTTATATTAAAATATACCGGGTACCCAGCGGTTCTGGTTCTGGTTCTGGGTACCCGACAGGGCCGGGTATCCGGTTTTGGAACCGGTCCCGACGGGTACCCAGCGGGTAGCGGTTCTAAAAAAAATGAGAACCGGAATTAGACCCAATCTAAAAAAGTGTAAATATCAAATCAAAATGTGTGTGGCGGGACTATTCACGCGACATAGGTTGGAAAGTGTAAATTTCAATTGAAATTTACACTTTCAACCCCTATACTTATTTACTTACTTTACTTTATACCTTTTACTTTCATAATTTTAATTTTACATTTAACACATAATCGTTTATTAACTAAAATACGTTAAAAAATACGTTTTAATTTTAACAAGTTACACCATTATAATCGTCTTTTCGATACGTTCGAAATGAGCCCAACATTGAATTTTTTTGATTTATATATTTTAATATATATCATATAAACTATATAAAAATATTTTTTATATTTAAAATTTATATTCTTATAGTTAATTATTTAATTTATGGTACTCTTATAGTTAAAATACGTTTTATTTATTTTATTATCGAAGGTCCAAGTGTAAGTATTAAAAATTGGCGGAGACTTTGTGATGGACAGACATCGATCCTTTTGTGCATACTCTGTAACTGCAAATACTTCAGCTCCAAACACACATGAATCACCATTCGCCAAATACCCATTTTCACAATTATTAAATGAGTCTAGTGATACCAACTTGTCAAAACCCCATTTCATATTCTTCTCGTGAAACCTTGTCCTATTGCCATTCACGATATCTATAAACACATAGAAATAATAATAATTTAAAACGATTTAATGAATCTATACATATAATAAATAAGTAACTAGCATGCCACGTGTCGTCTTCTGGTGAGCCGACTTCAGTATTTTCCCGCCTAAACATGTATCTGGACGCAATTTACATTATAAGTTCAATTAGCACACCCACATTTACTCCTCCTTAAAACTCTCCTTAATTCAATTTTTTTAATTTATAAAATTACATTTAGTACCCTTATAATTATGTAGGTAGTTTACTTTTAATCTCTTACTTTTTTATTTTTCATTTTATACTCTTATCATATAAACATAAATAATGTATATGAATAAAATGCATTAAAAAAACATTTCTATTTTTTTACAAATTATATCATTGTAATCGTTTCGTCAATACCTTCTAAATGAGCCCAATATTGAATATTTTTGAATTTATTATATTATTAAATATCATAAATATACACGAATTAATGTGTATATGGGATTTAATTAATGTGTCGTGATTAGTATGGAATTTGTTGAAATTAGTATAAGATTTGATACAAATAATCACTAAATTGTCGTGATTTTCTTTTTGCAATTACATATCAATTTTTATTTCAAAGTCGAATTCATTTGACGAATTACGATCTATCAAATTCTATTCTGTCAACGAAACACCCTTAGAATTATCATAAGAGATTTAATTATTTGGAAAAAAGAAGATATCACTTATCAACTGACTTTTGGATTATGAGTTCGAACCTTTTTAAAAAATATAAATATGCAATTATTGTGTATTCATTTGATAAATTCATTTATTAACAATATTTATAATAGGTATCAAACTTAATAGACATATTTTTAACTTCAAGATAATATTCCCTATTTGTAGAATTTTTGTTTTCTTTTTATCAATTATTGTATGTGTCACAAAATTATTCAACAACTATTAAACATCAAATAATTAACTTAAAACACAAATTTAATCGCCGCGCAACGGGAGAGTCAAAGACTAGTTAGTTAATATATGATTATTATGTTAATGCGATAGCAGTGTAAAACAAAATTGAAAATACGTTAAAAAAAGAATTTTAAATATAAAAAATATTTTTTATGTAGTGTATATGATATATATTAAAATATATAAATAAAAAAAATCAATATTGGGCTCATTTCGAACGTATCGAAGAGACGATTATAATGGTGTAACTTGTTAAAATTAAAACGTATTTTTTAACGTATTTTAGTTAATAAACGATTATATATGTTAAATGTAAAATTAAAATTATGAAAGTAAAAGGTATAAAGTAAAGTAAGTAAATAAGTATAGGGGTTGAAAGTGACATTTAGTAATTAGAAAGTGTAATAATTACACATTCCTAAAGCTTAGTGCCATTTTCATTTAAAGTATATACTTCAAAAAAAAGTATGCAATACAGTTGAAGCATAATGATCATAGTCTATAAATTGTCCCATAAGTAGAGGGCAATATAACAAGGTAACTCCATTAGAAGTATAATTAAGAGTATCAAAATGCCAAAAATTCATCGCAAGTTATTATGCATGTTAAATACCATGTTGGGATGCACGAATGAAAAGATAAGCAGAGTATTAGAAGTTGCTTATACCTCCAAAATTGCAACTCGGGAGTGAAGAAGATATGGCCACCAAACAAGAGCAAATGTTCCTACAACAATCATGCCCAACTTTGATACCTCGAAAAATGGATTTTAAGCACTCATCTGCACAAAAGATACAACATCCACCACAAATGATGAGCCGATATAAGCCATGATAATTTCTTCTTTTCTTTTTTCCTTTAGGAGGGGGTAATTAGATAGGAGATGAAATGCACCTGCTTGTGATTGAGAGCAAGAGTGAACAAAAATGTAGCCACAAGATCTTTGTCATAAAGTATAGCCGCAACAGCTCCAACGGTAAGTCCTAAGCTTATGCACTTGTACTGAAAAGAAAAAAAATCAAAATAAAAGAGACATAAAGTTTAGAACGTAAAATGAGAATATAACTTCAGTAAACAATATCAGTAACAGAAACATTTACTGCATGCCTGAAAATGACCATGATCAATAAGGATGAGACATGGGTTAAGTAAAATCATTGCAACATGCCATGCTAAGTTACTTTTATGCCCTCTCAATTGGTCTGCATAGACTACAATTAACCATAGAACTGCAGGAAAGAATATGAGGACATCAGAGGTTAAAACTGTCCACCTCATTAGCAGTTTTCTGCAGAAAGAAGATACAGGAGAAGTTGGAAATTTGTGGCCAATGATTCAGTTAGATATCAATATATATATATATATATATATATATATATACTAGCATGGTTATGCTTCATACAAAAATTTATCAAGAACGAAAAACAACCCACCCAATATATGATTCATGGCCGCGTGAAGTATAGAGTGAAACCGACTCTGGATGGAAGAATCTTAGCACAAGACCATGAATATAACTCTGATAGGCAGTAAGCGGTGGGTAGTCAAGTCCCCAATAACTAAGATCATTCGTAGTGCTGTCGTGATACCATTCAGCAACCGGAAGATTGGTTGTGATCTCCATCCAATGTCTTTGTGCTTCAAAATCTCCATACTTGGGTGGATCAGCCGCTCCAGAATACGGATGCAAAGATACAGCAAGTCGAACAAGAATTGCAAATAGACTAATGCAAGTGAATGGAGCCGCAATACCCTTGTGAATCAGCCACCCCCAAGCACTATTTATTGTCCTTAACCTCTCCTTTCACTGCCTTTTTTACCCTTGACTTTTCCATCTCTTTATCTCCTTCGACTCTTGAGAAAGGTTGTGTTTCTGATCATAATACAGTATTGATAATCGTTAAATGCTTCTAGCTTCCAAAGATAACAAACATGTGTACAGTTAACTCGGTTTTTGTACCGAGGTTTATATTAGTATTCAAAGGTGTCTTATGTCACTTCCACTTACACAGGGTCCTTGCTTCTATACGAGTTCAACAATTTTCTTAACACAGCATTTTGCAATTCAAAATCTTTCTACTAAACCGCAAGGTGACAAACTCTGAATACAAGAGAAAGCATGTTTAGCTTAGATAATGCTAATTCTCACATTTTCTTCCTGCATTATTGAATTCAAACTAAAACAAATAACAAAACAGTCCTTAACTACAAACAAATTCATAATTAAAAATCGTATATACCCTAAAAGCATGTCCAAAACATCTAACACAAACACAGAGCTACAGTATCTCACCAAAATGTGAAATCACGAATAATTGCACTTTGTAAATGAAAACTGGATCTGAACACACAAAACAATCTACAGACCACAAGTTTTATATATATATATATATATATATGTATGTATGTATCATGCTATAAAGACACTAATAAATCAAGATGAGATACCTGTGAGGAATGAATGAGTGGTAGATGCAACCTTAACCGCCGGAAGTAGAAGCAAGGCGCAGGTGAAGACAGAGGCACCAAGGTCGCCGGAGGTAGAGAGGAAATATGAAATCCAGACCGGAGACGGAAGAAGCTGACGGCGATCGCCTTAGGGTTCCGAAATTATCGATTTTACTCCGATTAGTAAATTCAATCAAGTATTAAAGTTTTTCAAAATAACCACCAATTTTTGTAATGATTATGCGTGATACACTGAAGTTTTTCTCTTTTTTTTCACTCGATCACAAAAAAATTGTATCCAGATCAAGAATCACGATTCCATAAATGCTGAAAGATTTGACTGTAGAATAATTAAGTGATCGAAGCGCTTGCCCGAGTGAGTGTTTACCAAGTCATGTTAGCTACCGGATGAATGATAAGAACCAAAAATTTGTCAACATTAATACTTATTATATATTTATAAATAAAAATCAATTATTTAATTTAAACACCAATAAAAATGAGGAAATTGTCACTTCACACAAACTTCATGGTAAGAACCAAGGTTCTTAAATAAGAACTCAAAGGGGATGAGGTTCTTATAAGAACTCTCCACAATGGTAGTTCTTACGAGCCACATCACTTTTTGCTTATAAGAACATTGCATTGGAGATGCTCTTAGATCATTTATATGGCTTTGTTTCTGCTATTTTTAATAAACATGTACACTTCTAGCAAAGTTTGGGTAAATACAATACATATGTTCACAATTTTTTGTAGTTTGGGTATCTTTTTAGCAAGTTATCAAACTTGATTTGTCACTTCATGGCAAACAACATGGTTTGGAATATTCTCAACTCTCAAACCGTATTTGTGATTTGGTTAGTCACAAGTGGGGTTAGATTCTTTCTATTTTATGTCATTAGAGCATCTCCAAGAGTTCCACAAAAGTTCTCTAATAGAGAATAAAAAGTCAAAATCTTCAAATAAATTACATTCATCTCCAACAGATTTTTCATTTTGGAGAATCAAACATTGATTAAAATATTAAAATATTTCATTCATCTATTAAAATATTATTTTTCTATCTAAATATTTATTTTTAAGATTTCTATTGGTGCTCTCATCTAATAATCATTTTTGGTTATCTCCATATTTGGAGAAAAACTCATTCTCTCTCTTAGAGCACCAACAACTTCCCCATAATTTCTCCAAAATGGGGAACCAAAAGCCAAAATCCCCAAAATAATATAAATTCATCTCCAATAGCTTCTCCATTTTGGAGAATCCAACATTAATTAAAATATTAAAATATTCCATTTATCTATTGAAATATTTGGTCCTCTCATTTGGTAATCCTTTTTGAATTAATCTCCATATTTGGAGAAAAAAACATTATCTCTCCAACTTTCTTCATTTTGGAGATAGTTTTTGGAAAAGCTGTTAGGGCACATTTTTAGCCCAAAATCCCTATTTTCTCCGTTTTCCTCATTTTGGGGAAGCTGTTGGAGATGCTCTTAGTTTCTCCATTTTGGAGATAATTTTGAGAAAGTTGTTGGAGCAAAATTATAGCTCAAAATTCTCATATTCTCAATTTTTTCCAAAATGAAAAAGCTGTTGGAGATGCTCTTAACGTTAAAGTTAAAGCAATAAATAAAGTTCTAGGCTAAATGTAAGATGTTATTAGACTCATTATAAGCTCATTAAAAAAAAGAATTAAACTCGCTATAAGTTCATTAAAAAAAAAACAAAGCGCTAACATGAAGCTAGTAAGAAAAGTCAAAATTCATAAAATATCTTGCTAATTTATTGTAGGCAATGACTATTATTTGATGAAACATGACAAGTAGCCAAAATCTTAGGTAACTTTTATTTATTTATTTATTTATGATATCTCAGTTTCAACTAATCAAATTAAAAATTTAGATAACAATCCACAATGGTAGTTCTTAACTTCTTATAAGAACCTCATTTTTGTGGGGCTCATTTATTTGTCAACATCAACATCAATAACTATTATATATTTATAAACAAGTATTCATTATTTAATTTAAATATCAATAGAAATGAAGAACTTGCCATTTCACACAAGCTTCATGGTAAGAATCAATGTTCTTATTTAAGAACCTAAATTTAGGTTCTTATAAGAACTCTCCACAATGGTAGTTCCTACAAGTCACTATACTTTTTGCGGGAAATTGCCTTAAATATCCATTCTATACCCCGTGCGTCTCCAAATAACCACTTTACTAACCCTATTCCACAAATACCCAAAACTTACACAGACAAAGTTACGCAGAGAAAAATCTCTGCGTAACTTTATTTTTCCTCCCAAAAAATTAAAAAATGATTTTAAAAAAAGTTTACGTAGAGAAAACTCTATGTGTAAGTTTTCCATCCCACGTGTCTGCGTAAAGTCCACATGTGCACTACGTGTACTTCACGTTGGAAAAAAAAGTTTACGCGGAGAGTTCAAAAACTTACGCAGAGAGAAGTCTCTGCGTAAGTTTTTGTTTTTTATTTTTTATTTCTGATTTTTAGTAAGAAGGGAATCGGATTCTTTAATGTAAACTTTGTATTCAAATTACACCATTTTCATTTTTAGGATCCATCGACCTATCATGCAGCGTCTCCCTTCCTTGTGGATCAGGTTTCTTAATTTACTTAAATTTAAATAAATTTATTTTTTTTCTTTAAGAAAATTGTATACAGAGTACACCATTTTCAGTTTCGGGATCCACCGTCTCATTTTCTGACAGAACCGGTATCTCAATTTACCGAAAGCGTACAGAAAAATCGTATAAGACACCCATTGAACGGATACAAAAAAAAGTCGACACGGATTAAGTTCCCGGGCCCTGCCAAAAAAAGTCACCATATATGGAGCCCCCATCGTTCTCAAAACCAGCAAAGGAGGTCAGGGAAGAGTATAGCGTGCGTCAGTTATATGGGATGTGTCCCATTCCAGCATCTATGTATTTACCAGTCTGGCCTCAATGGGAAATTAATAGAGAATGGGAAATTAATACAAAGTTTACATTAAAGAATCCGATTCCCTTCTTACTAAAAAAATAATAATAATAATAATAATTAAAACTTACACACAGACTTCTCTCTGCGTAAGTTTTTGAACTCTTCGCGTAAACTTTTTTTTTCCAACGTGGAGTACACGTGGTGCACATGTGGACTTTACGCAGACACGTGGGATGGTAAAACTTACACATAGAGTTTTCTCTGCATAAACTTTTTTGAAAATCATTTTTTTTTAATTTTTTGGGAGGAAAAATAAAGTCACGCAGAGAGTTTTCTCTGCGTAAGTTTTGGGTATTTATGGAATAGGGTTAGTCAAGTGGTTATTTGAAGACGCAAGGGGTATGAAATGGCTATTTGAGGCAATTTCCCACTTTTTGCTTGTAAGAACCTTGCATTGCAGATGCTCTTATTTGATGAAACATGGCAAGTGCTAATTTATTGATTTGGATTGTCGTAATTTCTTTAAACGAAAATGGTAGTGCATGTATCAAAAATATTAACACACAATTAGTGAATTCGAAATTTCATGATAATTTAACTATTTATACGATATATCAAAGTTAGGGTCTTTAAGGTGTTGTTCGGTTCATTTTCTGTTAAGAACTGAATGTATATAGTTGTCTGTATGGATATAGTTGTCTGGGTGTTAACCGATAAGTTGTTGTTCGGTTGTTGTGCTGAATAAACCGTCTGAATGTCAGAACGATTTTACCCCTAGTCTTGTTTTTACATCTATGCAAACAATCAATAAAACCACAACAAAATCAGCTTCAACCAAAGTGATGACAAGAACAAAAAGATCTAGAATGGCCGACATATGCTTCAAAATCAAGAACAAATGAGATCCATCTTCCCAAATCACAAATTACAATGGCCAATGAGATTTCTTAAATTACCATTTGGCTTCGAAATCAAGCTCTCTAGTTGAAAAAAAACATTCCAAGATCCCATTTTCTTTGAGGATTTTATCAAACACCTTACCAGCAATAACTTCAAGAACACATTTCGAAGCATAAACCAGACCTACAACACAGAAAAACAAACCCACAAACAACCGATTTTGTGACAAACATACACAGAGAAGAATTTCATCCAGTCATATCCATCATATAAACAGAGAAGCATTTCATCCAATCATATCCATCATAAACAGAGAAGCAATCGATTTTGGGAGAAAGCATACACAACCAATTTTGTGAGAAAGCAATTGATTTTGTGAGAAAGCAATCGATTTCGTGAGAGGCATCGATTTTGTGAGAAAGCAATCGATGTGATACACAGCCACATAAAAGCAATGTTCGATGGAAAACTTGAGGGAAAACTTACCTATGAGGAAGAGCAGTGATGGAGAGCAGCAACAGATAGAATCAATGGAGAGTCGTGAGTGTTTTTAATAGCTGGTTTTTTCTTCTTTTAATGGTTGTAGTTGGGAGGGATAGATATGGAAAAATGCATAGCTGAGGCCAAAGGACTAACATAATTTAGCTGTGACCGAATCAACCACTATCTGAGCGATTAAGCTGGTACCAAACAGTTAGAATTGTTGTGCGAATCAGCCATATCTTTCAAACAGACCATTAAGCCACAAACGAACATGCCCTAAGTGCATCTAGTTTGTAAAGAGCAAGGATTGTGTCCTCTTTGACCTTTGCACAATGTTTTAGGCCATCACTTGAACATGCAGATTCATGCAACTATAGTCGTTAGAGCATCTCCAACAGCTTCCTCATTTCGGAGAAAATGGAGAATATGAGAATTTTGAGCTGAATTTTTGCTCCAATAGCTTCCCCAAAACTATCCCCAAAATGGAGAGACTATGAGAGAGGAGTTTTATTCCAAATATGAAGTTAACCCCAAAAATGATTACTAAATGAAAGCACCGATAGGAATCTTTGAAGATAAATATTTGGAGAGAGAAATAATATTTTAATAGATAAATTGAATATTTTAATGTTATAATCAATGTTTGTTTCTCCAAAAATGGAGAATCTGTTGGAGATGCAAGTAATTCTTTTTTTGAGATTTTAACTTTTGGTTCTCCATCTTAGAGAAATTTTAGGGAAGCTGTTGGTGATGCTCTAACACCATCATCTGACCAAACAAGTGGTGTGATATGGGACATCATTACGCAATCAAGTCCTATAGTCTAGATAGGGACTTGATTACTTGAAAAGCCAAAACTCTATGAGTTCCTAAATCCGAGTGGATCATCAACAAACATACAATACGATAAACTGCCTGAGTTGTAATATCCACAACGAAGCGATAACTGTTCATTTTCTAGTTAATCCAACGGATTTTAACAAACAAATCCTCAAACGATATATGTCATGCATAGTTTTAGACATACTATCATCGCTTGAATTCTCATCATTGTTCACTTTCAGGATTGAATGCAGTTACAAAGAAGGGTTCATTTTGGTAGCAATTAACCAAAAGAACCAAACCTAACATAAGGTAGTAGAGTCAATCAGGTTGTAGCGCAGTGGTTGATCGCCCTGGGTGATGTGGTGGAATATCCCATCTACCCAGGGTTCGATCCCAGACGTCCTCAACATTGATAAGACATCTTTAAGTTTCAAAATTGTCAGGTATTAGTCCGGGCTGTGCCTGGGATACCCTTTCCAAAAACATAAGGTAGTAGATAACTTATTAGCAAAATGAGAAGAGAAGTGTTAAATGTTATGGGGTATGTTTTCTCTGCCCGATAAGAGGCCAGTAAACGACTCCTTAGTCCAGTATGCAACAAACTAATAAAAATTCCGCCGTGGTTTGTGGTGTTGGTTTGTATTTTGGTACATTGGATAACGGCATGACATTATTAATGGTGGAAATAAAGGTGTTATATGGGAAGTTGAATCACTAGGTACAAAGTTCGACATTAGATATCTTACAACTAGAATCGAAAATCTGAACAAGGGTTAAACTGGTCGTGACGGTAGCTCGGATGGTGGTTGATGATAGAACATGAAAGAAGATAATAAGATCTTGAAAGAAAAACAATTTAACAATATAAACAAATTACGTAAAAATAAATAAATAAACTTATAAAAAAAATACATGAATGTCAGGTTGTCAAGTTATATCGTAGCACTTGATTACATGAAAAATGACGCATCAAAATCAACCGATACCACGTAGGCTGAAATCCAGCTTATCAAGTAAAATGGATATAAAATAGAAAGAACTGAACGTTTATTACACTAATTAAAAAGGACTCGTCATTATACTCGATAAGAACCAACTCAAATTTTGTTACATGCAGTTGATCTTTTTCTTGAAAGTGTAATTTACTCTTTTTAGATACAAGGTAACAAACATATGATCAGAAAACACAAAACATCGAAGATATCGTTGGAGGAACCCTAACGACAACATCTAACATTTATTCTTTCAGATAACAGATAAATTAACAAGTTTATAATTAAATGAAACAAGTATATCTTACCCAATCAGGCTTGCCCGTGATCAAAATTCGGGTAAGCTCGAGATCCGGATATGCCTACACAACAGTCAAGATATCATCACTCGGCCTCCATTGGAGTTTTAGAATGGAAGAAATCATCTTTTTCCAACCAATCTACTTCAAGACTTTATTGCAAAGATATTTGCCAACCCTAGTTGATAATATCAACCAAGGTATCACACCAACCTGCAATTTAACAATGACTTGTAATTCAAAGAGTAGAGCGACTGTTTCCATGATCTTGCAAATTTTATCTTGATTAAAAAAATAAGCATAGTAAAAAAAAAGGTATCCAAGTTATTGCTCAACTTACCATTACACTGTCGCTGAAAGAATCTCCGGTTCTCCAGGATAAGAACCTCCCTACATTAATGAGTCATTGAAGTGAATCAAAAAAATGCTATATTTTTAATAACTTTAACATTCAAACAAATCTGATGTTCATAAATTACCAAACTCTTTTAAATAATAATACTCCCTTTATTAAAAAAAACGCAATACTTTCTTTTGGGTTGTCGCATAAAATGCAGTGTTTCCATTTTTTAGCAAGTTTTTCATCCAAATTGATGTGTTTTCGCCATTAGTATTCGTTACTTGATATTTGTAACTTCAATTTTGGTCCATAAGGGTGCGTTTGGTAAACCGGACATGACAGAACAGAACAAGGATCACTGTCCCATGTTTGGCAGAACTTTTATGTGGAATAGACAGGAACAAGGTGGAACAGGCCTGTTCCACCCCCACCCCATGAAACAGAGTGGAACAAGGTGAAACAGACCTATATTTTACTAATATAACATCAAAATAAAACACAACTCTTTTCTAAAACATCATATACATGATACACCTTCCACCTTACATTTAATTCATTCTTTAAATTTTGTTTATTTTATTTTATGTTCTTTAAACTTTCACTTATTGTCTTCAAATTATTATTATTATATTTTGGTTAACTTATGTAATTTATTAAATATTAAGAATAATAAAATAATATACAAAAATTGGAAACTGCATAAACTTTTTCTTTTCATGGCATTTTAATCGACTTAATAATGATATATTTTGTTATAAAAAAATTTATTTTATTATAATTTAATAAATTACATAAAATTAATCAATATATATAAGATATAAACAACTCAATAGGGGTAAATTGGTCATTTTATCTGTTCTGCCTTGTCCAGTTCTATCTTGCCAAACGCTGAACAGTTGTTCTGTCCTGTTCCGTTATGTTCTATCATGCTCTGTCCTGTTCCGTTATGTTCTATCATGCTCTGTCCTGTTCCGTTATGTTCTATCATGTTTTGTCCTGTTCCGTTTTGTTCTGTCTAGATACCAAACGCATCTAAGATATATTTATCTTGTGTTTATTTTAGGCGAATTTTAAACCAACACTCAAACAACTTTGTTAAACTATTTGAAAACTCAAACGTCAAAAAGTTGCATTTCTTTATTTCTTGTATCTAATCAAGGGTAAAATTGGTAAAAAAATCATCTTTTAATTCCTTCTAGATTGTAACGTGGACTGCTTTACGTATGCGGTACAACTCATCACAAGAAGGGAAAGAAAGAATTACCAAAGGGCTGAACAAGTTCTTTGGACACGGCAGCCACAGGAATCCGCCAAAACCATATAATCAGAGAAAGATATATAACAACCTGGCCAAAGAAGACACTTATATTTCTAGCAAAAACTGAATCTGATAAACTTTATATTAACAATATCAAAATATCATCAAGATCACCTTTAAAATCATCAGAATTTTCTCATAAAGGGCGAATGACGTTTTTATCTCCTTGCCGGCTGACTCTTGACCTGCATAATGTAAATTTGTTAAGGCTGCCAATAGCCGACTTAAACAAAACACAAATAAAGATTAAAAAAAAAGTTACAACTTTGAGAATGGCCAAAAATCATCTAAGATACATATCTCTCTTTCTTGTCCGTTATTTGACTTACGGGCTGTTCGGTAATGGCTAAATGGGCCTAATAGCCGGTATGGATTATTCGGTTAGCCATACATGGCTGGTTGTTTCTGGCTTATTCGTTAAGCCGATGGGCGATGGCTTAATCAGTCAGTCAAAAAAGGAGAGTCATATGCATTCAGCCATTTATCCAAACCATTATTCCATATTTTGTCACTTCATGTATATGTATGTGTATATATAATATATTTTATGTTAATGTATATTATATTATATTTTTTTTTTTGAAAAAATATTATATTATATTATATTAATATATATATATATAAATATTATAAATTATATTTTTGAAAGAAAATAATATAACCTTTAATTCAAAAACCCCTTAATTGATAATTTTTTATAATTAAAAATCAAATGTTCAACATAGGGGTAAAATAGTCATTTATGTCATTCATACTGTTTATCGGCACCACAACTAAACAACAATTTAGCTGAATCCATAAAAAACAGCTTAACCATACAGGCTTAATGAAAAAACAGCCGAACAGCCGCCTCTTAATCAAGTTCCAATCGCGGATGATTAACTAGAAATAATAAGATGAAAAGTGATACTATATCCAAATAGACAACAAATTTCATACATCTACAAGTTGACACAGCTGCTGTATAGACATTTCTATATGTCCAATAGAATCAAACAAGGTCATCAATTGATACTGCCATCAGGAAAGAGAACAAACACAACCTTTAGTACCTGTTTAAATGAATGCTAATTTTATAATTTAGATGTAAATTTCGTAACGATGATGCATAAATATGTGAAATAGTATAAATTTATATATATAAAATCAACACTATAATATTCTAATAGGTCAAATACATAATTTAAACAAATTCAGACATTTATCGGTTTACAAACAGTTTTTATCAATGTTCTAAAAAACTCGCCGCACAGCCGCCATGGCGCGCCATGGCACCAAGGCTTGTGTCTCACGCCACGATAAGCCCATGGCACGCCATGGCCTAATGCGCAGTTTTCGTAATCTGATATTTGATTTTTCTTCACATTTTTAATGTCTTACTTGCAAGTTTTTTAATATATAACCTAATTTAACTTGCTTATTACTATTGGCTCATTAAATAACACTACAAAACATATCTTTTTATATATAATATTATATATGAATTAGAAATTTGACGCCATAAGTCACGTCTTGAAAACGCCATGGCTTCGCCGTGGCTCCTAAGGCTTGAGGCTTGGCCTCGCCGCCACGCCACGTCTCACGCCATTTAAAACCTTGGTTTTTATTGGTTCAGATTTCAGACTTCAACACCACCTCTTATCAATCAGAAGTGAAATAAGACTTCAGACTTCAACACATCTTAAAAAACAAACGCCACCTAACAGAAATGATGGTGTGCTCATCAACCGGCAAAATGTCAGTGACTAGATGAACTAAATAGTAGATAGATGGTACCCATCATAGAAACTCTTGTGTACGTAATAAAGCCAGTAAAATTCCTCATCTTCCACTAGAAATTAGTTTCTTAAAATTCATTGCCACCTAGAACAAGTATCAAAATATCAATCCAATAAAGGCCAAATCTTTTTTAGATGACATGAAGGACAATCTTATTATGGAACAACTGATCTCTTTGTGAAGGAAAGAATTGAGAAGGGAATAGATAAAGAATGACAAGGGAATAGAAAATGTTGACAAAAAAAAAGTAACTATCATACTTTTTGCAAGCTCTCTCTCCTTAGCTGCAGCCATTCTCTTAAGCTTTGCAGATTGAGCAAATGTCGAAGGCCTGCATTAAATAACATAAATCCTTTTCCATGTTACATTTTTACAGAGCTTTAGTTATACATATATTTTCTATATGATTGTTTTTCAAAATTAGAATGAATTGAGTGAATTGCAGAAGGTGCTCACTCTGATAAAGCGGCTGCCTCCTTCAACAGCTGCTTGATTTCAGCACGCAATTGGGCATCCTTCTCACTCACGGATGCTTTCTGACATAGAACAAGTACTAATTTTATAACAAAAAGATGATCTTGAGATATTATTAGGATATTAAGATTTTATAACTACACCCTTTTACCAAAGTTTCTTTCTTTGGTACTTTGTAATTCTATTATTTAATTTCTTGAAACAGTCAAAATTTTATGAAGGGGTTGTTTGTTTACTTCTTAATAGTTCCATTAAGAGGCTACCTCTGATTCACTAAGAAGTGAATCTTGTTTGGCAAAAACAAAGTTTGTCTCTTAATGGTTCTACAACCCTCAAAAATACTTTTGTATCTTGGGCCTCCTTCAACCATTCAGCGCCCTAATTTCATTCCGAACAATTACCAAACAACCATATTTCATTTTGTACTATATCATAAGAGTCTCTTAATCATTCTAACCACTTAAGCACCAAGCCATTCAACAACTGTCAAACAACCATATTTCATTTTGTACTATATCATAAGAGGCTCTTAATCATCCTGCACCAATTGCCACCAAACCATTCAGCAACTGCCAAACAACCCCTAACTAATCAAAGACTAACAAACTAACTTTCATAGGCTGCAAGTGCAAAATCTGAAAGTATTGGTACTTTGCAGTTTGCAATCCAAACAGGTTGAATGATAACAGAGATACATCCCACCAATGCTTCAATATTCGATAATTAACAGAAAAATTAATAACAAAAACTCAAAAATAGTGACGATTCCGCCATACCTAGCAATCAATAAACCACGTTTCATAAAATTAACTCCAGTTCCAACCGTAAACGATACGTAAATAAAATTTAACAATGGAATTCAATTCGATAATCAACAGTGAAATTGCAAACGACATTCAAGTGAAAGCGCATTGGAAATTTACCTTTTTCACATGTGCTAAGGCCTTGTCGAATAACTGGAAAATCAAGACGATAATGAAGATGATTGGAGCTGCTAATGATTTAGTGTGCTCCACTAGGGTTTCTTCCATGTCTTCCCTCTTTTCTCGATTCGAAATCCAGAATCTGATCGGTGGATTTTCTGTAATTTGGTTGTTTCTCGGAACCCTTAACGAATAATAATCTCTCTGTTCTTCTTTCCTTTTTGCAATTTATACATGTTTAGTATCTCTACTTATAGTTTTACCTAATTGAGTCCCTGTATTTGCATCTTTGCGAAATGGATCACTATGATAGTTGAGTTTTTTAACGGGGTACACAGTACATAATTAGGGATGAAAACGGGGCGGGTAATGCATCCTTCGTCCTTGACCCTGATCCCCGGTTAAGCCCCAGTCCCTGAACTCGATCTTCGTTTAAGGCCCTCATTCCCGTCATACTAGTCCCTGACGGGTTCGAGGGGAAGGATCTCTGACGGGTTCGGAAAACACGTTGGGTACCCGTTTAGTAAAAAGCAATATATTTTAAAATTTTAATTATGATGAATCGTCACAAATTAATTACCAATATTGAAATATCAAATATATTAGTCATTTAATAATATACTAGAAGTATACTCGTGCAATGCAGCGCGATATATCTCGATTTTAATGTTCTAATTTATTTTAATGTGAGGTTTTGAGAAAGCGGTCATGTTTTTTTTATAAATTTGTTTAAAGAATGACGTTTTTTAAGGAGTTCATGATTTGAGGATTTGAAAGTGGCTAGAGATAATGATTAATTAATAAGAGTTCACGATTTAAATATTTGAAGATTGTTAGAGATAAATATTAATCAAGTAATTAAAATTAAAAGCGGTACATAAAGCTTCATTCGTTGTTTTTAAGAGATTTTAAGTAATTAACATTAAATAGCGGTACATGAAGCTTTAGGAGTTGTTCTTAAGAGTTTTTATAAATGCTTTATAATATAGTATATATCTATATAGAGTAAATTGCAATTTTGGTCCCTGTGGTATGTTGTTTTTCTCACTTTTGGTTTCCAAAAAATTTTTATTGCAAGAATAACCCTGTGGTATGCAAAAGTGCTCGATTTTGGTACCTAAAACTAACAGCCGTTAATTGCAGTTGTTAAATGTCTCCCACGTGCCTTGCACATGAGGGCATATATGTCATTTTACAAAGACCAGACCATAGGGACCAAAATTGCAATTTAGTTTTTTGTTATTATACTATTTATTTAAAAAATAATAATTATATTATATAATTAATAAATAAATATCACATGATTTAAAAATAACATAATTAATAAAATGACAAAATTTTAATTAAGTAATAATTTGTTTACGTTTTGTCAACTAAAACTATCAAATTTTTTACTCTTAAATAATTAATTAATAATTTGTTTACTCTAAAATAATCCAAAAATTAATTTCAACATATTTTCTATTTTTCATATTACAACATTAATTATATAATAAAAATATTATATAAGAGATCTCGAACCCATTTTTGTGTTTTTATTATTGATCCTCTTTATCAAATATTTATAATAGAATTTTTATCAAAAACTTCACGTTCTTATAATATTTTTATTGAATAATTTATTTTATATTAAAAGTAAAATTTAATAAAAACAAAAATGTAAATTATTTTAGAATAAATTTACAATTAATTAATTAATATTACTTGGGAGTAAACAAATTATTAATCAATTAATAGTTATTTTAGAGTAAACAAATTATTCATTAATTATTTAGAGTAACTAATTTATTAGTTTTCGTTGGCGACACGTAAACAAATTATTACTTAATTAAAATTTTGTCATTTTACTAAATATGTTATTTTTAAATCATATGATATTTATTTATTAATTATATAATATAATTATTATATTTTAAATAAATAGTATAATAACAAAAAGGTAAATTGCAATTTTGGTCCATGTGGTCTGTATTTGTAAAATGACATATATACCCTCATGTGCAAGGCATATGGGGGGCATTTAACAGTTGCAATTAACGGTTGTTAGTCTTAGGGACCAAAACCGAGCATTTTTGCATACCACGGGGTTATTCTTGCAATAAAAAACTTATGGGGACCAAAAGTGAGAAAAACAACATACCACAGGGACCAAAATTGCAATTTACTCATATATATATATATATATTCGTATATATTTATTTATACACACACTATATACATATATTCAATAAAATAAAAGAATCAATCAAGGTCGTATTAGGGGCGGCTAATGTTATCCCCGACCTCGCCTGACCCTGCTTCGGGTATGAAAAAAAAATCTATGTCGTCGCCCCGTTACTTGTCAACCAAGGAATCCCCGCCCCAACGGGTAAACTTTCAATCTCTATCCATAATTACAACAATAACTATTCGAATGTTTTTTCATGAATAGACTTTGGTGTATGATAATGTAGATGATCTATTGGACTTGTATATGTAGCTCTCAACCACCGGATTTATGTATAATACTCACAGCATCCAAACAAACACTTAGAATTATTCATGTTTACGTTATTTCACAAGGTACGTATCCGATGAAACCTATCCATCCCTATCGTATTAGGATTTAGATATATCATAGGATATTACTTTACTAATGTTGGTCAAAGATCTCATCCACCAAGTTCCTCTATCGATCAAATAGTTTCTTTTATCGACTCACTCTCTATTCGATACAAGCACTTCATGTTGGAATACGGGAGCCATACATGCATCGGAAATAAACTGTATTCCTTCATAGATCCACACGAAACAGAGTAGGATGAACGTTTCCAAATTTTACCAAAACAAGAAGCAACATTTAATGTCGTGTCTAAATCGTAGCAACGAAACTCGACCTCTGTCCTCCACGGTATCCACACAAACATCTTTGGAAACTCTTGTCGTCCCACGCAAAGAGAGGAGAGCTCATTCCTTCCTAAATGCTAGTTATGGTTCTCCAACCTTTTGGAGGAGAAAGGAGAAGAAACATTATGGGATATTAAGAGAGAAACTTTTTGTACATTATCAATCTTTAAAGGATTCTCATCCGATGGATTTGGTTAACCTTTCTCAAAGGTCCCCCGCTCCCTTTATATATGAGTGAAAGGTGCCAGTAAAGAGAGGGACAATCTTTTGAAGATCTATTCTCCTCAAATAAAAGATTATTTTTACTTACTGAATATATATTTACTGACAAGTCTCTACTTATCAATTCTATCCTTCTTGTCAAACAAGATCCAATTGATCTCTTATAAATCGGGCAATAGTTAAATATAAACATTTTCATTCTCCTTACTTAGGCAATAGTTAATGCATGTGACCCATTGGGATTTTATCACATTGTCAATAATTATAAATAGTTATAAGACTTTTATAAGATAAAAATCCTACATTTTTTCTATATTCGTTATATTATTTATATGTCGGATTTACCAACTAATAAATACTATGAAGTGTTAGTGTGTATGCCTAATAACCAATCATTAGATGATTATGTTTGGACATTGTGTCGTGATTATTAATTAATTAATTAAAAGACATTGCCTAATTATTATATTTATGTCATATTCTCTGTTATATCTAAACATAATAATAACCTTAGAATTAAACATAATAATAACCTTAGAATTATGTATTCTAAAATATCCCTAGACAAGTATTGATTTGGGTATTTGTTGAACCGATTCATTTATAAACCAAAAAAGTTACAAAACATGAAACCGATCCAATAGCCGTACATGAATCTTTTGAATGAAACATGAAATCTTTCTAATTAAAGCGGTTGCAACTACCCTTATCACTAGGGGTGAGCAAAACCCGATTAACCCGAAAAACCCGACCGACCCGTTACCCGATCAACCCGAACTTCACTTACCCGATGAACCGAAACCCGATTTGGCCCGAACCCGTAATTATATATCGGGTATTACGGTTCGGTTTGGTTTGGATTTTTCCAAACCCGAACCCGTCCGAACCCCGAAATTTTTAAAAAAATATAATTTTTTTAATAAATCCTAAATATATATTTCTAAGAGTAAATTACGGATTTGGTCCCTGGGGTTTGAAAAGTGAAACGAAAATGGTCCCTACAAATTTTTTATTCCAAATAAGGCCATGCAGTTCTTATTTTCGTAACTATTTGGTCCCTAGCGCTAACGGGCGTTAACTCCCAGTCGTTAAGTGAAGAGTATTTTAGTCATTTCGATATGTTTACCTTTTTCAGTTAAATTTTCAAACCATAGGGACCCAACTTGTAATTTACTTTATTATTATACAATTAATTATATTTTCTTTTTCTTGAACATTCATATTCTACCCAAATCTACATACACAAAACATACCTAAACAAACATTTAACAACTAATTGTACACACTCAAACCAAAATAAGAAAACACTCATTTTGGGTTTGATTTTACCCTCATTTTGGGTTTGATTTCACAACCCAAAATAAGAAAACCCCAATTTTTAGGTTTGATTTCAAAATAAGAAAACCCCAAAGAAGAAGAAGAAGAACCCAATATGTTTATAGAGCAGATCAACATGACCAAAGAAGAAGAAGAAGGAGTGTTTGTTGGTCAATCGTTGACGGTGGCCGGTGATGGTCGACGTTGGAGGCGGTCAGAGTAGTCGACGTTCACGGTGGCCGGTGGTTGGAGGCGGCCGGAGCAGATGGTCGACGTTGACGACCGAAGCAGATGGCCAGATCTCTTCTCTCCCTCTCTCAATCTCTCTCTTCTCTCGATCTCTACCCCTCTTCTTTCGATCTCTACCTCTCTTCTCTCGATCTCTCTCTCAATCTCTCAGATCTATTCTCTCGATCTCTACCTCTTTCTCTCTCAATCTCTCAAATCTATTCTATCGATCTCTACCTCTCCCTCTCTCTCTCTCTTTTTCTCATCTGATTTAATGTATAATTTAGGGTTTTTCAATCTATGTTTGATTTAGCTTTTTAAATCTGGTTTATTTTAGGCTGATAAATGTTATTAATGTTCTTAAGATTAGATTTGAATTTAGGGTTTGATTTATGTTGGGTTTTGGTATTTTTTTTCTTAGTGTTCATGTTCTTGGTGTTCATGATGTTGTTAATGTAGAAGATGAATGTTCAAGAAAACCTATCAAATTATAAGTTGGGTCCCTATGGTTTGAAAATTTAACTGAAAAAGGTAAACATATCGAAATGACTAAAATACCCTTCACTTAACGGCTGGGAGTTAACGCCCGTTAGCGCTAGGGACCAAATAGTTACGAAAATAAGAACTGCAGGGCCTTATTTGGAATAAAAAAATTGTAGGGACCATTTTCGTTTCATTTTTCAAACCCCAGGGACCAAATCCGTAAGTTACTCTATTTCTAATTTCTAATTTCTATTTCTATTTTGGACATTTCGTTATTGAGAAATTAATTAAAATACCCAAAGTTTGACTTTGACTTAAAAAAATACCCACAATCTCGTTCGTTTTACCAAAATACCCATTTTTTCCGCGATGAGGTCCGCGATCGCGGACCAGGGACCAATTTTGAAAATTATTCTTCCGCGATAGGGGTTGAAAGTGTAAATATGAATCAAAAATCACATGCACCGCGGGACTCCTCTCTCGATCGCGATAGAATAATTTTCAAAATTGATCCCTGGTCCGCGATCGCGGACCCTATCGTGGAAAAAATGGGTATTTTGATAAAACGAACGAGATTGTGGGTATTTTAGTAAGTCAAAGTTAAACTTTGAATATTTTAATTAATTTCTCTTGGTTATTTGGTATTTTGGATTTTTGGTTATATGTTGTTTAGAGTTTAGTACTTTAGTTAATTTAATTAGTTATGTTGTTTAACTTTTAACTTTATTTAATTTTTAACTTTTAAAATACTTGTTTATTTAGTTTTAAGTTATATTGTATTATTGTTGCATGTTGCTTACCGAAAAACAAGGTCGAAATCTGGGCTGAAAAACACGAAAATGGCCGAAAAACTGGGCTGAAAATGGGCTTGGATCAGGCCCAACCCGATGAACCCAACCGGAATACCCGAAACCCGATTAGACCCGAAGTCCGAAACCCGAACTTTACTTAAGACGGGTTTTCGGGGCCTGTTTTGTCCACCGGAAACCCGATCGGGTTGGGGGTTTTTCGGCCTGAACCGACCGATGCTCACCCCTACTTATCACCTAAAGAAAATTGGAAAAAAGGATACCCTTATCGCCTAAATCAATGGTCTAGACTCTAGATTGGTTTACAACCTTTATAAGATTTACAAAAGAGTCTCTCTCTCTCTCTCTATATATATATATACATATATATATATATATACAAATATATATATATATATATATATACAACACACACGTGTTATCTTAAAACTTGCCGCATCCTTACAAATTAGTCATTTTCTTGTTTGATAGTTAAAATAAGAGAACACGAGAGCATAGTCAAAATAAGAAAAACAAGAACATGCAAATGACATGTGATTTTGCATTGAAATCACATGCGATTAGGAACATGTTTAGCGCCAGGGTGTACGACCTGCTTGGCCCACAACATAGGTCACAGGCAAGATCGCGTTTAACAACATGCGATTTTGCACATGAGTTTAGTGTAAAATCACATGTCATTCGATATTTCTTGTGTTTTCTTATTTATTGTTTTCGTTTGAACCCGACTATCCTCCCCCTCCTCTCTCTCTCTCTCTCTCTCTCTCTATATATATATATATATATATATATATATAAAATACAATCTCAATGTTTGTGCTGATTATCAAATCAATGTCAAAGCTATGGATTTAATCGCTTCTGAAAATTTACTCTCAACATCATCTACAACTGATTCGTTAACTACCTATTAATTTCAAAATACAGAAAATCAAAAGCCAAACTTGTAAAACTTGTATTTCAAACCCCAAAAGGAAACCCTCAATAAAAATCCCAAAAGTAAAAAAAAACGCTAGATATAACCCAAAACAGTAAAAAAATAAAAACCCTAAAAAAAATTCATAATTCACAACCACCTTCTGAAACAATCTGACTTGCAATCAAGACATCTACAATTAAAATTTAATTAAAATACCATAAGTTTGACTTTGACTTACCAAAATACTCTTTTTTCAGTTTTGCAAAAATACATTTTTTTTTCGCGATGGAGCCCGCGATCGCGGGCCAGGGTCTATTTTGAAATTTTTTTACCCCGCGATCACGAAGGTGTCCCGCGTTGCATCATTTTGGTGACTTTTTCAATTGCAATTTACACTTTCACCCCCTATACTTATTTACTTACTTTACTTTATACCTTTTACTTTCATAATTTTAATTTTACATTTAACACATATAATCCTTTATTAACTAAAATACGTTAAAAAATACGTTTTAATTTTAACAAGTTACACCATTATAATCGTCTCTTCGATACGTTCGAAATGAGCCCAATATTGATTTTTTTTGATTTATATATTTTAATATATATCATATACACTACATAAAAAATATTTTGTATATTTAAAATTCATTTTTTAACGTATTTTCAATTTTGTTTTACACTCCTACCGCATTAACATAATAATCATATATTAACTAATTCATTAAATCGTTTTAAATTATTATTATTTGTATGTGTTTATAGATATCGTGAATGACAATAGGACAATGTTTCACGAGAAGAATATGAAATGGGGTTTTGACAAGTTGGTATCACTGGACTCATTTAAGAATTGTGAAAATGGGTATTTGGCGAATGATGATTCATGTGTGTTTGGAGCTTAAGTATTTGCAGTTACAGAATATGCACAAAAGGATCGATGTTTGTCCATCACAAAGCCTCCGCCAATTTTTAATACTTACACTTGGACCATCGATAATAAAATAAATAAAACGTATTTTAACTATAAGAGTACCATAAATTAAATAATTAACTATAAGGGTATGAATTTTAAATATAAAAAATATTTTTTATGTAGTGTATATGATATATATTAAAATATATAAATCAAAAAAATTCAATATTGGGTTCATTTCGAACGTATCGAAGAGACGATTATAATGGTGTAACTTGTTAAAATTAAAACGTATTTTTTAACGTATTTTAGTTAATAAACGATTATATGTGTTAAATGTAAAATTAAAATTATGAAAGTAAAAGATATAAAGTAAAGTAAGTAAATAAGTATAGGGGTTGAAATTGTAACATTTCAATTCAAAATCATCAAATTGAAGGAAATTGGGTCCACCGCGGGACACTCTCCCGTGATCGCGGGGTAAAAGTTTCAAAAAGTGTCAAAATTGGTCCATGCCCGCGATCGCGGAAAAAATGGTATTTTTGCAAAACTGAAAAAAATGTATTTTGGTAAGTCAAAGTCAAACTTAGGGTGTTTTAATTAAATTCCTTTTTTTAGAAAGGGGAGGCTAATTGCACCCCAAAGTTGGCTAATTGCACCCCAATGATTAAAATCATGATTTTTTTGTTTTTTTGTTGTTTTTTTTTCTATTTTATTTATTTATTTGTTTTATTTATTTTTATTATATAGTTTAAAAATGTTTTTTTCTTTTACCTTTTGATTTTATTTAAAAATAAATAAATATTTAAAAATATAAATATTACTAATTTTTTATAATTGTATTCGTCTCGTCAATATCTTCGAAATGAGCCTAATATTGAATATTTTTTGATTTAATCATATTGAACTCATTTCAAAGGTATTGACAAGACGAATACAAACGTGTAATTGGAAAAATGGTATTTAAATTTACTCAAAAGGGATAGTTAATTTATGCTATTATTATTATTAGAGTAAATTACGGATTTGGTCCCTGGGGTTTGAAAAATGAATCGAAAATGGTCCCTACAATTTTTTTATTCCAAATAAGGCCCTGCAGTTCTTATTTTCGTAACTATTTGGTCCCTAGCGCTAACGGCCGTTAACTCCCAGCCGTTAAGTGAAAGACATTTTAGTCATTTCGATATGTTTACCTTTTTCAGTTAAAAAATAAAGAGTAAATTACGGATCTGATGCATCCAATACGAAGCAATCTATTTATTTTCCCTTGAAATATAATAGTAATAGTTAATATCAAATAGAGAATTATCAAATATGTTTTTGATAATTAAAGCATCTTGATTTCAACAATACAATGACGTTTTGCACATGTTAAGTATAGGTTTTGGTTGCTGAAAGTAATCACCGGAAAAACGAATTTCGCCGGAGCACTCGCCGAAAAATCGAATTGGCCGGAAAATCGGTCAAAACTTCTCAGATCCTAATTTATCCGAAAAGTTTAAGTTTTCGGATCCTCTTACACCAGAAAAGTGAGGATTTCGGATCCTCTTGATCCGAAAAGGTTGGTTCATCGGAAAGACGGGATCGCCGGGATCTCGCTGGAATTTGTGTTTTTAAACTTTTTCGGATCATTCAACAAGGTTTCAGATCATTCATCATTTTTTTCAAACTCGCCGGAGTTTCGCCGGAAAAACGTGGGTCACTGAAAGTCGTCGCATGATCGAGATTTTTTGCTTGCATTTGATTGATATTCATTTAAGGATTGCAACGCAACAAAAATCAGTCGATTTGGACGAGAAACGAAGGAGATATTCGAGTTTTAAATCTGCAAATTGTGGGTTTGTGAAGAAGTTGACTATATGGATTAGAAGATGATTGAAGAAGATGACCATTTTCGTTTCGTTTTTGAAACCACAGGGACCAAATCCGTAATTTACTCTTTATTTTTTAACTTAAAAAGGTAAACATGTCGAAATGACTAAAATGCCCTTCACTTAACGGCTGGGAGTTAACGGCCGTTAGCGCTAGGGACCAAATAGTTACGAAAATAAGAACTGCAGGGCCTTATTTGGAATAAAAAAAATTGTAGGGACCATTTTCATTTCATTTTTCAAACCCCAGGGACCAAATCCGTAATTTACTCTTATTACTATTACAATCTTTTACATCATTATGTAGATACCCTAGAGTAGAAAACAAACCCATATAAGTCCGTGATTTGCACCGGATTAGATCCATGTTTCATTGGCCTTACTCATCATCTTATCAAATCAAATGTCCCTTCCTCCCTCTCCTTTTTTTAATAATTAGATACGTACTCGCGCGTGATGCGGCGCGAAGTATCTTGAATCTAAAGCCGAGAATTCGAAAAAATAATTTTGTTTTATGTTCATATTTATTCGCTTTTAGATCGCATATCAGATGTATAAAATTAAAGGTCAATATGGTTAATTGGTCAAAAAACTTGAAAAATATTCGTTCGATAGTGTGGGGTCTTCAAACCCATAACATTTGTGCTCATTTTGAAGGTTTTGATCAACGGTTATAATGGTATAATTTATAAAAAAGGAAAACATATTTGTTTGATGTATTTTAGTTTATTATGTTGATATGATAAGAATGTAACATAAAAATGAAAGAAGAGGAGATAAAGTAAATTAAATAACTAATTATAATGGTATAAAATGTAATTTAAAAATAAAAAATAATTTTATTTTTAATTATCATGTTGAACGTTGGAGGTTTTAAAGCTTTTAAACTTGTACACGATTTATTAAGATTTGTACTTCTTAAAAATTCAAGAATAAACGTAAATAAAATTATTTTTAAAAGAGTATATTAGATAAATATAGATAAGAACGTAAAATGTACAAAAAAAGAATAACTATATATATAGTTATTTCTATATTTCTAATATATATATATAACAAAAAAATAACAATATATATATAAACAAAAAGAATAACAATATATATATTTCTATATTTCTAATATATATATATATATCAAATAATATATATATATATATATGTCAAATAATATATATATATATATATATATATATATATATTTAAATCAAAAAATGATTGATGATTAAAACAATGCATTTAACACCCAAAAAAATTATTGGTGAGGAAAACAATGCATTCAACACCTCTTTTTTTGGGTGCCATTAGACCATCCGCATTCATCCCATTCTAACCCACACTTTTTCACTGCCACATCAGCGCCACATCATTTTCCCTTCCAACCCATTCTAACCTACAAACCCCCACATCCATCCCACACCACCATCCCATCTTTTATTTATTTTTATTTTTATTTTTGTTACAAGTATATTAATTTAAATAATTTAAAATTTATAAATAATTTATAATTTAATATAAGATAAAACAATTAATAAAATATTTCATAAATTGAAACTACAATTTTAACCTTACATAACCAAATTAAAAACATAAAAAAATACATAATTTCAAATTAAAAAACTACAAATTTCACCAACCATATAGTTGTCGAAACAACTCTTTGTGGGCTAAAACCGCATTTAACTCGTTACCCGTTAGATGATCATGTGGTTTGATGTAAAACTTGAGATCTTTCCGCATTTCTCTTTGTTTCAAAGCTTCCGCTTTAGTCTTTGTCGCTTCCGCTTTTGTCTTTGTCGCCTCGGCTTTGTCCCTCGCGGTTTTCAACATTTCCTCCTCCACGGTTAGTATTTTTTTATTTGCAACGTTTATATTCTCGACATACGCCATAAGATTCTTCAACGCCTCGTCCTTTTCCGCCGTCTTTATGGAGGATGACGCGACACGTTTACCTTTATCTCTCCCCGTCGGTCGTGTCGGTTCTTGTACGAAGACATCCTCCTCCTCATGGCTTTCTTCATTAAGGTTGAACCGAACACGTGCGTCAGAAGACGTCGTGTTTGAGTTTGAATCCGACGTGGACTTGCTCCGTTTTGAGGGCCTCGGGTTATCGTCCATGGAATGTACGATCTTCCACTTAGGGTGGTCTTTCACAATTCTCCAAGCCGTCTCGTGGGAGAAAGGCTTTTGGTTATTATCTGCCCCGATACATCGTGTGTGCCCTCTCCATGAAGTCCGCGTCACCCCATCCGGATTTATATTGGGCTCTTAGATTATTGTAGATCCTGTTAAACTTCATCATTTTTTTGTTCATGTCACCCCATTTGGATTGTACTTGGTCTTTATTGCGTTGATGTTGGCGACTTGAGTTGAAATAATCGAGTATTTTCCCCCAAAATTGTCCTACAAAAATAAATATATATATGAATACGTATATATAATAAAGATAAACACATTAATAAATATATATATGAATACGTATATATAATAAAGATAAACACATTAATAAATATATATATGAATACGTATATATAATAAAGATAAATACATTAATAAATATATATACCCGCTTTTTGTGCTTTTCCAACGATGCTATCTTCGGAGACGTGAAGCCATGCACGTGCCAACAAAACCTCTTCTTCGGAAGTCCACGAAACCGTTTTCGTTCTATTTGCAAATTTCTTTTTCCCTTGTGTTTCGGGAACCAAATCGGGTGGGGTTTCGGGAACCGTTTCTTCGACCTCAACGTCCTCCGAATATGTTTCTTGTTGTAGTAGTTGTTGGAATTGCCCACCTTGATTATATTGTGGAAAGCCACCTTGCAAAAATGGTTGAAAGTCGCCTTGATTAACTTGTTGGAATCCACCCGAATTAAATTGGGCGAATCCACCCGAATGAAATTGTTGGAACCCAACCGGGAGGGTGTTGGGTGAATACATAGGGTATTGTTGTATGTTTCCATGGTAGGTTGATGGTGGTGGTGTAAGATTGAAAATATTTTCCGCCGGGGACGGTTGCGAGCTCGTGCCTCGCGATTTGGAACCTCGTCGTGGTGTTGTGAACCCTTGTGTTTCTTTATCCATTATGATTTTTTTGAAGAAAGAAATAATATTGAGAGAGTAGAATGAAGTGGGGAAGATGGGAGAGATTGAGAGTAAATTTGTTTGTGTGAAAAAATAAGTAGGTTAATATTAGTATTTATAGGATAGAAATAATTAAAAAAAAATCAAACCCAACGTTCATATTTCAACGGATTTATTTGAATTTTTTTTTTGAAAACACCCAACCCGGGAGGGCTCCATCCCACGCCAACCCAAAGGGCATCGATGGTGTTCAATTCCATCCCACCCCAACCCCATCGAACCCAAGGGGCCGATGTGGTAAGTCTTAGACTATCAGCATCCATCCCTCACTAACCCACACTTTTTCACTGCCACATCAGCGCCACATCATTTTTCCCTTCCAACCCATTATAAGGCCATCCTCAGCGCATAACTAAAAGCCCTCAAGCCCTCAACGCCACATCAGCTAAGCCCTCAAGCCCTAAAGACCCCCAGCGCATAGCTAAAAGCCCTCTTGCCACCTCGTTTTTTTAATTCTTTTATTTATACATTTAATTAATTTTTTTTATAAAAAGTAGCCGTTGTTGGGAGTTATTTATTTTTAAGATTAAATTTTGTTTTTGAGAAAATAGCTTCGGGTTCCTCGGGTTTGAAAGCCCGGAGGCCGAGCCCGCAGCCGAAGCCCGAGCCACCCCCACCACTACCCGAGGGAGCCCGTGGCCGAGCTCGTGGGCGCTGCGGATGGCCTAACCCACAAACCCCCACATCCATCCCACACCACCATCCCATCTTTTAATTATTTTTATTTTTATTTTTGTTACCATTAATTTAAATAATTAATATTTTATAAGTAATTTGTAATAATATATAATATTATAATTTATAAATCAAACTAATATTTTAACCTTACATAATAAAAATAAAAAAAATTAAAAATACATAAATTTCAAATAAAAAAATGCTAACTACTCGTTGCCTTGGTTGTTGTGTCTTGGAAGCCGTGAAATGTGTTCGATTAAATCTGCCCGAAGGTTATGATGCGTTTATCGGTTTCGGACTTCTAACACGTTAGCGTCATATTGTTGGTCGCTAATCTCTTCGTCCTCCTCCTCATCAACTTGATTAGCGTTTTCATCGAAACGACAAATCGCGTTACCTTCGTCTTCCAATATCATATTGTGTAATATGATGCAAGCGTACATTACTCTATGTATTTTATTCGGGTGCCACGATCTTGCTGGGTTTTGTATTATGTGCCAGGGTTGTTTTAGCACACCAAAACAACGTTCTACATCCTTCCTTGCCGCTTCTTGCGCGGATTTAAACCATAATCGTCTTTGATTTGAATGATTTCACAAAGGTAGCCCATTCGGGATATATCCCATCTGCAAGATAGTAGCCGCGTTTGTATTGTACTCCGTTTACTTGAAACGGGCACTGCGGTGCTTTCCCGTTGTGTACATCGTTAAATAACGGCGACTGGTTTAACACATTGAGGTTGTTGTTGGACCCGGCAACCCCGAAGTATGCATGCCAAATCCAAAGATCCTGTGATGCCACTGCCTCTAGCATAATAGTCGACCGACCATGATCACCTCTGACGTACTGCCCGCGCCATGCAGTTGGGCAGTTGTCCCAATCCCAATGCATACAATCTACGCTTCCTAACATGCCGGGAAACCCGTGCCTAGTTTCATGTACGGCGTATAAACGTTGAATATCATCATAAGAAGGTTTACGTAAGTATCGCTTACCGTAAAGATTGACGATACCTTTGCTGAACTTTTGTATGCATAAACGTGCAGTTGACTCCGCCATCTTCAAGTACTCATCAAAGCCGTCAGCGGATATCCCATACGCCATTTGCCGAATTGCCGAGGTACACTTTTGCAAAGGAGATAACCCTTTTCTGCCTCTAGCATCCCAACCCTGTTGAAAATATTTATACTCTCGCTCAAGATCCTCCACTATTCGTAGGAATAGTCGTCTGCTCATGCGGAACCGTCTCCTAAACAACTCGTCACTGTAATTACAGTTTTCCGCAAAATAATCTGCAACAAGTCGGTCGTGTGCAGCTTCACGATCTCTAACTTGATCCGGTCCCCTCCGTCTCCGTTTTGGAGGCGAACTTGGTTCTTCATCTTGATCGAGAAGCCTTTCTACAGCATTGGTTATTATTCCACGAAAAATAACGTAATTCATTTGATGATACGCGGGTAGATTAATTCCCCCGTCCGACGATGACGAAGACGAATCATAACATTCCGACGAATTCACTGATGAAGAAGACATTTTGTTTTCCTAGTAGAGAAAAGTTTGAGAGATTGAGAGAAAATTTGGTGGTGTGAAAAAATAAGTGGGGAAGATGGGTATTTATAGGAAAGAAAAACAAAAAAAAATTAAAAAAATTAAAGTAATTTATAAAAACTAACGGCTAGAAATAAAAAAAAAGAAAAAAAAACATTTTGCTCAAACCAGCCGCTGGTTGCCAAACCAGAGCTGGCTCGGACCAGCCCCAACCAGCTCGGCAGCGGTGGTGTTCCAGGAATCCAGGCGGACCAGCCCCAACCAGCTCCATCCCTCACGTCCGATGCGGATAGTCTTAGCACTGCCCTTTAGAAACCAAGGAATTTTTTGAGTTTGAATGATTAAATTGTTTTTTTAATAAATAAGCTATGGAGTTTTTAAAAAGTGATTAATTTACCTATTTTAACCTAAAAAGCTATATATAATAGAAAAAAATAACTTAAATCAGTTTTACCGTTTTTAAATTCTACGTCATTTAAATCTCTTGCAATTCACGTCATCGCTCCCCTTCACTATCGTTGTTGACCCATCGTCATCCCTCTCTATCAATGGCTAATCCATCACTGTCATTGTCCCCTGTCATCAATCGATCTCCCTTTTTGCTCGGTTTTTTTATTTGCTGATTTATATATATATATATATATATACAAACCAATCTTAGCCGTTGATCAAGTCTAATAAATATATGATTTTATTATGTTTCATAATCTTAGCTAAGGGTTGACCTTTTTAGATTGTAGCTATAACAATCTTGGATACATACAAGTATAAGTATTCAAGTTTGCACTGAAGTCATGATCATGAATCTTATCATCTTTCATATATATCTCAATCATAATTAATGAATCATAATGATTATCTATAAAGATATATCTATTATTTCCTAATATAATGGTTTGTATAAATGGCTTGGTTTGCAAATGAAACGCACCATATATATTTATACATGTACTCCATTAAATTGTTGTAAAGGAGAGGGTTCGAGGATACAACCATCGTTGGCGATATGCAGTATGGAAAACAGACGACAATGAGGGCGACGAGGTAGCAAGGAGGAGCGATGCCGTTGGGTGCAAACGTTTGAATGTCGTAGGATTTGAGAACGATAAAACTTATTTGGATTATTTTTTACTTTAAAATCTTCCTAGTCGGACATATAGTTTTTGAATTAAAATATGTAGGTAACCAATTTTTAGAAGTTTGATGATTTATTTATTTATTTAAAAAATATTCAAAGGTTAGATAGTTTATTTATTTAAAAAAATCATTCAAAATGAAAATGTTCAATGACTTATTTATTCAATAAAAAAGTTTAGGGCTTTAATAATTTAAAATGAGAAACTTTACATTTCCTTTTTTAAATATACTTATATTCAATAAATATTAACTTGAACACATTTTTCACTTTGATGATGTGGATGTGGAAGATGTTATTGCAAAGCTGATGTGACACTTTAGAAATAAAATTGATCTTGCAGGAGTGCAGATGGTCTTAGAATGTATATCGATCACATATTGTATTAGCGACGAAAAACATAACTAGAATATATCCATTTTCAAATTAGTACAACTATAATCAACCCAATATTATAATTAACCGTTAATTTATTATTATTATTATTATTATTATTATTATTATTATTATTATTATTATTATTATTGATTACAAAAATACTTTCTGATCAACGAATCTATTCTTCTTATTAAAAAGAATAAGGACGGTTTTTCTAAACTCAGTTTTTTTCTAACACCTCCAGTCTCTCCTTCCCCACGTTTACCCGGATTCTTCTCCTTGCCCACATTCAGTCTCCCTCTTCAACTTCTACGCTGCCATATCTCCCTCCAACCGTCCTCCTCCATATTCTTTATAAGCGCCAAAGTACAAGGAAGGGTTTCACTCCATCATTTCAACCGAAGAAGAATCAGATCCTCTCTCTCTCTCTCTCTCTCTCTCTCACTCACACACAGCTATTCCACGTGTGATGGCTGATCGGTTAAAACTTAAAAGGTAGGGTTTTATGATGATTATGCGAGTTTTGATATTAGATAGATGTTTACGTGTATTCTGTGTTTGATTCGTCTTATATTTAGGGTTTCTGCGACCGAGAACTCGAGCTCTTTCACCCTGCAAATCAGCAGTTGAATAGACTTCTGGTATTTTGCGGTTAATCTTGTTTGATTTTCGTTAGCTTTTTTAAATGCTTTGAATGCTCTCGAACCCCCAACTGGTCACGAGGAAGATGACGAAACGAATTCGATATTTCAAGCAACGATTCTGATGAAAATAATCGATTTCCTCATCTTCTTATTTCTTGTAACTTGACCATTCTTTCTGATTTGTTGGGTTTTAGGGATACCAACGCAGTTATGATTTGTGCAAAGAGCTCTATCAGAAAGAGATCCCGATGGAGAACTCGTATCAAAGCTTTTATGGGTATTTTTTTGCAATTTCAAATTTTTACAACTTGAAATGCATGTTAGTTTATTATGAAAATTACTAATAAAGGATTAAAGGGCTTTTTTTTTCGGTTGGCTGATTCAGTTCATCTTCCTCACCTCAACAGCCAACAACTTCTATTGTTGCAGTAAGTTGTTTGCTTATTTATGTTAATTTATTGTGCCTTGTTCTAGCCGAACTGTGCCAGCCCTTTCTTGGCTCATGAAAGACAGGCTTGTACAGGCGCGGTTTTTGGGGCTTAGATGTCGTGTAGACCGGCTTAGATTAGGCTTGCCATAGTGTCGGAAACACGAAATAATATTGAATTCAGATTTTTTTTCCTAATGGAATGTAGGGACTTTATGAGTGGCAAGATGCTATTGCTCATTCAAGAGATGAAAGTAACGGTTATATGTTGCCTAACAAAGTTCCTATTGAAGTTGGTAATTTAACTGCTCTTTTTTTCACTGTGCTCTCTATAACGATCTGCCTCCCATTGTATTGGTTCATGGAATTTCCTCATCTTCTTATTTCTTGTAACTTGACCATTCTCTCTGATTTGTTGGTTTTCAGGTATACCAACGCAGTTATGATTTGTGCGAAGAGCTCTATCAGAAAGAGAACTGGATTATCCCAATACTCATGGGGTGTTTGGCATTGCTTATTTAAAATAACTTGTGTTTTTTTGTAAAAATGTTTTCTAATTATATAGTGTTAAAATGGAGTTTTATAAAAAAGTGTTTAGATTAGCTTATGGTGGTCTCAAAACGTAATAAACTAATAAATTATTTTTAGGGGTGTTGGAGATTGCTTGTACATGTAAAATGACCAAAAAGGTAATAAGTTGTTTAAAATAAGTTAATAAGTTAGAATAGAATGACTTATGAAAACTCCTTTATCACCGGTGTCAAACTGGTATAAACATTTTTTTCCCATCCAAACACAAAAAACTGCTTATTACTCGAACTTTAAATAAGCAATCCCAAACACCTCCTCGTGATACCCAAGCTTATAGGGTTGAATTGGTGTATTTGGAAAGCAAACTGTACGTGATCCAATTGATTTGTCCAGTCATGTATGATACAGGAACCCTCGATTTATAACTATTTTTTCTTGTTGGGATATATTTCATATTTGTAAACAATAATGAGAGGTCTGATTACATACGTCTAACAAATCTAACATCTGCAACTAATTCTCTTCTTTTTGTTGTATATGATTAACTACCTGACCGTAATAGTTGACACTCTTGCAGGTTTATTTGATTCTTCTTTTGATGCTGAATTAATTGGGAAGGAGATTGTGAGATGTATCAATATGGCTGTGGATGGTGTTCATGTTTTTCTTTTTGTATTATCAGTTCATGGTCGCTTTTCGGAGGAGGAAATCGCTGCAGTAAGTAGCTTGTTGACTTTGTTTGGAAAAGAGGTTTTTGATTACATAATAGTAGTTTTCACAGACGGCGATGCACCGGAACAAGAAAGCAAGACATTGGAAGAATATTTATGTGATTCTTCAGAAACATTGAAGGTGGATTAGGCCAAATAATAATTAGTTTGCATTGCTTGTTGCCTAATGGTACATTCTTTTAAATAACAATGTTTTAGATAACAATGTTTTAGATAAGAATGGTGGAGAGCCGTATACCAATGACATCTTACTGAATTGAAGGTGAGACTTATTGTTCATTGCTATGTTAATAATTTTACTCTCGATGTATGATAACAATAAGACCTTGCAATCGTCATCCACAGAAAGGGAGTTGGGAACTTGAGCTACAAACAGAAATATTTCAAGCCTTGAAAGAGACCAAAGGGTACACTGAAGAGGAGATGTCAATGCAAATGGGGCAAATCCATGATCGGCAGTTGAAGAGAATCATTGAAATGGTATCCTTCCATGGTTATCTAAATTTCGATTTGAATTGCATATTCTTATAAAGTTTATTGGATTATCAGTAAGATGGTCAATTTACTACTTATTTTCCCTCAAGAATTGCAAGTCAGTGAAAAGGCCTTCACTGCAACAAAATCAGGTTTATAGGCCACAAATAAATGTCCTAATATTAGACTTGGGTTTATAAGGCCAAACATATATGCGACTTAGTTTTATAAGACCAAACATATATGTGTGAGTGTTGCAGTATGTTTATAGAACCCTTTTGGTGTCTTAAAAAAGTCTATTTGACATTTCTTATATAAAGTGTCCTACTTTTTAATATGACACTTTTAAGAAATGTTGTGTTCATGGGACACTTCTTCAAATAATGGCATCTAAAAAATTTAATATGAAGCATTATTCAAAAGTGTCCTAAAAAACTATTTATGACACCAAAACCGACTTATAAGCCTATTGCAACACTCTTACAGAAGACATATATTTGTTTTTTTAAAACTGCTTTGAGGAGAGAATTCTTCCCTTGAATCCTTATGTGGATTTTGAGTCTATATCGCTTTCTTCTTTTTCCCCAAATTGTACTCCATTAGTAATTCCCTGTTAATCCAATCCTATTAAGTAATCACTTGAATACGTAACACACATGTTGTGTCAAAGTTCACCCATATACAAAGAAGCTGGAACAGCTACTGATAGAAGAGCGGGCTGCACGGAAGAAGGCTGAAGAACTTTTTTCAAAATACTATTCTTTTCTTTCCTAAATTGTATGACTTCTAATTTCTCTGTTGAAAGTTGAATGTTTAATAAGTTTGTGTTATGGCTTCTATGATAATAATCTCTTTCGTCCACATTCACTTTCATTTTTTAATGATTTTCAAGACAAGTCTTTAGATGAAGAGAGTAATGGGCAATGAAAAATAGTAGTAAACCCTTTTGATTACTGAATGTTGTTTTATTCTTCTTTTTGGCTTGAAGTCAGGTGTCCTTTGGTTATTCGGATTGAAATTTTTAAATGAAAGTGATTTATTACAGGCAAAGCAGAAGGGAATTACTGGATCTGGGCTATATACGTGAACCAGGTGGTGGTGGGGTTGTGGCGGTGACCTTAGGAGGTTATTGTAAAGGCCCTTCAATATTTCAACAGTAAGCATGTAAGTGGTCTCTTATTTCAATGGCTTTGACATATTTGTTTGTGTTAACTGAAGTGGTTATTTCAGCGGCTTCGATTCTTTTAACCACTTAATTGGTTTTAGGTGTTTAGGTTCATTTAGTTGCTATTGGGTTTGTACACACTTGAAAATTTGAAACTTTGAACAGTTGCATAATTTTTACATTTTGTAACTTTGAAACTGCGGTCTAGCTAGGCAAATTGAAACTTGCATACTTTTTTACATTTGGCCTCTTTCAAGTATTTTATAACTCAACTTAGGTACTCTAACATCACTTTTGAGAAAAAAATTGAGTAAGTTGTGTAGTTGATAGTACATGTACTTGCATGCCTTTTACGTACCTTCATTTAACTATCATTTATGATTAATGCCCTTGACTTCTCAAATATCTTATTTATACTTAAGGGTCGTTTACCAAACGCTTACCGAGTAAGTGTTTATCATCTTTCACTTACCTTTCGGGTAAGTATGTCAATGATAATGTAAAAAAACAGTGTTAGATACTTATATTTATTATTTTACCATCTTATGTTGTTTTTGAAGGTTGATGTTATGAGCTTAAAGCTTTGGATGGTGAGTTTAGCTACAGGGTATAATCAAATGCTGAAAAGAATCTCGTGAGCTGTTGAGATGCACTTGAAGTTGAAGTAAGCCAATAGTGTTCAACTCATTCTTCTATAGTTCTATTTCAATGAGAATGGGCATGGGATGGGGAATATCCATTTTTGGACAATCGTAGGATTTGGCTAAATAGAAGTGTTTGTGTGAAAACTAGAGTTTTGTTTGATGTTCATTGCTTCATGTATCATATGTTGCAATTGTGTGGTTTCTGTAAAGATATGTGAATGCTTATTTCATTTTTTGGTTGGCTCACTACGAGGTGGTCCGTTCAATCTTTTATTTCCAATGTAGAAATACTAGCAGTGTACCCGTGCGTTGCGACCGGTTTTAAAACTATATTTTAAAAAAATCAAAGAAACCTAAATCGATGCGTACTATCAGGAATCTTACTTGAAGAGCAGATGAGAAGATATGAATAAATTTGAGTTTATACTGGAATACATCTAAAACCCGCCGCATCGTGCGGGCACGATGACTAGTATAAATAAATTACACAATTAGTTCGGTAACATATTTGAAATTTATATACAAATTTCTATATATCTTTAAAAATAAACACAATTTAAATATAAAATAAATATAAAATAAGAGAAAACCAAAAATGCTTTCCATGTTTTGTTGATTAAAAAGAGAAAAACATGTGGTTTTTAAATACAACAACTATTAAATATGGCCAACAACTTCTCATACATACATACATACATACATACATACATACATACATACATACATACACCATTCAACTTATCCCCAAATTAAACAATAATAATATTAATTTCTTCACTACTCTCATTGTCTCATCCCACAAGGGTATCTAATCTATCCTACAATCTTAATTTGCTCTTTCATTATGTTTTGGTTGATTTCAAAGTGAATTCATCTTGGTAATATTTGATATATGTTTCAAAGTAATTTATGTGGTTTTTATATTTGCAAAATATGAGTATTCTTAGGGGCCGTTTACCTAATTACTTACCCGGGTAAGTGTTTACTGGTAAAATTCAACACTATCACTTGCTTCCAGAGTAAGATTTTAGTCCACCAAAATGGCATCGTATACAACAATTTAGCCGGTAAGCGCTAACCGTGGTAAGAGTCGTCGCACTCACTTATCAGGTAAGACTCTCGGTCCTTACTTTCGACTCTCGGTCCTTGCTTCCGCTCTTACCGGGTGAGATTCTTAGTCCCAGCCATATTCATCCGGTAAGCTAATGTAACTTGGTAAGCACTTACCCGGGTAAACGTTTTGTAAATGCCCCCTTAATATGTTTTTAGTATTCAAAATGAATGGGAACTATTGTATTTGATAAACATATACATGTATTTTTGTGATTTTTTTCAAATAAGTTTATACTTTATAGAAAGCTTTTGAGCATCTTTAACAAGTTTTTCAACACACTTTTAAAATAAAGTATCACATTAGTTTTTTTACAGGACACTTCTCGCCGTAAATATATCTAAATAGGATACTTTTTTTATAAGAGAATTGTTTTAATAAGCCGTCACATTAAAAAATTAACAGTATACTTTATTTCAAAAGTGTTTTAAAAACTTATTAAGACGTCCAAAAACATCCTATAAACTTTTTGCAACGTTTTTACATAGAACAGTGTTATTTGTTTGATCCTATATCGTAAAACAAAGTCGATTAATTATCTTGTTTGTGTAACTAATGATCAATTGCAGAAATGGAAGAACAAAGATCAATTGGTGTTATGGAGAGATTCTTAGGAGGCTTAATTAACAAATCAAGATCACTTCTTTTTCGTTGCCTTTCGTGTGGTCCGATCCCACAACATATCGGATTCATCATGGATGGGAACCGAAGGTTCGCAAAGAAATGGGAGCTAGAAGAGGGTGTGGGCCATAAAGCCGGGTTTCTAGCACTCGTTTCGGTGCTAAAATACTGTTACGAAATGGGAGTCAAGTATGTAACGGTCTACGCATTCAGCATCGACAATTTCAACCGACGCCCATATGAAGTCCAATACGTAATGGACTTAATGCATGAAAAGATCGAAGCTTTCTTGAAAGAAGTCGACATCATGAACAAATATGGCGTTCGAGTGGTGTTTATAGGCGATCTTGACCGCTTATCTGAACCCGTTAGGATTGCGGCTGAGCAAGCAATGAAAGCCACGTCACGTAACACCCGAACCTATCTTTTGATTTGTGTGGCATACGCGTCGTCGTATGAGATCCAACGTGCGGTTTCGTACGCGTGTCAAGAAAAGAGTGGTTGGGGTTCGGAATTGAGCATAAATGGGAATGGAAACGTGAGCGGAATTGGAGATGGGGCGATAAGGGTAGTGGATTTGGAGAAACATATGTATTTTGGGGCGATTCCGGATCCGGATATTGTGGTGCGGAGTTCGGGTGCGACGAGGCTAAGCGACTTTATGCTATGGCAAACGACGAATTGTGTTTTGTATTCGCCGAAAGCGTTGTGGCCGGATATAGGGTTGCGGCATATCGTTTGGGGGATTTTGAAGTTTCAAAAGAATTATTATTACTTGGAGAAGAAAAAGAAGTCGGATTGATGCATGTTTGATGTTTCGAATAAGTGGTGGGTACGCTTCAGAGGTCAGCGTCGTCATACCCTTTTTGCAGAATTATCGAGTTAGATTTCAGCCAAGTTTGTCTAAATAAGACCGCATAATTCAGAGGATAACATCTTACAGGGTTTTGTGATTCACACCCTTTATAAATTTGCGAAAAAAGGGTTTGTGTTACCCTCCGGTTCACGTTCACCCCCATTATGCCGGCCCCACGACAGCCACGATGGAGGTAAACCGTGATGCCGTAGGCAAAAAAGCCATGCAGACCTGAAGCCGCGGCCAAAGTCCTTTTTTCATGCGTTAATGTAAAATGACTAATGATTTTGTTCGTTCTCGTCTTCTTTTAAATAAGTAATTTCGTTAATTCTATAAAATCTCGGTGTAATAGGGTCAGGTTTCAGGGCAAAACCCAAAAAATGAAAAACCGAGGAACACTCTGTTAGTCGTTCATCTATGTGCATACAAGTAATTTGTAACATGCACACGTGCATAAAACCAAAAAAACAGCTCAATTTACTTGTATGCATGTGTGCACACCGTCCAGATGAACGGTTACTAGGGTGTTCCTTAATTTTTTTTTTTTGAGGTTTCCCCTTAACCTAACTATATATATACATATATGTGTAACTTTTTTCCAGCTAATGCTTAACCAAATTACCCTTAAATTCTCAAATCCATCTTTGGTTGCATGATTCACAAGTTATCATAAACTGGGGTTTCTATAAAAATCCAAAAGATGTAACATTTCATTGGCTTTTCTAGTCAAACAGCTACTAGCAAAATTCAAATTACAGTTAAAAAGAAGTCAGAAGTCTTTCTGTTGATACAAAAGAATTCAACAGTTTTCGAAAATATATAATTACAGAACTTATATAATATATGACCAATGAACAACGTAAGAGCTATGTTATATAAGAAACGACGCGATTAGCTTAGTCAGCAACAGCAAAGAGCGAAAAATCACATGAAGGTCGATCAAATTAAGTACCTGCGGCCCGCCGAAATCAGTGTGGCGGTTTGTGCAGCCGCGGTCTGTTGCAGAAAGCCCGCCGATTGGCCCTCACGTATCTTATTATCACTATACTCAACGTTGCCCAGAAAATTGAAAGTGGCAATTGCCAATAATCATCCCGAACTGCATATATAAGATGTAGGATCAAAATAAATATCTAGACTTGAATAAATAAATAGATTGTGGTCCTTATGAAAATGGCGAAAGGAACTTGATAGTTTGTAAAAAAGAGCGATTTTTGATAGAATGTGAAAACATACTTTCAAAAAAGACCATATTACTCCGACAATTCTTGTTTAAAATCGTGTTCTTTTTGCATGTTTCGTTGTGTTCTATCTAAAAGAGTTGTAACAAGTTTATATAGCGCCTTTGAGCGTCTTAACAAACTTTTTAGGGCACTTTTGAAACTAACGAACTGTTTACCTAGATGCTTACCTGGTAAGCGCTTAACGGTAAGAGTCTAACACTATAACTTACTTCACTGGGTAAGATTGTAGTTCATTAAAACGGGTATCATATGCAACAATTTACTTGGTAAGCGTTTATCGAGTAAAGTCGTCACCCTCACTTACTGGGTAGACTCTTCATCCTTTTCATCGTTCTTATTGGGTATAATTCTTGGCCCTTGACATATATTATAGTAGCGTAAATGACCCGGTAAGTGCTTATCAGCTCACTTTACCTTATCGGATGAACATGACAAATATTGAGCATCTTACCCGGTAAAAGCGATGACAAGGACCGAGAGTCTTACCCGGTAAGTGAGAGTGACAAATATTGCAAATCTTACCTATCTGATAAAATGTTGGATATGATGCCGTTTTAATGTTACCATCAAACTTCCTACCTTTCTGTTTTTTAGTAGACAGTGTAATTATAAGGAGTAAATATGTATAAAAATATCAAATACTTTTTCTACATTTAGGAATTGGGGAAAGTATGGTGGTAACATTGATGGTAGCCATAGATTTTCTGTTTCCTAAGGTTTCATGTATAGCATGAAATTTGGCAAGTCAACTCACCTCGCATGAGTGACATCATCGAAAAAAAGATCCCCATCAAGACCACTCCCAAAACGACAGGAAAGGGCTGCAAACGAAAGTAAAAATCGTTATTGAAGAACAACAGTAAATGCAAGACTTTCTATCGATAGCAAAGATGACAATCACATATATAATGTTCATATAAGAAGAGAAAAACTTGATTACATAAAAGATGGTCAAAATGCATTCATATATACCGTTCAAATCTACAAAAGAAAAGTTTTACATTTTTGGATTCAAAGGGGTGAACATAAGATTTTTTTTGGTAATCAGTGAGAGTCTGGGTCACAGCTTGTGCACACCTCAACTAACTCCATGAGGAATGGCCTTGAGGAAACTCGATAGCAACCTATGGGTAAGAGCCCCAAAGCCTAGCCTTTATTTGCCGGTTGTGTTGGTCCTGACCATTCATCTGGACGGCATGCACAGGTTCATACAAGTAATTTGTAACATGCACATGTGCATAATGCACACATGCATAAAAACCAAAAAAGCAGCTTCAATTACTTATATGCACATGTTCATACCGTCCAGATGAACGCTTCTCAGAGTGTTCCTTAGTTTTTTGTTTTTTTTGAGGTTTTCCCTGAACCTCCCTCTCTCTCTCTCTCTATATATATATATATATATACCCACACTTATAGATGCACATCCTAGTATTCATGAAAAATATATTCCATACAACCAAGAATTCCAAAATGCATCACTAGATGTTGGTTCATCAAATTACACTCACCGCAATATTCTCTAGCCCTCCTTTTCCCAGCTTAGGAGCCAAGTCTCGCGAAAGAGAAACAATGTAATGTCCATGCACCAAATCAATCGAATCCTACATGAACAAAAATAAATATAAGAAAAAATAATAAAATATGCAGCCATCTAAAAAATTCAGTAAAAATACAGAATGGGATAGTTCAGCAGAGACTAAACACACACACACACACACACACACACATATATATATATATATAGGGTTGGGTTCCGATGAGAAGTTGAGGTTAACGTGAGAAGTGGTTATCAACCGTTGGATGAGAAATGGGTTTAGATTAGGATGAGATGCACCCTGGATCAATTCCTTCAATTCATGGGAGGGCATTTGATTAAAAGTGATCAACGGTTCAGATCCACTTCTCACGTTAACCTCAACTTCTCACACGATCATTCGCCTATATACACACACACACACACACACACACACATGGCACACCAATCTAACAAATGGACAGCCATTGCCTTTGAGAAGACTCGGCTTGTTTAAAAAAAAAACAATCACAAAGAAGTATACACATCCCAAGTTTGTTTCCTTACATTTTTATTACTTCAGGATCATATTTAATAGAGTAGCTAAAGCGAAGAGATCAAAACGCTGACCTGTTTCGTACCATCTACAAAATTATTCAGGTAATAGCGCATTAGCGCATTGTAGCCGTCTTTAAGAATTCCTTTGATTGTCCTCCGACCAAATCTAGAAGAAATACCAAAAAGATTACGTGCACATTAAACACAAATAAGATTTTATTTTGAACGCTGGAGTGTAGACAGAGACAAGATTAGTAGAATTGGTTGGAACTCGATATTAATTGTGCTTGGGTGAGAATAGTACTATTCCTTCAAACTGATGGTTAGTTTGGAAAAACTACTTATTTTGTGAAAATATATCTACTAAAACTGTAGATTTCTAGTTCTCATCAAACATGGATGTGTGTTTTAGTACTTATACATAAGATTAATTTTACAATTTAACTATATTGATCGCTGTCAAATGCTGCAAGATGAACATGCAACTTCTTTTATGGCTCAAACATGATTCAAGATGTGTAGCCAAACCAGTCCTATAAAATGCTATGTGACACAATTGCATATAAACATTACTACATATATATATATAGGGAGGTTCAGGGGAAACCCAGAAATATGAAAAACTGAGGAACACCTTGGTAACCGTTTATCTAGAGGGTATTCACATGTGCATACAAGTAAGTGAAGCTGTTTTTTGGTTTTTATGCACATGTGCATACAAGTAAGTGAAGCTGTTTTTTTGGTTTTTATGCACGTGTGAATTTATTAATGCGATTCAAAGTGAATATTCATGTAGCTATATATACCTGACAAAATCTCCTTTGAGGGCAGGTGTGCCAGAATACTGGATGCTTATATCATCCCCATGATTAGCCCATACTGTTGGAAACATATGGCATAAGAAAGTGAGAACTAAGAACAAGCATCTAAAAACAACAATGTGAAAGGAAGCCAAAGTACATACATATTTTGAAGCAATCATCGAAATTGGGATGTGTGCTGATGCTTTCTTCAGCATCAAAAAGACCAAGCCTTTGAAGTTGGAATTCCAACATTTTCCTCCCAATCATGCTCTGCACCAACACAAAATAATATGGATAACAAGTCTACTTATAAACAAAGACGAAGAATATAAAAACTTCAAAGTAATATATATACCTGTGTGACATTTGTACGGTCTAAGCAATCTACACAATTAGTCCGCACAATTCCGATTTGCATTTCAACTTTTTCACCCTTGTCATTTAACAGATAGTACCTACCAATTGAAAAAAAAAGTAACATTGAATGAGTTTTTCAGAACCAAAGAACCAGACATATACAACATTGTGAAATGCACCTAATCTATCACACTTAGGGCCTGTTTGTTAGCAGCTTAATGAGCTTAATGGGACACATAGCTTATTCAGACAGCTATACATGACTGTTTGGTAGTGGCTTAATGATATAGAAAGTGACTTATTTATTAAGCTTTTAGGATGGAGCTTTATGCAGAAAGCCAAGTTTTGTCCAAACCAGTCTCTCCCAATTAAAAAACATTGTCCTTCCATATATGAAAACACCCTCCCAAACAAAAACCTTTCCAATATATACAGACAGATTAATCCACAAAGACAATTTTATTCATACAGGACTTAATGGAAAACCAACCAAACTGCCCCTTATTGGTGTTATCCAAATAAATCAAATTAGCAAGTCTCTTTTTCTTGCCATCCTCTATATTGGAATGTTGTTCTCCATACTACGAGGTACTCGAAGGGCTATTGGGGAATTAAAATATTATATTATGAGCAGGAGCACTATAGAGTTGGGGTGTTCATAGAGGAAATATTAGGCATGATTGTTACTTTGCCTGATGCTGACCGGGCAGAGTGTCACGTAAAGGCCAACTACTAACTATTATGTGGTGTTAGATATGGTAAATAAGGGTTTTGCTTTCTTAGTATCATTTCCTTAATTAGGTTGTTTGGTTGTATATTATTGTGTAGAGTTCTCTACTAGTTTAATAAGAAATACATCACTTTCTTCGGGTGATTACATGGTATCAGAGTCTCGCTTGAAACCCAGCCGTCATCACCGGAATCCCGTCGGAACCTAGCCGTCATCGCTGGAATCTATGCCGAAAACCTAGCCGCCATTGCCGGAACTCCACTCGTCGATGCCGGAAACATGCCGCCATCGCCGGGCCCTTAGCTGGAATTTGTCAGAACTGCCGGAATCTTCCAGAACCTGCCGGAATCTGCCAGATCTAGCCGGAATCTTTCTGAACCTGCCTGAATCTGCCAAATCTAGCCGGAACATGCCCAGGTCTACCGGAATCTGCCAGATCTAGCTGAAACACGCCCAAAACCTGCTCGGACTTGTCGAAACCTGCTCGGATCTGCCGGAACCTGTCGAAATCTGTCTGGATCTCCCGCTGGAACACACCGGAGTCTGTTGGAATCTGCCAGAAACTCAGCCATTATTGTTGTCGGAACCGCCGCCTGAACAACTATCTTAGATCCAACCCCTCTTTGGCTTCGTCTGATCGAGATCCAACCTTCCGAATTCACAATTTCATAATGGGAGACAAAAGTTCCGGTGCAACAATCGACGTCCAATGAAGTTACAGTTTCAGGAGGCCAAGTTCCATCTACTTTTTGTGCTAGTACATGTATCACCTCTACTTGTTTTTCTGCATGCTCACCATCTTATATTATCGATTCGGGAGCCATAGATCATATCACAGGAACAAAGGACTTTTATCTAATCTTGAATCTAATATATCCCATAATCTAGTTCGACTTGCTAATGGATCTTCATGTCAAATTATGTGCATAGGATTTAGTAGCATCATGTCAAACCTAAACTTATCATATGTTCTTTATGTTCCTACCTTCCCGAGTAGTCTAATGTCTGTTAGCCAGATTACCCGAAATCTTAATTGCTTTGTCACATTTTTCCTTACACATTGTGTTTTTCAGGATTTGATTCGGGAACGAACCAGTTGAATGGCACATATTTTGAATCTCAAGGTCTTTATCGTTTGTCTATGTTGCGATCTTCAGCTACACATCTTTGTGATTCCAGTATTAGGGAGGTTCACTGTCAGCTACGCCACCCTTCTTTTCATCCGTTCATGAGTTACCATGTGAGTCATGTCAGTTCGGTAAACACATTCGTCATTATCCCCTAGCCCTAGCAAGTCTAGTCAAGTCAACATCGTGTTTGAACTCATTCACTTGGATGTATGGGGACCGTGTCCTATTATTTCTACATAATATTTTAAATATTTCATTACATTTGTTGATGAATTTTCTCGTGCAAAATGGGTTTATCTACTTAAACCTCGTAATGAAATATTTTCTATCTCTCGTGAATTTTATGCCTAAGTCAGAACCTAGTTTGATGTTTCCATTAAAACATTGCGATTTGATAATGCAAAAGGGTATTTCTCTCATGATTTTACTAGTTACGTGTCTGAGCATGGTATTATACATGAATCTTCATGTGCATATACACGCCAGAAAAATGGCATTGTGGAACGAAATAACCGTGATCTACTGGATGTGGCTCGCACTATGATGATCCACTATAATGTCCAAAAATCTTTTGGGTTGATGCGGTTCATACACCTAATTATTTGATTAATCGTATGCCATCTTTTGTCCTTAAAGGGAAGACACCTTTCTCCATTCTATTTCCCAAAGACACTCTTTTTCCCTCGACACCTTTCTCCATTCTATTTCCCAAAGGCACTCTTTTTCCCTCGACTCCTAAAAGCTTTGGATGTATATCTTATGTTCATGAGCATCGTTCGGGATGCAAACCATGAGGCAGTGAGGCGTAAGCCTTGGTTCTTATGTTAATCCAGATTCACTTTTACAACTGTATTTCTGAATCACTTTTATAGATGTAACCACCGCCTTAATTTTTTAAAATTTTGTTACAGATTTTATCAAATATCTTTATTTAAAATATACCAAAAGTCAAACCCTAAGACCTAAACTAATTAATAAGACGAGAAGTTGTGTCTTCTACATTTTGAATATTCTGCTTTGTCTGAGAGTTTTTTTTTTTTTTGAATTTTTTGAGTTATTTTTATAAGTACATTATGTTGGTTTAATATAAGTACAACAGTCTTCAAGAGTACATATATGCTATTGTTTTTCACAGTTTAATATAGCTACAAGTCTACAACTGTACATATATGCTACCATTTTTCTATTGGTTTTGTGGCAGCAGTATAATATGCTACTGTTTCCTTTTTTTTGTTGGTTTAGCCGTCTAGTACTATATATCAAACTATCTAAATTACATTACTTTCTGTTATGTTTACGTTTTTAAGGTAGAAGTCTGGAACAATGACTAGCATCGAACCAAAACAGAGGCACGAAAAGATCCTTCGTGGAAGTACGGTGTAGAAATAGAGGTATCGAGACAAGCCTAGAAGAAATGCTATAAGTATATCAAATGAAATATTTGTAGCAAAGTCATTAGAGGGGGGGGGGGGGGGGTGAAGAGGATGGAAAAGCATCTTGCATGCACGCATAAGGATGTTGCTCCATGTCCAAATGTGCCCTCGGAAGTAAAGAATGAGATCAATCAATTTTCGACAAACTTCCAAAATAACAAGCATGCTTATCAACGCAATTTTGAGGAGACAGTAAATAACAGAGCATACTTTGGTACCGGAAGTGGCATCCCATCATCAGAGGGCACCACTTCTTGTCCGGGTGGTAGTGCTAGAGGAATAAGAGGGCCGATGGATCGGTTTGTAGAGAATTAGAGAGACGATGTCGACGTGAATGCCAAGCAAACGCTAACAAGTGCGAAAGAGCATCGTAATTAAGTTTGTGTGGATATTAGGCGATTCTTCTTTGAGAATGGAATACCATTCAATTGTGCATGAAGCCTGTTATATTATATCATGGTGCGTTCTATTGGAAATTATGGTCGAGGATTTAAACCTCCATCAATGCATGGAATGAGCAATTGGGTCCTAAAAGAAGAAGTGAAGACAACAACCAAGATCGTTGATGAAATAAAAGCGACATGGAAAACGACGGGGGTTTCTTTGTTATCGAACGTACGGTTGGTCGAATATAAGAAATAGGAGTCTCATCAACTTTTTGGTCAACAATCCACATGGCACCGTTTTTTGAAAACCGTGGATGCATCTGATTGTGTTAAAGATGCAAACAAGTTATTCGAATTGTTAGATGGTGTATAGAAGAGATAGGAGAAAATATTGTGGTCCAAGTGGTTACTAATAATGCAAATGCATACAAAGCGGTTGGAAATTTGTTGATGGAAAAAAGTTTGTTGATGGAAAAAAGGAATAGGTTGCATTGGACTTCTTATGTGGCTCATTGTATAGATTTGATGCTCGAAAAAACTGGAGAATTGCCACAACAGAAAAATGCATTGCTTAAAGCGAAAAAAGTAAGCACTTTCATCCACAATCATCAATGGGTGTTATGTTTAACAAGAAAATTTGCAAACATGAACCTTCTCCAACCCGCTGTCACCCGATTTCCAGTGCTTTTCTGACTCTAGAAAATATGTATGAGTTAAAGCAACCATTACAAATGATGTTTGTTTCAAAAGAATAGGCAAGTTGTACATAGGCAAAAAGACCCGAAGGACAGGGTGTGAAGAGGATTATAATGGACGAGCGTACTTTTTGGCCTACTATGGTTTATTCCATTAAAACCACAAAGCCACTTATACATGTTTTGAGGTTAGTTGATGGCGAGACTACTCCAACGCGTTAGCTACAGCATTGCACGGGTCGATACGCACAGCATGCCTGTGTCAACCAATATCTATCTGGATCTATTTTAATTTTTTGTAAATCAATGGGGTTCATATATGGGGCTATAGATGAGGCGAAGGAGAAAATAGCCAAGAACTTGAATGAAGAAGTGTCTTCCTACAAAGAAATTTGGGATATAACTGATGCAAAGTGGGAGCAACGACTTGCATGCAACTGCATATTGCCTTAATCCTCCATCTAATGTCTCCAATCATAATTGCATGGCGAGAATGTTAAAGACCCATCAACGATAACGAAGGTTGGTGGTCAACTTCAAGCGTATTACATGATAGATCCGTGCCCCAACGGGACAGAAGGTCCACAAGCCCTCTTGAAATTCGAACGGGAAAAGTGCTCATAACGACTGTTTCGTGTGACCCTTCGATTTCAAGACGCCGAGATTTCGATTCTCCTTGGATCGAGCTCACTGATCTAGCATTCGTGTATTGCTTCAAGACTCTCTCTATCTCGCCAACCCTCTCTCTCTCTCACTCTCTCTCTATCTTGCCAACCCTCTCTCACTCACTCTCTCTCAATCTCTCTCTATCTTGCCAACCCTCTCTCACTCACTCTCTCTCAATCTCTCTCTATCTTGCCAACCCTCTCTCATTAAATTGGCACTCCTACTTTTCAAATAAAAATAAAATCATCCACATATTACATGATAGATCTGTGCCCCAACTTTTGGAGTCTAGGTTAGTCCTCCATAAGTTCATCATTAGTCCTCCATAAGTAGGTTTTGTCTATCTTATTTGTATGCCTATTGCCTATTTCCTATTGCCCATCTTGTACTATAAATATTTCAAGACTTGTCTCGTTAATAACCATCTCGCTATAGTCATTAACATTTACAATTTTCGCTTAAGTTGATGCCCTAAGGAGTAAAAGAAATCATGCAACACCATCTTAATCTGATGAACAACTTCTATCACTTATAATTAGTCAATGTTGTTTACTATTTCAGTTTGGCCATCCTGAAAAACCAATCCCAGCAGCTTGTACCTAAGTTTGACTGTTTGATAATTTATTTAGCATTATAACATCACAAATTAGAGTTGACCATAAATTTATCTCCTTAAGAAGTAATGCTTACCTATTTTTAATCAAGAAATCTTCAATTTGATCATAAAGGATAAATAACCGCTCAAAATGAACATGTCCACATATCTTATGGAAGTCGAAGTGCAAGTATCTACAGAGATCAACAAATTTAGCATCAGCATAAAAATTATACCAAGACACATATGTGCAAACTGGGAAAATTAGACAAGATTCTACCTCATATCATCGCTAATAATTCTCTGCATTGAAGTGGCAAACTTTTCGGACAAGCGTCCTTCATCACCACGCTATAAAAATAAAGAAAATAAGTTAAACAAATAGTCAAGCGTCGTAAACCTTGGTCCACTACATTTTCTATGGTGGGTTTAGGTAGCATATAAGCGAAACGGGGAAGTTGAAACCTAGAAAACCAACCAACTGTAAAGGGAAAATAAGTTACTAGCGATTTGACCTATATACCATTGACAAAAAGATTTGGCATGAGAAATGTATACACACATATATATACACACACATATATACATACATACATACCGTATTTACAAGATCAATGGCTAAAACATTTCCATATTTCTTGTTTAAATCCAGAAAGTGCCTCTCCGCAACTCGAGACTGCAAAAATAATCATATAAAAGCATCAACCAGTTAAGAGGTATACGTAAGTGAAATATTAGTTAAACAACTAGTTCAACATTGTACACTCACTGCTTTCTCGGGTTTCAGAATCTCAAACTTCGGCTTATATGACAAATCAACAATTTGATCCCAGAGAAAAGGGATTGACCCTCGGACCTACATACAAAAAATCTAAGAACTAGTCTCTATAATGGTTAATCCAATAAAAAGAATATGCATGACGATGAAACCCAAATTTTAAATAAATAGATATGAGGCTACTAAAGATTCCCATTAGTGCCTAAAAGTTCAGATTTATGCACACATTTCATAAGTTAACCAATATGAATTGCTTGTAACTAATTTAAACTTATACCATAATAGACCGTGTAAACCTACCTTTATGGCATCTTAACAGATTTTCCATAAATACATAATCAAAATGCCACATATTAAGTTGGCAGTCCTTTTTTTGAAAGACAATAATATTAAAAGCAGGGAAGAACCCGAAGCAATACACAGTCGAAACAGAGTCTCACATTCTGCAAGGAGTAGAATGCAAAGAAAGAACAATCAACCCACTACAAAAGCAAGGGAATAAGAAAGAGGAAACGATACAAAAGCAGTGATTAAGAGTTTTGACCTTATTGTTGCATTTAGGACAGAGCCTGGAGTCTAGGTCAAAACCCAGTTCATATAGGACTTCCAAAACAACCTCCATATGAAGACGTTGACTTTTTTTGGCACCAAAGAACACCATCGGGTGTTTCCAGCCCCATTATGTGTATCCAACATCCTAATATCCAACAATTCTCTCAATTGTTTTTCATAGTGAAGATCCCATTTGCATCCATATCCCAAACCCACTTATCAGAACCACTTGGATTAAGCGAGACTGGTGGCAACAGTCTCGACAGATCTTCAAACTCTCAACTGGCTCTACTCCTAAGGGATCTATCCCATGTCCACGACCAGTCTTCTCCCCCATTTGGAACAATTATATCCGCAGCTTCACCTTTTTCACCCTATCCAAAGCTGACAAACGAGGAAATCTATCTTTTAATCTACCACCCTCCAACCAACGATCCCACCAAAAGTCGATATCATCCCTATTACCAATACTTCTGCTGAACGAGTCCAAGAAAGATAATCCTAACTCCTCCATTTCTCTTACCGCTTTTATCACTCCTCAAAAGCACCCAAAGCATGCCCCTATTAAATCTACCACTAAATCCACCATCTCTACCGTAAACGCACGAAATAGTTCTATGCCACAACTCCCCTTCCTTCGATTTGAATCTCCACAACCATTTCCCCAGCAAGCCAAACTAAAAGCCCGAATACTCCCCACCCTTAATCCCCCAGTTGAGTATCATAAATAACTTTTCACAGCGATGTTCATCCCCTCCATCGCAATAATGAAAATAAAAGGTGATAGAGGATCTCCTTGTCTAACACCTCGTTCAAGGTTGAACTCTCCCGTAGGGGAGCCGTTGACCAAAATAGAAACAAAGGCAGATGAGAGGCATGAATTAATCCATTTGCACCATCGATCCCCCAACCCCATTTAGAGCATCAAGTTTTCCAAAAACTTCTCGAAATCATCTTTAAAGAGAAAAGCTTTATGACCTGTTTTTTTCATGTAATTCACTACTACATTGGCCACATGGATGTTGTCCACGATACTTCTTCCTTCGATAATTCGATTGAGTGTCGCTAATTACCTCCCTTATTACTGCTTTCAGCTTCTTAGCCAACATTTTAGCGATAATTTTTGCAAAAGGTCCCCAATTTGGCCAATGGGACGAAATTCGCTGAAATAAATCTGGTTACTAACCTTTGGGATCAGCGTCACAAAAGAAGAATTACAGCCCTTGTTTAGTAACCCTTTATCCCAGAACCAATCAAATACCTTCATCACATCAGCCTTGATCGTGTCCCAAAACACCTTCAAGAACTTGAAGCTAAATCTGTCCGAAACAGGAGCTTTCAAACCTCCACATTCCTTAATCACAGACCAAACTTCGAATTCTATGAAGGGGGTTCTGAGTGCTTCAGCTAGATCTCTAGACAACCCTTTGAAATTTGTACCGACAAACCTAGGTCTGAGATTGTCCTCCGTGTCCTCTTTAAATTTGTTGCCAAAAAATTGAAGGCCGCTTCTTTTATTTTTCATAGATCTTTAAGGGTGAGGCTATTTGCACCCTTAAATTTGCTATTTGTACCCAAATGATTAAAACAATGATTTTGTTTTTTTTGTTTTTTTGTGTTTTTTTTGTCTTTTTGTTGTTTTTTCTTTTTTCTATTTTATTTATTTATTTGTATTATATATTTTGTTTTATTTGTATTATATAGTTTAAAAATGTTTTTTTTCTTTTACTTTTTGATTTTATTTAAAAGTAAATAAATATTTATAAATATAAATATTACTAATTTTTTATAATTATATAATTATAAAAATAAAACATAAACATTGCGATTTAAAGCCGAGAATTCGAAAAAATAATTTTGTTTTATGTTCATATTTATTCGCTTTTAGATCGCATATCAGATGTATAAAATTAAAGGTCAATATGGTTAATTGGTCAAAAAACTTGAAAAATAACGAATATTTTTCAAGTTTTTTGACCAATTAACCATATTGACCTTTAATTTTATACATCTGATATGCGATCTAAAAGAGAATAAATATGAACATAAAACAAAATTATTTTTTCGAATTCTCGGCTTTAAATCGCAATGTTTATGTTTTATTTTTATAATTATATAATTATAAAAAATTAGTAATATTTATATTTATAAATATTTATTTACTTTTAAATAAAATCAAAAAGTAAAAGAAAAAAAACATTTTTAAACTATATAATACAAATAAATAAAAATATATAATACAAATAAATAAATAAAATAGAAAAAAGACAAAAAGACAAAAAGACAAAAAAAAACACAAAAAAACAAAAAAAAAACAAAATCATTGTTTTAATCATTTGGGTGCAAATAGCAAATTTAGGGTGCAATTAGCAGTGCCCATCTTTAATCCAGACCCTGTTACACATTACACCAATTATAGAGTTTTTCGAAATTCGTCGTTTGAATAACGAATGAAAAAAAGTTTTGTTCTCATCACCTTCCATAGCCCATTTAACCCTCAATTTTTCTTTCATCATTAAAGTATGTTGTCTCTCCAAGTGCAACCAAGCCATCTTGACCTTATTCCATTCTTCAATCTCCCTCGGACAAGTCAGATTGTTCAGCTAATAACACAAAATCAGTGGCTTTGTTCTTGAGGGTCAAGTCAGATATCAGACTTGAGTTGCCCAAATTTCGATCTGCTCCACTCTTTGATTTCTTGTTTGACTCTCTTCAGCTTGTCTCTAAATATCTTGTAGGGATCCGAAGACCGAGTCGCTGAGCACCATGACTTAATTACCAGATCTTTGAGGCTGGAGTCTTCATGCCATACATTAAAAAACCTGAAAGGTTTCGCTCCAAAGTCTCTATTTGAAGGCTTTAGAAAAACCGGACAGTGATCCGAGTCTCTATTTAATGGATAAGGTTGTCTGTCAGGTCCCGACTTCTTTTTTGGAGAGCTCTCCCTCATCCGGCTTGTTGTCCTTCTTAGGCCTGTTTTCTACAAGGCCTTGATCATGACCCTCTTGAAATTCACAAAGGAAAAGAGCTCATAACGACCGTTTTTTGATTTTCGAATCGTTCACTTCTTTCAAGATGGCGTTGGAGTTGCCACTCCATCCGCCGCCACTAGAAGGCTTTCTTCTCCCCTCGCCGCCCACCACCGATTCCAATCCATCATTGATGCTATCTCCATCATCCTCCGAGATTTCAACATCATCACTCTCTTCTTAATTATCTTCTTCAAGATCGACCAAAAAATCTTTATCAGACGAGTCTTGATTAAGAAAGTTGTCAATCTCGATAGCTCAATATTCCCGTTCCTCGATTCCAACAGAAAAGTGGTCCCCGTCGACAACAATTGGCAACAGAGAGTTTTTTTTTTGGAAGGGTATCCGAGGACATTGCCCCGACTAATCCCGGCAAGGTGAGGCAATTGCCCCAGCTGCTAAAGCGTGCAGCCCTGAGTTTATCCCCAGTGGCCACAAGTTGGAAGCGCCTGGATTCGAACTTCGGGTAGATGGGTTACTAGCCACATCCCCCACAAGCCTTAACCAGTACGCCACAATTGGCAACAGAGAGTTGATATGCCTAAGCTTGTTCGTTAACACCAAAACACTTCCTTTAATCAGGGACCTAGTCTCCAATAAAGAGCAGTTTTTCTATTCAAGAACAATACCCCAGCCTTGAGCAATTCTTTTGAAGGAATCTTTTGTCCAAGCATGAAGGGGAATACCAAAAATATCCAACCAGATTAGTCTACTAGAAAGAGAATCTTCACAATGCCATTTTGCAACTGACTTGAACAACTCTTGCAGCAAACAGTTATTATTGCCCAACAACACTTCTGCAGATTCAGAATTATTAACTTTCAATAATAGTTTTAAACCTGTTTAAGGCTTAATGGAACCTCCACATCCTCCTCCCCACAAACTGATTTAATGTCCTCAATAGAGCATAATTATTTGGTTTCACAGATTAAACTAAATTGTAGGTACTCCTCTTTCAGAAATGAGACTTCCAATTTACAGATGTTGTCATCATCTTTAGTAGAGGTATGATCTCCCACATCCTTCTCACCCATCAGCATTAGTTGCAAGACAATGCTCTATATCTATATCGATGTAGAGCATTATCTATTCTTGCATTGTTAATCGTATTTCTGCTTTGAATCTCGATAATGCAAGATAATGCTTTATGTTTCTCTTTCACTTTGTAGATTTTGTCCGAACTCCATTCCTTCTTCTCTCCCCTGTTCAATATTTTATTTGCCAAATAGATATCCACCAAGTTACCATATCTTTTGAAGACCCTCCCAAGATGACTTGCATTCCAACCTTCTGGGAAGTTGAAAAACATAAACGATACCACTCCTCTTGGAAAATACCTGCTAATTTTCGAGTGAAACCTACCATCGAGATTTCGATTCTCCTTGGATCAAGATCACTGATCTAGCATCTGTGCATCGCCCCAAGACACCTCTCTTTATCTCACCAACCCTCTCTCATTCTCTCTCTATCTCGCCAACCCTCTCTCTATATATGCATTCCCAATACATTAACTATTGTTCAAGTTAATTCATATAATCAAAGCTACTGACAACTGACATACCATGTACAAAATGCGAATGAATAACATTTTAGAAGCAAAACACCAACAATTATTCACTTTAAATGCCTTTTTAAAGGAGTCTGACGACCGCACATCAAAGATATATAACATGGACATCTAAGGGAAAAACACAAGTATATGGAAGTATACCTGTACAAATGACGCTGTATACCCTTTTAATTGTATGATTTGTTCACTTTCCACAAAATTTGCTACATACCCATCAAGATCAGCCCCTCTTCTCCACATCCGAGTCCCTACTCAGATTTATAAGGGACACAAATTAACAATCATGTCTATTAGTGTGACTAAAGAAAGGTAATGCTACATAATTTATCTTTTAGTTCAATGACATTAAGGGAACATTATTCTACGATGTGAAATTTTTCTGTAAAAATATATGAAAAGATTAACTTTGTGTTGTGCATTGCTTTTCGAGCCATACCATTTCTTCTAGTACACCTCCTTGCTATCAGGGTGACGTCTATAATATCTTTTCCAATTGCTGCTTGAAAGTTCTGGTAAGCTGGAACCAAGTTAAGGAAATGACAGTTGAACAATTCTGCAAAAAACTCAAGTTGATCTACCAGTTGACAGAAAAAGGATACTCCCTTGAATAATAGGAAGAATGTACGGATCGAGCTTCTGCATGTTGTCAATTTGTCCGCCATCAGGAATATGAAAAGTTTAGAAGCAATTGAGCTTAGGCACGTGCTAAAAAGATGGAAAAGCTAACCTTGTTATCTATGAGAAATTCCAACATATAATTATTCCATAAGAACCGAGGCTCTGCCTGTGACAGGGAATTTCCAGGTGTGTTTCAGATGAATAAAAGAGGCATATTGCATGCTGAAAAATCATCATTCTTGATATATAATACTCGTATTGGGTTGGGTTAAGGGGAAGACCACAAAGAAATGGAAAACTGAGGAATACCCTAGTAACCATTCATCTGTATGGCATGCACATGTGCATAAAAGTAATTTGTCTGGTATGCACATGTGCTTATTGTACAGATGAATGGTTATTAAGGTGCTCCTCAGTTTTCCATTCTTTGTGGTTTCCCCTGACCCCGAGTCTACTCGTATATGGTCAGATAAAAGTGAAACTGAGGAACACCCTCGTAACCATTCATCTGGACGGTATGCACATGTGCATACAAGTTATTTGTAACATGCACACGTGCATAAAAACCAAAAAACAGCTTCAATTACTTGTATACACATGTGCATACAGTTCAAATGAACGGTTACCAGTGTGTTCTTTAGTTTTTCGTTTTTTAAGGTTTTCCCTTGAACCTCCCTATATATATATATATATATGCAGCCTTAAGAAACTGCTTGAGTTATGAAACAACTATCAGAATACCAAAGACCTTCAGTTTTGAGGCAATACTTACCTGCCTCCAGAGAGGAAGCCAACTTGATTCATCACCCAAGTCATTCAACCGTTGGGCACTGCAAAATGGAAATGTAAACAAGTTCATCACCTTGAGATCAAGAACTTAATATTTACTGATCTTAAATGACAAGAATCATAAATATGGAGAAGATATCAGACCTTAGTGTTATATTGACATCATATGAAAAATAAAGGCCAGGTGTTTTCTCGGCAACTTTTAACAGGCCATAAAACTCGGCCTCCATCTTTTTCTGCCAGAAATGGAAAAAGGTTACACACTTTCATATCCTATCACCTACCAAACAAAAGAAATCCAAAACAGTAGTTTCACCTTTTCATCACGGGCGTTCTTTGCCGTACGATCACACGGAAAAACTTTCAGTGACAAAATTTTGTAGATGGGATGGCCTAAGTATGACCCAACACATTCACGTTTTGTTATAACTAACAAATACGATCCTGCCAACATATAGAAACCGTTTAAAGAGTCATATAAATGAAAACTTCACTGCAGAAAGAAGATGTGCAGAACTCTGAAAATCACAATTATAAACCACAAATTAAACTCTTAGCTCAATAATTGTTTGTAAAGAACACTGAAAATCAGTTAGTCAAACTTTTACCCAATATTTACCATATCCTTTTTTGGTTAAAATTTTCATCAAACATTTTCCATTACAAATGAAAAACAGAACAGCATTTAAGCTGTAGGCTGAACTACCTTAAGCATACTCTAATTTGGCATAAACTCTAAATGGCGTTTTATTTAATAGTTTACGTCATTTCACAAGAAAAAAAACAGTACAAAATCTTATGCCTGAAGTAAGATGCTTGTATCCCATTTCTCATATCAATTCCTGAAACCATATGAAGCCTGATTTCTTGATTCTAATCACCAAAATATCAAATAACATAACATTGACAGATAATATGTAGCTGAGTACCAAGCTATGTGCCTGAAACATGCACACTGTTCAAAATCCTAGTGTCTACTTATTTGCAAACCAAACCTTTGTATCATGACTTTTGAGCTTTCCATATAATTATGCACCAAAATTTTGTTTTCTTTCTAGTACTATAATCATCCTCTGACCTGCCAAAAGCTTTAGTATCCCAACGACACCATAAATTGTCTGAATTTTAGGAACACGAACTGTCGTGCAATGTGGGACTTCATCTACATAAAACAAAAGTTATAAGATTCATTAACTGGGATTTGATGCATAAATCATTGAAACCAACATATTAAAACCACCCAACTCTACTAAAATCAAATCCCAGTGATCAAATCTCGACACAATTGAATATTGTACATGAATAATGAACATAAAATACAAACTTCAAGTGATCAGTTGACACCCAGCCCATGCATTTCAATCTAATCTATACTATATTATAAAGCATTTGAAAAAACTCTTAAAAACAAGTTTTTATGCATCAAGTACTGTTTATATATGCATATTACTTACAATTCAAGATTACAAGTAATGATGCATGAGTACAACTATTTAAAGCTTCATGTTTAAATTTGTAAGTAACTGATAAACATAATCAAATAAATGATAAACATTGTATACAAAAAATATAATCAGATAATTATGAACTCTAACAGAATACTTAATTAATTTTAAAAAAACATTATATTATTAAACCTAATGTGCATATTATAAAATCTACAGAGGCAAAAAAATAAAACGAAACATTAGAATCAAGATGCATTGGGTGAGTAGACTTCTAGTATATCAATAATACAAGCAATAAATACTGAAAAAATAAATAAAAAACAAACAAACAAACAAACCAACAAGAGCCAAAGAGCCATCTCGATGAACAGCCAAACAAGAACCAGAGGCAACATCAAGGGGTTCCGCAACGTATTGATCAGGTAACTCCCATAATCTCATGCGAGTATACAATTTCCGAGATTTCTCCGTCTTCTCCATCGTAAATCTCCGATTATCTTTCCCCTTCGATCCCTAATAAGCCATTTCTATAAAATTGCATAGAATTTTCTGGGAAAATTGGTCTGGATTATTTGATTTTCCTACAAGAACCCTTGGAGAACGATTTTGAAAATGGAAAGGGGGAGAGTGAAGACGAGCGGAATAAACTCGAAAAAACGAGAATGTGGAAAACCGCCCGCTTGTTAACAGAAAAGCGCTTAGATTTCGGGAAATTTGTACGGATTTAGAAGTTCGTTATAATTACATTAAGCCCCCTATAATATTACATAACTACACTCAAACCCCTTAGGCCATCAGTACGGAGGGAATCTTTCAAATATTCCACTCCACATCAGCGCCACATCAGCTTTTCTTCCATCCCTCACTCGATCCCTAACGATCCCTAAACACCCGTACCCCATTCCCTCAAACCCTTTTGCCACCTCATTTATTTTAATTCTTATTTCATTTATCTAATCCACGTGTTGACTTCTTATTGGACCAAACCCTTTTTTTTTAAAATGCTTCGGGGTGAAACGGGGTGGGGATCCCGCATTCCATCCCTTCCCGCTGATACCGCATGAGGCGTACCCCATCCCGCACCATACCGCCCTCCACCCCGAGCCCATCCCCGCTGGGTTACGGATGGCCTTATACTAAAGCTCATGTCATCAAAACAGTAACCTTAAAATAAAGGAAATGGATGGAAAAGCATATGAGAGAAAAGAAAGAAAAGGAAAGCAATTTTTTTATTTTTGTTCTTGAAAGAAAAGAAGAATGAAGAAAAGGAAAAGAAAAGAAATAAAATATTTTTTCATGTTCTTGAACAGGAGAGAAAGAGAAGGAAATACGTCATTTTTACTAATATACCCTTAAAAAATATATCTTTTATAACGAAAGATCAGATGGTTTTGTAGTTTTAATCATTTTAGTAATTTTTTTAAATGTTTTTAATTTCATTCTTTTCTTTTCCTTCCCTTTCCTCCCACATTTGGAAGGAAATTTATCATTATTTGACTTCTGTTTCATTTTCTTTCTTTCCTAAAAGAGTTTCGAGAACACGAGGTATTTTTACTTTCTTCCCCTCCCCCTCCCTTTCCTTCGTAAAACACGCATTTTAATCATTTTTTTAAGTTTCAACTCCATTCCAAAATAAATATCCACAATGAAGATGGTGGACGGGATTAAAAGTATGCAATTATCGCACTTTTTTTAAAGGCAAGGCAATATAATTAAAAGAAGAAGTGAATGTACAGAAAAACAAGGGCTACGGATTCAGCAAGAAGTAGAAAACAAGCCTAACACCTGACAAAAGGAATTTTAAAACAAAAAGAAAAAGCCGCCGAGAAACCTAAAGCGGACAAAACGAAAATAAAGCACGACAAACCTAGCAAGTAGCAACAACGAAACCAACCGAAGCTAACGAACACACTCACCAAATAATAGAGACATTAAATTTCTTCATCTTATATTTAAGGGTAAAATAAAAAAGTAACTATTTACTTTTGAAAGTGAGCACTTATTTTAAGATAGAGGAAGTATAATTTATAGAAACGACAAACGAACACTTTTCTCTTTAAATGATATTTAAAACATTGACTTTTAAGTACCGCATTCAATGAATGGTAAGTTCTATTTTTGAATCTTTTCTACCAAATTCATATTTGGAGTTGTTAATTATTCCAGGGGTCGTTTATCAAACATTTATTGTAAGATCCCACATTGGTTGGGGAGGGGAACAAATGTTGCCTTATAAGAGGAACTTGATACCTCATCTATCAGACGTGTTTTAAAACCGTGAGTCAAGGTGTGTGGACAATGCGGACAGTATCTGGTACGGTTGGCCTGGGATGTTACAGTTGGTATCAGAGTCAGGAACCGGACTGGTGTGTCAGCGAGGACGTTGGGCTCCCAAGGGGGGTGAATTTGTAAGATCTCACATTGGTTGGGGAGGGGAACAAAGGTTGTCTTATAAGAGAGACTTGAAAGTTGAAACCTCCCCTATCAGACACGTTTTAAAACCATGAGTCCAGGTGTGTAGACAATGCGGACAATATCTGATATGGTTGGCCTGGGATGTTACTATCGGCAAGAGTCACCACTATCATTTATCTTATAGAGTAACATGTTTGGCCAACAAAATGGATTGATGATGAGCCTTTATAACTCGGTAAGCGTTTATCGGGTAAGACTCTCGATCCTTATCTTCCCTCTTGCCTGATAAGATTCTCAGTCCTTGAGTTTCGAACCGACATTGAATTTTTAGTTTGATCGGTTTTAGGTTTGAGAGGTTGTTGATTTGGTGTCTACCAATTATACCTACAAAACCACTACAAATTTCTATACTTGCAGAAATTTGGTGTCTACCAAATGTTCTGTATCATACGTTAACTCGTTAAAAATGACCATTATACCCATCTATCAGAATTGATTGAAAATTATTGTTTACCAAATGTACCAACTACCAAAGAAATGCATTAAAAGAAGTTTGTAGCACAATTACACATTAAAAGAAGTTTACAACGAAACGAAATTCGAGAAGATAGATCCGAAAAGACCATTCCGCATCAGATACTAATCGTTGATGATATACGACATTTGTATATACACATGGCTCACAACTTCCTATTGACCGGGATTTCCCAATAGTCGCTCAACCGCAGCATGAACATTACCAGCGGTGGCCGCCAGTGCTTGAAGATTCTCAAGCGTATCAAAAAACCCCATTTCTTGTAGCTGTGCGAGTTGGGCGGCGTACCGTTCTTCTGGCGGCACTGAAAAAGGAAACGGTGAGTTTTATCCATCTATCTATCTATCTATCTATATATATATATATATATATATGAGATATCTATAATCTATAATTATCTCTAATAAAAAACGAGTATTGGGATGGTGAAGAGGTTACCGTTAGAGTTGTTGGGTGTAGTGAAGCCTCCGGTTCCCAGTCCATTAAACATGTTTCTCAGCATATCTAGTCCAATGTTAGCAGGAGCACCTGATGTTGCAGTAAAGATATAAATAGAGGGGCAGAAGAGGGAACTTTATAAATACTCCCTCCGTTTGTATTCACGTTTCTATTATAATATGTTAGAAAATAAGTGTCTTTTCTCAAAAGTGCCTACGAAATTTGTTGCTTCGTCTATCATTAGGGGTAAATTGGTCATTTAGTTAAGTAAAAAGTGTAATATTAACACGTTCTAAAACTGCGTGCCTTTTTCACGTGGACATTTATTTGGAGAATGTCTACATTAAAAGCCCAAAACGAACAGTAATTATTTAAATCCATAGGGACAAGTTCATGGGAAGACCGTAAAAAAATGATAAACCGAGGAACACCCCTGGTAAACATTCATCTAGACGGTATGCATGTGTGCATACTTAATTTGTAAGCAATTTGTCCGGTATGCACATGTGCATAAAAACCAAAAAACAACTTCAATCACTTGTATGCACATGTGCATACTGTCCTGATGAACGATTACCGAGTCTTCCTCAATTCCTCGGTTTACTAAAAATCAGCTTCTATGTTGTGAAGCCAATTGCTTTAAGCTCAATTTAAACAGTCGTCTAAAGTATTATGTGACCTCGTAATTATTTCCCTAATCGTATGAATGAAAAGCAATGCGGGATCTTGAAAATCAAATTCTGGGTTTTCTTACAAGGAAAAGCAAACAGATATGGTGTTATTGGAAAAAGAAGTACCTGGTCCTCCACCCGTTTGACTCACATCCCTGCATACAAAAGTTTGAATTTCATAATCGTATATATAGAATTATGAACACGTACGAAATCAATATTTGGTGAGAATAGTAGGAACGTTATAAAAAAATGTTTACTGATGTTAACATGAAACATATTAAGCAACTTTCTCAATTTACTATATACCGAAGCTGCTTTATAAGTCACCTCGCTTTCATTTCTATTTTTTTCACAGTAGTGTTGCATTGACTACACCCAACCCTCCATCATTGAAATTATACTTTCTTTGCTTGCTAATAATTTCACTATTAAAAGTAAAAAAACAACAACTTAAAGTTGACTTTCCAGATACTTTTCAAACTCATAACTGAATCATTACTTCACTAGATCTGGTTTGCATATATAAGTAGCACCATCCCTCAGGCTTTACCCTTTTACCCCTTACCCTAATTACTACTTCCAACACTTGAAGTTGTTCAATATCATATAAGTGATGAGGGAGGTTCGGGGAAAACCTCAAAAAAAATAGAAAACTAAGAAACACCCTGGTAGCCCTTCATCCGGATGGTATGCACTTGTGCATCAAAGTAAATTAAGTTGTTTTTTGGTTTTTATGCACGTGTGCATGTTACAAATTACTTGTATGCACAAGTGTATATCGTCCGGATTTATGGCTAACAGGGTGTTCCTAAGTTTTCCATTTTTTTGAGGTTTTCCCCTAAACCTAACCCTATAAGTTATAACTATTATATATATATATATATATATATATATATATTTAACAATTTCATTTAATGATCAACCCTAGTCCATAACTGGCTTCAAGATATCTACATTTAACCAAAATGAGAACAAAGGTTGGAGCTAATTTACCCGGTGCTCTGTTGCCGATCAAGTTGGGAGAAAAGAGATTGCTGCAGCGCCATCATTTGCTGGAATAGCAAGAATATATAAGAGTCAGGGGATGAACAAAAATAATACAACATGAAAGACCAGAAGTTAAGGCATATACGATTTACACATAAGTCGCACATCACATCTAGTTATTTATTGAACTTGATTCAGATAGTCATAAAAACCAACTATATAGGAAATTTGTAATGAAAAAAACTCTAAACGTATTGACCACAATAGATAAACTAACTATATAGGAAATTAAAAGTTTTACTTTCATGTCTTCCTGCTTGGGAAAAAGGCTCGTCTTTTGTGGATTCGGTTAAAAGATGGACCAGATAAAGACTCGTCTTTTGTGGATTTGGTTAAAAGATGGACCAGATAAAGACTAGTCCGTTTTTGGACCAGATAAACCCCTGTTTGGATTTTTTTTTTCCTTTTATTAAGAGATACCAATTTGGGGAAAAGTGATATTCGAATTGCCAAACTAGTAATTGCAGTACAAAGTTGTGTAAAGTGCAAGTATTCAAACTAATCGTAGTATGCGTTTGTTTAGTTATACCTTATCAAATTGCAAGTACCATTTGTGTAGAAGAGAGAAAAAACAAAGAGGGAGGCAGATGGGGACATGAAATGGTCAAATTGCCATATGAATGATACAAGCTATGCATTAAAGTGTTGTATAAAGTGCATATTATGTAATTAGTTGTACTATGTGCATGTTTACTTGTACATTGTCAAGATTTTAATTACTACTCTAATACAAGAAAATCCATTATAAAAAAGACATAAAAGCCACGTTATAAAAGAAATGTTAACTTGCCAAGCGAGAAATGCAATAAAATGTCATCTTGAATGTACCTGCATGGTCTCAGGTGAAGTCATTTGACGAATGAAGTCGGGGTTTTGCATCATCTGTGAAATAGCTGGATTTTGCATAAGCTGACTCATCGCATTCAGATCAGGGGTGGAACCTAAATTTCCTTCTAGACCTGGAATTCCATGTCCACCTAACCCAACAGGTGGCGTCGACCTATCACCACCACCGCCACCAGCCGCCCAAGGATTGGGAAGAGGATCGGTATTAGGAGCAGGAGAACCTGTAGTTGTTTCAGCACCATGCCCCCCTTGGATACCACCCAAGAGAGCTGCAAATGGATCATGCCCCCCACCCATTGTTGTTGCATTAAGGAAAGGTTCCTGAACATTTTCATACATGCGCCTAAGCATGTTAAATCCTTCAGGAGAAGATTCAATATTACTCATTGCTCTATCTGTGTTTCGCATCATTTCACGCATGAGTTCGGGGTTTCTTGCAGCGTCCATCGTCTGACTGAGAATGGCTGGATCATTAAGCATGTGTCCAAACTCCGGATTCCGTTCAATAATATCACGCATTTCAGGATTACTCGTCATCATGTTGCGTATGACATCTGGATTATTCATTAAGTTCTGAACAAGAGGCAGATCCATCAGATCTCGCATCATGTTAGGATTCTGAGTCAACTGTTGCTGTATCTGTTCAAGTTCTGAATCAACTGTTGCACCAGATGGAGTGATACTTGGTAGAGCTCTGGTAGTGGCTGTCCCTGCTGACTTATTGGATTCAGCAGGTACAAAACCACGAACCAAATGAACAGTGTGCTCTGCCTCCAAACCTATGAATCAGAAACAACCAAATAATAATAATAAACAATAAGGAATCTCTCACAGATGCAATTGTTAATAGCAAACTATCAGAACAACTATAATCACAAAATATTAACAAATAACCAATCAGCACTCATATGAACCCTACCATTTCCAACATAATGAGAACTATCAGAACAACTATAATCACAAAATATTAACAAATAAACAATTAGCACTCATATGAACCCTACCATTTCCAACATAATGAGGAAACATATAAAGTAAATAATCAATTAGGACTTAATAGAAGTAGAATACCATAGCTCTTAAGAGTCTGATCGTCTTTAAGAATGCGGCCTTTATAAATCAAACGCTGCTGTTCCGCAGGGATATCACAGTTCTGTGCAAGCACAGATTTGAATGATTCAACGGACGATTCGAGGCTCACCTGAACGGCGAACTTCGTGCCGCTAGAACATCGTATGTTAACGGCAACAGCGTCACCGCCGTCAGCCTTCTTCACTTCAATTCCATCATCACTACCCTCGCCTCCGCCTCCCATCTTATTCTCCCCCTAATTATGGAGGTTTTTGAGTCTTTATTGAATCGAAATAACAAAGTAACACCGAGAATCAAACTGCAAGAGTTGCTGATTGATTTGAAACCTACAAAACCAGAAATCAAATGCTTTGAAAGCTTGAGGAGAAGGAAGTATCTCTGTGCGTGTGCAATTCACGAAACGTATCTGTGCGTTTTCTTGTAATAAAATAGCAATAAAATTTAATTGGAGAAGAAGAAAACTAATTTACATATTCACCCCTGAACTATATATGAGATTAGCTAACTCTTCCTTAACAACTAAAAATCACAATTTTGCCCCTTCGAATGTCTAACAATTCTCCCTTAGGTAGCGTTTGGTATGCAGACTGGATGGGACGGGACATGACAGGACAGAACAGGACTGGACTAGAGGAGATGATTTTAATCTAGGTTTAGCTATCTGATGTTGGTAAAAAAAAGTATTTTAGTAATCTTATGTTTTAGTCCCATGTTGTTCCACCAAGTTTTGTCTAATGAAAACTTATTTTTGTCCCATGGCATACCAAACATGGGACTATTTTTTTGTCTCGTCCCACCCAGTCTGCATACCAAACGCATCCTTAGTAATTTAGGTGATCTTTGTCGACCATAAGCTATTATTGAAATTATTGATAAAGTCTCCGTTCGATAAGTCATATAGTTTTGAAAATTAATTCACGTAGTGTCAACAAGTTTGAGCTTTTCTCGGTTTTTAGGTCATTTTATTGTAATTGCAATGTCTTTTGTTTTTTTTTTCTATTTTAGGCACTGCATCACCAAAAATAGCAACATATAACATTGCCTAAATGGCACGCTCTTTCTATTGTCAAACCCACCGATGAGGGAAGATTTTGGTTGATAACGTAATAGTCAACATATTGATTCAATTCACTGTTACGTACAAACAAAAACACAAATAAAACTCAAAACGTTTTCGTTCTATAGTTCTAAGATTAGGGAGTTAAACGTTTTCGTTCTATATACAAGTGTTTACGACATAAATTCAATTTGCTAATCGTGGCGGTTCTAAGATTAGGGAGTTAAACGTGCATGTAATAATTTTCAAATAACATGGATGGATGGATATAAAAAACTGTATCATAAAACGACATAATTAAATACGCTAAGAAAATTATAACCCGACTGAATCAAACGGTTTGTTATGATTATTGTAAAATGGAAAACAAATCATAAAGATCAATTGTAGAATATGTTCAACATGAACAAATTAGCTATTTGGTTGTTCACACATTTTGAACCACCATTAGAGAAATTGTAACCCACCCCCCACCCCCAAAAACCAAGGGCAACAAGGGAAAGTTGCTAAAATTATTAAATTCTAAACCAGCCCCTACAGAATAACTCAGTTGTTAAAACCAACCCCAAAGTTTCATTAGTTAGTATTAGCAGCTCTCCTCTTCAACAATAAACTTTGCTGGCTCACACTTTGCAGCATAGCCAAACTTTGAAGTGTTGTACTTCCTGTAAACCCCAGTTAATCTCCCTGTTGCTGCCTTTTGGTGGTATACCACAATCATCTTTGAGCATTCCCTTTATAAAGAAAAGTCAACAAAAAAAGTCAACAAACTTTGAAATTTTATATGGGTCTCCCCGAAATTATGAACTTGTTCACGGGTTTGCGTTAATTCGGAAATGTGGATATAGTATGTAAAGAAAGGTTTATTATGGCTTTTTATGGGTCTGCCCGAAACTGTAAACTTGTTTACGGGTTTGCGTTAATTCGGAAATGTGGAGATAGTATGGAAAGAAAGGTTTATTATGGCTTTTTTGGTATCCCACAATCATTCCCTTTAAGAAAAGTCAACAAAAGTCAACAAAATTCGAAATTTATTTTATGGGTCTGCCCGAAACAATAAACTTGTTTACGGGTTTGCGTTAATTCGGAAATATGGAAAATTAAAAGAAGAGTGAATTACACCGGTGGTCCCTATGGTTTATCAAATATTTGGATTTGGTCCCTAAAGAACACTATCTACGGTGGTGAAAGAAAAGTAAGCATAAGAGGACAACGAGTGAAAATAAATTAAAAAGTTAGGGACCACCACTGTAGATAGTGTTCTTTAGGGATCACCGGTGTAATTCACTCTTAAAAGAATGAAGGCAAAAAAGGTTGATGGATTTTCGTGGTATTTTTATAACCATCTTTGAGCATTCCCTTTGAGAGAAAGGTCAAAAAGTCAACAAAATTCGATATTTATTTTATGGGTCTGCCTGAAACGGTAAACTTGTTTACGGGTTTGCGTTAATTCGGAAATATGGAAATTTAAAAAGATTAATGGCTTACAGAAGCTGATCTTCAGAGTAGTTTGTATGCCATTCACAAGTCTTGGACCATTGCTTCAGCCCATAAAGACTGCACTGAGCCGCGTAGACCGAAGCTGCCGCCAAGAACGATGGCGCGAATTTGATCATCTCGTATTCCACCAGGCAAAGCTCCATCAAGAAAAACGACATTTGCTCGAGTTTTGACTCAGATTGAGCTGCCTTCAGAAATCTTTTCAAGAACACATATGGGGTTGGAACTGACATATTGAACTCTAATGTGTTCAACATTAATTTTTCCTAAAAAAAACCACAAAAACAAGATCAAAATCAGTTTTCAAGAAGTTCCCCCAGATGCACACAAACCAACATCAAGTAAAAATCTTTTTAACTTTAGTACCATTTCAAGATTTCACCCATATGCACATAAAACAAGATCAAAGTAAAGGAAAAATCTTTTTAACTTTAGTAAATACAACAAGATCAAAATAAAAGGAAAAATCTTGTAAACTTTAGTACCATTTCAAGAATTTCGGTTCTTGAGTAAGCTTTGTCGGAGATGAAGATCAAATCATCGACAACGGGCACCGAAACTTCCTCATATTTACATGCCAAAAGCATGGCAACCAAACCAACCAATTGCAGCTTCTTTCTAGCCATACTTTGTTTAGCCAAGAACCTGTCTATGAGGTTAACTGTCAAGAACAGTGTCTCATGTTGAAGGTCAAACTTGTGGTGGACCTGATTTGATTTTGATCATCTTTTGTTAGTAAATTATTGAAATATAAAGCAAAACTGCTTATCCCTTAAAGGGTATGATGGGAATTTCAAATTTTGATACTTGACAATTGACATAGCCAAAAGTTACCTCAATAAGCCAGTCAATTAGTATGGCTCTCATCCTTTCATTGATATCAGATTGTTGTGTTAACATATAGTTTGGTGAAACCATGCCATAACTCTGCCATTCCGTAAAACCGAAACCGAATTAGTATATAAACATCAAATTAATAGTCTTTTTCATGTGGGTATCCATTTTCAACACCATAATTAGTATATAAAGATCAAATTAGTGGTCCTTTTCATGTGGGTGTCCATTTTTAATCACCAAGATTGTGTTTTTACCTCCATCTTTCTATAATGAGCATAAAGATCTTCAACATATTCAACAACAGCAAGGGGATTTTTGGTGTCGGAAATGTCGATATCAACAACCGGTTCTACAAATATATCCTCCATTTCAACCTCCTGCTAAAAATTAATAATTAAATTTAAATTTAACAATTTAAAGAATTCAGATTTATGGACAAGAAAAACAAAGGAAGATGGATGAATACCACAAGATTCTTTTGAGGTTCTGTTTTTTCTAAGGACATGGGCACAGGTTGATCCTCCACATCTTCCCATACTTTAAAACTCTCAGTTGATTGTTTTGGCTTCAAAACATCCTGAAATTGTGATGGGTTCATTCATCAATAAAAAAATAGCAAATTAAAAATAAAAAAAATAAAAACTTCATGGGTATGCAGTGAAAGAGATGAATTACCTCAGGGAAACACTGTTTCTTGTTGGCAATTTGAGCAGCAAGTTTCCTTTATTCGAAACAAAAGTAAAATTAGTACACCCAAGATTCGATTTCGAGTTTCAAAACCAAAAATTTCTCAAAAATGGTGCCAAGGTTAGATCTTAACCTTGTGATTGGCCTATGAACTTGATTCACACCACTGTTCTCATTGTTTCCATTTGCACTAAAAGACCAAATAATAGTTTTAAAAAAGTCAGCTAAAATGTATCTAATATAATGAGAATTATGAGTAACATAATAACTTTGAAGACAAAAATAATGAACACATACTGTGGTAAAGCTCTCTTGTTGACAACACAAGGGCAATTTGGTAAAACTCCACCTCTTTGATTAATGGTACCCAAAGCTCTTCTGTTATGGCTAATCTCAACACCAAACTTTCTAGTACCCATCTTCTCTCCTCCTTTTACTTCACAAATCCAAACACAAAAGTCAAAATAAATAAATAAAAACACCAATTAGTAAGATTTAAGATTTAGGGTTTTCAAATTCAAACTTGTAAGCTGCTAGAAAATCTTAGATCTATCTTTGTTTTGACTTGACAAATGAAAAATAAAACAAAATAGAAAAAGAAAACCCCAATCCACAAACGAAATCATCCCTAGATTTGAATTTAGGGTTTTTTTTCAAATTCAAAAATCTTGATCTAACTTTAATCAATCTTTTGAGTTTACGAAACACCCCTCTTCTCTACTTCAACTTAGCAAATACAAACAATTTTTACCAAGATTTGGGTTTTCAAGATTCATAAAAACAAGATTTGGGTTTAGGGTTTTGAAGCTCAAAAGAGAAACTTGATCCAACTCAAAAGATTCATAAAAACAAGATTTTTACCTTGCAGATTTGTGGGTTTCTTGTTATCAACTGAAATCTCCATTGATTTGATTAAACGAATACAAATCTGAAGAAATTAATCGAAACCCAACTCAAAAGATCTTGCAATCGATCAAACCCACAAAGCAAAGAACCCTAGGATGTAGATTAAGAGCATTTAATTGAAAAATCTACACTTTTGGGTGCATTTAGTGGGGGGAAGAAGATGAACAGATGAATGGAGAGAGAGAAGAGAAGAGAGAAGAATGGGGGAAGTGTGTTGTCTGAAGGAGGGGTAATTATATTTGAAATCAACGGCTAGTAAAATATTTCCGTTGGATTTAAGATATAAACATATGACTTTTTTTAGGTCTTTTGGGCAGCAACCCAGCAACGGTCAGGTTTTGGATTGAATGTATGCATGTGGTAGACACCTTTCATTTCAAATCTTTTTTTTTAATAATTTATTAATTAATATTTGTCAAAAAAAATTATCTTTTTTGAGTAAAGTTCTTTTTTGGTCCTCCGCATTTAACCTTTTCAACGGTTTTCATCCCTAAAGTTCATTTTCTTACTTTAGCCCCTCACGTTTGATAGCTCGCAACAGAATTCGTCCCTTGACTTAACGTCTGTTAATTTTTTCTATTAAATCCAATTCAATGGGGGATATTTTAGTCATTTCACCTGTTTTCCTAGTCATTAAACCACATGGACCAAAACACGTAATTTAATTTATATTATTTTAAAACCACAGGGGCCAATAATGAAATTTACTCTATCTACATATCTCCGTGTCTCTCCATATATATATAGAGAGAGAGACAGACAAAGACAGAGACAACGATATATATATATATATATGGGCTTAATCAAATAAGAATTATTTAGTTTGTGATAACTGTAAGAACCAATATTAGCCACTCATTTCAAACAAAATTACCAAAATTAATAATTTCCTAATTTTTAGCTTAATATGTGGCTCACATTGGTTCTTACAGTTACTACAAAATAACTAGTTCTTCCTTGAATGACCTCATATATATATATATATATATATAGAGAGAGAGAGAGAGAGAGACATGAACAGAGGATCGGATGTCACTACCCTTCGTCGGAGAACATCGTTACCCTTCGTCGGAGAACATCTACCCTTCGATCTTTGTCCATCTTCATCCCTTCCAAAACTCAACCACTGCCATCACCAGGGGTTTAGGTTTCTCGATTGAACGCAAGTAGGGACTAAAATAGAATTTAACAAAAACATGTGAAATGACTAAAATACCCCTCATTAAATTGGATTTAACAGAAAAAAGTTAACATACGTTAAGTCAAGGGACGAAATCTGTTGCGAGCTGTCAAACGTGAGAGCTAAAGTGAGAAAATAAACTTTAGGGATGAAAAGTTGAAAGGTTTAAACTTGGAGGACCAAAAGTAAACTTTACTCATCTTTTTATAAATAAATTACAAAATCAGACCCTAAACCATTCTAAAGTGACCAAATCTAGAGAAAACTCATCTTGACCAAAATTTTAAAAATTGTAGTTCTATTAAATGGTGTACATATATTTTTTGTATAATATCAATAGATTTTTACAATCTTTTATTATTCTTCAATGTTTTACATATGAATCGTTTAACGTCATCTTTTTTAAATTGCCGCGAAATTTTATTTGGTCCGGGATATTTGGTGATTTTGAAATTTTTGTTCAATTTTTTGTACCAAAAAGGAATAAGTATTCATCATCTTTTTTTTTCAAAATGGAAAATTTTCTAAAAATGATTCCTTATGAAAGAAAATTATTGTTTTATTGTTCGCATCAATAACGGTCATTAAAATTAAATGTTTACGAAAGATTAATAATATTTTAGTAAATATATTAAATTGTTTGATGTTATAATGAAGAAGTTGTTAAAGTTTAATATTTTTTTTTAGATTTTGAATTTGATTCTTTTTTTAAACAAATTCTAAAAAATTTGTTAAAGATTTTCTCATGGAACTAGTTTCTCCATTTATGGAGTAAAGTAAATGTTTATGTACATGCTACTTTTTTAAGACTCTATTCAATAAGATATTTATTGAATTTATTTGGTTTTGTTTGATTTTAAATGAAATGTTTATTTATTATTAATGCAAATTCCATACATTTTCTTATGGAAAGTTATTGAAATTTGTAATATCTTAAATATATGGTCAATCATTGAATATTTATAAAGTTATTTATTACGTACACAAAAGATTAAGGGTATGTTTGGTAAATTAGTTGATAGCTGATAAATTAGTTGTTGACTAATAAGCTGACTGGTAGCTGATAAACTACCTGATGAACAAGTTACGTTTGGTAAAAATTAGCTTATAAACATGTAAAATGACTAAAAAAACATATTCAAAGAATTATCAGTTACAATATTTAATTATATAATTCAAACAAATAATAGCAATATAATATGTTAGTTAATACAACCAATGTAATAAATAAAAATTAAATAATATAACATGTTAATTAAAACAATTTAAAATTTATTATTACATGTATACTATAAATTTTGAATTTGTTAAAACAAGTTTTAGAAAAATATATCTTAACTTATGATTTTAAATAACTGTTACATACAATATGAAAAAATAATCAAATAATAATTAAAAAGATAATAGTAATTGATAGTTAAAATATATTGATTAATATTAAAAACTAAATAAAAATAATTTATATGATTAACAATAACTCTAAATAATTAAAAACTAATATCAATGTATAATTAAGATTTAATTTAATAATTTTCAGTTAATATTAATTAATTTATTAATCAATAATAATTAAATTTAAAAAACTAATATTTATTTATATTAATAGTTAATAAATAATCATTAATATTAATAAAAACAACATTGAAATATTCACAAAAAACAACTGAAAAGCTACTTCAGGTAACGTTTCAAAAAGCTAGCTAATAAGCTAGATTATGGTCATCCAGTACCTAGCTTATAAACTAGCTATTTTTGCCAAACAATGCCTAAAAAGTAGTTTAGATTATGGTCATTCAGTACGTAGCTTATAAGCACTTATTTTTTAAATATGATAATTATAAGATAACTAGAAATGTATTTATGTAATGTTACGTGGTTTTGAAATTTTGAATTTATACCTTCAATTGTGATTCATATTTTGCTCGATTTTATTTTAAAGTCTAGAGAAAGCTAGAGATCGGTTGATTATTATTTATTTTAAAGTATATATTCAAGCTAAACATTATAAAATTTTAATTTCTGTTTTAGTTTTAGTTTTAGTTTATTAACTTTATGTTTTTTACTTTAAAGTTTTATCGTAATTTAGATTTAAAGTAAAAAAATATAATTTAGTTTGGTTTAATTATGCTTTTTATTAAAAATAATGATAAGAGTATTTCTAGGGGCTTGATTTAAATGATATTTATATTTTATATTTAAAATTAAAAAAGATAATTATTTTAATACAGAATAAAAATAAAGTGTTTTATCTTGTATTTATTTGTTTTCATCAGTTAATTATATGAATTAAAACATTGAGTTTTAAACTTTAGATACACTTGATTTAAAATAAAGTGTTTATTCTATATTATGTTATTTTTATATTTTAGATATACAAATTCAAACAAAAAGTTTCAACCCATTGTACTTGTACTTTTAAATTTTAAGTAATACGTAGAACCAGAGATCGTTGGTTATTATTTTATCCTAAAATATATATAAATATAGGTTCCAAACTAAAAGTTATAAAATTCTCCTTTTATGGTTTAATTTACTTTTCTTCTAATTATGATATTTTTATGAAAAAAATGATGATGAATAATTTTACTTATATTGAGAGATAAAGATAAAGTGTTTTGTTTGTTTAATTTAACTGTTAGTTATATTTAAAAATAGAAAAATGATTATTTTAATAAATAAAAAATAGGCCTTTTAGCTCCTAATATTTATCATGTAGTTATTATATTTATATGAATTTAAACATGGAGCTTTAATAGTTATATACTTGTATTTATGATTTATTAATTCATATTTTTAAAATTTTAAATAATATGCATGGATAAGTGGTACTTGATGCATAAAAAATAGTATATATATATATATATATTACAAATGCCTAATGTTACTGAGTTTTATTTATAAAAAGTCGTGTAACGACCGAGACTAATTTTGAAGGGTTTTAAGTCTTGTGGAAAGAATTAATAAAGGTGGAAGTTGAGGGGCTAGTTGGTAATTTAGGAATAGGGTATAAAAACCCAATGATTGGCACAAAACCCTAGTTTTGACAATCATTTGGGGTGGCTTGCGGCTGAGATAGAAAGAAAGGGAGAAAGAAAGGAGAAGGAAGAAAAGGAGAAAGAAAGAAGAAGGAAGAAAGAGAGATATAGCAAGAAAGAAGAAAGAGTGTCCAAGTTAATTGAGAGAAAGGAAGGTTTTCATCATCCTCAATCAATCAGGTACTCTCTTCTTTTCCTAATCTGTGATTTCTGCTGTTGAGTTTAGTATTTTTGGGGTTTTTTGCTTAAAAGATGAGTTGGAGGCTTTTGGAAGAAATTAGGTGTCCTAAACGTGTTTTTGGCAGCCATGAGTTCAGTACTAATTGAGCTTAGTAATCAGAATATTGTCACTAATCTTAGATTCGTGGATTATGAGTTTATCTGCGGCTTTCGACTTCAAAATAGGGTCTGTGTCGGCGTCCGGAAAGCCTGTGGGCATCCGGACACGTTGTCCATGTTTGAAGGTTTCCGGATGAGGAAGCTGTCCGGATGGGAAAACTATCCGGGTATGGGTTGTCCGGGTAAGTGTAAGTGTCCGGAAGGAAGTGTTGTCCGGAAAGTAGTGTCGTCCGGAATGTGGTGTCGTCCGGAATGTGGTGTCGTCCGGAATGTAGTGTTGTCCGGAAAGTGATGTGTCCGGAAAGTTGGGTGATCAGCTTATGTTTTGTACATTCATTCAGGAAAATCGATTGGGAGTCGGGAACAGATTAGAAAAGAGAAGTAAGAGCACCAGGTGAGTTTTTCTAACTAAAATACGTGACTTTTAACGTGTTTTTAAAGTAAGTACATGATGAGAAATGCCATGTTTTATTCTTATGCTTTTAACTGCATGAAAGTTTGTTTAAAGTTTTATGTGAGATGTATGCATACATTGTGGTAGACGTAAACTGGCTAAGTCGGGAGGTAGACCCGCAGTGCTCATGTCGGGAGGGTGACCCGTTTATGCCATGGAAGGGAGTATCCAGTAAGGCAGCGTGAGACTGACTCGTTGTCACTTTCGAGTGACTTCAGGGTGCCATTTACGGGAGCGGATTTATCCGTGAAAGTTTTATGTAAAGTTATGTGAAAGTTTTATGGAAAGTTATATGAAAGTTTTATGCAAAGATACTTGAAAGTTATAAACTGTTTTAAATGATTTTTGAGAACTGTCAGGAGGGAGCACACTAGACCTCATGGTCTAACCCTCACATTTTCCAAACTGAACCTTTTCAGGTAAACAGGTAATAAGAGGCTCTGGCAAGTGAGCGGGACAGAATAGAGAATGTTTACAGATAGAGTCAGAGGCACTCTAGCTTTTAGTATTTAGACTATTCTCAGTTGTGTATAGGTTGTTTCCGCCAACCTATTTTTGAGACAGATGTAAGGAATTTTGAGACCCGGTTTTGTAATGATTATTATTTAATGGTATGCACTCTTTATTTTAGACTGGGTTGTTACAATTGGTATCAGAGCCATAGTTTAAGGGATTTAGGTGACCGGGCGGGCCTAAACTTAAACTTTGGGAGTAGAAATCACAACTGAGAATCAGGAAATGCGTTAGGAGGGCACTATTATAGAGATAGGACTAATAGGGTACCGAGGACACTCATGTAAGGTAAGCTTGGGATTACACCTGGCCAGTGTAATTGCGAACTTACAGGTACATGTATGTGCTTAATCTGCCTTATTATTCCGAGGTTGTAGTCTTATGCTAGTTTAGATGTCGTGTTCCAGTAACCTAGAATATCAGCAAGATCCCTGAGGAGTAGGTTGAGACCCATTGTTGGGGAAGTATCGTGAGAGATCATTGATGAGGTGATGTATGCATACGTCATAGAGAAGAAATGTTGTATAGAATGTTATGAGTCGTCTAGAGGTAGATCTCCGTGGATTCGAAGAAGATGAATGATTGATTTTGAGTAAGACTCTTGTTTCTGGAGAGTCCAAATTCTAGAGATCGTGGGGTAGATCAGTTGTAAGGGTAAGGAAGGACAGTGTCGAGATCTTGGAGGTATCAATTCAAGAGCGAGCGGAGGATTAGAGCGCTGACCCTTTAGTCGAGTTGTTCAGTGACAGGATCAGTGAAGAGAGATTTCTGTAGAGGACTGAAAGCGTGTAGAGGTATAATACGAGATGATTTGATCGAGACGAAAATAGTATGAAATGGTTGAGTAAGTGGACCGTTGAATGTATGTATATCAAGTTGTTGCAAGGCCGAAAGGGCGACCACTGGTCGAAAGTAGAGTGTCAATGATAAGTTGCGTGAGTAAAGCGATTGACCTTGTTTGAGTGAGTAGCCTTCAATTGCAAGTAGAGTTTCATGCATTGAGTTCGTATATGTGTACATGAGATTTTTCATAAGTAAAGTAAATGTATAAATATCAAATTTGATCGGATATGAGTCGGCGTGTGCAAGCGTATGTTTAAAGAAAAATGCAAATCCATTTACATCGCACAATGAAGTCTTGAGGTTTACGATTTGCAAAATATTCCACTATTTTCATGATAAGTTAAATTGTTGCAAAAATAAAATTGCAAAAATAAAATAAAAAAATAAATCAAGAAAACGTTTGAATGCAAAACTTTTATAACCAAAATGAGTATTGACATATTGAAGTTATATAAATGAGTGTGGGAACCGACTGGTTTACTTCGTGTCGGTAATTCCTTTCAGAATTTGGTTGTATGAAAAGATTTTTATCCAAATATATTTCGGTCGTAACAACATATTTTTGGTCGAGTAAGATTAAGTTTTACGGAAAGTTGCATGCAAACGATTCTCGAGATCGTTGTGCAGGGCATTGGAGTTACGAGAATGTTGGGGCCGTGTGTACCCAAGTTGTTTCTAAGTATTGTTCTTTAAAAATGATAAAAAGTGTGAAATGATTCATTTATCGCGTTGTCAGTCATGAAGGGTATGAACTCACTAGGTCGTAGAGTACTACATTTTAAGCTAAGGAAGAACTCCTAGAGTGGAGAGGTGTTGGACAATCAGGGGAGAATGTTTGTAGTTTTGGTATTTGTGTTCAAGAGGAGAGGTGAGCAGTGGAAGAGTCGGAAGTGGACTTTAGCGTCGGTTGTATGAGGGTTTGTGCCCTTGTGCGGTGACTGGAAATACAGTTGCCGAGGATCGGTTGTGTTCAAGGGAAGGACTAGAAGTCATCAATGTGTTGGTATTAGCAATTCGTTATGAGTAGTGTGGTGAAGTAGGAATGAAATATCCTCGACGTCGAATAAGATGTTGCACGAGTGAGTTTGAAATGAGGACGACGGTATGTGAATTTGATTATGATATGTCGGAAGGATTAGGTTTAGTAAGGGACCCTTGTTGAAGAATAGGTTAAGGAAGTATCAACAGGACAACTATTGACGTTGAAGTCGGCAGTTGTGTAAGGTGTATGAGGCCGAAGACTTGAATAAGAAGGTTGAAAGTTGAAGGACCACCCTGTAGGGGTGTTAAGATAGTGAAAGACTGCTGTTTTAGATAAGCGTTTTAATTCGAGGTGGATGGTTCGTAAAGGATGAAGTATATAGCACAAACGGAGTGAGTGTATAGATTATGTCGATCTGTGAGGAGAGGTGCTCTGTCTATGTAAAGGTTTGGAATCGCATAGAGCTAGCAAGAAACGAGTATGTTAGAGTTAATCAGAAACTCGTGAGTTGTGGTTCAACTAGAGCTGGGGAGAGACAAAGTAGCGAGATAGACTCGGTTATTTATGCTAGAGATCATGAAGGTAAGTTGGAGTTGTGTACGCATGACCATGTAACATCTCGAATTTCCGTTGTATTAATTTTGTGACTTATAATTATAAACTGTTGGTGATTTTAGTGAAATCATCGGTCATTTTTGTGTAATTGGATTCACAAAGGTAATAATAGGGTTGTTAGCTAAGCTATAACATGAGTTAGGAAGTGTGGAGTGCACACTCGTGTAAGCTAACTAGAACCCGGGATTGTTGGACGGATAAAATTGGCGTGTTACAAAGTGGTTTTCAGAGCTGGACGTTGGGGCCAGTACCCGCGCTACTTAAGTAGCGCCAGAAGTGGCGCCAAGCACTGGATTGTGCTTTGGCGCTCATTTCCGCGCTAGTTGGGTCACGCCAAAAGTGGCGCCGAGCTCTGGACAGTATGTGGCGCGCATTTCGGCGCCAGTTAAGTGGCGCGGCATGTAGCGCCGACGTCAGTGGGTTAATTGTAATTTTGGAAAAGTTAATTACCTCTTAAAGAGGTAATCTCAAAATTGAGTCGGTCACTTTTTAGATCATCAGAGAGAAATCGAGAGAGAGAGAGAGAGCCGTGAAGGAGAAAGAAGCAGGAGAAAGGAAAACTCTGATTTGAGAAATTTTGGTAAGGATTTTATGATTAGTATGATGATTCCTTCTATTGATTAGTATCTAAACCTAATCATCTGTTTAGAATTGTGCTGGGAAGCTTAATTTGGAGTTTTGAAGAATTGCAAAGTGTTCAGAAATTGACAGGTGAGTTTATTCACTTCACTCTAAAATTAGCCATTGAAATTGATGTAGGTATGTTTTAAACTATGTCTAAATGCTTGGGTATGAATTAATTGAAAAATAGTAGGCTTAATAAGTTGATTTTGTGAACTGGCTAAATGAAGAAGACGAATGAACAGTGCTTGCGCAATTCTCACTCTGTTATAAAACTGATTCTTATAATTTGTCGATAGTTGTAAGGACTTGTCTTAATCATCAATGAGTCCAAATAGATGATTATGAGTTATGCTATGTTGATCCCCGTGCTAAATTGCAAAGAAGGGATAGTTAAGAAGTCGAGGTGTCGAGATTACTAATATTCTTTATAACTGTATATATAGAATATGTTTTGAGATGTAATATATTGTATGTTAAGTACATACGATAGTAAGAGTTATGATACTTATGTATTATGTTGCGGTTGCTAGAAATAGTCATCCGGTCATCGGGGGCACCTTAGTACGGTCTAATGGGAACCGATTACTAGCCATTGACCAAAGGGATATAATTTCTAGTGATGAGTGTACCTTGAATCATCGGGGCCCCCGGTTGTGTATCGCGATATATTAAAATCCCATTGGGACCATTGATTCTGAGGTGGGGAAGACGAGAAATGTGGAATAGGCAAATGTTGATTTGTAATTCCCATTTCGAATGGAAGATCGGAGATTTCCATTTTATAGGGAAGATCGGAGATTTCCCAATTGTGAAAGGAAGATTAGAGATAGGCATAAAGTAATTTGTAATCTCTACTTCTGGATTAAGAAATAGGCAGGTTTTGACTTGTAATTTCTTGAATAAGAGTATTAACCTTGAATAAGGGATTATTCGTAGTAAACTCTTGGTAGGTAATATTATGGCTAGATGAATTAGTCATAAGTTTGGGAGTGTGGTAGATTCCCAGTAGTGAAAGGAGTTGTTGTACGGTAAGATGGGCGAAAACAGGTTTGACTTATCTGTTGATATTTTTAATTGTTAATTTTAACTTGATTTGAATATCCTCACTAGGCGAAAGCCTAATTGTTCAAGTTGAATTTTCTTACCAGGTACAGGCTTCGGGAAGTAAGCGGGGATGTGTGATGAGGACTTTTGAAAAGATTCAAACTTGGAGATGACAGAGGATCTAGATATTCTTTTGATATTTTGGGATAGATGTTTAGATAACTTAGTTAATCTGATTGTGATGTTATGATTAAATTAATAAGTTATTTAAGTAGATGTTTTATGTACAAAGAAACCTTACAGTTGATCCTCTTGTTATATAAGTTTGAAGTTGTATGATCATAACTTGTGAAATTTTTAAGGTTTTATTTAACCCTGTTTTTAGGGTGTTACAATATGGTATCAGAGCAGAAGTTTAAGCGGACTAGGTATGATTTTTAGATACCTAGACTTAAGCTGTGATGAATTAAGTTATGATCTGTGAGGTATGGGTAGAATTGTTAAGACTGGGTAGTCTTAGAGTCGACGGAAATACGCGAAGTTAGTACTGTAACGATGGTAATGAGAATTCTCATGTATAATATGTTCGCAATTTCAATTAGCTACTGTTATTATGAATATATTATTACACAAGCATACTTATTCCTAATTGTTACAGTGACTGATTAGCGGTAAAGTACGTTTTTGTATGTCTAGTTATGTATAAACCATTACTGATGGGTATTCTTTTGTGCTCATCCAGAACAATGGTAAATACTCCGCTGAGGTCTCCTAATTCTTCTATGAATAGGAATTGGTTAGACGATACGGGAGAAAGACAAACTGGAGTAGGCGGAATTCATGAGACGCCACCATATTTTCTTTCTTTAGGAGGAGTGCGTAATCCGGTACACAGAGTGGGTACCAGTACTGTCGATCAAACACCACCGGAGGCAAGTATGGAAGGACACATTATGGATAATGTTACCAGGTTGATGAATGCATCAATGGAAAGACAAGCTGAAATGATGAACACCACCATGGAAAGACAAGCAGAAATGTTCATGAAATTGTTTAATGATCGAAGTACGGAACCAAGACGGACTAGAGTTGATACTAGTGTGATAAATCCAACTGGTAACCCCGGTCCAGAGACGGAAAGAAGGGTTGATAGGAACTGCTCCTACAAAACCTTCTTGAGCTGTAAACCACCGGAATTCAAAGGAGAAGATAGCCCGATAGCCTGTATAAATTGGCTAAGAGAAATTGAACAAGCTTTTCGAGCTTGTGAGTGCTATGATGAAAAGTCTAAAGTTAGATTTGGATCACAGATGTTACGTGGTAACGCGTTATCTTGGTGGAATGTGCTATCAACTTCTATGTCAGCTTCTGTTTTTAATGCTATGACTTGGGATCAGTTCAAAGCAAAGATTCTGGAGGAGTATTGTAACGAAACTGAAATGGATCGAATCGAGGAAGAGTTCAGGAACCTCAAGAAAGGCAATATGACTGTGAGAAAGTATACAGAATCCTTCATGGAGAAGCTGAACCTGGTGGGGCATGTGGCTCCAAATGAGAAAGATAAAGTTAAAGCTTATTTGAAGGGTTTACCGACAGATATGATGACGAGGGTCCGAAGTTCGAAAGCTACTACTTTAAGGGAGACAATCGAAAAAGCGAAAGTAATAGAAGAGATGTACGCCAAAGACAAAGAGGAGAAAGCACATGTGGGAGAGAAGAGAAAGTGGGAAGGTCGTTCGGAATCTTCTCAGAAAACAAAGTTGTTTGGGGAGATTGTTCGTGACTGAAATTGAAAAGATTTTCGATGCTCGTGATGCTCACTTTCATCGAAAAAGGGGGAGAATGTCTACATCAATTTCATGTCAAAGAAAGTTTAAAATTAAAGATTCGTTTTAATGTCAACGGGGAGATTTGTAGAAAGAAGACGTCGTTTCAAGAAAGGATAGGGGGAGTTTTATTCTTCAAGAGTTTTTAAGAAATCGATTGATCATTTCAGTGATCTCTTTCTTTTGAACTCGCGCGTTTATGAAGATCGACACTGTAGAATGAAATTCTCAAGTCAATGGAAATGGGGAGAATTCTTCAAGAGTTTGAGGAAAATCGATTGATCATTTTGTGATCTCTTTTTCTTGAACTTGTGCTTAAGGTTCTAAAAAGCTTTGTGTGAAGATTCATATTCTCCTGTTCGAAGAAAGAAGTTCGTTATTTGCCGTTTGAAGATTGGATGACGTTTTGACTTTGACAAGCTTTGATGAAGACCGAAGATTCAAGAAAGCTAAAGCTTGCTGATCGCATTTGTTTAAACCTTGAATCCAAGGGGGAGATTGTTAGTGCAATATGTCTTCAAGGTTTAATTATAGAAAGGTCAAAGTCAAAGTCCTTGTAATGTGTTTAGTATAAATAGGTTTAGTTGTGTGTTAGTTGAAAGGACTCTAGATATACTTAACTCACACTCTCATATTCTAGAGAGAGAAACACTTGTACACAACTCCTAATCTTGTAAAGTGTTCTTCATGAATGAGATGACAAATTCACATATTCTCTATCTTGATTAGATCTTGGATTAACAATTGGTATCAGAGCACGTTATTGAAGATCTTGGATTAACAGTTACGACTCTCGCAGGGAACCAAGCTGGTGTTCTAAATGTAAAAGAAAACATTTCGGTCTGTGTCGAGTGGGTGGAAATGAATGTTTCAAGTGCGGGAAGGCGGGGCATATAGCGGTGAACTGCCCAATGCCGGGATCAGTGTGTTTTGAATGTAGGCAGCCGGGTCATTTTCGGAGAGATTGTCTGAAGTTAAAGAAGGAAGGAGATCAAGGAAAGAAGTTGGTTGTCCCTAAACCAACTGGCCGTGCATTTCAAATGACTTCCGAAGAAGCGAAAGGATCTAAAGATGTTGTCTCAGGTACTTTCCTTATAAATTCCATTCCTGCACATGTGTTATTTGATAGTGGTGCGAACTATTCTTTTGTATCCAAGTTGTTCTATCGTAAGCTAGCTATGTCTGTCATTACTTTAGGAGATGCCTTAGTAGTTGAGATAGCTAATGGGGGTCGAGCTTTGGTTCAGGAAGGATTGGTTGGTTGTACAAATTTGATAGAGGGAACAGAATTTCCGATTGACTTGTTGTTAATGGAAATTGGGGGATTCGATATTATTGTTGGAATGGACTGGCTGAGCAATAACCAGGTGGAAATAATGTGTGCTAAGAAGTTGATTCGAATTCCGATGACTGAAAAAGATGATGTATTTATATTTGGAGAAAAGCAGAAAGGAGATATTCCGTTGATTTCAGTGGCAAAGGCGCGTAAATGTTTAGTGAATAGATGTTGGTCATATTTAGCTTATGTTGTAGATACGAAGTTAGAAAAGAAACATGTACAAGATATCAAAGTGGTGCGTGAATTTCCGGAAGTGTTCCCGAATGATCTTCTAGGTCTACCGGATGAAAGACAAGTAGAGTTTCGCATCGATCTTATTCCTGGAGCAGCACCGATAGCTCGTGCACCTTATCGACTAGCGCCAGCTGAAACGACAGAAATGATGTCTCAACTGCAAGAGTTGTTAGATAAGGGTTTTGTTAGACCGAGTTCTTCGCCTTGGGGAGCTCCGGTATTGTTTGTTAAGAAGAAAGATGGCACTATGAGAATGTGCATAGATTATCGAGAGCTGAATAAGGTGACGATAAAGAATAAGTATCCGCTTCCAAGGATAGATGATTTGTTTGATCAACTCCAAGGAGCGGGATGTTTTTCCAAAATCGATCTTAGGTCGGGGTATCACCAAGTATGGGTAAGAGAGGAAGATGTTCCAAAGACGGCGTTTAGAACGAGATACGGGCATTATGAATTTCTCGTGATGCCATTTGGGTTGACTAATGCTCCAGCAATATTCATGGATCTGATGAATAGAGTATGTCGACCGTTTCTAGACAAGTCTGTTATCGTTTTCATTGATGACATACTTGTTTATTCGAAGGATGAGAACGACCATGAACGCCATCTTCGTGAAGTTTTAGAAGTGTTACGAAAAGAGAAATTGTATGCAAAATTCTCTAAATGTGAATTTTGGTTGAAAGAGGTACAATTTCTCGGGCATGTGATTTCATCGGAAGGTGTGAAAGTAGATCCAACAAAGATAGAAGCAATGATGAATTGGGAGACTCCGAAAAGCGCGTCTGAAATAAGAAGTTTCTTGGGTCTGGCAGGTTATTACCGGAGATTTATTAAAGACTTCTCAAAGATTGCTTCTACTCTAACGATGTTGACTCGTAAGAATGTGAAGTTTGTTTGGACCGAAAAGCAGGAGTCAGCTTTTAGAACTTTACGGCAGAAGTTGTGTGAAGCTCCTATTCTTGCACTACCTGAAGGAACTGAAGATTTGGTAGTTTATAGTGACGCATCAAAGATGGGTTTAGGATGTGTATTGATGCAACGAGGCAAGGTGATTGCCTATGCGTCAAGACAGCTGAAAGAACATGAAAAGAACTACCCTACCCACGATTTGGAATTAGCAGCTGTTGTGTTTGCTTTAAAACTGTGGCGTCATTATCTCTATGGAACGAAGTGTACACTCTTCACTGATCATAAAAGTTTGCAGCATGTTTTTTATCAGAAGGAATTGAATATGAGGCAAAGGCGATGGCTCGAGTTACTGAAGGATTACGATTGTGAATTGCATTACCACCCAGGTAAAGCAAATGTTGTAGCCGATACCTTAAGTAGGAAAGAGTATAGTGGGTGTTTGAAAACGACCAACGCCAGAATTGACGTAATGTCAAGTTTGATTGAAAGGATAAAAGCTGCCCAAGTGGAAGCCTTGTTAGAAAACAACTTGAAAGAAGAAGTAATGAGCAAGAAACATCTTCAACTGACTGAAGATAGCCGAGGGATTAAGTTGTTCCAAGGCCGTGTTTGGGTACCAAAGATAGGTGGGAACCGGGAGTTGATTTTGGAAGATGCGCATAGATCTAAGTATTCAATACATCCGGGGAGTACCATAGAGATTTGAAATTACACTATTGGTGGCCGGCTATGAAAGTAGATGTGGCACGAATAGTAGAGAAATGCGGAACTTGTTCGTTAGTAAAAGCAGAACACCAAAGACCATACGGAAGTTTTCAATCTTTGGAAATTCCGGAGTGGAAATGGGATAAGATTACCATGAATTTCGTGACAAAGTTACCAAAAATGCAAAGAGGTAACGATACCATTTGGGTAATCGTCGATCGACTGACAAAGAGTGCTCATTTCTTAGCTATGAAAGAAGCATCACCAATAGATAAATTGGCAAAGCTATACATTGATGAAGTGGTGTCACGATACGGTATACCGGTGTCTATTGTGTCTGATCGTGACAGTCGTTTTACTTCCAGGTTTTGGAAATCGCTTCAAGAAGAATTGGGTACGAGAGTAAATTTAAGTACTGCTTATCACCCACAAACTGACGGCCAAAGCGAAAGAACAATTCAGACTTTGGAAGACATGCTTAGATCGTGTGTGCTAGATTTTGGAGGTAACTGGGATTCTCATTTGCCGTTAGTAGAATTTGCTTACAACAACAGTTACCATTCCAGTATTGGAAGAGCACCTTTCGAGGCATTATATGGTAGGAAATGCAGAACTCCGGTGTGCTGGTTAGAAGCCGGAGAGAAACAGTTTGCTGGTCCGGAACTTGTGCAACAAACCGCGGACAAAGTAAAGGAAATTCGGCAGCATATGAAAGCGGCTCAAGATAGACAGAAAAGCTATGCTGATCCGAAAAGAAGACCAAAAGATTTTCAAGTTGGGGAGCGGGTAATGCTTAAAGTATCCCCATGGAAAGGTGTGATACGGTTTGGAAAGCGTGGGAAGTTGAGTCCTCGTTTTCTAGGACCTTTCACTATCACCAAAAGAGTTGGTCTACAAGCGTATCAATTGGATCTTCCACCTGAATTGGAAGGAATCCACAATACATTTCATGTGTGTTATCTTCGGAAATGCTTAGCCGAAGAACAAGATGTGATTCCACTTACGGATGTCAGGGTAGATGAAAAGAGCCAATGTGTAGAAGAACCAGAGACAATATTGAAAAGGTCAGTTAGAAAGCTGCGAAGTGGTAAAAAAGTAGCTATGTTAAAAGTACAATGGAAACACCATCGAGGTGCTAACGTGACGTTAGAAACGGAAGAGGACATGAGAAATAGATATCCCCATTTGTTTGTTTAGCTTTGATTTCGGGGTCGAAATCATTTTCAAGTTGGGGAGTATTGTAACATCTCGAATTTCCGTTGTATTAATTTTGTGACTTATAATTATAAACTGTTGGTGATTTTAGTGAAATCATCGGTCATTTTTGTGTAATTGGATTCACAAAGGTAATAATAGGGTTGTTAGCTAAGCTATAACATGAGTTAGGAAGTGTGGAGTGCACACTCGTGTAAGCTAACTAGAACCCGGGATTGTTGGACGGATAAAATTGGCGTGTTACAAAGTGGTTTTCAGAGTTGGGCGTTGGGGCCAGTACCCGCGCTACTTAAGTAGCGCCAGAAGTGGCTCCAAGCACTGGATTGTGCTTTGGCGCTCATTTCCGCGCTAGTTGGGTCACGCCAAAAGTGGCGCCGAGCTCTGGACAGTATGTGGCGCGCATTTCGGCGCCAGTTAAGTGGCGCGGCATGTAGCGCCGACGTTAGGGGGTTAATTGTAATTTTGGAAAAGTTAATTACCTCTTAAAGAGGTAATCTCAAAATTGAGTCGGTCACTTTTTAGATCATCAGAGAGAAATCGAGGGAGAGAGCCGTGAAGGAGAAAGAAGCAGGAGAAAGGAAAACTCTGATTTGAGAAATTTTGGTAAGGATTTTATGATTAGTATGATGATTCCTTCTATTGATTAGTATCTAAACCTAATCACCTGTTTAGAACTTTACTGGGAAGCTTAATTTGGAGTTTTGAAGAATTGCAAAGTATTCAGAAATTGACAGGTGAGTTTATTCACTTCACTCTAAAATTAGCCATTGAAATTGATGTAGGTATGTTTTAAACTATGTCTAAATGCTTGGGTATGAATTAATTGAAAAATAGTAGGCTTAATAAGTTGATTTTGTGAACTGGCTAAATGAAGAAGACGAATGAACAGTGCTTGCGCAATTCTCACTCTGTTATAAAACTGATTCTTATAATTTGTCGATAGTTGTAAGGACTTGTCTTAATCATCAATGAGTCCAAATAGATGATTATGAGTTATGCTATGTTGATCCCCGTGCTAAATTGCAAAGAAGGGATAGTTAAGAAGTCGAGGTGTCGAGATTACTAATATTCTTTATAACTGTATATATAGAATATGTTTTGAGATGTAATATATTGTATGTTAAGTACATACGATAGTAAGAGTTATGATACTTATGTATTATGTTGCGGTTGCTAGAAATAGGCATCCGATCATCGGGGGCACCTTAGTACGGTCTAATGGGAACCGATTACTAGCCATTGACCAAAGGGATATAATTTCTAGTGATGAGTGTACCTTGAATCATCGGGGGCCCCAGTTGTGTATCGCTATATATTAAAATCCCATTGGGACCATTGATTCTGAGGTGGGGAAGACGAGAAATGTGGAATAGGCAGATGTTGATTTGTAATTCCCATTTCGAATGGAAGATCGGAGATTTCCATTTTATAGGGAAGATCGGAGATTTCCCAATTGTGAAAGGAAGATTAGAGATAGGCATAAAGTAATTTGTAATCTCTACTTCTGGATTAAGAAATAGGCAGGTTTTGACTTGTAATTTCTTGAATAAGAGTATTAACCTTGAATAAGGGATTATTCGTGGTAAACTCTTGGTAGTAATATTATGGCTAGATGAATTAGTCATAAGTTTGGGAGTGGGGTAGATTCCCAGTAGTGAAAGGAGTTGTTGTACGGTAAGATGGGCGAAAACAGGTTTGACTTATCTGTTGATATTTTTAATTGTTAATTTTAACTTGATTTGAATATCCTCACTAGGCGAAAGCCTAATTGTTCAAGTTGAATTTTCTTACCAGGTACAGGCTCCGGGAAGTAAGCGGGGATGTGTGATGAGGACTTTTGAAAAGATTCAAACTTGGAGATGACAGAGGATCTAGATATTCTTTTGATATTTTGGGATAGATGTTTAGATAACTTAGTTAATCTGATTGTGATGTTATGATTAGATTAATAAGTTATTTAAGTAGATGTTTTATGTACAAAGAAACCTTACAGTTGATCCTCTTGTTAAATAAGTTTGAAGTTGTATGATCATAACTTGTGAAATTTTTAAGGTTTTATTTAACCCTCTTTTATGGAGAGCCGATGTGGGAAGTGAGATGATAGCGACCTTGCAAGAAATACAGACGATAAGAAGTTGACTTTTATCATTAGTGAGCGAGTTAGAGCAGCGACATACAAGTTAGACTTGTCGGAGGAATTAAAGGGTATTCATCCGACATTTTATGTCTCGGACTCAAAGAAGTGTTTGTCAGAAGCCGAGGTGGTTGTTCCTTTGGGGGACATCGGTATAGATGAGAGGTTGACTTATGTAGAAGAACCGTTAGATAGTGTTAGACAGTAAAGTACGAAAGACGAGGAATAAAGAAGTTTGTTTAGTGAAGGTTCAGTGGAGGTATCACAAAGGACGAGAGGCAACGTGGGAAGTAGAATCAGATATGAAGTCCCGTTACCCTCACCTTTTTGAAAATGGAATTCCGGGGACGAAATTCTTTTGAGGGGGAAGTGTTGTAACGATCGAGACTAATTTTGAAGGGTTTTAAGTCTTGTGGAAAGAATTAATAAAGGTGGAAGTTGAGGGGCTAGTTGGTAATTTAGGAATAGGGTATAAAAACCCAATGATTGGCACAAAACCCTAGTTTTGGCAATCATTTGGGGTGGCTTGTGGCTGAGATAGAAAGAAAGGGAGAAAGAAAGGAGAAGGAAGAAAAGGAGAAAGAAAGAAGAAGGAAGAAAGAGAGATAGAGCAAGAAAGAAGAAAGAGTGTCCAAGTTAATTGAGAGAAAGGAAGGTTTTCATCATCCTCAATCAATCAGGTACTCTCTTCTTTTCCTAATATGTGATTTCTGCTGTTGAGTTTAGTATTTTTGGGGTTTTTTGCTTAAAAGATGAGTTGGAGGCTTTTGGAAGAACATATAACAAGTATTGTAGAAGGGGGGGGGGGGTTGAATACAATACACAAAATTTTCACAATTTTAATTCTATTATTGAAAATCTTTCAACAAGAATTACACACAGAAAACTTAAGACTGTTGCGGAAAAGAACAGATAAACTATTCTAACAATCTTGCACAAAGTATACTAACAACAACAACTAAGAACACTTAGAACAAAGCTATCAAGTTTTGGAGCTGTATGGAAATTTCTTGCACTGGGAGAGATATCCAGAAAGCGTAGTTTGCATGGAGGAGTCTTCTTCCTTTTATAGTGAAGGTAAGGTACTGAGCATTAAATGCTTAGTACGAATATCATTCAGTTACTTGTAACATACCAAAGGACTTCTGAAAAGTACCAGTGGACTTCTAAAAAGTTGATAAGTCACCATCACCTTTTTCTTGAAATAAGGAATAGAAGCCATGCTGAAAGAACATCTTCTAAAAAGATAACAAGACAAAAGGTTACTTTTGCCTGTAAGCAGATTTTGTCCCGAAGTAAATGATCTTCTTGATGAGTACTCCAAGACAATATCACCGAAGGAATTCCACCGATAATATTGTCAAGATTTTAAGAACCATCTGTAAGGAAAACCATTTTCACAAAGATTCCACCGATTTAAGTATCTCATCGGTGGGATGATGTCTACCGATTTGCGAGGGCAAATTCGGTGGAACGATGTCCACCGATTTTTGATGTCTTCATCGGTGGAGAGGAGGTCCACCGAATTGTGAGGACAAATTCGGTGGACAATGACTTGTTGTGTTTGTAGAGAAGAGTCTTCTATTTTCCACAAGTAGAGAGTCTTCAAGCTTGATTTCGGTTGATCTTCGACTTCACCGAACAATTGCTATTTTGTACAAGTCATTCAAAGAACCAAACTAAAATATTCTAAGTAGGATTTTTAGGGAAAACATCGATGAGTTAATTTCAAATCTTTGGTGACCCAACAATCTCCCCTTATTTAAATTTGAGCTCCTTTCTTAGAATATTTAAGAGTATTGAAAAATTAAAATGCATTTTGACCTTTTTTACTCTTTTTGGGTTCTTTTCACATAGACCATTCTTTTTGTTCCTTTTTTTTGATCTTTTTCTTTTGTATGAGTATGTATACTATGTACAGTATTTATAAATAAATGAAAGTAAAGATATGTACCGAAAGTAAATTCAAATAGAAGGGTACTTATATTAAGATAAGTTTTCTCGTACATTTAACAAAATGAGAAACAACCTTTTACAAGTACCATTGAGAGTGAGGGACTATTTCTCGGTGGTTTGTCTGCGCTTGATTTCTTCCAACACATTTCGGAAGATAGGTTGAGCATCGGGGATGTTTGGAAATAGGTTGGAGATGCCTTGAAGAAACAGAGTGTCGGCTATGGCAATTTGTGCAAATCTGAAGAAAGCACGACGACCGTAACCATCATTGAAGAACAGCCCGGGAATCGGTGAGAGGCTCAAAGTCGTAGTGGGATATGGCACCGAAGTAGGGAGGGAAAGATTTAAGTTGCTCACATTTGGAATCTTCCCTTCCGTTGCCATTTCTTTGAACACCTTGTCGGTAGGATTCTTGACTTTGGGAAGACGGATTTCTTCTTTCATCGATTGAAGTTTCGCCCTTTCATCGGAGGAAAGGATGATGTTGTGTTTTCTTTTAATCTCCTTCATCCTTTCCATCAATCGTTTAATGCATTTGATAAAAGTGTCTTTCTTCGGGTTTGCACTTTTGACTAGATGCTGAGAGATCTCATACCATTCGGTGAGGCCGAGATTTTTGAGATAAACATCTGTTAAACTTTTCAGCGAACCATCATCTCTGTTGATGATCAGCCTGATATCCTTTGGGTTGACTTTGGAAGTAGCAATTTTAACATTTGAGATTTGGGCTCTGCTACTTCGGTGGTGCATGGTCTTCTTATACCAACTTATTTCGTCATTCTTTTCTTCTTCAATGGCACTCAGTACCGATTTCTGAATTTGGATGACATCGGTGGATTTTGCTTTTGCGGCTTCTTCTTCGGCAGCTTTCAGAGAGAGGGCTTTAGATTTATCTAAAGCAATTTGAGCAAGTTTAGCTTCCTCAATTTCCTGAGGAGAAAGGCCGAGATCGGTGGTGTTTTCTTGGGATGGAGGTTTGAGTTTAAGAGTTTCAGCACCTTCAGGTCGGGCCCCATACTTAGCCAAATCCTTCTTCTTCTTTTCTTCTTTTGCCAATTCTTCGGCCGAAATGACTTTCTTGCCTTTGACATTGGGGGCTTTGCTAGATTGCTCCCCCTCAGTTGATGCATTAGGTTCCACGGTCGATGGAGACTGGATCGGTGTAGAGATTGATTCGGTGGTACCTGTATGTTTCGGTGATGAGGAGGTTTTCGGTGGAGGCTTGTTGCTGATAGATTTCTTGAGGGAGGGTAGTTTTGGTGGAGCAACGGTTTTCTCCCCCTCAGCAGCAACCGGAACCTTAAAACCCAACTGTGTAAAAACACTGTCAAACTTTGAGTGAAGAAAAGCCACGCTTGTAGTGGTGGCATCGGGGATTAGAGAGAAATCACCCAAGTCCATTTCCCATTCGGATTTCGTCAACATGTTTTCGGTGGTAGAAGTAGTGGTTAAGGAGTCCACTTTCGAAGACAGGGAAACAATGGCATTATTTATGGGCCGAAGCGCATCGGCAAGGGCAGCATCAAGTAATTGTGGCAACTGAGACTCTAGCACCGAGATTCTAGAGTTGGCCTGAGAAATTAAGGGCAGCAACAAGTAATTGTGGCGACCGTTGTGGGGTAGGCGATCGGTGTGGAGTAGGAGACCGCCGGGGAGATACTTGAGCTATCGGGGAGGGAGGCTCGGTGGGATTTTCCTCGGTGGACGGGATGGTTCGGGGAGAACCAGTGTCCGCCAAAAGAAAATCAAAGAAATCACTTGGGGGGGGGGGGGGGGATTTAATGGGGGGGGGGAACCCTGATTGGGTGGTGCATCTTCTTCAATCATAAACTGATTGGGTGAAAGGCCGTGAAGTGACAAATCAACTCCTTCGGGGGGAGAGACCCCGAAGTCATCTCTTTTACCCGAAGAGGTGGGTGAAGAGGCAAAAGATGGGAGCTCCATTTATACAACTGTGGTCTTTTGAGAGACCGCAGAGGAGTTGGTTGTGGGTTTAACAAAGTCCCGAGGATGGAATTTTTCGGCCAAAGGTACCCGAGATCTTTTTAGAGAAGACCTCGGGGGGGATGAAGTGTGCCTCCGCTTAGAAGGTTTGCGGACCGGGGAAGCCACCGATGGTTTTATCGGTGACGTAGTCCTAAAATCGGTGGCGGAGGTGTCGGGGGCCCTTGATTTTTTCTTTAGTGCGCCCCCCCCGACTTAACTCGGGATTTGTGAAAAGGGGCCACTACAGTTGGAGTGATCTCAGAAATTTACGGGTGTTTAAATCCGGGAATTTCCGTATCACCCCAATGTAGACCGGGAGAGTGAGCGAGTGAAATCATACCTTGTCGTAGAGGGCGATCGGTGGCGAGAGGTCCGACATTTAAAGTTTTGAGACCAACGACCGGGGAAGACCAATCATAAGTGAATCGGGGCGAATGAGATTTTCGATCGGTCTCCAACGCCTTGTTAAGTTTGTGCTGAATGATCATCGAGATGAAACGCGGATAGGCAACATGGCATTTTGTAAAGCCCGTATCCCGGTATATAATTTCTTTGTATTAAATCTTTTATTTTAAGATTTATTTATTGTGGTTTCCGTTAACAAGGTTAGACGAATCGGACCTAATCGTTAAAGATGTCGGAACGTTGGTTAGATTGTGAGAAGGGTGTAGTTGAGGGACCATTATTGTCAATGGACCAATGTAGTGTGTGGCCCATGCAAAAAAAAAAAAACCCCAAACCGTGACTTTGAGTTTTTGTGTGTGGTTGTCGTGATTAGCAAGAAATAAACCAAAACCCTTTTGTATGTTGTTTGTGTGTGGTGACGTGATGAGAAAAACCTAAGTCTTCTTTCTCCCTTCCCCCTCTCGTCTTCTTCGTCTCTCGCAAAGCACAAACCGTAGGAAACCCTAATTCCCTGCAGCAGCCGTTCTTTTCCCCCTCCCCTTGGTGTTCGGCCGGACGTGAAAGAAGAAAGAGAACCGAGAGTGTGAGAGTTCGCCGGAGGAGGAAGGGAAGTCGCCGGAGTTGCTGAAGCCGCCGGAGTCGCTGCTGCCGCCGTGAGCCACCCACAAGCAGCCGGCGCTGCTGGTTCTGCCGGCGAAGAGGAGGGTGTAGCGAGAGAGAGTGAGGGTGTCGGGTTTCGTCGTTGTGTCGTCATCGAGGTAAGGTTTCACTCGACGTCTCTTTTCTTTTCGTTTTCGTCACCGGAGGACCACCGCCGGCCGGCCGCCGCTGCCGCTGCCGCGCCGCCACTGTGGTGGCTGGGTGTCGGGTGGCGGTGGTGGTGTCAGTCGTTGGTGCGTACGGTAGGGTGATCGAGAGGGTAGTGATCTCGCGGTGGTTTGCGGGTTGTTTTTATCACTTCGTCGATGAACCGCCGCCGGCCGCCACCGGCGACCACCACTGTCGGAGGGCAGTGGGTGGTGCGTGGCCATGTCTTATTAATAATCGTTGTTGAACCCATTAAGCCGAGACTTAATCGCTTAAGCCAAATCGATCGAACAGTTGCTTTTAGAGTCGTCATTTCTTGTGAGTAATTGTTCAGCCACTGTTTTTGCGACGGCCATAACTTTTCTGTCGTAACTCCGATTGAGCCGAAACTGGCGCCCACGGTTCAAGCTCGGGGTCGGGCACGTTTTCCGTGTTTTAGCGGAAAACTGGTTCGGCCTCTAGCTAGATGGAAAAGTGGTCGTAAGTTCAGTGATTCGTCATTTCATGTGAAAAATTCTGGAATCTGCCATTTGTCTTGGGAAAACCATAACTTTTTGCTCGTAACTCGTATCTGGGTGAGACCAGCGCCAAAAGTTTCCTTTTTGAGTCTATAAACTTTTCTGTGTTTTGTGCGAAGCCCAGTTCGGGACGTAGCATTGGTCAAAATGTCATTTTATACTGAAAGGTGCTGATTTTCGCTGTTCGGGGAACTGTTTTTGTAAAATCCGTAGTAAATTGTAGAAAAATCGTTAGGAGGCGTATAATATGTCCTCGGAACTCTAACTCAGAGTACTTTCTGGTCATGAAATAATATTGGGAATTTTCTGGGTTTAAAGGGGTCGAAACAGGTCCCGAACAGACCTGTTTGGCGAGAACGGAAAATAGTTTTAGTGACGGTTTAAGCGTGTGTCGTGTCATAGGGTCCGGGTCTCGTATTGACACGTTTTAACATGCGTTTAGGTGCTGGGAAGGGACCGTAATTGTGAAGCTTGAATTGTGTTGTTAAGCTAGGCGCGCATTCGAGGTGAGTTCTCTCACTATAATTAATGTCGGTTATTTTTACATTACGTTGTGTATGTATGTGGTAGTTCTATTTGCTTTTGATGCGGGGTTAAATAGTGGGGTGTCTAGTCGGACCTTTAATGTTGTGACTACGCGGGTGGCGTAGGAGTTCGGCGGGGCCGAGGGTCACATACGCGGGTGACGTAGTAATTCGGTGGGACCGAAGGTTGTATACGCGGGTGGCGTATGAACCCGGGGGTGCCGGGTTGCGTTTACACGATGGTCGTGTGGTCGGTGGGACCGACGTATGCCTATTAGGTGGGTTGGTGTGAGTATGCAGGTTTATGATTTGTTCGTAGACTTGAATGTTGTTTATGTGCAAATATCTGTTTATGGTGGTGTGGAAATAACTGTGTTACTTATGGTGTAGAATTCACTAAGCTTCGTGCTTACCCTTTCCCAATAGATTGTGGTTTCAGGTACGGGCGGCTCCAAGGCGTGACGAGTACACACTGGCGCGCGAGGAGAGCTGGTTGCTTTATGGTTTTTAATAATTACACGTTTATTCCGCTGGTTTTATTTTATAAAGATATTAATTATGAGTTTGCAAACGAAACGTTGGGATCATTTAATGAGTTGTTATAAATGAAATGTTTACTTTAAAATTTTAAATTTGCTTGTAATTTTTGGGGTGTTACAACTTGGTATCAGAGCACAGCTTGAGTGAATCAAACGCACCTCGGTGTGTTTGGTCTCAAGTTGCGGCTGGGAAATTTTCAAATTCTTTATTAAATCTTTTTGGAAATAAAAGAAAAAGTAAAGACTCGTTCGAGGAACGGTGATCGGAGGCGCAGTGTGTACAGTCAGCCGGAGCCAAAGGGGAAAGATACAATACTTAGTGTTTTATTGCTTTCTAGATCATAGAGTATGCATGCTAGATTGCCTGTTGTGGACACTATGCTGTATGTTGAACTACTTGCTATTAGGAATTTATGCTAATTATGATAGGTTACTAAGTGGATGCCCTCTAGGTTGTATGCAGTAAGAGATTTATAGCCTTAGAATATTCGATTTAGTTCTATTGCGCAGCTCTTGTTTGAGTCCAACCGTTCTAGGATAGAGTCTTGTATTCGACTGTCTATTTGTTTCGCACTGCATATGATCGGGTATTCGCGAGGCAACTCGTCATGATAAGTAGGGATTCGGCAGTAGCAAGGGTAGTGGTTTGGATGGAATTCCTAGGGAGCTAGGAAGAGTGTGTACTTATGCCGGTGCGGGCATATGTGTATAGTTTCGGCGAGAAACTACTTGGACCCCTTGGGATGGAACTCGGAACGGGCGATGATAGGTGTGGATGGTAGTAGTAGAGCTCCTACTACCGGAAGCACAGGATCAATGCTCGAGTCGGGGAAGTCACGAGGAATCCAAGGAGTTGAGCGTGAGTGTTGTTAGTATGAGTTATTATGTGCTAATAACTCGTGGTAACATCTGCCCTGAATAGCCATCACAAGGAGGAACAACTATAGTAAACATACTAGTACAGGTGTGTACTTGTTTTGCTTTGATGGGATGATCGTTGGGGTAGTGTCGAAGGTTATAAATTAGTAGTCGTTGGAATAAAAGGACGATTCTAGTATTAGTCACTTGGAGTGATGATGGGGATGATGTTTGTTTCGGGCCAAGATGGATGATTTGCTAGAATCATAGGCTTATAGAGCCGACTTTGATTTGAGGAAAAATCGTAGGGATTATTTGACGTAATTTCCCATCTTGCCCTAAGAGGTTTAAATGTCCGGAGGACGATAGTGGATTGGAGAGGATGGAGGAGTATGAGTCGAGACGTTGAATGCCGACTGAGTCATGCACAGAGTTTATTTTGAAAATAGGATTGCATTAACTAATTTTTGTGTTTCCAATCCTTATATGGATTGTGTTTTGGAATTTTGGGAAATGTTTAGCACACACACAAGATGTCGAATTATGGTTTTGAAAGTGCATGAAACCTTTTTATAACGAGAGTTACAAACTTTGTTGGTGATTTGTTTAAAATGAGTTTGGAATTCTAGTGTCGCTTAACTTTTCTTTCGAGAGTTTGTGTTACTAAGTATTTTATTGCAAATAGTTCAGTGTGTGGATTGATTCATGCGTGACATAAGTAGTGCATGGAGGAATTTTGGTAACATTTCATAAGGAGTTGTTTAGTGCGCTTTTTTTTAGTCAGCTAAAGGTTTTATTGACATTTCCATGAAAATGCGATTTATCGACTTAGGGGTATGCATACTAGGGTAACCTTTGTTCTCGACATTTTGATGAACGAGTCGTGCATGAAAATGTTTTAGTTCCTTTTTGTCGAAATGAAAGACCATTTGATCCAAGGAGTGTTTTAATGTTGTGAACATCATGCATACGATTAAAATGTGTTATATTTCGGAAATATAGATGCGTAGATTTTTGACATTCGGTTAATTTAGAATTACCGATCATTTTTTTGTTTGGGAAATTAAAAACTTTTGCTTTGGAGGAAACGAGTATTTTGAGCATTTTCGATAAATACATTTTTTTAAACTATAATGTTTTGACGTTATATGTCCCAAGTACGAAACTTGAGGAAGTATTACAAGCTTGCATGTCTGCCCCCAGTTTGAGATTTTATGAGGTTTTAGTCGATATTTCCAATTATTAGAAGCGGACTGGTTTCTGTCTTCAAGTTTGCAACTTACACGAGACAGTTGTGTTTAACAAAAATATATTTGTAAACCGTGTCATCGTTTTGTGTGACTAGCTGACGCGCAAAAAATTTGTGGCGAACCCTGTGCCACGTCATTTTATGATTAAAAAGAGGAATTTTTGAATCAAATGTCGTGAAACTTATTTTGAATTATGTGCACACCTTTGTCGCACCCTGTTTAGGGTCAAGCGGTTACTTTAAGTGCACGTCATGAGTCAATCCATACTGGAATCGAGGCGGTTCATTTTAAAGAAATTATTTATTACGCTTTGCTTTTGTGTGAGTAAACTGAACTGCAATGGAACGATTTTCAACATGATTTTCCTATGTGGGACGAGCGTGTCCAGTTTTGCGTAACTATCGATCAGGTAATAGTACTTTTATTACATACGATCTTTTTGAGATGAAAATCCTGATGTTGAAAATATTTTGTAAATGATTTTGTAAACCATTTGGGGAAATGTGCTTTTAAGTGTCATGTGTCATTTCGAGAATTTTCAGGGTGTGAGTCCTTTTGGAAAACTCTTTTGTTTAACCCGTGTCGAGTCTGGGACTAAGGTTGATTTCAGAGTATTGCTTGCTTAAACTTTGTTTAAACGCATTTTCCGACCTATGGGTCTAGCAAGCGTGGAGCATTTTGCTCGGTTTTGACTTGGAGTTAGTCATGGGCCAATTGCCCGGTTTTAATGGCTCGATGTGGAGTCTAGTTGATGAGATGTTTTTGTCGCACCGTTTGGCATTCTTTGCACGTTGAGTGTTTACATGTTTGGGTGAGTGAGTCAATCCGGAATAGGCATGTTGTTGGTAGGCTGTTTGCTTTGGATCCTTAGACACGTCAGTCAGTCGTTGGTAATGGTCGGTTGGGTACCTCGGGGTGGCACCCCAGTATTCATGTGTTTTAACCTAGACTTTCCAGTAGGTACTAGGAGGAGATAGTTGTGGGCACTTACCTGGGAGGTAGTTCCGGTGTGCTGGGTCTTGAGGCGTTACCTGGGAGGTAGACGTCAAGGTGTATCCTCGATACGGTGTGACTTGGCTTCGTAGAGCAAGTGTGGATGATACGTCGACGGTGGAAGGTAGGTATTCCACGCGCGTTAGTACTGTAGGCCGAATAGTATCGGTTAAGGGATTGATGCCCTTTGTTATTAAGAGAATAAATGCGCATCAACCATTTTGAGGTAGGTGATATATTTAGGTGTCGACGTTTGGGCTTGAGGCCAAACACCTTTAGTATAATCGGAGAGTTGTAGCCGATTCTAAGATAATCATGGTGATGGTAGTAGTAACCCTGAAATGATCACTTGTGATGACTGGTTATGATGGAATGACCTACGTGTGTGTTAGTGACTTGATTGTAGGGGATATCTATTTGTGTTAGTGTCTAGGATAATACCACGCTTATGTGATTCATGGTAATCGGTTGGACCGATGTTCGGCGGGTGGCTGATGTTTGTTATTATAATCGGTTGGACCGATGTTCGGCGGGTGGCCGATGTTTGTTATTGTAATCGGTTGGACCGATGTTCGGCGGGTGGCCGATGTTTGTTATTGTAATCGGTTGGACCGATGTTCGGCGGGTGGCCGATGTTTGTTATTGTAATCGGTTGGACCGATGTTCGGCGGGTGGCCGATGTTTGTTATTGTAATCGGTTGGACCGATGTTCGGCAGGGGGTCGATGTTTTGTTAATATAATTTATTAAAAATCTTTGGAGTCTATTAGAGTTCGTGGAAGTTAATCGACAGTTAAGGGTAGGAATGATCGTAGTCGAGTATCCTGTTGGGTATACTGGTGGGCAACTTTAGAATGGTTAGAGCTGGAGATTTGACTCGGGATGTATGGAATATCTAAGGTTGGGGACAACCGAAGTCGCTTGGCTAGGAATGATTTCAATTGTTGGGGTGTTCTGTCGATCATAATCCCAGTGTCTTAGAAAGAGTACGTTAGTAAGAAAAGTATTCGAGAAGTTTTAGAAGGGGTTTCAAGTGGACTTGGGAACCTGAGGTTGAGATGAGGGAGAACTATCCGGAGCTATTCGTAGGCAGAGACTTCGAGGACGAAGTCTAATCCAAGTGGGGGAGAGTTGTAAAGCCCGTATCCCGGTATATAATTTCTTTGTATTAAATCTTTTTTTTTAAGATTTATTTATTGTGGTTTCCGTTAACAAGGTTAGACGAATCGGACCTAATCGTTAAAGATGTCGGAACATTGGTTAGATTGTGAGAAGGGTGTAGTTGAGGGACCATTATTGTCAATGGACCAATGTAGTGTGTGGCCCATGCAAAAAAAACCCAAACCGTGACTTTGAGTTTTTGTGTGTGGTTGTCGTGATTAGCAAGAAATAAACCAAAACCCTTTTGTATGTTGTTTGTGTGTGGTGACGTGATGAGAAAAACCTAAGTCTTCTTTCTCCCTTCCCCCTCTCGTCTTCTTCGTCTCTCGCAAAGCACAAACCGCAGGAAACCCTAATTCCCTGCAGCAGCCGTTCTTTTCCCCCTCCCCTTGGTGTTCGGCCGGACGTGAAAGAAGAAAGAGAACCGAGAGTGTGAGAGTTCGCCGGAGGAGGAAGGGAAGTCGCCGGAGTTGCTGAAGCCGCCGGAGTCGCTGCTGCCGCCGTGAGCCACCCACAAGCAGCCGGCGCCGGCGCTGCTGGTTCTGCCGGCGAAGAGGAGGGTGTAGCGAGAGAGAGTGAGGGTGTCGGGTTTCGTCGTTGTGTCGTCATCGAGGTAAGGTTTCACTCGACGTCTCTTTTCTTTTCGTTTTCGTCACCGGAGGACCACCGCCGGCCGGCCGCCGCTGCCGCTGCCGCGCCGCCACTGTGGTGGCTGGGTGTCGGGTGGCGGTGGTGGTGTCAGTCGTTGGTGCGTGCGGTAGGGTGATCGAGAGGGTAGTGATCTCGCGGTGGTTTGCGGGTTGTTTTTATCACTTCGTCGATGAACCGTCGCCGGCCGCCACCGGCGACCACCACTGCCGGAGGGCAGTGGGTGGTGCGTGGCCATGTCTTATTAATAATCGTTGTTGAACCCATTAAGCCGAGACTTAATCGCTTAAGCCAAATCGATCGAACAGTTGCTTTTAGAGTCGTCATTTCTTGTGAGTAATTGTTCAGCCACTGTTTTTGCGACGGCCATAACTTTTCTGTCGTAACTCCGATTGAGCCGAAACTGGCGCCCACGGTTCAAGCTCGGGGTCGGGCACGTTTTCCGTGTTTTAGCGGAAAACTGGTTCGGCCTCTAGCTAGATGGAAAAGTGGTCGTAAGTTCAGTGATTCGTCATTTCATGTGAAAAATTCTGGAATCTGCCATTTGTCTTGGGAAAACCATAACTTTTTGCTCGTAACTCGTATCTGGGTGAGACCAGCGCCAAAAGTTTCCTTTTTGAGTCTATAAACTTTTCTGTGTTTTGTACGAAGCCCAGTTCGGGACGTAGCATTGGTCAAAATGTCATTTTATACTGAAAGGTGCTGATTTTCGCTGTTCGGGGAACTGTTTTTGTAAAATCCGTAGTAAATTGTAGAAAAATCGTTAGGAGGCGTATAATATGTCCTCGGAACCCTAACTCAGAGTACTTTCTGGTCATTAAATAATATTGGGAATTTTCTGGGTTTAAAGGGGTCGAAACAGGTCCCGAACAGACCTGTTTGGCGAGAACGGAAAATAGTTTTAGTGACGGTTTAAGCGTGTGTCGTGTCATAGGGTCCGGGTCTCGTATTGACACGTTTTAACATGCGTTTAGGTGATGGGAAGGGACCGTAATTGTGAAGCTTGAATTGTGTTGTTAAGCTAGGCGCGCATTCGAGGTGAGTTCTCTCACTATAATTAATGTCGGTTATTTTTACATTACGTTGTGTATGTATGTGGTAGTTCTATTTGCTTTTGATGCGGGGTTAAATAGTGGGGTGTCTAGTCGGACCTTTAATGTTGTGACTACGTGGGTGGCGTAGGAGTTCGGCGGGGCCGAGGGTCACATACGCGGGTGGCGTAGTAATTCGGTGGGACCGAAGGTTGTATACGCGGGTGGCGTATGAACCCGGGGGTGCCGGGTTGCGTTTACACGATGGTCGTGTGGTCGGTGGGACCGACGTATGCCTATTAGGTGGGTTGGTGTGAGTATGCAGGTTTATGATTTGTTCGTAGACTTGAATGCTGTTTATGTGCAAATATCTGTTTATGGTGGTGTGGAAATAACTGTGTTACTTATGGTGTAGAATTCACTAAGCTTCGTGCTTACCCTTTCCCAATAGATTGTGGTTTCAGGTACGGGCGGCTCCAAGGCGTGACGAGTACACACTGGCGCGCGAGGAGAGCTGGTTGCTTTATGGTTTTTAATAATTACACGTTTATTCCGCTGGTTTTATTTTATAAAGATATTAATTATGAGTTTGCAAACGAAACGTTGGGATCATTTAATGAGTTGTTATAAATGAAATGTTTACTTTAAAATTTTAAATTTGCTTGTAATTTTTAGGGTGTTACACATTTCTTGGGGTGCTTAATCACTTCGGTGAGTTCAGTAAAGAAGTATTGGGCAAAGTCGACTTGTCTTTGAAAGATGAGGGCATGGGCGAGCTTTGTGATGTATGACGGGGATTGATCGTGCCCACTGGTTTTACGAGAGAGGCAGTGAATGACATGGGCAAAGAAGAATTTCCACACTCCTCCCATTTTGCTGCGAAGGAGAGTACCGGGACCTTTGGAGCTTTTGGATGAATCGTCAAGAACGTAACCAATCGTTTGAACAACATCTTCATGTATGTTGTCCACATATAAGGCATCATATTGAGAAAAGGCTTGGATCTTGAGAGCTAGGAGAACATCATCGACCCCAAAAGTAAGGTCGTGATCACCTTCGTCGTCAGTGAGAATGGAGGCATGTATAGCGTTGTTTGACGGGTCGTAAACACAAGTTAACCAAAACTTCCCAATGAGCATTTTGCTCATCTTTGGGTTGAAGGTAAAAGCATGGAGGAGAGGGGATCGAGTGAGAAATTTAGTTACCGTAGAGAACTCGGGATGAGATGGATCAGATTCGAAACGAGCAACGTGATTGCATAAGTTGAACTTGAGATCTTCAAATCGTGTGGGTACTGTAGTTCTTGAAGACGCCATCGTGATTGATTGACGAGTTTGTGAGAGAAAAGGAATGGAGAGGTTTAGAGTAGTTGCAGGTTTGTGAAAAGAAAATGAGAGATGAGGAAGATGGGTATTTATAGAGTTGAAAGAGAGAGGTTTAGGGTTTCAAAAAGGAGAGGGAACGGTTTAAAAGAAAATTTGAGTATTATGGAAAAAGTAATGATGAGGTTTTGGGATGTGTGGTTGAATACGGCTTGGAATGGGAAGCGTTCATCATCATGACACTCTAGGGTTTTTAGGCGCATGGGTTGCATAGATAATCGCACTAGATAAGCATAAAGGAAATCGGTAAGATTTCGGTGGAATCTGTACCGATGTGCTACCGATAAGAGAGAATTGGTGGAAGCAACGAGATTTGTCGGTGTGAAGATTATAGAGGATGATTCCACCGAAATGTTGTTTCGGTGGAAAGGAAAGAAAGTGCGATGGTGGATATAATGTGAAAGCTTTCGGTGGTGGGATGAGAACCTCGAAAAAGAATGGAGCGTCGGGGTAGAGAAATTTCGGTAGAAAAATGCAACCAATATTTCAGTAGGAATGAAATCGGTGTAAAGTGAAAAAAAAGTTTGTTCACCGATGTGAGATCGGTGAGAATAAAAGATTGTCCACCGATGTGAGATCGGTGGAGAATAAAACACTCATTTAGTCTTGTAGGTTGCACATTCCAAGTTCACTTATTAGAAAGTTGAACCTGGCTTCATCAAGGGGTTTTGTGAATAAATCAGCAAGTTGCAAATCGGTGGGAATGAAATGAAACTCAATGTCACCTTTGGAAATGTGGTCCCTGATGAAGTGATACCTGATGTCTATGTGTTTAGATCTGGAGTGAAGAACAGGGTTGTTTGCAATAGCTATTGCACTGGAATTGTCACACAGAATGGGAACTTTTGAAAAGAATTGATTGTAGTCCCTTAGTTGATTTTTCATCCACAGGATCTGGGCACTGCAACTTCCAGCAGCAATATATTCAGCCTCAGCAGTTGATGCTGAGACTGAATTCTGTTTCTTGCTGGACCAGCTTACTAATTTTCCACCAAGAAGTTGGCAGCTACCTGTGGTACTTTTTCTATCAATCTGAGAACCTGCAAAATCTGAATCTGAGTACCCAATTAGTTCAAAACCGGAGTCTTTGGGATACCAAAGACCCAAGTGCAAAGTACCCTTGAGATACCGAAAAATCCGTTTTACAGCCTTCAAATGAGAGACTTTTGGATTGGCTTGATAACGGGCCCATAGACAAGTAGCAAACATAATATCCGGTCTGCTAGCAGTTAAGTAAAGAAGAGAACCAATCATTCCACGAAAAAGAGTTACATCCACGGATTCACCTTTAAGATCAGCATTGAGTTTCAAAGGTGGTGCCATGGGAGTTTTCATAGGAGAGCTGTCCAGAAAATTAAATTTCTTCAGAAGGTCACGAATGTATTTACTTTGGTTTATAAAAATTCCTTCTGAAGATTGTTTGACCTGAAGTCCCAAAAAGAATGTGAGCTCTCCCATCATGCTCATCTCATATTCACTCATCATGAGAGAAACAAACTCATCACATAGAGATTCGTCAGTGACACCAAAGATGATGTCATCAACATAGATTTGGACAAGAATAATATTACTTGAGGTTTCCTTGATGAAGAGAGTGTTGTCAATTTTACCTTTGGAATATCCATTCTTTAGAAGAAAGTTGGCAAGAGTGTCATACCAAGCACGTGGAGCTTGCTTGAGACCATAAAGAGCTTTGTCAAGTCTGTACACATGGTCTGGATGAGTTGGGTCTTCAAAACCAGGAGGTTGTTTCACATAGACTTCCTCTGCAAGTTCCCCATTGAGAAAGACACTTTTGACATCCATTTGAAAGACTCTGAAATTTCGGTAGGCAGCATGAGCTAGAAAGATTCTAATTGCTTCAAGTCTTGCAACAGGGGCAAAAGTTTCATCATAATCAATGCCTTCTTCCTGTCTGTATCCTTGAGCAACCAGTCTTGCCTTGTTTCTGATAACTGTACCGTCTTCATCCATTTTGTTTCTGAAGATCCATTTGGTTCCAATGATTGTCTTCTTTCGGGGTCTGGGAACCAATCTCCAAACTTTGTTTCTCTCAAATTGAGAAAGCTCTTCTTGCATGGCAGTGATCCAACAGGGATCTGAGAGAGCTTCACCAATCTTTTTGGGTTCAATAAGAGAGAGAAAGTTTACATAGAGACAAATATTTCCAACTCCTCTACGTGTTTGGACACCTGCTTGTTGATCACCGATGATTTGATCTATGGGGTGATCTTTGGTCCATTTTGTGGCTGGGGGCAAAGGTGATGGATTATTTTGAGAGAGATGAAACGAAGTAGTGGGATCAGTGGTTCGGTGGAGAGCTGGATTTTCGGTGGTATGGGTAGGATCGGTAGAGGGATGTGTGATACCAGAAGAAGGAATTTCGGTGGGAGAGAGCATTTCGGTGGGATGGTCAAATTCGGTGGGAGTTATGAATGGTGACCCAGCCTGGTTACTTGATGGGGAAGGATTTGAGGGAATGGAAGATGTATCGGTGGAGTTGACTATGGGAACATCACCTATGCATGAGGAGATCCATCTGTGCAATTCGTCATCATCATTTGAAAGAGATGATGATCTTAGATCATCAAATTTGACATGAATGGACTCATCAATGCATTTTCTCCTGAGATTGTACACACGATATGCTTTGGAAGATAAGGAGTATCCAACAAAGATTCCCTCATTAGCTTTGGGATCAAACTTCCCAAGATTGTCACGATCATTTAGGATAAAACACACACAGCCAAAGACATGAAGAAAACCTATATTTGGTTTTCTGCCATGGAAAACTTCATAGGGGGTTTTATCATGTCTTTTGGATAACACTGACCTATTTTGGGTAAAGCAGGCAGTATTAACAGCTTCAACCCAAAAATAGGTAGGAAGGTTTGATTCACTTAGCATGGATCTAGCAGCCTCACACAGAGTTCTGTTTTTTCTTTCCACCACTCCAATTTGCTGAGGAGTCCGGACAGCAGAGAAGTTTTGAGAAATTCCTTTCTCAGTGAAGAAGTCTTCAAGAGCACTGTTTCTGAATTCAGTGCCATTATCACTTCTTACGGAACGAACAAGTTGACCATTCAGAACTTCATTTTTCTTGACAAAGTTGATGATTTCTTCAGTTGCATCACTTTTATACCTGAGAAAAGAGACCCAAGTATATCTAGTAAATTCATCAACAATAACAAGAATGTACCTTTTGCCACCAAAACTAGGAGTGCTGACTGGTCCACATAGATCCATGTGCAGCATCTGAAGAGGAAGAGTAACGGAAGAGCATTGCTTGGTCTTGAAAGAAGTTTTGGTAAGCTTCCCTTTTTCACAAGCATCACATAGCTTCTCCTTGACAAAATTCAACTTTGGCATACCCGTCACCAGCTCTTTATTGGAGATTTTATGAAGGGTTTTGAAATTTAGATGAGAGAGACGTTTATGCCACAACCAGTTCCTTTTGGATGTGTCATCTGACACAAAGCAAATATTGGATGAATTGTTTCTTAGTCCCATATCAATGACATAAACATTTTCCATCCTTTTTCCAGATAACACCACTTTGAAGTTCTTGTCCACAACAGTACAGATACAAAGTTCAAAGATAACTTTATATCCAAGATCACACAGTTGGCTAATGCTTAGAAGATTATGCATGAGGCCTTCAACAAATTCCACTTTATTGAATGTGACAGATCATTAGTGAGAGTTCCATAACCTTTGGTGTAGCCTTTAGCATTATCTCCAAAAGTTACAGATGGACCTTTTCCAGACACATAGTTAACTAGTAGAGATTTATTTCCTGTCATGTGACGTGAGCACCCACTATCCAGATACCATATTTGATGGTGCTCAAAAACCTGCATGCACAAACAAATTAGTTCTTAGGTACCCATTTAGTGATGGGTCCTTTTGGGTTAGAAGAGGATGAGTCCTTAAGTTTGGTTCTGTCCATTCTTTCTTTTGGACAATCTTTGGCAAGATGAAAAGTGTCCCCACAGTTATAGCATTTTCTGTAGATGAAAGTCTTTTTAGGCTCTTGAACCTTTTCTTTTCCTTTTCCTAAGGCATTTAGCTGAATGGCTCTAGGTCAAAAGGTCTTTTTAGGTTTTAGCAGTTTTTCCTTTTCTTTTCCCTTTTCTAAGACATTAATTTGAATTGCTTTAGGACCAAAAGATGAGATATGAGGAGGAAAACTTAAAAATCCATTTCCAGAGGTGATAGCAAATTTGGAAATACTTTTAGAAGTATTTTTGAAATGGTCTTTTCTAAGATCTGAGGACTTTCTGAAAGAAGAGACATCGGTGTCATGAACTCTTTTGAGAAACTTGGTCTTTGAAGAGTTGGAGGAAGAAGCTTCATCAATAGTTAACACCTTTAGAAGATCATGGATGGGTTTTGAAAAATCATTGGAATCTTGTTTCTCAGCGGACTGATTTGAAGAAGATTCTTTTGCTTTTATGAACATTCCATATTTTAAAGCTTCACCTAGATCAAGAGAGTTTAAAGAGACAGAGTCACAAGAACTAGACTCTGAAGCATCATCCCATACATTTGAGGAAGGAGTGAGTGCATGAGATGAAGTTTTGGGAGAGTCTTTTCCAAATCCTAGTCCAAATTTGCTATTGCCACCGATTTGGTCCTGAAAAAGTTGCTCAAGATTTTTTGAAGAAGTTGTCCACTTTCTGAAAACCTCTTGTTCTCTTTTTAGTTTCTTGAAAAGTTTATTTTTCTCTTTAGAAATCATGTGATTTATGGTTTTCAGATCCTCAAACTCAGCTTTGATTTCCTTAAACTTTTCAAGTTTAGACATGCAGATTTCAAGTTGAGAAGTGAGTTTTTTAACCTGAACATATTTCCTTTTCTTACCATCCTTTACAGAGTGAAAGTCTTTAGTTAACGATTCATAAGCATCTATCTTTTCCCTATCTGTCATATCATTAAAGGGATGTACCTGAGCATATGATGTCGAGCACCCAGACGACACAAGAGCCATTGGAGAGGTAGCTTTTTCTGAATCTTCCACATCTTCTGAGATGGCCATAAAGCACTTGTTGGGAGAGTTGTTGTCACTGTCAGAGGTCTCTTCTTCCCAATCATGAATTTCGGCCATGAGACCCTTTCCTTTTCTAAGGAGACCCTCATTTCTCTCCTTTTCTTTCTTGTACTTGGCTTTGTATTTCTCAGCCCTTTCTTGATGATCTTTGGTTGAAGACTGAGTTTCTTTCTTGGCAAGGTTTGATTTGAAAGAATTATTTTTGGGTTTTTCATAATTTGAGGAAAACTTGTTTGAAGATGAATTTCTAGAGTTCATCACACGCTTACTTCTGCACTCAGCTGCAAAGTGACCTTTCTTTCCACAATTAAAACATTCTTCATTTGTCTTATCAGTTGAGGAAGCTTTTGTAGAAGAGAAGGGTTTTCTGAAAGATTTGGATTTGTTCGAAAAACGAGATCTGTTTTTAAAACCAACTAACATAGCAATTTCATCAGATAACTGCTTAACCGAGATTTCTTCACCTTCATCATCGGCATCACTTAGATATGCCTCCGATTGGTGAGAAGAGTTGCTTTGGGTTTCATTGTCAGAATCTGATGAAGGATAGGTGATTCTTGGAACATTTTGAGATTTTCTGGAGTTTTCACTGACAAGAGCAATAGAGGTGCCCTTTATCTCTTTGATGAAAGATTTCCTTTGTAACTTGGTTTGTTCAAAGTTGAAGAGAGTTCCATATAAGACAGTTAGAGGCATGTACTCAAGGTCCTTGGAAGTTTTGATACAAGTGCATATGTTCTCCCAGAAATCAGGGAGACAATCCATGAACTTGTTTAGAACTTCCTCGTTATCATAGATTCTGCCTAATAACTTCATATCATTTAGAAGAGAGTTAAAACGATTATAGTAGCTAGGAAGAGATTCACCTTTTTCATGAGTGAAGAGTTCATATTTTCTTATGAGAGAAATCTTTTTGCATTTCTTCACTTCCTCTGTACCTTCGTACATAACACATAGTGTGGTCCACATCTCTTTAGCAGTTTCAAAGTTAACTAGAGAATGATAGACTTCATCAGGAAGTGAGAGAGCAATGATAGATCTAAGCTTTGAATCAAGAGTAACTAGACGTTTTTCTTCATCAGTATATTCCTTAGGATTTTTGAGAATATAACGTCCAGTACCTTTTGCTTTCTCTTTGTCGGAAGGCTCAGAAGTGTCGGAGTCACTAGAGTCCTCCTTGTCAGCTGTTTCCTTACCAGGCCTCTGCGTTTCATAGCGAGCCCAGACTCGAGGGATAATGGGTCCCTCTTTGAGAATGGTTGGATATCTAGTATCCACTCCTTCCATGAATAGCATCAATACGCTTTTCCAAAGAGAAAAGTTGTTGGGGTTAAACTTAGGAGGTTTGTTAATGTAACCATTTTCAGAAAAGTTGTTTTGAAAAGCATTTTCAACAGTTGAAGAAGAGGAGGCATCCATTGCAGATCAAGTTTATGAGTTAAACTTTCTGCTCTGATACCACTTGTTAGTCCCAGATGGCTATAACAAGTATTGTAGAGGGGGGGGGGGTTGAATACAATACACAAAATTTTCACAATTTTAATTCTATTATTGAAAATCTTTCAACAAGAATTACACACAGAAAACTTAAGACTGTTGCAGAAAAGAACAGATAAACTATTCTAACAATCTTGCACAAAGTATACTAACAACAACAACTAAGAACACTTAGAACAAAGCTATCAAGTTTTGGAGCTGTATGGAAATTTCTTGCACTGAGAGAGATATCCAGAAAGCGTAGTTTGCATGGAGGAGTCTTCTTCCTTTTATAGTGAAGGTAAGGTACTGAGCATTAAATGCTTAGTACGAATATCATTCAGTTACTTGTAACATACCAAAGGACTTCTGAAAAGTACCAGTGGACTTCTAAAAAGCTGATAAGTCACCATCACCTTTTTCTTGAAATAAGGAATAGAAGCCATGCTAAAAGGACATATTCTAAAAAGATAACAAGACAAAAGGTTACTTTTGCCTGTAAGCAGATTTTGTCCCGAAGTAAATGATCTTCTTGATGAATACTCCAAGACAATATCACCGAAGGAATTCCACCGATAATATTGTCAAGATTTTAAGAACCATCTGTAAGGAAAACCATTTTCACAAAGATCCCACCGATTTAAGTATCTCATCGGTGGGATGATGTCTACCGATTTGCGAGGGCAAATTCGGTGGAACGATGTCCACCGATTTTTGATGTCTTCATCGGTGGAGAGGAGGTCCACCGAATTGTGAGGACAAATTCGGTGGACAATAACTTGTTGTGTTTGTAGAGAAGAGTCTTCTATTTTCCACAAGTAAAGAGTCTTCAAGCTTGATTTCGGTTGATCTTCGACTTCACCGAACAATTGCTATTTTGTACAAGTCATTCAAAGAACCAAACTAAAATATTCTAAGTAGGATTTTTAGGGAAAACATCGGTGAGTCAATTTCAAATCTTTGGTGACCCAACAGGTGTCCTAAACGTGTTTTTGGCAGCCATGAGTTCAATACTAATTGAGCTTAGTAATCAGAATATTGTCACTAATCTTAGATTCGTGGATTATGAGTTTATCTGCGGCTTTCGATTTCAAAATAGGGTCTGTGTCGGCGTCCGGAAAGCTTGTGGGCATCCGGACACGTTGTCCATGTTTGAAGGTTTCCGGATGAGGAAGTTGTCCGGATGGGAAAACTATCCGGGTATGGGTTGTCCGGGTAAGTGTAAGTGTCCAGAAGGTAGTGTTGTCCGGAAAGTAGTGTTGTCCGGAATGTGGTGTCGTCCGGAATGTGGTGTCGTCCGGAATGTGGTGTTGTCCGGAATGTAGTGTTGTCCGGAAAGTGATGTGTCCGGAAAGTTGGGTGATCAGCTTATGTTTTGTACATTCATTCAGGAAAATCGATTGGGAGTCGGGAACAGATTAGAAAAGAGAAGTAAGAGCACCAGGTGAGTTTTTCTAACTAAAATACGTGACTTTTAACGTGTTTTCTAAAGTAAGTACATGATGAGAAATGCCATGTTTTATTCTTATGCTTTTAACTGCATGAAAGTTTGTTTAAAGTTTTATGTGAGATGTATGCATACATTGTGGTAGACGTAAACTGGCTAAGTCGGGAGGTAGACCCGCCAGTGCTCATGCCGGGAGGGTGACCCGTTTATGCCATGGAAGGGAGTATCCAGTAAGGCAGCGCGAGACTGACTCGTTGTCACTTTCGAGTGACTTCAGGGTGACATTTACGGGAGCGGATTTATCCGTGAAAGTTTTATGTGAAGTTATGTGAAAGTTTTATGGAAAGTTATATGAAAGTTTTATGCAAAGATACTTGAAAGTTATAAACTGTTTTAAATGATTTTTGAGAACTGTCAGGAGGGAGCACACTAGACCTCATGGTCTAACCCTCGCATTTTCCAAACTGAACCTTTTCAGGTAAGCAGGTAATAAGAGGCTCTGGCAAGTGAGCGGGACATAATAGAGAATGTTTACAGATAGAGTCATAGGCACTCTAGCTTTTAGTATTTAGACTATTCTCAGTTGTGTATAGGTTGTTTCCGCCAACCTATTTTTGAGACAGATGTAAGGAATTTTGAGACCCGGTTTTGTAATGATTATTATTTAATGCTATGCACTCTTTATTTTAGACTGAGTTGTTACAAGTCGTCATTTTATTTTTTAGAGGATATTTTTAATACATAATAAATAGTTAAGTTTTTTTATAGGGAAATTAATTAAAATACCCCAAGTTGGAAAATCAGTTACCAAAATGCCCCAAATCTCTCCCAATTTGTCAAAATGCCCCATAATCCCGCGATTGAGTCCTCTATCGCGGACCTGGCCCAATTGGCCTGCGATGGGAGCCTTCGATGGGAACATTTGTCCGCGATCACAACTCAAGATTCCAATTTTTAAGTTTTTGATTTGAAAGTTACATTTCACACCCTTATACTTATTTAGTTAATTTATTTTATACCTTTTAGTTTTCTAATTTTCATTGTACACATTACTTATATTAACACATATAATCGTATATTAACTAAAATACGTTTTAATTTTAACAAGTTACACCATTATAATCGTCTCGTCGATATCTTTGAAATGAGCCCAATATTTAATATTTTTTGATTTAATTATATTATACTTATTTAGTTAATTTACTTTATACCTTTTAGTTTTTTATTTTTCATTTAGTTAATATAGGCTTACTATGTTAATGTGATAAGAGTGTAAAACAAAAATTAAAAAAGTAAGATGCACCATAAATTAAATAATTAATTATAAGTGTATGATTTGTAAATATTAAAAATATTTTTATGTAGTATATATGATATATAATAAAATAATTAAATCAAAAAATATTCAATATTGGGCTCATTTCGAAGGTATCGAAGAGACGATTATAATGGTGTAACTTGTTAAAATTAAAACGTATTTTTAACGTATTTTAGTTATTATACGATTATATGTGTTAATATGATGAATGTATAAAATGAAAATTAGAAAAATAAAAGGTATAAAGTAAATTAACTAAATAAGTATAAGGGTGTGAAATGTAACATTTAAATCAAAAAATAAAAAATCGAGGACAAAGGGGTTAAAATGTAAATTTTCATCGCAGACCAGGGGGTTATAATGTAAATTTCATCGTGGATCAAGGGGTATCGCGGGTAAAATTCGAGGGGTGTTGGTCAGAGTCCAGGATCGCGGGATAAATCGCAAAATTATGGGGCATTTTGGCAAATCCAAAGAGATTTGGGGCATTTTGGTAACCGATTTATCAACTTGGGGCATTTTAATTAATTTCCCTTTTTTTATAAAATTATCCATTAGAGTAAATCTTATAAACGTAAATAAAAGATTATTTTTTGAGTAAATTACATGATTGGTCCCTATGGTTTACACAAAATTGCATTGTTGGTCCCTAAAATGAAATAATTACATGTTTGGTCCCCGTGGTTTACATTTTCTCACCCCTTTGGTCCTACTGCCCTAACCCTGTCGCTATAGTCCGTTAATGTACACACGTGAGACGCACGTGATGGGGGCAAAATCGTCTTTTAACCCATCTTTAACTCATCATCTCTCTGTTATCGATCAAACTTGCAGACAAAGGTAAGGATAAAGGACCCAAACAAATTACAAAATCGTTACCTTGTCTGCAAGTTTGATCGATAAAAGAGAGAGGATGAGTTAAAGATGTTAAAAGACGATTTTGCCCCATCACGTGCGTCTCATGTGTGTACATTAACGGTGCAATTTTGTGTAAACCACAAGGACCAATCATGTAATTATAGAGGAAGGTTTAAACGAGAATGCTAACTATTTAAGAAAACAAAAAATCATCTGCAAAATCACATGTGATTTGACATTAACTGCAAAAACTGTACACGTGCGACTTTGGCCGCGACTTAAAGTGGCGGGAAAAGTCGCGTAATCATATATGATTTTGTATGTGAATCATATATGATTGTACATAGCGGTTGTTTTCTTAAATAGTTAACGTTCTCGTATGAACCCACCTCATTTTTTGTATTCTTTATACTTATCTTTCTATTGTTACCATATTATAACAAAAATGGATTTATAAAACTTTTTTTTTAAATAATCAGTCATATAAAAAATTTAAATATAAAACCAAACAAGTGATGAAACACAAAAAATTTCGACCAATGCCTTTAAAATGTCAACGTCTTAATCATCGTCCAATGCTCCATCATGCATACATCAATGCCTTCATCATCTACAAAGCTTCAACATGTCACATTAATTCCTCTTATTATAGAAGGTGTTGCTAGAGGAAACCTTAGTTCAAGAATTAGATGATAATAAAACGAACCAATTTGGAGCTACTAACCAGTACATCGTTTCTAATATCATTTAATTCGTCTATGAAATAATACTGTTTAGTGACTGTTTAGTCACTAACCAAGTTAGAAATCGTCAAAACGAGTTTCATGTATTATTTCATAGACGAATTGAAATGACACACGTGAAACAAAACTCGTGAAAATCAACCAAAATAATCCAATGAGTTTGATTTTAATCTATGACTCGTATTATTTCACATGTGTTGTTATTTTTTTCGGAGGGGGTCCTAAGCTTTGCCTAGACTAATCATTTGGCAAATTATGACTATAATACATCAGCCCTCATTAAGGCATTGTTTGGCAAAAAAAAAGCTAGCTTATTTTTGAGGTACATGTTTGGATGACCATAAGCTAGCTTTTTGTAAATATTCCAATTATGCCCTCATTAATACTAATTATTATTTATTAACTATTTTTTTAATATGTTTCTTTTGGTCATTTAAATGCTTATAAGCTACTTTTTGTCAAACGTGATTTTTTTATCAGTCAACAGCTAGCTTATCAGCTAGTTTGCCAAACATAGCCTAAACCTTAGTGGCCACAAGTTATGTACGCCTGGATTCGAACAATGGATAGATAGGATGTTTCGTCACATCGCTTGTGGTTAACATGTGTTGTTATTGTATGCAAGTATGCACGTGTTTCGTGTATAAACATATTATTGTGCTTTTTTCACACGCAAAACATTCCTTGACGTTTCATATATGAAACAACACATACAAAATTGTTTTCTCTATTTGCAATTTTTTGATGAGAAGTATATGACTCACCCCTATATTGATATGTTAGAAATGTATGGTGTTAGCATTTTAAAAGAAAGTATTTTGAGTTCAGAAATAAAGAATAAGATAGCCAGATAAATCATTTGATTAAAGTTAGGAATAATGAGATAACTAGTTATTTATCTTTAATAATTCCTAATTTTGAATCAATGTTGTAATTGTTTTCCATATATATCTGATTAGATCATAAAATAAAACCATGATTAATTATTTAATATTGTGAAACTTAAAATAGTAATAATCAATTATGCAAAGGGGTGAGGTGATTTTGCCCAAATACATAACAGGTCTTGGGTTCGATCTCAGGTCCCTTCACTAGCCTCAGCCGCTGAGTGAGCCAAAAAATGTCCCCTCACATTGGTGTCCTTGGAGGCAGGTTTCGTGTGAGGCCGGTTAAGGTTGCCGGTAATCAACTTTTTTCCCAAAAATCATGCAAGAGAAATATGGGCTTTTAGGGGAAACCAAGCGTTTATGATGTTCATTAATTTGTAGTATGTGTTGCTCGCTTGAGCTCGATAGTAGTTCAATAGACTTTTATAATTAGTTTACATATTTTTCTATTGAGCACCATCAAGCTCTTACTGAGCATCGTCTTCAACTCGACTTGACTACACATATCGAAATTGAACACGAAGAAATGGTCATTTAGGTTGAAGCAGGTGGTGTTGTTTCGATTTTGTTGTAATCGATTACTTAAATGTCTATAGAAGAAAAAGCACTATCAAATTGTTGACAAAGGCGTTGCCTACTGAAAAGCTATATCGAGTTGTTGTTAATGGTTTTATGATTGAAGTGCTTAGGGTTGTTTCCTTGGTTTTCCATTAAGTCATGTTGGATAAAACTGTCTATGGCTCTATGTAGATTAATATGTCTATATAAATTAGAAAAGCTTTCGTTTGTGAAAGTTTTTTACAAATGAATGAAGTGTGTTTTTAATTGGAATGTGCAAGTTTGAGGGAAAAACTTGACTTTTTGCATAAAATTCCATTAGAAACTGACCGAATAACCCATTTTCTACATCATTAAAACCACTATCAAACAGTTATGAATAATTGATCGAATAAGGTTGAGTATCATTAAACTCGTTAAACTACCAACAAACATGTGTCATTAATAGCATTAGTTCTACAAGTATGATGCAATCGAACACCAACTTTCCATTTTGTCGGGAAATTTACTCAAATAGCCAAACCACCAAGAAGAAGTGACAAAATAGCCACATTCTCTCCCGGTTTACAAAAATAGCCAACGAGTCCGCACTCTGACCCGACCCGGTGAGTGCGGACCGCAATGTGGTCACAAAAAGACAAATTAAGTTATCATGATAATGTAAACATAAGCATGTTTTTATGTGCTCCAAGGCCAACAATGCATCATAATGTTACTAAATTACATTTATTATGTGCTCTCCTTAAAGAACACTTTTGGTAATTTCATTAATGAAAGAACCCAGTTTCTTCTTAGTCAAATTTACAATATAATCCAAAGCAATTGCTATACCGATTTCCTGAAATCTCACCATTAATCTCCTTAAATCCAGCAAATTCCCACAAGCATATGCATCATCCGAGGTTTCGCTTTTAGTTGAAGCAATTTTGATGGGGATCAACATCAACGATGTTCGTTTATGTCATAAGATGCTATCGTCTGGGAACACTGCACCTCTCACAACAACAATTATGCCAGCTGTGATGATGTATCCGTCACTTTCGTTATTCCCTTCCACTACGTTGTCTCTGTTTATGATCTACATGACAACAAAGCATATATATATATGTATATATATATATATTTGTGTTAAGAACATAAAGGCAAAAGATCGTGTGAGAAGTTGAGGTTAACATGATGAGAAGCGTGAGAATCAAATGCCCTCCCATGAATTGCAGCTTAGAAGGGAATTGATCCGGTGCATCTCATCCTAATGTTAACAAATCGGAATCCAACCCAGAACAGAAAAATGGTTATACTAAATTTCCAAATAGCCTATGTGTTTATGCATCTTGGTGAGAAATACCTTAACATTTTTGCCAATTTTCGCATTCTTGTCTATTATAGCTTTCTTTATGAAAGAACCTTCCCCGACACCGATTGGAACACTCGTGTGTATGCCACCAATGTTCTGTTCAGGTACGTTCTGTTAGCATGAGAAAAAGGAAGGTTCTAGAGTAAGTTTTTAGCTTTTAAGGATGAAAATATTGTTTTATTGATAAAGTAAAGTTGATTATCGATCGTTTACCTGATTAATATCAGATCCCATGATTACTGAATCTTCTATTACAACTCCATCTCCAATCCTTGTTCTTGGTCCAATGACTGCATTTCTGATGCTGCATCTCTACTTTTTAAAGAACCATGAAAGATTGCATGAATAAGAAGAAATTGCACACACACATATTTTTTATTCAATGGAAGTTTCATACATTTAGAATGCAGCCGTCACCAATGGTGCTATCTGTGATGACAGCCTCGGTTACTAGAGATGGTGGCAGATGACGTGGCAAAGTGTAGAGCGGAAACTCTCTATCGTAGAAGCTGCTACCAAGAGGTGAAGTATATGTATAGTTAGTTTGTTTTCGCTCTCTCTTTATACATTCTTTTCAGGTTTCAGAGTTACCGACTTATATTTCATGTTTGTTTTCTTCGTGCTTTCCATATTCGCATGATAATATGCTTCAATGCTTCTCATATCTTCCCAATATCCATCAAACCGATAAGCGTGAACCTATATTTACATTTTCAAACATAAAATTCTGTAAAAAATGTTTTATTCCGATTTGTTTTATTAGAAATGGTAAGGGTGCGTTTGGTACACTGGAACATGGATCGCTGTTCCATGTTTGGCAGGACTTTTTTGAGGTACAGAGTGGAACAGGCCTGTCTTACCCCCGCCCTATGGAACAAACAGGAACAAGGTGGAACAGAATTATGTTTTACCAATATAACCTAAAAAATATAATTCTCTTATAAAACATAAAATACGCCTTCTTTTTTATATTTTATTCATTCTTTAAATTTATCTATTGTATTTTATGCACTTTACTCTCCTCAAAATATTAATTTTATATGGTTTCTATGTTTTGATTAATTTATGTAAATTATTAAATATTAATAGTAAAATATGTTAGAAAATAAAAATTGAAAACTACATAAACTTTTTATTTTGGTGTCACTTTAATCGTCTTGAAAAAACTTTCTAATAATATATTTTGTTATAAAAATATTTATTTTATTATAATTAAATAAATTACATAACAAATCAAAATATATAAACAACTTATTAGAGGTAAATTGGTCATGTTATCTGTTTTGTCCAGTTCTGTCTTACCAAACGCTGAACAACTGTTCTGTTATGTCCTGTCTTGTTCTATCATGTCTGCATACCAGACGCACCCTGAAAGAACCAAGCAAGACTGACCTTCAATCCTAAGGATATTGCACCTGGTATTACTTCATACTTCAAATCATTAGCTTTCGGGAAAGATTCTTTTAAAAGCTTTATCATCACATGTCTATTCATCACATAAATCCCCATACCCGAAAACTTTTTATAAAAATCTTCGTTAAACTTTGAGTCATGAACCTGAAAAAGAGATCAATCTGATCTTCTTTAAGAATCTTATTCTATTAAGCACAATGATATAGACTACCTGCTGAATGTATACCACTTAACTGATAAAGTCATCAATTCTGGTTCCTCTCTGAACCCAATAACTCGATTTTCGAAATCTAATTTGAAACTACCAAAACCTGTATTGGGATCACTCACGCTATCCAAGACTGCTACCGTTATATCGGCCCGATTCTTCCTGTGTGCTTCTAGAAGTTTCTGATAATCCATCTTGTAAAGATGGTGACCTGGAAGGACCAAAAATTCAACTGCTGGATGCTGTTCTAATACCCATAAACATCTTCTCATAGCATCTGCAGTTCCCTGCATATATAAAAATTCCCAAATTTCTACAAACCTGTTTGCATACGTTCGTATAATATGTACATATGATCACGGGTATTCTCGGAAATGTGTACATCTTACCCTCAGACGGTCAGACCCTACCTGTTTGGTTTGGTTTGGTTTATATTATATTATATTATATGTTGGGTCAGGTTCAGGGAAAAATCGTAAAAAAATGAAAAACTGATGAACATCCTGAATAACCGTTCATATGGACGGTATGCACATGTGCATACAAGTAATTGGAGCTTCTTTTTGGTTTTTATGCATGTGTGCATGTTAAAAATTACTTGTATTCACATGTGAATACCGTCCAGATGATAACCATTCTTCTGGACGGTATGCACATGTGCATACAAGTAATTGGAGCTGTTTTTTGTGTTTTATGCACATGTGCATGTTACAAATTACTTGTATTAACATTGAATACCATCTAGATGATAACCATTCATCTAGACGGTATGCACATGTGCATACAAGTAATTGGAGCTGTTTTTTGGTTTTTATGCACATGTGCATGTTGCAAATTACTTGTATTCACATGTGAATATATACTGTCCAGATGAACGGTTAGCAGGGTGTTCCTCAGTTTTTTAGTTTTTCCCCTTAACCTCCCTCATTATATATATGTATATATATATATGCAACTGTAGGGTTAGAATGTGATTAATGGCGAACCTGGAACCAGTTATTGTCTTCTGGACTCTGATAAGCTGCGATGACTTCTAGAAATTCTTGATTTGCTAGTAATCCACCAGAATAAGCTCTAGAGAGATGGGAATTCAGAGAAGTGGAATTAAACTGGGTAAGGGCATATATCTTTGTTATATTGCTATTGATGCAATTACTTATAACTGCATCAATAAGCCTATAACTTCCTGCAATTGGAATGGCACCTTCTGATCTTCTCTTTGTCAATGGATACAACCTCGACTGCTGTGACCCCTCTCCAAACACCACCGCCGCCACACTCTGAGAAATTACCATTTAATTTATATGTCAGTGTTGGAGTCCCATCTCACCTAGACACAGCCCATCAAAACCAATATATATATATATATATATATATATTCACACACGTGCATATGCACAAATGCATAATACACGCGTGCATAAAAACCAAAAAACAACTTAATCTACTTCTATGCACAAGTGCATACCGTCCGGATGAAGGGTTACCAGGGTGTTCCTCAGTTTTCTATTTTTTTGAGGTTTTCCCTTAACCTCCACATATATATATGTGTGTGTGTGTGTGTGTCATATCTTAATATGGTTTCAGAGGTCTAGTTGACGTGGGACTTCAACAGTTTGGAATTGTATTATAACAAAAACAAAAAAGAAATCTTTATGATCATTAATGCAGATAAAAACAGACCTGGTTTGCTGGCAAAAAAGGCGAAAACTGGCATTCGGGTTTCTGGGCATTTGTTATGGACAATCTTGAAGGGAGCTTCCATGGTGGCTTTTCATGGTGGGTATGAAGTTCCAATTTTAGATTGTGAAGTGTGAACAGTGACATTATAATATGACAAAAGGAGGTGAAGATTGAGAGGTGATGATGATGATAATGATTTTGAGGTTAATTTCATTTAAGTTTTATTTTATTCTTGATTTGAATTTATAGCCTCATTTGTGTTGTAAAATTGTATTGAAAAGCAGAAGATTTAGGTTTCTTCATGATGATGGATGTTGCAGACAGAGAATACTTGCCATAATTGACCAAGCATGGTATAATTCCTTTTTAGGTTTCTTTGCTTTCTTCTTCTATTCCTGACACATACAAAATGTTTCATTCTACAATCAAAGTAAACAAAAGCTTCAAGTTATTAATTTAATGTATCTTTCTTACCAAAAATAAATAATATTAATATTGTTTTATTTGGAAAGCATATTTTTGTACTCATATTTAATACTAGAAGGGTATCCCTCGATTCTAAAGTCGATAATTTGAACCCAGCTTCATTTATTCTTTTTTTTAGAAGGGTGTCCTAGGCTATGCCAAGACTAATCCCTTGGCAAATTATGACTGTAAGACATCAGTCCTGATTAAACCTCAGTGGCCATAATTGTTGTGTACGCCTGGATTCGAACCCTGGGCAAATGGGATATTTCACCACATCCTCAGGACCTTAACCAGTACGCCACAACCCTTGTGGTTTGTCCCACTTAATTTTATTTTTTGGTTTCGTGTGGTTTTGAGGGTGCTAGAGAGTTTTTGTTTGATTATCAGTTTTATGTTGAGGGTGCTAGAGAGTTTTATGCAGTATTTGGGACGTATCAGTAGGAGGGCTTAATGGTTATATTCTACATGTTTATCGATTAGTTATAAGTTATTAATATGGAGCATATAAAAAAACGAAGCTTTAAAAAGTTGTATGTATATAGTAGTAAATTTTAATTAACTTGAATTTTAAGACATTTTAAGGACATGAGATAAATATTCTATAATATAATAAATATATTAGTGTGGGTATATGTCCGTATATGAATATATTTATAAGACTTTCGTAGTAAAATTCCCGAGGCCAAACTTTCGTCTCGTAAATGTATGTAAACCATTTTTTGTAGAAACTTTAGGGGCTGTTTACCCGTTCTTATCTGGTAAGAGTGTTGTTCCGGGTAAGTGTAATCCCGAGTAAGAGTGTTTACTTAGGGGCTGTAATTCAAAGAAATTTGATGGATTTGGAATGAGAAATTTGATTGACCAAATTCCATAGTTGTGTTTGGTTCCCTGCCACCTCGCTTCTCCCAAACAAAGATGGAGATTCCAATTATTTTTAGAGATTCTATTCCAATTCCATCCAACCAAACGCAATCATCCAACCAAACGCAATCAAAGTGTGTGGTCAAATTCGATTACAATTCCCTTAGGGTGCGTTTGGTTTACGGGAATGGATTGGAATGGATTGGATTTGGATTTCAAAGCCATTTCAATCCCACGTCTCCATAGAATTTGGAATTGGAGGGTTTTGAAATCCTTGGATTTTTTGTTGAAATCCCATGTCTGATGGATTTTGAAATCCTTTGGTGAAGGCTGGGATTTGAAATCCAATCTGGATTGGATTTCATGAATAGAATTTAGCTTTTTTTTTACTTCCCATGTTTGATGATGATGATGAGGGAGAGCACGTGAGGCGTGTTTGTGAAGTACTTATATGGTTTATTGAAATCCAATCCATTCTCGTAAACCAAACGCACCCTTAAAGTCAAATTCTTTTGATGGATTCAAATTCCATTCTACGAACCAAATGCCTCCTTAGTGATTTTTTTTGGAAGGGTGTGTTTAGTGTTTTTGGCAAGTGGTTACCAACAAAAAATTACCATTATAACCCCTTTTGTAATTAGAGATTAAGTTAAAATAATTGTTTCTATTATCATTCGTTTAGTACAAGGAAAAAAAACAAAATTTACACTTTAAATAAAGGGAAAAGTCTAAAAAAACCCAATGAACTTTAGTATTTTGAGTGATTAAGTTTTTGGACAATATTTTGGAACAAAAAAACCCTTAAACATTTTAAAAATTGTTAAATAAACTATTGGACTTTTGGAAACCTGTTAAATACATCCTTATTACAATTTTAAGGATGTATTTAACAGGTTTCCAAAAGTCCAATGATTTATTTAACAAATTTTAGAATGTCTAAGGACTTATTTGTTCCAAAAAATTGTTCAAATATTTTTTTTCTTGTTTAAGAATTGTTTTTGGCTATAAAAATAAATGAATTAGAAAACATTTTTTAGAAAAAACATTACACTTCACATTTTATATATTAAAAAATACGTTTTTTACAAGTCACACCATTATAATTGTCTCATCAATACGTTCAAATGAGCTCAATATTGGATATTTTTTATTTAATCTTATATCATAAATAGGTACGAATTATTTGTAATACTTACACTTTATATCCTTTAAGGTCATTTATTTATTAATATAAGATTAATCTGTAATTATAGGGTATAATGTGTAAGTATTAAAAATAATACTTACAATTGTTTAAAATTGTACGCAGCTTGAATAGCAGGTAAACTACAAATTAAAAAAAAATACGTACAATTGTTTAAAATGTTTATCTTGAATTGATACTACATCTTTACAGTAATGCTTTTATTTAGTGATATCATTTTGTTTTAATTTGTAATCGTGATGAAGCCGTTATTCCTATTCACAAAATGACATATGACTGCAGTGATGATCTTAACCATGTTATAAGCGATAATTCAAGTGAACATATGTCTGATTGCTTATCTGTAGACCTTTTGGTGCAACTGTTGGCATTTCTTTGTGCAACTCTTGGTATATTTTGGTTCAATTTTTGGTAAATGATGTCTAACTTTTATGTACATCTATTTATGCTTTGGATACAACTTATATATGTTTTGGAAAGAGTAATGAAAAATGGTATATTCGTTTCGTTTTATAAATTGTATTTTTTTCCGTTCAAAAAATGTATAAGGACTTAATAGTTTAAAGTATATAAGTTTGTTTGGTTTTTTCATATTTTTTTCAATTATTTTTAACACATTAACCAATTTTATAAGTCATAAGAATGTATGTAACATGTTTTAGAAAGTCAAATGGTTTATTTAACAGGTTATGAAAAGTGCAATGGTTTATTTATTCCAAAAAATTGTCCAAGGACTTAATCATTCATAATACTAAAGTCCATTGGGTTTTATTGGACTTTTCACTTAAATAAATGCTTATTAAGAAAAATAATACAATCATACTATTTTCTTCATACGATTAATTGTCGAATTAGACAAGAAAATACATTTTTATACTTAAATTAGACACAAATATATTAAAAATCATCCATATTTAAATACAAACGGATATGAAACACTAATACGGAAAATTAGTTATTATTATTTTTATCCTAGACAAAATAAAAATAATTTGAAATATTTGAAAACACTTGAGTTGCAATCTTGTCCCACAGATTAGCCATATATCCGTTGTGTTGGGGAAACCCCCTCAATGTACTTCAACCATTTCTTCTTCAATACCTCCTCCATGTTGCTCTTTCGCGGTAAACATGACACTCTCATCATATTCCAAAAACAATTGATCTTAGATATTACAATCTTCTTATAAAGTTGTGAATTGCAAAACAAGCAACCACTACCTCTATTTGTTTTGGAAAGAATTAGAAGCCATTTGATTGGGAATTAATGGAAATCTTGCTTTCAAGACACCATATGTATGTTCAATAACATTTTTTTTGGGAAAGGTGTCCTAGGCTATGCCTAGACTAATCCTTTGGCAAATTATGACTGTAAGACATCAGCCTGATTAAACCTCAGTAGCCATAATTGTTCAATAACATTTTTAAGTTGTGCATGTGCATGATTGAAACTGTCTTCTATAGTTACCGTATGTCGTCGTCGAAAATCGACTAACCAATACCTTGTATTGTAATACAGAGTAAAACATACATCAGCTATGCAGCATCACAAAGATAATATTTATCTGCATTTACAAATAAAATTAAAAAAATACAGAAAAATAAAAATGTTTCCTGATTCTAAAATGATGATACATACTTGGTGGAGGAAACAAAAATCTCGAATTGGTGGAGGAGCCATGGTCTCTATTTGTGGCGTGAAGAGGAGTGGCTTCTTTAGGGTGAAAAACCTAATCCCAAGTGGAAGGGCAACGAGGGAACTCATAAACTAATCCTGGTAAGCGTGGATTTGGTGCTGACTCGGTAAGATTTCGGTCAACATCTCAGTCAGTTTTTGGTTAGATGTGTGATTTAGTAAACGCGCCGACTACTGACCGGGTCTGATTTGCTGACTGAGTCAGCCTGGTCAGCAACTTGTAAACAGCCCCTTAGTGGACCATAATATGAGAATGTAAGAAGGGAAAGTCCATATGTAAATTAATTGAAATTTTTTATTTGAATATGCATATCTAAACCAATGTTTAGATTCTTCATACGGGTTCATATATGTAACTTCAAAATTAATTTTTTTTAAGTTGACATATGAACTCTTCGGTTCCATTCTTACAATCTTACCTTCCCACGATATTTAGTGTTTTATCTAAACCGATTAAATTCTAAAAGTTTGAAGGTACGATAAGCGTAAAGACTAAAATTTCCATAAGTAGCAAATATTTGTAGTTGTTAAAAAAAGATCATTTAATTCATTGCCAAAAAGAGAAATTTCAACTTTTATAAGTAAAGCAAGTTCTATATTCGTAAATAACCTTTAACTTTTATAGATTTACTAAATTGCCATTTGTATAAGTTATCACTTTAGTTTTTTAAACTAACGGCATCTCCAATGGGTCACACTATATCTTACACTAAAATTCAAAATAGTGCAAATTTTAGTGCTAATAGTAAATCTTCTCCAATGGGTAACATTATTTTTTAAAAGTAGTGTAAAAAGTAGGGTAAATGAATAGTCTGTTACACCAAATATAGTGTAATACTATTCATTACACCAAATTTAGTGTGGAAAATAGAGACCCCATTAGAGATGTGAATAATGTCATTTATACCAAATTTTATGTTTATTGTAAGATTTAGTGACCCCATTGGAGATGGTCTTACGTAGATTCGTTTTATAACGAAAAGTAATCAAATTAGTTATTTTGGACAATATTTTTCACTTTTTAACCTACTTTTTTTTTCAATTTGATAAAATAGTTAAGATTTTGTAAATATCCATCTCGCAACTTGCAAAATGCGCTTTTTAAAGTAGGTGCGATTTTAGTGGGGTCAGCTTCAGGGGTGGATCTATTCATGTTCGAGCGGAGTCTCATGCACCTGTTCAACTGAATTTCTTAGTTATAACATTTTTGTAGATACAAAAGGTGCATCCGCTAAATATTGAGTGATGCTTCAAGATATTAGAAAATACAAGGAAACAAAAAAAACGAAAAAAATCTCTTGAAATCAACCAAAATACATAAAAATCACTCGAAATCAATCAAACAGTTATCTTGAAACTTTGGAATTCGGCTAAAACACATTAACGACTTTACGATCTTTTATCCACATTAAAAATGCACCCGTTGTGCAAAAACCTTGAGTCCACCATTGGCCAGCTTGTGAAATTGGCACAACAAATATTGTCCATTCCAATCCAAACATTAAAAAATCGGTTAAAAATTAAATAATTTCATCCATATTCAATGTCCCTATTTATAATTTGCCAGGTCCTAAAAGGAGAAATTTCAATTTTATAAATAAAACAAATTCTGTTTTCTTAAATAATATTCACCTTGTTTAAAAAGATTTGTTAAGTTGTTTGTACAATCTAGACCTTCAAACAAATATTAATACCAACATTATTATTTTAATTTATTTTAAAATAAATGTTTACTTTTACAAGTAAATATTTATTTTTTGTTATATCTTTATTTATGAAATGGTAAAAATTTATTTCTGTGTAATTTAAGATAAAAGTTTCATTTTATTAGTTAAAAGTGTAATAATTAAATATTCTTAGAATTTTTGTTGTAAACATTTATTTTAGAAAAAAAGATTAAATAAATACTATTAAAATCATATTAATTAAATAGTGTAAAATAGAGATGGTAACGGGGAGGGTTTGGGGCGGGTATCCTCTCATCCGGCCCCGGCTTCGTGTTGATAGACCCGTCCCCTGCGGGTACGGGGATTAGGTATCCGGCCCCGGCCACTCACCCGGTCAACATATATTATTTTCTAAAATCAAAATTCACTCGTTGGTGTTCCTTTTCTTTCCGGAATCTAAAAGTTTAAGCTTTTCACTTCTTTTCGGTATCTGAATTTGTCATGTTATTGTAAAAAATACTTTTTAATTAAATTTATATATATATATATATATAATTTTTTTTTACTTATATATAAAAACCGGGTACCGGACGGGTCAGGAGTAGATCGCCCGACCCCGGTTGAAGCAAACCGGATTTACCCGGACCCGGTAAAACCAGGGAATACCCGGCCCCGACCGGGTCGGGTGGACCGGGTTCCCCGCCGGGTCGGAGTAAATCACCATCCCTAGTGTAAAAGATATGCATCAAAGTTACACATAAATATATCTACATTTTCTAAGGCGGTGATACAAAATAATAAATAACTAAGATGAGAATCACATGTTGCGTGATAATGTAACTACTTTAGGTATTAATATTTAAATTATATATATAAATAAATTTTAAATATTTAATGTAATAATCATTAAATCATATTCAAATGATTGATTTGTAAAAAGGAGTAGAACTCGATTACCAGAAAAAGAATATATAAAATGAGTAATATTAGGCCATCAGTACCCCATGGAGTCCCCATGGAGGGCATCTTTCAAAGATTCTACTCTACATCAGCGCCACATCAGCTTTTTTTCCATCCCTCACTCGATCCCTCACGATCCCTAAACACCCGTACACCATTCCCTCAAACCCTTTTGCCACCTCATTTATTTTAATTCTTTTATTTATACATTTAATTATTTAACAAAATAAAAATATTTATATATTTTTTAATAAATAAAAATAAGATAAATAATAAAAATAAAAATTCATATCATTCATTAAAAAATTAAAAATTACAAAATAAATTTAAAAATCTACTCGTCGTCATTGTTGGGAACTTGGATACGCCAAATATGTTCGACCAAATCCGACCGAAGGTTATTATGAGTGTCCCGGTTTATGACTTCTCGAACATTTGCCGCGCGTTGTGTCTCACTGATTTGGCTTTCGATATCATTCGTGAAAAAGTCGTTTTCCACGTCACCACAAATAGCATGGTTTTCGTCTTCGAGTATCATATTGTGTAATATGACACAAGCGTACATAATGTTTCTCAATATTTCCGGTTCCCATCTGCGTGCCGGGTTATGAAGTATATGCCAACGTTGTTTAAGCACGCCAAAAGCTCGTTCAACATCTTTACGTGCGGATTCTTGCGCGGACTTGAACTTTTGTCGTTTAAGGTCTTGTGGGCACGTAAATGATTTTACGAAAGTAGCCCATTCCGGATATATCCCATCCGTTAGATAATATCCGTGCTTGTAGGTGGCTCCATTCACCTCAAAAGGGCACTCGGGTGCTTTTCCATCATATACATCGTTGAAGATGGGCGACTGATTGAGAACATTGATGTCGTTGTTGGAACCGGCAACACCAAAGTATGCGTGCCAGATCCATAGATCTTGAGAGGCCACTGCTTCTAGCATGATTGTCGGGTGCTCATGATCACCTCTCATGAATTGACCTCGCCATGCATTCGGACAATTTGCCCACGCCCAATGAGTATAGTCTATGCTGCCGAGCATGCCGGGAAATCCGTGTTTAGCTTCATGCGCGGCGTACAACTTCTGAATATCAATAAAAGTAGGCTTGCGTAAATATTTTTGACCATACAGTTCAATAATACCTGTGCAGAATTTGTACAGACAATCTCGTGACGTTTTCTCTCCCATACGGATGTACTCGTCAAGTGCGTCAGCAGCTACTCCATACGCCAATTGCCGAATAGCGGAAGTACACTTTTGTATCGGAGAAAAACCTTGTTTGCCTAACCCGTCAAACTGAAGTCTAAAATACGGATACCCTACTTCTAAATCTTCAACTATTCGTTCGAATAGTTGTCTGCTCATCCTGAACCGCCGCCTAAACATATCCGGTGTATAAATCGGGTTGACGCCAAAGTAGTCCCGCATAAGCCGCTTGTTTGCAGTTACTCGACCTCTTTCAATGTTTGCGGCCCTCTCTCTTGTTGACGATGAGGCGGTGCTACCATACAGCGATTGTGCAGTATGTCGAAAAATTTCCCTTTGTAGATTCAACAACTAGTCGGTGTCTACGGATGATGATGATGCGGTTGGTGAACCGGGTTGTGGCGAATCCATATTGTTTAATATATAGAGGTTGAGAGAATTTGAGAGAGTTTGAGAGGTGTGAGAAATAAGAGGTTGAGAGAATAAGAGGTTGAGAGGTGTGAGAAATAAGAGGTTGAGAGGTGTGAGAAATAAGAGGTTGAGGGTTAAATATATAGTGGGATTAAATTGAGAAAAATAAATTTTTTTTTAGAAAGAGCCGTTCAACGGTTATTTTTTTAAAAATGTAATTAAATTTTTTTTTAAAAACCCTCGGGATGATCCGGGATCCCAACCCCGAACCCATCCCCGCCCCGCCAACCCCGCGAGCCCCGTAGCCCATCCCCGCTCGACCCCGAAGCCCTTCCCGAGCCCATCCCCGCCCGCTACGGATGGCCTTAACGATGGAGCCATAGAAATTTATACATTATTTGTATAAATGATAACCTTGCATTTATTTTTTTATTTTTGTAAAGAGAAGGGTAACTCTACTGATTTTATGAAGAAATAAACAAATATACATCTAAATGGCACGATAACTACCTCCCGACTGTATGTCTACACGTCAAACGGGACATGCCTCAAATGATAATGTGGGGTGCAGGAGTTCAAACATGTAAATATAAGTTGTTGAAACAACCTTCATGCCACAAAACAATAGCCAAAATAAAGCGATTATAATATTTAAAGAAACAACTAAGATAAACCTCTTCTCCCGTTAACAACACGTTATATGTAACACCCTTAATTTTCGATAAGTGAGAGTCACCCGTGCGCTTTTGTGGTTTCTAAGTTGTGGTTTTAAGTTAGGAACTTATTGCTATATGAGAATTGAGGGTGTTTTGGATGAGGAAAGAAGGCTTTCGAGGTTCGGTACAGGTGGGGCAACCTTGCCTCGCGATAGTGACAGGGTGTCACAATCGCAAGGCACTGTCGTTGTCGCCGGTTGGAGGATGCCCACAGTACAATTCTAGCGATTTATGCCTGCGATTGTGACACCATGTCACTATCGTCGGGCATAATCGCAGTCGCCCCAAAGTCTTTTAATGTTGTGACACCATGTCACTCTTTTTCTCTCAAATCGTTTCCCCAAAACCCAATACGAACCCTAACTGATTTTGGGGCTTTTTCTTGTAAATCAAAGTGTTTATATCAAAGCTTGAGATTACAACCCCTTGTTCTAGATTCAAGTGTTTATCTCCATTCCTTGAGATTTCTAGGTTTTGGGGGTTTTGCTCAAAACCTAAGTGGTGAGTTCATCCTTTTTTTTCTAAACTTTTATATGAGTTATAAATTCTCCATTTATGACTTTCAAGTGTTTTTATTTCTCAAATTTCGACCTTGATGATTTTGGGAAAGTTAGGTCAAAATTTAGGTTTTAGTCAAAATGGAGATTTTGGTATATGATGTTTGGGAAATGATTTTAAGCATATGGTTTTGTTTGTTTATGTGTTTGAAGCTTGTGGATCTAGGATTTGGAATGATTGCTTGTAGAATCAAGCTACTTCAAGGAAGCTCAAGATTTGGAATGATTGCTTGTAGATCTAGATTTGTGAAACTTCTGTATATGCCAAAAATGTCCATTTTGAAGTAATTATGTACACTAGTACAAAAACTCACATTTGCCACGGTCAAAAACCATGGCCATAGGCCTTTGGCCACGGTTTTTTTTTTCAATCAAACCGTAGCCTATTCTTGCGTGACCATTGATACCCTTTTCGCCACGTTTAAAATGCGTCACCATATCAAATAAAAAACCATAGCCATAGCCTAAAAACCGTGGCTATAAACGTATCTAATATTTAAGGTATTGGGGCATTTTTACTATAACCGTGTCAATAAACTACTTATTGTCACACAAACTCACGTTAAACGCGGCTATTAGCTACCTTTTAGTCACACAAATTAAAGAAAACTATGACAATAAACTATTTATGGCCACACAATTAGTTTTTAAAGTGGCCAATGATCACCTATATAATCACGTATATTTGTTTTAACGTGGCCATAAACTACTTATCGTCACACAAATTTTATATTAACCGTGACAATTCATGACATATGGTTACACTTAAATTTTTGAAGCGTGACTATTAGTTACCTTTTTGGTCACATGAACTAACTAAACTTTAGCGATAAATCAGTTTTCGCCACATAAATTGTTAGAAATGTGGCTATTAATTTACTTTCGGTCACATGAGTTAATTAAAACCGTGACCATTAACTATTTATAGCCATGTAAATTTTAAATTAACCGTGGCCATTTCATGACATATGGTTACGCTAAATTGTTAAAAATTGTGGCTATTGGTAGCATTTGGTTACACAAAATAGCAAAAATCGTGATCATATACTATTTATAGCCACACAAATTTCATATTAACCGTGACTAATTCGTGACATATGGTTACGTAGAATTGTTAAAAACCGTGGCTATTGGTAGTCTTTTGGTTACACGAAATAACCAAAAATCATAACAATAAACTAGTTGTAGTCACAAATTTTATAATAAACGTGACTGATTCATGATGTATGGTTACGTTGAATTTTAATAATCGTGGCATTTGTTGGTTTTTGGTCACACAAAATAACTAAAATTGTGGCAATAAACTATTTACACCCACATAAATTTTATACCAACAGTAGCCAAATCTTGATGTATGGTTGCACAAAATTGTTAGAACCATGGCTATTGGTTAGTTTTTCGTCACACAAAATAAATAAAACCGTGACTATTAGTTTTTTTTTGGTCACACGAAATAACTAAAATCATGGTTGTAAAATAATTACAACCACGGTTTAAAATAGATTATTGTGTGGCCATTTATAACACTTGACTATGGCTATAATTAATCATTGGCAACTGTTTTTATCATATGTGGCAACAAAAAAAAAAGATTCAAATAATAGTCAATAGAGAAACATTAAACATTAAATAATATTAATATTCATATAAATAATGTACAAAAACATCACTAGTAAACCTATCAAGCCATCACTAGTAATCCTCTAATACATTAGACTTTGACTTATTAAAAATAGTTCACACAGGAATCGACTTCACTATCTCATTGATAGTTCTATAACTACTCTTCCTCTTCAACCAAAAAACCAAAACCATAATATAAATATCGTACAAGTGGTTATGAATTAGACAACGCTGCTACAGTGTGTCATCAAGAACCACCTTGAATTCTTGCAAAACCTGAAGAGGAACACAAACAAGATAGTTATCCACTAAACAATAACAAAATTTAATTATAAATTATACAACTTCACTTACTAGACAATTAGGCATTAACACAAATAGCTAGCCACTAACAAATATAAAATTTTAACAAATACAATTTAACAAACAAAGAAGTTAGGGACAAGAGAGAGAAAGAAAATTAAGATGCCATATGAATTATCAAATGTGTGTAAATTAATTTTAGATCATAGCCATCGTCTTTTGTACATTGCATAATAATTGATAAGCTACATTGATAATCTTAACACATCATCAAAATTATGACTTGATCAACCAGAGATAACAACATACAAGAGTAACGTATTTACCGATATTGAAATAAATTTGATTGTTATCGCATAAAGAAAATTGCAATCACTTAATCCTAAAAATATTCGTCATCTTAGTTGGTGGTACCATTCAAAATTATAGTATTATGATACATCTATTATAAGATAATTATTAACATGTATTGCTAGAAATAGCCTTGCCTTAAACGGTTACAGAGAATTGAAACCCAACAATATGTTTGCCACAACACTAATAACACTTGAGCAACATAAAACATAGAGACCGAACGAGAGCTTTTGCACAAAAAAACAATATAATTTGTATTCAACTTTATGAGAACGTTCTTTTTTCCGACATATATAATAACCATGTTTGATCTCAACACATGGTTCTCCAATTTTAGCTATCAACCACATTAGAAAGAATACTAAGTGTGGGATTAGATTAAGTATCATCGAGTTATCACCTCCCTAGTTCATCTTTTATGCTACCACAAGTCCTCAACTCCATTTAGGTTTTAATGTACAAATATAGATTGATTCATCAGAAGCAAACAACAAAGATCGACTAGGGTTGTTATAAACCAAACAATCAACAATAACTTAAAATTTACCTTTGGTTCACCAAGTGCAAACAATGTTCTCTTCAAATTCAGAATTTCCGGATTTACATTTGCCAAAAGATGAATTTTGTCCAACTTCAAATAACCTGAAAGAATAACAACTACAGGTTACATTTCTCTGATTACACACATCAACTCATTTCATCAAACAAATCAAAATCATGAATAACATAACACATGTTCAAAAATTAAATGACAAAATCATGAATATGATGGCAATAACAAATACGTGAATAAATTAACAGTAAAGTGAAAAAAGGAACACACAAACAAGAAATTGTCTCACACCATCCATTCAAGTGGGGCATTACTAAAACAATGGTGACCCAAAAACCTTGCTCCTTTATCACTGGATAGGGTTCTGGTGCAGTGTATGGCAAAGAGCGGTTACGCTAATAAAGAAGTCAAAACCTCATCAGAGACAGAGCTACACTGTGTTTTTTCACATCAAACCTAACTCTTTCGATAAGGAAAATGATTCTAAATTTCTAGCAACATCATAAAGTAGAATGCGGTTAGCTTTAACTCCTTGTTCATCTAAATTACTTGGAGAAGAGTATGCTCTCACTTTTGTTGTTTCTTCTTCTATGACACCAAAATCACCTATATATCTTGGCAATAAGTCACTAATTAGAGAGAAAAAAAAGGAACACATATATGTTAGGAACACAACAAAGCTTAGATTTCATAAGTAAGAAGATCCAAAAATAGTAGCAAAATTTTCTGCTAAGAATTCAGGTAGAAAGGTAAAGCACTAATGATCCATCTCAAGTCAAGGGTGATAGGATAGGTTTTACTGATTCTCGAAGAGGGGATATATGGTGAAGAAAATATTTATGTTGGAGCACAGATCAGGATCAATTCTTTAGATCCATCATTAGGGTTGGGTTCGATGAGAAGTGCCAAATTTGGTGAGAAGTGGTAATCAACCGGTGGATGAGAAATGGACGAACATCAGGATTCGAACTTCGGGTAGATGGGTTACTAAGGCTTAACCAGTACGCCACAATTGGCAACAGAGAGTTGATATGCCTATGCTTGTTCGTTAACACCAAAACACTTCCTTTAATCAGGGACCTAGTCTCCAATAAAGAGCAGTTTTTCTATTCAAGAACAATACCCCAGCCTTGAGCAATTCTTTTGAAGGAATCTTTTGTCGGGGAATACCAAAAATATCCAACCAGATTAGTCTACTAGAAAGAGAATCTTCACAATGCCATTTTGCAACTGAGAAAATAATAGGGGTAATATCTTTGAATTAGCCACACTTTTTATTTTATAAAATTTTGAGTTTTGAATATATTGAATTTGGCGCCCTTTTATGAATTTTTTGTCTTTAAGTTTAACGAAAATGAAGATATTTAAAAAAAATTCGAAATAATAGATTTTAATATTTAATTTTATTAAATTTTAACTAAATACTCAATTATTTTACTTTTAATTGAAATATATATATATATATATATATGTGTGTAGAGGGAGGTTCACGAAAACCTCAAATAAATGGAAAACTAAAAAACACTTTATCAACCGTTAGATTAGATAATCTGATGGATGTGATTAAACGAGCGGTTACAACAATATTAATTAAATAAAAAAACCCGCACCCCCTATTTTTTATTCAAAAAAATACGAAAAATAAACAAAATTCGAACGACATAAATTACACCAAATAAACGATCATATTTTTCTCGTTTATTGATATACTTTTTCCTCCATATTTTCATGGTTTTCCAGTTATTTAGGGTTTTCCCCTTAACCTGACCCTATGTGTGTGTGTGTATATATATATATGTATGTATATGCATGCATGCATCTTAAATATGTATGTATGTGTTTTATGTATGAATGTATATGGGTTAAAATGGGTCATTATCAATTATAACGGGTCATATTGGGTTACATCTGATCATATTGGGTTAAATTTGATCGTCTTTGTTTAATGAATCGTATTAAGTTTGCTTATTTAAAACAACTTATACTTTTTGTAATAATGTTTATCAATTTATGTGGTGTTAAACTGGAGTTTTATAAAAAAGTGTTTGGATTATTATGACGGTACCAAAACGTAATAAGATGATAAGTTTTAAGGGGTATTTGGGACCGTTTATACATGTAAAATGACTAAAAAACTGATAAGTTGTTTCAAATAAGTTAATAAGTTATAATGAAGTAACTTGTTAAAAACTTCTTATTACCCATGTCAAACCAGTATAAGCATTTCCTTTGTTTCTCATCTAAACACTAAAAACTTCTTATTATCGGTACGACGGTACCACACCAAAATAAGTTAATAAGCACTTTAAACAAACAATCCCAAACACCCCCTATATCAGGGTACAATTGGTTATAATGGGTCTTGTTGAATTATATTGGGTTATAATCAGTCATAGTGAGCAATATTGAGTTATAATTGGTCATTTTGGGTTACAATAGGGCATCTTGGTTTTGTATTTTGTAATGGTCATGTGTGGTTACAGTGGGTCATATTAGGTTGTATTATATAATGTCGGTAACTTTGACTTATCAAGCCATATTGCGTCAAAATGGCTCATATTAAGTTAAATTGTATCATATCGATTTCATTCTAATTATTGGACCATATTGGGTCAAAATAGGGCATATTAGGTTACATTGGGTCATACTGGTCACATGTGTGATTCATAATGCACAGAGTTAAGTGACACTTTCAGTGTTCTTTGCTATTGTTGCGGAGGATAAGAATAAATAGGTTTGGTGATGAGAAATATCATAAATGTTGTTAAATCGGAGCCAACTGATGTTAAAGTATTAATATATAAACTAGATAATATTATCAAGTCTAATAAAAAATAATAAAACATTAAAATATAAACATTTATTGTTTATCGTATTATAATCATATTAATTACGAGAGAGAAAACAAGTTATTAATGACACATATATAAGCAATATAAATAAAATAAAATAAAAATTCATATAGGAAAAATCCCCTAAAAATTTTATGCCAAATTCCGCCATTATTTCCCTCCTTTTTTCCAATTATTTTTCCTAAATTTAATGCTCTTAGAGCATCTCCAACAGCTTCTTCATTTTGGAGAAAATGGGGAATATGGGGATTTTTGTAATGACCCAGACCTTTTTCGAAGTGTTTTGCGTTTGGTGTGAAGTTTTTAATAAAAGCAGAAGTTGAGGGGCTAGTTGGTAAATAAGAGTTGGGGTATAAAAGGGCACAAAACCCTAGACAACATTCCAAAATCCCTGAATTCATTATGTGTGGCGGCTGTTTTGTTTAGAGAGAAAGAGAAAAGTGATTTGGAGGTTTAAGGTGCAAAGAAGAAGAGACTCATCAATCAGCAAAGAACCAGAAAGAAAGGGTTTGTTAGGATTCATTTGCTGCAAGGAATCCTCCAGGTAATTCCTATTCTACATCCCCATCTAAGAATTTGATGATTGTTAGAGTGTTAGTGAGTTTCTTGCTAAAAGTCATTCAAGACTCCTAAAGAAGGTTTAAGGATCATTAAAACAAGTTTAATCAGTAAAGTCTGTGGAGAAATGGTTATAGATGCTTAAGTAAGTGATTCGTCGCATTATATTACTGATTTCAGAGTGTTTAGTAAGATTTCGAACCAATTAGTTCACCCAACAGTCGTCCGAAAACCTTCAAGTATGAAGGTGTCCGGGTGAGTGTCCGGGAAGTTCTTGACCGTAGTGTAGAAGGTGTCCGGACATAGAGTTGTCCGGAAAATCTATGTCGTCCGGATAAGAGTCGTTGTCCGGGTACTATTCGGTATCCGGAAAAGTGAGGTTATCCGGTAACCTGTCCGGAAAAGTGTGGTTATCCGGAAATCAGAGGTGTCCGGACATTTTAGTGTCCGGTAAGTAGAAACGTCCGGAAAGTGAGAGTGTCCGGTAAGTGGTATCCGAACAGTTTGGTTAGTCAGCTTATGTGTTTATCCTTTAACCCAGGTAGATCGTTTGGGGAGTACAGAGCAAAGTAGGAGGGAAGTAAGCACATCAGGTGAGTTTTCTAAACTAAAACGCGTGGATTTTAACATGTTTTCTAAAGCAAGTACATGATGAGAAATGCCATGTTTTATTCTTATGCTTTAAATTGCATGAAAGTTGTTTACAGTTTTAAATAAGATTTGTGTATGATTTATGGGGCGGGCCTATCCCGTGTATGATTTATGGGGCGGACCTATTCCGTGAATGCTTTTATGTGAAAGTTTTATGTGAGATGTATGCATACATTGTGTAGACGTAAATTGGCTAAGTCGGGGGGAGGTTCCGCCAGTACTCACGTCGGGGGGAGGTTCCGTTTATGCCATGGGAATGAGTCCCAGTAAGGCAGCGTGATACTGACTCGTTGTCACCCTCGGGTGACTTCAGGGTGCCATTTACGGGAGCGGATTTATCCGTGAAAGATTTTTACTGTTCAGCTATGTGAAAGTTTATTATTGAAAGTCTTGTATACATTTGAAAGTTATGAGAAAGTTTTATGCAAAGATATTTGAAAGTTAGAAACTGTTTTTAAAAGTTTTGAGGACTGTCAGGAGGGACTCACTAGACCTCATGGTCTAACCCTCACATTTTCCAAACTAAACCTTTTCAGGCAAGCAGATTGCATGAGGCTCAGGTAGTCGAGCAAGAGCAGGATAGAGCACAGATGCAGATAGAGATATCGTCACTCGTATTCTAGTAATAGTTATTCTCAGTTGTGTATAGGTTGTTTCCGCCAACCTAAGTTGTTTAGTCAGATGTAAAGAAATTTTATGGATCCAGTTTTGTAATTGTTTAATATTAATGCTAGTTATGCTTAATTTAGACTGGGTTGTTACAATTGGTATCAGAGCCATAGTTTAAGGGATTTAGGTGACCGGACGGGCCTAAACTTAAACTCGGGAGTAGAAATCACAACTGAGAATCAGGAAATACGTTAGGAGAGCACTATTGTGGATACAGGAAATGCGTTAGGAGGACACTATTACAGAGATAGGACTAATAGGGCACTGAGGACTGTCATGTAAGGTAAGTTTGAGATTCCACCTGGCCAGTGTAATTGCGGACTTACAGGTACGTGTATGTGCTTAACCTGCCTTATTATTCCGAAGTGGTAGTCAAAAGCTAGTGTTTATGTCGTGTTCCAGTACTTTAGAATGTCAGCAAGATCCCTGAGGGGTAGACTGAGACCCTTGTTGGGGAAGTTTCATGAGAAGTCATGGTGATGTGATGTACGTATACATCGTAAGAGAAGAAATGTTGTATAGAGTATTACGAGTCGTCTAGAGGTAGCTCTTCGTGGATTCGGGGAGGAAGAATGCTTGGGTTTGAGTAAGACTCCTGTTTCGGGAGAGTCCCATTTCTAGAAATCATGGGATATATCAGTCAGGATGGTAAGGAAGGTCAGTGTCAAAACCTTGAAGGTATCAATGGAGCCCTGGGTTCTTGTTCGAGCTTTCCATTAGCTGGATAAATGAAATAAGATGCCTATAGTGAAATGAAACCATGTAGAAATGGAAAGTGAGATAGTTGGTCAAAACGAAATAGTATGAAATGGTTGAGTAAGTGGACCGTTGAATGTATGTATAGCAAATCGTTGCAAGACCGAGAGGGCGACCACTGTTCGAAAGTAGAGTGTCTATGATAAGTTGCGTGAGTAAAGCGATTGACCTTGTTTGAGTGAGTAGCCTTCAAATGCAAGTAGAGTTTCATGCGTTGAGTTCGTATACGTGTACATGAGATTTTTCATAATCGTGTAAATATCAAATTTGATCGGATATGAGTCGGCGTGTGCAAGTGTATGTTTAAAAAAAAAATACAAATCCATTTACATCGTATAATGAAGTCTTGAGGTTTACGATTTGCAAAATATCCCACTCTTTTCATGATAAGCCAAGAAAGCGTTTGAATTTACAACTTTTATAACCAAAATGAGGATTGACATTTCGAAGTTATATAAATGAGTGTGAGGACCGACTGGTCTACTTCGTGTCGGTAAATTTCTTTCAAATTTTGTCGTATGGGAAGATTTTCATCCAATATTTATTTCTGTCGTAACAACACATTTTTGGTTGAGTAAGATTAAGTTTTACAGAAAGATTGCATGCAAACGATCCTCAAAATCGTTGTGCAGGGCATTAGAGTTATGAGAATGTTGGGGTCGGGTGTACCCAAGTTGTTTTCAAGTGTTGTTTCTTTAAAATGATCAAAAGTGTGAAATGATTCATTTATCGCGTTGTCAGGCATGAAGGCTATGAACTCAATATGTCGTAGAGTATTACATTTTAAGCTAAGGAAGAACTCCTAGAGTGGAGAGGTGTTGGACAAATCAGGAAAGAATGTTTGTAGCTTTGGTAGATGCGTTCTAGAGGAGAGGTGAGCAGTGGAAGAGTCAGAAGTGGACTTTAATGTCGGTTGTATGAGGGTTTGTACCCTCGTGCGGTGACTGGAAATACAGTTGCCGAGGGACGGTTGTGTTCAGAGGAAGGACTAGAAGTCATCAAAGTGTTGGTATTAGCAACTCGTTATGAGTAGTGTGGTGAAGTAGAGATGAAATATCCGCGACGTTGAATAAGAGTTTAAGGTGATCCTATAATATTGACATTACGTGAGTCAGTTTGAAATGAGGACGACGGGATGTGAAGTTGATTAAGAGGTTGGTGTTGAAACGATTAGGTCCTGTAGGAGACCCTTGTTGAAGAATAGGTTAAGGAAGTATCAACGAAGTATCAACAGGTCAACTATTGACGTCAGAGTCGGCAGTTGTGTAAGCTGTATGAGATCAAAGACTTGAATTAGAAGGTTGAAAGTTGAAGGACCACTTTGTAGGGGTGTTAAGATAGTGAAAGGTTGTTGTTTTAGATAAGCGTTTTACTTACGTGATGGATGGTTCGCAAAGAATGAAGTATTTGGCACAAGCGAAGTGAGGGTATAGATTATGTCGATTTGTGAGGAAATGTGCCATGTCGATGTAATGGTTTGGTATTGCAAAGAGCTAGCAAGAAACGAGTATGATAGAATTAATCAGAAACTCAGGTGTTGTGGTTCAACTAGAGCTGGGGAGAGACAATGTAGCGAGATAGACTCAGTTATTTATGCGTGAGGTCTTGAAAATAAGTTTGAGTTGTGTATGAATGGCCATGAGAGTCTTGGTCTGCAGTGTGATGTTATGAGTGAGGAATGTACAGTTATGTAGTGGCAATAATTGCCAAGTTAAATGTGCCAGCTAGCGTCGTAGTGATGTGATGTTAGGGAAAGAGGAAACATCGGATAGAACCTTTTTGGGAGTTTCGGATGAGGTGTTCGAGTGTTAACCAGGTTGTTGGAGCACGTAGGGTGTAAGTTGACGTGGTGATATGTTTATGTTCGAGATAGCATCACGGAGTGGTGGTGGGTAGCTACCCAAAGGAGAAACCAAGTGTTTTTAATTGTAAGAGTCGCTAAGTAAGCATATTTCGGGATCATTGGAAGTTTAAAGAAGAGAATGGATGTATTAGTCAAAATGTGGCGGAATAGATGTGAAATCCTTAAAGAATGTGAGCTGTTGCTTATGTGTGAACGAATTGTCTGAGAAAGTAAAAGTTGGAGTTTAAAGAATGTATAGTGACGTCGAACTCTGGTGTCAGTTCGAGGTGATTTAGTTGAAAGCCTTAAGTTAGAATTTTAGTGCAACCGTTTGGTTATGTATAGTAATGAGACAGCATTTTGCAGCTTGAGAATTGTCGAAAGAGAGGGACGAGTAATGTTGGTGGGCAGTACTCACGTCGTGGGGAGGTGAAGACAGTATGTTGGAATAAGTAAGTAAATCGGAAGTAGTAAACTTGACAGTAATGCCGATAGGCGTAGTGTTGTGTAGATTGTCCTTGATAAGTGTGCGAACTTATGGAAAGAGTATTGAGGAAGGAAATTGTGTATGATTTCGTGTAGAAAATAAGTGGATAAGACAACTGAATGAGTTAAGTTAGTGACTTCGTGAGAAACGTTCAAAACGAACTGATCGATCAGTGTAAGCTATTGAGAATAGTAGGGTGTGATCGTGGTTACCCCTCCTAGTCGAGTGGGAGTAACCGAAGTTATGTTATATGACTGGACGCTTGTGGCAAGCAGCGAGAAATTTATGAGCCTTCAGGATGAGTGCAATTCGGATAGGTGAGTACTCCAATAAGGAATTATAGAGGTCTCCTACTATTAGACACGTTAAGTGTGAAATGATGAAGTGGTGAGAACGTACGAATTAGTTGTCGAGTTGTAGCCGATGTGATTCGGGAAAGGAGTATGATCTGCATAAGACGAATGTAGGTTGGAAGAAGTAACCTAGAAATTTCAGGCATATCGAGGAGAGGACTCCTAGGAGTGAGCTTGTCGGGATGTACAAGGTTGGCCTTGAGCCGAGTTGTTAGTAAGTGAGTCTTCCTGGTGGAAGATCCTCGTTGTTGTGGCGGGAATTTCCGCCAAGTTCTTTCTTTTAAGGAAGTATAAATGTATGAGAGACCTTATTTAGACGTGATTAAAACCGTGAGTCCCGATGTGTGGACGGAGGCGAGCAAATGGAGGCGCGGTTGGCCTTGGTTTTATCAGGTAGTTTTAAGCGAGTATAGTGATCGAAGAGGGTGCAAGTAGGTAGTGCAAGATGGCACGATTTAGCAAGTGGTGTCTCGCCGAGGGCGGCTTCAAGTATGGGGTGTGGTTATGTTTCCCATCTGAGCGGTCTGAGGCAATCGGGTAGAAAGGAGTGGATGGGTTGAAAAATATAAGGCCTTGAGCTTTGAAGTTTGAGAGAGAGGTAAGGTGGACTAAGTCTGCGGATTCGTCGAAGCATGAAAGTTGAATAGATAGTGCGCGATCTTGAGGTACTCGATGTGAATTTGAGAAGAAATTCATAGTGTGATGCACGTCTCTTTTGTGGAGAGCCGATGTGAGAAGTGAGATGATGGCGACCTTGCAAGAGATGCAGGCCATAAGAAGTTGACCTTGTCATTAGTGAGCGAGTTAGAATAGCAGCATACAAGTTAGACTGGTCAGAAGAATTAAAGAGTGTTCATCCGACATTTCATGTCTTAAAGAAGTGTTTGTCAGGAGTCGTTGTGACTGTTCCGTTGAGGGGACATCAGTATAGATGGGAGGTTGACTTACGTAGAAGACCCGATATAAATCGTGAGCGGTAATGTTTGCTAAACTAGGAACATAGAAGTTTGACTAGTAAAAGTTCAGTGGAGATATCATAAGGGACGAGAGACAACGTGGGAAGTAGAATCAGATATGATGTCCAGTTACCCACACCTTTTCGAAAACGGAATTCCGGGGACGGAATTCTTTTGAGGGGGGAGTGTTGTAATGACCCAGACCTTTTTCGAAGTGTTTTGCGTTTGGTGTGGAGTTTTTAATAAAAGCAGAAGTTGAGGGGCTAGTTGGTAAATAAGAGTTGGGGTATAAAAGGGCACAAAACCCTAGACAACATTCCAAAATCCCTGAATTCATTATGTGTGGCGGCTGTTTTGTTTAGAGAGAAAGAGAAAAGTGATTTGGAGGTTTAAGGTGCAAAGAAGAAGAGACTCATCAATCAGCAAAGAACCAGAAAGAAAGGGTTTGTTAGGATTCATTTGCTGCAAGGAATCCTCCAGGTAATTCCTATTCTACATCCCCATCTAAGAATTTGATGATTGTTAGAGTGTTAGTGAGTTTCTTGCTAAAAGTCATTCAAGACTCCTAAAGAAGGTTTAAGGATCATTAAAACAAGTTTAATCAGTAAAGTCTGTGGAGAAATGGTTATAGATGCTTAAGTAAGTGATTCGTCGCATTATATTACTGATTTTAGAGTGTTTAGTAAGATTTCGAACCAATTAGTTCACCCAGCAGTCGTCCGGAAACCTTCAAGTATGAAGGTGTCCGGGTGAGTGTCCGGGAAGTTCTTGACCGTAGTGTAGAAGGTGTCCGGACATAGAGTTGTCCGGAAAATCTATGTCGTCCGGATAAGAGTCGTTGTCCGGGTACTATTCGGTATCCGGAAAAGTGAGGTTATCCGGTAACTTGTCCGGAAAAGTGTGGTTATCCGGAAATCAGAGGTGTCCGGACATTTTAGTGTCCGGTAAGTAGAAACGTCCGGAAAGTGAGAGTGTCCGGTAAGTGGTATCCGAACAGTTTGGTTAGTCAGCTTATGTGTTTATCCTTTAACCCAGGTAGATCGTTTGGGGAGTACAGAGCAAAGTAGGAGGGAAGTAAGCACATCAGGTGAGTTTTCTAAACTAAAACGCGTGGATTTTAACATGTTTTCTAAAGCAAGTACATGATGAGAAATGCCATGTTTTATTCTTATGCTTTAAATTGCATGAAAGTTGTTTACAGTTTTAAATAAGATTTGTGTATGATTTATGGGGCGGGCCTATCCCGTGTATGATTTATGGGGCGGACCTATTCCGTGAATGCTTTTATGTGAAAGTTTTATGTGAGATGTATGCATACATTGTGTAGACGTAAATTGGCTAAGTCGGGGGGAGGTTCCGCCAGTACTCACGTCGGGGGGAGGTTCCGTTTATGCCATGGGAATGAGTCCCAGTAAGGCAGCGTGATACTGACTCGTTGTCACCCTCGGGTGACTTCAGGGTGCCATTTACGGGAGCGGATTTATCCGTGAAAGATTTTTACTGTTCAGCTATGTGAAAGTTTATTATTGAAAGTCTTGTATACATTTGAAAGTTATGAGAAAGTTTTATGCAAAGATATTTGAAAGTTAGAAACTGTTTTTAAAAGTTTTGAGGACTGTCAGGAGGGACTCACTAGACCTCATGGTCTAACCCTCGCATTTTCCAAACTAAACCTTTTCAGGCAAGCAGATTGCATGAGGCTCAGGTAGTCGAGCAAGAGCAGGATAGAGCACAGATGCAGATAGAGATATCGTCACTCGTATTCTAGTAATAGTTATTCTCAGTTGTGTATAGGTTGTTTCCGCCAACCTAAGTTGTTTAGTCAGATGTAAAGAAATTTTATGGATCCAGTTTTGTAATTGTTTAATATTAATGCTAGTTATGCTTAATTTAGACTGGGTTGTTACAATTTTAACCTTAAAATCAGCTCCAACAGCTTTCGCATCTCCATCCCCATTTTGGAGAAAGTAGGAGAGAGAATGTCATTTTCTCCAAATTTGGAGATTACCCCAAAAATCCCCAAAATCATTATCAAGAGAGAAAGAAACAATATTTTATTATTTTCTTTTTAAAAATTTGTTGGAGATAATAATGTTTTCAATATTTTAATAATATATTTAATGTTGAATTCTCTAAAATAGGGAATCTGTTTGAGATGGATGTAATTTTTTTTGGGGATTTTGACTTTTGCTTCCCCATTTTGAAATTTTTTTGGGGAAGCTGTTGGAGATGCTCTTATGCTCATCTTCTTTATCGTTATTCTTCTTCCTTTCGAGTTTCGATCGTGTTAAGAAACATGGAAACCGATTCAGGGTCGTTGTTTTCCTCATTACCTTCGCTTCAGTAGCAGCAGTCTATCGTTTCTAATCGTTGTTACCTGTACGTTTCTTCGTTCACCTCGATTTCTATCCTACAACTTCTTTTGTGATTTCTCTCGCTGCGACAAACTGTTTCACCATGTTGCTCTTCTTCTGGGATTAGTTTTTAAACTCGGGAAGAGTCTCCTGATTCTCTCAGAGACTTCAAGGTAAAAATTGTATTAAAGAAAACTATTTTGCGTTTTGACTGTTTTCTTTGCATTTTTCGACGATATTGGGTTTAGGGTTTTACATTGTCACTGCGGTTGATTTGTGGTTTGCTATTGTTGATCGACTGATTTCAGCACCGGTTTTTGAGTAAACTAAGAAAAACGATTTTGTTTGTGATTAAGAATTTACGATGATCAATGATGCATCCTTTACTTTTGTGTTCAAAACAATTGCATTGGTGAAAAGAAGATTTGTGTCGGAATTATATGGAAAGCATGGTCATCATACCGTTTTCCTTAAGATCTCTTGGAAATTAGTGTTGGAAATACGTGAGGTTGGAAGTTTGCTGAAAATGAATTATTGAGAAATGAGAGTTTACTGATAATGATAATTATCCGTTTAGTTTAAATTCAAATTTTGGAAATTTGTTTTAATAAAAAAAATGGTTATTAGAGTTGGAGACTAAGTCTCCAACTAACCCTAAGTGTTCCCAAAATTTCAGGAAAAAAGCCCATGATCTGGCCCACGATTTTGAGGTTTTTGTCTAGTATAAATATTGGACTTAAGCTGCAGATTAACACACACAAAAAACCTATCTCTCTCTCGTTTTCTGGGTTAATCACAGCAGTCTTAACTGCTAATTTTCAGCAGTATTCCATCTCGTTTTTTCTGCATCAATCTTGCTTTAGCATTCGATTATTGGTGCTGTCAATAATCGAACAACACAATTGCATCAAATCCTGGGTTTTGCGGTTTGCGACTCACAGCTTCGGAGTAACCGTATAAAACCTTTAAGGATAGGTTTTTATACCGTGCAGTTTCTTTACGATCCGATTCACGAAAACAGGTTGGTTTTAATTTTTCGCGTGTTATTTCTTTTTTCGTTCACTAGAGTGAACACTCTGATTCTACCCCTTTCTTCTTGACAAATCTATCGCGAATGATAGAATTGTTTTAGAATTATTTGATTTGTTTGTATTAATCAAATTATCGTTGAATCCACCGTTGGAATTTGAGTTTATTAAATTGATCATCAAATTAATTTAAAGGTTTCATTCTTTATTTATTTATTGTTTACTGTTGACGTATACATATATTTATATATAGATATATAGATATTTCGTTTCTTATATATATTTATATATATACTGTTTATTGAACAATCAAAATAAATTAAAGTTTGATCACCGTTGCTTTTTGTTTACGTGTATATATATATATATATATGTATATATATATTTAAAGGTTCTTATATATATATAGTTATTAATTCATCATTAATAAAACAAAAGGAAAGTTTATAATTAAATTAATAAGTTTTCGTTTGATTATAAACTTGTGAATATTTTACTGGTTTTAAAATATTCAACAATCTTAAAGGTTTTATAAGATATCAACAAATGGAAACCGGTAACTACCGCTTGATGCCACAAGAACTCGTGAAATTGGACAGTCCAATTTCACTTGCTGGGCTGAGAAAGTCAAGTTCATGCTGATGGTTCTCAAACTCTGGTTTGTGATGGACCAAAATGTGCAATTGCAACCCCATACCTGATAACCCTATTCCCGCTGAGGGGAAAGAATCGGACAGAGCTAAGATAGCCGAACTCGAGAAGGAGCGGCTATTCCGTAAGGAATGTGAAACCTTGGCGTGTGGGCATATAAAAAATGCCATGTCCGATCGACTCTATGATTTATATGCCCCTATTAAGTGTCCTTGCGAACTTTGGACCGCATTGGAATTCAAGTACAAGGCACAAGAGGAAGGTACCAATAGGTACCTTGTGTCTCGCTACTTGAGATTCAATATGGTTGATGACAAACCGATACTTGAACAACTTCACGAACTTCAAGTATTGGTTAACAAGATGAAAGTTCTCAACATTTCTCTTCCTGATATTTTCCAAGTAGGGGCAGTTGTTGATAAATTGCCCCCATCTTGGAAAGATTTCCAAAAACGTATGATGCACAAATCCGAAGATTATTCTTTGGATGATTTGATAAAACATATCAGGATAGAGGAAGAGGCACGAAATAGGGACAAGAGGGGCAAGACTATCTTGAGTGCCAACAGCGTGCAGGCTGGTGGTAAAGGGAAGTTTAAAACTAGTGGACCCACTAAAAAGTGGAACTTGGGTCCTCAAAAGAAAAACTTCAAGAAGTCTGAGCAGTCCTCTAGTCAAGGGCCGAAGAGATCAGGTAAGTGCCATGTCTGCGGAGAGGCAGGGCACTATGCGAGGGAATGCAAGCAAAGAAAGTCCGGACCACCGGTGGCAAACACGGTTGAAGATATCCATCACCTTGTTGCAAGTTTGCAAATGGAAGAGATTGATATGATCTCTGAAGCAACTACTAGAATCACTGCTAGTAGAGGAGGTTGGTACTTGAACACTGGAGCCACTGTTCATGTTTGTGACTCCAGGTCCAAGTTTATGGAGTATGGACCTGTTCGAGAAGGAAGACAGGTGATAGTGGTCAACAATGGCACGGCTGATGTGGCGGGCATAGGGATCGTACTACTCACCTTCACCTCCGGCAAGACTGTCACTCTTAGGGATGTCTTACATGTTCCCTCCATCAACAAGTGCCTTGTGTCTGCGGCCAGACTTGACAAAAACGGGTGTGGCCTCAACATCGAGGCATTGAAGCTTGTGATCTACAAACGGAAGACCTTCATTGGAAAGGGATATCATCATATGGGGATGTACCGTTTGAACCTGAGTGATGATGTTTATGGGGTCGGGCCGAGTGAACCTATGGGTAGTAATGTTTTAGCTATTTCTGATGATGTTTTTGATAATTCCGTTTCTGATGTAGTTCCCTTTGGTATTAATAAAATTAATTCTTCCGTTTATTTTGTTTGTTCAATTTCTTTATGGCATAAACGTTTAGCACACACCAATGTGAAAAATATTGAAAAAATGCAAAATAAAGGACTAATTAAAATTGATAATAAAGATTTTGGAAAATGTGAAACTTGTGTAAAATCAAAATTTACTAAGAAACCATTTCCATCAGTCAAAAGGGACACTACTATTTTAGAGTTGATTCATTCCGATATTTGTGAATTAACTGGAATACTTACACGTGGTGGTAAAAGGTATTTCATTACATTCTATGATGACTTCAGCCATTTTTTACACGTTTATTTGTTACATTCAAAAGACGAAGCTTTTGATGCTTTTAAACTTTTCAAAGCTGAAGTGGAAAATCAACTTGAAAAACGGATTAAAATACTTCGATCAGATAGAGGTGGCGAATATTTTAATAGAGAATTTGATACTGTTAGTCCCAGATGGCTTAACAAGTATTGTAGAAGGGGGGGTTGAATACAATACACAAAAAATTTCACAATTTTAATTCTTATATTTGAAAAACTTTCAAAAGAATTACACACAGAAAACTTAAGATTGTTGCGGAAAAGAACAGATAAACTATTCTAACAATCTTACACAAAGTATACAACAAAACAACTAAGAACACTAAGAGCAAAGCTATTGAGTTTTAAGGCTTAAAAGAAGGTTTCTTGCACTGAGAGAATTTCTTTTTAAAGCGTGAGTATTTGCAAGAAGAGCACTTCTCCTTTTATAGTGCTAAAGAGTGCCCAAGCATTAAATGCTTGGGACACTTGTCATCTTCACATATGCTGATAATGTTGACTTCAGGAGAACTGTGAAGTCCTTGTCACTTTTCACTAGGTGCAGACAGAGTAGCTTGAGCAGATAACAGGGACCTTAGCTGAAGGTGGATAAAAAGACAAACTGTCACTTTTCTCTGCTGGAGGATATTGTCCCATAATAAATGATCTTCTGTCTTGAGCCTTTAGCACCGAAGTGGTTTCCACCGAGATTTGACAAGTCTTCGGTGGAAAGAATACTAGTCCACCGAAGTTGCAAGTAGGATTCGGTGGTAACTAGTCCACCGAAATTACGAGCATATTTCAGTGGTGAGAGGACCACCGAAATTACAAGCATATTTCGGTGGTGAGAGGACCACCGAAGTTACATGTATATTTCGGTGGTGAGAGGACCACCGAAGTTACATGTATATTTCGGTGGTGAGAGGACCACCGAAGTTACATGTATATTTCGGTGGTGAGAGGAGCACCGAAAGGGTCATCGGTGGGAGAAGGCCACCGAAGATGTTCTATAACTTCGGTGGAGAGAAGGCCACCGAAATGTCAAGGGATTTCGGTGGTGATGACTTGTTTGAAAGTTGCCGAGAGTCTTCTATTTTCCACAAGTAGAGAGTCTTCAAGCTTGGTTTCGGTTGATCTTCGACTTCACCGAACATTTGCTATCTTGTACAAGTCATTCAAGGAACTGAACTAAAATATTCTAAGTAGGAGTTTTAGGGAAAACATCGGTGAGTCAATTTCAAATCCTTGGTGACCCAACAATCTCCCCCTATTTGAATTTGAGCTCCTTATCTTAGAATATTCAAGAGTAAATAAAAGCAAGTGCGTTTTTTACCCTTTTTACTCTTTTGGGTTCTTTTCACATAGACCATTCTTTTTGATCTTTTTGACCTTTTCTTTTGTATGTGTATGTATACTATGTACAGTATTTACAGGTAACAAAAAAAATATGTACGGAAATAAAATTCAAATAGAGATACTTGTATTAAGATAAGTTCTCGTACAATTTTTACAAAAAGAGAAATTAACTTTTACAAGTACTAAATGGAGAGAACTTACTTCTTTGAGGTTTTGCGGCGCTTGATTTCATCCAGTAAGTTTCTATAGAACGGTTGAGCTTCGGGGATGTTCGGAAAGAGGTTGTGAATGCCTTCCAGAAATATGGTATCGGCTATGGACATCTGGGCAAATCTGAAGAATGCCCGACGACCGAGACCGTCGTTGAAGAATAATCCTGGTATTGGTGAGAGGCTCAAGGTTGTGGTAGGATAGGGAACAGAGGTGGGAATGGTAAGGTTAAGATTGCTTACATTTGGGATTTTACCTTCTCTTGCCATTTCCTTGAAGACTGAGTCAGGAGGATTTTTGACTTTGGGGAGGATGATCTTCTCTTTCAGAGACAGCAGTTTGGCTCTTTCTTCGGTGGAGAGAATGATGTTATGTTTTCTTTTGATCTCCTTCATCTTATTCATTAGACCATCAATGTATTTGACAAAGATGTCTTTCCTTGGATTTGGACTCCTGACGAGGTGTTGAGTGATTTCATACCATTCCGAGAGACCGAAGAGTTGGAGATGGCTTTCTTTCACACTCTTCATAGAACCATCTTCCCAGTTAATAATCAATCTGATGTCTTGAGGATTTGCTTTGGAGGTGGCAATCTTTACTGAAGAAATTTGTGACCTATAGCTCCGGTGGTGCATGGTCTTTTTGTACCAATTAATTTCTTCATTCTTTTGTTGTTCCAAGGCACTGAGCACCGATTTCTGTGTTTGGATGGCATCGGTGGACTTGACTTTTGAAGCTTCTTCTGTGGCAGCTTTGAGAGAAAGATCTCTGGATTTGTCTAAGTCGATTTGAGCTATTCTTGCTTCCTCAATTTCTTGAGCAGAGAGGCCAAGTTCGGTGGTGATTGGTTGAGAAGCAGGCTTGAGTTTGAGAGTTTCAGCGTCCTTCGGTCGAGCCCCATATTTTGTCAGATCCTTTTTCTTCTTTGCTTCTCTGGCCAATTCTTCGGCCGAAAGAATTCTTTTCCCTTTGTCTTCGGAAGCATTGCTGGACTGCTCCCCCTCAACTGATGCATTAAGGTCAAGAGCTTCGGTGGAGCCAGTATTGGTCGGTGAGAGTGAGACATGTTTCGGTGGAGAAGAGGGTTTCGGTGGTGAGGATGGTTTCGGTGGAGAGGGTTTCGGTGATGAGGATGGTTTCGGTGGTGAGGATGGTTTCGGTGGAGAGGGTTTCGGTGGAGGCTGGTTACTGGAAAGTTTCTTTATGGATGGAAGTTTCGGTGGAGCCGTGGTTTTCTCCCCCTCAGGAACAGCCGGCAACTTGAAACCTAACTCATAGAAGGCCTTATCAAACTTTGAGTGTAGGAAGGCCAGACTCGTTTCGGTGGTATGGGGAACCAAGGCAAAATCACCGAGATCCATTTCCCACTGGGAACGTTCAGGACTGGGTGAGTCAGTGGAAGGTTTGGAGAGGGACTCCACTGTGGTAGAAAGGGCAGATAATTTTTCTTGAATTGGCCGTAGGGCTTCGGTGATGGCATCAAGAAGAAGATGCGGTAGCTGAGACTCGAGGGTATAGATGCGGGAATTGGCTTGGGAGATTAAGGTGATGGTAGATTTAAGAAAGGTAGAGGTGCGGTCAATGTGCGGGGAAGTGTGGCCACCGATTTCGGGAAACTGGAAGAGTAGTCGGTGGGGGTCAGGTTCGGGAATGGGAATAAGGAGGTAAGGCACCAAGTCGTCGGTTTGTAGCATTCGGGGGGGAGCAGGTGATCGGGGGGGAGTAGGCGATCGGGGGGGTGATTGGTGTGAGGACGAGGGAGACTCGGTGTGATGTTCTTCGGTGGACGGGATGGTTTGGGGAGAACCAGTGTCCGCTAAAAGAAAATCAAAAAAATCAAAGGGTGCAATTGGGGGGGAACCCTTAGAGGGTTGTGCAATGTCTTCGATCGAAAACTGATCGGGTGTAAAGCTGTGTAGTGTGAAGTCAGAACCCTCGAGCGGAGAGATCTCGAGGTCATCCCCACCACCCAAGGAGTCGAGTGGGGAGGTATGTGGGGGGTTCTCCTGAAATGTAACTGAGGCCTTTCGAGAGGCAACAGAGGAGACGGTGGGGTGTGTAGCGGGTACCCTTGGCCCGGAGGGATGAAGTTCAACAACCGGCGATTTTGGAGAATCGACGGTTGGATGAGTCGGTTGGGCCGATGGTTTCCGAGACCTCTTTGGAAGAGATCCCGAAGGGGAGGGTGAGTGCCTCCGCTTGTGAGAAGGGGTGTGAACCGGGGAAGTCTCCGAGGGATCTCTCGGTGACGTGGTTCGAGAAGCGGGAGCGGAGGTGCCGGTGGCCTTTTGTCGTTTCTTTTGAGTGCCACCCGACGTCACTCGGGACCGGGGAGAGGGGACCACAACATTTGGAGTGACCTCGGGAATTTCCAGGTGGCGAAACCCGGGAATTTCCGCGTCACCCCAACGAAGTTCGGGAGATAGAGCGAAGGAAATCATACCTGGGCGTAATGGGCGATCGGTGGCGAGCGGCTTGACGTTGAGGGTTTTGGTGCCCACAACGGGAGATGACCATTCATACGAGAACCGGGGCGAGGAAGAGCGGCGATCGGTCTCCAAAGCTTTGGAAAGCTTGTGTTGTAAAATCATGGAGATGAAGCGGGGAAAAGCAACGTAACACTTCTTGGGAGTTTTGATGACCTCGACAAGCTCTGAGAAGAAATATTGGGCGAAGTCAACTTTCCTTTGGAAGATGAGGGCATGAGCGAGTTTGTTGACGTGTGAGGGCGATTGGTCATGTCCACTTGTTTTGCGTGAGAGGCAATGGATAACGTGAGCGAAGAAGAAATTCCAAATGCCTCCCATTTTGCTGCGAAGAAGAGTACCGGGGCCTTTGGAGCTTTTGGAGGAGTCGTCGAGCACATAACCGGTGGTAAGAACAATGTCTTCATGGATGGTATCCAAATACATGTCTTCATAGTCGGAAAAGGCATCGATCTTGAGAGCTAGACGAACATCATCGACCCCAAAAGTGAGGTCGTGATCACCTTCGGCATTGGTGAAGATGGAGGCGTGAATGGCCTCATTGGAGGGATCGTACACGGAGGATAGCCAGAATTGACTAATGAGCATTTTGCTCATCCTGGGGTTGCATGAGAAGGCATGAAGAAGAGGAGAGCGAGACAGAAATTTAGCGATAGTAGAGAACTCGGGATGAGCGGGATCGGATTCAAGGCGGGCAACGTGATTGCATTGGTTGAAGCGGAGGTCTTCAAAACGTGTAGGAATTTGATATCGAGAGGATGCCATGAGAGAGATATGTTTGGAGAGGAGAGAGTTGCAGGTTTGAATTGTGAGGAGTGGGGAAGAAATGAAGGGGGGTATGTGTATATATAGGGAAATGAAAAGGCACTGTGATGATGATTTTGTATGGGAAGAGGGGACATGCGGCTCTTGAAGTGAAAGGGTTGTTGGAAATCGGGACAAGGAGCGGCGGATAGGCGAAGGGTCTGACGCAAAAGCAATTGAGTGGTCACAAGTGGGCTTTGGGAACCGTGTGAATCGGTGTAGACTCGGTGGAGCTTCGGTGGAGGAATCGGTGTTCGCTCGGTGGACGATCGGTGGAAGTTCGGTGGGACTTCGGTGGGACTTCGGTGGGACTTCGGTGGAAGAAAGGTTTACCGAATTTGGATAGTACCACCGAAATGGGATGATCACCGATTTGAGACATCGGTGGTGGACAAGTTTCACCGATTTGAGATGACCACCGAAATGAGATTTCGGTGGTGGACAGATTTCCACCGATCTGAGAATTTTCACCGAAATGTGCTTCGGTGGTAGGCACGCTTCATCGATACTCGATATTATTACCGAAATGAAAAAGAGATAGAAAAGATTCGACACATAGGTTTGTCCACCGATGAGAGATCGGTGGAGAGAGAGAAGTAGATACGAAGGTGTCCACCGATGTGAGATCGGTGGAGCATGAACACATATTTATTCTTGGAAATTGCACATCCCAAGTTCACTGATGAGAAAGTTGAACCTGGTTTCATCAAGAGGTTTGGTGAAAATATCAGCAAGCTGCAAATCGGTGGGAATGAAGTGTAGTTCAATGTCACCTTTGGAAATGTGATCTCTGATGAAGTGATACCTGATATCGATGTGTTTAGATCTAGAATGAAGAACAGGATTATTTGCTATAGCTATAGCACTGGAATTATCACACAGAATTGGGACTTTAGAAAAGAATTGATTATAGTCCCTTAGTTGATTTCTCATCCATAGAATCTGAGCACAGCAGCTCCCAGCAGCTACATATTCAGCCTCAGCAGTAGAGGTTGATACAGAGTTTTGTTTCTTGCTGGACCAACTTACTAATTTTCCCCCAAGGAGCTGACAGCTTCCTGTAGTACTCTTTCTATCAATCTGGGAACCTGCAAAGTCTGAATCTGAATAACCAATTAGTTCAAAACTCGAGTCTTTGGGATACCAAAGACCCAAGTGCAGTGTGCCCTTAAGATACCGAAAAATTCGTTTTACAGCCTTTAAATGTGATACTTTAGGATTGGCCTGATAACGAGCACATAGACAGGTAGCAAACATAATATCCGGTCTGCTAGCAGTTAGGTAAAGAAGAGAGCCTATCATACCTCGGTAAAGAGTAACATCCACAGATTCACCTTTTAGATCGACACACAATTTCAAGGGAGGTGCCATGGGAGTTTTCATAGGAGAGCTATCTAGAAAGTTAAATTTCTTCAGAAGGTCACGAATATATTTGCTTTGATTTATAAAAATTCCTTCTGAAGATTGTTTGACTTGGAGGCCTAAGAAAAATGTAAGCTCTCCCATCATGCTCATCTCATATTCACTCATCATGAGAGAGGCAAACTCATCACATAGGCATTCATCAGTGGCACCAAAAATGATGTCATCAACATAGATTTGAACAAGAATAATATTACCTGAGGTTTCTTTGATGAAGAGAGTATTGTCAATTTTACCTCTGGAATATCCATGCTTGAGAAGAAAGTTGGCAAGAGTGTCATACCAAGCACGTGGAGCTTGCTTGAGACCATACAAAGCTTTGTCAAGTCTGTACACAAAGTTTGGATGAGCTGGGTCTTCAAAGCCAGGAGGTTGTTTCACGTAGACTTCTTCTGCAAGTTCCCCGTTGAGAAAGGCACTTTTAACATCCATTTGAAAACCCCTAAAATTTCGGTAGGCAGCATGAGCCAGAAAGATCCTTATAGCTTCAAGTCTTGCAACAGGGGCAAATGTTTCATCATAGTCAATGCCTTCTTCCTGTCTGTATCCTTGAGCTACCAATCGGGCCTTGTTCCTGATCACAGTACCATCTTCATCCATTTTGTTCCTGAATACCCACTTGGTTCCAATGATTGTCTTGTTTCTGGGTTTGGGAACCAATCTCCAAACTTTATTTCTCTGGAACTGAGAAAGTTCTTCTTGCATGGCAGTGATCCAACAAGGATCTGATAGAGCTTCATCCACTTTCTTGGGTTCAGAGAGAGAGAGGAAATTCACATAGAGACAGATATTTCCAACTCCTCTGCGGGTTTGGACACCTGCTTGTTGATCACCAATAATTTGATCTATGGGGTGATCTTTGGTCCATTTTAGAGCAGGGGGTAAAGGTGATGGGGTATGAGGAGTAGAGTGAAATGGAGTAGTAGGATCAGAGGTTTGGTGTAAAATGGGATTTTCGGTAGTGGAAGCCATGAGATTTTCGGTGGGATTAGGGATGGAAGAAGGGCTTTGGTGTAGAGTTTCGGTGGAAATAGGGAGCTTGGTGTGAGAGATGGGTTGATCAATTTCGGTGGGAGAGAGTGATCCAGCTGGGTTTTTTGAGATGGAAGGATTTGAGGGAATAGAGGAGATATCGGTGGAAGTGACTAAGGGAGTATCACCAATACATGATGAAATCCATCTGTGTAAATCATCCTCATCACTTGAAAGTGAGGAACATCTGAGATCATCAAACTTGACATGGATGGACTCATCAATGCTTTTTCTTCTGAGATTGTACACCCTATAAGCTTTGGAGGATAAGGAGTATCCAACAAATATTCCCTCATCTGCCTTGGGATCAAACTTCCCAAGATTTTCACGATCATTAAGAATAAAGCAGATACACCCAAAGACATGAAGAAAGCCAATATTTGGTTTTCTACCATGAAAAACTTCATACGGGGTTTTATCATGTCTTTTGGATATTACTGACCTGTTTTGAGTGAAGCAGGCAGTATTCACAGCTTCGGCCCAAAAATAGGTGGGAAGATTTGATTCGCTTAGCATGGATCTAGCGGCCTCACACAGTGTTCTGTTTTTCCTTTCCACCACTCCATTTTGCTGAGGAGTACGAACAGCGGAGAAGTTCTGAGAGATCCCTTTCTCGGTGAAGAAGTCTTCAAGAGCACTATTTCTGAATTCAGTGCCATTGTCACTTCTTACCGAGCGGACAAGCTGGCCATTGAGAACTTCATTTTTCTTGACAAAGTTGATGATTTCTTCAGTAGCATCACTTTTGTACCTGAGAAAGAACACCCAAGTATATCTGGTAAATTCATCAACAATAACAAGAATATACCTTTTGCCTCCAAGACTTGGAGTGCTGACTGGTCCACATAGATCCATGTGCAGCAATTGAAGAGGAAGAGTGATGGAAGAGCATTGCTTCGTCTTGAAGGATGTTTTGGTGAGCTTTCCCTTTTCACATGCATCACACAGCTTCTCTTTGACAAAGTTCAACTTTGGCATGCCCGTCACCAGCTCTTTGTTGGAAATTTTATGCAAGGTCTTGAAGTTTAGATGAGAAAGACGTTTGTGCCACAACCAGTTTCTTTTGGATGCATCATTTGACACAAAGCAGACATTTGAAGAAGAATTGGATTGCCCCATATCTATGACGTAGACATTTTCCATCCGTCTTCCCGATAATACCACATTGAAATGTTTGTCTACCACAGAGCAGACACAAAGTTCAAAGATAACTTTGTATCCAAGATCACACAGTTGGCTAATGCTGAGAAGGTTATGCATGAGGCCGTCCACAAAAGCCACTTTGTTGAAGGTTACAGATCCGTTAGAGAGGGTCCCGTATCCTTTGGTGTAAGCCTTAGAATTATCACCAAAGGTTACAGATGGACCTTTTCCCGGCACATAGTTGATGAGAAGAGACTTGTTTCCCGTCATATGGCGTGAGCACCCGCTGTCTAAATACCAAATTTGATGGTGCTCAAAAGCCTGCATGCAAACACATATTAGTTCTTTGGTACCCATTTTGTAATGGGTCCTTTGGGGTTAGAAGAGCTTGATTCCTTAAGCTTGGATCTATCAATCCTATCCTTGGGACAGTCCTTAGCCATATGAAAAGTGTCACCACAGTTATAGCATTTTCTATAGATAAAAACCTTTTTAGCATTTTTCATGTTTTGGCTTTTATCATTTGTTCTTATAACCATGTTAGAGGAGAACAGAGCAGGGGGCTTGGACCCAAGGATTCCTTTGGATAAATCTTTGGAAGTTGATTTTCTTAAAAGCACAGATCTAGGTACATAGGTGTTGTGAGAGGGAATGTTTGGGGTAGAACTTTTGGGATGAGAGCTTGCCATGCAGTTGACTACCGATTTTCCTTTGTCAGCACAGGAAATCCTTTTTGAGTGAACCGGAGTTTCTCTTTTGGGGATCTTTGAGGTTTTCGGTTCGGTGTAGGTATCTATGTGAATGGATTTCAACACTTCATGAAGAGGAATTGGAGGGTCATAGATTGTGGGATCGGTGGGCACAAAGGAGATGAGATCGGCGGGTTTAGATCTTTTGGAAGGATTAGCTTTTGCAGAGTTTGAGGAGGAGGCTTCATCCATGACTGAAAATTTGAGCTGATCATGGATGGGTTTGGAAACGTCATTTGAATCTTGCTTCTCAATAATTTGCAATGAGGAGTCTTTGGCCTTTAAGGATATCCCATACTTTAAGGCTTCACACAGATCTAACGAGTTCAAAGAGATGGAATCACAAGAGCTGGAATCAGAGAGATCATTACAAGCATTGGTGGGGGGAACAAGAGCAAAAGTGGACTCACAAACATCAGTTTTTCCAAATCCTAGACCGAACTTGTTTGTACTACAGATTTGACTTTGAAAGATTTGTTCAAGATTTTTGGAAGAGCTTGACCATTTTTTGATGACTTCTTGTTCCCTTTTTAGTTTCTTAAAGAGAGAGTTCTTTTCTTTTGAGATCACATGATTTATTGTTTTCAAGTCCTCAAGCTCAATTTTTATTTCCTCAAACCTTTTAAGCTTAGACATGCAAATTTCAAGTTCAGCTTTGAGCTCTTTCACTTGAACAGATTTTCTATTCTTACTGTCTTTAACAGAATAAAAATCTTGAGTTAAAGATTCATAAGCATTGATCTTTTCAATATCAGACATATTATTGAAGGGATGTACCTGAGCGTAGGCTGTGGAGCACCCAGTTGCCACTAGAGCCATAGGTGAAGTGGCACTTTCGGAAACTTCCATTTCTTCTGAGATGGCCACGAAACATCTATTCTGAGAATCACTGTCGGAGGTGTCTTCGTCGTCCCAATCGTGGGTTTCTGCCATGAGACCCTTCCCTTTTCTCTCTAGACCCTCACTCCTTTCCTTCTCTTTCTTGTACTTGGCCTTATATTTCTCGGCACGCTCCTGATGATTTAAGAAGGGTGGTGGGGACTCCTTTTTGGGAAAGGTTGATTTGAAAGGCATGTGTTTGGATTTTTCCCTTTTTGAAGAGGGATTGTCAGAAGAAGTAAATTTGGACTTGGAGATACGCTTGCTTCTACACTCAGATGCAAAATGTCCTTTCTTGCCACAGTTGTAGCATTCCTCATTGGACCTGTCAGAAGAAGTTTTGAAAGATGAAGTTTTTCTAAGACTTCGAGATTTGTTGAAGGGACGAAACTTGTGTTTGGAACCGGCCATCATTGCCATCTCATCCGACAACTGTTCAACCATGATATCCTCACCTTCATCATCAGCATCACTAAGATATGCTTCCGTTTGGTGGGTTACATTTGTTTGGCTGTCATTGTCAGAGTCAGATGAAGGATAGGTGATTCTAGGAAGATTTTGAGAATTCTTGGAACTTTCACTAACAAGAGCTATAGAGGAGCTCTTTATTTCCTTGATGAAAGATTTCCGTTGAAGCTTGGTTTGCTCAAAGTTGAAGAGAGTACCATATAATACGGTTAAGGGCATGAACTCAAGGTCCTTGGTAGTTTTGATGCAAGTACATATATTTTCCCAAAAATCTGGGAGACAATCCATGAACTTGCACAAGACTTCCTCATTATCATAGACTCTGCCCAACAACTTAAGATCATTTAAAAGAGAGTTGAAGCGGTTATAGAAACTAGGAAGAGATTCTCCTTTTTCAAAAGAAAATAGTTCATACTTTCTGATAAGACCAATCTTTTTGCATTTCTTGACTTCCTCTGTACCTTCGTACAGAACACATAGAGTGGTCCACATTTCTTTGGCAGTTTCAAAGTTCACCAAGGAGTGGTAGACCTCATCAGGAAGAGAGAGAGCAATAATAGCTCTTACCTTGGAGTCAAGAGTAACTAAACGTTTCTCCTCATCAGTATACTTTTTAGGATTTTTGAGAATATACCGACCAGTAGCACTGGATTTTTCCTCATCAGAATCACTTGAGATTTCCTTTTCAAAGGCCTCTTTGCCTGGCCTCTGCGTGTCATAGCGAGCCCAAACTCTGGGGATAATGGGTCCCTCGAGGAGAATGGTTGGATATCTAGTATCCACTCCTTCCATGAACAGCATCATGCGGCTTTTCCACAAAGAGAAGTTGTTGGGATTGAACTTAGGAGGTTTTGAAATAGAGCCATTTTCAGAGAAGTTATTTTGAAAAGAGTTTTCAACAGTAGAAGAAGAAGAGGCAGCCATCGCAGATCAAGTTTATGGAATTAAACTTTCTGCTCTGATACCACTTGTTAGTCCCAGATGGCTTAACAAGTATTGTAGAAGGGGGGGTTGAATACAATACACAAAAAATTTCACAATTTTAATTCTTATATTTGAAAAACTTTCAAAAGAATTACACACAGAAAACTTAAGATTGTTGCGGAAAAGAACAGATAAACTATTCTAACAATCTTACACAAAGTATACAACAAAACAACTAAGAACACTAAGAGCAAAGCTATTGAGTTTTAAGGCTTAAAAGAAGGTTTCTTGCACTGAGAGAATTTCTTTTTAAAGCGTGAGTATTTGCAAGAAGAGCACTTCTCCTTTTATAGTGCTAAGGAGTGCCCAAGCATTAAATGCTTGGGACACTTGTCATCTTCACATATGCTGATAATGTTGACTTCAGGAGAACTGTGAAGTCCTTGTCACTTTTCACTAGGTGCAGACAGAGTAGCTTGAGCAGATAACAGGGACCTTAGCTGAAGGTGGATAAAAAGACAAACTGTCACTTTTCTCTGCTGGAGGATATTGTCCCATAATAAATGATCTTCTGTCTTGAGCCTTTAGCACCGAAGTGGTTTCCACCGAGATTTGACAAGTCTTCGGTGGAAAGAATACTAGTCCACCGAAGTTGCAAGTAGGATTCGGTGGTAACTAGTCCACCGAAATTACGAGCATATTTCAGTGGTGAGAGGACCACCGAAATTACAAGCATATTTCGGTGGTGAGAGGACCACCGAAGTTACATGTATATTTCGGTGGTGAGAGGACCACCGAAGTTACATGTATATTTCGGTGGTGAGAGGACCACCGAAGTTACATGTATATTTCGGTGGTGAGAGGAGCACCGAAAGGGTCATCGGTGGGAGAAGGCCACCGAAGATGTTCTATAACTTCGGTGGAGAGAAGGCCACCGAAATGTCAAGGGATTTCGGTGGTGATGACTTGTTTGAAAGTTGCCGAGAGTCTTCTATTTTCCACAAGTAGAGAGTCTTCAAGCTTGGTTTCGGTTGATCTTCGACTTCACCGAACATTTGCTATCTTGTACAAGTCATTCAAGGAACTGAACTAAAATATTCTAAGTAGGAGTTTTAGGGAAAACATCGGTGAGTCAATTTCAAATCCTTGGTGACCCAACAGATACGTTCTACGAAGAGAACGGTATCAAACATGAACGCACCTCTCCATTCACGTCTCAACAGAATGGTTTGGCAGAAAGAAAGAATCGGACCCTTGTTGAGATGGTCAACTGTATGTTGAACCAATCGGGGCTACCAAACAATCTGTGGGGAGAAGCTCTATTGACTGCTTGCCATATTCACAATCGAATCACTAGTCGTGTGATCCCAACCAGCCCATACGAGCTTTGGAAAGGAAGAAAACCTAACTTAAACTATTTTAGAGTTTGGGGTTGTATTGCTTACTATCGTACTCCTGATCCAAAAAGATCTAAACTAGGAGCTCGAGCTATTAAAAGCATATTCGTAGGATATGCTAGAAATAGCAAGGCTTATAGGTTACTAGATAAAGAATCAGGAGTAATAGTGGAATCAAGAGATGTGGAATTCTTTGAAGACAAATTTTCAGAAGATGCTGAAAATTCGGAAAGAACATTGGCTTCAAATCTTCCTGGTACATCTCGTGATAGTTCGAAAGCCTCAAACAAGGTTGACGAACCACGTAGAAGTACTAGAGCAAGAAAAGAGAAAAATCTAGGGGATGATTTCTTCTCATACTTGGTCGAAGGGACACAAAAGAAAGTGACAAGAGAGGTCATTTTCTCGATTAACATCGAAGATGACCCTAAGACTTATAAAGAGGCCATGTCTTCAAGGGATGCTCCTTTATGGAAAGAAGCAATAAATGATGAAATGGACTCCATCATGGGTAATGGAACTTGGGAATTAGCTGACTTACCCAAGGGAGCAAAACCCATAGGCTCTAAATGGGTCTTCAAAAGAAAGCTGCATCCGGATGGTTCAATCTCGGCATTTAAAGCTAGATTGGTAGCTACAGGATATAGACAGAGAGAAGGTGTCGACTACTTCGATACTTACGCTCCAGTTGCTAGAATTAGTTATATCCGAACTCTTATAGCGATCTCGGCCATAAAAGGACTGTACATTCATCAAATGGATGTAAAAACAGCCTTTTTGAATGGTTATTTAAACGAGGAGGTTTATATGGAGCAACCCGAAGGGTTTGTGATACCCGGACGAGAGAATAAAGTGTGTAGACTTATTAAGTCTCTATACGGGTTAAAGCAAGCCCCCAAACAGTGGCACGAAAGATTTGATACTACTATCACCTCTTTCGGGTTCCGACATAATGGAGCCGATCGGTGCATTTACTCAAAATGTACAAAAGAATCCACTGTGATAATCTGTCTTTATGTCGATGATATGTTGATCACCGGAACCAATCTAGAAGGCATCAATGAGACGAAAAACTACTTATCCTCGAACTTTAAGATGAAAGATCTTGGAGAAGTAGATACAATTCTTGGGATTAAAATCAAAAGGTCAGGATCTCAAATTTCTCTTAGTCAATCCCACTACATAGAGAAGATACTGACTAAGTTTCAACATTTGAATATAAAGGAGTTCAATACTCCATTTGATTCACGTGTGAAACTTGACAAGAACTCTGGTAGAGCGGTGGCTCAATTAGAGTATGCTAGTGCAATAGGTTGCATGATGTATGCAATGCATTGCACTAGACCGGATATTGCTTTTGCTGTGAGTAGACTAAGTCAATATACAAGCAATCCGGGTCCAGATCACTGGAAGGCAATCAGTAGAGTATTTGGATACTTGAAAAGAACCAGTGATCTAGAGTTGACGTACACGACGCATCCAGGAATCATGGAAGGATATTCTGATGCTAGTTGGATAGATCACTCAAGTGACTCTAAATCCACAAGTGGGTGGATTTATACACTTGGTGGTGGAGCGATTTCTTGGGCGAGCAAGAAACAAACATGTATCGCTCATTCAACTATGGAAGCCGAATTTATTGCCCTAGCTGTTGCGGGCAAAGAGGCCGAATGGATTAGAGATCTGCTGTCAGATATCCATTTATGGCCCCGACCAACTCCTTCGATTCCCATGTATTGTGACAGTGAGGCCACACTGTCAAAAGTATACAACGCCGTGTATAACGGGAAGTCGCGACACATAGGTCTCCGACATAATTATATGAGGCAACTGATAGATAATGGTACCATAAGCATTGTGTATGTCAAGTCGTGTGGAAACTTGGCAGATCCATTGACTAAGCCTCTGACGAGAGACTTAGTAGGATCAACTACCAGAGACATGGGTCTGAAACCACGCAGAATCAGTTAGTGATGGAAACCCAACTTATATTTAGTGCTCCTATCTCCTAAGTTTAATGGGTAATAACAAGTCACCCAACCGATAGAAGGTACTATCAATTAAGATAGACTTATGTAAGGTATTTGATAGTACGTCGTTGCCGAGAACGAGGATGAGTTTGATCTCTTAACAAAGTTTGAAGGCATCTTAGCAACGAAGATGATATAGAACTTTGCCTATATGACCAAGAGGTGGTGCCGCCTTAATTGAAGAGTAGTGGTTCCTCTTCTAAAAGGTCATGAAAAGGATTTAGCGCATGGCCATATTCGCGCTCAGTGAGAAAGCAAAGAAATAAGATGATGTGTGCATGTAAGCCGAAGCGGTCTTAAGATTTAAGGTTTAAATCCTAAGGATACTATTGAATTGATCTCTTTTTGCATACGTGCATTAAACAGGGTTTAATCTTAGTGACACCACTGTGACATTGTCTTACACGAATGTCAGAAAACTTTCCAACCTGGTGGGGATTGTTGGAAATATGTGAGGTTGGAAGTTTGCTGAAAATGAATTATTGAGAAATGAGAGTTTACTGATAATGATAATTATCAGTTTAGTTTAAATTCTAATTTTGGAAATTTGTTTTAATAAAAAAAACGTGGTTATTAGAGTTGGAGACTAAGTCTCCAACTAACCCAAAGTGTTCCCAAAATTTCAGGAAAAAAGCCCATGATCTGGCCCACGTTTTTGAGGTTTTTGTGTAGTATAAATATTGGATTTAAGCTGCAGATTAACACACAAAAAAAACCTATCTCTCTCTATCTCTCGTTTTCTGGGTTAATCACAACAGTCTTAACTGCTAATTTTCAGCAATATTCCATCTCGTTTTTTCTGCATCAATCTTGCTTTAGCATTCGATTATTGGTGTTGTCAATAATCGAACAACACAACTGCATCAAATCCTGTGCTTTTCGGTTTGCGACTCACAGCTTCGGAGTAACCGTATAAAACCTTTAAGGATAGGTTTCTATACCGTGCAGTTTCTTTACGATCTGATTCACGAAAACAGGTTGGTTTTAATTTTTCGCGTGTTATTTCTTTTTTCGTTCACTAGAGTGAACACTCTGATTCTACCTCTTTCTTCTTGACAAATCTATCGCGAATGATAGAATTGTTTTAGGATTATTTGATTTGTTTGTATTAATCAAATTATCGTTGAATCCACTGTTGGAATTTGAGTTTATTAAATTGATCATCAAATTAATTTAAAGGTTTCATTCTTTATTTATTTATTGTTTACTGTTGACGTATACATATATTTATATATATATAGATATTTCGTTTCTTATATATATTTATATATATACTGTTTATTGAACAATCAAAATAAATTAAAGTTTGATCACTGTTGCTTTTTGTTTACGTATATATATATATATATAGTTATTAATTCATCATTAATAAAACAAAAGGAAAGTTTATAATTAAATTAATAAGTTTTCGTTTGATTATAAACTTGTGAATATTTTACTGGTTTTAAAATATTCAACAATTAGTTCATATTTTGAAGCATGCGTATTGCTGTGATCAACGAGTTAGAAGAAAATCCATGGTTCGGATTTGAATTATGTGTTATGGCAGATGGGATTAAGTTCGAACAACTCCCTCCACATTATAGCAATCTGTGTTCATACAGATTTCGAATGTACATCTGCTATGCTCGAAAATTAACAGATAGGTTGCTATTTGTTGTTGTGCAAATATGTTATGTGCAACAAAATGTGCAGATTCAAGTCTGCAAAAGATTTGGGTGTATTTGCTGCTGTGTTTGATTCTAGAATTATGATCAGACCAAGTGTTCTTGCTGTCAATTTGAAAAGTACAGATCTGTCCATATGTTTAGTACTGTTTATGTGTTTTATGTATGTATATGTATTTCTGTCTATGTTATGCAAATCTGCATTTGTGCGTTCCTGATATTGATCAATTGAATTAGCTCGTATCGAACATGATTCAAATGAAAAACTGCTGGTATTGCATTTCAGTTTCTTAAGCATGAGGATGCTGAAAAACATTGGATATGATGCTGCTTTAAGCAGTTGCTGTTAACACTGTCTAAAAAGCTGTCAATCTGTTTGCTGTAAAAACAGTTTACTACTGTCCAGATCAATTTGATAATTGCAGCTGTCCAAACAGAAAGTAATCTGCTGTAACAGATTCTAGTCTATTCAAAACAACTTAATAAGGTGCTGTCCAGAGTGAGATCTTTAAATTTGTAGTTTGCAAACAGCAGGAAAGAATAGTGCAGAGTTTTTCAAACAATGCAGTAGTCCATTATTCCAAAATGCATGTTGTTGTGCTTCTGCTCGACTTCTAGACATGTGTAGAGTTTCAAAAGCTGTTGGTGTTCATCTCGAAAAGTGCGTGTTTGCAACAAAGTTACTTGCAGTCCAAAAGGATACTTCATCAGAGGTCTAACCTGTTCTGCAATTCCATCAGTTCGACGTGCAGATCTGTAAAGAATTCTTATTCTTAACGAAAGATGCTGTTGTTTGAACTAGAGTTGTGCTACAGAAGAGCTCTGTGAGCTTATTAACGAGCTCCATAGCCTGCTATACACTTAATGTTGGTTCATTCAAAGTCTGCAGCAGATTCTCAATCTGTTAGTGTGTAAAAGTTGAGATTCAGAAGAACTGGTAGCTGCTGCCCATTTGTCGTATCAAAACATAAGTGATCGTTTTTCTTCCTGATAAAGTTACCGACTTAAGCGATGAAGCTGGAACTCGTGTTCGACTTCATCATGCGCAACTCCCGGAAGAAGCCAGAGTGCTTGAGAAAAGCTTAGACAGATAGCATTGATTTACAGATTTTATGTTCAGAGTTTTTGCATTCAAAGTCTTCCAGAGATATGTATAGAGGATCCAATTAAATAGTCTGCAACATGACAGATTTCAAAGGTTGATTGGATAGACCGCAGAGACTGTTGTGTTCCGAGTTACTTTTTTTGGATAAGGTTCATCTAGGCTTTGCCTAGACTACATCCTTGACAATTTTGAAACAAACAAACAAAGCGGCCGTCTGAGACTAAGTCTGGCCACAGAATGCTGACGTCTGGACTCGAACCCGGGGTGGATGGGATATTCCACCACATCCCCCCAAGCCCTTGCCAACACGCCACCACCCTTGTGTTCCGAGTTACTTCATCTCAGATAAAGATCTCAATGACTTCTAATGGATCCTAAATCCACTCTGGATACAGAAGTCTTCCCTTCGCACTTGGTCATGTTGTTTATATTGTCATGTGGGGTTACAATGGGTCATATTGTTTATACTCGGTCATGTGGAATTATAATGGATCATATTGGGTTACATTATATCATGTTGAGTTACATTTTTTGAGTTACTGGGCCATATTCGGTTACAATGGTTCGTTGTGGGATTAATGGACCAAATTGGGTTACACCAAGTCATGTGGATTACAATAGGTCAATGTTGGTGAAATGCGGGTTATATTGGTCATATTGATGATATATATTTACGTTTAATTTTAAGAAACGTGGCTATAGATTATCTTTTGGTCACACAAAATAATAGAAAATCGTGGCTAATTCACTAGATACAATTACACTTAACATGTAAATTATTTCTACCAGTTACCCTTTGGTAATAAAAAATATTAATAATCATAGTAAAATTCATGACATATAGTTACACTTAATTTTTAGAAACGTGGCTATAAGTTATCTTTTGATAACACAAAAAAAAATTGTGGCCAATTCACGACATATAATTACACTTAACATGTAGAGTTATTGCTACCGGTTACCCTTTGGTCACAAAAATGTTAAAAATCATAGCCAAATTGATGACATATTGTTATGCTTAATTTTTAAAAACGCGACAATGGATTACCTTTTGGTCACACAAAATAATAGAAATCGTGGCTAATTCACGACATAGAATTACACTTAACATGTAAAATTATTGCTGACTTACCCTTTGCTCACAGAAAATATTAAAAATCATAGTCAAATTTATGACATATAGCTATGCTTATAGAAACGTGCCTATATGTTATCTTTGGTCACAAAATAATAGAAAATTGTGGGTAACTCACGACATAAAATTACGCTTAGTATGTGGAATTATGGCTACCAGTTACCTTTTGGTTACAAAAAATATAAAAAGTCATAGCCAAATTCATGACACATAGTTACGCTTAATTTTTAGACACGTGGCTATAGGTTATATTTTGGACACACAAAATATTAAAAACCATAGCCAAATTCATGACATATAGTTACGTTTAATTTTTAGAAACGTGGCTATAGGTTAAGTTTTGGTCACACAAAATATTAAAAACCATAGCTAAAGTAATGACATATAGTTATGTTTAATTTTTAGAAACGTGGCTATAGGTTACCTTTTGGTCACACAAAATATTAAAAACCATAGCTAAATTCATGATGTATAGTTACTCTTAATTTCAACAAACGTGGCTATAAGTTACTTTTTGGTCATAGAAAATAAGAAACCAGTTGCCAATTCAAGACATATAGTTACACTTAAATCTAGAAGCATAACTATTAGTTACCTTTTGGTCATGCAATCTACTAAAAATCGTGACAAACTATTTATTAGTCACACAATTGATTCATCAGAATCATGGCTAATGGTCAATTTTTTGTGACAATAAATTATTTTAATCATGGTTTTAACCATACTAATAGCTACACATATTGCATATTAACTGTGGCGAAATCATCATATATAGTTACGCTTCATATTTATAACCGTGACTATTGTTGCATTTTAGTCACACAAAATAATAAAAACCATGAGTATTAACAACGTGACTTTCGGCCATGTTTTACAAATTTTCGTGGCTATATATTTATTCTTTTGGTCACGGGAAATTTTCTTTATGTGGCCATATGTTGGTCTATGGTCACGGATAATAACCATCAAAATACAAAACCATGGTTTAGACAAAAAAAACCATGACTATATGTTTGTCTATAGCCACGGTTTTTAGTCACTACTTGCCACAGAAAAAAAAATTGTGGCAGTAAAGAACAATTTAGTCACTGTTTTATGTAAACCATGACGTTATGTTTAAACATTTTTTGTAATGGTCACGCTTTTTGAGTTAAGTCGTGGCTAACCCAATACTCAAACTTTATTTATAACTTTTAGCCACAGTTCTAAACCTAACCGTGACTAACTATATTTTCAAAACCGTGGCAAAAACCCATTTTTGTACTAGTGGTACTTTACATAATAATTATCAAATGTTGGAATATTTGATGAGTTTTGCTTATTTGAGGTGTTTGATTTTATAAATCTTATGAAACACCCATATTTGGGGTTTTTGGGTACTTGATAAATAAACCATAAATGTATGTGTTTTGATGATTTAACTTATAAATGGAGGTCGTTTGGTAAAGTTGCACTTTTAGCGTGTGTTTTGCAAAAATGCATAAATTGTGTTATGGGACGTTTTGAAAGTGTAAATGGTGTAAATCTCTTTGGAAAAATGGTTTGTCCCAATCTAAAATTGTGTTTTAGGTTAATCAAGTCTTTGGAGCATGTGTTTACATAAACGTGTGTTATTTATGTTTTATTGCATTTTATGACTTATAACAAATGGTCAATTGATTTGTTGAGAGTATCGCTCGGTTTTGACTCTGTTGGGTTTTGGGAACATTTGTTCGGTTTTAATAGCTCAATGTAGAGCTTTGGTTGTGATTTGAATTATCATTTTTTGATAATTACATGTTTTCAGTGCATTAGTCATTCATTTGGAGTTTATGTAATGTTTTAGACTGTAATGCAGTGGATACATAGGCATATGCGTCAGTTTGAGAGATAAATATCCTCATAATGTAACTTAAAATAGGCATGGGGTCTAAGATGTGGGCTCTTTGAGTCGGGCATCGGCCATTGACCAATGATTGTAATTTCTTGTGAAGGAGCTTAACTAGGATGTTTAAAAATTCCAAGGTACAGACCTAGCGTGGTTGAACTTGATGGCCATCCAACAGGGCCGGTCCTGAGATTTTGGATGCCCATGGCGAAAAGCAAAAAGATGCCCCTAAAATATGTATATAAAGAACAAAATAAACTATTTGATGGGGTTTGTACCAAATTAAGCTAGACGGCTTATCCCCACGCCTATTTTTATTAAATATAACTGTAGGTTACTATATGCCCACGACACGTGTCACACAGAAATGCTACCAATGAGTATGTAAACCTAAAGGGTCGCACATAAAGAACACGTTTGCTTCCATTAGAAAGAAATCCGTTAAAGTCATGTTTGACAGTTAGATAATTATTCTTGATAGAATAATTAAATAATATGTGTAAAATGTAATTATGATAATTACAGAGTTTTATCTGTAAGTATGAATAATTATTATTTAAGATAAATATAATTATTCAGATAATTATTTAGATAATTATTATTTAGGATAATTATTCGAATTCAAATGATTTGAATTCAAATAATTACAGATAAACACAAATCCTATTTACAGTCTATATAAATAGGATGTCAGGTCAATTGTTTTAGTTGACTGATCGAATCCTCTGGATTTGACATATACACACATATTAGAATAGGGTCTCTTTTGGGCTAGCACTCGGTGGAATTCGCGTGTTCGTGTGTGATCCGATTGGGTTTTGTATTTAGAAAAGTTTTCTAAATTTTGTAACTGTCTTTTATCTGTTTTTCCGCTGCGTTTTAACGGTTACGAATCGCATCAAAACCCAACAATAACAAAATAAAATGATTCAACGAGGGAGTGTAACTGTTTATTATCCACTTTCTGTCTCCACAACAGTACATGTTTAGCAGTGACCTAGATTTCTAAAATCATGTATAAGGAACTAAACAAGGATCATGTATAAGTAACTAAATAAGGATCCACAACAGTACATGTTTGCATATCAGAGCTTTGATATGTTTATGTGCATGTCAAAGCTTCATCTCACCCTTTCTGTCTCCTATTTCTTGTCCCTTAAATTCCACTCCACCTAAGCCTATCGATGCCTCACGTCCTTCATTTTTCTCCAAAAGTCGTCGTTGGTGTCACCGCCCTATGCGGCTGGCGCTGGACTTTTCTTGTTAGCCCTAGCTTCCGAGCTAAGTGGCTGTTGATGCTGGTACATCGATACAGCAACGCCGTCGTGGCTGGCGAGTTTTTGTTGTTGCCGTTAGATCATCGTTGGTAGCAACCGGTTTGCAGCTGGCTATCCCTTTTTGGCTATTATCACTTAACTCTTAAGGGTCTTAAAATCCTATTTATCGACCTCCGAGCCACCCTCTTAGGCGGATGGTGTTGGTGCTAGTCTTAGCCAAGTTGTTGGTGTGTATTGTTAGTCCAAAGTGTTTGTGGTCAAACACCCTTATCGCTGCCTTTTTTGAACTATCTGCTTGTGCTTAATGACAGGCTGTAACCGATTAGCAAATCCCAATCTGTTGGATTGGATCTATTCTGGGACTTTTTGATCAGTTAAAACTTCTTTGCCATTTTCCCAAATATTTTGGTCACTTTATTTAATAAACTAATGGGAATCTGTTTTTATTGGGTTGTTACTCAATTTATTTTGGTTTTCTGATTAGTCTTTGGGCTTCGTTTTCAAATTAAATTTAGTTCATATCTTTTTGGGTTGTTACCCTAGTCTATCATGTTGGGCGTGTGTCCTATACGGCTGGGCAAGACCCAGTTTTTGATGGGTTAATTCGTTTTGGGTTAGGTTTGTTAGCCTACAAGAAAGATCGATTAATTTTAATTTGCCATATAGTAATTTGTTCACATTATTCGGCTATTAATTATGCTAATTAAGTTCCGACCGATTGTTTTATTTTATGTTTAAAATAATGTTAGACGGTATACGGTTTGCCCCGAAAGACCCGTGGTTGATTTATTTTTATGTTTGGAAAATTAAAATGTATTAATTGCATGGGATGTAATTTTTAATTTTAATTTCCTAGATAGGTTAAAATGTAAATAGAATAGACATGTTGTATTTTCTATTTCAAATTGTAATCATCCGAAGAAGGAGTTTCAAGATATCGAGACGGAGTCCCCGGAGTTCACCAAGATGGCGAGGCAAGTGAGAGCTTGAAGATGTCCTTAGAAAGACCGTGGTTGTTGTGTTGGCCAGGGGTGTAAATGATGCGAGTCGAACTCGAGTATCATTATACTCGACTCGAAAACAAATACTCGAGCTCGAACTCGAAAACTCGTGAGTAGTGAAAATCCAAACTCGAACTCGACTCGAAAGTCAATTCCCGAGCTCGATCTCGAACTCGTTTCAAGCTCGAACTAAGCTCGAATCAATCTCGAACTCGAAGCAAGCTCAAATCAGTAAAATGATAACAAACTTAAACAAAAATCTTAAAAGAACTAAAGATGAACCACTCACTAGGGTACACCATATAGAAAAAGCCATTTGGTTCAAGCCCTTAGACACAAACCTTTAGGTTCAAGCCACTAAGCAAGTTAAATGGTATAAAATGAGAGGGTAAAGACCTATATATACTTAGACCTCAATGGGTTTGGAGGTGAATCCCACCAATGTGGGATGAAATTTCTCACCAAAGTCATTACTAGTTTTTCTTTCTATACTTTCCCATCTTTTGGAATATAAATAATTATAATAATTATTTTTTATTTTATTTAGATAATTATAATATACTAAAATAATAATTTATTTACATTATATTTTATAAATTATAATATAAAGATAATTATATATAAAATATATTCGAGTATCTCACGAGCTTATTGAGTCGAGTATCAGATGGCTCGATTCGACTCGTTAGTATATCGAGTCGAGCCTATTCGAGTCGAGTGTTGACCGAGTCGATCTCGAGTAGCTCGCGAGTTGTCTCGTCTCATTTACACCCCTAGTGTTGGCTCATAACACCACATTAGGGGCAAAACCGTATATTATCTGTTTGTTGTGGTTGTTTATTTTGTGTTTGCATTTTATTTATTTTATTGCTTTATTATTGTTATAATTGTTGCAAGCATTTTAAAATAAAATCAAACGCAAAATAAATTTTAAATCGGTAAAAAAATATGATATTTTAAAATTGATATGTTTATCAAAATCAACCGATTTAATTGGATGAACTTTTAAAACAAGGTTTTAAGAACGAGGTTTTAAAATCAAAACGTTTTAAAAGACTTATAATGTTTTCTAAAATTAAACCTTTACAAAATGTAAACTAAACGCCACCCATTTAAGGTACTTGTCGAGCTTACAAGATTTCGGTGTGGTAAGTACCTAGCCAATCATATCGGATGATTGTAGTGTGAGACAAGGTGCCAAGATAACGGGATTTAAGTGGAAAGTCGCCTAGCCATTCACTTAAATAGTCGTATTTTGGACGACTGATCCCAATAACCCTAAGTTGAGATTTTAGGTGGGATCATGATACCTTAGTATGGTTAGTTTACTTGGAAATATCATAGAAAGTGCCTAGCCATCTATGAGTATTTTCAAGGCGTTAAAGTGGGATTAAACGTGCCAAATTCAATATATGATATATTGAATAGAATCCCACGACATCTAAGAGTTATGTTGAACATAATTGGATGATGCCTACCTAAATAGCCTAATTCCATAGACAGTGAATTGACCATTTATGGAAGTAGGTGAAATATGGATCTTAGCTCAAATCAAATGATTTTCAAAGGTTAATTCATTTATTTGAGATATTAAAGTTACTAAGATTAAAATTATTTTGTAGATGTCTGCTAACACCTCCAACCAGATTACAAACATAGACGATTTATCTCAATTTACGTTACGGTCAATCCTTTATAAGGATAAACTGAACGGTACGAACTTCGTGGATTGGTTTCGTTTCTTGAGGGTTGTCCTTAAACACGAAAAAAAGTTGTACGTTCTAGAAAAACCCCTTCCAAACGCTCCTGCCATAAATGCTTCAGCTGAGGATAGAGCTGCTTATGATAAGCATCTCAATGACTCACTCGATGTTAGCTGTTTGATGCTTGCATCCATGACTCCCGAGCTTCTAAGGGAGCATGAAGACATGCCTGCATGGGATATGATATCCTCATTAAAATCCATGTTTCACTTACAGCCAAGGCAAGAGAGGTTTGATACAGTCAGGGCATTGCATGCCTGTGTGATGACTGCGGGTTCATCTGTGAGTACCCACGTTTTGAAAATGAAAGGGTACATTGACCGATTAACCCGTCTTGGATACCCATTAGATCAAGAATTAGGAATCGATATGGTTCTTAATTCTTTATCAAAATCATATGATCAGTTCGTTCTGAACTATAATATGAATGGTTTGGAGAAAACTCTCACAGAGCTTCACGGCATACTTAAAACTACAGAGAGAAATATGAAATCCAAGTTGGATTTGTCCGAACCAAAACAGGTCTTGATGATCAAGCCTAAAAGTGGGATAATCAAGAAGAATAAGGGAGTTACCAAGGGTAAAACAAATGTTGGAAGCTCCAACAAGATAACGGGCAAAGGAAAGATTCCTGAAGATGCAGTTTGCTTCAATTGCAACCAGAAGGGACACTGGAAGAGAAACTGTCCTGCCCGATTGGCAGAAATAAGGAAGAAGAAGGCTAATAAATCTGAAACTTCAGGTATGTATACCATTGATTTATTTACTTCTGACTAGGTATTAAGTATTGAGTATGATACTCATATTAAAACTGCTTTTCAGAAAGTAAGAATTGAAGAGAAGATGAAACCAGACCGGATGGAGCTAAGTTAACTAAGGTTGCTCAAAAGGACATATGATATGAACTTTTAATGGTCTTACATTAGCACTTAGCAAGTGTATTGATGTACCTAGTATTACTAGGATTTTAGTTTCATTTTCTCAAATTACAACAAACCGAATTTGTATTTATATTTTCAAGAAATAGATTTTATCTCAATAAATGTTTTTTCTGAAATTAATAGTTGTAATTACAAATCAACATATTGATTAAGCGGGGCTTAAATCGGACCTATTTGTGACACTTAAGCAACACATAACTAAACTCCAGACGGACGGAGGGTTGGAATCATGTGATGATTCACATGATAAATGTGTGTCAAAATGATAAAGAATATTTTGAAGGAAAACCCTTAGGGGTCACAAGAACTAATAGGAGTTATCCATACTGATGTATGTGAGCTTTAATGTTCAGTCACAAGACACAGTCATCACTACTTCGTAACACTCTACTAAGTCTAGTAGATATGTGGTATGTTTACCAAAAGAAAGAAAATGTGAAAGCTTTCATTCTTCAAAGAGTTTCAAAAGAAGCAGTGAATATACTTGGGAAAGATAAAGATGTTTCAGTCAAATTGAGGTTATAAATATCTAAGCCAAGAGATCATCATAGAGATTGGGATTGTATCCCAAATGACTTCTCCCGGAACACCGCATCTTAATGGTGTGTCAAAGGGAGAAATAGAATCATGTTGGACATGATTCACTCTATGACGAGTCTCACAAATCTGCCTAAAAGAGTTTTTCTGAGGATGTTTCCTAATAACAACTACCCAATACTAAATTATGCATAAACAAATAAGGACCAATAAAACCTATTCTCAAAATATGAATTGGGAAAATCCCAAAGTTGTCAAATATATAAGAATATAGGATAGTAATGCTTAAGATAAGCATGAAGCTTCTGGGAAGCTTAAGGAAAAGGTCTAAAATGTACATCTTTTATCCGATCAGATATCATTTATACAAGATCCAAGCGATAACAAAAGTTTTGTTGCGCACCATAATGAGTTCTTAGAAAATGATTTTCTGACAAGAATCAAAATGGGAGACACAACAGATCTTGAAGAAATTCAAGAACTACAAAGATGGTACAATGGTTGACACTGACAAACAACAAGATGTTGAGCTTCAACAAGTTGTTGAAAATAATGAACGAGATGTAAATCAATCCAAAGATCAGATTGTTTATGAATGGCAAGATGCCATGAAGATTGATGTTAAAGCCACATTCATCAAAAGGGAATTTTGAGCGAGGACGTATACAAGGCTTTAAAACATCAAACCCAAAATTGCAAGTTGCAAGAGTCCAGTTATGGATTTGGACAATCATCTTGTAATTAAAATATTGTATGTATACAAGAAGGTCAGTGGGAGCATAATAGTATTCTAGATCATCAGAAATGACATCCTAGTGTTTGAAGGTGTAAAAACCTGACTGATGAAGTATTTCATGATAAAGGATCTAAGAAACAATTCCTTGGTGTAAAGATCCATTGTTATAGATCAAAGTGCTTAATTAGATTAAGTCAAAAGTACATACATTGACAAAATCTTAAAACACTTCAAGATGAAGGGGTTATAAGAAAGGGGGTTTGTCAATAGTACATGAACCGAATAAAGGGTGTTCCCATGCTTCGGCTATTGGTTCAAACATGTACACCATGTTTTATGTACTGAGAGACCGGACATCTCGTATGCCTTAAGCATGACGAGAACATTTTAGTCAGACTCAAGTGATGCTCACTTCATAGCAGTAAGGATCAATCTGAAGTATCTAAGAAGAACTCAAGATATGTTCTTACCACACAATAGTTAGGAAAGAGATCCGTGTGTCTCGGGATACACAGATGCTAGTTTCCAAACTAACCATGATGACTACAAGTTGTAGTAAGAGATATATAAAGAATGGAGGTAATATAAGATGTGAGAGCTTAAATACACATTTACTTATAAATCCTATTTGTTAGAACAATCATGATGTTCATGGTAGTTCCATAGATTTAAATCTTTCTAATTAAGAATTTTAGTAAACTTTAAATTCTGGAACATTAAACAGTTATGTTTTACAATGTGATATGGCATACTGGGTATGAGTATATACATTAAACATTACTGTGTTCTTTATTAGCATGTTCAAGTATCCGTAAACAAATATGATGTTCATATTGTTTAGAACCGTCCTTGATCGATTATTACCAGGGGGCTGGTAATAAATCAAGATCATTGTGAAGTCTGGTCATAGTCCAAGTTGGAAGTGCACTGGGTGCAACCAGAGTCACATGCGTTTGTCGGTGCACAAAGCATTGGACAAGACCCACGGTCAGGATCACCTCATAGATCGGCGTCATAAGGTGAGTCCTGAGATAGTAAAACACTCTTTTATCCTCAGACCTGAGATGTGCATTGGGACCTAATGCACAACGAGTGTTATGATTTGATATGGTCTAACGTTACCTTTAACCGGGTAGCCATAAGGGCTATGTTGGGTATAACACGAATTGTGTAGTTAGTCGTGTACATGCAACATGGGATTTGCTCCTCTCAAGATGAGAGAGATATTTATGGGGCCCTCGATAACATAGTTTGATTTACATGCATGAACAAGTGGATTAGTTGGACTAATGGCACTTGTATAATCAAATATGTTGGGATCGAGAAACATAATCTTTGAACTATAAAGGATGAGATAGATCTATGCCTTAAGTTCAAAACAAATATCGTGAGGCAAAAGGATAATGAATGATTCTACTATGTGATTGATTGAATCAATCAAAATTGCTCGAAGACAAAAGCACATTTACATAGCCTTGGGGGCGGTGACGTGTTGCTAGACGCTTACCACCGCCTGTGTTACTGTGTATCATTGCAAGTGGGAGATTGTAGGTTACTATATGCCCACGACACGTGTCACACAGAAATGCTACCAATGAGTATGTAAACCTAAAGGGTCGCACACAAAGAACACGTTTGCTTCCATTAGAAAGAAACCCGTTAAAGTCATGTTTGACAGTTAGATAATTATTCTTGATAGAATAATTAAATAATATGTATAAAATGTAATTATGATAATTACAGGGTTTTATCTGTAAGTATGAATAATTATTATTTAAGATAAATATAATTATTCAGATAATTATTTAGATAATTATTATTTAAGATAATTATTCGAATTCAAATGATTTGAATTCAAATAATTACAGATAAACACAAATCCTATTTGCGGTCTATATAAATAGGATGTCAGGTCAATTGTTTTAGTTGATTGATCGGATCCTCTGGATCTGGCATATACACACATATTAGAAAAGGGTCTCTTTTGGGCTAGCACTCGGTGGAATTCGCGTGTTCGTGTGTGGATACCGCTAGAGGAAACCTGCGTTGGTTTCTTAGTGCTCCGATCGTTCAACCACAACTTCCCAAAAGGTACAATTCTAAACACCCAATGGTGTGATTTAATTAAATGCTTCATTGGATCCGATTGGGTTTTGTATTTAGAAAAGTTTTCTAAATTTTGTAACCATCTTTTATCTGTTTTTCCGCTGCGTTTTAACGGTTACGAATCGCATCCCCAACAATAACAAAATAAAATGATTCAACGAGGGAGTGTAACTGTTTATTATCCACTTTCTGTCTCCATAACAGTACATGTTTAGCAGTGACCTAGATTTCTAAAATCATGTATAAGGAACTAAACAAGGATCATGTATAAGTAACTAAACAAGGATCCACAACAGTACATGTTTGCATATCAGAGCTTTGATATGTTTATGTGCATGTCAAAGCTTCATCTCACCCTTTTCGTCTCCTGTTTCTTTTCCCTTAAATTCCACTCCACCTAACCATTCACAACTCACTTCTTTCTCTACTCTCTACTTTCAATCAACAAACTCCAACAAATTTCTATTTGTTCATGCTTTTAGGTATCTTTCCTTCCTTTTTCTTTCAAATTATGCCAATTACGCTTCTAACCCACTTCAAAAAATCAAAACTTTTCTTGTTATACATCACAAGATTGGTCTTTTTTTCTTTTGGGAATTCTCAAGTTTCTGTTGTCTTCTATTGCAATCAAACAAGCGATTTTGTTGTTTTGTGGTGTGTCCTCTTTCTAATTAATTAGGATGACCATCCTTTTATGCTAATTAAACTGGTTAAATAAAAAATCAAATTGTTTTTACTGAATTCTTGTGTAACCAAACAGGGGATTTTAATCTTTTATTGTTTGATGTTGTATTGTGTTCTTGAGAATTTTGGATTATACATAAAACTTATTCGTTTTTTGGAATCAGGCGATGGTGAGATTTAAGGGCAGCAGATAGAGAGGAGGGCAGAAAGATTAATCGAACACTTGTGAAGTTAGAAAGAAAACACCTTGGTGGTCGATTTAGGGCTTCATCTTCAACAACGACTTTACTACTTCAGTCCAGTAGTCGATTAGGATTTAGGGCAACCGATAGACGATTGAGAGTTTGAGAGAGACATAAATGACACGATTCATCATTCAGGACGAACACGATTCAAGTCTTCAATCGATGGCGTGGACGATGATGGAAGGAAAGTCGATTCGTGAACTCGTGATTGGATTTGAATTTACGCCTCTGCCTCTTGGCTCTCAGTGTCGTCCACGTTCAAATGAAAAAACTAAAATTGTTTGGGCCCAAATTTTAACCTATATAACATAAGCCCTATCAGAATTTTGATGCCCTTATGGGCCCTGCTGCCCATGGCTTAAGCCACATTTGCCATGGGCCAGGGTCGGGCCTGCCATCCTAGAAATAGACATGAAATTATTGAGCTTGTTAACTCATTAACTACAGACCCAGAAATGTTGATGTTAACGAATGTGTAATCCATAAGTGACACTCATATAACATAGATATGTGACATACTTTTGTGTTCCGTCACTTTCAATGAATTGGGTCTTCCCCGTCACCGAATGGTTTTGGAGACGAAAATTATCCACGATTTGACACTTTCGATGTTGTTTGTTGTTTATATTGGTTGTTTTGGGTATCAAGTATTATCCATGTTTTCCGTGACGTTTTGTGTATGGATTTCTATCCATGATTTGTGGTTTGAGTATTTTATCTTATCGGTGTTTTCAGATGTTTTGAACGATAAAGTTTTAGTGCACGTTTTTATTATTTGGGAAATTTATCATTATTCACGTTTTGTGTGATTTTTTGTAACACCCCCATTTTCTAAAAATCTGAAAAGATTGGAAGTTTTGGGGCGTAAGTGAGAAAATTATAAACTTAAGGTCTAAAGGGCAAAATCAGGGAATTTAAATAAGCAAAAAACCCTTGAAACCTTCATGGTGGCGGCTAAACATTTGAGAAGAAGGAAAAATTGAGAAGATCAACTCTTGGGAGATTGGAGTAGGAGGGATTCATCAAGGGCATTGGAAGACCATCTTCTAGGTATGATTCCTTCACCAATCTTCTTCTTCTTGTGTGTATTGGGGGAAGTTGTGATTGATAACCTTATTTTAAATTATTGCTAAAGTTTCAAGTTATCTACATTAGAAATGGAGTGTCTATTGGGTTTCTTAATAAGTTCCAGCTTCCTCATTGAGAAACTTGCTCCATTTAATGGTAGAATTTGGGTTTTGTCAAGAGTATGATTTTGGGGTTAAAGTGATGAATCAATGGATGTGTTTGAATGAGTTTCACTAGATTAAATGATGTTTTGATGATTGGTAATTGTGGGGAAAGGTTTAGAACATCCATTATTTCATTTTGGAGGCTTAAAATCGATTTGGGATGAGTTGGGATTGAGAAAGGGTGAGATTTCGGCTGAAATTCGTGTGTAGGTGCTCCGCGCCAGTGGTGGCGCCAGTTGGATAGCGCCAGAAAGGGTGCCATATGATGTCCAGTGCCCCGCGCCAGTTGTGGCGCGAGTTGGCTAGCGCGGGCAGTAGCGCCAGGCACTGTTTCGCGTTTTCGGGTTTCGTTTCGCGTACTATTTGAGGATATGTTTGTGGCATCACTTAAGGATTGTTTTGGGGTTTATTAAGGATGTTTTGGGGTATAATTAGATGGTTTAACACCATTCTTATGACATAAAATTCAGGTGTTCGGTTTGAACTAAAGTGGGTTTCAGAGCGTGTGTCGATGCGCTAAGGCTAAGGTGAGTTCCCTTAACTCTTTTGGGCAAATGAAATGTTTTGCTAAAGTTTTTATAACTGAATATGGTTTTGAACATGATGGCATGATTAAACATTTTAAAAAGGGTTTTTATGCATGATGTGGAAACGTTTATTGACCGAGTGCCGAGGGGATCTACTGTGGATGCCCCGAGTGTTGACCTCGCATGAGAGGTGATGGTAGTTGAGACCACTGTGCAATACCCTTATGTGGATTCGAGCATTTAAACTGGCTTTCCGTTTATTGTTATAACGGTTGAATGTTTTAAACTACTGTGTATGTGGAACTGTTTTAATGAGGGAATTCACTAGACCTCATGGTCTAACCCTCGCTTTTCAAAAAATAAAACCATTTTCAGGTTAGAGTCGTTCTTGGGGTTGTCATTTGGTGTCGATGGAAAGATATGGCGCTGTAGAAGAGGCATAGCTTCTTAGAGGCTCGTAGCCTACCGTTGGTCTTCCTGTAGCATCTCAGTTGTGAAGGTGTTGTCCGCTGCGAACTTAGATTATAATCAATGTTAATTGTCCATTGTTGGGACCGTTTTGGTTGTATTTCTTATAATTATGTTTTATGGAATTTGGGTTGTTACAAATGGTATCAGAGCTATCGTTTAAGGGATTTAGGTGACCGGATGGGCCTAAACTTAAACTGTGGAGTAGAGTGGGACACAACTGAGATATAGGAAGCCATTAGGAAGGACCTTAATCATAGGATGTCTTGACGATGGTTGTGAGAACCCTCATGTAAGGTAAATTCAAAATCGCATTTGGCCAATGCTATTATGAACTTACAGGTACATGGGTGTACTCAGCCTCTATTGTTAGGACGATTGGTGAGAGTGACAGTATGTAGAGCGTTATAACCTTGCTACTGATAGCAAAAGGTTGATGTGTCATGAGAGATCACTTGTGATGTGATATTTATACCTTCTAGAAGAGGTGTGGTTTAAAATATTAATGAGCCGACTAGGGGTATAATTGTTGGGATTCAAAATGAATGAATGGTTGGTTGAGGGCAAACTCCTAGTTGCTAGTGAGTCCTCACTCTTAGAATTGAGGTGTCGATCAGTGTGGGTAGGAAGTGAGAATTATGTTGGAATCTTGAAAGCTTCAATTCAAGATCGAGTAGGGGAATCTAGTCTTTGACTCCTTAGTCAAGCGGTTTAGTGGCAAGAATAATAAATGAAAGATATCAGTGTTGTATTGAGGTATGCATAAGAGTAGAAGGTGAGATAATTGGTCAATTGGTAAATCATGTTGAGTGGTCGATCAGGTGGGTTGTGAAGCACTTGTACAACAAGTTGTGGCAAGGGTGAGAAAGCGGTTGTTAGTCATAGTATGGTGTCAATGATGGGTTGAGATGAGTACAACGGTTGACCTGGTTAAAGCGAATAGCCTTCAATTGCATATTGAGTTTCACGCATTATGTCATTAAATGTGTTACACGAGTTCTTTCATGTTAAAGGCATGTACGTGCATAACAACTTTCCTTGTTTTGAGAAATAAGTTGACACTCGCAAGTGAGTATTTTGAAAAGTAAAAGACAAGTTGTTTTCACTATACGATAAAGCTTTGAACTTAGTGATCTACGAATTATTTCACGCTTTTTCTTGTGGAGAGAATCTTCGTTACGAAGATATTGAAAACGTTTTATTGCGAGGTTTTGTTTTATAAACAAAATGAGTATTGACTCGTTATTATCATGTAAACGAGTGTTGGAGTTGACTGACCCACTTTGAGTAAGTGATTTCGTTCGAAACTTTCTAGTCGTATTTGAAAGGGTTCCATTAGAGACAACCGTTGTGCCGACATCGATTTGGGTGGACAAGGTTGTGAATTATCGTAGGGTTGCCTGTGAGCGATCCTTGCGGTCGTTGTGTTTTACTATTCATCTTGAGTGGTGTTGTATCATGCATACTCAAGCTTATTTTATGATTTTGTATCTATTGCGTTTTTAAAAGTGTGCAAAATGATTTCAATCGTTGTGTCATCGTGCATGAAGGCTATGAACTCGCTAGGTCGGGGAGGGTATTACGATTGAGGTTAAGGAAAAGCTTGGGAGTTGAATATGTCGATTGAGCCAATTTGTGGTCGTATTATTATCTTCGTGTTTTCTGTTAGAAGAGGGTGGTGAATAGTAGAAGTCTCGGATAAGGAACTCGGAAATGCTGATATGATGGTAGTTTAAACCTTTGTCCGGTTATGTGAGAATGGCTTTAATTGCGGTGAAATTTGAAATGGTCAAAGCGTTTCTGTCGGTAGAATGGTAATAAGTAGCATTACGTTACTTGATGTAATGTTATCGGCTTTGAGTACGAGTACTGAGATGGTTTGGTAATTAGATTTTGCGCTAAGAAAGGTCTTGTGTTTTCCCCAAGTGAGAACAGTGGGGTATAAGTTAGTTATGATGCGTTGGACGAAGGGGGTTCCGTTAGGAATCCTGGATTGTCGGGAAGGAAGGGAATCATCATCATGTAGTCCATTGATATGGAGGTTTGCGACTGTTTAACATGTCCCAGGTTGGAGGTTTGTCAGGAGATTGAAACTCGAGAAATAAACCCGTTGTGTGAACGGGTGAGGTCGTTCGGGAATGTGTAAATGATATGGTGTAGGAACACCTAGTGAGGGTATTAGGAGAACGGAAGATAACCAATGTGGATGTGATGTCCATTGAGTTTTTGATGATTCACTTATGCGTGAAGTGTTTAGCGCAACAGAGATAGATCGCGGGGAGTTGACGAGAAATGAGAGCTTGTTGGAGGAGTTAGGAGAAGTAGATTCCTTCGGGAATCCTTGCCTATCGTGAGGTGGTTGAGCATTAGCATGTCGATTGTCGATGTTGAAAGCAATTACCATTGTTGAGGCCGTTATCAAAAGGTTGGAATTGGAGAAGTAACTCTAGTGTGGTCAGGATTATTAAGGTTGTACAAGGGTGTAAGAGATCCGTCGAGATAAACGTGTGTGCACCTGGTCTGATGTTGGACCGCCTTGTGTGAGTGAATTGGACAATCATGATTGTATGATTCATCTGAATCATAGAAAGACAAAATCACGGTATGGCTTTATTTCAAATGTAATTGTGTTATGGGTGGCGTGAAGGAAGTAATACCTTCTGTGTGTAAAGGCATTATGAATATCTTGTGTGCAATGTGGTCCCGTGGTGCGATAGTGGTGTATGAAAGTTGGTAGCACTTTGTATCGAAGGAATGTGTAAGTCATAGATGTAATGATGGTTTGTCGTGATATTGAAGTATTGTTGTGTTGTATTATGGGTCAAGAGTAGGGGTAAAAATCTAGCTTGGAAATTATTTGGGGATGTATTCAAGGGTGGCGAGTATGCTCGATTGAGGTGTATGGATTTTCAGGCAGTGTATGTGAATGCTATTTTGAGACCAAGAGATTGAGTTGTGGTTGGTGGCTGACAAGAGAAGAACCCTGGTTCTCCTCAGTTCCTTTGGATTTTTGGGTGAGTTTATCATACTTCTTTTGAATGTCGAAGAGGATGTTGTATCCTTTAAGTTGTGATGCCTTGTTATGAAGTTTAATTGGGAGAGTTGAAGTGTCCCGTGGGTGTAACGAAATACAATGAATAGGTAGACCGTGGAAGAGTCAAAAATTCGTGGTAGTTCCCAGTATTAAGTATTTTGTAAGATCTTGGCTAAAAGTCTCGATTGTGAATTATGGTGAAACCGTCCGTTTAGACATGTAGCGACGGGTGATGGGTGCTCCGTGCAAGCGCGAGAGGAAGTGAAGATGGTATGCCAGATCAAGCATACAAGCTCGAGGTAAGAAGATGTCATGAGACACTAAAAGGGGGGGGGGGCTATGATTAAAGAACTGTTATTTGAAGAGCATGAGAAAATGGATCATTGTGTATGCCATGGTTAACGAGTTGAGAGAGCTAATTTCATGCGACCAGTCTAAAACCGGCACGTGTTAGCGAACCATTCTTTTAAAGCATCTTTGATGTTTTCGAGATGGAATGGAATCAGGTGGTCAAATGTGATGCACTGGTTGAGAGACCTTTGGATTAGGTTCGGTGTTGTCGTGGAAAATGTTTCAAGCGAATGTGTCGTTCAGTATTCGATCAATGGGAATAGTTTAAGTGAGCTTGGTCACTTCTCCTTGGGAGAGGACAAGGAATTTTGGAGGTAATTCCTGAATAATGGAACCATTCGGTGGATTTTGTGAGGAATATAATTGGGTATAGAAACGAGTTATGGCATAATGATTGTTGTGAGTTTAGACCATTGGTTGGTAACTGTTGTGGCACGTGTGATCGGTGTGATTTCGGGGAAACGCAAATTGTGCCAGGCGAACGCTATATTGGTGGGATGGCGTTCTTCCTTTTGATATGAATGTTATTCGGAGGTGAGAATAAGGTAACGATATAAGGACGATCTTGGGTGATGTCGACGAAGGGAGTGGTTAGTCTCTGTTTAGAGATTCGGGTTGTTGGGCATTGACTCCAGTAGAGTTGCTTTCTTTTAAGAGAGTAATTTAGTGTGTGAAACCCTTAAATTGGGCACGTTTAAAGGACTGTGAGCCCAAGTGTGGGCGAAATGGACAATACATGGTACGATTGGCCTGGTGTGATTAGTATAGTTGGCCGAGGAGCGAGTTCAAAGAATGTCGTACATTGTCAGTTTTGATCAGAAATGTATGGATAAAGAGAATGGGACTAAGATGATTGGATTGGAAAGTATGAGCATTTTCAATCTCAAGTCGGGGGAACAGCTGGATGGGAAAACGTTCCCATGGTTTGGAGAAGTGTGTTCCAAGAGGGAATCGAGTTGGGTCACATTGTAATGGATTAATGGCAGTTATCGAAAGAATTTGGAAATTAATGAACGAATTAAAGGTACCCGGGGAAGTTAAGGAACATTCATGGTGTGTTTCAATCCTTATTTTAGAGAGTGTTGGTTGGAAGGCAATGTGGTGGATCTTTGCAAACAATGCGGATAATTGAGGAGTTGGATTTTGTTGGATCATTGAAAACAATCATTGGGCTGAATGGTCGAGAACTTGAAAGGCAAAGAAGTTAGTCTTGTACAGGTGTAGTTGCAAACCCTTAAGAGTGTTAGACAATGTAAGATTTGGAATCAGAAGCTAATTCCAAATGCAAGCATGTGTTTTGCAATGGAATTCCGGGGACGGAATTCTTTTGAGGGGGAGATGTTGTAACACCCCCATTTTCTAAAAATCTGAAAAGATTGGAAGTTTTGGGGCTTAAGTGAGAAAATTACAAACTTAAGGTCTAAAGGGCAAAATCAGGGAATTTAAATAAGCAAAAACCCTTGAAACCTTCATGGTGGCGGCTAAGCATTTGAGAGAAGGAAAAATTGAGAAGATCAACTCTTGGGAGATTAGAGTAGGAGGGATTCATCAAGGGCATTGGAAGACCATCTTCTAGGTATGATTACTTCACCAATCTTCTTATTCTTGTGTGTATTGGGGGAAGTTGTGATTGATAACCTTGTTTTAAATTATTGCTAAAGTTTCAAGTTATCTACACTAGAAATGGAGTGTCTATTGGGTTTCTTAATAAGTTCCAGCTTCCTCTTTGAGAAACTTGCTCCATTTAATGGTAGAATTTGGGTTTTGTCAAGAGTATGATTTTGGGGTTAAAGTGACGAATCAATGGATGTGTTTGAATGAGTTTCACTAGATTAAATGATGTTTTGATGATTGGTAATTGTGGGGAAAGGTTTAGAACATCCATTATTTCATTTTGGAGGCTTAAAATCGATTTGGGATGAGTTGGGATTGAGAAAGGGTGAGATTTCGGCTGAAATTCGTGTGCAGGTGCTCCGCGCCAGTGGTGGCGCCAGTTGGATAGCGCCAGAAAGGGCGCCAGATGCTGTTCAGTGCCCCGCGCCAGTTGTGGCGCGAGTTGGCTAGCGTCGGGCACTGTTTCGCGTTTTCGGGTTTCGTTTCGCGTACTATTTGAGGATATGTTTGTGGCATCACTTAAGGATTGTTTGGGGTTTATTAAGGATGTTTTGGGGTATAATTAGATGGTTTAACACCATTCTTATGACATCAAATTCAGGTGTTCGGTTTGAACTAAAGTGGGTTCCGGAGCGTGTGTCGATGCGCTAAGGCTAAGGTGAGTTCCCTTAACTATTTTGGGCAAATGAAATGTTTTGCTAAAGTTTTTATAACTGAATATGATTTTGAACACGATGGCATGATTAAACATTTTAAAAAGGGTTTTTATGCATGATGTGGAAACATTTATCAATGCATGCAAGTTGTTTATACGTTCATTTCTACGTAAGTGTTATTCTCGTGAGTTGTTGCTATGTGTGGAGTCGGGTTGCACAGTGGTGTTGGACATGGATGGTTGAGAATCTTCGGTGAACGAGTTAGACCGTGTGCCTCGAATCCATTTCGTGTGCCTCGAATCCATTTCGTGTGCACACGAATACGACATTGACCGAGTGCCGAGGGGATCTACTGTGGATGCCCCGAGTGTTGACCTCGCATAAGAGGTGATGGTAGTTGAGACCACTGTGCAATACCCTTATGTGGAGTCGAGCATTTAAACTGGCTTTCCGTTTATTGTTATAACGGTTGAATGTTTTAAACTACTGTGTATGTGGAACTGTTTTAATGAGGGAATTCACTAGACCTCATGGTCTAACCCACGCTTTTCAAAAACTAAAACCATTTTCAGGTTAGAGTCGTTCTTGGGGTTGTCATTTGGTGTCGATGGAAAGATATGGCGTTGTAGAAGAGGCATAGCTTCTTAGAGGCTCGTAGCCTACCGTTGGGCTTCCTGTAGCATCTCAGTTATGAAGGTGTTGTCCGCTGCGAACTTAGAGTATAATCAATGTTAATTGTCCATTGTTGGGACCGTTTTGGTTGTATTTCTTGTAATTATGTTTTATGGAATTTGGGTTGTTACATTTTTGCGTTTGAGTTTATATTTTGAAAGAATGTTTCATATTGGGGTTTTCATCACAAAACTTGTGGGTATTGGAAAACGAGTTACTTTCATAATTAATGTATATCATTTTAGAAATCGTGAATTAAATTGGATTCTTTCAGTTTGACGATTTATATAATTAAGATGAAAACTCTTGAACTCACTTGGCGTTAGTCTAACCCTTTTATTTGTCGGCATGTGCATCAGGTCCTTGTTGAGGGGATAACACTAGCAACAACGTGAAGAGTTGAGTGCTAGTTAGACGCACGTAAGGATCTAGTTATTCAATGATGTATTCCGCTTTTGGAGATAATGATGGTTATTGGGTCTTAGTAACACCCGACCTTAACCTACTCTTTATATAAGACTTGGTTTATCTTTTTGTTGATGTTAAATCTAGAATTTTCTATTTGAGGTAATTCAGGTATTGATTCGTATAAAGAGATTTATCCTTTATTTGGTGTAATAATGAAAATTTTAAATTCGTCACTCTTTCCAAATTTGAGGGTGTTACAATATAGTCACATGTTTATTCAGTTTTGTGGTGTCTTTGCTTTGGCGTGTACTTAGCTCAATAATAGATTAAATGACTGAATCATGAGCAACCCTACATAGCATAAATGATCAACCAGATTTAGGATATGTTTCTAATAAACCCATTAGTAACGACATAAGAGTCAGACTTTACTATCACACCAAGTACAAACGAAATCATGAAATACTCATATCATAATACTTCCTCCATCCTAAGACAATAATATAGACACCATGATTTTTATCATTATCCAAGTATATTTCATAGCAAAATTGACATGGACTATGTAGCCAAAAATTTTTAGTTCTTGGCAAATAGGTGAGAGTTTATAGAATTCACCTATTTACCCTACAAAGGAAATATAGTGATAAATGAGTAAGAAAAGTATGCGATTTGTGATCCTACCATAAAAAGTGTTGTTAACAACTATACTCATTGACCCAACTAATTTGATGTCTTTGTTTAGAGAAACTTCTTGGTCACAAGACATTAATTCTTAACCTAAAAGCAAATACATAGTGTTTGCTTAAATAGGCATAGCCCCTTGAGATATGTCTAGAATCTTAAACGAAGAAAAAATAATGCAAATGCAATCTTGTCAAGTATCGAACAATGTCTTGGAGGTGAGAGGGTATCATGTAGCATAAGTGAGGGATGTAACATATCGACCGGTAACTATGACTTGCATTTAGAAGAATATGTATATGGTTAAATGTAAGGACAATGTGTATCAAAATTTGCTTTAGATCCTATTTAATGAAACCAAGTTTCTTTTCTCAATCAACAATCACAGTAACAAAATTCCTATTTAATATCCGACTTGACCAATAACCTATTTTATTCTGTTGACGTGGATGTCAAGTTATATAGTAAACCTATCTGATAACGTGAATGTCAGCTTATATTATAACCTATCTTGATAACGTGAATTTTATCTTGCAAAGTAATATTGTAAAACTAATTACATGGATATGAAATAAGTTTATTTGAGATTTTATCCATTTAATCAACTTTTACAATATGACAACTTGACATCCATGTCAATGTCACAGCCAAACTGATACAAAATAGAAAATTTTGAAACTTGGTTATATTTATTATAAAAAAAATTCATCGTTACACTAAATAGGAACCAATGAAAACTTCGTTGCACACCGAGTCCTATATCATAAACTATTACTCCATACATAACTGAATTAGTATATTGAGTTGGATTAATTATTTACTTAATCGTTAATTAAGTGATGGGTGAATGTTAATTATTTAATTTAATCATTAATTTCTAAGGGATAGGTGAATGTTAAATCATTTAATTAATTAAATGATTATATAAAATGATTTAAAGCGTCGTTTTGGAGCCAAATGATTTATTGGGATGTTTTAAATAGGAGATATAGCTTATAAAATTACGGAGAGATTAATTGGACATTTTGGGACCTCGATAAGCCGAATGCTTGGGGTTAACTATGCTATACACTGAATCGAAATTGGGCAGAATTGCTATTCACTGAATTGAAATTGGACAAGTATGGCAAGTATTTCAAAAGTAACAGGGTTCCAATGGCTTTCGAGAGGCCATGGTCTCTCCCAGAGCTCAGCTCAGATACAAATTGGAAACAAAACAGAATGAATTCCCAAACAGAAAACCCCCCACGTAATAGAGGACTCCCGTCCCTTATTTCACCAGGTCAAAACCCAAAAATACCTTTTATTCTAAAATAAGAGAAACTAATACTTTTTGTGGACTTATTTTGACTTTCTTCGGTAAGTGAAGCGAACCGGGGGTTTACCAAACTAAAGGTTGATTATAGTTGACTCTTGTAGACTTTTAACAAATTTAGGTCGTTGATATAATATTTTGGTGCATGTCGCGTATATTACTAAGTGGGGTTATTGCTTGGACACACACGTTCAGGTGAGTTTCATAAGACTTTTCTGTGATGTATACATTCGTAAATATAAATTATTTTACATGATAATTGTTTGGAGTTACGTATGTGATGCATGACGATATATTTTATGTGCATGGTAACAGTGTATTTTAAATGTAAATAAATATTATGAGAAGTTTTATTTATTGGTGTTTAAATAGTTTAGCATGCTATATTTTGGAGTTGGTTTTATGTCATATTTGGGTATGATGTCGGGCTCGATATGTCACATTTGAGGGTGCACGACCCCAAAATGGGTGTTGGATAGGTGTGAGCCCTATAGTTATGTTTCATATGTTATATTCATTTTGATGTATTCCGGTTGAACTTTTATGGTTATGTATTTGGAGTTTATGTAACATAGTCTGGTATGGGATAGACTATTGTTAGAAATTTGTATTGTTTTAAATTAAGACTTCCGATGTGATTGATATTTTGATTATACCTTATTATCATATTCGACGACATAAGGAAATATTTAGAATAAATGAGGTGACATTACTCATAAAATAAAAATAAAAATAAAAATAAAAATAAAAATGAACACGAATTACGTAAAATAATACTTTACTAAAAAATTACATGGTGCAAATATTTATATTATTTACTGTCACATATCACATCAACAAAAAATATTGATGTGACATTAACAATTAACAAAAACTTATTTTCAATTAAAAACTATACTCACAATCACTGTTCTAAAAAACTAGTCGTACAGTATTTATGGCGCGCCATGACACAAGGCTTGTGTCTCACGCCACGTTAAGCCCGTGGCATACCATGACCTAATATACAGCTTTCATAATGCAACATTTGGTTTTTATTTACGTTTTAATGTCTTATTTGCAAGTTTTTTAATATATAACCTAATTTAACTTGTTTATTATATTGACTCATTGAGTAACAGTACAAAACATATAGCTTTTATATATAATATTATATATGAATTAAAAATTTTACATTATAAGTTACGCTTTGAAAACGTCATAACTTCATCGTACCTTTTAAGACTTGAGGCTTGGTCTCACTATCATATCACACATCACGCCATTTAAAACCTTGCTCACAACGACTATAATTTTAATTAAAAATCCTAAAAATCACATAACAAATTTTCCATGGTCTTGTGAATATATAAATGGCATTAAAATTATATTGAGGAAATTTAATTATTATTATTATTATAACTAGTGTTGGGTCCGTGCGTTGCACGGTGGCTATAATTTATTTTTATAGATAATGAACTAAATTAAAATGAAACGTAATTCATCAATTAATATATGTATATATATATATATATATCAAAAAATAAACCAAATCTTCATCATTGATTACTATTTTATTTTGCACTATAATATTTTGTATATATATATATATATATATATATATGACGATAATCAAATGAGAACCACAAATATGTTACAAACACGTGAGAACCAATATAAAAATATTTTTTACATGATTTTTTTTTATCAAAATCTATAATTTAAGATATTGTTTCACATATGATGGTTCGGGTGAGTTTTCGATGGCTTCTGTTCGCAGTTACATTGATTCTAAAATTCTCATAGTAGATTCTTCTCCTACTATATGGAATCAGTTTGTTCCTATCAAAGTTAATGTCTTTGCTTGGCGGTTGAGTTTGAACAAAATTCCAACTCGAGACAAACATGATAAAAGAGGAAATGTTGTGCATTCCCTCTTTTGTCCGGTTTGCAATTTAGAGATTGAGTCAGTGGATCATTTGTTTTTCTCTTGTCAATTAGCTCTGGATGTTTGGAAGCAAATTGGTCGATGTTGGAGTTTGGATATTTTAGAGTTTAGATCTAATTCGGAGTGGATTATTTGGTTATTATCATTGCGTTTGAAGAAATTGGAGTCGGCTTGTTTTGAGGCGGTTGTTCTAACGGCCTTATGGGTCATTTGGTTTTTTCGAAATGAGACTCTTTTTAGGCACCCTAAGCCTAAGAAAACGACGTTGTGGGATAACATTGAGACTCTTTTTAGGCTCCCTAAGCCTAAGAAAGCGGCGATGTGGGATAACATTGAGACTCTTTTTAGGCTCCCTAAGCCTAAGAAAGCGGCGTTGTGGGATAACATTGTGACTCTTTCGTTCTTTTGGGTTACAAATAGGAGTAGAAAATGTAACATTAGTTGGGTTAGTTGGTTACAAACCCCTCTTCTTGCTATCTTGCATGTAATTTGTTTTTCCTAACTTCTTGCAAGTTTTATATATATTATCGTTGGCGTTAAAAAAACATATGTCCGTGTTCACCTTGTGAAAAGGTTACATGTGGAATTTTTATTTTTATTCACTTGCTGAAACGATAAATACACGTAAAAAATATTCACATGGTGAAATAAATCCATGTGAAACTATCATATTATGAAACAAGTACACGTGAAGCAAAATATCTTAAATCATAGCAATTGATGAAAAAAATATCATATAAAAGAATACTTTTATATCGGTTCTCATGGGTTTGTAACATATTTGTAGTTCTCATTTTATATATATAGGGGTGATTTATTTTGCAACCCATTAAAAAGTTACAACTCGTGCAACCCTCATCCAAACCATTCATATATATATATATATATGGTGAAGGTTCGTGTGAGAAGTTGAGGTTAATGTCATAAATGGATCTGAACCGTTGATTACTTTTAATCAAATGTCCTCTTATGAATTGTGGCTTAGAAGGGAATCGATCAGTACATCTTATCTCGATGCATCTCATCCTAATATGTGTCCATTTGTCATCAAACGGTTGATAACCAATTCTCACCGGAACTCAACCCATAGATAGGGTTGGGTTCCGATGAGAAGTTGAGGTTACCGTGAGAAGTAGAAGAGGTGGTTTATCAATCGTTAGATGATTAAATGGACGCAAATTAGGATGAGATGTAATGAGATAAGGTGCGATCAATTCTCTTCTAGGGTGCGTTTAATACAGTGGACAAGACATGACAGAACAGAACATGGTTCACTGTCTCACGTTTGGCAGGACTTTTAGGTGGAACATACTGAAACATGCCAGTTCCACCCCTACTCCATGGAACAAGGTGGAACAGACTTATGTCTTACCAATATAACCTCAAAATAAAATTTACTTCTCTTCTAAAACATCAAATAAACCTTCTATTTCATATTTTATTCATTTTAAATTTTATTTATTGTATTTTATGCTCTTCAAAACTTTTACTTTATTTTTTTCAAAATATTATTTTTACATTGTTTCTATGGTTTGATTAATTTATGTAAACTATTAAATACTAATAGTAAAAAAATATAGAAAATGTTAGAAAATAAAAATCGGAAACTACATATATTTTTTTTTATTTTGGTGTCATTTTAATCGTCTTGAAGAAACTTTCTAATAATTTGTATTGTTATGAAAAATATTTATTTCATTATAATTTAATAACTTACATAATTAATCAAAATATATAAACAACCTAATAAGGTAAATTGGTCAATGTTATCTGTTATGTCATGTCTTACCAAACGTGGAACAACTGTTCTGTCCTGTCTCACCTTGTCCTGTCCTACCATGTTTGCGTACCAAACGCACCCCTAAGATACAATTCATGGGATGTCATTTGATTAAAAGTTATCAACGATTCAAATACACTTCTCATGATTTTCACCTTAACCTCATCTTCTCACACCATCGTTCACCTTCAACCATAATTCACACACATATATATATATATATATATATATATATATATATATATATATATATATATATACATATAATGGGGAGGTATCCGTTGCAAACCAGTCAGTTTGTGCAAACCTCGTACAAACCAATCTACCAATCACGTAACTTTGTTTTTTATCCATAAGGGTATTTTAGGGCTTTTAGCATATTGTTTCATCTCCACCAATCACGTAACTTATTTTTTTATATCCATAACTTCTTTTTTATATCCATAAGGGTATTTTAGGGCTCTATCGAAAAATATAGATTCATGAAGCCAAATTATATATTCATGTAGCCAAATTTTATATTCATGAAGCCAAAATATAGATTCATGAAGCATCAACAAAAAAAACTGCAGATTCATGATTGTAGATTGGTTTGTACGGGGTTTGCACAAACTGACTGGTTTGCAACGGATATATCTCCTCTATATATATATATATATATATATATATATATATATATATACTTCATACATTCTCTAGACATTTAATATTCTTATTTAAACCACCCATCATATTGGAATTATAATTAAGAGTGATGTTCAAAGGAAAATCTCAAAAAACGAAAACTGAATGAACACCTTGGTTGCCCTTCATCTGGAAGTTATATACTTGTGCATATAGGTAAATTATGTTGTTTTTATTTTATTTTTATGTACAAGTACATTATGCACTTGGGTATGTTACAAATTACTTGTATGAGTCTAGATGAAACACTATCAAAGTGTTCTTTAGTTTTCTTTTTTTTAAGACTTTCCCCCTATAATTATAATTATCCCATGAACTCCCTTATTTTGGAATTTTGTTACGAGAGAGTCCCGAGTATATCTATACAATCTTTCTTAATTCTTATCTCCCCTTTTTCATCGCCTTCACCACACTTTTGTCCCCACCATCACCATGAACAAAATCTTCATTAACTATAATTTCAAATCGATTTCTTCTTCAATTTCAAATCGATTTCTTCTTCTTCCTAATCAGTGGTGGCGTCAATACTTCCAATCCTCTGAAACCGCCGCTGAATCATGGCGATCGGTGGAAGGACTGGTACGGTGCTCCGCCAACTATGTTCCACTCACTCCGATCAGCTTCTTGGAGAGATCCGCCGATGTTTACAGAGATCGAACCTCCGTGATTTATGGATCCGTCAAGTATACGTGGGAAGAAACACACAGAAGGTGTGTGAAGCTCGCGTCTGCTCTAACACAATTGGGGATTTCTCGTGGTGATGTTGTAAGTTTTTTGTTTTCTTCTGGTTTTTATGTATCATCCTTTTATCAGTTCTATAGAAAAAAAATATATTTAAATATATATGTATATATATATAGGACGATAATTAAATGAGAACCATGAAAACCGATCTAAACCATTAATTGATTTAATCTATTACGGCTTAGATCGGTTCTCACGGTTCTCAATCTTTTAATTATAACCTTGTGATCAAAATTTTAATTATAACCATGGGATCAAAACCAATTTACGGGTTCTCAATCTATTTTTGGTTCTCACATGATTTAACTCATATATATATATATATATAGAGAGAGAGAGAGATAGGAAAGTTCAAACGAGGAGCGTACCTATTTACGAGAAACGCGAGGAGCGCCTTCCATGTACTGGATCACATGTGATCCACTACTCCCGAAAAAATCGGGTAGCGAGCAACCTGGTTCGCGAGTCGCGTGGAAGTCGCCCGGATCACATGTGATTTTAGGCGTGAATCACATGTGATCCACTACATGGGCGGAAGCCCCCCGATCAGGTGTGAATCACATGTGATTTTGTACGTGAATCACATGTGATTCAGTACATGGGCGGTGCTCCTCGCGTTTTCTTAAATTGTTATGCTCCTCGTTTGAACCCGTCTCTCTCTATATATATATATAGAGTCAAATTCAAATGTAAACTTTTTTTCGTGTAAACCGTGTAAACTTTGTAGTTTCATAGGTTTTTTTGATGAAATTATTTTATGGAATTGTTTATTTTGATGAAATTGTTTATTTTGATGAAATTGTTTCATATAATTCATTTCTTGACGAGTTTTTTTTATGAAATTTGTAGTTTCATAGGTTTTTTTCATTTTTATGAACTGTTTTATACATTTTTCGTTTTCACCTATTAAACTACAAATTTCGCAAAAAAAATCGTCAAGAAATGAATGATATGAAACAATTTTATCAAAATAAACAATTCCATAAAAAAATGTCATCAAAAAAACCTATGAAATCGAAACTTTACACGGTTTACACGAAAAAAAAGTTTACATTTGAAACTCCCTCTCTCTCTCTCTATATATATATATATATATATATATATATATGTGTATCAGAAATTAAAATATAGAAGTTTTAATTCGATATATAGTTTTATAAAATGTCGAGATGAAAACTAAATAAGAGCAGTTGTTTATTGATATTTGCATGGAATAACATAAAATATGAAAATATAGGGAAATTAATTAAAATAACTATTTTTGACCCCGCACTATCCAAAATAGTTACTCTCTCTTCCATATTACACAAATAGCTCATATCCTCGTGAAACCCATCTCGTTTGCGATCCGCTTCATCCGGCAAAAGACAGAAATTACACTTTTGGTCCCTGAGTTGTGATCAGACCTCTCGATCAAGAGGTTGCAGGTAAAGTGAATTATTCACTTATCCATGAACTCCTTCAACCTAAGTTGTAATTATTCACTTTACCCCCAACCTATCGATCGAGAGGTCTAGTCACGACTCAGGGATCAAAAGTGTAATTAATTATCCATGTACTCTTTCAACCTAAGTTGTAATTATTCACTTTACCACCAACATCTCGATCGAGAGGTCTGGTCACGACTCAAGGACAAAAAGTGTAATTTATGTCTTTTGTCGGATAAAGGAGATCTCGATCGAGATGAGTTTCACGAGGAAAATGGCTATTCATGTAATATCGGGGAAAGCATGGTTATTTTGGCTAGAGAAAGGTTAGAAATAATTATTTTAATTAATTTCCCATAAAGATTAGGATAAAATTTTCATGACTTACTGATATATTAATATTTGATGAAATGATTGTCAAATTGTTGTTTACGTGAGAAACCATGTCTGATTACAGTATTTTTAAACACAATATTTTAATTTTACTTTTTAAAGTTATATAGGCCAAAAACCTCTTTAATGTGAGACCAGATTATTTTCGTGAGAACGTGAGACCAAAAAATTAACATATAAATTTTTACAGCAAAATACTGTGAAGGTACTGTGATGGTAAGCCTTCACAGTGTTTTTGCTGTGAAAGTTTGTTGTTTTTCTTACCTTCACAATGAATCACTGTGAAGGTTTAATGTTAATTTCTTGGTCTCACGGTCTCACGAAAACAGATTGGTCTCACGTGAACCCAACCCTATCTCCATATTTGAAGAAAAACTTATTCTCTCTTCTACTTTTTTCATATTGGAGATAGTTTTGGATAAACTGTTAGAGCAAAATTATAACTCAAAGTTCTCACATTTTTCTTTTTCTTCATTTTGAATAAGTTGGTGGAGATGCTTCAAGGGCATCTCCAATGGGTCACACTATATTTTACACTAAATTTAAAAAGTAGTGTAAATTTTAGTGTTAATAGTAATTCTTCTCCAATGGGTAACACTATTTTTTTCACCAAAGTTAAAAGTAGTGTAAATGAATAATGTTACATCAAATTTAGTGTAATACTATTCATTACACTAAATTTAGTGTGAAAAATAGAGACCACATTGAAGATGTGAATAATGTTATTTACATCAAATTTAGTGTTTAGTGTAAGATTTAATGACCCCGTTAGAGATGTTCTAACACAAGTGGGTAACACAAAAAAGAAAAAAAAAACACAATTCAAGTAATCTCCAACAACGTGATCGAACTAAGGGGCCGTTTATAAAACGCTTATTCGGATAAGTGCTTACCAAGTCACATAAGCTTACCGGATGAATATGGCAAGGACTAAGAATCTTACCCGATAAGAGCAGAAACAAGGACCGATAGTCGAAAGCAAGGACCGAGAGTCTTACCCGGTAAGTGAGTGCGACGACTCTTACCACGGTTAGCGCTTACCGGCTAAATTGTTGCATACGTTGCCATTTTGGTGGACTAAAATCTTATACGAGAAGTAAGTGATAGTCTTGAATTTTACCGGTAAACACTTACCCGGGTAAGTGATTAGGTAAACGACTCCTAAGATTGTCATATTTTCTTTTGTTCTTTTTCATGTTAGGTGTCAAAAGCAGATTGGTTTGATTTAGAGTTTCTAAAAATAAATGTTTATTATAAAGAAGACTTTCTAGCAAATTTAATTGTTATAAGAAAAGTATTAAAATTTATATTTTCTCAATTCTCAACCAATATTAATATATTTTTTTATCACACTTCATTTTTGTTTTCACTATTTAGAAATTTTATAAGTTTTTATTTATTTTCAAATACATTTTGCAGGAAATGAATATAAAATAAATTAATATGGTTTTAATACTAAAAAATAATCAATTAATACACATTTTTAAATAGTCCTCTCCTTGCTACTCCAAAGTTGTCTGGGCCGTTTACTAAACGCTTTTCCGGGTAAGCGTTTACTGGTAAAATTAACACTATCATTATTTACCGGGTACGATTTTAGTCCATCAAAACGATACCGTATGCAACAATTTTTTCGGTAAGCGCTAACCGTGGTAAGAGTCATCACAGTCACTTACCGGAGTAAGATTCTCGGTCCTTGTCTTGGCTCTTACCAGATGAGATTCTTGGTTCTTGTCATATTCATCTGTAAGATAATGTGACTTGATAAGTATTTACTCGAGTAAGCATTTGGTAAACAGTCCCTTGATAAAGAAAATTACATTATATATTTAACTTTAGAATACATTAATAAACTTGGATTTTGTTTACCATGTCCAAAAGAGTAAATTACGTTTTTGTTCCAGTGGTTTGCCAAAAATTGCGGATTTCATCCATATGGTTTTGAAATTTCGATTTTTGTTCCTGTGGTTTGTAATTCATTTCTATTTTCATCGTTAAGGTCAAAACACTACTTTTAAGCATGAAGGATTAAAATAAAAATGAATTGTAAATCATAGGAATAAAAATAGCAATAAAATTTAAATCATAAGGACAAAAAAGATGATAAATTTAAACCATAAAGATGAAAATCGTAATTTCAAAACCATAAGGACGAAAATTAAAAATTTCAACAAACCACAGGGACTAAAAACTTAATTTACTCTATTCAAAATAAGAGACTTTTTAACATAAATTTTACAAATGTAGGTGGCGACGCTAGCACCAAATATTCCGGCGATGCAAGAACTCCATTTCGCCGTTCCGATGGCCGGAGCCGTCCTCTGCACTCTCAACACTCGCCACGATTCCAATATGATCGCCACCCTTCTAACCCACTCCCAAACTAAAATCCTCATTGTTGATCACCAACTATTTCATTCTGTTGTTGTCGCTGCCATTGATCTCCTAAAAAACCCGCCTCTTTTCGTTATCGTCTCCGACGACGCCGGCAACCTCCCGCCACCCGATTTAAAAACCACCGCCTACAACTACGAGAGCCTTGTCGACGGTGGGGTTGCCGGATTCTCTATCCTCCGACCAATTGACGAATGCGATCCGATTAGTATAAATTATACTTCCGGCACCACATCGAGGCCGAAGGGCGTGGTTTATAGCCACCGCGGCGCCTATCTCAATTCCATCACCACCGTTTTCATGCACGGTATGACGGCAATGCCCACGTACCTATGGTCGGTTCCTATGTTTCATTGCAACGGGTGGTGCCTCGTGTGGGGCTTGGCGGCGGTCGGCGGCACTAACGTATGCCTCCGCCGCTGTGATCCGAAAGATATATTCGATGCCATCGTCCTCCACAAGGTGACACACATGAGCGGAGCTCCGACGGTCTTGAACATGATTGTGAATTCTCCGGAGTATCACCGGACACCGCTCCCCCACAGGGTGGAGATTATGACCGGCGGTGCACCGCCGCCGCCGCTAATTCTTTCAAAAATGGAGGAATTAGGGTTTCATGTATCTCATTTGTACGGTCTCACGGAAACTTTAGGTCCGGGAACGTCGTGTTTATGGAAACCCGAATGGGATTCGTTGCCAACCGAAGATCGGTTGAAACTCAAAACCCGACAAGGAGTTCGGCATTTCGGATTGGAGGAAGTCGATGTGAAAGATCCGATCACAATGGCGAGCGTCGAAAGTGACGGGAAATCGATGGGCGAGATTATGTTTCGCGGGAATACGGTTATGAGCGGATACCTAAACGATCTGGAAGCAACTGCGGAGGCGTTTACGGGTGGGTGGTTTCATAGCGGTGATCTTGCGGTCAAACACCCCGACGGATATATAGAAGTTAAGGACCGATCGAAGGATATTATTATTTCCGGAGGCGAAAATATTAGTACAGTTGAGGTGGAAACTGTAATTTACAGTCACCCAGCGGTTCTCGAGGTCGCGGTGGTTGCACGACCCGACAACCACTGGGGTCAAACGCCCTGTGCGTTTGTGAAATTGAATGATGGCTTCAATTTTAACGCACAAGACATCATCGACTATTGTCGTGATCGTATGCCACATTATATGGCGCCTAAAACCGTCGTTTTCGAAGAGTTGCCGAGAACGTCGACCGGGAAGGTGCAAAAGTTTTTGTTGAGGGAAAAGGCGAAAGCTCTCGGTAGCATTTCGTGAGCGCAAACTATCTCCGAAACAAATCTCATATCGAGTGTACAATTGTTTTCGCTCTTAATCATCCATCCGACTTTTATGAAAAATAATATTTTATTTAATTATTGGTGAATATTTAGTCATTAGTGTTTCAATAAACTTTTCATCATGTTTTTTAGGGGTGCTCACGGGTTGGGTTGATCGGGTTGAAGGCATTTCGACACATCAACCCGATGTTGGCGGTTTGAAAAAGTTTCAACCCAACCCAAACAAAGATACAACCCAACCCAACCCAACCCGTTCGGGTTGATCGGGTTGTGTTTAAACAAGGTAAAATCAAAATTAAAAACATAAAAATAAATGAAACATGTTTTTAAAATACAACCGATAATTCAGACAATATTTAGATACTACATATAAAAATGTCTAAACCAAATATGATCAAATAACTTGACGTTTCCAATTTGCATATTTCTTAAATCTTAAACATATTGTCATCAAATGTTTTTCTCAATTTGCATATATATATATATATATATATATATATATATATATCGGGTTCATCGGGTTGAGTTAGGTTTAAATTATCGTAACCCGATATCAACCCAATACATACGGTTTGAAGATTTTACAACTCGATTGGACATCGGGTTGCTTCGGGTTGGGTTATTCCACGTCGGGTTGGGTTGGGTTGATCGGGTTAGTCGGGTTGATCGGGTTTTTGAGCACCCCTAATGTTTCTTATATTTTTTTCAATTAATTTTTTTGATATGTTCTTTTAAGTCATTTTCGTTGTTTTTCGGATAATTCCGAGAAGATATAATTAATTTACCACCTAATTTTTATAAAATATAAAGGGTTATTTTAAACCCACCCCTGCAAGTTTCTACACCCCTATCCCCTCCCATGCTTCAATTTTTTAATTTTTTATTTAAAAGTTACATTTTAGAATCACTATATTTATTTAATTAATTTACTTTATATCTTTTAGTTTTCTATTTTTCATTTTATATTTTCATTATATTAACACATATAATCGTATACTAACTAAAATACGTTCAAAAAATACTTTTTAATTTTAACAAGTTACACCAATATAATCGTCTCGTCGATACCTTCAAAATGAGCTCAATATTGAATATTTTTTGATTTAATTATATTATTATATATCATATATACTACATAAAACTTATTTTTTAACATATATATACTATATATAAGCATGTAACGGCAGTTGATGTTGAAATTTAAGTCGTATGACTTTTGATGCTATATGTACATGTCTCACAACTAAGGGTGTGCAAAACCCGAACAATCCGAATCCGAACCGAAAATAAGATTTTTTTTGCGATACCCGAAATCCGAAAATCTGAAACCCGACTTTTGGGGGAATATTTGGGTTCGGGTTGGGTTTGATCTTTGGCCACCCGACCCGTCTGAAAACCCGAAATAATATATATATATATATATATATATATTTTAAATATTATATAAATATATTTATTTATCTAATTATCTTTAGAAAATCATAAATTAAAGTCGGTCGAAATGTTTTTTTAATTTTTAAACTTATTTTCGATTTCGACAATCTCTCATTTGATTGAATTCATCCTCAAACTGGATTGAATATATACTTTTGTATTATAATAATACCCGAACCCGACCGACATTAACCCGAATTTTAAGTCTATGTGGGTATTATATAATCAATATAGTTTTGGATTCATATATATATATATATATATATATAGGGGATAACTATCTTGAAACCCTCCAAAAGGTTGAAACCCTTGAAACCCACTTCATCACCGTTGATCAAAAAAATTAACGGTTGTACAGGGCCGGTCCTTGATAGTGGCTTAATTATATAAAAAATGACTTATTCAATAAGCTTTTAGAGGGGCTTTATGCAGAAAGCCAAATGTTTTCCAAACATATCTATACATATAGATTAATCCACAAAGACAACTTTATCCTTTAGACTTGTTTTACATGAATATATACAATATACCATTAGCGTTTATGATCAGTTCCTATGGAATACAACAGTTGTCTTAATTACTGGGTACCATTTATTATTCTAACCAATTTCTATTAACTCATGAATAAAACTAATTAACACAGCCACACGACTATGGCCTATAGCGAGGTTCTATGCCAATACTAAAACAAGGGCCTTTGGCCGGTATCGGATTATTTGCCCTCCTAGGAGGTCAGAGGTTCAAACCTCATCAAATGTGAGGAAGGTGTGTGAGTTTATTTGTTACATTTGCCGTATATAAATATTATATACTAAAAAAAAACTTAATTAGGAATACTACTATGGAAGTGTGGCACTATGTAATTAGGAATACTAGTAAAAGTGTTTATGAGTTTTTCCCACCACAAGTGTTCAAATTACATTTTTACGCCCAACTCGTTATTAGCACGACATAAGTTGATAAACACTTTTAAAAATAAGCATAAGTTGTTTTAAATAAGCAATCCCAAATACCCTTTAAAATGCAAAATGGTAAATTTTAACATTTTTAGAGAGAAAATACTTCACAAGATAAATATTTTACTTATAAAAAAATATAACACTTTTATTTTGATGCTAAAAAATATTAAGATTTTGTCCTAAAACGTTAGCGGATTATGATTAACAAGATCTTTTGATATTTATTTGTTCAAATTACATTTTTACGCCCAACTCGTTATTAGAACGACATAAGTTGATAAACACTTTTAAAAATAAGCATAAGTTGTTTTAAATAAGCAATCCCAAATACCCTTTAATGTGATATGTTAAAACGTATTTTTTTAACATATTTTAGTTAATATATGATTATTATGTTTAATGTGATAAGAGTGTAAAACGAAATTTGAAAAAGTAAGAGATGTACCATAAATTAAATAATTAACTATAAGAGTATGAATTTTAAATATAAAAAATATTTTTATGTAGTATATATGATATATAATAAAATAATTAAATCAAAAAATATTCAATATTTGGCTCATTTCGAACGTATCGAAGAGACGATTATAATGGTGTAATTTATTAAAATTAAAACGTATTTTAGCTAATATACAATTATATGTGTTAATATGATGAAGATGTAAAATGAAAATTAGAAAAATAAAAGGTATAAAGTAAATTAAATAAATAAGTTTAAAGGTGTAAAGTGTAACTATAATTTATTTGGTTTGGTTTGTGAGAGAGGTAGACCTGTAGGGTGAAAGATAGGAGGGGTATACATTTGCAGGGGGTATGCTTAGCAAACCCCTACCTTATTTTTGCCATCAGTCAACTTACCATTTAGGCATTGTTTGGCAAAAATAAGGTATTTTATAAGCTAACTTATTTTTTTTTGTACATGTTTGAATGGACATAAACTAGCTTATAAGTAACTTTTTGATAAGCCACTTAGGCTATGTTTGGCAAACTAGCTGATGACTCATAAGCTAGCTGGTAACTGATAAACTAATTGATAAATAAGTCACGTTTGTCAGAACTAACTTCTAAACATGAAAAATGACCAAAAATGACATCTGAAAAAAATAATCAATTGTAATATGTAATAATACAATTAAAACAAATTGTAGTAATATAATATGTTAATTAATACAAACAAGATATCAAAGAAAAGTTAAATAATATAATGTGTTTATTACAAGAATTTAAAATTTGTTATTATATATATACCATAAACTTTGAATTTGTTAAAACAAATTTTAGAAAAAATCATTGTTCTAAAAAACTCGTCGCACAGCCGCCATGGCGCGCCATGGCACCAAGGCTTGTGTCTCACGCCACGTTAAGCGTGTGGCACGCCATGACCTAATGCGTAGTTTTTGTAATGCGATATTTGATTTTTTTTCGTTTTTAATGTCTTATTTGCAACTTTTTAATATTTAATCTAATTTAACTTGCTTATTACTATTGATTTATTGAGTAACACTGTAAAACATACATACATACATATATATATATATATATAATATTACATATGAATTAAAAATCTGATGCTATAAGTCACCCCTTGAAAACGTCATGGCTTCGCTGTGGCTTCTAAGGCTTGAGGCTTGACCTCGCCGCCACACCACGCCTCACGCCATATAGAACTTTGGAAAAAATCTACATTAACGTTGATTTTAAAAATTAATAGTATTTATATGTTTAATAATGATTCTAAATTATTAAAAATTAATATCAATGTATAATAAATAAATTTCAGTTAATATTAATTAATAATAATTTTAATTTAACATATAATATTTATCTACAATTAATAGTTAATTGATAATAATTAATATTAATGAGGGCATAGTTTGGAAAAGTCACAAAAAGCTTCTCATAAACTACTCCAAGTCATCCTTTAGCTTATTTTTGAGATATATATTTGGATGGACATAAACTAGCTTATAAGCTAGCTTTTTGACAAATTACTTGGAGCTTATAACGTCGTCGGAACCCTAGCTTTTGGTTCCTTCGTCTTCGATTTCGATCAGAATAGGAGGTAGGGGAGGAGGAGGCCGCCGTCGGAACCCTAGCTTCTGTTCCGGTTGAATTTGCAGGCTTACGGTTGCTATTGATGGGGAGGGAGACGACCTTGCAAAATAGGAGTGTAAATTAGGGTTTATCTATCATGGTAAGTTTTAGGATGTTATTGTCATTTATTGGCTATAAAATATTTATGAAAAATATAAAATAAAATAAGAATAAGAGGAGGTTACTTCGCAAAAGGGAGGTATGTGGAAGGTTATATACCAAAATCGACCCCTTTTTTACCCTAATCTGATCTCTCGTTCAGTTCTGTGCGCCTCTCTTCTCCAAACGAACATCTTCTTCTCCAAACGGACATCGAGCCTGCTCTCATAGCCATGCTCGAAACCTGCTTCACCCTCGTTCGTCTCTCCTCTCTTCAGGTATGTTTTCTCTCCATCTCACTCGATTTGTTTTTTGTTCGATTTCGTTTTCTGCTCGAAACTTGTATTTTGTTTTTCGATCGATCTCACTAATATATATTTCGTATCTATCTGTGTGCGGTTCGTACCTATATGGTAAAGGTTGGAACACCTATTTGGTCATTATAAATGATGAAATCTAAATTGTTATATTTTAAAAATACAAAAAAATCAATAATATCGAAAAATGTCCTTTTTGGTCATTTTTATACGTTTAAGTAGAATTTATCAAAAACTTAAAAAACAACTTATCAACTTATTACATTTTGATACCGCTACAAGCTAATACAAATACTTTTTATAAAACTCCAATTTAACAAAAGGGGGTGTTTGGGAGTGCTTATATTTTCTGCTTATCTGCTTATTGCGTTTCTGGAACGGAGAAGGTGTTTGGATTTGAACAAAAAAACTGCTTATCACGTTCCAGGGAAGGAGATAAGCAGTTTTTATAGAAGTAAATTGAGGGTGGCTTTTCTGGAACGGAGTAAGCAGATAAGGAGATAAACAGAAGTTAAAAATATAAGCACTCCCAAACACCCCCAAAGTTTAAATTGGATTCTTAAAACCGGGTCAAAACCCATGGGTATCGGATCTCAAGTTATAGTGTTGTTCAAGAAACCACACCTTAAAATACTTTCATTCAAGCTTTTGATCTGTTGTATAAACGATCTGGTTTATCCTTCTCGATTTAAAAGGTATGATCTCGAGTTACTTCTTCGATTCTTCATTCTGATCAGATAGGTAAATGTATGTGTTCGATAGGATTTCGGAACCATGTTTTCTTAATATCTAGGGTTTTCTTACGAATTTTACTTTTTTTTGAGTTGTCATGAATGAATGAACTCGTTTTTGTATTGGAGAAGTATTGACTTTTGGCATAAAACAAGTTGATAGGTGTTTTTGAACATATGTTGCCATTTTAATGAACTCTAGCTTTGAAACAAACCTTGGTGGTTGCAAAATTTGGTGAAAAGACTTCAATTATTTCCAATTTCCATGGTATGTGTTTTTTCTTGGATGTTAGAACAGCAATGGGGTTTTTTTTAAAGCTAATGCCGTGTACATTGGTATAAAAATGCTGATTTTCATAGATATTATTATCAAAACAAAATTTATAGAGGGTGATTAACATTTAAGCATTTTACTTGGATTTAGCCTTTTAAAAAAACCGTTGTAATTGCAAAAAATCCAACAAAAGACTTCGGAAAACTTGTTTCTGCCCCAATTTCTGCAACTACAATTGTTTTTGTTCTTGTTAAAGTTAAAGCAAAGTGAAATGTTCACAATATTCATGTTATCTAGGTAGAATGGTTACAAATGCTAAATCATCAATTTTCCCAAATGCAAAATTGATATGGTGTTGCACTGCTGGTACCTGTTCACTGTCATATGTTAATTATATTCTAATATGTAGTAGTATTTGTTATGATGTTTGATGCTATTGTAGATATATTCCGCAGACATTTTATAATTCCCATCCAACATGTTTGATCCGTATAGTCAAAGTGCAGCTCTTGTTCTTTTAATGAAGCAAATATTATTGAGATTTTCATCTAATGCTGTTGATGAGAGCACAATTTTTTGTCTTTACTGCAAAATATTTAGCTTCTGGCTAGGGAACTCGAAACCTTATTGATGAATTGATGTTTCTAGGTTGAAATCATGAAGCTTGACTTTGGTGGACTAGAATCGAGTGCACCACTCTATGGGGGAAATGATGACGTTCTTTCTGATGGGTTCTCAACTGCCCCTTCATTTGACCTTCCGGTTACATCAGATGTGAGTTTCTTCTCCTCATTATCTCCTACATACTTGTTTTTTTCCCTCAACTAGAAAATAGTGAATGTATTCCTTGCTTCAGTTTGATGGATTCCAGAAGAGTTCTATCCAAATGGTAAAGCCAGCAAAGGGAACTACAACCTTGGCTTTTATCTTTAAGGAGGGTGTGATGGTTGCTGCAGATTCCCGAGCTAGCATGGGAGGCTATATCTGTATACACTTTTTCTTCTAACTGAATAGATAATTTATTTGGTACTTTGATATTACTTCATGCAATTGCAGCTTATGCATCCAAGTTCTTTCATTTTGAACTTCTAACACCTTCTTCGGTTGAAGAGGTTTCTTCTCTAATTATTTAAAATGACCATGTTTTATGTGATTTACCAAACTATTTGATGTTCTTTAGTAAACATTGGGTTTTAATATGTAAATGATGTCCTCAATTTTTTTGTCCTCAATTGTTTCCAAGATGTCTATCCATCTTTTGAGAAATTTACTGGCATAACATAGTATCCATTATAGAACTCTTTGCACTTCATATTTCATACCCCGGTATGTGGTCATGATTTGTGTGCGAGTGCAACAAATGTGGTATGCATACTCTACTCACATTGATGGTTAGTCATAGCTACATTGTTATTCAGCGTGTTAGAACTTGGATCATGGCCATTTGGTTAAGCCAAGATGTTATAGTTATAGTGGTTAAGCCCCTGGGGGATGTGGTGAAATATCCCATCTGCCCAGGGTTCTAATCCAGGCGTACTCAACAATTGTGGCCACTGAGGTTTAATCAGGGCTGATGTCTTACAGTCATAATTTGCCAAGGGATTAGTCTAGGCAAAGTCTAGGACACTCTGTCCCCCCAAAAAAAACTTAGATATCAGCATTGTCGTTTTGAACCTAGGTTTTTGTGTCACCAGCATCCATACTTTCAGTTGACGTACTTGTTAGATTCCCTGCTTTAGTTCTCAGCATGCTTATTCTTATATCAAGGGGTGAAGCTTGGCACCGTAATAGGTTTTATTGTAACCAGCGTTTGGCAGACAATGTTTTCCCTGTCACGTTTTGGGATGGCTTTGCAGGTTCTGGTTTGAAAGCATTAAATGGTCTAATACATCCTTCTGTTTCTTTTTTCACAGCATCTCAATCTGTGAAGAAGATCATTGAAATTAATCCCTATATGTTGGGTACAATGGCTGGAGGAGCTGCCGACTGCCAGTTCTGGCACAGAAATCTAGGCATTAAGGTAATCTTTTTTTTTTGGAAGGGTATCCAGGCACAGCCCGGACTAATCCCTGGCAATTTTGAAACTTAATTAAAGATGTCTTATCAATGTTGAGGACGTCTGGGATCGAACCCTGGGTAGATGGGATATTCCACCACATCACCCAGGGCGATCAACCACTGCGCTACAACCTGATTGACCATTAAGGTAATCTTGTAGTGTTACTACTTCATTTTCAGTATAGTAGCCTCTTTTTTGAATAATAGGATTCTAAATGAAGATGGTTTTGTGGTATGTTTATAAACACACAGACACATATTCTCTTGCAATTAAGGGAATCATTGGGATATATTGATCAAGTGATACTTTGTCCCTAAAACTTCTGATATTGAATTTTTCTAGAATGTCAAGTTCCATGATGCTTGATGAAATTTGAATTAATATATACATCGTGGGTTAATGAATTCTTGTATTTCTCATTTCAGTGCCGTTTGCATGAATTGGCTAACAAGAGACGGATTTCAGTGACTGGTGCTTCAAAGTTGCTGGCAAACATTCTTTACTCTTATCGTGGCATGGGTTTGTCTGTTGGGACAATGATTGCAGGATGGGATGAGAAGGTATATACGTTAAAACACTTGATGCGTATGGTGATAGTGTTGGGTTCCTGTGACAAGTTGAGGTTAACATGAGAAGTGGTTATCGGCCATTGGATGAGAAAATTAGGATGAGATGCACTTGATCAATTCCCTTCTAAAGCACAATTCATGGGAGGGCATTTGATTAAAAAGTGATCTAACGGTTCAGGTCCACTTGCTCACACTTCTCACGTTAACCTCAATTCCTCACACGATCCTTCGCCTATGGTGATATTTGGCCTGCCCATGATCGTTCTGAAGCTTGCTGCTTATGCTGCTGATAATTGTAGGGCCCGGGTCTGTATTATGTTGATAGCGAAGGAGGACGTCTGAAGGGAACAAAATTCTCCGTGGGGTCTGGTTCACCATATGCTTATGGTGTATTAGATAGCGGGTGAGTACCCCCTTTCCCCTCCCTACCTCGTCCCATCCCGAACTCGGATATTTTAAAGAATCTGGTTTTTAGAGCATCTCCAACAGCTTCCCCATTTTGGAGAAAATGGGGAATATGGGGATTTTGGTCCTAAACTCATCTCCAACAGCTTCCCCAAACCCTTCCCCATTTTGGAGAAAGTTGGAGATTCCCTAAAATTTTCTCCATATTTGGAGAATACCCCAAAACTAGAAATCCCTAAAATGGGGAATCTGTTGGAGATGGAAGCAAATTTTTTTGGGGATTTTGACTTTTGCTTCCCCATTTTGGAAAATTTTTAGGGAAGCTGTTGGAGATGCTCTTATATGTTAGCTTCACCATGCCATTAGTGTTTTTAAAGTTATAGTATTTTCTGTAGTTGGTGATGCAATTTAAAGGTTGATTGTGTATTCATTTTGTGAATCTGGTAGGTACCACTATGATATGACGATCGATGAAGCTGCTGAATTGGCTAGAAGATCCATCTATCATGCAACATTCCGTGATGGAGCTAGTGGTGGTGTTGCTAGCGGTACGTTCTTTTCTTTTCTTTTTGAAATAATATATATATATATATATATGTGTGTGTGTGTGTGTGTGTGTGATTACACTTCTTTGGGTGTAATCATATATGATTAATTTAAGCGTCTATGTATTGTCAATGCAACATGTGTTTATGATTAAAGCTTGTGTGTAATGCGTGTAATCATATATGATATTGAAACTTCTTGTATTCTCGCAAAATGTTTTAACTTCTAGTTTGGACGGACTCCTATATACATGATAAGAGTGAGGTTCAGGGGAAAACGTCAACAAATTGAAAAACTGAGGAATACCTTAATAACTGTTCATCTATACGGTATGCAGATATGCATACAAGTAATTGAAGGTGTTTCCTGGTTTTTATGCACATGTGCTTACCGGAAAAGTTACTTGTATGCACATGTGCATACCGTCAGATGAACGGTTAATAAGGTGTTACTCAGTTTTTCATTTTTTTTATTTGCGTTTTCCCCTGAACCTGGCCCTATATGACAAATACTCACACATATGTCGACGCCTTTGGCGAGGTAGAATCCTTGACCTCTTGGGAGGTTGGGCTCTATCGGTAGCCTCATATCTATCTACACATGGAACATTCATGATTTGGAAAATAAATCGGTGTTTTTGTTTTTTAGTTTATCACGTGGGACCGACTGGATGGACGAAGCTATCGGGTGATGATGTTGGTGAACTTCACTACTCATACTATCCTGTTGAACCAGCCATTGTTGAACAGGAAATGACTGAAGCTGTAGTTGCCTGAGTGAGTGCATGTAATTTGTTGAAAAAGATGTATTTTCTTATGATTTTACAAGTTCATAATGACATTGAAGTGTTTTTTTTTGTTATTTTTGTTTTTTACTAGATTTTACTTTCTTTTTGTTCCCAAATATTATGCACTTGTCAGTACTTCGAATTTGCTAATGATAATGTTATGTCGATCCGTTGAAGGTATCCATATAGTTATGGTCAAAAGATCGGGACGGTTGGACCAGGTTTGGACTAGGGATGAGACCAGGACCGAACCGGTTGGCACTGAAGTTTTTTGGGACTAAAAAGTGGTACCGAAAACCGAACCGTATGTACCGGTTCGGTTTCAGTTTTGGGACGGGAAAATCGGTACTAGGACCACTTAAGACCGAAAATATGAAAATGTATCGAATGTGTATCAAAACCAATCACAAACCAAAATATATTCGTCATGTTTCAAAACAATTCCAGAATCCCAAATTTGTTGAGTTTTTGATGTGTTTGTAAGAGTACCGATTTTTTAATGGTTATGTATGGGGGGTCGATTTTTTGGGTTTATGGAGAAGGTTTGGTTAGTTTAGAAGATGATGTATCTTGATTAACAAAGATAAGTTTAGTTTATTTAGGAGATGATATGCATACTTAAATTAAAAAAAACGACTTTTAAAAATCCGGTTCGGTTTCTGTATTTTCGGGAAAATCCCGGTACCGAATACTGAATTTGAAGATTATATGGAATTGAAAACCGGACCGAATACGTGGTACCGGTTCGGTTCGGGAAAACTGTCATCGATGCTCATCCCTAGTTTGGACCATCGGTTGCTAACGTCTCGTTTTTTGAGCTGCGAACCGGTTATCTCCAAGACTGGTTGGACCTTTTGTTGGTTAAAGTTTTGTTTCCTACCGCCCGTCACACCTTGGGAATAGGTTTCACCCGAAGCATCGGACCAATGATCACCCATGACTTCTGTAGTGCGGCAAAGGCCTCATGCCGCTGCCACCGTTTCTGAAATTGAAGGATGGCTTCAATTTCGACGCACAAGTTATCATTGAGTATTGTCGGGATCGTATGCCACATTATATGGCGCCTAAAACCGTCGTTTTCGAAGAGTTACCGAGAACGTCGACTGGGAAGGTGCAAAAGTTTTTGATGAGGGAAAAGGCGAAAGCACTCGGTAGCATTTCGTGAGCGCAAAGTACAACCCTCTGAAGCAAATCTTGTATCAAATGTACAATTGTTTTCGCTCTTAATTATCGATCCAATGTTTATGAAAATATCTTTTGTTAATTATCTGTGAATATAATCTAATCTTAAAGGTCATGCTTAATTTTTGAGTTTACAAAACGTGATTAATTTATCAACTAATTTTTACAAAAATATGATAAATTTATCAGCCGACTTACCATTTAACAGATAACTTATTAGCCAACAACTGAGTTTTTAACTGATGACTAGTTTATTAATCGCGTATCAGCAATAATTATAAGAACGAATAATTGATGTACAACAAAATAACAATGTTATCGATACCTAAAAATATCATCACACTCTAAATATTGTGGAGAAAATTTCATATGGGACGAACTTTATTTCCTATTCCTGAATGATAGCAAATAAGACCGTCCCATATGTCAGGCAGAAAAGCCCGGATAGTGTTTTTACCTTTTTGCCCCTTTGCAACGTACCGACAAATGTCGAGATCAAAACATGACGGTTTATCCCAATAGTTGTTGAGAGGCCATCCTAATGTCGAGATCAAAACATGCCTTCATCAAGTATTTTGTGAAATGGCAATCTGCAAAATCGTTACGATCCGGGATCAAGATGGGACCCACAAAATGAAGAACGAAAAAAAAAACAATATAAATGAATATACTAAAAAGTTCGATAAAATAAATCGAGGTTGTAAACTATCAACCGTCGCAAGATTTTTAACAAGCGTAGAGATAATGTTTTAAGACTTGCACTTTTGAGTAAATTCACGTCTTTAAGAAAACGCGATTTGTGAGTTGAGCCAACTAACCTCGGTTTTCGGGATCTCTTGCAAGAACCACCAAGGACCATTTTTGTCCGATAACCTGCAAAAACGAGAACGATTCATCTCTTTTACTGACTTAATGGGATCAGTTGATCTCTATAACTGTTTAATTATCCGACTTACCTTATATATCCGGCAACAGCTCGCATTCCCATGAAAGCCGTCAAGCCCGCCCAAACCCCCGCAAGACCAAAAACCGAAGGAGCGTAGAGTAGAAATGCAGATGAGATTGCTCCAACCAACATCTATATATCGTTAGTCACTTAGTTAGCCATAGTGCCTGCTTTTCTAAGGGGGCGTTTACCAACAAAAACAGGGTAAGCGCTTAATGGGTAAGAGTCACCACCCTCACTTACCGGATAAGATTCTTGGTCAGGAAAATGGCATTTGGTAAATACCATAATCTCAGAACGGGTAAGGCCTCTTATCCGTTAAGAGGCAATAAGTGTTCATTAGGGGTGTGTTTGGTACACTGAACAGGACATAACAGAACATGGATCACTGTTCAACTTTTAGCAGAACCTTTATGTGGAATAGAGTGGAACAAGCGTGTTCCACCCCCAACCCATGGAACAAGCTGGAACATCCTTATGTTTTACCGATACAACCTCAAAATAAAATCTAATAATCTTATAAACATCAAATACGCCATCTTTTTTATATTTTATTCATTTTTAAGATTTTATTTATTGTATTTTATGCCCTTTAAACTTTCAATTTACTTTCCTCAAAATATTATTTTTATATGGTTTCTATGTTTTGATTAATTTATGTAAATTATTAAATATTAATAGTAAAAAATATATATAAAAAAACTTATTAGGGGTAAATTGGTCATGTTTTCTATTTTGTTCAGTTTTGTCTTACCAAACGCCGGACAACTGTTATGTCCAGTTTGCGTACCAAACATACCCTAAGCAACCCCTAAGTTTTTGATTCTAGGAAAATAAAAGGTCTCTTACCATCGAGCACGCTGCAAACGAGAAATCCGAAACTCCGTAATGAAGCCCATCGTAAATATAAGCAAGAGCGGTGATCGGTTGACTTGCACTCACAAACTGTAAAGATATTAACGGAAGTCATCGATCTGACACTGAATATGTGAACATAATAATCCCGAGGGATATCTCTACTAGAAATATGAAGATAATTGCACATTAAAAAGTATGAGTACGTACCAATACGCCGGATCTAACAATGGTTAAAACTTCGGCATCGTTGGTGAATAATGTGGCTAAGGAACCGAACGACAAACCCAATATGATGGCTAAGCTAACCCCGGTTATTAATCCGGTCTGCAATAGAAAATAGTAAACAAAACAGTTATCAAAAGAGCGTAATGTTTCAAATAGTAACAAAAAGTGTGAAAACGATGAAAACCTTTAAAGCGTAGAATGTTATCTCTTTGACTCTGCTGTAGTTTTGTTCCGAGAAAGAACTTGCAATCAGAGCCTGCAAAAAGTGTGAAAATGATCGAAAACTTTAAAATTGGCTTATTTTTTGAGCTTATTGAAGAAGTCGCGTTTGGTTAGCTATAAGCTAGCTTTTGTAAAGTTACTTCAAGTAGCATTTTAATAACCTCAGGGGCTTTTTTCCTCTACTTTTCCAATTGTGCCCCTTATATTTTTCCAATTAACTCTTTAACATGTCCTTTAGGTCATTTTACCCTATATAATATAAGCTTATCAGCTAGTTTTTACCGAACATGGCCACCAACAACTAGCTTTTCAGCTAATAGCTAGCTTAGGTGTTTCAATAAGCTCCAAGGGCATTTTCCATCTTTTTTTCCAATTAATTTTGTCAACAAATTAGTTTATAAGCTAGCTTTTCAGCTAACAACCAGCTTTTCAGCTCACAACTAGCTTTTCAGCTAATACCTAGCTTAAACGTTCCAACAAGCTACAGGGGCCTTTTTCATATTTTTTTTCCAATTAATTTTTCAACATTTCCTTTATATCATTTTACATTGTCATCTAGCTTATCAACCGGTTTCTACCAAACATGGACCAGTTTATCAGCCAACTTATCAACTAACACTAGCTTTTCCGCCAACTGCTAGCTTATCGGTTAGTTTGCCAAATATAGCCTTAATAGGGGCTGTTTGTTTACCTCTTAATAGTCCCATTAGGAGGCAACCTCTGAATCGCTAAGAGGTGAATCTTGTTTGGCAAAAAAAGTCTGTCTCTTAAAGGTTCTAAAACCCTCTGAATGATTTTGTTTATTGGGCATCCCTAACCATTAAGCACCCTAATTTCATTCTAAACAATTACCAAACAATCATATTTCATTTTACACTATATCATAAGAGCCTCTTAATCATTCTAACCACTTAATCATTCTGCACCAAACCATTCAGCAACTGCCAAACATCCATCAAGATTTACGTGGATTACCTGACCAGCCGATGCTTGGGCGTCTGCAAGGAGTGATGACGATAACCATACTTGCAAGCATATTTGATGTGCAGCCATGGCGATCGGCCCTTGCCGTGCAGCCATTGACGTACTCAACGTCACCGTCGCAACAGCCGCTAGAGTTCTCCCGAGCAGAAAACCACCTGAACAAAAACCATAAAATCTCGAAACTTTTCGACCATTTTGACCACATAAACGGAACCCACTATGATCAAGAAACAAACACCTACCGGATTTCAGATAACCACCGAAATGTAAATCCTTCATTTTGGGTGGTTTCAGCAGCGTCTTCTTATTAAGATGCCACATCATTGCAAAGGTCACAATATATCTGAACCGTTGAAATAAAACACCACAAAAAGATCAAAATTTCATGTCAAAACTAAAAAACGTTGCTAAATTGTTTAGAGGAAGTAGTAGAATTACGTACTGTGATGCAATGGTGGAAATGGCAGCTCCGGTCACACCCAATCCGAAAACGTACATGAGAATGGGAAAGAAGAAAACGGCAGCCAAATTTCCGAGTCCTGAATATTTGTTGTATGCATGAGTAAGCCGTTTTTGGTAAATGATAAGTTAATATTAAAGATAATGAATTTTTCTTATTACAAGTAAACTTTTTCGTAATGATAAACTAGAGATGACCAAATGGGCCCGGGATCAGTTTGGGACCGCTGGTTAAGGACCGGATACAATTTTCACCGAAAACAAGGCCCAGGACCGGTTATAGGACCAGTTATGGGACCGGCTCCATTTTTTATCTAAAATTTATTTTTAAGTGTATTATAATAAAAAAGTATATTTTAGTGTATTCGGTTGACCCAATTAAATATTATATAACAAAAACATGTATTTTTGTGTATTTGATTGATCCAATTATAATAAAACGTATTTGTTAGTGGATTTGATTGACCAAATTATTCAAAAAATGTTTTTTATATGTTAAAAATCAGTTTAAAAAAAATTAAGTGGGACCGATTTGGGCCCGGCCCGACCCGGGACCCATTGGCCGCCTCTACCGATAACCCAAACAAACCCAGTGAATCCCATTTATTTGTAAAGAGACTAAGGGGCTGTTTGTTTTTCTAAAAAAACCTTTTAATACCTCTGAAGTCTGAATCGTTCAGACGTTTTTACGTTCAGACTGTTTTTTTCAGACTTCAGAGGCTCTTAAGTCTGAAATACGTCTGAAATTAGAAGAGGTAACCTAATGTCTTATAACCTCTTAAAGCACCACCTCTTATTAATCAGAAGTGAAATAAGACTTCAGACTTCAGACCTCTTAAAAAACAAACGCCACCTAACAATCGCGTACCTAAGCAAAATACGGGTGTCTTTGTGTCCTTGAATCCACGGAAGATCCCTTGAATGGCGAGCGAAAGTACAACGGCCGGAGCACCGAGTGCTCTAAGTTGAAGAAACCGTTTTGCCGGAATGTGCATCGATGAAGCCTATTCAAGTTATCAATTTACAAAATGGTTACTTCCGTAAACCCCCGATGAACCATATCGATTATGTAAGAGACATATTTACCGGTGATATGCCCATCAAATTGAGAAACATTCCCGCTCCAAAATACAACGCTGCCGCCTCAATTATACCAATTCCGACCGACAAAACTAATGCGGTAGATACCGAGGGTAATTGCCGTCGTTTTTCTGCAAGATAATAGGTTTCTTTCGGTATGTTTTTATGTATTAATTACAACAAAATCGGGTTTATAGGACGCCAAAAATGTCTAAAGCCTTGTTTGTTTTTTAGAAAATAACTCTTATTAGCCTCTTATGTCTGATTCGTTAAGAGGTAGGGCCATTCAGACTGACTTTCAAATTTAAATGTATTTAATATAAATATATTATTATTGATTAAACGTATTCGGTTAAATGAATGCTAATTTTATAACTTAAATGTAAATTCGTAATGATGATGCATAAACATGCGAAACTATATATATATATATATATATATATATAGAGAGAGAGAGAGAGAGAGAGAGGTGGGTTCAACGTTAACTATTTACGAGAACACGAGAACGGCCGCCCATGTACGAAATCACATGTGATTCACGTACAAAATCACATATGATTTTACACTACCTGGAAATCTGGACGTGAATCACATGTGATTTTGTACAAAATCCAGGTAGTGTAAAATCACATGTGATTTTGTACAAATCACGTACAAAATCCAGGTAGTGTAAAATCAGATGTGATTTTGTACGTGAAACACATGTGATTTTGTACATGGGCGGCCGTTCTCGTGTTCTCGTAAATAGTTAGCGTTCTCGTTTGAACCTTTCTCTCTATATATATATCAAGACTATAATATTCTAGAGGAAGGATCATGCGAGAAGTTAAATATTATGCGAGAAGGCGAGAAGTGTGATATCATATATGATTACACGGCATGTGGGTGTGTTTAATCATATATGATTAAACGTCTATGTATTGCCAATATAACATGTGTTTAATCATATATGATTAAGCTTGTGTATCATATATGATATTACACTTCTCGCCTTTTCGCATAAGGTTTAGCTTCTTGTTTGAACCTGCCCCTAATATTCTAATGGGTCAAATACATTAATTTAAACAAATTCAGACATTTATCAGTTTACAAAAACAAACAGTCTTACTGATTCAGGCTTTAGATTTCAGCACCACCTCTTATCTATTAGAAGTGAAATAAGATTTCAGACTTCAGCACCTTCTAAAAAACAAACACCACCTAAATGTCCTAATAGACTGTTTTATAGGACTTAAGTTTATTGATCGTTTTATCTGATTTTCCAAAAGATTTGGTATAATTTCGAGGATATACCGGAATCCGATTCAATTTGTGCATGCTTAGCTATATCTTCGGCCACAAATGAAGTTGCAACGCTAAGAAGAGGAATGTTGAACACCTTCGATACTATATTGAAAATTGAGATGGACACACCGGCCGATGCCAACTCCAAAGCACCTTAAAGGACAACCGAGTATACAATTTAGAAATTATCAAGCAAAACATAGAGATGACAAACAAAACTTTTTATGGTATTTTATCATTTAGCTTAATCCATACAGACAACTTAATCCATACAGGGTTTAATGAACAAAAACATAAAGGAAGCAAATCCCATAAATTGTTGATTACTAAATAAGGTCGCTTTGATTCATAACAATAATAGATATTTATCCGGACAGACAAATTTATCCATAAAGACGGTTTAACCAATACAGGGCTTAATGGAAAAGAAAGTAAACAACCCCTTACCTAGTCTACCGATATAAGCCGTTTCCATAAGTTGTGCCAAAGGTTCAATAGCTTGTCCCGCGATAGCCGGCAATGCAAGCAATACAAGCTCGGTTTGCACGCTAGGCGTGGCCTCGTTTGGAGTCCCGACCAATTCACTAATGAATAAACAGATGGAAATCAAAATCACACATTTCAAATCACTCATAGAACTTCAATAAGCAACTAAAAAAAGATGATTAATGGTCGAAAATTCTTACATTGGTTCATCGGCTGAATCGTTTATGAGCTTATCTCTTGTTTCGGATAATCTTTCCTCCAAACTAGAAGCATTGAGATCATAATCCAAAGCCTCTTGATCACTAATCAACCCACAACCCCTAACTACATTATTCAATCTTAATCTCCTACTTTGAATCCCAATTCGATTTACATTAATAAGATTTTGTTTAAGTAATTTGGTACCAAAATGTCTCCTAATTGCCCTATTTTCACTAACCACACCACCAATTCCACAACTCAATGCTCCAGAAACCGCCATTTTTGCCCTAACTTTGAACCTTCAAGTTCAAAACAACAACACCCAATTCAAATATCTGCAAAAGTAAGCATAAAAAATGGTCATCAATTCACAAGTTCTTGATTTACAAGACAAAAAGATTGAATCCCTAAAAGAATCTTGATGGTTCAGTCGAGAATCATTCTGTAAGTTGAATCTTTTGACTTTTCGTGAATCATGATTGAGAAAAGATCAAAAATTGCAGTGAGTGATGCAAGAAAGTTACCTGGAAGTTGTTGAATGAAGATGTTTGTGAATGATTTTGTGAGGAAATTTGGTGAAAGAGGTGGGTAGTTGGGAGATTTGCAGCAGACATGGAATCAAACAAAATTGGAGTGGGGTCTCAACTCTGAAATGAAAAAACTAATTAATTGTATTAAATCTTGGACCATAATATATAGTTAAATATATATATATATATATATATATATATATATAGAGGAAGGTTCAAACGAGGAGCGCATCAATTTAAGAGAACGTGAGGAGCACTCCCATGCTTCTGATCACATATGATTTACAACGCTAAAAAATCGGAACTTTCTCGAAAATTCGCGCAAAAGTGGCGCGAGGCGTGGCGCGATGCTGCAGGTCGCGGATCACATGTGATTCAACACTGTAAATCATTAATGATTCATAACTGTCAATTCGAGTCCAGATCAGTTGTGAATCACATGTGATCCACAACTGCGAATCACATGTGATTCATAACTGTCAATTGCTCCTCACGTTCTCTTAAATTGGTACGCTCCTCGTTTGAACCCGCCTCTATATATATATATATATATAGAGAGAGAGAGAGAGAGAGAGAGAGAGAGAGAGGTGGGTTCAAACGAGAATGAATGGTGTTTAAAAGAATAAAGGAATAACTCACAACCATTCATTTTTAAAAACAATTCCAAAAATAATTGTAACATCCCCCAGTCCACCGTACACGATATTGTCCGCTTTGCGGATACCCTCTGCATAACAGCATGCCGGCACCGCTCACGGTTTTGTTCCTGCCCGCACAGGCATACGCGGGACGCACCCAGACCGCACCCTGTGACAGGCAAAAGGCCTCATGCAAGGAAGGTATCCATCCACCCTTATAAGGAGGACTTCGTTCCCCCTCCTAGCCGATTAGGATAGTGTTGACTTCCAAAAAATAAGGAGTCACAGTATCTCACCGAAATCAAAAGCATATATATCAAATAAAGTTCATGTATTTGAGTGTTCATCTCATTTTGTTCGGTTGTTCAAGCAAATCGTGAATATGCAGCCCAAAATCACAAATGATTTACTGTAAAGAAAATTGGATAAATTGTTTAAGTTTAATATCACTAATATAAAAACACAAAATATGTTATAGAATATCACTTGTGATAATCAATAGAGAAACAACAATCACATAATATCACTTGTGATTAACAATAGAGAAACCTAAATTCTGTTATAGAGAAACCTAAAATCACATAATATCACTTATGATTAACAATAGATAAACCTAAAATGACTTGTTATTAACAATAGAGAAACCTAAAATCACATAATATCACATAATCCAAGCCTAAATCACTTGTGATTAACAATAGAGAAACATAAAATCACTTGTGATCATAAAAGAGAGAGAGAGAGAGAGAGAGAGAGAGAGATCGACAGCGGTGGTTGCGCCACAGGTGAACAGAAGAACGGGATGAAGAGAGCGCCGACGTCTGGTGGTGGCGGCGTTCGATGGTCGAGAAGAAGTAGCGGCCGGCGGTTTGCGCTTGGTTTAGATTGAGAGATGGAGAGAAATCGAGATGGCGACTGCGGTTGACGGAGACGACGGCGAAGGGCGGTCGTGCGACGGGAAATCGAGAAGAGGGAGCGCATCGAGCAGGTGCAGCGGCGGAGGTGAGAAGAAGGTCGCCGATGGTGGTTGTGCTCGTCGCCGGCAGACGAGCAGGTGCAGCGGCGGCGACGATGAGCAGGTGCAGCGGCGGAGGTGAGAAGAAGGTCGTCGATGGTGGTTGTGCTCGTCGCCGGCAGACGAGCAAGTGCAGCGGCGGCGACGATGAGCAGGTGCAACGGCGGCAAAGAACCCAAAACAACTTTTTTTCAATAAACCCTAGATAAAGAAAAATAAGGGGAGGGAGGGGATCAACGTCCAGGAGAGAGAGAGAGAGAGAGAGAGAGAGAGAGAGAGAGAGAGAGAGAGATGTGAATGAGAAATAATGGGATTTAAAATATTCCAAAAATAATCAGTAAAATAGTTTGACATATTTGCCCTTTTAGTCTAATTTTTGGAAATTAGTAATTTTGGAATATTTTTTAAAAATGAATGGTTGAGAGCTATTCTTTTATTCTTTTAAATCGTTATCATTCTCGTATGATCCTGTCTCTCTCTCTCTATATATAGGATAAGGTTTAAGGGAAAACCTCAAAAAACGGAAAACTGAAGAATACCCTAGGAGCCCTTCATCTGGACGGTATGCACTTGTGCATACAGGTTATTTGTAACATGCATTTGTGCATATATGCACTTACGCATAATGCATTTGTGCATAAAACCAAAAAGTCAACTATTTACCTATATGCACAAGTACATACCGTCCAGATGAAGGACTCCTAAGATGTTCTTCAGTTTTCCATTTTTTTGAGGTTTTCCCTTGAACCTCACCCCCCCCCCCTCTCTCTCTCTCTCTATATATATATATATAGAAAGAGAGAGAGAGGGAGGTTCAAGGGAAAACCTAAAAAAAAAGGAAAACTGAAAAACACCCTAGGAGCCCTTCATCTGGACGGTATGCACTTGTGCATACATGTTATTTGTAACATGCATTTGTGCATATATGCACAAATGCATAATGCACTTGTGCATAAAACCAAAAGGTCAACTATTTACCTGTATGCACAAATACATACCGTCCAGATAAAGGGCTCCTAAGGTGTTCTTCAGTTTTTCGTTTTTTTGAGGTTTTCTCTTGAACCTCCCTCTATATATATATAAGGTCAAGTTCAAGGAAAACCTCAAAAAACGAAAAACTGAAGAACACCCTAGGAGCCCTTCATCTGGACGGTATGCATTTGTGCATACATGTTATTTGTAACATGTATTTGTGCATATATGCACTTGTGCATAAAATCAAAAAGTCAACTATTTACCTGTATGCACAAGTGCATACCGTCCAGATGAAGGGCCACCAGGGTGTTCTTCAGTTTTCCGTTTTTTTGAGGTTTTCCCTTGAACCTCTCTCTCTCTCTCTCTCTCTCTCTCTATATATATATATATATATATATATATATATATATATATATATATATATATATATATATATATATACAGTGTTAGGTTCATTTGAGAAGTCTAAATATTTTGAGAAATAGAGAAGTGATCGTGACTCTTCGATTAAATGCGCTGATTTTGAACACGGAAGGGTATTTTGGTAATTAGTCATCCCGTTTACAAAAAACACGGGCTGAGTTCATATATGAATCTGTGTGATTCACATATGAACTATACGTTCATATATGAACCTTTATAATTCACATATGAACTCTTTATAACTAATTCATATATGAATCTTGTGATTCATATATGAACCTTTGTGTTTCATATATGAAACTAATTAATTGTAGGTTCATATATGAACCAGTTGAACCAATTAACTGATTCATATATGAATCTTTGTGTTCATATATGAACCTTTGTAATTTACATATAAACTTTTTTTAACTAATTCATATATGAACCTTTGTGTTCATATATGAACCTTAATGATTTATATATGAATTTTTTTAACTAATTCTCAAATGAACAAATTAACTGATTCATATATGAATCACAAAGGTTCATATATGAATTAGTTAAAAATATTTTATATGTGAACTACAAAGGTTCATATATGAACACAAAAGTTCATATATGAATCACACAAATTCATATATGAACCTGTCCCGCGTATTTTTTACGAAACTACCCTAAATACCCCTGAGCGTCGTTTATTAATTAATGTGGACGCGCGCATTAATCAGGTGTAACGCGAATTTCTTGACCGTGGATTATTTAATCCAATGGATATGATCACTTCTCTATTTCTCAAAATATTTAGACTTCTCAATTGAACCCTTCCCTATATATATATATATAGGGGGTCATTCAAGGGAGAACTAGTTATTTTGTGGTAACTGTAAGAACCAATGTGAGTCACATAATAAGCTATAAATTAGGAAATTATTAATTTTGGTAATTTTGTTTAAAATTTAAATAAAAGAGCATTTTAGGTATTTTTAAAATCTCCTCTCTCCTCTCTCCTCAGATATATCGGTTATGATAATGATATCACAAGAACAAATGTGATATCACTGTGATACCCCTAGTGTGATACCCAGAATACATACAAGAACAAATGTGATACCCCAGTGTGATACCCAGAATACATACAAGACCATTGTGATACCCAGACCATTGCGATACCCAGAAAATTGTGATACCCAGACCATTGTGATACCCAAACCATTGTGATACACAAGCTTTGACATAATGTCTAGCTAGGACCAAGTACCCACTCACCTTGTGCACTTGTAACCAATGAACACAACAACGAAATTAATGGAGCACCATTGATTTTCTTAAAGTCAAAAAGAGAGGCTGTGGTATGTGAATTGCAGGTCTGCAATCGACCAAGAAAATCGAGAGGAAGTGAGTAGTGGCAGCGGTGAAATCGACTAGGGTGTGGCAGCGGTGAAATCGACAGAGGGGTCGGCGATTCTTGCTGCCGACGATGGTGTTGGTGGTTCGTGGTGGGGTTGGTCGCCGGTGAGGTAACTGGATCTATTTTTGTTTATATAATATTTGAGGAGGTGATATTAGTAGATGTTTTGTATTATTAAAATTGTATATATATCTATATCTATATATATTTAAAAGGAAAATCCACAAAAGATAAGGTGACATCCCAAGAATTGAGAATTTCTCATTTCTTGAATTGTGGTTGTTTTTAAGGTATCCCACATTGATAGAGAGACAAAAGGTTGAAAATGAATTGTGTATATATAAATGGAGGTTGAGATGCGTTTGTGTTAACTCATGGGCTTGGCTCATTTTGGTTAATTCTCTAAACCAATGTTGTTGGCCTTTTTTGGTCGACCTTCCAAAACAATATATTGGCTAATTTTGGCCAACTAAAAGTTTAAAATAAATATTTATATACATCTAAAAAAACCCTAGAACTGTAGTAGAATCCTAAGAATTAAGAATTTTTAATTCTTGAATTGTGATTGAATTTTTTGTATCCCACATTGATGAGAGAAAGAAGATTGAAAGAAGAAAATGTGTATATTAAAAGAAGTATTTTTTTATAGCAAGTCATGATGAGATTTGAGTTTTTTTTCTTAAATCTCAAAATGTGGTTAAGTTTGTTTATCGCACGTTGGTGAGAAGAAAGAAGAAAATATGTATATGAAAGGAGAATGTCATTTTTGTAGCAAGTCATTTTAAGATATCCTTAAATATTGAAATTTGTTTATGTATGTGTATCTCACATTGGTGAAAAGATGATAATTGAAAGAAGAAAGTGTGCATATGAACGGAGGAGATCATACTTTGTAACAATCGATCATATTATTTGTATAACTATTTTTTTGCCAATAAATAAATAAATATCAGTATTTAAGATCATTTGAAAAAATAAATCATCAAAAGGAGGTGGGTATAAGAATGAACAAATATAAAAGTACAGAACATTTTCATGAATAATTCATTGTTATATTATTTAATCTATATGATATAACAATTCATTATATCAAAATCTCTCATTTTTTTATATTTATACATATAAAAGTAACAACTAAGGGTACTTGAGGTGACATTGGGAGAATTGAATATTTTCAAATATTGCAAAGTGGTTATTACTTTAGTTATCCCACATTGATTAAGAAAAGTTAGATTTAAAAATGAAGATAGATATAAGAAAGGATGAGGGATGATTTTGATGATTAAAATGTTTTATTGGATAGAAAAATCTTTTAACCAAACCTCATTAGAGATGTTTTATAAAACATTACATAAATCTTTATATATAAACCCAAAAAAATACGTACATCTTTATCTTTCTTTCTTTCTTTATATGTACAAAAGAAAGAACCAAGGGTATTTGAGTTGCATTATGATGTTGTTTTAGTCATTCCATTTTGATGAGATAATGCTAGATTAAAGATTCTTATATGACTATAAAAAACGATGAAAGAATGTTTTACATAAATATGAAATTTGGTGAGTTTAGTAATTCCATATTGGTGAGAAAATGATTTTTTTAATGAAATGTGTGATCTTATATTGACAAAATGAGAGTATGTCAAATTGTTGCATCTCATAAGGTTGGCTAATTTTAGTTAAACCGTTGTAGCAACAATAGCGATATGGTTGTATGACTAAAACATTACATCTTATATTTCTCTCTCCTATCATCAAGTTTTAGGGAAATCTCTAAACTTAGAAAAATTTCAAGTTTTTTCTATTATAGCAAACAAGATAACAAAGCCGTTGGAGAGATTTAGAAAACAAAAACTTAATTTTTTCTATTTTAGCAAAGTTGTTGGAGAGCTATTTTAAGTCCCACTTTCAAGTTTTTCTCTAAACATCAAGGACCAAATTAGAGTATAATTCTGCACCGTTTCTCTCTCGACTGCATCTTCTTGTTTCTGTGAACAGAACTCCATGAAAATATGATTATTAACCTTCATTTCCTCTTCATTTTCTTCCCACTCTTCTCCATCACCTCTTCTTCACCTCCGCCATTAAACTTCACCGTTTACGGCACCGCTGACGTCAATAACACCTCCATTATCCTCACTCAAAGCCTCCACAACTGCACTCCAAATCCACATCATTCAAACATCGGTCGAGTATTCTACAAAAACCCAATTCGATTCCTCGATTCCACCTTCAATTCCACCCTCTCTTTCTCCACCCGTTTCTCCTTCACCATCACCCCTCCACCTCCACCATGTCTCGCCGGCGAAGGTTTAGCGTTCTTAATCACCACCGATTCGAACTCTTTACCACATTCAGTTGGATGCATTGGTTTACCTAAATCCATTGATCAATTCTCATCTGATGATTCATCGTTTTTAGCGGTTGAATTCGATACCAATTTTGATCAAGATCTCGGTGATATCAACAACAATCATGTTGGAATCGATGTGGATTCGATTTTTTCTGTAGCGTCGGTTGATTTAATGTCGATTGGAATCGATTTGAAAAGGGGGAAAAGGATAACTGCGTGGATCGAGTATAGAAACTCCGAAAAAACAATCCAGATTTGGGTCGGGTTGACCCGGGTCAAACCCGAAACCCCGATTCTTGTTGCGCCGTTGGATATTTCAAAGAGATTTAATGGGTTTATGTATGTGGGGTTTTCTGGTTCTAATGGAAAAGGATCTGCAACTCATTTGATTGATAACTGGCAATTCAGAACCTCTGAATCTGTTCCTCCAAATTTACAAGTGGAAACGATTGAATCAGAAAACTGTTTGATATGTTTTCCACAAGATCATGAAGAACACGAAAAGGGTTCAACTTCAACAAATCATCCTCATTTAAACAAAAAGGCACTCGAATTAGCACTTGAAATATTGGGTCTCATTGTGATTTTGATTCTTGTAACTGTGTGTTTTGTGGTGTTGTATGTGTGTTTTTTCATGAAGAAAAGAAACCCATTGGAAAAACCCACACAAGAACCCGAAATCTGTAGCAGGTTTCAAGAGAATCGATATGATCGAATGCCGAGAAGAATAAAACTATCGGAAATTCGATCAGCAACCAAAGGGTTTTGTCGGAATCAGATCCTGTGCGAAGGGGTTTCGGCGATCGTGTACGAAGCTAGTTTGCCGTGGTGCGGACACGTGGCAGTTAAACGGTTCGTCCACGTCAGCAAAACCGGTTCTTTCGATGGTCAATTCGTAACAGAATTTGTTAAAATGGTGGGTTCGTTACGACACAGGAATTTAATTCATCTTCAAGGATGGTGTTGCGAAAAGAAAGAGTTGATTCTTGTTTACGAATTCGTCACAAACGGATCACTCGACAAGATTCTTAACTCACTGAGTTTCGACTCGAGGTTAAAGATTCTACTCGGGGTTTCTTCCGCTTTACTATATCTCCACGAGGAATGCGAGATACAAATAATTCACCGAAACGTAAAAACCAGTAACATAATGTTGGATGAAAATTTCGTTCCGAAATTAGGCGATTCCGGGATCGGTGAGCTTTACGATCATAATTCTAGGGCACGTGACGGGACTTTGCAGGCGGGGGCGATCGGGTATTTGGCGCCGGAATACGTGTTTTCCGGCGTGCCGACGGTGAAGACGGATGTGTATAGTTTCGGTGTGGTGGTGTTGGAGGTGGCGTCGGGGCGGCCCCCGGTGGATGAGGGGGGCGTGGTGGTGACGGATTGGGCGTGGGATTTGTGGGAGAAGAAGACGTTGGTGGCGGGGGCGGATCCGACATTGATGGGGCGGTTTAATGGTGTGGATATGGAGATGATGTTAATGGTTGGGTTGATTTGTGTTCATCCGAATTATGAGATGAGACCGATTATGAAGGAGGTGGTGCAGATGTTGCAAGGCGGGTTGGTGCCGAGTTTGCCTGCGGAAAAGCCGACGGTGATGATTCAGTCGGTGGTGGTGGAGAGGTTGCCGGAGGAGGAGGTGGTGGTGGGGTGTGGTGGAGATGATGGCCTGACGTCGTGGGGAACACCAAAGAGTCATTTTAGTAAGGTGTAGTGTATGTAGTTCATTCATTGTTGTGGTAGCATGCATGTAGAGCTATTTCTTTTAACCCAATTCATTCATGTGTTGGTAGTAAAATAAAAGGTTCAATTCTGCTTCTTTGTGGATTTTCACAAATTCTATTGATAACCTCTTTTAAAACCTACAAGCCACTTTTTAGATTTCCCCGGTTCCGCTATTTTTTAATAAAAAAATATTTATATATTTATTATATCTAAATATTAGTGTTTTATTCGTTTTCATCCAAGTGTTTTTTTGACGTAAACACGTGAATTGTAATGGAAGTTGTTTTGTTGATGTCAAGACTCAATACTCGAGAGTTTCAAACTTATTTATGCAATAATTAGTTTTCACGATTGTTGTATTTAGTACTTTATATTGGTACTTTATAGTTTGCAATAGACTCAATATGTTTGTAAAAAATCTATTTTGTGCACAACCTTTTGCTTTATATTAGACTGGTAATGTTGCTGTTGAGTTTCTTGAAACGACTTGCTCATATGGTAACTTCCATTTTCATGGTAGAACCCATTAAAATATGAATGTTTTGAAGCCAAAATAATCAAATGATTCTATTATTTATTGAATTTCCTTATATATATATATATATATGTATTGTCTTTAATTACAGATATTTTATGTATATTTGTCTAAAAAAGTAAAAATAATAATTTGATAATCAAAACTCAAATCTTTGAATTTCTTCCAAAAGAAAGTATTATTAACTTTGGATTACACCCCAAAAATATATTAAAACCATTGACATGCTTATATCATTTATGTTTGTTCAATCTTAGTTTCTCAAATAAAAACCATACACATCTTCTCATATGAATGTATGTCCATTATATGTATATTTTTGCACGTATGCATATGCATATGTATATGCACATTGTTCACATATGCACACTTGTTGTTCACATGCACATTGTGGTTTGTAAGGTGTGCAACAAATGCAAGGTTTGCATTTTACGGAGTCTGTAACTAAATATTTGTTTTCAAACAGGATCCACCGCTACAGCCATCAAATGAGAAGAATAAGTTAGGTTTGGAATCAAGATTGAAGCAATTATGGAGTTCAAATAATGAATCTTGCCCACATGGAACAATTCCAATTAGAAGAACAAGTGAAGATGATGTTTTAAAATCCCTCCTTATTTCTAAATTTGGAAAAAGATTTAGCACAAACATGAAGACAGATTCTGAGAGAGGGCATGAGGTAATTTTTTTAGGGTAACTTCCTTTAAAATAGTTTTCTAATAATGTGAAATGTCTACATATGACTTGAGATCATGTGAGACCAGACTATTTTCGTGAGACCATAAAATTAACACTAAACCTTCACAACAAAAGACTGTGAATGTATTGTTTTTGCTGTGAAGGTTCGTTGTTTTTCTTACCTTCACAATGAAACACTGTGAAGTTTTAGTGTTATTTTGTGGTTTCACGAAAACATGTTGGTCTCACGTGAACCCAACCCGTCTATATATTTATATATTAATGTATATGTAGCATGCAACGGGGATCGTAAGAGGTGAATACTATGGAGCACAAGCAAAATTGAATGTATGGGATCCAAATGTTACAAATCAAAATATATAGAATGATGGGTACCGAACCGGATGCTACAATTTGGAGTGTTCGGGTTTCGTCCAAACGAATAGTAAGGTCGTACTTGGAGCTACTTTCGATCCAGTATCAATATATAATGGTCAACAGTTTGACATCGACATATTAATCTGGAAGGTAACTTTTTATATATCTTGGTCATTATATCCAAGGGTTGGGTTCACGTGAGACCACAAAATAACACTAAAACTTCACAACGATTCATTGTGAAGGTAAGCAAAACAGCGAACCTTCACAGCAAAAACACTGTGAAGGTTTACCTTCACAATACATTCACGGTCTTTTACTGTGAAGGTTTAGTGTTATTTTTTTGGTCTCACGGAAATGACTTGGTCTCACATGATCTCAAGTCTTGTATCCAAACGAATAGCGTTTGTTAATCTTTGTTTTTATCCTTCTGATGTTACTTTTTGTAGGATCCAAAGAGCGGGAATTGGTGGTTGAAGGTGGGATCGGAGATAATCGGGTACTGGCCGAAAACTATATTCACAGACCTTAAAGATCACGCAACGATGGTTATGTTTGGGGGAGAGGTGTACAATAGTCAAAAATCGGGTTCGCACACATCGACCCAAATGGGAAGCGGCCACTTCCCGGATGAAGGGTTTAGGAAAGCAGCGTATATTAGCAACATGGAAGTGATTGACGGGAAAATACACTAAGTCCAGCGGTTAACGTGAATCTGTATGCAGAAAAACCAAATTGTTATAATGTTAAAAGCGGGTTTCATAATAATTCGGGTAGTTATATATTTTTCGGAGGACCCGGAAAAAATACAAATTGTCCTTAACAACTTCATTTATTATCAGTTATTAACAAAACTTAATGGAATCAGACATTTTTCTCCATCTATATACTGTAACATTTTTCTTATTTTCCCTTCTCATTTTCGTTTATACTATAAAATTTTCAGGTTTGGGTGCGAGTTTCGGGTACCCAACGGGTATCCCCGTCCCTGATCAAACCATTCGGGTATCGGGTTTCTTATATATACGAGTTTTTCTTTGCCATCTCTATACTTCATGTACAAAAATCTAGCATATGAAACAGAACACACATGTTAATGCAAGATACTAAGGGGCTGTTTGGTTGGTTTTTCATTAAGTCCTGTATAAATAAAGTTGTCTGTGTTGATTAATCTGTCTGTATAGGTTGGAAAGGTTTTTGTTTGGGAGGTTTATTTCATAGATGGAAGGAGAATGTTTTTTAATTGGAAGAGAAGGGTTTGGACAAAACTTGGTTTTCTGCATAAAGCTCCCTCCTAAAAGCTTAGTGAAGAAGCCACTTTCTATATCATTAAGCCACAATCAAACAGTCATATATAGCTGACCGAATAAGCTATAAGTCCCATTAAGCTCATTAAGCTGCTAACAAACAGACCCTAAGAAGTTGAATGCTTGAACAAGTAACATGTTTCAACAAGATTAAACATTGCAATTAACCAAGTGAAAAATGTGACACATGTATCAAATAGATTGGTAGATGATGACATTTGGATATTTTGGTGTTTAGTTCCTATACGGTTTAATAATTTTCGGTTGAAGGGGAGAAACTGTGCTTTGAGGCGGTTATTCTCACTATGCTTGTCGTTCTGAATCAACCATTTTAGACGAGATCAAACTAAAGAAAGCGGATATCTTTGACAGGATTGTGACTAGTTTAGTTCCTATACGGTTTGGATTACATGGTTTAATAATTTTCGATTGAAGGGGAGAAACTGTGCTTTGAGACGGTTATTCTCACTATGCTTGTCGTTCTGGAATCGACCATTTTTGACGAGATCAAACTAAAGAAAGCGGATATCTTTGAGAGGATTGTGACTAAGACGTATTTTTGGGTTTCTAATAGGGGTAATAAGTTTAAGATCAATTGGATGGGTTGGTTTGATTACCATCTCATTGTTAAGCAAGACTATATGGAAATGCATGAAATTAAGTATCAAAAGGTATGATAATAGCTTGCATATAGAAAAATATTTTGAGTAGATACAAATATGTATTCATATTGTAATTTAAAGTTACGTGTATAATATTGTTATATTAAAGGAATATATTAATGTATATAATAATAAATAGATACCATATAAATGAAAAAGAATTACTGACAGTAGTAATGAGTTGTCAAAAATTTTATTACATATTATTACTTAAGAACTTTTTACTAAGAACTGAGGTTGGGTCACCGATAATTTGAAGATGATCTCCGGATCTCCTCTTAGCTTTTAAAACACATATTTTCCTTGACGATAAAATAGTTCTTTGTAATAGCTTAGTTTACACTCAATTTGTTCGGCAAAATCGAAGACTAGCCGATCCCAACAAGAAGTACATCTGTCGATGTGGATCCGTAGATGAACTTCCTGATTTTATACTAAGCTATCTTCTGCCGATTTGATCCAAATCGGACAACTTCTCTTAGGCTGGACTATCCCTTTTGTCCTTGCTAAAGGAAGTCGTCAACAAATACTGTATATCTCGTACCTGATAAAGACATTCTCTGATAAAGCTGAAGAAATGATTGTTGTCCCTTATATACCTTTTCAGAAATGGTCTACAACAAGGTCTACAACATGTCTTCGTCCTATGATAAGACAAAAAGGATAGTTTGTCCCTTTTCAAGGACAACTTCGAGCTTCAATCCCAAAGTGAAAAATGTCCCATGTATTTAATGCACATGGTAGTTTTTAAGGCATGAGATATTTTCCCATGTAAGGTTACACTTTCAAAAGATTCCTAAGTGCTCAAGCAAAAGTCGGAAACTCTCACATCTCTCTCAGAACTTGCATAGCTTTTCTCTAAGTGTTTTTAAGATGTGTTTTGTTTCAGTTTCTTTTTGAGAAAGATTGTTAGATAGATTTAATCTGTTCTTTTCGCAACAATCTTGTATTTTTAAGTGTAATTCTTGGTTTGAGAAATCAATAAGAATGAAAAATTTAAAATTAAGTAAAAACTTGTGTGTATTATATTCAACCAATATTCTATTATACTTGTGAGTTTGTCATTTCCACTGTGGGACTAACAATTGATAATACCCCGGTAAAAACATTTATTAAAAATAATCTAAAGCTTCTAAATCTGAGTATAAAAGATTAATTAGATGACAAACCCTTTTACCTGAATATAATTTTGATATAGAAGTTATAAAATTTGATAAAAAAGTTTTAACAGATTTCTTAACAAGAGATGGCAAAGATGGCTGAGGAGCAGTGGCGGATGTAGTGTGTGGTTAGGGGGGGGGGGAATGGGGATGGGACCCATTAAAAAGAAAAATTTTTGAAAATTTTAAGTTAAAAATACAGATTTTTGAACTTTCTACCTTAATGTCTCCCAGTAATTTTTCATCCGGGACCCCATCAACCAAAAGAAATGTTTCGAAATCAACAAAAAAGCCAAAACTACTCTCGAAATCGACTAAAAACCAAAAAAAAGTCTCTCGAAATAAAAAAAACCTTAAAAATCTCTTAAAAACCCTCAAAACGTTGGATTTAGGCTAAAAATATATCGGACATTTTTACGGACGTCTAAGCTACCTTAGAGCATCTTCAATGGAGGTTCTTATATGAACCTTCGTTTTGTACTTTTTGGTGTTACCTCATTTCTAACTCATCAAATTAAAAATTCATATAGAAATCCACACGGTAGTTCTTATAACAATCTCATTTTAATGAGTCCCATTTATTTGTCAACATCAATAATTATTATATATTATAAATAAAATCAAATATTTAATTTAAACACCAATAAAAATGAGGAAATTGTCATTTGACACAAACTTCATGGTAAGAACCAAGATTCTTAAATAAGAACCCAAAAGGGATGAGGTTCTTATAAGAACGCTCCACAATGGTAGTTTCTACAACCCACATCACTTTTTACTTATAAGAACCTAGCATTGGAGATGCTCTTATAGGATCCCGGATCCGCCACTACTGAGGAGATCAATAAACCACGTTCCTTTGTGGATCAAAAGATAGAGACAATTAAAGATATTGTCTCAGATATAATTGATATTGCCAATCTCCTAGATAATTCTTTACAAGTATGAGATCTACAGGTAAGAGCAAGTCTGATAATGAAAGTTGGCATACAAAATTATAAAGTTGATAGTTTTAAAATAAAAGGTTGATAAAAGATGAATCTGACAAGATGGATATTCCTACTTCATCTGAAGAACAAATGGCAGATCAATCTCTTGAAGATGAAAGGCAAAAGACAACGGAGGAATCCTTGTCTTTTAGACAACATTTAGAAAAAAGATTTTTAAAGAAAAGAAAATGTTAGTAGATATCCCTGATTCCCTGTTCAACAAACTTATGTTGAAAGTCGAACTTCTGTGATGAAAGATTTATATAATCTCTCAAGAACAGACTTGAGTATGTGTAACAACCCAAATTCTAGTAGGTTTTGAAAGTTTGGTGGTTAAAGTGAAAAGAATGAAAGTTTAGTTAAGGGGCCTTTGTGCAATTTGTGAGAAGTATAAATTGGTCCAAATCCCTAGGGCATCAACCATTAATCAGTATTATTCTCTTGTTTGGGGTGTTTGACGGCTAGAAGAAGAGAAAGGAAGAGAAGAAGAAACAAATTGGAGAAATCAGATTTGTGGAAGTAATCATTGAAGGTAACCTCATCCAAAACTCTTATCCTTGCTACTTCATGATTTCTCTTATGTGGTGTCTAAGATGTTGGTGTAAAACTTGAAGTTTCACTGTGTTCTCCACCATAATGCCATTAAAGGAGGATTTTGGGGTTTTGATTATTATGTATCGATTTAGAGCTAAAGAAATGGAATAAATGAGTGTTTATGGTTGGTGGATGAACCCAAGTGATTGTCTAATCAAGTTTATAGCAGAAAATCGGATTTTAATCACTTTTGGGGAGTGAGTTTTTCTTCCAGTTCGTAGTTACCAGACAGGGGAAACTTCCCGGGTGTTGCCCTAGTGCTTAGTTACCGGGTAAGTGGTAGTTATCAGGTAAGTTGTAGTGACCGGGTCAATGCATAGTTACCGAGTAAGTTGTAGTTCCCGGGTAAGTGTGTGGTTACCGGGTAAGTCGGTTACCGGATGTGTAGTACCCGGTAAGTAGTGGGTACCCGGTAAGTCTCTGTACCCGGTAGGTCTCTGCACCCGGTAAGTAGTTTATGGATTTTTATTACTGATTGAGGAATGCCTAATCTTTTAGGTGCCAAGTTCTGTTATCTCGAGGGTAGATCGAGAGTGCATTCAATACCATCTTAAGGTGAGTTCCCTAAACCCTTTTACAACGCAATGTGTTAAATGTTCTTTCTAACTGATAATGGTTTACTTTGAGCATAAAATGTTTACCAAACGAAATGCATGTTTTCACATGAGAACTCATATGTTGTTCAAAGAATATTTAGCCTGATAAAATGCTTATTATGGTTTACAAAGATTCCAAATTGTATGATGTCTGACATGTTATACGTATTCTATGTGGAGTCGGTCTGCACCGTGGGGTCGGTATGCCTCGGGATCTGATGATCCTTTGGACATGAGTGATGAGCCGATAGGTTGGAATTCGTTTCCCTCCTATTCGGATAGAGGGGAGTCTGCTTGGGCCCCGATATGAGGCGAGAGGGGAGTCTGCTTGGGCCCCAATCGTGGTTAGTTATGCGATCCTCATCACGGTGCAGTACCATGTTTGATGTTATGTGAAGTTTGACGATGAATTTTATAAATGATTCCATATTGTTTATATATGTTGTTTTCGGAGGGAATTCACTAGACCTTTTGATCTAACCCTCGCTTTTCAAAACTAAACCATTTTCAGGTAAGCGTAGCATGGGTTCTTCTAGTAAGAACTAGGGATTGGCAAGAAGGATTTGGAGCTTAGAGCGACTCCAAGATTTTGACTATTATATTTATAGATAGAGCTCTCGACTGTGGAATTAGAAGCTTCTGTTGTCAAATTTTGTCTAGTTTAGATAAATGAATGTTTAAAGACAAGTGATTATGTAATTCGAATGCTTATTCTATGTTATTGCATGCCTTGATTTATGGGACATTACAGTATGTACATGTACATTTTTGTGGAATCTACCCCATAATTAATTACTTGCAAGGATCATCTCCTTGGGAGATTAGACATTGGCACAAATTTGGTGCCATAGTTTTGATATATCTTACTTCTCATCTCCAAATAATAGCAAAGAAACATATGAATATACAGGTGTCCATTTAGATGATATGTGGGACCCACATCAAGGGAGGTGGTTAACTTTCAAGTTACAAGAAGAAGAAGATAACCATGTGAAGGTATCAAAGATAATTAAGAAGGAAAAGGGGATAATGATAGTAGTTAGTAGTATAAAAGAGAGGGGGGGGGGACTAAAGAGGAGGATCATCGATCCTACCTCTACCAACTTTGGTATACAGTTTCCTACAATGAAATAAAAATCTTCTTTATATCTTCCGAGTTCTCTATATATTGTTATTCTTACAAAGTAGGGTTTTAGCAACGACTTTTGTCGTCGTTAAAGGTCCATTTATTGTAATAAAACGGTTTATAGAGACGACAAGTCATTGCTATATCTTATGAATAGAATATATCGCCGCTAAAGGCGCGTCACAGAAACTCACTTTTCTTGTAGTTTCTTGATTACGTAAATAAACCCTTCAACCAACTCCTTATCTTCTTATGATACACCTAACGTAGGAAATGAAACTAGGTTGTGCTGAGTATTACTGAAGGAGCTACAAAAAAGTTACTTGTTTTAAAAAGTCAAGTTAGGGTTGGAACGCCGGTTAAAAGTCTCGTGGCATGACCCGGTCATACTTCGTTCAAAACGTTGGACCATTTACTTATGTAATTTTGAAAAAGATTAACTGTTGGATGTTCTTAGAAGTTGTAAGGAAAACTTTTTAAAAACAAATCTTACCTTTAAAATATATTTTAAATTATCATAATTTTCTTTGATAAATGGGTTTGACAATTATTATGATGACAAACATACCAAAAAATATTTTACATTCTGTTAGTAATTGTTTTCTTGGGACCGACACGACTCGGGAGCGTTTGGGACTGCCGATTAAGGACCAGTTACGAATTTCCACCGAAAGACCCTTGACCAGTTATAGGACCGGACCGATTTTTTTTAAAATTTTTTTTTAAGTATATTTTTAGATGTACTTTTAAGTGTTTTTGATTGAAGACCAAAATGTGTTTTAAGTGTATTTTATTGAGTGTGTTATAATAAAAACGTACTTTTTAGTGTATTTGGTTGACTCAGTTAAATATTCTATAACAAAAACGTGTTATTTTGTGTATTTGATTGATCCAATTATAATTAAAACGTATTTGTTAGTGTATTTGATTGATCCAATTATAATTAAAACGTATTTGTTAGTGTATTTGGTTGACAAAGTTCTTCAGAAAAAAATATTATATGTTAAAACTCAATTTAAAAAAAATAAAAAAAATTAAGTGGGAGTGAATTGGGCCCGGCCCAAGCCAGGCCCAGGAGCGGTTCCCATAATCGAGCCTCCTACACCTTAACCGGGCCTTCATATTTGGGTCGGGACCGGGACCGGGACCGGTTATGAGTTCACTATTTGGGACCGGGACCGATTTGGGCCCGACCCGATATCAAGTTCTTTTTCTTCAATACTGTGTACCAATTATAATTGGTACACAAAATTTAATATTGTGTATCAATCAACTGTATTTGGTACCAATTTAACTGGTATCGACTTTTTTTGGTTGGTATTAGTTTTGTACCAACTTCGAGTTAAATATATGCAAATTTGTCATATTGTTCAAATTTGGAGTGACATTTGAGTTTCCATGTAACATATGTTATGTTTAAATGTCTTTAATTGCAAAGACTACAGTTTACAAACATTCAAATGTTCGAACAAAATCGTTAAAGTTACAAATTTAATATTCAATTCAAAAAAGATACAAAAAATAATAAATAATTAAATAAGTCGGTATCGTGGTAAACAACTTCCAATGTCATGTACCAATTCCTACGAACCAAACGAGTGGTCGGCCCGATGCGGGACCGACCCGACTTTTTATTTAAAAAATATATTTTAAATAAAAACATATTCGCTAGTGTATTTGATTGATCCAGTTATAATAAAATGTATTTTTAAAACGTATTTTTTTATTGTATTTGATTGATCCATTTATAATAAACACATATTTGTTAGTATATTTAATTCACTGTTCTAAAAACTCGTTGGACAGCCACCATGGCGCGCCATTATGGCCTAATGCACAGTTTTCGTAATGTGATATTTGATTTTTCTTTACGTTTTTAATGTCTTATTTGTAAGTTTTTAATATATAACCAAATTTAACTTGCTTATTACTATTGAGTCATTGAGTAACACTACAAAACATATGTTTTTATATATAATATTATATATGAATTAGAAATTTGACGTCATAAGTCACGCCTTGAAAACGTCATGGCTTCGTCGTGGCTCCTAAGGCTTGAGACTTGGCCTCGCCATCACGCCAAATCTCATGCCATTTAAAACCTTGATTTAATTGACCAAATTTTTCAAAAAATGTTTTTTATAAGTTAAGAATCAATTTTAAAAAAATAAAAAATTAAGTGGGACACGTTTGGGGCCGGTCCGGGACCGAAACCGATTCTCATAACCAGGTCTTATAAAGCTTAATCGGGCATTTGTATTTGGTTTGGGACCGAGATTGGGACTAGCTTCGAGATCACTATTTAAGATCAGGACCAATTTAGGCCCGATTCAGCCTGGTCCGAGACCGATTTTTGACATCTCTAATTGATATATACACAAAGGCCCAATAAAATATTTGGGCGTAATCAATATGTCCTATTAAGAGCATCTCCAATAAGTTTGTTATAATTTTTTTAAAATAGAAAATCAAAAGTTAAAATCTCTAAAAAGAGTTACATTCATCTCTATAATATTTTAGAGATTTTAACTCAAGTTATATTAATATATATTTTTTAATTTATCTTTCCAATACACTTTTAAAAAAAACTTAATATAAAATGATAAAAGTTTAATGTCATTGGTGGGATTGAATAAAATAATTATTTCTCTCCTACCATCAAGTTTTAGAGAATTCTCAAAGCTTATTTTCTCTATTATAGCAAACAAGATAGCAAAGCTGTTGGAGAGGTTTAAAAAACAAAAACTCAAATTTTCTATTTTAGTAAAGGTGTTGGAGATGCTCTAAGGCTATATTTGACAAACTAGCTGATAAGTTAACAAATTTTAGAAAAAATCTACATTAACTTATGATTTTAAATAACCATTACATATAATATTAAAAAAATAATCGAATAATAAAAAAAATATTAATTGATGACTAAAATATATTAATTAATATTAAAAAATAATTTATATTATTAATAATAATTATTAATAATTAAAAGTTAATATTAATATTAATATAAATGTTAATTAAAATTTAATTAATACATTTCAGTTAATATTAATTAATATTTGTTAAATAATAATAATTAATATTTATTTATAACTAATAGTTAATAAATAATAATTAATATTAATAAGCGTATAATTGGAAAAAGTCACAAAAAACTTCTCATATGCTACTCTAAGTAGTTTATCAAAAAAATTAGTTTATGTCCATCCAAACATGTACCTAGAAAATAAGCTAGCTTTTAAGATAACTTATTTTTGTCAAATGATGCCTAATACTTGTTGCACCTTTTATAAAATGGCAATATCAGCCCGTTAGACCAAAAGGCCTTTAGCCTAACGGTATTGGAGCCCTTGGCCTTGTAAGAGGTCATAGGTTCAAACCTTACCAAATGTGAGGAAGGTATGTAAGTTTATTTGTTTCATTTATCGTATATAAATATTATGTACTTCAAAAAAAAAATCAGTCCGTTAGAGAATACACTAGGTTCAAAGGACATTTTGTGTCTTAAAACAGAAAATGATATGATTTTAGAATTGAAACAATTCAAGTAATTTTATTTTCGATAGACTGAGTACCGGATCACTATCAATCAACAATATATTCGGGTTAGACCAAAACATTAAAAATGGCGAGACCATTTTGACACTAAATTTTTTCTAAAAGATTATTTAAAGCGAAGATTTTGAAAATTTTGTTTCAACTAGATTCTTCAAAATTGTCTACAAAAAGGAGAAAGTAGGAGATATATGATGAAATTCTCCAAATTTGGATAATTCTTCAAAAATAATTGCACAGGAAAAAGAAATTATACTTTTTCTTGCTACCGATCTGAATTTTTCAAAAATAGATGTTTAGGATAGAGGAATAATATTTTATAAATTATATTAAATATTTTAATAATATAATTAATATTGTAATCTTCAAAAATGAAGAAACCGTTACAGACAAACTCAATTTTCTTTTAGAAATTTTGACTTTTAATTTCTTATTTGAGAGAATCTGTTCGAGATGTTCTAACAACTTTTTAGATGAACATATTTCTTTATATTATATTTATTTATTAAAATGTAAATACTTGTAATGGTACCATAATACTATTTCAAAAAAAATTACATCACCTAAATTACATTAATTCAACTCAAAAAAATAATTAATTTAGTAAATATAATACAAAAATATTAATTAATATATTAATTACTAATCAATATACATAACAATCAATAAAACATAATAAGTTAATAATATCAAACATATAGAGGCCAACATTTGTCAAATTGAGCACCTCTATTTATTTTTGTGTTATAAAAGTTTGTTGTATTTATTAAAAAAAACTCCATTTTTATTGCCAACCCTGTTTAGATATATAACCTTATATAAGATTTCAGTTAAATCCATTACCTGAATATAAGTATTGAATCATTTTATCTTTAATATATAAAAAGGTAACAAACTTAACGAAAATCTTATTTAAGGTTAGAGTCAAGGTTCTAAATGGCGTAAGGCGTGGCATGACGGCGATGTCAAGCCTCAAGCCTTAGGAGCCATGACGAAGACATGGGCACATGACGTTTTCAAGACGTGACTTATGGCGTCAAATTTCTAATTCATATATAATATTATGCGTAAAAAGATATGTTTTGTAGTGTCATTCAATGAGCTACTAGTAGTAAGCAAATTAAAGAGTAAATTACATGATTGGTCCCTGTAGTTTAAATAAAATTGCACTGTTGGTCCCTAATTTAAAATAATTATGGAAAACGTCCCTATGGTTTACTTTTTCACACGTGTTTGGTCCCTCTAACCTAACACCGTTAAAAGAAATTGTTAAATAGATTAACTTAAAAGTCATTTAAGTCATTTTACCCTTTCTTTTGTGTTTATTAAAAAGTAAATATATACTTTACATATATAAATATATATACATTTATAAATAGAGTGAATTGCAATTTTGGTCCCTGTGGTTATAGTATTTCTTTGAAAGAGGGACCTAAACTTCAATATCTCAAGAAGTGGTCCCTCAGTTTTCAATTTTACTCCAAATCCAGTCCCTGGTCACTAACCCCGTTAAAAAGTCCAGTTAGTGCCAGGGGTAGTTTCGTCCATCCATGTTTTGTCCTTCCTTTTGTAAATTTTCTTGCTTTTACTTATGTTTGTAAAACCCATAACACTGTAGGGACCTGTTTTGTAAATTCTCTAAAAAGCTCCAAACCATGGAAGCTCTTTCTCTCTATCATCTCTTTCTCTTTTATATACATATACTCACTGCACACACTATATATATATACACACATAGGAGTATATATACCCATCATTTACTTTCTATCATCTCTTTAACTCTTGTTTTTTCTTTTTTTTTGAAGAGAATCTCTTTAAAGATTTGAGTTTTCCGGCGACTAATCTGCAGAATCCGGTGACTCCCGTTTTTCCGGCGAGCGACTTTTCAGCAGCTCAAAACACTCGATTTCTTGTTGTTTTTCATATCTAAAAATAGCAATATGATCGAAATCAAGAAACGAACAAATCTGTGTTCTTAGATCGAACAAAAACACATTCAAAACCATGAATCGATCATCATTCTTCAAACTCCAAAACAACCCCCCCCACACTGAGTGTGAAAGAATATATATATCTCATCAACCAAGAAGGTGAAATGAAGTGATAGATTGAAATGGAAAGGCCACCATGCTGTGAAAATATTGGAGTGAAGAAAGGGCCATGGACACCAGAATAAGATATAATTCTTGTTTCTAATATTCAACAAAATGGTCCTGGCAATTGGAGATCTGTTCCTACCAACACTGGTATATATATATATATTAATATTATTCTTTAATTGATTCTTCTTCAATTCGATTCAAACAGAAGTAGAAATTATATATGTATATATATATAGGTATATGTATATCTAGAAATTTTGAGTTTAAATATTGTGGTCTAGAAATTTTAGTATATATATAGTGGTCAACATATTGCATTCATGGCGTAAGGTTAGGCCGGTTGTCGTGGCCGGAGGTGACGACGGGGAAGGGACGAAGGTCCCTGTGTTACACATACATATATATATATATATATATATTTATAAACATAATTACATAACAGGTCCCTAAATTTATATGATCTTTACAAAAATAAGAGAAAACAAGGAAAATTGTAAAAAGAGAGACAAAACCATAATGGACGAAATTACCCCTGACTTTAACGCTGATTTTAGATGGAGTTAGTGACCAGGTCCTCCTTTCAGAGCAAATACCAAAACTGAGGGACCACTTCTTGAGATACTGAAGTTTAGGTCCCTCTTTCAAAGAAATCAGATAACCAAAGGGACCAAAATGCAATTCACTCTTTATAAATATATAGATACACACAAAACAAACAGAGATGCATGGAAGCTCTCCTTCACTCTTCTTCATCCATCAGTCCATCTCCTACTTCTCCCCACCAAACCCACACCATAAACACCCTTTCTCCATGTCACTTCGTGTATATATATAAACAGTGGGTTTTTCTTACCATTGGGTTTTTGCTTACATAACCAAACATGGAGTTTTCATTACCGATGGGTTTTTCTTACCAATGGTGTTTTTCGTTTCTTACCAAGGTCTCATGGATTATACCCACATCTTCATCACTTTTGTATTATATATACATACATATCTATACATATAATAAATAAGTAACTAGCATGTCACGTGTCGTCTTCTGGTGAGTCGACTTCAGTATTTTCCCTCTTAAACATGTATCTGGACGCAGTTTACATTATAAGTTCAATTAGCACACCCACATTCACTTCTCCTTAAATCTCTCCTTAATTCATTTTTTTAATTTATACGTTACATTACTACCCTTATAATTAGGTATGTAGTTTACTTTTAATCTCTTACTTTCTTATTTTTCATTTTAGACTGTTATCATATAAACATAAATAATGTATATGAACTAAAATGCATTAAAAAAACATTTCTATTTTTTACAAATTATACCATTGTAATCGTTTCGTCAATACCTTCGAAATGAGCCTAATATTGATTTTTTTTTGATTTAATTATATTATTAAATATCATAAATATATACGAATTAATGTGTCGTGATTAGTGTGAGATTTGTTGAAATTAGTATGAGATTTGATACAAATAATCACTAAATTGTCGTGATTTTCTTTTTGCAATTTCATATCAATTTTTATTTCAAAGTCGAATTCTTTCGACGAATTACAATTCTATCAAATTTCATTCTGTCAACGAAACACCCTTAGAATTATCATAAGAGATTTAATTACTTGAAAAAAAAGATATCACTTATCAACTGACTTTTGAATTATGAGTTCGAACATTTTTCAAAAATATAAATTTGCAATTATTTTAGTATAGTATATTTAATTATTTATACTTTCTTAATCATGATTATATTATTTCCTCTAATTTTAATTGAACTACATAATATCAGTTATCAACAGATGGTTAGTTAATGATATTTTCAAAGTCAAATTGTTATGCTTTCCGTCAATTCACTTTAAATTAATCTTTAATAATAGTTGATAAGTTTTCTGGCATAATTTAATTTTTTTAAATTACCCCGTGTAATACACGGTTCGAACCTAGTATATATATATATACACACACAATATATTTACAGTGTGTATATATATACTAATATACACCATCACATACCATTAACACAAATGCTATGTATATGTAATACGTAGGCATATATATACAGTGGCAGATCCATGATTTTTACCTAGTGGGGTCACCTTTATGGTAAATTATGACCATAAAGTCGTCCGATGTGTTTTTACTGGGAGAAAACTATGATAAAAAGTTAAAAAAAAGTTTTTAACCTATAAAAATAAAGAAAAACAAGATTTCACTGGGAGGATGGGACCCCACCTTTTACAAGGTGGATCCGCCCATATATATATATATATATATGCTCCTGGATATTTGTATTTTATGTGTAATATATATATGTGTGTGTGTGTGTGAAAAGAAGAAAATTATAGAGAAATAAGTGATCTGAACAAAGAAGAGATAAAGAGAGAGAAAGAGAAGAGAGGGTGGGGAATGGGGATGGGTGGTTAATTGATTGGGTGTGGGACCATCTGGTAATACATAAGATATATAAGGCCATCAGTACCCCATGAAGGGAATCTTTCAAATATTCCACTCCACATCAGCGCCACATCAGCTTTTCTCTCATCCCTCACTCAATCCCTAACAATCCCTAAACACCCGTACCCCATTCCCTAACCCACTCCCTCTCATTTCTCACCTGGGACCCACCTCTCCTCCTCACATTTTCTTCGGGATGAAACGGGATGGGGATCCCGCATCCCATCCCTTCCCGCCGATCCCGCAGATGCCGTAGCCCACCCCGCTCCATCCCGCCCTCCATCCCGCTGGGCTACGGATGGCCTAACTTTTGTTTTTGATGATGAATTACATTCTTGGTCCTTGTGATTTTTAATATAAAATAAAATAAATTATGAAATGACTAACTTACCCTCTTAGTATGTATACTTAACAGATGCATGTTAACAGTGTTAGAATGGAGGGACCAAACACATGTGAAAATGTAAACCATAGGGACGTTTTCCATAATTATTTCAAGTTAGGGACCAAAAGTGCAATTTTATGTAAACCACAGGGACCAATCATGTAATTTACTCTAAATTAAATAAGTATATATAATTAAAACATGCAAATAGACAATAAAAACATAAAGATAAATCAAATATCGCATTATGAAAATTGCGCATCAGGCAATGACGTGCCACAGACTTAACGTGGCGTGAGACACAAGCCTTTGTGCCATGGCGGCTGTGCGGCGAGTTTTTTAGAATAATGGCTAGAATGGTGTATTGGAGATGCATTTCTCTCCATTTGTACAAGGTATTCTCTCGATGGCCTTGGCTTTTTCTCTAAGAACATATTTCAGAATTTTTCCGGTCGAATTCACCGGCAAATTACCGAAAGAAACGTTTATTGGTACCATACTCCGAGGCAACAATTTTTCTTCACAAAACTTGATGACACCATTGCTGCTTAAAAAGCATCCGTCTTTTAATGTTACGAAAGCGGATGGAATTTCACCGGCGATTTCGTCAGGCTTTCCAACAACTGCAACTTCCGTTACAAATGGATGACTTTTTATAACACGTTCGATATCGATTGTGCTAACAATCTCCCCCTTGGTGATGATGCTGTCCGACGCACGATCCTTCATCACTATGTCTCCATTAGGGTTTCTAATCCCGAGGTCACCGGTTTTGTACCAGCCATCTCTAAATGCCTTTTTTGTCCCTTCTAGGTCTTTAAAGTAGCCTAACATTACAAGATTACCCCTAAACACCACTTCTCCGATCGTCTTTCCATCCGACGGTACACTAATCATGGTATCGGAGTTTTTCACGTCAACATCCTCCATTAAAATATTGTGAGTTCCTTCGCGACATATTATCCTCACACGCTCATCGTCACCACTGATTCTCAAAGATCTATCAGTCATGGGCCCGAGAGCTTCAGTCATTCCGTACCCATGGTGAATCTCAAACCCTAAGCTCTCAACTTTCGAAATGATTCCCGACGGCGGCAAAGGGCCTGCAACAATCACATCAACCTTGGTTGGAATGACCCGTTGTTCGCTGCTTTTCAAATTTGCAATCTTGTCTAAAATGACCGGGGCGCCACACAAGTGCGTTACCTTATGGATCACAATCGAATGAAAGATCGCCTCCGCGGTGGCTTCTCTCACGAAAACATTAGTGCCGCCCAATGCCGCCACCACCCACGGGAAACACCATCCGTTGCAACGAAACATGTCAACCGTCCATAAAAAAACCGGCATTTTCTTCATATCATATCTAAATATTACCGCCAACGAGTTAAGATACACCGCTCTATGGCTATACACAACCCCCTTGTTCTTCCCCGTTGACCCCGAAGTAAAACTTATCGAAATAGGATCACATTCATCATTCGGGTGTAATATCTTGAACTCGGGTTTTCCTAAAGAAAGAAGATCATCGTAATTGAGGGTGTTCGAAGGAGCAACGGTGCAGTTTTTTCCGCCAATCACAACCAGCCGCGGTGGTGCTCGTTTTTCCGGCGACTGTAGGTTGAATGCTTCAAGTACAATTTGGATGAATTGGTGATCTACAAAGATGATTTGGGGTTCCAATTGGTGGAGGTTAATTGCTAATGTGGGTGGATCAAGCCTTGTGTTGAGTGCAGAAAGAACTGCACCTGCCATTGGAACCCCAAATTGAAGCTCATAAAGGGCAGGTATGTTTGGGGCCAAAGCTGCAACCTATAAAAATGGGTCAAAACTCAAAAAATGTGGATTTTTGTTATAATTTTTATTTTGTAAATTACATTAAAAATTTAGATAATACAAAAAATGGGTCAAATGATTTAGGCATTTTATTTAATACATCAATTGTTTACTTATTTAATATTGTGAAAATACATGAATAGGATTACTTTTCAAGAGAAATGAGGTTCCAATACATACTCAGGTGAATTAGTCTAAGTTCAGTCGATATATGAGTGATTCGGCAGATTTTGATTCCTATATATCCACCCATATGGTATTTCTGGGCAACCTTCTCAACAACTAAGAGATCCATTCGAGGATCAAAAAAAGAATATATTTATGATAAAGAATATAATTCTAATAATTATATTATAATAAAGAATATAATTATTATAATATAGTAGCATTTTTGAATATATTCAATTCAAAACGACTCGCTTTCTAGATGATCCCTCTAGAAGAAGGCGATGCTAACAATCTTTCTAGTTACTTCGGGTCTTACTGTAACTGGTTTATCTGGAAATATGCGGACCCATATTTTATGACATCCCTTCTCTCCCACTTCACACCTCATGACTGTAACATGCCCCTTCGACGGAATATAGATAGGCATGTCGAGAGGGGGCAAGCAAATTATCCCAAAATATGTGGTACCCTTACAACATCTCGAATGGTTGTTTGAAGAAAGTTTGAAGAAGACTTAGTCAAGACTTGACTATAGGAGTTAATTAATGACTTGAAAAAAAAATTACTTATCAACCAAACCAATTGAGGTTCCTCGCGTCTTTGAAGAAATAGATGTGAGATGCAAAGAAAGAGAAAAAAACATATCATGATTGGACCAATACCTTTTTTATATATTTTTATTTTGTCTTTTACATAGTTTAACTATTGTGGATGCACTTAGACCATGCACACACATGCAAGACTATACTTCTTTCTAAAGTGTCACAGCAGTTTTGCAATAACATCTTTCACACACATGCAAGACCAAACTCTTTTCTAAACTAATAAATTATAATATAAATAATATTAATAATTAATGTTTAAACAAACAAACAAATTAATTAAATTAAAAAATGCTTTTGTTTAATATATCTATTTTGTGAAAGATCTTTCTAATTTAGAAAGATGAGGGTTGTCTTACAAGGCCTTACAAGTCACATGGCATGCCATGTCATCTTGCAAGGGGTCTTGCAAGACGTGTGTGGATGCTCTTAGATTTACCTCCAAAAAAACCATTAAATATATCCGTTTAGATAGGGCTGGCAACGGGTAGTGTATGAGTAGGGTAAGAGTTAATCCGTTATCCAATCCATTTAAAGTAGCGGGTAACAAAACGGGTAATTATCCATCTCATAAAACCCTTATCCATATCCTACCCTACCCATTAAAAATATCGGGTAACGAAACGGGTAATGGACAAATGGTAAAACAAAATTTTATTTTAAACTATAATTGATATCGTTAAATCTCAATATATATAAGTAAAATATAAGCTCATAAATATAGTTACTATTTTATATCTAATATGTATACTAAGCATTTTATTATTTTCAAAGAATAATCATAGTATAATATTAAAAAAATATAAAAATTATAAGACTACATTTTATTATGTAAACTTTTCATTGTATTTATTTCTTGATCCCGTCTTATTTCTCGTTTAATCATCATGAAATCTTTTACTCGAAAAATATAATTAAAAAAGTACATATTAATATACGACAACATTATAAAGCATATTAATAATATATAATTATGTATATAATACACACACACTAATATTTAATTATATATATGTATATATATATATATATATATATATATATATTATCGTAACGGGTAACGGGTAATGGATAACGAACAAGACCGTTTATCCATACCATATCCACTAAAATTTCGGATAAACGGGTAATGGATAAGTGGATAATTGGATAATTTTTTCTTTATCCATACCCTTATCCAACGGGTAACGGGTTTACCCTTACCCATTGCCAGCCCTACGTTTAGACACATTTTATAGGTCCTAGAGACCTAGACGAGATCTAAAAACACGCTCTATATAAGAATGAAAAAATCTTCAATAAATATTATTTTTGTTATTAAAATAAATTGAGTTTAAGAAATACATTTTGGGATCTTAATATATATATATATATATATATTTGTACTAAGCTCTTTCTGACTCCTATTATATACATAAAAAGACATGTTTCATTTATATACTTATTTTTTTAACTACTAATATATTTAAAAAATTAGGCTCTATCTCATGTGGACCTTGGCCCCGTGCCTGACTCCCATCTCTAGGAACGACCTTTCTTGAGAAAAGAAAGAAAATTTTGTCATATATGGTGCGTTTGGTACGCAGACAGTATAAAACAGAACATAACAGATAACATTAAGTGAGAGGACCGATAGGAAACTTTGAAAATAAATATGTAGAGAGAGAAATAATATTTTAATAGATGAATGGAATATTTTAATATTTTAATTAAAGTTGGATTCTCCAAAATGGGGAAGCTGTTGGAGATGAATGTATTTTTTTTTAGGGATTTTGTCTTTTGGTTCTCCATTTTGGAGAAATTATGGAAAAGTCGTTGGAGATGCTCTTAGACATTGGCGGATGCACTCCATGGGGTGTGGGGGGATGAGACCCCATTAAAATGAAAAAAATTGAATTTTTTAGGTTAAAAATATAGAATTTTCAAGTTTATACCTTAATGTCCCCCCCCCCCCCAGTAATTTCTCGTGCGGGACCCCATCAACCAAAAAAATGTTTTGAAATCAACCAAAAAACAAGACTACTCTCGAAATCGACTAAAAAAATCAAAAAAGACCATCGAAATCGACAAAAAAAACTTAAAAATCTACCAAAAAAATCTAAAAAGTCCTTGAAACGTTGGATTTAAGCTAAATATATATCGGACAATTTTACGGATATTTAAGCTACCTTAAAGGGGACCCCAGTAGGATAAAATCCTGGATCCGCCACTGCTCTTAGACTCCCTTAAAGATGACCCCACTAAGGAAAACAATATTTGATCCAGTGGCGAATCCAGGATTTTTACATAGTGGAGTCACCTTTAAGGTAAATTATGACCGTAAAGTCGTCCGATGTGTTTTTACTAGAAGGAAACTATAATAAAAAAGTTAAAAAAATGTTTTTAACTTATAAAAATAAAGAAAACCAAGATTTCACTAGAGGAATAGGACCCACCTTTTACAAGGTGGATCCGCCCCTGATTTGATCCGCCGCTATCCGCGTATCCACTCAATTACTCAATCTATATGTTTTTTTGATAATGTTCATCTAGGCTTTGCCTAGACTACATCCTTGGCAATTTGGAAACAAACAAACAAAGCGGCCGTCTGAGACTAAGTCTGGCCACAGAATGCTGACGTCTGGACTCGAACCCGGGGATGACATTTGTAAAAGACTTGAGGAAAGGGTTGATGATGACTTGATGATTGGAGCAACAACTTGAGGATGGGTTTACTTCTCAAAGGCTTGAGAAAGCTCAAGTCTTTGAAGTAATGGTTGTGAGAGGAAAGTTCAAATCTTTCAAATCTTTGATAGGTCCAACATATATTTTTATTTTTTTATTTTTCTCAAGTCTTTGTGAAAGACTTGATGATTGTCGATGCCTTAGTGGTTGACCACGTACAAAACCAAAAAGTGAAAAAAGTATAGGATAGATGTATCATGTAAACTCGTGATTCTCGTTAGACGTACATTAAAAGATAATGTTTTATGACATGTGATGAAGACAAAGTTAACATGCAGACAAACTGCCGACTGTTTACTTTTTAACGTCTAACTATCTAAGAATATCTTCAACAGATTCTTTATAATAAAACAAATTGTATTTTTATTCTCTATATTACTCTAACAGCTTTTCTATATTGTTATTTAAAATAGAAAAAACTACAAGCATAGAGAATTCTTTAAAACTTACTAGATGAAGAAAAAAAATACTTTTTTATTCACCAATAAGATTGAGTTATAATTATTTTATATAATGTTTTTTTAGGTATTGGAATGATGAATTTAAATAATATTTTAATATATAATTAATGTTGAGTTCTCTAAAATAGAGATCTGTTGGAGATGCTCTAACGTATACGCAAGGCCGTCCCTGGGGAAGGACGGGTCGGGCGCACGCCCAGGGCCCAAAAGAAATAGGGCCCAAAAATTTTAAGTATATACGGTATAATATTAGTTAAAAGAAATTGTAGATAAAAAAGACAAAAAAATTAGTATATAATAGGACCTAAAAAGAATTTATCATTATATTAAGAGCCCAAATATGTATTAATTAATTATATTGGCAATATAATTTATAAAAAGTTAGTTGATTTTTCATTTATTAGTATTGTTTATTATTTATCTAAGTTTTTTTAGTACTTATATTTAAAAACTATTTTTACTTATAAACCTTGATATATACTCCATTACTCATTTTATATAAATTATTATAAAATAAGGGTCCATCTTTTACAGCTCGTCCATGGCCTAAAAAATGTCAGAAACGGGCCCACGTATGCGGGAAGTTATCATTTTCTTTGTTAGATGGTAGTCAACAACCAATAAAGTAAAATACACGTTACGATCAAATATTAGTTGTCAGAAATGACGACTAATTGAACATAAGTTTATATTAAAACTCAAAATTCAAGAAATTCATGGTTAAATGAAACTATTAATTATATTTGGATTATTTGGAATTTTAATTGAAATTCGGGGATTTTAAAATGTAAATCGTGGTCCAAATCGTCAGTTGAAAACTAAGACTGATACGTCAACAAGTTAATAAAGTCTTAATAGATTTTATATTACATGAGAATGACAAGTTCAATTTGATTTCATAAAACCACTAAAATATAATCGACTAATTAAGATCCTATTCAGGTCTACTCATTGATATAGTTTTTTTTTGGATAAGGTTCATCTAGGTTTTGCCTAGACTACATCCTTGGCAATTTGGAAACAAACAAACAAAGCGACCGTCTGAGACTAAGCCTGACCACAGAATGCTGACGTCTGGACTCGAACACGGGGTGGATGGGATATTCCACCACATCCCTCCAAGCCCTTGCCAATTAAGTCCCAACCTCCCTTAATCTATCAAGAATATAAGTCTCACCAAATATAAAAACTATATGAGCTTTATCGTATATAAATATTATATATTTTAATTAAAAAATAGAAATGTCAAGATGTATTGAAAATACAAATTATAATATTTTCAATGGTGTGATAAAAGACAAACATTGTATGTTTATTTATTTATTTATTTATTTATTAATGAAATGGTCCAAAATCGTCTAGATGCACAAAAGATTTGACATTAGAACTCAGTTAGTCAAACTCGGTCTACAGGTTGGACAAATTATTCAGAGGCGGAAGAAGAAATGCAAAATACGATTGATAGAAGAAGAACAATTAGGAATCAAATAGAAATAATGAAAAAAGAGAAAAAAAAGGCCAGGAATAAAAAAATCAAAATAATAATGGAGAATCACGGACAAAAATTGGGAAAATATTTAAAAGAAAAAATATTCAATTAATAGTTAAAATTTTCATTGAAACTTGTTTAAGAATATATATATATATATATCTTAATTATTCATATATATCTATATATATATATAATAAATTCATATATATATATATATATATATATATATATATATATATATATATATATATCAATTTAATAAAACAAAACTACAAATAAATATCAACTAAAAATAATATTGCAAAATATAGTTAGTTATACTTATTTATTAATTGGATAAGTAGTTCGATTGCCAATTCGGTTTTATATTTGGATTTTGGAACACATTCGATACAATTATATTTGGATATCTAATTATGGTCAGTAGGTTTTATTGGATCGATCGGTTCTAACAGGAGCAAATGACTTTATGTACATCTGTATGATCATGATTAGATGAGAAGAGTGTTTTTGGTCAAGGCAGTTACATATTTATACAACAACACACGGTACATCTTATAGAAAAATCTTAAAATAAATTATTGGGACGAATTCAAGCAACCTTATAAGTTATAAGGTTATGAAATAAACTTATTTCACTCATTAATACATTATAAAATGTCTCTGGGAAGTAAATCATCATGTTAATTATCTATAAGATGTTTCTTAAAAATGTTGTAAAAATTAAGTATCATTGTGTCACTAGAGTGAATAACTAGTTTTTGAAAAGAGAGGTTAAATTCCGAAAGATCATAATGAATATATGTAGGATCGAGATCAAAGCATGTAGACCAAATAACGCAAGAATATGTCCAAAACAAGTAGGATCGATGGTCATAATCAAACCCGATTCTCAGCGTATGCGACGGGTCAAGACCAAGACCCACACCACGTTTACGTTTGACTACTAGTTAGGATCAAGATTGAACAAAGTAAAAACTGTTTAAGATAATTTTGTCTAGAAAGAAGATATTTCCAAGAATCAAACTCCATATCCAAGTACATTGCATTTTGTAACATCTAGTTAACCATAGGGGTGCTCAAATTTCCGACCAACCCAACCCAACCCGAGGCAAAGAAACTTAAATCGAGCCAACCCGATGAATAATCGATACTATTTTTGACCAACCCGCATATATTGGGTTGATAACGGGTTAGGCCCAAAACAAACCGACCCAACCCGACAACCCGCGACATCCGTAAAACATTTTCTAATTTTGAATTCTTGTTACTGTCATTTTTGTTATTGTCAAAACAATCTTGTTACTATTGAACATTTATAAACAGACAATTGTTGCCATTTTGTTACTTTAGTAATCTTGTTATTTATTCTTGATACCACATTTATAAACAAAACATTTATAAACAATCTTTTATTAGACGATTTAGTAATCTGTTGAACATTTAGATATTTAGAAACATATAGCAATTTGTTAAGACACGATAACTTAGTTAAATGGTGAAATGATCAATAAAAGTTTCAACCCGACCAACCCAACCCAACCCGAACGGTTTGGCTTGGGTTGGGTTGAGATTTTTCAAACCGCAATGATTGGGTTGGGTTGTTAAAGTGTTTTCAACCCGACCAACCCAACCCATGAGCACCCCTAGTTAACCATGTGCATGCTACCCTATTAAAAATATGCTTCTAGAAGTATGTTGACATTTCTACATTAATTTTATTCCAAGTAAATTTAGGAGTTGACTTTCTTATAATTCCATTGAATTGTCGTTACGAATAAGGTAGATCCATGATTTAGAACCAAACGGAGCACCGAACATAAATATATAAAGTTATTTAAAAATTAATATTAATTTTCTTGGAGTCCAATAACAAATGAAGATAAATATAAATAACAAATTAACAACCACTGTGTTGTGGTGTACTGGTAAAACCTATGGAGATGTAGTGGAAGCTCATCTACCCAGAGTTCAAATCCAGGCACTGCCAAAACCCTTGTGGCCATGGAGGTTCACCTGCGATGACTCCAGGCCATTCGTGGTCGCCCGAGGATTAGTCGGTGCGCGTAAGCTGGCCTGGAAACCCACGGGTACCCAAAAAAAAACCACTGTAAATCTATCTAAAATACACAATGCATCTAATGCTTTTTTTTAACAACAACCAACAAAATTATAAAAGCTTGCAAGCCGCTAGCAGCAGAACAAAAACATTACATGGTTCTGATACAGACAGAAGGGTTACATCTCCATACAATCAGGGTTTTTTTAACTCCCCTTACACCTAGCTAACACCCAACAGAACGACTTCTCCACGTAACAAGTAACAAGAGTTCTCTTTTTATATGTAGTGAATTGTTGTATCTATGGCTTTAAGCAATGGCTAATGACTAAAGCCCATCATTATCTCTTTCAATATTCCATATGGTTAATTACTTATTAGAAATAAACATTTTTTAATATAAAAACGGGAGAATCTGATGTGTATGACAAGTACAATACAGAGGTTGGAAAACTTACAACTTCTCCAGGATTAACACCCAAAAAGGTAAGAGCGGAAGCCAGTTTAATACATCGGTTGCGTGTTTGACTCCAGGTATACACTGTATCACCGTAAATAATAGATGGACTTTTTCTGTAGACGAACGACGCCCTTTCTAGAAAACTAATAGGTGTCAAAGGCACATAATTAGCTTCACATTGATATAAACCATCCATCTCATCCAAGACAATGAATGTTGGTTTGGTCATCTTCTTAAACCATTAGTTGTTTCATTTATAGGCACACCATACTCTTATGAGGTCATGGAGGTGACGTATTAAAAAAAACAAAATGCTTGTGTTATACATAATTTAATAAAAATAAGTGGAGAAATTAAAATAAATAAATAAATAAAAGCGATTATTCTGTAAATAATTTCTTGTTTTTAAACGAATATAATCTATCAGGTTCAAATACATATTTAATATTATGTAAATTAAAGTGATATATTCGAATGGAAATCAGATCAATCATATGTTACTTTCTTGTTTGTTTTTTTTTAAAACGACAATCCGTTAAAAAAGATAGCCAGCAGATATAGAACTACATGGACTCGAGACAGGAAACAGGGGAGGATCGTTTTTCCGACTCCCCTTATTTCTGTGTAACACCCAACTAAAAGAGTTTTCAACGATAAAGTAAAAAAGATCACTAAATCTAGTCGCGGACCTATCAAAAGGAAATTTGTTGCGAAAACCCTATACTAAGAAACAGGTGATCATTATATTTGTAAATAACTTTAAAATTTCGACTGCAAAGTATATAATTACAGAAATTTTTTATATAACATAAGTTATTTTCAATTTCGAAAGTCTTTTGACTTCTAATTTGGGCCACACGCTTAGAATTAAGAAAGGAAAGCATATAATTGAAGCTTGGTAGGGAAATTTCTTGGAAATTATATGTAGTTATGAACTAATAGTTAACTACTTATTTTATCGTACGTGGTGGACGTGTTATAGTGAAGTCAACTATTTATGTGAAAAAAGGAAATACTAGTGGACATAATATATATATATAGAGAGAGAGAGAGAGAGTACTAGAGATGGCCATTTGAGTCCGGATCTGACCCGGCTCGCCAGAAGCCTGAGGCCCGGCCCACCCAAAGCCCGACCCGAGCACAAGCCCTTCGGATATAATCGGGCCAACATTTTGGAGGCTTAGTCGGCCCGACCCAGCCCGAAGTCCGATTGAGGCCCGGACCCAAGCCCGGTCTGACCCGACCCGTTTGCATTTTAAAAAAAGAGCCGGTTTATAACGGTATTATGTCTGTTTTTTTGAGAAAAAATAGTCGTTTTTCTTGTTTTTAAGCATTCCTCACAATATAAATAGGATACTTGGTGTATGGGATCACATACCAAGTTACAAAACGCAATTCTCGCTCAAAATTGTTGATTTCTCGCTACCTCGTGTTCTTTTTTCACACTTCTCAATCTCTCAATTCTTACATCTTTCACTCAAAATGGCCGGCGGTGATGCATCAAACGAACAAATTAGAGAAATTATTGCCAAACACGGATATTTGAGTGACCCAATTACGCATTTTTAGGTGTATTAGATAATTAGAATAACATTTATAAATTAAAAAAAATATTTTTTTTGTGAAGCCCCGGTTTTATAAATGCGTAAGCGGGCCCGGATATTTGTGCTCAAGCTCGGCCCGACCCCGACCAAAGCTCGGACTTTGTAATCGTGTTCCGGCCCGGTTCATCACGAAGCACGGCCTGGCCCGGCTTGGCCCGATTTTTTGGCCACCTCTATGTGAGGCCAATCTGTTTTCGTGAGACCGACGAGACCAAGTTTTTACCTTCACAATGTTTTTGCTGTGAGGTTTCAAGTGTAAAAACTTGGTCTATATTGAGTGTAATGGAGTTGGCAGTATACTGTAATAGTTAAGACATTTTGAGGTCTTGGATTATTTGTACTCTCCTGATTGTTTTGGAGTCTACAGTTCGGTAAATCGTGAAAAGATACGATTAGGCATTGTCATATAACTTATTCAGTTCGGACATACGTACTTTCATGTATAGTATGTTAGGTTTATAAACTGCGCTCGTGTGATGCTAGGCAGGATTATATTGAGTGTAATGGATCCATAGGCATTAGTGTTTGGTAATTACATGGGATAGACGTGTGGTATTAATCGTTATCCCAGTGTGTGTGGGAAACCAAGGAAAGTCATGTGGTAATAAATGTGCATGTGTAATTTCCATTTATAGGTTAAGAGCATAAATCTAGAATCAGTAATGATTCGTAGTGTGGCTCTAGGCGGGATATGATGGCTGAAATATTGTCAGTCATATTCTAGGAATTGGATAAAGGAGCATTAATCTAGAATCAGTAATGATTCGTAGTGTGGCTCTAGGCGGTAAGAAAATGAGTAACCAGGTTTGCTATAACTTGTTTACATTGATTTTGCAAATGTTATTATTGAAACGAATGTTCTCACTAGGCGTTGGCCTAATCGTTTCCTATAATGTTTTCTTACCAGGTTCAGGCTCGGGAAAATAAAGGGTTGTGGGACGAGCGTTTTTGGATTAGCAGTGGTGGCAATTAACAAAGAGGAGATTTTTGGATGGATAGCTTAGATACCTTAATTAATCTGATTATAGTTACATAATTAGATTGATAGGTTATTTGAAGTATCCTGTTTGTAAATATACTCTTGATGGTTAATCCCCTGCTATTTATATAAGTTGAAGTTTTGTTATCATAACCTGTTGTAACTTAAGGTTTAAATTGGCCCGGTTTTTGGGGCGTTACAACTTTGTGTCCACTGAATACCAGCTTGCTGACTTATTCACCAAGGCACTTGATGAGAAAAGATTCCTCTTCTTGGTGAGTAAGTTGGGTATGATAAACATGAGTTGAAACCCTCTGTAAGTGATACTTGATCCTCTTGTATATATGTACATACTTATACTCTTCTGCATGTAAATTCTTTATCACCAAAAGTTCTGTACCCAACAGAGCTTCTGTGGGATTGCTCAGAGCCTCTGACGATCTCCACAGAACCTCTGGTGAGCTTGACCTATGTTCTATGAATTACTTATCTCATCTGACCCAAGCATAGGTCAAGAGGGAGCAGAAGGAGACCGTGAATTGATCCACAGAGGTTGATCATTCAAGGGGGAGCCAAAGAAGAAACGTGATCAATCAAATCCACAAATATATATATGATACAAATCAAATACAAACCATTTATTTGTTGCATCCCTTACAAACCAATGTGCATATATGCATAATCTGAGATGCATATATGCATTATCCCATATGAATGTATGTATATTCTTGCACGTATGCATATGCACATGTATATGCATATTGTTCACATATGCACATTGTGGTTTGTAAGGTGTGCAACAAATGCAAGGTTTGCATTTTACGGAGCCTATATATATATATATATGGGCCTAATCAAATGAGAACTAGATAGTGTGGTAACTGTGAGATCCAATATGAGTCACTCATTTAATTTAATTAATATTGTTATTAAAATAAAATAAAAGGATAACTTGGTAAATTGACAATTCAGATTTTTAATCAATTCCTTATTTGACTCGTTCCAATTCGACTCATCCCAATCCTAAGGTTACTTACTATAAATGATTTCAATTTACCCTAAATTAGGTTGAAATCGTCTGCCTCCCACCATCTATGGGGAACAACTCCTCCCCCACGGCCACTCACCATCTCCGTCGAACCAACCCCTCCCTTCACCTCCGACACCACCATCCGCCTCCTGTTACCGACACCACCATTCGTTTTTTCTATTTTCATCTTGCTACCACCACCACCATCTGCCTCCTGCTACCACCACCACCACCGTACCTTGAGGATGTAACCGAACGAGACTGCAACTTTGGCAGCTAAAGAGAAACAACGGACTGCAACAAGCTGAATCATCTATGGCTTGTCTTTTTCAAAATGGAGACCGAAGAGGAACCTATAACAAGCTTCGACCTTCAATATCCAATCCACAACCTCTTTTCAAGCACCAAAAACACAAGGATCTGTTAAAGTACAAAGGGTTTGTTGTTCTTCTTTGTCAAAAAAGAAGACGAGATCTTCATCTTCCTAAAACGAATCTTGTTGGTGGTACAAGTGGGAAGATAGAGATTAGAAAAATTTGTGAGTTCTTCATCTTCCTAAAACAAATCGTCCATGGGTCCTTGAATTCTTCCACTCTGTTTGTTTCCCTCTCTAAAAGCTTCAGTCTCTCTCTGTATACAAATAGGTTTAGAGGCTGAGTATTATGTATGTATATATCAAACAGAGAGTCAGAGATAGAGAGAAATAGGGTTTTTAGGTATTTTTATACCATAATTGGTATCACAGTGGGCCACAGTGGTATCACAGTATGCATCATAATGCATCTTGTATATATTTTGGGTATCACACCAAGGATCATTTGTATTCATCTTCTTTTAATGGTATCGATGTTTTTAGGTATCACATTATGCATCTTGTTTTTACCTAGTGTTCACGGGAATAAGGTTCATCGTGGGTATCACAGTGTAACACAATGTACTTCGGGTATCACAATCATGATCGTTTGTATGTATCTTTTTTAAGGTGTCGCTTTTCTAGGCATCACATTATGATTTCACCGGAATACAGTTCACCGGAGGCCGAAGAGATGAGAAGATTTTTAAAATACCTAAAATACCCTTTAAATAAATTTTCAGTCAAAATTACCAAAATTTATAATTTCCTAATTTATCCTTTAATATGTGGCTCACATTGAATCTCACAGTTATCACAAATAACCGAGTTCTCTTTTAAATGGCCCCATATATATATATATATATATATATATATATATAGAGAGAGAGAGAGAGAGAGAGAGAGAGATGTTCAAATGAGTTGTACTAAAATGTATGAGAAGTAAATAAATGATTATAACCTTTTATCTGGACAACATTTACAACTATGACTGTGAATCACCGGATAATTACTCGCATGATCTATAGAAGATAGAGGGGTGGTTTCGTAAATTTTACAAATATACGACAAACAAGTTCGTATGTGAACCCGCATGATTCACATTTGAACTATATGTTCATATGTGAACCGGTTGATTAGTTCACACGTGAACTAATTTACTAATTCACATATGAACAAATGGGTTCATATGTGAAGTATATGGGTTCACATATGAATATATAGTTCGTATGTGAATCACACAGGTTCACATATGAATTTGTTTGTCATCTATTTGTAGAAGTTACGAAACCATTCATCTATTTTTTGCATAACCTCAATTTTTGACTAGGCAAAGCCAAAATTCTTGACCAGTCAAAGTTGCAATTTTTGACCGCTCAAATACGATCTTGATCGTATAAAAGACTAAGATTAGTTCTCTACTTCTTATATATTTAACACATCTGACTAACCTATGACTATATATATAGTTAGCAAAAAGAGGAGAGAAAACAATGAAATATGCATGATTAAATTAAAGATCATTTAATAAAAGACATTAGATCAAATGAGGTGGATAACTATGATTAGTTTTCACGTTTAAAGTATTTGTGGTTCCTTTTTTAACAATCATTTATGTATGCGGGTGAGCATCGGAACTGGTTACTCGTTTTTGGAACCGAAACCGCTCTGGAACCGGAACCGCCGATTCCATGAAATTTAGGCAGATACCCGGTTATGCTCACCCCTAATGCACACACACAAATGATCTCAATGTATTGGTTCGTCTTTATATATATATATATATAGTTACAATTTAGAGTAAACTACGATTTTCGTCCATATGGTTTGAGGCTTATAACGATTTTCATCCCTGGTCTTTAAAAATTGTTTTTTTGTCCCTATGATTTTCATATTGTTTCCATTTTAGTTCCTCCATCCAAATCTGTTAAATATAGGTGCTAAAAATCTAAAAAGAGAGATTTGAGAAATTACATATTTAGTCCTTGTGGTATATGTATTTATCCTTAAACTTCATTTATTAGTTTATCTTTCTTTCTTATATTTTAACGCTATATATATATATATACATATAGAGGTAGGATCAAACGAGAACACTAACTATTTAAAAGAACATGAGAAAAAACAAAATCATTAGTGAATTTACATTAACGCGCAAAAAAGCCACGCGGACCGGAAGTCGCAGCCAAACTCCTTTTTTCATGCGTTAATGTAAAATCACTAATGATTTTGTTAGTTCTCGTGTTTTTTTAAATAGATATTGTTCTCGTTTAAGTTTGACTCAGTATAGAGGTGGGTTCAAACGAGAATACTAACTATTTAAGAAAACACGAGAACGACCGCCCATGTACAAAATCATACATGATTCATGTACAAAATTATATATGATTCACGCGACTTACCCCGCGACTTTTATGTCGCGGCCAAACTCGCTTGCGTCCAGTTTTTTACAGTTAGTGTAAAATCACATATGATTTAGTACATGAGTGACCGTTCTCGTGTTTTCTTAAATAGTTAGCGTTCTCATTTGAACTTTACTCGTATAATATATGTATAATATTTATATTGATTTAGTTAATCTTTTTTTTATCTATTTTAAATTACCAACTGAATAAGTTTAATAGAATTTGAGAAAATATAGTTTTATCTTATACCAAACGGTTGTTTTTTTACTTTATTAAATGCATTTTACTCCCACTATTTCATATTTTCATTTAAATCTTAATTTTATTGATTAATCAAGTTTTTTTTTAATATTTAAACTGAAAACAAATATATATACTATATATATATATATGTGTGTGTGTATAGTGTTAAAGTATAATAAAGATAGAAAAAGTGATAAGTGAAATTTAAGGATAAATATAATAAACTCTGTATGCCACAAGGACTAAATAAGTAATTTCTCAAATATTTTTAACACCTATATTTAACAGAGTTGGATGGAGGGACAAAAATAGAAGCAAAATGGAAATCATAGGAATGAAAAAAACAGTTTTTAAAGATCAAGGACGAAAATTGTTATAAACGTCAAACCATAAGGACGAAAATCATAGTTTACTCTATAATTTAAGATGTTTCATATAGTTTATTTTACAATGTATTTGTTTTATAATATAAAACTTTTACATGTATTTTTTTGTTCTACAATATAAACAAAAGATTTCACATGTATTTCTGCACAATATAAACAATGGGGGAGGCAGCTTTGGGCCAGGGTGATCATGAGCTCACACTCAAACTTTCTAAAAAGTTCCTTTGAATAGTTGGTATTAGTAGCCATTTTTAGTTTCTCCCCTCCCCCCCCCCCCCCCCCCCCCTTCTCTCACTTTATATGTTTGATGGTTTTTTTCTCAAAAGTTTTTTTTATATCTTTTTATTATTATTATCATTTTTATTAATATATATTTATACTATATTATAAAACATTTATGAAAAACTTTTAAAAATAATCCTTAAAGCCTTATGTACTGCTATTTAATGTTGATTACTTAAAATCTCTTAAAAACAATTCACAAAGCTTTATGTACCACTGTTAATGCTAACTACTTAATTAGTCATTATCTCTAACTCCTTCCTTTTAGTCCTTATCTCTAACTTCTTCCTTTTAGTCCTTATCCCTAACTCCCTACAAATTCTCAAATGGTAAAGCTCTAAAAAAGCATCAGTCTTTAATCCTTATTAGTTACCTAATTAATCTCTTAACCCCTTTCAAATCCTTAAATGATGCAGCGGGGGTTTACGGAAGGATCGACAAGCGTCTAAACCCTTTAACGGGTGAGAATTACTAAACGTAAACTCGGAAAATTAAGAGAAAACTCTTAAAAAGAACTCTTATTAATTGCTAAAACTTCCTTAACAATTAAACCTAATAATCCTATTTATAATCTAAACTAAGAAAAAAGATAAATACGAAAACTAAGCTTAATCCTAATCTTATTTAAAGGGATAATTAAAAGAATAAAAAGAAAATATGATAATAAAAATACTCAAAGACAATTGGAATTGAAATCAAATTAGTGAGTTTGGTGGGTGGTGACGTGGCTTACGAAAAACAAGTATGGGAAAGCAATATGGGTTATGACGGTGGCTTTGGCAAGAAACAGTCTCTTGCGCGGGGTGTGGCGTGGTTTAGGCCGCGTGGTTGCATGCGCCACTTCTTTTCTTGATTTTTGTTTCACTTTTGATTCTCGCTGCCATTTCCTCTACAACTTAATTGTGTGATTCTTAATTTGTTTCTTTTTTGATGCCAAATTACGAGTCTCATTCGAGCTCGTTTTTCTTTTCGAGCTCGTCTCTCTATTTCCCAATTATTTGTGAAAACGCTTATTAACTCTCGAATTCTCCCTGTATCATTAAATCATGAACCCCTCAAAAAACGTCATTCTTTATACAAATTTAAAAAAAATATATTATAATTTTCTCAAAACTACACAAAACCGTTTTATAAAATCGACAATGATAAAAAGTAAAACAAAAATTAAAATCAAGATATATCGTGCTGCATTGCGCGAGTACCCTTCTAGTATATATATATAGAGAGGGATAATAATTTGTAAACCTCTAAATGTGTGTAGACTTTATAAACTTTGGATTTCATATGTTTTCTTGATGAAATTGTTTCATGAAACTGTTTAGTTTGATGAAAGTGTTTCATATCATTCATTTCTTGATAAAATTGTTTCATATATTTGTGTTTTTTTATGTAAAAACGAAAAAGTTTCATCAAACTGAGAAAATATATGAAACAGGTTCATAGGATTGAAAAAATATATATGAAACTACATAAAGAACACAAATATATGAAATGAATGATATGAAATAATTTCATCAAAATAAACAATTTCATGAAAAAAAATTCATTAAGAAAACCTATGAAATCCAAAGTTTACACGAAAAAAAGTTTACAAAATAGTGGACATATATATATAAATATATAGGGGTGGGTTCAAATGAAAACTTAATTTTCATTGTGCACGTGAGGACCAATATTAGCTATTGATCAAAATTTAGAAAACTAATCAATGGTTAAAACTTAATGAAATCAATTGAGAAGTGATTAAGAACAAATCTGGAAATTTGAATCAGTACCTGCCATGTTTGACTTTTTATTTTCTTTTTTAATTAAAAAACTTTTACCCCTTAAAGTTTAAAATAAATTATCTTAAAAATTACTAATATTTTAATCAAACAAATTACATCAAAAAACGAGAATTTCGTGCTATTCGATATGACATCCATCTCAATAAAGTTTTTTCTTCATTTTAACCGTTTTTACGTGAAATGTTATGTATGTGTTATATTCATTATGAATATGTATGCACGTTTCCTGGTATCCATATTCAATATGAATAACAAAGGGGAACGTTCATTCATTATTCATGACGAATAATACAATATTCAAAATGAATAATACAACATTCAGGATGAATAATACACGAATTCATGATTCATGTATTATTCATCATGAATCGTGTATTATTCACCTTGAATGCTGTATTATTCATCCTGAATGATACATTATTCACGATGAATAACATATGAATCACCCGTGAAGGTGTGGACACATGACACACTCTCTTTTGTTCTCCGATTCACAACCGAAACTTGGTTTTATTCATTAAGAATATGTATGCACATCTCCAGGTGTCCACATTCAGTATGAATATAAAAGATGAACATTCATTCACTATTCATGATGAATAATACAATATTCAGGATGAATTATACAACATTCAAGATGAATAATACACAAATTCATGAATCGTGTATTATTCACCCTGAATGATGTAATATTCATACTGAATGATACATTATTCATGATGAATAATACATGAGTGACCCGTCAAGGTGTGGAGACGTGACGCACTCTCTTTTGTTCCTCGGTTCACAACCGAAACTTGATAGGTTCCCGATTCATCTCGATGAGTGTTGGGTTATGGTAATGAAGAACACGATGCCTTACGACGTTGAAGAAAGTGTTGTAGAAGGTGATGTCGAGTTACGGACTTACGGTGTCGAGATGTTGTACACACTTGAACGTACATAAATATTTATAATGAATATAACACATGACATTTGATGAAAAAATGGTTAAAACAACAAAAAAGACTATATCGAGATGGATATCATATCGAAGAGCACGAAATTCTCGTTTTTTTGGTGTAAATTGTTTGATTAAAATATTAGTAATTTTTAAGATAATTTATTTTAAACTTTAAGGAGGGTAAAAGTTTTAAATTAAAAAAAGAAAATAAAAAGTCAAACATAGTAGACGTGAGTTTAAATTATCTTTTTTACACCTAATCACCTTAATTAATATTTCTAATTAAAAACTCTATTTAATAAGAGTTGATGTATCATTAGAGATTGAGTGACCGAGATTTGTCCTCACGTGCAGAATGAAATTAAGTTTTCATTTGAACTTTCCAATATATATATATATATATATATATATAGGGTGGTTCATTTGTTAACCTCCCATTTTGTATTAACTTTATTAACTTCATCTTAGCCATTCATTTTCTTGTTAATGGTTGAGATTAAAACCATTTATTAATTAATTAAGAAATTAAGTCGTGTAATTAATTCTTCCATTGAACACAAATGAAGAGGGTAATTTTGGAATTTGACACAACCTACTTTTTACCATTAATTAAGTCATGTAATTAATGATGAACATATTGTTCCTATGTTCAATCTAATGTTCCTAATTGTTCAATTATATGTTCATATTGGTTCAATTATATGTTCATATTTGTTCAACTACATGCAAACAACATATTGTTCATATATGAGCAACTATATGTTCATTCATGTTCGATTACTCCGAAATTGCATGGTGTTATTAGTTAATTACTATTCCATTTAGAGCATGTAATATTGATGTCACATCATGTATGATGTGCAAATATTAAGGCTATTGATGAACAAGGATGAAATATAAGTGAACCTATATGAACAATATATAGTTGTTATATTTGTTCATGTTCAAATGAACATCTACGTCTACTCTCTCTTCAACGTCGTTGAAAACATCTTGATCACTCATGTTCATGATGCAACAATAGTAATTAAAACACTAATTTGATAGAAAAGACTACAAAATATTTGAGAAAATAATAATATAGCTAGAATCAAAGAGATTTTGATTTTTGTAACTCCCTTAATAAATCAATGTAATAAAAGAAAAACATGGAATTCCATCCATGCCCCTATTTAATGGTTATATATAAATTTGAAACCACCAACTAAAATGAGTTTCTATTGGTTGAATGAAGTTAATAAAGTTAACACAAAATAAAATGTTAACAAATGAACTCAACCCTAAATATATATATATATATATATATATTTATTTATATATATAGGGGAGGGATCATTTGAAAACCTCCCTTAAATTGCAAACATTACAAACCATCCTCAACCAATCAGATTTTTTCTTGCCTCTTTTTATTTAAATAATTATAAGGGGTAGTGTAGTGTTTTTGTTTCATCCGATTAATTATGGAAACTGCATATGATGTTAATTATTTTTTATAATAAAACTGGATTTGCTAAAGATTCCTATAATTTTGGAAACTAAGATTATCATTATCTTTTCGGTTATTGTAATCGAAGTTTTTGCAAATATTTTTATGAAACAAAAGCATTTGCTGCATCATGATGAGGGTGATTTGCAGAAAAAACCTTCATGCACAGGTATTTGGTTCCGATGTTAAATAACCATTTTCGTAATTTTATGCTTCTGTTCTTGCTTGTGTTGAAATTCCGATGTGAACTAACTGTTTGTATGCTTCTGTTGCTTCTCGTTTGTATGGGTGATTTGTCAATTTTTTTGCAGAACTTAAAGTTCTTTTTAATGGGTTGATGATGATAAAATTAAGATATTTACTATATAAATATTGCGTTTGTATGCTTCTGTTGCTTCTCCTTTTGTATGGAATTATTTGTGGAATTTTTGGAGAAATTAAAGTGCTTTTAATGGGATGATGGTGAAAAAAACTAAGATATTTACTATATAAATATTGCGTTTGTATGCTTCTGTTGCTTCTCCTTTTGTATGGGATGATTTGTGGAATTTTTGCAGAAGTTAAAGTGCTTTTTAATGGGATGATGATGAAAAAATTAAAACACGTTTCATTAAAACATGTTTCATCACACATATCATTTTCATCGAAACGGGTTTCAGCGAAACAGGTTTCATCAAAACAGGTTTCATCAAATCAAACCAGGTTCATCAAAACAGGTTGTGTCATCAGGTTTCACCAAATCAATTTACATCAAAACAGATTTCATCAAATTAAATCAGGTTCATCAAAAACAAGTTTCATCAGGTTTTAACACATCAGGTTGATCATCATACTAGTTTTATCATAAAGTTGAAACAAAAAAAACACCAAGCCATATACAAACCCTAATCTTCGTATATGTCAAGTGCCTTAGGACTTGCTGTTTTTAACTTTGATTCATGTTCCGTTTTTATGTCTAAAAAGCACCTGCTGAATTAAATAGAAGTGGAGAGATTTTAGGCTCCTGAAATGGTGGACACGATATATTGTTTCTTCATTTTAACAAACTTTCCATCATTAAATCAGATGACAAAAGTACCAATTTACCCTTTACTGAATTTCTGGTTAATTAAAATAATTATTTTAATTTCATTATTACCAAATTTAGACCAATTTAATCTAAGCCATTAATTATACTAATCTATGGTGATAAGGTGGGTTTCATTGTTTGCAAATTAATAATGGTTTGCATTTGAAACCACCTCTATATATATATATACACTGAAGTTGTAGCTTATTAAAAATTATAATTTAGCTATTGTAGTTATTGGACTATCGTTTGATTCAAGAACCAAAATCGTGAAAAGTTGCACAATCTCAAGCGTTTTATTAGTAAAAATATCAATTATATATTTAGAGAAAACTTTTTAATGTATTAATTATATAAATTAGCTACACACACTTATGTTTTTGATGGATCACTTAATCAATCTAAGATTTTTATATATTTATATTTATATATTATATTAGAGCATCTCCAACAGCTTCCTCATTTTGGAGAAAATAAAGAATATGAAGATTTTGGGTTGTTTTATTGCTCTAACAGCTTCCCCAAAACTATATCCAAAATGAAGAAAGTAGGAGAGAGAAGAAGTTTTTCTCTAAATATGAAGTTAACCCAAAAAATGATTACTTAGTGAGAGCACCGATAGAAATCTTTGAAAAATAATATTTAGAGAGAGAAATAATATTTTAATAGATAAATACAATATTTTAGTATTATAATCATTGGTTTTCCTCTAAAATGGGGAATCTGTTGGAGATGGATGTAATTTTTTTAAGGATTTTAACTTTTGGTTATTCATTTTGAAAAAATTATGGAGAAGTTGTTGAAGATGCTCTTAATATATTTTAAAATGAGTCTTTCATTAAAATACCCCAAGTTTGACATTGACTTACCAAAATACCTCCAAAAATGAAAAGTTTACCAAAATGCCATTTTTTTCCGCGAAGGGAGCCCGCTATCGCGGGCAGGGACCAATTGTGAAATTTTTTGCAAGATATATTTACACTTTCAGTCCCAGGCCCGCAAACGAGGCCCGTGATGGGGACTGAAAGTGTAAATAATCTTGCAAAAATTTTCACAATTGGTCCCTGCCCGCTATAGAGGGCTCCCTCCGCGGAAAAAATGGCATTTTGGTAAACTTTTCATTTTTTAGGGTATTTTGGTAAGTCAATTTCAAACTTGAGGTATTTTAATTAATTTCTCTTTTAAAAGAATTATATTTAAGTGGATCACCATGATCAAAGACCCTACCTCCATACTTGAACGTGAATATACACATACAAAGCAATACTTTAATTTATAATATTAGATTGAAAAAACAAAAATGAATACCTTGAGATTGGTGTAATGTGTTTGTAAAACATTTTGTGGGTCTATTCAATTATATCCCTATGTATGTATGCATGTAATATGAATAAATGTGAAAAGGCTTTAATGTCCACCATCTCTATGTCATGCTTTATGTTTTTTGAAAATAATTTAATTCAACTTGAACACTAAAAAGAAAACTTTTATCAATTAATTGAATTTAAAAAAATTGGAATAAATTTAAATCGTTTATTCAATGTTTATCCGATAAATGCTTATCCAGTAATAGTCAAGATTTTCATTTGACTTAACGAGGAAAGCTTTAGTCCATCAAAGCGACATTGTATGCAACATTTTTAACAGGTAAGCGTTTATCGGATATGAGTCGACAATCTCACTTACCGGATAAGACTCTCGGTCTTTGTCATCGATCTTACATGGTAAGATTATCAATCTTTGTCATGTTTATTCAATAAGATAAAGTAAGCCAATAAACAATTACCGGGTAATCATTTAGTAAACGCCCTAATTGAATGATTAAGTTTAAGTCCAAAATGAACTATTCCATAGCGTGTTAAGGAAAAGGGAAAAGTTCAAAGAAAACAAAATAGAGTGAACAAAATGAACTATTCTATTTTAAATGATTTAAGTTTAAGTCCCTTATATAACTATTTTTTTAATGAATAAACTATTAAATTTTCTTATTTTGACTGATTAAGTCCATAATCTAATTTTTCGAATGAAAAAACCATTAAACTTTCTTATTTTGAATGATTAAGTCCCTAACAGTTTTTTGAATATTGAATAAATAAATTATTCTAAAAATTGGTTACCTGTATCCTTTTTTAAAGCTATCTATAACTCACTAGGAAAGTTTTAAAGTAAAATCAAACCTAAATAAATTATTACCGTTCTCAAATCCTACACCATTAAAACCTCTTGCAAATAACGGTATCGTTCCTAGCTCCTCGCCACTCTCCATTGCCCGAACGATGTCCAAAGACAACTTAGGGGCCGTTTACCTAATCACTTACCCGGGTAAGTGCTTACCGGTAAAATTCAACACTATTATCTACTTCGCGGTAAGATTTTAGTCCACTAAAATGGCATTGTATGCAACAATTTATTCGGTAAGTGCTAAGAGTCGTCGCACTCACTTGTCGGGTAAGACTCTCAGTCTTTGCTTTCGACTCTCAGTCCTAGCTTCCGCTCTTACCGGGTAAGATTCTTGGTGCTTGCCATATTCATCCGGTAAGCTAATGTGACTTGGTAAGCACTTACTCGGGTAAGCGTTTTGTAAACGGCCCCTTAATCAATTAAAATAAGAAAATTAATTAGAACTTGTCAATTTCCATCTTCTACAAGAGTATTAGAGTACGGCCCAACATGCAGACTTGTTTATCTTCTTTTGTATTTTTTTTTTGCTGCAAGGTGTTAGTGGTTGTTGAAGCTGCACTGCAAACGATAAATCTTATTAGTTGTACATAAATTATGATATTTTAACTAAAATATTTTGTATATATCTATATATATAAGCTCTGTAAAATGCAAACCTTACATTTGTTGCACATCTTACAAACTACAGTGTGCATATGTGCAGAACCAGTGTACATATATGAACAATGTGCATATGCATACATGCAAGAATATCATTCATATGAAAATGCCCCCATTAGAGTTGCTTCTATCAAATCCATATTGCGTTCTAGATCCTCTGGCATGTATCTTTTGCATGATGCTTAGAAGAAATCTGTTGGGTTCAATTTTGTTGTATTCAAGGTCTAGGGGTTGAATTGTAACTTTTTTAATCTCTTGTATTTAGAATTATTGTCTATACCTCTTCTAGAGATAAGTTTCAAATTCATGCCGAGATCGATGTAGGCAACAAAATCAGTGAATGGCATGCTAATGGTTGCGGTAATTGAACCAAATTCCATTCTGCGAACCAAACTTCTCCTAATAATCTTCCATAAATATTTAAATCGTAATAAATGAACATTCATCATTTCTATAAATATCTTAATTAATTGGTTTGTATGATTTATATTTGATTTATTTTTTTTATATATATATATATATATATATATAGGGAGAGGTTAAAATGAGAAGTGCTAAATATTTGAGAAATAAAGAAGTGATCTTAGCCATTCATTCGATCAAGTTCGACGGCTTTGATCGAGAAGCAGCGGATAATTCATCGCGTGATCTGCGCGTGGTCTACACAAGATAGATGGGTAGTTTCGTAAAAAATACGTGAGACGAGTTCATATATGAACCTTTGTGTTTATATATGAACCTTTGTAATTCACATATAAACTCTTTTTAACCAATTCATATATGAACCAGTTAATTTGTTCATATGAGAATTAGTTAAAACAAATTCATATATGAATCACAAAGGTTCATATATGAACACAAAGGTTCATATATGAATCAGTTAATTAGTTTCATATATGAATCACAAAGGTTCATATATGAATCAATTAATTGGTTCAACCGATTCATATATGAACCTACAGTTAATTAGTTTCATATATGAATCACAAATTTCATATATGAATTAGTTATAAAGAGTTCATAGTTCATATGTGAATCACACAGATTCATATATGAACTCGTCCCGTGTTTTTTATAAAAGTTACGAAATTGCCCTTCTATTTTTGGAACAACAGTAACTTTTGACCAGTCAAAGCCGCAATTTTTGATCAGTCAAAGCCGCAACTTTTGATCAATTATAACCGATCTTGACCGAATAAATGGTCAAGATTACTTCTCTACTTCTCAAATATTTAGCACTTCTCATTTGAACATAAAGTTATATATATATATAGAGAGAGAGAGGAAGACTATTTTGCAATGCTCAAAAAGATTAAAACCCTTGCAACCCATGGAAAATATGATGAGTCATTATAGATAAACATATATAACTTATCATGACTCATTTCAACGTGTATTGATAACAAAGAAGACTTAAAAAATACGAGTTTTTAGAAAAACAAACATATAAACCTTTTCACATTTAAAAAATGGGTTATTCTAAACCCACCTCCTCCAACTTTGTACACCCTTTCCCCTCACATTCCACAATTTTTTATTTTTTTATTTAAAAGTTACATTTCATACTCCTATACTTATTTAGTTAATTTACTTTATACCTTTTAGTTTTTCTATTTTTCATTTTACACTTTTATTATATTAACACATATAATCGTATGTTAATTAAAATACGTTAAAAAATACTTTTTAATTTTAGCAAGTTACATCATTATAATTGTCTCGTCGATACCTTCGAAATGAACCCAATATTAAATATTTTTTGATATTTGACCGATTAAATTTATGTAACCAAACTTAATATCTATATTATATTATAAATTATTTTACAAAAACTCTTTAATTAACTTATTAATACATATTTCTTAAATTTGTTACATGTTACCTACGACATCTTCAAATCTAAATAATCATAAACATAATTAAAATTTTAATTAAATAAATATACCAAAAAACAAACAATTTTTCTTTTAAATTTGAGATATATATTTTTATAATTTTTAATTGGTTTTTCAAATTTTTTATTACGTGTATACTTACATGAGTATGTTAGGCCATCCGTACCCATACCCTCAAACCCTTTTGCCACCTCAGCATCACATCAGCTTTTCTCCTTACCCTCTACTTACCCTAAAGTGGAGTACCCATACCCTCAAACCATCTTGCCACCTTATTTTTTTTATTTCTTTTATTTATACATTTAATTATTTAACAAAATAAAAATATTTATATATTTTTTAATAAATAAAAATAAGATAAATAATAAAAATAAAAATTCATATAATTCATTAAAAATAAAAATTACAAAATACAAAACGCTAAAAATAATGATATTTTCTAATAATTGTTGTTCTCGCTAAAGTAGCCCTCAAAACTTCTCCCGAAAGGTGATCATGCGGGGATATGTAGAACTCGAAGTCTTCTTTAAAGCATTTTTGTCGTTCGAGTGCCAACTTCTCTCGTTCGAGGTCGAGTTTTTTCATTTTATACTCCATCGTACCATCAAGATGCTCGTTGAACGAGTTTATGGTCGTCAAGAGTTTTGAAACATTTTCGCCCGAATTTGAGAGAGTTTGAGAGAGTTTGAGAGAATTTGAGAGAATTTGAGAGATTTTGGTGTGAAAAAATAAGAGGTTTGGGTTAATATATATAGTGTGATTAAATTGAAAAAAAATTAAAAAATAAAATAAAGTTACATATAGCCGTTGGAGTTATTATTTTCAAAATTTAAAAAAAAACAAAAAAAAAAACAAACCATCGGGATCAATCGGGTTGGGGAACTCGGGGCTGAAAGCCCGCTGTGAGCCCGAGCCCCCCCGTACCCATTCCCGCTGGAACCCGTAGCCAGCCCGAGCCCTAACCCGCCTCCGCTACGGATGACCTTAATGCCAAACATCTGTTATATTGTAAATTATTTATTAGTTTATTATATGTCATATATATACTACATACAAATATTTTTTCTTATATATGTGAATGTTTTTAAATAAATATGTTAATAATTTTTTAAATAAAATTTGCGAGTAAAAATATCTTAAATCAATATTTTTTTTAAATAAAATATTTGAATCACAATTAAATTTAAGTGAATTACACTTTTGGATCATGTAATTTGTTCAAATAATAATTTACCCATTTTAACTTAGACATTAAGTGTTATGAAATTGAAAAGTTATGGACCACTAATCTAGATGATTTATTTTAAAACCAAATTCAAAATTTACGGAACCCATAGAGACTACTAGTGTAATTCACTCTTAAAATTATTTAGAGTAAACTACACTTTTGGTCCCTGTGTTTTGGTGTTTATAACACATTTGGTCCCTACAGTTTAAAAATTACAATTTAGCCACTACAATTAGCCATTCGGTCTGGATTTGGTCCCTCTGACAAACGTCCGTCCAATGTCAGACGTTAGGGGCAACCATGTGAGATGCACATGAGGGTAAATCAGTTTTTTTCCCTCACAGGGACCAAATCCAACATGGATGAACTTTTCGGCAATATAAACCCAGTTTTCGGCGAGAACCCAGAAACCGGCGAGATCTCGATTTTCCGATAATACCCCAAACTCATTGATTTCTCGATGTTTTTTAAATCTAAAAGTTGTAAGATGCTCGGTTTCTCTACACGAACTGATCTGTGATGGTTAGATCAAACAAATCTCAAAAAAATAAAAATCAATCTCAAAAAAATTGATTTCCCACACCAACCCTCAAAAACCTGCAACTTCCATCTTCTCCCCTACCTCCAAAAACCTGCAACTCTTTCTCTCCTCACCCACCCATCAAATATATGAATCCCATTTTTTTTATGCAAACACTAAAAACTTGAACAGATCTTGGCTGCAACACTGCCCACAAGCCTCGATTGAAAATAAAAGCAAAGAGATGGATCGAAAGCAGTACCGAAAGCGATATTTGATGAACAAAACGTTTCCCACAAACCTATGCTCGGAAAAATTAAATGCAGAAATAAATCGTCACAGCCTCGATTGAAAATAAAAGCAAAGAGATGGATCGAAAGCAATACCGAAAGCGATTTGATGAACAAAACGTTGATTGTTCAGAAAAGCAAGCTGATGATGATGATGATGCTTATCCATTTCTTTTTCTAGACAAATTTTGCACACCAAAACCCAAGTTCCTCAAGGTAATGGTATAAGGGTTTTGATGTGAAAAATTGTATAAAAAAAGAAGAGGAAGATGGTAATTGTATAAGGGTTTTCATCGGTTGCATTTGGGTCATCAAGGAAGGGGTTATGATCGCCGAAGGTGGGTTGTGACCACCGGAGAAGAAAAGGAGAGCGGAGGTGGTGGGTGAGGGTTTGAGACACACACACACAGACACATACGTGTGTATATGTATATATATATATAGAGTAAACTACACTTTTGGTCCCTGTGGTTTAGTGTTTATCTTAGCCTTTGGTGGTGTGGTGGAGAGTGGTGGTGGTGGTGGTGGAGGGAGTGAGTTGGGGAAGAAGAAGATAGGAGAGAGAAGGAGAGTAGGGGTGGGGTGGGTTTGAGTAAACGTCCACATTTGGTCCTTGGGAGGTAAAAAGACGGATTTACCCTCATGTGCATCTCACATGGTTGCCCTTAACGTCTGACAGCTGACGGACGTTGGTCAGAGGGACCAAATCCGGACCGAATGGCTAATTGTAGTGGCTAAAGTGTAATTTTTAAACTGTAGGGACCAAATGTGTTATAAACACCAAAACACAGGGACCAAAAGTGTAGTTTACTCAATTATTTAACTAAATATTCCCTAAAAATATCTTAAAGTAGTATCATATCTCTTAAAATAATGCTTGTAGATGAAGGTTCAATGTATCTAACTAACTTTCCTAATTTAATTCAAATTTTTTTGTAAATAAAATAAAATTAGTGTTAGTAAGGCATCGTTTAGCAAAAACAAATTAACTTATAAGATAACTTATTTTTTAGTACACGTTTAGATGAATATAAGCTAGTTTATAAACTAGCTTTTTTGATAAACTAGTTAGAATAATATTTGAGTAGCTTTTTATGAGATTTTCCAATTATACTTCGTTAATATTCAACATTATTTATTAACTATTATATATGAATAATTATTAGTTATTAAATTTTAATTATATATTAAACTTAATATAAAATGATAAAAGATTTATGTTATTGGTGGGTTTGAATAAAATAATTATTTCTCTCTCCTATTTAGAGAATTATAGAGGGTTCTCTTTATTTAGAAACATTTCTATAAATCTCTATTTTAGAAAATAAGATAACAATGTTGTTGAAGAAGAATAGCAAACAAAAACCTTTTTTTTTTCTATTTTAGCAATGTTGTTGGAGATGCTCTATTTCAAATCAAATTATTAAAACGTTCGACACACACACACACACATACATATATATATATATATATATATATATATATATATATATATCGAATTCCTTAACGTTATTTAACGTAATTATGTATGTTAATGTGATATGTTAAAACGTATTTTTTACATATTTTAGTTAATATATGATTATTATGTTAATATGATAAGAGTGTAAAACGAAAATTAAAAAACTAAGAGATGTACCATAAATTAAATAATTAACTATAAGGGTATGAATTGTAATTAAATATAAAAAATATTTTTATGTAGTACATATGATATATAATAAAATAATTAAATCAAAAAATGTTCAATATGGGCTCATTTCGAACGTATCGAAGAGACGATTATAATGGTGTAATTTGTTAAAATTAAAACGTATTTTAGGTAATATACGATTATATGTGTTAATATGATGAATGTGTAAAATAAAAATTAGAAAAGTAAAAGGTATAAAGTAAACTAATTAAATATTTAAAAGGGTATATGTAACACCTCGACTTTCCATTATATTATATTTTAATATAAATAGGGTCTATTTGTAATTTGGTCTAAGTTGTGGACTATTTTGTAAATATAACTCCAGGGTTGAATTTGTAATTTGACCAAAGATTAAAGTTAATGTTGAAAATTAACTTGAGGGTCTAATTAGTCATTCTTGAAAGATGAGATTACTTAAAGGTTGGGTTAGGCTGAATTGAGATATTATCTCAATTCACCTTGCTGGAGTCGGTCACATACAGAGAAAGAAAGAAAGAAAGAAGAAGAAAGCTTTGGTAAGAAATTCAGCCATAATTTCAGATCAAGTTTTCATATATGTTGGGTTTTGAGCAAAGTTATCTGTTGATTAGGTGTTTAGAAGCCTCACAGCAGATTAAGCTTGGATTGTGCAGAAAGAAGTGAGTTCATCTTCTTTAGGTGAGTTCATCCCTTTCATTTATAAATTAACAATTGAAATTGAATCAGATTTAGTATATAAACGGTCTGAATGAATTGGTATAATTGTTAGAAATGAAATCGATCAATAAGCTGTACTTTAGATGAGCTTTTGTGTTAAAATTTGACGTGAATCGATGAGCCAGTATCGAAGTCCCGGTATTAGAAATTCTGGAACTGGGTATTGGGTTCCGGAAGTGGGTTCGGTTCCGGTATAGGGTGATTTCCGGAATTGGGCTTATCGGATCCGGAATCAAATGTTTTCCGGAATTGGGCTTATCGGATCCGGAATCAAATGATTTCCGGAATTGGGCTTGTTGGATCCGGAATCAATTAATTTCCGGAATGGGCTTATGGGTTCCAGAATTAAATGGATACCGGAGTTGGGCCTTGAGAACCGGTGTTAGAATTTCGGAATTTGGGCCTTTGGGATCCGGTAATTAAATAGGATCCGGAATTGATTGCGATCCGGAATGGATCCGGTTTCGATGGGGATCCGGAATGAAGTTTGATTCTTTTAGAATTCAGTTAGGGATCCAGTTTTAATTTAGAATTTGATTCAAATAGTTCTGGACTTGGAGTTCGAAATATTATTTGGTATATAATTTCCGGAAGGGGAACAATTGAGAATACGATACAATAGATTACCCGGTATTCTTAGAATTGAAAGTGTTACGAGATATAGCGTGATATGTTATTATACATATACGTTAGTAAGTGTAATGGATCCATAGGCACTGTTAGTATTTTAACGAGGAATATGCATAAAGTAATTTGTAATTCCCGTTGACCTGAAATGCGGAATATGCATAAAGTAATTTGTAATTCCCATTTCGTAAAGGTGTTGTGAAATGAGGAATATGCATAAAGTAAGTTGTAATTCCTATTTCATAGTGTGACGTGAAACGTGGAATAGGCATAAAGTAATTTGTAATTCCCGTTTACGTGGAAATGGAGAATAAACATAAAGTAAATTGTAATTCTAATTTCGTAGTGTAGAAATCGAGGAATATGCATAAAGTAAATTGTAATTCCGGATTTCTATGGGAAGGTAAGAGATAGGCATAAAGTAAATTGTAATCTCTACTTTCACTCCAAGAAATAGGCATAAAGTAACTTGTAATTTCTTGGATATGAGCGATGATCTAGAATCTGCAATGATTCGTAGTAGGCTCTCGAATATGATGATATGACTTTCTGAATGTTAGTCATACTCGTGGGATCGGGTATGTTCCCGTCATTATGAGACAAGTACGAGTATGGTAAGAATGGTGACAAACCAAGTTTGTTTATATGCTTTGGATATCTAAGTTTTCAAAGTTGTTAATGTTTTAATTTGAATTTGGATGTTCTCACTAGGCGTAAGCCTAATCGTTCAAATTAAATTTTCTTACTAGGTACGAGCTCAGGGAAGTAATGAGATGTGGGACGAGTGCTTTTGGTATTCGACTTTTGATGATAAGCGGAGAAATTAATTGATACGAGGAGGCTTTGGATGGATTGCTTAGATAACCCACTTAATCTAATTATAGTTGACATGATTAGATTAATAGGTTATTTAGAGAATTCGATATGTGTAAATATGAACCCTCATAGTAATTCTCTGCTTATATATAAATAAAAGTTTGGATGTTATTCTGATATAATTTGTGAAATTTTAAGGTTTAAATTGGCCTTGTTTTTAGGGTGTTACAATATGGTATCAGAGCTGTAGTTTAAGCGAACTAGGTATGATAATGAGATACCTAGACTTAGGGGCTGTTTACTTACGACTTAATGGGCTTATTTGTCTACTCGACTTATTCGCACAACCAAAATGGGGTATTTACTTACGGCTTATTCGCGCAGTCATGAGCTTATTCGCACAGATGAAAACCCTGTGTTGTTCACATTCAGCCCAAAAAAAGACAAGCCTACCCTTATTTTGCTTGTCTTCTCCCAACACAACTCTCGCTGAAACAAAAGACCCCCCCCCCCCCCCCCTCAATTTCAGTATTCCCTGTTTCACGTAGCTCATACCAAACATCAGCCACCACCACCGGCAGCCGACTGCCGGCCACTATCTCCACAGGCCACCGGATCCTTCCCCACTGCCGGCGCACCACCACACGGGACCTGCACCCTCCCGTTTCTCTCGATTCCTGCAACTCCTTCTCCTCTCTCTCAATCGATTACCATAACCTCCACCTACATCTATCTCTCTGTCGATTTCTCACAACAAGAACCACAGACCACCGGCGACCTGCAGGTCTCGCCCCCCCTCGACTCCCTCTTAATCGACTTCATCTCTCTCTCTTTCACCTCTCTCATCGTCAATTTCATCTCACACACAGACCACAATCGATTTCTACTCGATTCCACAGAACCACGACCGCCAATCTCGATACCACCATAGTTCAGACCCCTGTCTCTCTCATTCAGTTTCTTGACACCACAACAGTACCCACAATTCCCTTTTTCCATCCAGTTCTTGACCGATTGCACCTATCGTCCCATCTCAGTCGATTTTACCCACTTTCCTCTCGTTTTCTTGAAATCCCAATCAGCCACAACCTGCGATTTCTGTATCTTTTATTTCTTTCTTATCCTGCTTTTTTATTTGCTCTTACAACTGTTTGATTCTTTGTTTTCTCAACAACATTAGCTTTTATTTGTTTAAGAAATATCATTTGTCTTAAAAAAACAAACAATAATTTATCACACAACGTATAATTCTTACTTAGGGGTAAATCAGTCATTTCTGTCATTCAGACTGTTGGTTCAGATAAAAAAGTAAACAACAACATCAGTTTATCATGACAGACAAATTTATCCAAACAGACAGATTTATCCATACAGGACTTAATGAAAAATTTGGTAAACCGCCCCTTAAGCTGTGATGAATTAAGTTATGATTCGTGAGATATGGGTAGAAGTACTAAGACGGGATAGTCTTAGAGTCGATGGAAATACGTGAATTAAGCACTGTAACGATGGTAACGAGGATACTCATGTATATTATGTTCACAATTTCAATTAGCTACTGTCATTATGAATATATTGTTACACAAGCATGCTTGTTTCTAAATTGTTACAGTGAATAATGAACGCTAAAGTACGTTTCTTGTGTTAGAATACGTGTAACCATTTCTTATGGTTATTTCTTTGTGCTATATCAGAACGATGGTAAATACACCAACAAGGTCCCCTAATTCTTCGGAAGATAGGGCAGTAATTGATTGGGGGTTGGAAAAGCAACTTGAAATGGGTGGAACGCACGAAAGTCCGCCGAGGCCACCTCTAATAGGAGGATTGGAAAGTCAAACGCACAGAACGAGTACTGCCACTTCTAATCCGGTGACAGCCGAGTCTACGATGGAATCTCGCATGATGGAGAATATGATGCTAGTGATGAATACATCACTGGCACAACAATCTGAAATGTTCATGAAAGCGTTAAATGATCGAAGTTCTGAGTTACAACGAACGGAGACAAGTACTGTAACTCCACAGCGTAATCATATAGTGAATGTAAACAGGAGGGTGGAGAGAGTTTGCTCATATAAAACGTTTCTGAGCTGCAAACCGCCAGAGTTTACCGGAGCAGACAATCCAGTAGCATGTATGAATTGGCTTAGAGAGATGGAATAGGCTTTTCGAGCTTGTGAATGCGACGAGGGATCGAAGGTTAGGTTCGGTTCTCAAATGTTAAGAGGCAACGCTTAACCTGGTGGAACATTGTGACGTCGATAGTAACAGCCCTGATTTTGGCTGCTATGACGTGGGAGTCTTTTAAGAGAAAGATTCTAGAGGAGTATTGTAATGAAAACAAAATGGATAGGATTAAAGAAGAGTTTCGGACTCTTAAGAAGGGTACTTCGTCTGTTCGGAAGTATACTGAAGCATTCTTGGAAAAGCTGAATTTAGTGGGGCATGTGGCCCCGACGGAAAATGAGAAGATTAAAGCCTATCTGAAGGGCTTGCCGGCTGACATGATGTCTCGGGTGCGAAATTCTAAAGCTTCAACGTTGAGAGAGACGATCGAAGAAGCTAAAGTAATAGAAGAAGTGTATGCCAAAGACAAGAAGGAAAAGATGCAAGGAGGAAAGAAACGAAAGTGGGAAGGCCGATCGGAGTCTTCTCAGAAATCCAAATCTTTTGGCAAAAGTGTTCGTTATGAGTCTCGCCGAGAACCAAATTGGTGCCAGAAGTGCCGAAGTAAGCATTTTGGCCCATATCGAGTGGTTTCAAGTGAGTGTTTCAAATGTGGGAAGTCTGGGCATCAAGCGGCAATCTGTCCTATACAAGGGTTGATCTGTTTTGAATGTAAACAACTGGTCACTTCCGAAGAGACTGTCCGAAGCTAAAGAAGGGTGGAGACCAGGGAAAGAAACCGAACGCTCCTAAACCAAGGAGCCGGGCATTTCATATGACGGCGGAAGAGGCAAAGGAGTCTAAAGATGTTTTTCTGGTACTTTTATCGTAAATTCTATTCCCGCACGAATTTTATTTGATTGTGGCGCCAATTTGTCGTTTGTATCCAAATCGTTCTATCGTAAGTTAGCTATGCCTGTCACTACCTTGGAAGATGCCTTAGTAGTTGAGATAGCTAACGGGGGTCAAGTCTTGGTTCGTGAAAGACTTGAGGGTTGCTTGATTTTGCTAGGGGAAAAGAAATTTCCGATTGAATTGTTATTGATGGAAATTGGGGGATTTGATTTAATTGTGTGTATGGATTGGCTGACAATAAACCAGGCAGAAATTCTTTATGCAAAGAAATTAATTCGGATTCCGATGACTAATAATGATGATGTATTCATCTTTGGGGAAAAGAGAAAAGGGGAAGTTCCGTTAATTTCTGTTGCAAAAGCGCGTAAGTGTCTGGTAAAAGGATGTCCATCCTACCTAGCGTATGTTCTTGATGTGAAGGCAGAAAAGAAACAGGTGGAAGACATAAAGGTAGTACGTGAATTCCCAGACGTATTCCCTGATGCTCTTCCAGGTCTACCATCCGAACGACAAATAGAGTTTCGAATTGATCTTGTCCCTGGATCGGCACTGATAGCGCGTGCACCGTATCGTTTAGCGCCAGCCGAAATGAAAGAGATGATGTCTCAGCTGCAAGAGCTACTTGACAAGGGTTTTGTTAGGCCGAGTTCTTCACCTTGGGGAGCTCCAGTATTGTTTGTTAAGAAAAAGGATGGCACTATGAGAATGTGCATCGACTATCGGGTGCTGAATAAGGTGACTATTAAGAATAAGTATCCGCTTCCAAGGATTGATGATTTGTTTGATCGACTCCAAGGTGCGGGATGCTTTTCAAAGATTGATCTGAGGTCGGGATATCATCAAGTTCGAGTAAGAGATGAAGATATCCCTAAGACGACGTTCAGAACGAGGTATGAGCATTATGAATTTCTTGTAATGCCATTCGGGTTGACAAATGCTCCAGCCGTGTTCATGGATTTGATGAACAGGGTATGTCGACCATTCTTAGACAAGTCTGTCATTGTGTTCATTGATGACATACTTGTTTATTCGCAGAATGAAGACGATCATGAATGCCATCTTCGTGAAGTCTTAGAAGTTATGAGGAAGGAGAAATTGTACGCAAAATTTTCAAAGTGTGAATTTTGGTTAAGAGAAGTACAATTTCTGGGGCATGTGATTACTTCGGAAGGAGTCAAAGTAGATCCGACAAAGATAGAAGCAATGACGAACTGGGAAACACCGAAGAACGCATCGAAAATAAGGAGTTTCTTGGGTTTAGCAGGTTACTACCGGAGGTTTATCACAGACTTCTCAAAGATTGCTTCTGCTTTGACCATGTTGACTCGGAAGAATGTAAAGTTTATATGGACTGAAAAGCAAGAGTCAGCTTTCAGGACGTTACGACAGAAGTTATGTGAAGCTCCTATTCTTGCACTACCGGAAGGAACGGAAAATTTGGTCGTGTATAGTGACGCGTCAAAGATGGGTTTGGGGTGTGTGTTGATGCAACGAGGCAAGGTGATTGCTTATGCATCAAGGCAACTCAAAGAACATGAGAAGAATTACCCTACACATGATTTGGAACTTGCAGCGGTAGTGTTTGCATTGAAACTGTGGCGACATTATCTGTATGGAATGAAGTGCACTCTTTTCACTGATCATAAGAGCTTGAAGCATGTCTTTGATCAGAAGGAGTTAAATATGAGGCAGCGACGTTGGTTAGAACTACTTAAAGATTATGATTGTGAATTGCATTACCATCCCGGTAAGGCAAATGTTGTTGCTGATGTTTTAAGTAGAAAAGAATATAGTGGGTGCTTGAAACCGACTAACGCTAGGATTGATGTGACATCAAGTTTGATTGAAAGGATAAAAGCGACATAAGTGGAAGCTTTGTTGGAAGAAAATCTGAAAGATGAAGTCATGAGCAAGCAACATCTCCAACTGACTGAAGATAGTCGTGGGGTCAAACTGTTCCAGGATCGTGTTTGGGTTCCAAAGGCGGGAGGAAATCGGGAACTAATTCTTGAAGACGCCCACAAGTCTAAGTATTCTATACATCCTGGAAGTACTAAGATGTATAGGGACTTGAAGCTACACTATTGGTGGACAACTTTGAAGTTAGATGTGGCACGTATTGTAGAAAAGTGTGTAACATGTTCGTTAGTAAAAGCAGAACATCAAAGGCCCTACGGAAGTCTACAATCTTTGGAGATTTCGGAATGGAAATGGGATAAGATTACCATGGATTTTGTGACGAAGTTACCAAGAACGTCAAAGGGTAACGATACTATATGGGTAATCGTGGATCGATTGACCAAGAGTGCTCACTTTTTGGCAATGAAAGAAGCATCACCAATAGATAAATTGGCGAAGCTTTATATTGATGAAGTGGTGTCAAGACATGGTATACCCATGTCTATAGTTTCTGATCATGATAGATGGTTTACCTCGAGGTTTTGGCAGTCACTACAAGAAGAATTGGGTACGAGGGTCAATTTGAGCACTGCTTACCATCCACAAACGGACGAGCAAAGTGAAAGAACCATTCAAACTTTGGAAGATATGCTCAGGTCGTGTGTGTTAGACTTTGGAGGTAACTGGGATATGCATTGTAGCACCCTCGAATTTGGAAAGAGCAACTAAATAAAATTTCGATAAAATAATCACTTAAGAAGTAAAATTTCTTCTACAAACCATTCCTGGAATTACTTCAAGATAAACATAACAACTCTCACAATTTAAAACCCAAATCATACTATGAACCACTTAAAGTCGGGTGTTACTTAACACCAGTACAAGTTGCTAATCCCAAAATAAATGCGGAAGAATTCACTAAACAAATCACCTCTCGTGCATTCTACTAGCACTCGCCACTTCACAGTGTAGCTAAAGCTACTCCCAACCTGAGCCTGTTGCACATGCCGACAAATAAAAAGGGTTAGGCTAACGCCTAGTGAGTTCAAGCATTTTATCATGACTATATAAATCATAAATCGAGAGGGGTGTAGTTTTAGTCATGATTTCAAAAGAGTTTACTTTAAATGCAAATCACCCATTTTCCAACTCACTCAAAATCTATGAGAGAAGCTCCCAAATTGTATAAAGCGTTTTCCAAAATGAATTCCAACTCCAACTCACTCAAAACGTGTTTGGACGTAAATATCCCAAGAAATATAAACATGGACAAAACTTCAATATTTAAAACATCCAAATAGGATGAAGCATAGAACTCTGCCAATGAACCATGAAGACATTTCATATAAATAAAGTGCGTCACCGAAAATATGGATAAAATCTTATACCCAAAAATCACACCTTTCGGTGACGGGGGAGACCCGATTCCATCGAAAATGACGGGCACACAAAGTTAGGTCACTTATGATGTTACTGGATTACACCTCAAGTCCCGGTCCTAGTTCCCATGCCATAAAGACATCACAACCTCAAACCATAAATAGATTGCCTTTATTGCATACCCCGTAGAGTTACACCTCAAGGACTTACAGGGACCACATTGCATATCCAGTCTAGACGAGTTACACCTCAAGGACTCCAGTGTCTCCCATTGCCTACTCGCTAGTGGCCCCACGGCCTAACGCATATAACCATGCGTCCCCATAGCCCACTCCTCGTGCACAAAGAGATAGACCATCAAATAAAGACTGACTCACATGCCTATGGATCCAATGCAACACAGTCTACAAAACATGCTCAACCCGGAATGACAAAAACACCCAAGCATGTAAATATCAATAATGAGCAATAAAATGCATCAAGTTGCAATAAATGCAAACCATAAATAAGACTCCACATTGAGCCATTTAAAAACCGGACAAATGTCCCTAAACTTTCTCAAAGACAAACCCGAGCAAAATGCTCCAAACTCGTTAGACCCTTATATAACGGTCATCATCGCATTAAATGCGTTTAAACATCAGTTGGGTAAACAAGTACCACAAAATCGTTATTAACCCAAAACCCGATACAGTTAAACAAAAGGGTTTTCCCAAAAGGACTCACACCTTTAAATCCTCAAAATGACCCTTGATACTAATTTGTGCATTTCCACATGGTTTATAAAATCAATTACACTAACATGATTAAACCACCAAATAGACATCATTTTGAGCAATTAATCTTTTTAGGACATATTATGATTTCTACACATCAAAATATCCAAAAGCCCCAAATATGGGTGTTGTACAACATTTATGAAGATAAATATTTCAAAAGAGTTAAACTATCCAAATAACTCAACCGTTGATATTTTCAAGTAAAACACGCAATTATTTGGAAAATAACATTTTTGGCATGTACAAAGTTTTCAGAAATCATCTTGAACTCACCTTGCTAGATTTAGGCTAAATCTAGAATTTCTCCAAACGTAAGCTCCTTTAAAGAAGTTTGCATCCTCAAGCCAAAACCTCCAAAAACCTAAATTCATAACTTCCAACCATGAATATTCATATTCAACCACTTTAAAACCATTCCCCAAACATCTTATGTCGAAATCTCCATTTTGACCAAAACCCCAATATTAACCTAACTTCTCCAAAATCATCCAAACCGAAATTGGAGAAACAAACACTAGGAGATGATGAATGGAACATTTACAACTCATATAAAAGTATAGAAGCTAGGAGGATGAGCTCACCACTTAGGTTTTGATGAAAACCTAGAAAACCCCAAAAATCTCTAGTGTTGTGGATGAAATTTGCTTTTGCATCAATGAATGAAATCACTAGCATAAAGTGGATAAGGAACACATTAATCTCCAAGAAAAAGCCCCAAAATCAGCTAGGGTTTGTGAGGGAAAGAGGAAATGATTTGGGAGAGAAGAGATGGAGTTTGGGAGTGAGAAATGAGAAGACACCACCAAATGTTCTTGAATCTTCCAATAAACTTCAAAACTCTTTCTAGATCCTTGAATATCTCTAAAAAACGGAACCATAACAACTTGAATCAACAAAATCGGAGTTGAAATGAGAGAGATATGAAGAAATGAAGTTTGGGCCTAAAAATCTCGTATTTATGCTCATCAGACGCTCCGCGCGTATCACCGCGCGGATGCACTAGCGCCACCATCAGCGCCAAGCACTGGTCGCTCGGTTTCTTCCTAAACACTGTTTTGGCCATAACTTCTTCGTTTTAGCTCCGTTTTTGCTCCGGAAAGGACCGTTGGACTCGTATTTGAATTCCCCATCAAACAAGACCATAAAATCTAGGATTTAATCCAAAATCCTATTTTTCATATTTTTCTTAAAGATCGGTTCTACACTGATTCGAAATTGTGCTTATCCGAAAATTACGGGTGTTACATGCATTTACCTTTGGTAGAGTTTTCGTATAACAATAGTTATCATTCCAGTATTGGAAGAGCACCTTTCGAAGCTTTGTATGTTCGTAAATGTAGAACTCCGGTATGTTGGTTAGAGGCTGGAGAAAAGCAATTTGCTGGTAATGCACTTGTGCAACAAACGACTGATAAAGTGAAAGAGGTTCGGAAGCATATGAAAGCGGCTCAAGATCGACAAAAGAGTTATGCCGATTCGAAAACAAGGCCGAAAGAGTTCCAAGTTGGGGAACGTGTAATGCTTAAGGTATCCCCGTGGAAAGGTGTGATAAGGTTTGGTAAACGTGGAAAGTTGAGTCCTCATTTTCTAGGACCTTTCACCATAACTAAGAGAGTTGGGCTTCAAGCTTATCAGTTGGATCTTCCACCTGAATTAGAAGGGATGCACAATACCTTTCATGTCTGTTATCTTCGGAAATGTTTAGCCGAAGAGAATGATGTAATTCCACTTACTGAAGTAAGAGTGGATGAGAAGAGCCGTTGTGTGGAAGAACCAGAAGCAATCCTAGAAAGATCGGTCAAGAAGTTACGTCATAAGGATGTGGTTATGTTGAAAGTGCAATGGAAACATCACTGAGGTGCTAATGTGACGTTGGAATCTGAAGAGGATATGAAGATTAGATATCCGCATCTATTTACCAAGCTTTGATTTCGGGGACAAAATCATTTTCATGTTGGGGAGATTTGTAACACCTCGAATTTCCGTTATACTATATTTTAATATAAATAGGGTCTATTTGTAATTTGGTCTAAGTTGTGGACTATTTTGTAAATATAACTCCAGGGTTGAATTTGTAATTTGACCAAAGATTAAAGTTAATGTTGAAAATTAACTTGAGGGTCTAATTAGTCATTCTTGAAAGATGAGATTACTTAAAGGTTGGGTTAGGCTGAATTGAGATATTATCTCAATTCACCTTGCTGGAGTCGGTCACATACAGAGAAAGAAAGAAAGAAGAAGAAGAAAGCTTTGGTAAGAAATTCAGCCATAATTTCAGATCAAGTTTTCATAGATGTTGGGTTTTGAGCAAAGTTATCTGTTGATTAGGTGTTTAGAAGCCTCACCGCAGATTAAGCTTGGATTGTGCAGAAAGAAGTGAGTTCATCTTCTTCAGGTGAGTTCATCCCTTTCATTAAGAAATTAACATTTGAAATTGAATCAAATTTAGTATATAAACGATCTGAATGAATTGGTATAATTGTTAGAAATGAAATCGATCAATAAGCTGTACTTTAGATGAGCTTTTGTGTTAAAATTTGACGTGAATCGATGAGCCAGTATCGAAGTCCCGGTATTAGAAATTCCGGAACAGGGTATTGGGTTCCGGAAGTGGGTTCGGTTCCGGTATAGGGTGATTTCCGGAATTGGGCTTATCGGATCCGGAATCAAATGTTTTCCGGAATTGGGCTTATCAGATCCGGAATCAAATGATTTCCGGAATTGGGCTTGTTGGATCCGGAATCAATTAATTTCCGGAATGGGCTTATGGGTTCCGGAATTAAATGGATACCGGAGTTGGGCCTTGAGAACCGGTGTTAGAATTCCGGAATTTGGGCCTTTGGGATCCGGTAATTAAATAGGATCCGGAATTGATTGCGAACCGGAATGGATCCGGTTTCGATGGGGATCCGGAATGAAGTTTAATTCTTTTAGAATTCAGTTAGGGATCCAGTTTTAGTTTAGAATTTGATTCAAATAGTTCCGGACTTGGAGTTCGAAATATTATTTGGTATATAATTTCCGGAAGGGGAACAATTGAGAATACGATACAATAGATTACCCGGTATTCTTAGAATTGAAAGTGTTACGAGATATAGCGTGATATGTTATTATACATATACGTTAGTAAGTGTAATGGATCCATAGGCACTGTTAGTATTTTAACGAGGAATAGGCATAAAGTAATTTGTAATTCCCGTTGACCTGAAATGCGGAATAGGCATAAAGTAATTTGTAATTCCCATTTCGTAAAGGTGTTGTGAAATGAGGAATAGGCATAAAGTAAGTTGTAATTCCTATTTCATAGTGTGACGTGAAACGTGGAATAGGCATAAAGTAATTTGTAATTCCAGTTTACGTGGAAATGGAGAATAGACATAAAGTAAATTGTAATTCTCATTTCGTAGTATAGAAATCGAGGAATATGTATAAAGTAAATTGTAATTCCGGATTTCTATGGGAAGGTAAGAGATAGGCATAAAGTAAATTGTAATCTCTACTTCCACTCCAAGAAATAGGCATAAAGTAACTTGTAATTTCTTGGATATGAGCGATGATCTAGAATCTGCAATGATTCGTAGTGGGCTCTCGAATATGATGATATGACTTTCTGAATGTTAGTCATACTCATGGGATCGGGTACGTTCCCGTCATTATGAGACAAGTACGAGTATGGTAAGAAGGGTGACAACCCAGGTTTGTTTATATGCTTTGGATATCTGAGTTTTCAAAGCTGTTAATGTTTTAATTTGAATTTGGATGTTCTCACTAGGCGTAAGCCTAATCGTTCAAACTAAATTTTCTTACCAGGTACGAGCTCATGGAAGTAATGGGATGTGGGACGAGTGCTTTTGGTATTCTACTTTTGATGATAAGCGGAGAAATTAGCTGATGCGAGGAGGCTTTGGATGGATTGCTTAGATAACCCACTTAATCTAATTATATTTGACATGATTAGATTAATAGGTTATTTAGATAATTCGATATGTGTAAATATGAACCCTCATAGTAATTCTCTGCTTATATATATATAAAAGTTTGGATGTTATTCTGATATAATTTGTGAAATTTTAAGGTTCAAATTAGCCATGTTTTTAGGGTGTTACAGTATAAAAGATAACTTTATTTTGTTTGTGAGAGAGTAGCTTCATAGACATCTATATATAGAGGGGGTATACATTTTGCAGGGGGTATGGATAGTAACACCCTTAAAAAAAATACCATTTTTTGACCGGCCATAAATTTTGTCCATCCTTTTTAGCATCCTATAAATAAATAATGTACTAAGGGTCCGTTTATAAAACGCTTACCCGAGTAAGTGTTTACCAAGTCACATTAGCTTACCGGATGAATATGACAAGGACTAAGAATCTTACCCGGTAAGAGCGGAAGCAAGGACCGAGAGTCGAAAGCAAGGACCGAGAGTCTTACCCGGTAAGTGAGTGCGACGAGTTTTACCACGGTTAGCGCTTACCGGCTAAATTGTTGCATACGATGCTATTTTGGTGGACTAAAGTCTTACCCTGAAAGTATATGATAGTGTTGAATTTTACCGGTAAACACTTACCCGGGTAAGTGATTAGGTAAACGGCCCCTAAGTAATCAAATCAAACAAATTCAATGAACTATACTACTATTATAACTTCATTTCTAAATAAAATTAAATATTTAAGACTTTGTAAGTATTTAAATATAAGGGAAATTAATTAAAATGCCCCAAGTTGACTAACGTTTCATCGAAATGCCCTTTCTCTCTCCCAATTCACAAAAATACCCTGAAAATCCGTGGGCTTACCCGTGGACCACAGATTTTTTTTACAAAATTTGACTTATCCGTGGGCAAGACGCTAAGTCCGTGGACCACATATTATAATTCCGTGGGCAATACATTATATCCGTGGCCCACGGATTAGAGTTATAATGTGATTCCCTTTTTGGTGTTTTTGGCATGCATTCCATGATAATTGAATGTCTGATTCCCTTTTTGGTGTTTTTTGGCATGCATTCCATGATAATTCAATTGTATGGTTGGGGGGATGTACGTTTGTGAATTCAATTGTATGTTTGGAATCACATCTCTTTCATATATAAAAATCAGTAAGTTGTAAGCCATTTGAATTACATCTCATTTCATCTCTTCACCATTTAAATCACATCTCTTTCTGTTTTCATCATTTGAATCCTTTTCTTTCTACTGAAAAATGAGTTCACATGTTGAAAAAGCTAAGCTATATTTTTGTTTCGATGGTGAATGGGTGCAACATAACGATGTGTGGGATTTTGCTTATAAATCTAAGCAAGGTGTGAAACTGAAAGTAAACATTACACATCAGAAGTTGCTTGCTTATGCCATTGAAAAATGTGGTATTGAACGTTCTGCTGTTGGTGAAACCAAGTTAGTGTACATGAATGATGGCTCAATCTTCGAGTTAACCGACGATGGACATGTTTATGATTTTATGCAATTTGCACTCGAGTCAGACAGTCCCCCAGCTCTTTTTGTGTATGTCGTTCCATCGATGTGCAACGAAGGTGATGATGAAGGTGAGGATGAAGGTGATGACGAAACCCATGTCGGTGAGTGTTCTCAATTTGAGGCGTCATATGACGCAACATTTAATCCAGATCATACATATGGTCTTAATGACTATTATCCCGAATTTGTTTCGGAGACGCAAGGATTAGAAGAAGAGGAAGTAGAAGACGAAGGAAGATGGTTTGTTGGAGTTGCTGATGACGAAACCCACATTTTCACAGTGGGTATATCTGATTTTGACAACTCAGATACCGATAATGATGAGGAATATGTCCCTGGTAATAAATCATTTGGTGAGTTAAATGATTATTTTGATATGCCTGCTCCCCTTCGAACCTCAGAGACCTCTATACCAACCTACCAACCTGCACCTTATAATCGTAGTTCAAGGATACGCGAAGGTCTAATGTTTGAAACAAAGGATGAAATGATTATACAGCTCGGCATTAAGTGCATTGAAGAGGGTTTAGAGAGAAAAGTTAAGAAATCTGACAAAGAAAGATATGTGGCTGTATGTGCAATAGAGAATTGTAATTGGTGTTTTACAGCGAGATCTGTGGGCGCTAAAGGAGGGATGTTTCACGTTACAAGCTTGCACGACGTACACACTTGTTCCAGGACGCAACTGAATCCCAACCACCGACAAGCCGACAAAAGGACTTTGGGCCATATGCTCAAAGGAAAATTTCTTGATGCTAGTAGGGCATTTCGGCCAAAGGACATCATGAACGATATAAACGACCAGTACGGGATCACTATCGGTTACCACCAAACTTGGCGTGCACGATGTAGGGCCCTACTACTGGTGAGGGGCACTCCTGAGGAGTCGTATGAACGACTGCCTACATATTTATATAATCTGGAGTTGAATAATCCAGGTACACGCACCGGAATAAGGACAGATGAAAGGGGACGTTTTGAGTTGTGTTTTGCTGCCCTTGAAGTTGCGGTACATATATTAATATGTCATATGTTTACATATTATAAACTATAGCATTTACTGACGGAAACCACCAACATTTTTGCAGATCAGAACCTTTTTGACAAATCTTCGTCGTGTCGTTGTGATAGACGCTGCCCATTTAATCATCTGTTCGGGATCACCGTTTGGACGCGACTGTCGATATGATCAACCATGAATGTACATGCCTGCAATGGCAAGGTTCGGGGTTGCTGTGCGGTCATGCCATCGCTGCTGCAAGACATATGGGTCGCAGAGATTGCAGTGATTTCGCTATAAGTTACTTCACGTCCGAAACTTACCGAGCAACATTTCGAGAGTTAATTCATCTAGCTGGACCCCTTGAATCATGGGTTGTGCCACACCACCCCCTTCCGCGATGCTATCCACCGTTAATAACAAAGAAACGTGTTGGGAGACCATCAAAGAATGATCGACGTCCATCTCGGGGGGAAGGTCCGATACAGAGAAATTGTGGTAGGTATGGATTAGTAGGACATACTCGTGGAGATTGTCCAAATCCTGCACCTTCAAGCGTGCCCCGGAATAGAAGTTCAAGTAGCCAAAGATATTGGTCGCAAGGCCCATCGGAGCTAGAACCACATGGAACACTTAGATCTGATACTCTTGACTTGAACATTGATTTCCATTGATTGTAACGACTTTTGTTATTATGTTCACGCGCTGAAGAATGTTTTCCATTTATTGTAACGACTTTTGTTATTATGTTCACGCGCTGAAGATTGATTTCCATTGATTTCCATTTAAAGTAAAGAAACAACAGTTGGGATAAATCTGATGATCTAATGCATGAAAACAAAAGAAGCAACAAAAGAGAAATCTGATGATCTAATGCATGAAAACAAAAGAAGCAACAAAAGAGAAATCTGATGATCTAATGCATGAAAACAAAAGAAGCAATCGGATGATCTAGTGCGGGTAGATTTCCTGGCATCGGATGATCCGCTCAGACTTTTCGTTGATCATCTGCTCCAGGCCGGTGTAGTTCTCTTTGATCTCTCTCACCGTAATCGCCTCTTCAGAGATATCTTGTTGGAGGAATGCAATCTGGGCCTCCAACTCTTTCAGCTCCCGCTTCCTTTGAGCTATCAACTTCTCTTTCTCTAGTTGGATTTCCCTGTTTTTCCGCCATATCTCTTTGACCCTGTCGATGTCGGCGTTCGCCTCCTGACAGGACTTGCACCTTACGAAGTCGTCGTTCGCGTCGAGCTTGGGAGACCACATTGGTGGTTCAGCGAAGTGATGTGTGTCAACGTATGACTCCCATGCATACTCCCATTGTTCTACCAAACTGTGACCATTCTTCTATAGTTTCTGGGACCTTCCAGTTTCTTCTTTGACTTCCATCATTCAACTCTTGCTACTCGACGGAACGTGAAGATCCGGCCCCATTCGCTGACTTCTTCTTGTTAGACCTGGAACCTCCAGCCATTGTGTTGAACGAAAGCTTTGAAATGTTTGTAAACGGTGTAAGTTGTAGCAAGTTGTGAATTAGTTCTTCAACATACCACTTATTTATAGTCGCCAAGAGTTGTTGCCCTGCACTGATAAGTCTAATAAAGCTGCTGACAGTCTGAAAAGTTGCTGACAGTCTGAAAAGTTGATGAAAGGATTCGTCTGAAAAGCAAAAAGCTGCTGACAGTCTGAAAAGTTGATGACATGATTCGTTTGAAAAGATTCGTCTGAAAAGCATCTCTGCATTGATGACAATATTCGTTTGAAAAGCAAGCACGTTTTTGTTGACCAAATGTGAGTCCGCTTGGCTATAAATACCAGATTATTTCTAACTTATAATTCACAACACCACACAACATTTTCATATCATAATAATATCGTCTTTCATTTGTTTGAAAAGTAGTTCTTAAGTAGCTCCAAAAATAGTCTAAAAAGTGGTTCATATTAAAAAAACAACCCATACATGTTATACAAGAAATAAACAAAAAACAAACTACTCATCGTCTTCAGGGGGTTGTCCGAAAAAATAAAAGGTTTCCGCCATATGGTGTCGCCACTTCATGGCCTCATCTGCGACGACATCTGGAGCACATGTTGGGAGTCGCTCTTCAATCAACGTGGATAGGTTACTACATACCCACACACCGCAATCCCCAAGGAGTCCAGACTGTTGTGGTGCATTATCTGCATGCACCCATTTGAAGTTGTCGCTCATGTCCTTTCGCCGTATGTCGTGGATGAGCTGAAATAACTTTCTCAACCGTTTTGTAAATATTGACAAGGTTTGTTTCAATTTTAACTCGTATAGGTTGATTTTAAGGCTGTCGTATATAACCATGACCATTTCATTAAGCTCAAAAACCCCGAGAACCCAATGATAGGGTGGAATGCAGATGGGGATGTACACCTGAAATATTACAATAACAAGCAAATACTTAGCAATAAACAAGTTAAATAAAATAGATGTAAATTCATTTCTATACCCGGTCGAGGTTCTTCCAATGCGGGTCAAGGGGATTTAACTTAGAATTGCACATCTTGTACACGACTCTCGCATCTTGTTTGTCCTGCACCATCAGTTCGAAGAAATTTGATGTCATCACCCCCACCTCGCTGATGTAGAGCGGCTTTCTTGGATCATTCTGAACCAAGCGTCGATGTGCTATACACAAAAATTAGATGGTTAGACCTATAACTAAAAATATCCATTTATTATATTACTTTATGGATAGGTTAAACAAGTTAAATACTAACCGTGTCCTCAAAATTCCCATCGCTCTCTAACCCCAACAGAGCTGCAAAAAAGCCATTTCCAATGGGGAGTATCTGATAGAATGGTAATACCATTACGGGTATTTGCTTATTTATACATTGGATGACGATTTCGCTAGCCGGAATGCGCCTTTCGATATTGGAAGAAGGCATGTAAGACCCAGGCACCGTGGACTTCATCTTACCTTTTCCAATTGCCTTAGTCCGTGCCTTCATCTTTTTGGCAGGGATTGGTGTGGTCGGCCCCTGTTCTATATATGGATGACGCTTAAATATTCCAAATAGCTTAGTCCTTTTCCGTTGTTGTGAAGCCGCGACCTCCGTGGGTCGCGGTTGGTTTGTTTGTGCATCCACCTCCATCGCGTCATCACTCAAACTCGATGGATCACTGAAGTGATCTCCAATGATATCAGACCCACCTGCCACTTGCGCCTGCCTGGTCTAAATTTCTGACCCCATTGCCTGGAAGGGCTCAACCCGCGAATACTCCACATTTTCACCAAAAATTTGGTCCATCAAACCGCTGCCCAACTGGGTTGGAGGGATGGGCTAAAAATTTACTATTGTTAATTTTAAGTATACTTTTGTCAAGTACGTAATTAAACCAAAACTGTAAAAAAAACTTACATTTTGCATGTAGCCCGACGACCATGGCATCATGTAGCCTGGCGGTGTAACGTACGACGACATATTGTAGCTCGTCGCTATTTGAGGTACGTAACAGTCCGCCCCCGACGTCCGAAACTGGATGACATTGTTCATTATAAGATTATTTCAAACATAATAAGGAAAAAAATATAATGAGAAGTGGTGGTTATTTACATTCTGCGGAGTAAACGTTGACGTAGTGGCAAACGTCTCCGGTGCAGCCTGCGTGTGTCCAGCTGGGATGTAGGACGGTTGAGGTCTCGACATCTAATACAAGTATAGAACATAATATCAATACACAAAGTAAAACATCTATGGGGAAAAATTAAGTTAAACACTAACGTGAACGGCGTTAAACTGTGAACAAATATCCTCGACAGCTTTTAGTCGTTTCTCGTGTTTCTCGTGCTCCTCGCGTACGTAGCGGTCCAGCGCTGACAGCTCGTCCCACTTCGCTTGATATGGGTCAGGATGTGACATACCATCATGGGAGTAGCAAGGGGGCGGGGGCGCCTCATATGGGTAGTTAACCCCAACAGGATGTTGAGGTTGCGCGTCATCTTCGTCATCTTCGTCATCCTCGTCGGGAGAGGACCGTCGTGACCACTTCGTCGGCCTTTCCGCAGATCTCCGAATGAAGGCGATACTCTCGCTAAACCAGGGTAGAGCCAGCTCGGCATCCGTAGGCTCAAGCTCACCAAGCGGCGGACGCGACGACTAAATAAATTGAAAACCATGATAGAATTAATATGCAGGACTAGAATTATAAAATAGTAAAATAACTTACATTTACTGAGTTGAACATGGCAAGACAAGTATTCTTGTTCATTGCTTTTGTCCGGTCCCAACGGGTTCCTCTAATAAACCTATCGATGCGCATAATGAAATTTTCTTGGGCAACAGGAAACATCTCTACGATCCATATCTGGAATTACACAACAAGTACGTATAAAAAGGCAACCTCAAACGAATTATAATTTATGTTATACTACTTATCTAACCTTAAAAGCGTATACAAAGCTGGACAAAGTCATCTTGGAATGCTTGTCTTTGCGTCGCACGATGGCAAGGTGCAATTGTTTAAATGTATGGGTCCAGATGTAGCTACCCCACGGAAACCTGCTACATATATCCAAGTCCTCGACTGCTCTAAGGACTGTATCGGAAATGATCGAATATAGCTCACGACCCATAAACATGACCTCTATCATCAGCACTATACACACACGGATAATATCGTCGTCTGAATAATCTGCAAGACCTCACTTAACCCGCTGAACCACCATGTCAATCTTCAAGTCCTCCAGATTGGTTCCTGGCCAAACCCTACTAACGAACCCGTCAGTTGGTAGGGGAGGAAGGGAGGGTTCTGGTCCGAAACGAAGTCCTGTCAGAAGACAGAACTCAGCACTCCCAAAGTGCATGTGACGTCCATACACATCAAAATACATCTGTAACGCCCCAAAATCCGGGCCAATTTAAACCTCGAGTTACAACAGGTTATGATAACAAAACTTCAACTTATATAGATAGCAAAGGAATTAACCATTAAGAGTGTAATTACAATACAGGATACTTCGAATAACCTATCAATCTAATCATGTCACTATAATCAGATTAATTGAGTTATCTAAGCTATCCTCCAAAAAATCTCCTCTTTGTTAATTGCCACTTCTGCTACTCCAAAAACACTCGTCCCACAACCCTTTATTTGCCTGAGCCTGTACCTGGACCTGGTAAGAAAAACATTATATGAAACGATTAGGCCAACGCCTAGTGAGAACATTCGTTTCAATAATAATATTTGCAAAAATCAATGTAAACAAGTTATAACAAACCTGGTTGCTCCTTTTCTTACCGTACGTATAACTCTACTCCATTATACGATTTTATCCACTCCCATGACTATGACTGACCACAATTCCATCAGCATATCATACCCCAGAGCCACACTATGAATCTTTACAGATTCTAGATCAATGCTCTCCACCAATAAATCGCGATTACGCACGCCCATTTATTAGTAAGGAAACGGAGATTACAAGTGCTTATGTCAACCTCACTTTCTTCCTTAGAAATCAGAAATAACGATTAAACGAGTAATTCCACACGCCTATTCCATGATTTCCCACACACACTGGAATAACGATTAAACGAGAAGTACCACACGCCTATTCAATGTGATTGCCAAACTTTAGTGCCTATGGATCCATTACACTATCTACTCGTGCAAGTAAATGCTTAATACAGATTTCTCATATCATTCAATATGAGCAAATCACCTTTATACCATATAGATTCCTCATATCATTCAATATGAGCCAATCTCCTTTACCTATACCAAACACCTGCCTAGTATCAAACCGACACAGTTATCAAGCCTAACAAACTACCATTCGAATGTACGTATGTTCATGCTAAACTAATTATGTCTCAATCACTAAATCACGACGATTCACCATTAACAGAACTGAAAATTGCCAGTCTGCACAAAGTGTCCGGACAACTCAAAGTTTCCGGATAATAGGAGTTTTCCGGACAACTAAACCTTTCCGGATACATACTTAATCCGGACAACTGAACTTTCCGAACAAACATCTAATCCGGACAACACCCGGAAACTATAGTACCCGGATACTATCCGGTAACTACATCCATTCGGAAAACTAAAGCAATTCGGACTTACCCGGTACCTTGCTGCATCCGGATACATTCATCACGGAGGTTTCCGGATACGACATTTCATCCGGAAACCTTCGAACTGCAGCCTAAAACCCAATCCAATTCGATGTCTGTTTGATTCAGCTTAATCCAGACCATTTCTTACAATTCATAACAAGTTTATACATCTATTACAAGGTTTAATTTAACATAAAAACACTGATTTAAGCAAACAACAAATGAACTCACCTTATTTTGCAAAACCCACTTTAAACCCAATCTGCTGCTCAAATCTGCTATGAATGATTCTGGAAATCAATCCAATACACAGATTCGTTTACAATCATACAACTACAACAAGTTTTATCAGAAAATTATAACCAACTCTTACCAATTTGAAGACAAATCTAGCTTTTCTTTTCTTCTTTTCTTTCTCTTTTCTCTTCTTTCTCTCTTTCTCTCTACCTCTTGACCGACCCAAACATATGAATCAGATAAAAATCTGATTTCAGCCTTCTTATCCAAACACACTTTTCAATTATGACCAAACACACCTCCAAAATTCATTATTTCCAAAAGTAGCACCAAACTTTAAACTCTTGTATTGTAACCCTATTGAATTATAAAATTTCCATATAACTCAAGGTTTACACAAAATACAATAACATCCCAATCCTCATTAAAATACTATTATTGAAAATTCAGGATGTTACAATACTCCCCAACTTTAAAATGATTTCGTCCTCGAAATCAAGATCAGATAAACAGATGGGGATACCTATCCCTCATACTCTCTTCCGATTCTAAAGTCACATTGGTACCCCTATGGTGTTTCCACTATACTTTCAACATCGCTACTTCCTTGCCACTACGTAGCTTTCTAACCGATCTTTCTAAAAATTGCCTCTTGTTCTTCCACACAGCGACTCTTTTCATCTACTCTCACATCAGTGAGTGGTATCACATCCTCTTCTTCGGCTAAACACTTTCGAAGATAACAAACATGAAAGGTATTATGAACCCCTTCCAACTCTGGTGGAAGATCCAACTGATATGCTTGTAAACCAACCCTTTTAGTTATAGTGAAAGGTCCTAGAAAACGAGGACTTAGCTTCCCACGTTTACCAAACCTTATCACTCCCTTCCAAGGGGATACTTTAAGCATCACGCGCTCCCCAACTTGAAATTCTTTTGGTCTCCTTTTCGGATCAGCATAACTCTTCTGTCGGTCCTGAGCTGCTTTCATATGCTGCCGAATTTCTTTCACCTTATCAGCTGTTTGTTGTACCAATTCTGGACCAGCAAACTGTTTCTCTCCAGCTTCTAACCAACACACCGGAGTTCTACATTTTCGACCATACAAGGCTTCGAAGGGCGCTCTTCCGATACTGGAATGATAACTGTTATTATACGCAAATTCTACTAACGGTAGATGCGTATCCCAGTTACCTCCAAAATCCAATACACATGACCTGAGCATATCTTCCAAAGTTTGTATAGTCCTTTCACTCTGTCCATCAGTCTGTGGATGAAAAGCAGTGCTCAAATTAACTTTCGTATCCAATTCCTCTTGTAGTGATCGCCAAAACCTTGAGGTAAACCGACTATCACGATCTGACACAATCGACACCGGTATACCATGTCTTGACACCACCTCATCAATATACAGCTTCGCCAATTTCTCAATTGGTGACGCTTTCTTCATAGCCAGAAAATGACCACTCTTAGTCAAACGATCCACAATCACCCAAATAGTGTCGTTACCTTTTTGTGTCTTTGGTAACTTCGTCACGAAATCCATAGTGATCTTCTCCCATTTCCATTCTGGAATCTCCAAAGATTGGAAACTTCCATAAGGTTTCTGATGTTCCGCTTTCACCAACGAACATGTTCTACATGTTTCTACCTTCCGGGCCACATCTACTTTCATTGCCGGCCACCAATAATGCAATTTCAGATCTCGATACATCTTTGTATTCCCAGGATGTATGGAATACCTAGACCTATGAGCGTCTTCGAGAATCAGCTCTCGATTTCCTCCAATCTTTGGTCCCCAAACACGACCTTGGAACAGCTTTATTCCACGACCATCTTCAGTTAGTTGAAGGTGTTGCTTGCCCATCACTTCTTCTTTCAGGTTTACTTCCCGTAAAGCATCCGCTTGTGCCTCTTTTATCTTTTCCATCAAACTCGATGTCACATCAATTCTAGCATTGATCGATTTCAAACATCCACTATACTCTTTCCTACTTAAAGCATCGGCCACGACATTTGCTTTACCAGGATGGTAATGCAATTCGCAATCGTAATCTTTAAGCAATTCTAACCATCTTCGCTGTCTCATATTTAACTCTTTCTGATAAAAAACATGCTGCAAACTTTTATGGTCAGTAAAAAGAGTACATTTGGTTCCATACAAGTAGTGCCTCTACAGCTTTAAAGCAAACACAACAGCCGCTAACTCCAAATCATGTGTCGGGTAGTTCTTCTCGTGTTCCTTAAGTTGTCTTGACGCATAAGCAATCACTTTGCCTCGTTGCATCAATACGCATCCTAGGCCCATCTTTGAAGCATCACTGTATACCACTAAATCTTCTGTTCCTTCTGGTAAAGCAAGAACCGGAGCCTCACACAACTTTTGACGTAAAGTTCTGAAAGCCGATTCTTGTTTCTCCGTCCAGACAAACTTCACGTTCTTTCTAGTCAGAATAGTCAAAGCAGATGCAATCTTAGAAAAGTCTTTAATAAACCTTCTGTAATAACCTACTAAACCCAAGAAACTTCTTATTTCAGATGCACTTCTAGGTGTCTCCCAATTTGCCATAGCTTCAATCTTAGTTGGGTCTACCTTGACTCCTTCTGAAGTGATCACGTGACCTAGAAATTGTACTTCTTCTAACCAAAATTCACATTTTGAAAACTTCGCGTACAATTTCTCTCTTCTTAAAACTTCTAAGACTTCACGTAGGTGTTGTTCATGATCTGCTTTAGTCTTTGAATACACAAGTATGTCATCAATAAAGACGATAACAAACTTGTCCAAGAAAGGTCGACACACTCTATTCATCAGATCCATGAAGACAGCTGGAGCATTTTTCAACCCGAATGGCATTACTAGAAACTCATAATACCCGTTTCTGGTTCTAAAAGCTGTCTTAGGAATATCTTCATTTCTAACCCGTACTTGGTGATACCCTGACCTCAAATCAATCTTAGAAAAACATCCTGCCCCTTGAAGTTGATCAAATAGATCATCGATTCTTGGAAGCGAATATTTATTCTTAATCGTCACCTTATTCAGCTCGCGGTAATCTATACACATTCTCATAGTACCGTCTTTCTTCTTAACAAACATGACCGAAGCTCCCCAAGGCGAAGAACTCGGTCTGACAAAACCTTTATCTAATAACTCTTGGAGTTGAATCATCATTTCTTTCATTTCAGATGGCGCTAGACGGTAAGGTGCCCGCGCTATCGGAGACGAACCTGGAATGAGATCAATTCTAAACTCCACCTGTCTTTCAGTAGGTAGACCAGGAAGATCATCATGAAATATGTCAGGAAACTCACGTTCCACCTTGATATCTTCCAATTGTTTCTTTTCCAACCTTCCATCTAAGACATACGCCAGATAGGACATACATCCTTTCATTAAACACTTCCGCGCCTTCACAACAGAGATTAACGGAATTTCCCCCTTTTGCTTTTCCCCGAAGATGAATACGCCATCCTTATCGGTCATTGGAATCCTGATTAATTTCTTTGCGCAAAATATTTCTGCTTGATTGGCTGTCAGCCAATCCATACCCACAACTATGTCAAACCCTCCAATTTCCATCAACAACAAGTTGATCAAAAATTTCGTCTCTTCTATAAGAATAGTACAACCATCAAGCCTTTCTCGAACCAAAGCTTGACCCCCATTAGCTACCTCTACCACTAAAGCATCATCTAAAGTAGTAACAGGCGTAGCTAATTTAGGGTAGAATGATTTGGACACAAATGACAAATTTGCTCCACAATCGAACAAAATACGCGCAGGACAAGAATTAACAAGGAATATACCCGAGATAACGTCCCTTGATTCCTTAGCTTCATCAGCGGTCATCTGAAAAGCTCGACCCGTTGGCTTCGGAATAACTGGTTTCTTACTCTGATCACCGCTCTTTTTCAGCCTTGGGCACTCCCGACGAAAGTGACCCGGTTGCTTACACTCAAAACATGTATTTCCCCGCACTGGACAATTATTCATAGTATGCCCACTCTTTCCACACTTAAAACATTCTGATGCTATCACTCGACACTGCCCAAAATGCTTGCTCTTACACTTTGGACACCAGTTTGGTTCATGGCGTGATTCATAAGAAGTACCTTTACCAGTGTTCCTTGACCTCTGTGAATACTCTGATCGACCTTCCCATTTCCGCTTTTCCCCAACTTGGGTCTTTTCTTCTTTATCCTTAGCATACACTTCCTCTATAACCTTTGCTTCCTCGATCAATTCTCTCAATGTTGAAGCTTTTGAACTCCGCACCCTTGACATCATATCTGCTGGTAAACCCTTCAGATAAGCTTTAACTTTGTCTTTCTCAGTCGGAGCCACATGCCCCACCAGGTTCAGCTTCTCCATGAAGGATTCTGTATACTTTCTCACAGTCATATTGCCTTTCTTGAGGTTCCTGAACTCTTCCTCGATTCGATCCATTTCAGTTTCGTTACAGTACTCCTCCAAAATCTTTGCTTTGAACTGCTCCCAAGTCATAGCATTCAAAACAGAAGCTGTTACAGAAGCTGCTAGCACATTCCACCAAGATAACGCGTTACCGCGTAACATCTGTGATCCAAATCTAACTTTAGACTTTTCATCATAACACTCACAAGCTCGGAAAGCTTGTTCAATTTCCCTTAGCCAATTCATGCAAGCTATTGGACTATCTTCTCCTTTGAATTCCGGTGGTTTACAGCTCAAGAAGGTTTTGTAGGAGCAGTTTCTTTCAACCATTCTTTCAGTTTCCGACCCTGGGTTGCCAGTTGGATTTATCACACTAGTATCAACTCTTGTCCGTCTTCGTTCCGTACTTTGATCATTAAACAATTTCATGAACATTTTTGCTTGTCTTCCCATGGTGGTGTTCATCATTTCAGCTTGTGTTTCCATTGATGCATTCATCAATCTGGTAACATTATCCATAATGTGTCCTTCCATACTTGCTTCCGATGGTGTTTGATCGACAGTACTGGTACCCCCTCTATGTGCCGGATTCCGCACTCCTCCTAAGGAAAGAAAATCTGGTGGCGTCTCATGAATTCCGCCTACTCCAGTTTGTCTTTCTCCCGTATCGTCTAACCAATTCCTATTCATAGAAGAATTAGGAGACCTCGGCGGAGTATTTACCATTGTTCTGGATGAGCACAAAAGAATACTCATCAGTAATGGTGTAATACCCCGGGTAAGTCAGTTAGATAAATTCCCTATCAGTTAAAATATTTAACCTTAAGATTTAATGTTTAGGGTAAGTTGGAGGTAAGTTATAAGTTTAAGGGTGTTTGGGTTAAATTTGAGAAGTTCAAGGTCTATTTGGTAAGATATGGTTTGATATTACCCTTAAGTCTTCAGATGGTTTTCTTATATTGAAATTAGAAAGTGTGTGTGTGTGTGTGCGGGAGTTTTGGAGGCGAAGAAAGCGAAAGAAGGAAAGTTACGGTTTGAGCATCAATCGATTGGGTTAGAAACGATTTTGAGGTTAGTTCCTTTATATTTTGTGTTGGTAATTTGTAATAGAAGATATCTATCGGTTTAGAATTTATGATTTCAGTAATTGGTATAGATGTCAATCGATTTCTGAGAAATGGAACCGACTGTGTTCTTGAGAGTCCCGGGGAAGTCCCGATAGACTCTCGGTGCTGTCGACTCCCGGTGTGATAGACTCCTGGTGCTGTCGACTCCCGGTGTGATAGACTCCCGGTGTAGTGAGTACCGGTATAGAAGACTCCCGGTAGTATAAATCTCGGTATAGCAGACTTTCGGTAGTAAGAGTTCCGGTAATGGGAACTCCCGGTATAGGAACTCCCGGTACTAAGAGTCCCGGTACTGTATAAGTCCCGGTACCCTGTAGTCCCGGTAGTGAGTTAAGCACAGTGTGTAATGAGATAGTTGAGGATGGGAAATTGTTAGGCTTTATGTGTTTGGTCAGTAAAGCGATGTGTGTATCTTAACTTGTTTCAGATTCTGTGGAGTCGTGGTAAGAGATAGACTCGTTTTGAAAGGAGCTTGCGAACGTGTGTAATAACCAAAAAGGTGAGTTTTACTTGAAAACGTTTTTAACTGGAATACGTATATGCGTGGATTAGGATTGATATAGTGGATGACTATGTGTTTATATGTGAATTATAATATAGTGAGGTATTATATTTACATGAGTATTATAATGTGTTATAATACGTTGGCCGGGTTTAGGACCGGTGTGTTTGGCTATAGAGTCTGTATAGCGTTGTTTGGCTGTAAATGTTGTACAACGTTGTATATTATTAGTTGGCTTGCTACCACTAATATGGCCAGGAGGAATGAAAAGGGAAAGTATAAGATATGTGAGCCTATTTGGATGTATATGACTGTGTTGCGTGAATTATATGAATGAAGTTGATATAAATGGTTTTTAAACTAACAGGGATTTCTCACTTAGACCATCAGGTCTAACCCTCATTTTGTTTTAAAAATATGTATTCCAGGTGGTGGATCAAGTAAGGGCAAGTAACTAGAGTAACTGATGGATGGCTTGTGTGAAGAGTTATAAGATGAAGATTTTGGCTTGTTTAGCAGTTGTATCATAATATTAAATGTTATGTATGTAAATAGTACAAAGATTGTAGTATAATGGTTTTTTTCGATTATAAAAGACTACGGGACCATACTTGTAATGTGAAGTTCGTTTGTTATATCTATGTTGTGTTACATTATGTGATATGTTGTGTATATGGGATTTGGGTTGTTACAAATGGTATTAGAGCCTTAGTTTAAGGGATTTAGGTATTTGTATCTGTATTTAGACTTAAACTGCATGTGAAGTAGGATGTCCTTATCATTATAGAACCTTGGGATGATGAAGTATAAAAAGGTAGAAGGAACTTCATGTAAGGTAATTTCATATTACACCTGGCCAGTGTAATTGTGATCTTACAGGTACATGTTTGAACTGGAATACCTGGTTATATGGGGTATGTGCGTATGTGTATATTAATCTTGTTTAAATCTACAGAATGGCAAGCGGTACGCGAAATTCGAATCGAGGAGGAGGAAGAAATCCAAATAGAACTAATCCGCCAATAGGAACATGAGACATGGGAGGAAGAACAGGGGGCAGAGTCGGGGGTAGAGCTGGAGGTCGAGCCGGGGGCATAGTCCAGCCAAATAGTACGGAATTCGTTACCAGGGCTGATCTAATGGCGGAAATGGGAAGAATGCAGGCTAACATACAAACAATGTTTGATCGAAGTCGTAATAATGAAGCTGATAGACCAGATCCGGAACATGAAGTCGAACTACCAATCACCCCTACGGTCTTACCGGTAATGAGAAAATGTGATTACAAGATGTTTCTTAGTTGCAGGCCTCCTACATTCTCAAGAGATCGGGATCCAGTGAAAGCAATGAGATGGATGAAGGAAATAGAAGCTATTTTCAAGACGAGTAAGTGCGCTGACGAAGATCGAGTATTGTATGGAGCGGCAATGTTAAAAGGGGATGCTTTGTATTGGTGGGAATCTTTTATTCATTCTAAAGGATCTGATGTTTATTCTACCCTCTCTTGGGAAGAATTTGTGATAGCCTACAAGAACGCATTTTGTCCCCAAGCAGCCGTCAAACAATTGGAAGGGGAATTTATGAACTTACAACAAGGAAACTTATCCGTTCAAGACTACACCGCTAGCTTCCTGGAAAAGTCTCGGTTCGCAGAATACTACGTTGCTACAGAGGCGATGAAGACGGAAAGGTTTATCTTCGGGCTGAACTCAGAGGTTAGAAGACTAGTGACTGCAAAAGGACCCGATACCTTCTCAGCTGCAGTTGATGCCGCGGAGAATGTTGAACGAGATATGAGAAGGGATGCTGGCGATAAAAGTATCGGGAAGAGAAAGTGGGAAGGACCACAATACGATCCGAAGAAGTCTCAATTTCAGAGGTATGATAACCGTCCACCGTTTCGACCAACAGAAAGACCATGTCAGAAGTGTAATCGTGTCCACCAAGGAAATTGCCGAGGTGATTTACGAGCATGTTATAAGTGTGGGAAGACCGGACATGTCATAAAATATTGTAAGGTAACGCGGCTATGTTTCTTATGCAATTCACCAGATCACCTTCAGTCAGACTGTCCGAGGGGAAGGATACAGCAAGGCGGATCTTCAGGCAGGCCAACGATTGTTAAACCAGTAATACCAAGACTGGAACCGCCAGTAACCAGGGGTCGCGCATTCCAAATGACTGAGAAAGAAGCGGAAGAAACTCCGGACGTGGTTACAGGAACATTTTTGATAAACTCTACACGTGCTAAGGTGTTATTTGATTCCGGTGCAAATCGATCGTTTGTGTCTCCTACATTTGCTGCTTGTCTGTGTTTGAAACCTAAAATGCTAGAACATGCTCTGTCAGTAGATACGGAAAATGATAATCAAGTGTCAGTTAAAGAAGTGTTTGATAACTGTGTGATAAATATAGAGGAGTGTAAAGTTCCGATACAATTGTTTCCTATGACTTTGATAGAGTTTGACGTCGTAGTGGGAATGGACTGGTTAGCCGAGAATCAGGCTAACATAGTATGTAATAAGAAGTTAATAAATGTGGTATTACCTGAGAAGGGACCAGTAGTGATATATGGTGATCGTAGGAATCATCAGTCTAGCCTAATATCTATGATAAAAGCCCGTAAATGTGTTAGCAAGGGTTGTCAGAGTTACTTAGCCTATGTGATAGATAGTAGGCCTGAAAGGAATAGGATGGAAGATATTCCTATTGTTAGTGAAGTCCCTGAAGTTTTCCCTGAAGACTTGAATAGTCTTCCTCCGGTTAGACAAGTGGAATTTGGTATCGACTTAGTTCCTGGAGCCACTCCTACTGCTCGTGCACCTTATCGTCTGGCACCTCCAGAGATGAAAGAGATGATGGCACAATTACAAGACCTATCAGATAAAGGCTTCATCAGACCTAGTCCTTCGCCGTGGGGAGCCCCAGTGTTATTTGTGAAAAAGAAGGATGGTTCGATGAGAATGTGTATCGACTACCGAGAATTGAATAAGCGCACGATAAAGAACAAGTATCCGTTACCTCGAATTGATGACCTCTTCGATCAGTTAGTTGGAGCTTGCTATTTCTCCAAGATTGATCTAAGATCCGGTTATCACCAGTTGAAAGTTAAAGAAGAAGACGTTCTAAAGACTGCTTTTCGTACAAGGTATGGCCACTACGAATTCTTAGTAATGCCGTTTGGACTGACAAATGCTCCAGCTGCCTTTATGGATTTAATGAATCGGGTATGTAAGCCGTATCTTGATAAATTCGTTATTGTATTTATTGATGATATACTTATCTATTCCCGATCCAAAGAGGATCACGCACAACATCTTCGTTTAGTTCTGGAGTTGCTGAAGAAAGAAAAGTTATACGCTAAGTTCTCTAAATGTGAATTCTGGTTGCGAGAAGTTCAGTTTCTGGGGCATGTCGTTTCTGAGAAGGGTATACAAGTTGATCCGATGAAAGTGGAAGCAGTTGAAAAGTGGGAACCGCCGAAGACAGCAACCGAAGTACGTAGTTTTCTGGGTTTAGCCGGCTACTATCGGAAATTTATAAAAGACTTCTCTCGTATCGCAACGCCTTTGACTAAGATGACCCGGAAGAACCTGAAGTTTGAGTGGAAAGTAGAACAAGACGAAGCATTCCGGATATTGAAAGAGAAACTGTGCAGCGCGCCGATTCTATCACTACCTGAAGGTACGGAAGACTTTGTTGTTTATAGTGATGCGTCTAAACTGGGATTGGGATGTGTGCTTATGCAGCGTGGGAAAGTTATTGCATATGCTTCTCGTCAATTAAAGGATCATGAAAGACAGTATCCTACACATGACATGGAACTTCAGCAGTCGTCTTCGCGTTAAAGATTTGGAGACATTATCTGTATGGTTCCAAATGTCAGATTTATACTGATCATAAGAGTCTCCAACACCTCTTTGATCAAAAGGAACTGAATATGAGACAAAGAAGATGGCTAGAATTGCTGAATGATTACGACTGTGAAATCTTTTATCATCCGGAAAAGGCAAATGTGGTAGCTGATGCATTGAGTCGTCAAGAAAGGAGTGAGACAATAAAGGTTATTTCGCTACGAACTGAACTCCTACCCAGCATATTCGACGAATTGCAGAAGTGTCAAGTGGAGGCATATCAGGATGAACATCTGAAATCAGAACGGTTAGCGGGGATGTCAGCATTGTTAGTAAAAGATGATCGTGGGTTATTGTGTCTGGGAAACAGAGTGTGGGTACCTCGTTTGGGTGGGTTACGTGATCGTGTTCTACAAGAAGCCCATCAATCCCGTTTCTCTATTCACCCAGGTACAAACAAGATGTATAAAGACTTAAAGAAATTCTATTGGTGGCCGGGGATAAAAAGAGGGATTGCACAATATGTGGAAAGATGCGATACTTGTAAGAAAGTAAAGATCGAACACCAAAAGCCGTTTGGTCAACTACAACGGCTAGAAATACCTATGTGGAAGTGGGAGCAGATTACCACAGATTTCATCACCAAACTACCAAGGACTCCTAAGGGATTTGATTCTATTTGGGTGATCGTCGGCAGATTGACAAAGTCTGCACACTTTCTACCGATAAAGGAAACCGATTCGATGGAGCGATTGGCTAAGTTATACATTGATGAAATAGTAACTCGACATGGAGTTCCAATCTCTATCATTTCTGATCGTGATAGTCGTTTTACTTCAAGATTTTGGAGAAGTTTTCAAAGGGAAATGGGCACACAGATAAAGTTGAGTACGGCGTATCATCCCCAAACAGATGGGCAGAGTGAACGAACAATTCAGACCCTAGAAGATATGCTACGGGCTTGTATTGTTGATTTTGGGGGATCGTGGGATAAGCATTTACCATTGATTGAATTCGCTTACAACAACAGTTATCATTCCAGCATACAAGCGGCACCATTCGAAGTACTTTATGGTAGGAAATGCCGAACGCCTCTGTGTTGGAACGAAGTGGGAGAAAAACAGTTAGCGGGGCCGGAAATAGTTCAGTTAACCGCCGATAAGGTTACTCAGATTCGTGAACGATTGAAAGTGGCTCAAGACAGACAGAAAAGCTACGCTGATCGACGCCGAAAGCCATTGGAATTTCAGGTTGGGGATTATGTAATGTTAAAGGTTTCGCCGTGGAAAGGAGTCATCAGATTTGGACGACAAGGTAAACTTAGCCCTAGGTATATTGGACCGTTTGCAATAACAGAAAGGATCGGTGAAGTCGCTTACCGATTAGATCTTCCTCCAGAATTGAGCAGAATCCATAATGCATTTCATGTATCGAACTTCCGAAAGTGTTTGGTCACTCCAGACCAGGCAGTCTCTCTACCAGATATCCGAGTCGACGAAATACTGAATTATGTGGAAGAGCCGGAAGCTATAGTTGATCGTAAAGTTAAAGTGCTGCGGAGTAAGGAGATCAGGCAAGTGAAAGTTCAGTGGAGACATCATAGAGGTCAAGATGCTACGTGGGAATCAGAGACGGAAATGAGAGCCAAATACCCTTATCTTTTTACTTAACGGAATTCCGGGACGGAATTCCGGGACGGAATTCTTTTAAGGGGGAGATGATGTAATACCCCGGGTAAGTCAGTTAGATAAATTCCCTATCAGTTAAAATATTTAACCTTAAGATTTAATGTTTAGGGTAAGTTGGAGGTAAGTTATAAGTTTAAGGGTGTTTGGGTTAAATTTGAGAAGTTCAAGGTCTATTTGGTAAGATATGGTTTGATATTACCCTTAAGTCTTCAGATGGTTTTCTTATATTGAAATTAGAAAGTGTGTGTGTGTGTGCGGGAGTTTTGGAGGCGAAGAAAGCGAAAGAAGGAAAGTTACGGTTTGAGCATCAATCGATTGGGTTAGAAACGATTTTGAGGTTAGTTCCTTTATATTTTGTGTTGGTAATTTGTAATAGAAGATATCTATCGGTTTAGAATTTATGATTTCAGTAATTGGTATAGATGTCAATCGATTTCTGAGAAATGGAACCGACTGTGTTCTTGAGAGTCCCGGGGAAGTCCCGATAGACTCCCGGTGCTGTCGACTCCCGGTGTGATAGACTACCGGTGTAGTGAGTACCGGTATAGAAGACTCCCGGTAGTATAAATCCCGGTATAGCAGACTTCCGGTAGTAAGAGTTCCGGTAATGGGAACTCCTGGTATAGGAACTCCCGGTACTAAGAGTCCCGGTACTGTATAAGTCCCGGTACCCTGTAGTCCCGGTAGTGAGTTAAGCACAGTGTGTAATGAGATAGTTGAGGATGGGAAATTGTTAGGCTTTATGTGTTTGGTCAGTAAAGCGATGTGTGTATCTTAACTTGTTTCAGATTCTGTGGAGTCGTGGTAAGAGATAGACTCGTTTTGAAAGGAGCTTGCGAACGTGTGTAATAACCAAAACAGGTGAGTTTTACTTGAAAACGTTTTTAACTGGAATACGTATATGCGTGGATTGGGATTGATATAGTGGATGACTATGTGTTTATATGTGAATTATAATATAGTGAGGTATTATATTTACATGAGTATTATAATGTGTTATAATACGTTGGCCGAGTTTAGGACCGGTGTGTTTGGCTATAGACTCCGTATAGCGTTGTTTGGCTGTAAATGTTGTACAACGTTGTATATTATTAGTTGGCTTGCTACCACTAATATGGACAGGAGGAATGAAAAGGGAAAGTATAAGATATGTGAGCCTATTTGGATGTATATGACTATGTTGCGTGAATTATATGAATGAAGTTGATATAAATGGTTTTTAAACTAACATGGATTTCTCACTTAGACCATCAGGTCTAACCCTCATTTTGTTTTAAAAATATGTATTCCAGGTGGTGGATCAAGTAAGGGCAAGTAACTAGAGTAACTGATGGATGGCTTGTGTGAAGAATTATAAGATGAAGATTTTGGCTTGTTTAGCAGTTGTATCATAATATTAAATGTTATGTATGTAAATAGTACAAAGATTGTAGTAGAATGGTTTTCTTTCGATTATAAAAGACTACGGGACCATACTTGTAATGTGAAGTTCGTTTGTTATATCTATGTTGTGTTACATTATGTGATATGTTGTGTATATGGGATTTGGGTTGTTACAAATGGTTTATACATAACTTAGATATACAAAAACGTAATTACCGCTAATCAGTCACTGTAACCATTTAGAAACAAGCATGCTTATGTAACAATATATTCATAAATAAAAGTAGCTAATTGAAATTGTGAATATATTATACAGGAGAATCCTCGTTACCACCATTACAGTACTAATTTCACGTATTTCCGTCACCTCTAAGACTATCCTGTCTTAGTATTCCTACCCATTCTCACGAATCATAACTTAATTCATCACAGCTTAAGTCTAAGTACCTCCTCGGCATACTTAGTTCGCTTAAACTAATGCTCTGATACCATATTGTAACGCCCCAAAATCCGGGCCAATTTAAACCTCGAGTTACAACAGGTTATGATAACAAAACTTCAACTTATATAGATAGCAATGGAATTAACCATCAAGAGTGTAATTACAATACAGGATACTTCGAATAACCTATCAATCTAATCATGTCACTATAATCAGATTAATTGAGTTATCTAAGCTATCCTCCAAAAAATCTTCTCTTTGTTAATTGCCACTTCTGCTACTCCAAAAACACTCGTCCCACAACCCTTTATTTGCCTGAGCCTGTACCTGGACCTGGTAAGAAAAACATTATATGAAACGATTAGGCCAACGCCTAGTGAGAACATTTGTTTCAATAATAATATTTGCAAAAATCAATGTAAACAAGTTATAATAAACCTGGTTGCTCCTTTTCTTACCGTACGTATAACTCTACTCCATTATACGATTTTATCCACTCCCATGACTATGACTGACCACAATTCCATCAGCATATCATACCCCAGAGCCACACTATGAATCTTTACAGATTCTAGATCAATGCTCTCCACCAATAAATCGTGATTACACACGCCCATTTATTAGTAAGGAAGCGGAGATTACAAGTGCTTATGTCAACCTCACTTTCTTCCTTAGAAATCAGAAATAACGATTAAACGAGTAATGCCACACGCCTATTCCATGATTTCCCACACACACTGGAATAACGATTAAACGAGAAGTACCACACGCCTATTCCATGTGATTGCCAAACTTTAGTGCCTATGGATCCATTACACTATCTACTCGTGCAAGTAAATGCTTAATACAGATTTCTCATATCATTCAGTATGAGCAAATCACCTTTATACCATATAGATTCCTCATATCATTCAATATGAGCCAATCTCCTTTACCTATACCAAACACCTGCCTAGTATCAAACCGGCACAGTTATCAAGCCTAACATACTACCCTTCGAATGTACGTATGTTCATGCTAAACTAATTATGTCTCAATCACTAAATCACGACGATTCACCATTAACAGAACTGAAAATTGCCAGTCTGCACAAAGTGTCCGGACAACTCAAAGTTTCCGGATAATAGGAGTTTTCCGGACAACTAAACCTTTCCGGATACATACTTAATCCGGACAACTGAACTTTCCGAACAAACATCTAATCCGGACAACACCCGGAAACTACAGTACCCGGATACTATCCGGTAGCTAAATCCATTCGGAAAACTAAAGCAATTCGGACTTACCCGGTACCTTGCTGCATCCGGATACATTCATCACGGAGGTTTCCGGATACGACATTTCATCCGGAAACCTTCGAACTGCAGCCTAAAACCCAATCCAATTCGATGTCTGTTTGATTCAGCTTAATCCAGACCATTTCTTACAATTCATAACAAGTTTATACATCTATTACAAGGTTTAATTTAACATAAAACACTGATTTAAGCAAACAACAAATGAACTCACCTTATTTTGCAAAACCCACTTTAAACCCAATCTGCTGCTCAAATCTGCTATGAATGATTCTGGAAATCAATCCAATACACAGATTCGTTTACAATCATACAACTACAACAAGTTTTATCAGAAAATTATAACCAACTCTTACCAATTTGAAGACAAATCTAGCTTTTCTTCTTTTCTTTCTCTTTTCTCTTCTTTCTCTCTTTCTCTCTACCTCTTGACCGACCCAAACATATGAATCAGATAAAAATCTGATTTCAGCCTTCTTATCCAAACACACTTTTCAATTATGACCAAACACACCTCTAAAATTCATTATTTCCAAAAGTAGCACCAAACTTTAAACTCTTGTATTGTAACCCTATTGAATTATAAAATTTCCATATAACTCAAGGTTTACACAAAATACAATAACATCCCAATCCTCATTAAAATACTATTATTGAAAATTCAGGATGTTACAACATCACCTCACGATCTGCGTTTCACACAATCACCTCCTTTTGCAAAAACATGTGAACCAGCGTCGGGTGGCCATTAGTCATGGTAACGTGGAGCCATGGACCGAAAGGTGTGAGCTGAAATCTTGAGATCAATTCCCGTCCAGTTAGATTGCCCATATGGGTTTATTTTCTTTTGCAAATGACAGGCGACACTTGAGCGTCAAGTCCGTATAGTAAAAATCCTCCTACATGGTAATGCAAAGGTAAGGGACCAAATCGTATTTATGCAAACTTAAGGGACCTAATTTGTCATTATGCAAAGTTCAAGGACCTTAGTTTAAATTATGCAACCTTAAGGGACCAAAATCGTATTTATGCATACTTAAGGGACCTAATTTGTCATTATGCAAAGTTCAAGGACCTAAGTTGTAATTTGCAAACTTAAGGGACCAAAATCATATATATGCAAACTTAAGGGACCTAATTTGTCATTATGCAAAGTTCAAGGACCTTAGTTTAAATTATGCAACCTTAAGGGACCAAAATCGTATTTATGCAAACTTAAGGGACCTAATTTGTCATTATGCAAAGTTCAAGGACCAAAATCGTATTTATGCAAACTTAAGGGACCTAATTTGTCATTATGCAAAGTTCAAGGACCTAAGTTGTATTTTGCAAACTTAAGGGACCAAAATCGTATTTATGCAAACTTAAGGGACCTAATTTGTCATTATATAAAGTTCAAGGACCAAAATCGTATTTATGCAAAATTAAGGGACCTAATTTGTCATTATGCAAAGTTCAAGGACCTAAGTTGTAATTTGAAAACTTGAGGGACCAAAATCGTATTTATGCAAACTTAAGAGGCCTAATTCGTAATTATGCAAACTTCACGAACCTAAGTTGTAATTTGGGCAAACTTAAGGGACCTAAATTATAAATAACATCATATATCTAACAAACATTTTAATAAAAATCATGATATATATCTAACACACATTTTTAGAACACATTTTATTAAAAAAAACAGGCTCTAATCTAACAAATATATAACACAGTTTAGACAAATTTTAATAAAAACACGCTATATATAACACAATGAGGTTATCAAACTTAACTTATATATTCGAACAAATATATAACAAACATATTATTAAAACACAAATAACACATAAATACAACAACGAGGTTTTAAAACTTACCTTACGAGCCATCACGTTCATGTTGTTTGCCAAAGAAAAATGTCTTCAAACTTGTTTAAACGCGTGCACCACACGACTATGTTGGAGAGAGTAGAGAGTGAGAGTTGTGTGTTTGTGGTCCATGCTCTTAATTTATTGTATTGGTTGTGGGGTAAGGGGTAGTAAATGGGGTAGGTGGGGAAGTCGGATTAGGGTTTCAAAGCCGAACATCCGTGGCCATGGATACGTGTTAAGGGCCACGGACTTTTGAGGGGCAAATTCGTCATTTCAGGCTTATGACTCGTATAAATCAGGGTTTTTATAAATATCCGTGGGTCACGGATTCGTGTTAAGGGCCACAGACTTTTGAGGGGCAAATTCGTCATTTCAGGCTTATGACTCGTATAAATCAGGGTTTTTATAAACATCCGTGGGCCACGGATGAGGCCACGGATTTTCAGGGTATTTTTGCAACTTGGGAGAGAGAAAGGGCATTTCGATGAAACGGCAGTCAACTTGGGGCATTTTAATTAATTTCCCTAAATATAATATAGTTGATTTTTAAAGAATTTTATATTTTAACTTTTTAAATTCTAGCCCGTTGAAAATAAAATTCAACCAAAGTCAACTTGCTTTTAAATGAAAAATACCAAAATTACTTCTTCCATTATTAAGGCATTCACGATGATAAAGTTATTGTAAAAGACTTGAAAAAATAAAAATATATAAAAGATGTGTTGGTCCCACCATAATATATTTTCTCTCTTTTGTCTCTTACATTCATTTTTTCAAAGACTTGAAAAACATCAAGTGTTTGACGAGTAAAGTCATTCAAGTCTTTGTCTCCAATGTTCAAGTTTTTTTCAAGCAACGATTGGAGATGCTATTATAAAACCAACAAAACCCCACTCAAAATCTTTTTGTAGGGTAATATTAAATTAATTTTACACATATGATTTGATTATTCTGAAATTTATTCATGTTAAATTTTCTCCCTTGTATCAATGTTAATTTTATTTTCTTATAGTTTAAATTGACTAAAGAGTAATTACAGATTTTTGGTCCCTGTAGGGGAGTAACAACACACATACACACTGTCAACCAACCCCACCACTGTAACCATCCTACTCTCTCTCTCTCTCTCACACACACACACACACACACACACACACACACATATATATATATATACACACACATTTAGAGGGACGGAAACCCTTCTTGAAACTACCCACCACCATAAACCCACCTGTAACACCTTGAATTTTCCATAAATATTAGATATTTATTTGGGAGAATGTTTAAAATAATGGAATGATATTAATTTAAACTTTATGTCGAAAGGGGTCAAAAGTTAGTTTGATCGAAGTTTTAAGTTAATTAATGAATTGTGAAACCTTGGAGGTTGGTTTTGCCATTTTATAACCCTCAAAAAGATTGAAACCCTTGCAACCCATGGAAAATACGATGAGTCATTATGCATAAACATATATAACTTAGGGAAATTAATTGAAATACCCTAAGTTGACCACCCTTTCATCCATATGCCCTATCTCTCTCCCAATTAACCAAAATACCCTGAAAATTCGTGGCCCAACCCGTGGCCCACGGATTATGTTTAGACATAGACAAATCTTGAAAAGGCTTGAAAAGCCCGTGGGATATTGGAGATGCCACGGAAAATGATGCCCCGGAAAGTTGTATGTAATATAATTAAATTTTCAATATTAATGATGCCACGGAAAATGGAAAATCGTGTCACTCTTGAGTATAGTTTGAGTGGAAAATATAAAAGTGGCCCACGGATATTGGAGATGCCACGGAAGTTTATTTAGCCCGTGGCCACGGATTGTGGTCCAAAATTTAAATCCCACGGAACAATTATTCTTGGGCCACAGAAATTTCCCAATGAAAATCCTTGGGCCACGGGTTTCCATCCCATTTGTCTATTTCTAAACATAATCCGTGGGCCACGTGTTAGGCCACGAATTTTCGGAGTATTTTGGTTAATTGGGAGAGAGATATGACATATGGATGAAATGGTGGTCAACTTTAGGGTATTTCAATTAATTTCCCTATAACTTATCATGACTCATTTCAACGTGTATTGATAACAAAGAAAACTTAAAAAATACGAGTTTTTAGAAAAACAAACATATAAACCTTTTCACATTTAAAAAAGTACCAATTTTTGACCGGTCAACACTTTTGTCCATCCTTTTTAGCATCCTATAAATAAATAATGTACTAAGTAATCAAATCAAACAAATTCAATGTACAAGATAAATTGGCTTTTTCAACGGACAAATTTGTCGGAAATTCGCCGTAAATCGTTATTACCGACGGATTTTCGACGGATAAGGCTGTCGAATAGTGCCCCGCCAGAAAACGATATTTCCGACGGATGTGAAATTTCCGACGAATATATCCGTCGGAAATCCGTCTCCACACATCTAATCAGATTTTCTTAATCTAAAAAATTAAATTTCCGACGGATTTTTAATATATTTTTAAAATTTGATTATTAAAATAGTTTTATATATATATGAAAAAAATCAAAAAAACATTTCCGACGGAATATTCCGTCAGAAATTATTATTTTTTATTTTTACTTTTTCTAATAATTATAAAAATAATTTATTTTTTTAATTGGGAAAAATCCAAAAAACATTTCGTCTAGTTGAGACTTTGTAAGTATTTAAATATAATCTAGTTGATTTTTAAATAATTTTATATTTAATTTTTTAAATTCCGGCCGTTGAAAATAAAACGCAACCTAAGTCAACTTACTTTTAGGTGACGTTTGGTTCACTGGAAAGTGATGGAATCTGGTGGAATTGGAATGTGACATTCCATTGACCAGATTTCATTCCAGTGTTTGGTTCAATCTTTTGTAGCATGGAATCTTAAAACTTTCCATTGAATTCTTTATTTTATGTATTTGACATTCCATCACATTATGTAGGGATTTTAAAGGAATGGAATGTGTTATTATTTTTATTCCAAAAATACCCCTTGCCTTAATTGATATACCACCCAATGGCGGACCTACACTTGGGAATACGGTGGCACGTGCCACCGTATCGTTTGTCCGGCGAAGGGTAAAATTTTGTAGCGGTATGAAGAGTGCAACCGTATCGTTTTAAATGGTGCAACCGTATCAAAAAAACTCTTAAAATCAACCAAAAATTCCAAAAAAATTCTTAAAAGCAACCAAAAATCCCAAAAAAAACTCTTAAAATCAACCAAAAAACCCCGAAAAGTTCTCTCGAAAGTGATTTTTTTAAAAGTTCCTCGAAATCGAGAAAAAAATTAAAAAAAATTCTCAAAGCAGTGGAATTAGGCTAAAACAACATCGGGCGATGTGGAAATTTTTTAGGTTCGTCAAAGGTGCCACCGTAAGAAAAAATTCCCGAGTCCGCCTCTGATACCACCAGCCGACACTCCCATTTGTATCGACCCCCAAATTGTGGTTCTTCTCCATCGAGCCCAATCGAACAACCTAGCAAGAAATCGATTCAGCACCCAATCGTCTATCTTCTCCATCGAACAACCAACAAGAAATCGTCTATCTTCTCCATCGAGCCCCAAGAAAATCGAACCTGTCGGTCGTTTTCTTCTCCATCGACAGCAACATCGAACCTGTGGTCGTTTTCTTCTCCATCGAAAGCAACATCGAACCTGTGGTTCGTTCTCTCCTCCTTTTCTTCTCGTCTTCTTCTCCAATATATGTCATTTTCATTTTGCTTTCGAAAGGGTATTTTGGTCATTTACCAAAATTTTATTCCAATTCCAAAGCTACATTCTGTGAACCAAACAGACAGATTCCAATTCCTTTAACAGATTCTATTCCAATTCTGTCAACCAAACAACTGGTCAAACCTGACAACATTCCATTCCAATTCCTTCAAAGTCAAATTTCTTTGACATATTCCATTCCATCCAAAAACATTCTGCGAACCAAACGCCCCAAAGGGTATGAATTGTAAATATTAAAAATAAGAGATGTACCATAAATTAAATAATTAACTATAAGGGTATGAATTGTAAATATTAAAAATAAGAGATGTACCATAAATTAAATAATTAACTATAAGGGTATGAATTGTAAATATTAAAAATATTTTTATGTAGTATATATGATATATAATAAAATAAATAAATCCAAAAATATTCAATATTGGGCTCATTTCGAAGGTATTGAAGAGACGAGTACAATGGTGTAACTTGTTAAAATTAAAACGTATTTTAGTTAATAATACGATTATATGTGTTAATACGATGAATGTGTAAAATTAAAATTAGGAAAGTAAAAGGTATAAAAGTAAAGTAAGTAAATAACTATAGGGGTTAAAAGTGTAACATTTAAAATCAAAATATCACAAATTTGACTATTTGAGTGCACCGTGGGACTCCTCCCGCTATAGCGGGATCACAATTTTCAAAAAACACCCTATCCCGCGATCGCAGGACATATCGCGAGATTTTTGGGTATTTTTGCAAAAGTTGAAAAAAATGGGTATTTTGGTAAGTCAAAGTCAAACTTTGTGTATTTTAATTAAGAGTAAATTACATAAATCGTCCCTGATGTTTGGTCACTTTTTGGATATAGTCCCTATTTCCAAAAAATTACACTGAGCGTCCCTAAGGTTTGACAAACCGCACGGAATTGGTCCCTCCCTCTAACGCCGTTTCTTTTTCAGCCGTTAAGTTGATCACGTGAGTGGCATGTGAGGGGTAAAATAGTAATTTTACTGTTCATCATCTCCTAAAAGTGACCACCACCACCATCATCATCAACCCATCACCACCACCACCATCATGAACCCATCATCACCACCACCATCATCAACCCATCACCACCACCATCATCAACCCACCACCACCACCACCACCATCAACCCACAACCATCATATTTCTTTCTTCTCTCTTTCTTTATATATACACACACAGATACAATATATATATATATACATATACATATACATACACACAGAAATATATATATATATATATATATATATATATACATATACATACACACAGACAGAAAGAAAAGTTTAATGGGGTTTGACATTTGGATGTGTTTTAATTCATAAAAACCATTCCAAACCTTCTTGTTTTTGCATTTGGAAAAGAAAGAAATTTTCAGTTTCGATTTTGGTTGAGAAATCTGCATGTTTCAGCATCGCCGGAGCACTCGCCGGAAAACCGGACTTCGTCGGAAATCAACATCTTCACCGGATTTCTGCATAAATTTCATCTCAAATTGATTTATTTTGATATTTTGATCGAGAAGCAACATCCATAATGGATTTCCATCAATATTTTATTAAGTACGGTGTGTTGGAAGAGCTCGCCGGAAAAACGAGTTTAGCCGAAAAAACGAGTTTAGCCGGAAAATGATGATGGTGGTGGTGGTGGTGGTGATAGGTTGATGGTGGTGGTGGTGATGGGTTGATGATGTTCGTGGTGGTGGTGATGGGTTGATGATGGTGGTGGTGGTGATGGGTTGATGATGGTGGTGGTGGTGGTCACTTTTAGGAGATGATGAACAGTAAAATGACTATTTTACCCCTCACATGCCACTCACGTGATCAACTTAACGGATGAAAAAGAAACGGCGTTAGAGGGAGGGACCAATTCCGTGCGGTTTGTCAAACCTTAGGAACGCTCAGTGTAATTTTTTGAAAATAGGGACTATATCCAAAAAGTGACCAAACATCAGGGACGATTTATGTAATTTACTCTTTAATTAAATTCCCTACTTTTAAATGAAAAATACCAAATTACTTCATCCATTATTAAGGCATTCACATTGGTGAAATTATTGTAAAAGATTTGAAAAAAATAAAAAAATATAAAAAATATGTTGGTCCCACCATAATATATTTTCTCTTTCTTTTGTCTCTCATATTCATTTTTTCAAAGACTTGAGAAACATCAAGTGTTTGATGAATAAAGTCATTTTCAAGTTTTTGTCTCCAGCGATCAAGTGTTGTTCAAGTCTTTTTCAAGCAACCATTAAAGATGCTCTTATAAAACCAACAAAACCCGACTCAAAATCTTTTTGGAGGGTAATTCTAAATTAATCTAACACATATGATTTGAATTATTCTGAAATTTGTTTATGTTAAATTTTCTCACTTATATCAACGTTAATTTTATATTCTTATATTTTAAATTGACTAATAAGTAATTACGGATTTTTGGTCACTATGGTTTGCTAATTTTTACGGATTACGTTCTTAGGCTTCGCTAATTATGATTTTGGTGTCTGTGGTATGCAATTTATGTTGGTTCTTGTCCCTGGACCAAACGGCCATCCAACAGATCCGTTAACTTTGAGGGCATCTCCGTCTTTTTACTTTTTAACTATTTCAACATTAATTTTATTACTTTTTTCATCTTTTTGTGTTTTAATTATTTTATTATATATAACATATATATATATACACACATATACACACACACATTTATACACAAATACATTTACAAGACGATCCAGCATCTGCAATAACCCCAACACCCCTTGCCTTTCTCGTCACCGTTCTCCATTGCCTTCAACCACCATATTCCCCTCTGGTGCCAAAACTTCATTCTCCCCCACTGTGTTGACACCCTCCCCACCATTTCACCTGTCAACACCATTGTAGGGGAGTAACGTAGACATACACATTGTCAACCAACCCCACCATTATGACCCTCCTACTCACACACACTCTCTCTCTCTCTCTCTCTCTCTCTTTGTGTGTCTCTCTCTCTCTCTCTCTCTCTCTCTCTCACACACACACACACACATATATATATATATATATACACACACATTTAGAGGGACGAAAACCCTTCATGAAGCTACCCACCACCTAGTTTGGTCCCTATGGAGAAGAAAGAGAGGGTCGTGGCTATTGTAAAAATATAGAGGATAGGGAATTCTCGATTGCAAATCCAGGGTGGATCACCGGAGAAAGAGTTGGGGGATGGGGACTTCGACGGAGTTCTTAAGGAAAATATATGGTAGCTATGTATTGGAGCTCTCTCACCGGAACAGAGTTGTGGCGCCAATGGGTTTATTAGAATAGGTAACGGTGGGACGAGGTTCCTGCAAGTATTGTGTTAGTGTGTAGTGATTAGGGGTGGCATTGGGTCAGGTTGGGTTGGGTTCGTGTAACACCCCGATCATTGGAAGGTATCGACCTTTTAAAATAAATATGAAAAATAGGATTTTGGATTGAATTCTAGATTTTATGGTCTTGTTGGATGGAGAATTAAAATATGAATCCAACGGTCATTTCCAGAGCGAAAACAGAGCTAAAACGAAGAAGTTATGACCAAAACAGTGATCAGGCAACAAACCGAGCGAACTGTGTCAAGTGGACGTCCGCATAGTGCTTCAAGTGGACGTTTGCATAGGCCGAATGTCCAGTTCCACGGAAGAAACTGAAACTTGAGTCCTGATGCAAGTGGACGTCCGCATAGGGCATCAAGTGGACGTCCGCATGACGTCTTGACGAGATTTCCCCCTTTTTGCTTTAAGAAAACCTTCTTTTCTCTCATATTTCATTTCAAACTCGAAATAAACTCTCCCTCCCCCTCAAAACCGTTCTTCCTCCTCAAGAAACCCTAAATCCTTCCTCTCCTCTTCATCTTTCTCTCCCAAACCAAAACCCTTTTCCTTTCACTTAAAGATTTGAAGCTAGAGGTTCCATATGAGGACTTAGGGGTGTTTTGATGGTGGATTCTTGTGGTGGTTAAGGTAATCCCCATTATTTATTTCCACCTCTCTCCTTTCTCAAGAATACTAAGATGGGTTGAGGAAATCAAGTTTTAAAGGTTTCAAGCTTCAAGATCTTCATATTCTTCACCATTTTTCCACCATTGTTGAGCTAACTTGGGGTCCTCTTCAAATACCCATTTGTAAGTCATCTTCACTTCCTAAACCTTTATTTTTAGTAAACCTACAAGTGTTTTTGTAACAACCCATCCCAAACATACACCATATAACACTCATTACATGCCAAACAGATACAACAAAAGATACATACTAGATCACATAAGGTCCGAAAGTCTTAAAACTGTACAATACATATTCAGTACAAACTTTTCGCTAATAATTTACATTACAATTCATAAAAGCTATCCAGGAAAACTTCTTAGTCTCAAACAGCCTTTGAAAGCACATTACACTTTATCCTTGCCTTTGTCTTTAAAAGTTACTTGACCTGGAATACATATTTTTGAAAACAAAATGAGGGTTAGACCAACTGGTCTAAGTGAGAAAATCCCTGTCAGTTTAGTAATCATTTTGTAAAACACAGATATACAACAAGTATTAGAATACCAAGCATGACTCGTATGCACTGTGTACAACTCTTTTGTAACAACCCGCACCAAACAATTATGCCAAAAGCTATCTCTTTAATTCAAAACGCCAAAAATGGCTCAACGTAGTCACACTATCCAGATTACAAACTGGGTTTGTGGAAATAACCCTAACAACAACTGAGAACATAACTATAAAACAACAAAGGAAAGTCTTCTAATCCTTCTATACGCAGACTCCGCCTCACGTCTTGCCAAACTTCTAAACGAGCTTTCGACTACCTGCTTACCTGAAAAGGTTTTAGTTTTGAAAAGCGAGGGTTAGACCATGAGGTCTAGTGAGTTCCCTCCACACCAGGTCACACCATAAACATCACAATTTATAAAATAGTTATGAAAGAGTTTTTACAAAATCATAACAAGCACTCTTAAAATGATATGCACACAATGTCACATGCTACTGGCACACGCTATAGTCACACACACCGTGACAGCGCACTAGGGCACACACCGCCCATATATGAAACAAATTCATATATTTATAACTATTATGGGACACACCCCCCATTTCACACCAAGGCCAAAGCACGTTCACACACATTTAAATCATACATTCCGCCACACACTTACTCTTCGCTTCGTAATTAAAAGCAGTTGATACGTACACAATTTAATACATGTACAAATAATCACACTTGGATAAGATTTGGGTTTAGAAAAACTCACCTGAAGTCCTTGCTAGGAATTCTTACTCACAATCAATTGTCTCTACTCGCACCTACATTTGAACCCGACACACAATACCAAGTAAGACTCTGTCACACTCGAATTTTACTAACTTGAAAAGTCTCAGCCGAAAGTACCGGATCCTTAGTCCCGGACCCGAACCATCCCGGATCCTTTGGATTATACGGCCCAAACGCTAAACTCCGGATCCTATGGATTCCGGATCCATTCGGCCCAAACGCTAAACTCCGGATCCTTTGGATTCCGGATCCACTCGGTCCAAACACACAATTCCGGATCCATTACGGATTCCGGATCCACCATCAGTCCAACACTCAATTTCGGATCCATTATGGATTCCGGATCCCCTTTCGGCCCAACTCTGGGGCTTAACCAGTTCCGGACTTGCCGAGTTCCGGACTCCTGGGTTTCCTTATCGACTACGCAAATCCCAAATGACTAAAATCGACTCTCCCACACAGTTCCAATTTCGATGTTAAACTATTAGGATTAAGGAGACACCATTTACTAGCCGATTTAGTGAGCTAAAACATCTGATTCTTACATTAGATCTGATTAGCAAAAACACACACATACCCCATTTCTGTTCTTACCAAAAGATAGCAAAACTTCAATCTTCCACATTCTAGACTCACGATTGTAATAATAATAATAAGCAATGGATGATGGTTACCTTACAAGATGATTCCACACACACTCAATTTGAAGAACTTTGTATTGCTTTGCTTCCTTGATTTGCACCCACAATCGCACCTCACCCGCACACAGTATTTCTGAGAAAAATGAGAATTCCTAGGGTTCTGCACCCATTTATACTCTCTCCCAAGCACACCTTATTTTCCCTTTTTCACACTTTTCACCCCAAAACTGGTATTTAATCTCAAAATAACACAGTTATTACATCATCCTCACCTCAAAAGAATTCCGTCCCCGGAATTCCATCTTCGAACAAATGAGGAAAAACGGTTCCTCAACTTTCTAACCTTGCGATCTACAATCGCCAACGGTTCCTTCACATAACCCAACTTTTCGTCCATACAAGTGTCTTCTAACAATACGACCATGCCTTCCTCGGCCAAGCACTTCCTAAGATTCGACACGAGAAATGTCGAATGAACTCCCCGAAGTTCCTCGGGCAACTTCAGCTTATACGCCACCTCACCTACACGCTCAGTGATGGCGAACGACCCGACATATCCGGGTCTTTGTTCCCCTTTCTTTCCAAACGCACGTCTTTCCACGACGAAACTTTAAACATCACACTGTCTCCTACATGGAATTCGATCAATCCTTCCTTTTTCTCACATAACCCTGTGGCGGTCTAGAGCCACCCTTAACTTTCCGTGAACTTGGTTGACTTATCGGCGGTCAACCACACAACTCCTGGTCTCGCCAACCGCCTCTCCTCACGATACAACTTTATTCTCGAAAGAATCTCAGAGATCTGCACATGCCGACCTTTTTGCTTCTCTAAAGATTCTATTGCTCCCACATGCATAATCCTTCAACAACATGCCATATCCCAACAAATCTTCACACTTTCGGTCAACTATAAAGCGTACCTCTAACAATTCTTGTACCATAACTAAGGCGCCTCAAGCCAACTGCATACAATGTTGTCCACACCTGGATGCACGGTATTGAAACGAACTAAGATTTTCACTCACAACTTCGCCTCCGTGCCAGAACAGATTTACAAAAGGTTAACGGCATGACAACATGAATTTCTTATTAGGATAACGAACATTCAATCCACCAACTTAGCACAAGATCAACCTCGAGTATCACCTTAACCCACAGTTATGATTCTCTTCAACAGATAACACACAATTCTACAATCACTTTCCCCAACACAAAATACGTCTAAGACAGATAGCACTTTCTCACCTGAATTGTGTTGACTACGATCCATCGATAATCACACTTCACACGCTTTCACCGCAACATCACTCTCACACTATGCAGAGCTAAAAAGGTAAGAATCCTCCACACTCTAACGATCGAAGTACCCACCAATCCAAACAAAATCAATCCTGAAAACACATATTCGAATTCTCGTCGCATCCAACAGTTGTCCATCCATATGCAAAATTATTCAAGTTTCACCCACTCATCAAGAAGGAGCAACCACGCATACACAAAACTATTCCCATAGCTTAACGCTGGGCGACAAGCTCGATTGGAACATTTCCCTCACTAGTCACTACTACCAAATCTCACCCATGGGTCCTTCAGTCCACGTACTACTTTCAACTTCCTTCTCAAGTCATAAAACGAAATTCCGAGGAGTAACTCACTAGAAGGTGCACACTTTAGACCTACAATGCAAGCTAACTTCCCTCGACCCTTGATTCATCACATCCACGCCAGTCCTCTTTCCTACACTCCCGTTAGGAGTTCATGTATCCGCTGCTGGTGATAACTTCGTTATCTGACGAGTTTTTACCCTCTAAATCATACGTTTGTGGCTTGTCTTGAAGTAAGAATTGGCATTTCAGACTAATATTTCGTGCAAGTGTTGTGCAGACATACATGGTGTCAATTGGAAGGAAAAATGCTTATTTATACTCCATTTTGACATACCGGGTGAAGGAAACGTCGAACCAAGTGAACAAGCGAAGAAAACGAGAATGTTGGATCCATGCTAAAGTAACATGCGAAAGTGACATGTGTCACTTTCGCTTATCACTATCGCTCAAAATGTACCGAAAGATTTTTGAAGTTCAGCGAAAGTTACACGGCGAAAGTGGCACCATGTCACTCTCGCACGTCACTTTAGCCGTCGGGGGCTGATACAAAAAAACTGCAGAATCTTAATTTTTAGGGTTATCTCGGGATTGCTGAAGGCTACACTTCTAGGGGAGCTGTTAGAACCGTTTTTTAGAGACAAAGAAGACCTTGCATTGATTTTGAAGGTGGAGACTCATTTTGGAGCTACAAATTGGTAGTGTGTATCAAATCTTGAGGGAGTTTCTTCATTTCCATTATATTTGTTGAGAAACAATGTTCTTGGGTGTTGTCATCTTCTTCTCTTTGATGTTATTTGCTACTAGTAACATGAGCTAAACAATTTGAGGTTGGGGGAAAGATGGATTTTGGATTTTTACCGTTTTATATATGATTATTGCATTTATTTAGTCATTACACTTTTTGGTTGAAGTTTGTCTTGCTTGTTCTTCTTGTTTGTGAGATTGGCCTTCTTACTTATCTTTTGGTTATACTTCCTTTTGAGAAATTGGTTTTATAACTTGATAAAAGGTAGATAAACCTAGGGTGAGATATTGGATAGAGATATACCAAGTAAACCTTAGTTCTGTGTATGTGATTCTTATGCTTAAGGAGTTGATTGTTTATGTCTATTGGTTGAGAGACTCTAATATACATTATATGATGCATTCTTGCTATTACTTGAGAGAGAATAGTAAGTATTTTGGGAATTGCTAAATTCAACCTTGTGTATTGATTTATAAATGCGTGTTATCTATTTGTTGGTGAATTCTAAATGAAATCTAACCCCTAGCCTTTTCTCTCATCTTGGTAACTTCTTTGTGGTATATGAATCGTTGTTGACTTGCTCTTCTTTGTTTACCTTCATTTCTTGAGATATTTAGTTAATTAATCAAAACTCAAACCAAACTTTATCAATCGTCCATTTAGATGTGTGGCTAGCCTTTGTGATACTTAAACTCATAGTTCATTGGATCGATACTCGTACTTGGTACGTATTCCTTGATTGACACCGTACACTTGCGGTAGATTTGGAGGGTTGCATAAACCGTCTATCAAGTTTTTGGCGCCATTGCCGGGGAACTATTTGTAGTGTTAATATCACTACCGGTTATAGTGCTGCTGGATTGGACACCATTCTTTTATTTAATTATTCTTTGTCGCTCACTATTCTATTGGTTTGTTTTCAGGCACTCTCTCTAGTGTATGTCAAGAAGACGCAAACGCGGAAGAGCGCAAGTGCCCTTAGATCCCGAAATCAAACGTACACTTCGACAAAGTAGAAGAGCGCGTGAGCAAAACATGGCGGATAATCGACCGCTAAGGGATTTTGCAATCCCTACTTATGATGGAAACCGACAAGGCATCCGCACACCAAATACGGCGGCGGAAAATTTCGAAATCAAGCCTACCATCATAAATATGGTTCAACAAGAACAATTTAGTGGGTTACCCTCCGAAGACCCGGTTGCTCACCTCGATAGGTTCACCGAAATTCGTGGTACATTTAAGTTGAATGGTTTAACAAATGAAGCCGTTCGTCTTAAACTATTTACGTTCACCTTGAGAGATCGAGCCAAATCGTGGCAAATGAGTATTCCCGCCGGACAAATCACTACTTGGGATGAATTGGTGAAGGCATTCTTGACAAAATTCTTTCCTCCCGGCCGTACCGCACGGTTGAGAGCGGAGATCACACAGTTCCAGCAGATGGACCAATCATGGCTTGTCATCGAAATGTTCTACAATGCACTCACCCTGCATTACAAGGGTATTGTCGATTCTGCGGCAGGAGGTGCACTTATGGGAAGACCTCACGACGACGCATACGCTTTAATTTGTGAAATGGCCGACAATAACTATCAATGGCACTCCGAGAGAAGTAATCACTCCCGAAGGCCAATTGGGTCAACTTCACAAGATACATCCGAAATCACGTCTTTGAAGGCTCAAGTTACCGGATTATCAAACCAATTGTGGGGTATGTCGGTGAGAGCGGTGGGCACCCCAAGTTGTCAAAATTGTGGTGAATTTCACCCAACCGAAGAATGCCGATTTGTTGCATCGTTAGACGACAACGATGTTGAGCAAGTCAATTACATGCAAAATCGCCCAAACCGACAACCCAACGACCCTTTCTCCAACACATACAATCCGGGTTGGAGGAATCATCCCAACTTTTCTTGGTCCAACCAATCGAACCAAACGGAGCAACACAGGGATGACATGGGTCGGTCACAACAAAAACAAGGTCAACCACAACAACAAATCTCGTCATCTCGAACTTTTAGACCTCCCAGTTTCCAAAACCAAGGAAATCAAAGCATGAGAAACAATGGGGAGGGATCGTCAAATGAAAAGAAATCGGGTTTGGAGGAAATGATGATGAAATGCTTGTCAAAGATGGACACGGTTATGCAAGGTAACGAGCAAAATACCGCCGCCATCAAAGCGGTTGTCCAAGGCAATGAGCAAAATACGGTGGCTATCCGAAGTCTTGAACGGCAATTTAGTCAACTGGCCCATGCACAATCATCAAGGAACCAAGGCGACTTGCCTAGCCAACCCGAGAAAAATCCTCGAGAACAATGCAAGGCCATTACGCTAAGAAGTGGAAAGCCGTTGATCAAGGACCCGACAAGAGATGACATGGGTCCCGAAGAAGAAGAAGTGCCACCCACGCAAGAGCCCGATCTCATGGAAATAGAGGTTGAAGATGTTGTGGAAACATCTAAGAAGACACAAGAGGCACCATCATCATCCAAACTGGTCGTGAAAGCTTACAAGCCACTGATACCATTCCCAAACCGTCTTAAGGAATACAAGGACCAACAACAATTTGCTAAGTTCTTGGACGTTTTCAAGAAGTTACAAATCAACATTCCTTTTGCGGACGCTTTAGCTCAAATGCCGTCGTATGCCAAGTTCTTGAAGGACATTTTGTCCAATAAGAGGAAGATTGAAGAACACGCTACCGTAGCACTCACCGAAGAGTGTAGTGCCATCATCTAAAACAAACTTCCACCTAAGCTAAAAGATCCGGGGAGTTTTACTATCCCTATACAAATTGGTGATTTTGAGTTTGGTAAAGCTTTATGTGATTTAGGTGCAAGTATTAACCTTATGCCGTTATCTATTTTCAGGAAACTTGGTCTTGGGGAAATCAAATCCACAAGGGTTACTCTACAACTTGCGGACCGATCGATAAAGCACCCACACGGAATAATTGAAGATGTCCTAACCAAGGTCGGGAAGTTCTACTTCCCCGTAGACTTTGTGGTCTTAGACATGGAAGAAGATGTCGATGTACCTCTCATTCTAGGGAGACCGTTCCTAGCAACCGGGGGTGCATTAATCGATGTCCAATGGGGGAAATTGACCCTTCGTTTGGGAGATGAGGAAGCGATCATCAATGTGTTCAATTGCACGAGAAGCCAAAGCGACATGAATGCATGTTTTAGTGTGGATGTTGTGGATGAAGTGGTGCAAGAGGTTTTTGAACGGGAATCTACCGATGACGAGCTCGGTAACATGTTATCTAATGGTCTCTTTGAAGAAGACGGTGATGAGAGCGAAAGAAAAGAATATGTGATGCAATTAGGGTCAACACCCTTCTGGAAGCTTCCAAGGCACCAACAATTCGAAGACTTGGGGCCTAAAAATGCTAAACCCCAACCATCGGCGGAAGTGCCTCCGCAACTAGAGCTCAAGCCATTACCCTCTCATTTAGAGTACGCTAACTTAGGGGCAGATTCTACCTTGCCCATGATCATTTCATCACATCTAAGTAAGTTGGAAAAAGAGAAGCTACTAAGGGTGTTGAAGGAGCACCAATCCGCCATCGGGTGGACAACCGCCGACTTGAAGGGTTAAGCCCTTCCTTTTGCATGCACCAGATCAATATGGAGGATGAGTTTAAGCCATCCATCGAGCATCAAAGGAGATTAAACCCCAATATGAAAGAAGTGGTACGAAAGGAAGTGATGAAGTTACTTGATGCGGACATCATTTATTCAATTTCCGATAGTCCTTGGACTAGCCCATTCAAGTGGTTCCAAAGAAAGGTGGGGTAACGGTGGTGAAAAACGACAAGAACGAATTAATTCCAACAAGAACCGTTACCGGTTGGAGAGTGTGCATTGATCATCGCAAACTCAACAACGCCACTAGAAAATATCATTTCCCCTCTACCATTCATCGATCAAATGTTGGAGAGATTGGCCGGGCACGCCTACTATTTTTTCCTTGATGGCTATTCGGGATATAATCAAATCCCAATAGCCCCCGAAGATCAAGAGAAAACAACATTCACTTGCCCATATGGCACTTTTGCTTATCGACGCATGCCATTCGGACTATGCAACGCTCCCGCCACATTTTAACGTTGCATGATGGCCATTTTCTCCGACATGATAGAGAAGACAATGGAGATATTTATGGATGATTTCTCTATTTTTAGGGATTCGTATGATGCTTGCTTGGGAAATCTCAAATTGGTCCTCAAGAGATGTCAAGATACCGATCTAGTCTTGAATTGGGAGAAGTGTCACTTCATGGTGACGGAAGGTATTGTGTTGGGCCACAAAGTGTTGGCTATGGGCATTGAAGTTGACAAAGGGAAGGTTGAAGTGATTAAGAAGCTTCCTTATCCTACTTCCGTGAAAGGGATCCGTAGCTTCTTGGGTCATGCGGTGTTCTATCGGCGGTTCATCAAGGATTTCTCTAAGATTGCCAAGCCCCTCTCCGAGTTGCTATTCAAGGATGCCAAGTTTGACTTCACCGATAGTTGTGAAATAGCCTATGATAGGCTAAAGAAAGAGCTCACATCCGCACCGATTCTTACCGCACCGGATTGGACCCTACCCTTCGAAGTCATGTGTGATGCTAGTGACTTGGTCGTGGGGGCTGTTTTGGGCCAACGGAAGGACAAAAAGCTCCATGCAATATACTACGCTAGCAAAACCTTGGATGAGGCACAAGTCAATTATGCCACCACGAAAAAGGAGTTGCTAGCGGTTGTATTTGCATGTGAAAAATTTAGATCATATCTTGTTGGGTCTAAAGTCATTATTTACACGGATCATTCCGCACTTAAATATCTTATGTCCAAGAAAGATGCAAAACCTAGACTAATCCGTTGGATTTTACTTTTGCAGGAATTTGATATCGAGATAGTGGACAAAAAGGGAACGGAGAATCTCATAGAGGACCATCTATCCCGGCTAGAGGGAGTGAAACAAGAGGACACCATCCCGATCAATGAATCCTTTCTGGATGAGCGATTGTATGCCATTGGGGTAACCGACCTATGGTACGCGGATGTGGTCAACTTTTTAGCATGTGGTGTGACTCCCCATGGCTTAAGCTCACATCAAAGGCGAAAATTCTTTGCCGATGTGAAGTACTATTTTTGGGAGGAGCCATATCTTTATAAGCACTGTGGGGATGGGATGATTCGGCGTTGTGTGCTCGATGAAGAAAAATCAAATGTGCTAAACCATTGTCACTCTCTCGAGTGTGGCGGTCACTTTAGCACCGATCGTACCGCGTCGAAGGTCTTACAATCCGGATTTTATTGGCCGACATTATTCAAAGATGCCCGGAACTTCATCACTTATTGTGACCGATGCCAATGAGTCGGAAAGATCTCAAAAAGGAATGAAATGCCCATGAAGGTATTCATGGAGGTAGAGATCTTTAATGTGTGGGGCATCGACTTCATGGGGCCATTCCCGCCGTCCTACAAGAACGAGTACATTTTGGTAGCGGTGGACTATGTGTCAAAGTGGGTCGAAGCAAGCGCAACCCCCAAGAACGACTCAAAGGTGGCCATCAACTTTCTACGGAAGCATATCTTTTCTTGGTTTGGAGTTCCTAGAGCATTGGTGAGTGACGGAGGTAGTCATTTTTGTAATCGCTATTTGGATGCCGTGCTGAAAAAATACTCCGTCACACACCGAGTCACTACCCCTTATCACCCCCAAGCTAATGGGCTAGCCGAAGTGTCCAACCGAGAGCTCATACAAATCTTGGAAAAGACGGTTAGTTCATCTAGAAAAGATTGGTCGGCGAAGCTCGATGATGCACTATGGGCGTACCGTACAACATTTAAAACGCCCATAGGTATGTCATCGTACCGACTAATCTTCAGAAAATCATGTCATTTACCGGTGCAATTGGAGCACCGCGCTTATTGGGCGATCAAGGCCCTAAATTTTGAGCTAAATGCAGCGGGAAAGAAGCGAACATTGCAACTAAACGATCTCGACGAAATTCGTCTAGAGGCGTACGAGAATGCACGCATCTACAAGGAGCGGACCAAACGCTTTCATGATAAATTTATCGTGAATCAGACGTTCTATGAAGGTCAAAAGGTGTTATTGTTCAATTCTCGTCTCCAATTATTTCCGGACAAATTGAAGTCAATATGGTCCGGTCCGTTCACGGTGGTTAAAGTCCACTCATACGGGGCCATCGAGCTAAAGGGTGATGATGGAGAGGTGTTCAAGGTTAACGGCCAAAGATTGAAGCCGTATCTCGAAGGAGAGTCGATGCAAGTGAAGGACTCGATCCCATTATCCGCACCGGCCTAAGGATCGTCAAGGTCGTGCCACGACCCTAAATAAGGCGCTAGGTGGGAGGCAACCCACCAAGGTTAGTCGTATTTTTGTCTATATTTAGCTCAATTTTGTTTGGCAATGTGTTTTCCTATGAAAACCAGCCAAAATACCCCATTTTTGGTCCTGTGTCAAAGTAGCAGCAAGTGTGACACACCCTTGAAAAAGTTGATTTGCGGTACATTTTCAGCGAGAATGACACGCGAAAGTGACATTGGTCACTCTCGCACGTCACTATCGCAGCTCCTGATTTTTTTTTGAAAAAAGGTTTCGGTACATTTTCGGCGAGTATGACACCGCAAAAGTGACATATGTCATACTCGCCATGTCACTCTCGCATACCTCCCAAATCATGTGTTTTTTTTGCTAAAACCTAGCTCGCAGTACATTTCGGGCGAAAGTGCCCATGCGAAAGTGATAGTGGTCACTTCCGCGTGTCATACTCGCACAAGGTGGAAGTACCTCTCGGTACATTTTCAGCGGAAGTGACATTGCGAAAGTGACAAGGGCATTCTCGCTGGTCACTTTCACCGTCGGGGTAAGGGGTTTTAAAACCCTAGTTCGCTTGGTCTGTCACTCACGCTCACAAAAACAGTCGACATAGGGGCGATTTTGGGGCGATTTTGACACACTTTTGAGGGCCGAATTTTACTTCCACAACCAAGATACTCTGATTTTGTTGCTCCATCTTGCAATTCCAACCCAATGTAAGTGCTCTTCATCTTTTTTTATTCACTTCTCCTCATCTCCATTGTTGAGATTTCAAGGTTTGGTCAAAAGTTCTTCCATGTTCATATATTTTGTGAAATTGTGCTACATTTTAGGTTTGGAGTTGTTTGCTACTTGTGAATGCATTATTTAACTCCACATTGTTCTTCATTCACACAATTTCACCATGGATTGAAGCTAGGGAACACATTTTGAATTTTATGCTAAAATGACTTACACATTGTGGGTTTTGGTTAATTGCTAGTTTACTTGAGCTTGTTGAGTTCTTGCACACTAGTACACTTAAATCCATCCTTTGTCTGAGTATTATCCTCTTGATGTCAAGTTGGGCCAAACATGCATAGTTGTGCTTGAATCGTATATATCTCTCTTGCGTGTTGTGTTAGTGACCTATAATACCCACTTTGAGCTCTTAAATCTTTGCCATTGTTCTACATTGCAATTATCATCTTTGGCTTGCGTCTTGTGTGGGTTAACCTTGGTTATTGATGGTATGACATTGTAATCGCATTATGTAACGTTTTAGGTCGTATCATGCAATGTTTCGTGTCGAGTAATTGTTTTATGCCCAATTAGGGGATTTTTTTACCTTGATAGCATGTTTTAAGGTAATCTAGGTTATGATGCTTAATGTTGGGATATGTATGTATTGGAAGCATGATTTACCTCTTTGTTCTTGTGGTTGAATTTTGCGCACTAGGATAGACCATTAAGACACTACATGCATCCTCTGCTTTGATTGATCGTCATGACTCCGTGTATTACTTTCAACATGCTACCTTGTTATTTATCCATTATTTTTTATAAACTTTTACTCGTGGCTTAGCTTTCCAAGTTTCCTCCCAGATTCCCAACATGGTGCGCAACAACTTCCTCTCCAAGGATCGGTTCCAACTCTATGATGAGCTTCCCGAAGAGGAGCAAGAACAGTTGATTAATGGTCCTAATGGCCATTATGACGATCGAATGAGCCTCAATGCAGAGCGGGGATTTCTTGTAGAAAGGGGAATCGACATTCGAGGGCTCGAATCTACAACCATCCCAGATACTATTGGACAACGCGCCTGGGCTGACTTCACCCGCACTCGCCAGCCATATCATCCGGGTCTAGTGAGGGAATTCTACGCCTCCATGGTACCGGAGGTATTCAGAGCGCTCAGAAGAGTTTGGGTGAGAGGAGTACCATTGGAGATCACCTCCCATTCCATTAACGAGTATCTCCACGCCCCTACCGATCCTGATGAGGAGTATCCTGATGGGTTCCCTACTGGAGCCCGGTTCGGACCCCAGTTGCGCGACATGGAGGCTATCCTATGTCAGGATGGATCTGATGTCTGGGTGCCCAAAACGACGGATCTGCACCACGGCGACCTACGACCAGACATGGCTTTCTGGTCGGTGTTCCTAAAGCACAGCATCATCCCATCTACTCACCGGACTCTAGTCTCTGTTGAGACACCTCAGTTGCTCTACGCTATCCGAATCGGTGTGAATTTTGATGTGGGCCACTTCATTCTCGGCAGCATACTGAAGACCGGCTGCAACACCCAGTGTCTCCTAAACTTTCCTTGCCTTATTACTCATTTCTGTAGGAGGGCAGGGATTACGGTAGCCTCCGTCCAGGCGGAACTTGTGGCACCCCCGGCGGATGTGTGCAAAAAGACGTACAATCTTTTCTGCACACGCCAGGGATTGCCTAACATTTCATCCAGACGTCACTACCGGTGTCGGAGACGCCATGGAGCTGTTGTTCAGGAGGAGGAGCCACAGGTTCAGGATGCCGATTCCCCACCGCAGCAGCTACGCCCGCCACGCCAGCAGCAACCACCACCAGCTGATATTCTCGCGGCGATTCAGGAAGTGCGGACCACGCAGCTAGCTCACGGAACGATTCTAGAGCGGGTTGCCGACTCTATTCCGCCCTCTAGCCAGCCACGCCCTACCACGTCACGCCCTGTCACGTTACCTCGTCGCCCGAGCACGTCACGCCCTGTCACGTTACCCCGTCGCCCGAGCACATCCGATTGCGTTGGCGCGGAGGTGCCGGCACATCCTCTTCGCAGCAGCACTAGGGTGATGGTGACAACTCGGTTTGTTTTCTTTTTCACTTTTGTTCGCTTTCATTTCTAGTCGTATGTCAACCTGTTATATCTCATTGTGATGGTTAAAATCCCACGAACGCTTCTTTTGAACTATTTGTGCACATTGGGGACAATGTGTCTCAAAGGTTTGGAGTTGTTGTTTTTTGTTTTTTTTCCTTTGTGGGTCAATGTGTATGAACCTTTATTTTGATCATTAAAATGCGTTGTGAGTATAATGTTGAATTAATCGGAATGAATACATATGCTCGAAGTGATTGTTTAGGCGAATTGGAAAAACTTTCATTGACATGTAGTATCTATGTTGAGTCATGCTTGTGGAGGGATAAAGTACTTGTGTATACTAATTGTGGACATTAGTGGAGACCACCCTAGTGAGACTTTGAGCTTTAATGCCATCAATTCTGAGTGATGTTCTATCTTTGTTCACCATCCTTATACACGTCTAAATTCTTTCAATTTGATAGTTGATCTCATTTTCTTTGCATTGAGTAGTAATGATTAAACTTCTAATTTAACATGTTTATTACTTGTGAATTGTGTGTACCTTGAGAAATGATATCGGGCTATGTGTGCAAATTCTTTGGTCTATCATCTTTATCTCCCTTTTTCTTATCCCCTTGTTGATGTGTGATTCCCTTAGCCACTTTGCAGCCGTTACTAAACCTAAGTACTTTGATTTATCCGGATACACTAACTTACCCATAGTTTAAGTGCATCATGGAGTGAGAAATGTGGCCAATAGCGCCAAAATAGCTGGGAATGATAGTTGAAGCATGAGGGGATTTAGTTAAAAAAAATCAAAAAAAAAACTTGCATTTGCTGTAAGCAAGTCTTCGTACAAGTATGATAGTCGAAATTGTGCATTACATGCATGGATGGAAATTGGGCGACTCAAAGAAAGGAAGACGAAAAAGGTTGAGATACTATTAGTTTTGATGCACTTAGGACTAATTGTACCTTGCCATTCTTTCTATTCCACTACCTTAAACCAATTCTCACCCCTTAAGCGCCGATTGATCTTTTGGAAAGCATGATTTGTGAGTAATACATGTTTAATTTGTATCTTGCTACTCAATTCCTTTCATGAGATCTTGTTTGACTACTACGTGTTTCTATACTATCACATGCGGATGATCTTGTGAATTTTTGTATATCAACTCTCCCGCATGTGTTTGTGATATGTGTGGACCTAGGATTCAAGTGTAAGAGAGCATCCTGTGAGGCTAGGGTCGAAGCGAAATCCTCCACTAGTTGTGTGCATGATGAAATTGATCAAAACGAGCATTCGCTTGATAATAGTCTCAAGTCAATGATAGTTTTATCTAAACTCGGTTAATCAAGAAGCTAGGAAGTGTATGTTGGTTCTTATTAATTTCATATTAGTCTTAGTGCGTTTTCTCTTATGATTAAAATGTTTGTTCATATTATCCCCTTTCGAAAACCCATCACTTTGGAAGATTGCCTGTTTTATCGTTATCATATTGTCTTACGCCAATTTTTGCTTGAGGACATGCAAAAGCTAGGTTTGGAGTTGTTGATAACTTCGTTATCTGATGGGTTTTTACCCTCCAAATCATACGTTTGTGGCTTGTCTTGAAGTAAGAATTGGCATTTCGGACTAATATTTCATGCAAGTGTTGTGCAGACATACATGGTGTCAATTGGAAGGAAAAATGCTTATTTATACTCCATTTTGACATACCGGGTGAAGGAAACGTCGAACCAAGTGAACAAGCGAAGAAAACGAGAATGTTGGATCCATGCTAAAGTGACATGCGAAAGTGACATGTGTCCCTTTCGCTTGTCACTATCGCTCAGAATGTACCGAAAGATTTTTGAAGTTCAACGAAAGTAACACGGCGAAAGTGACACCATGTCACTCTCGCACGTTACTTTAGCCGTCGGGGGCTGGTACTATAAAAAGCTGCAGAATCTTAGTTTTTAGGGTTATCTCGGGATTGCTGAAGGCTACACTTCTAGGGGAGCTGTTAGAACCGTTTTTTAGAGACAAAGAAGACCTTGCATTTATTTTGAAGGTGGAGACTCATTTTGGAGCTACAAATTGGTAGTGTGTATCAAATCTTGAGGGAGTTTCTTCATTTCCATTATATTTGTTGAGAAACAATGTTCTTGGGTGTTGTCATCTTCTTCTCTTTGATGTTATTTGCTACTAGTAACATGAGCTAAACAATTTGAGGTTGGGGGAAAGATGGATTTTGGATTTTTACCGTTTTATATATGATTATTGCATTTATTTAGTCATTACACTTGTTGGTTGAAGTTTGTCTTGCTTGTTCTTCTTGTTTGTGAGATTGGCCTTCTTACTTATCTTTTGGTTATACTTCCTTTTGAGAAATTGGTTTTATAACTTGATAAAAGCTAGATAAACCTAGGGTGAGATATTGGATAGAGATATACCAAGTAAACCCAAGTTTTGTGTATGTGATTCTTATGCTTAATGAGTTGATTGTTTATGTCTATTGGTTGAGAGACTCTAATATACATTACATGATGCATTCTTGCTATTACTTGAGAGAGAATAGTAAGTATTTTGGGAATTGCTAAATTCAACATTGTGTATTGATTTATAAATGTGTGTTATCTATTTGTTGGTGAATTCTAAATGAAATCTAACCCCTAGCCTTTTCTCTCATCTTGGTAACTTCTTTGTGGTATATGAATCGTTGTTGACTTGCTCTTCTTTGTTTACCTTCATTTCTTGAGATATTTAGTTAATTAATCAAAACTCAAACCAAACTTTATCAATCGTCCATTTAGATGTGTGGCTAGCCTTTGTGATACTTAAACTCGTAGTTCCTTGGATCGATACTCGTACTTGGTACGTATTACTTGATTGACACCGTACACTTGCGGTAGATTTGGAGGGTTGCATAAACCGTCTATCAACTGGCACTCTGAAAACGTTGCTTCCCATCTTCTGTGTCACTTGCCACACTTTCTACTTCTAGCTTACTCACTTAATTCAACACATCATCCTCATTCCCTCAGGCTAGTGTGGAACACTTCGCGTCCAACAAAGACCACTCCATACTCACATTTTCAACGGTTAATATGCCTAACCAACAGTTTCACTACCTCTCAAACAATCAACTAAGTTATTCCGATGAAACACCCAATGCTCGAAGCCTCCACACACTTCTCGTTTCCCCGAACGGGATTTAACCCACTCCTTTTAATTTCCTTTACATACAAGGATTAGCTCAACATTCCCAAGGATTTCGTATCTACCACTAAACATCATATCTAACCACTCCAACCTCTTCACAAATATTTCAATGACATAAGGCAAACTCATTCATCAACTCCTCACCACTCAGGAGTACACAATTTCCTTCTTAGCTAGCCACCAACTTTCACCTCAGTCCTTATTCTCAGATGACAATACTACACGCCACTCAAACATCTATGCATCTCAATGCACATAATTTGCCACATTTGAATAACTTATTAGCAAATCCCGAGCAAAAGCTTCCACTTACGCTCATCCCATATCGACACCAGCCCACCACTTAACCCCACATCAACTCCTTACCATCAACGACTCGCATGCCCACTTCGTATGAGTTACCACCAACTTATCCGCACAACCACTACACACTAGAGGTACAAACCCCTCGGTTACTTGTACGCACACTAGGCCTTGCCTTTTCCATGCCAATCACAACTTAAATTATAAATCTCACAACTTTGTCTTCCTCCAATCTAGATGAACCACAAATTATGACCGTCTACTTCACTCGATCGGGTCTTAATCTCCAGTCGACTCTTCGAAATTCACACGAGGCATGCTCAAATAAATCAAACGATAAGATGCCCCCCTTGTAGACCAGCATAATCCACGTATCCCTCATGAGTTATGCTAACTACTTCATCCACAAATGAAACATCACCCACAAAGGAATGATCACCCATCCAACTATCAATTCTCCACTTTCAGAATACTCACAAAAGGCGGTCCAACCTCTTGACAGATACACACCTTTCCCAACCGACCTCTTATCTCCGCGCATACACCCGACAAAATAATCACACCAGGGTTACCTTCTTCCATTCCCAATCTCCCGACAACGATCTCAAAATCGACGTTGACTTCAACATCGCACTCGACATGAAGATGATGTTTCAACGGTGCCTCTAACAACGAGAACATCCACCGAAACCTAATTCTTTCCACTCATCGTAACTAACTTTGTGCCCCACAGTCCTCACATGCTTGAGCCACAAGACCTACTCGACAAATAGCCTAAACACCAAGCCGCCTCAACTCCGGCTCCATGCCGAAACCATTTCATTACCATGCTACAACGCTACCTTTCGAAGTATCTTGCCTACTTCGAAATCACTCGGGACACACCCCCCGCCGTCAGCCACACGTCAAATTACCACACATGAGCAAAGACTACCATAATCTAAACATCTCTAAAGTCAAATACTGAGGCTACAGTTATTCGTCGCCCTTCCCTAAACGGAAACATCAAGGTCACGAATCGACCATCGACAACTCAGCCGCATATTTCCACTCTCGAATTTCCCACACCCTTAAGTGCGATCTTCCACACTACCTCGCGAGTTCCTAGCCTTCATGAATGGAGACACAATGATGTAAATCGTTTTACACACTTGAGATACTTCACAAAACAAGGTTTGACATGCATAACATGACACCTCCAATAAGAATAGCCACACACACATCGATCTCGAGGATCGCTCACACGCAACACATGATGACTCCCAACCTTGTCCATCAATCGAAAGTGTATTCACTAAAACCTTTTCATGCAATTTGTAAAATATGACAAAATCACCCACACTGAGAGAGTCGGTCGACTCTCACACTCGCTGATATGACAACATCGTGTCCACACTGACTCCGCTTACAAAACCACGTGATCAAATGTTTTATGGTTTTCACAACAAAGGTTAACTCTCTCGCAAAAGAGATGAAATAAGTCGCTATTTCTCCAAATTCGAAATTTAACACACAATGTAAATAAAAGTGTCTTTTCCTTCAAACACACGCTTATACACGCCCCTCTCATTTTCAAATCCAGGAATGTACCAGGAACACACACACACACACACATGCATGGCATGCATGACTCATGTAACTTGTTTGAACATACAATGCATGATTCACTTAACATTGAAGGCTATTCGCTCAAGCAAGGTCAACCTTCGACATTCACAACAAATCAACATCGGTGCTCTACTTCCGACCAACCCTCGGGTTTCTCACATTTGCAACAAACTTTGGTACCGGTGTCTTCCCCCACACCCTCGTATGCTCCAACTTCTCAGTTACCGCTTGACGACTGACTTGCAAAACATACGGCTGCACTTCGACCCCAAATGGTTAACCAACAATAGCCCTCGTTCAATTATCCTTGCCTCAAACTACCAATCCACACACATCTATTATTTATCAACCACCCCTTGCCACTCTTCTACTGACTAGAAAGTACGAGGGCACACCTGTACTACCCGATCCTTGAGTTGAAACTCTCAAGATCTCAATTCACCGACATCGGGAACTCCCAGAATGATGACTCATCAGGAATTAGGAGCTCACCTCCAACCAATTATTCTTCCTTTAAGAACCCTAAAGATTCTATCTCACACGGACACCAACCAAACATTCAAACAATACTCCTTCTAGATAGCGTCATCAATCACACCAAGAATAATCTGCACAACACACTAAACCGTTGCTATCATGACAAGGTTAAAACTTTACACACTACTGTTACTCTCCACACACTAATCACCACACTCCACACACTACCAATATCAGAACAATGGTAATCAAGCACACCCATGCACCTGTAAATTCATAATGACATTGGCCAGATGTTATTTGAATTTACCTTACATGTGAGTCCTCACTACCATCGTCCTAAAGTCTCGGTGATTAAGGTCTTCCCTAGAGGCTTCCTATGTCTCAGTTGTGTCTTCCTACTCCACAGTTTAAGTTTAGGCCCATCCGGTCACCTAAATCCCTTAAACTAGTGCTCTGATACCAACTGTAACAACCCGCACCAAACAATTATGCCAAAAGCTATCTCTTTAATTCAAAACGCCAAAAATGGCTCAACGTAGTCACACTATCCAGATTACAAACTGGGTTTGAGGAAATAACCCTAACTACAGCTGAGAACATAACTATAAAACAACAAAGGAAAGTCTTCTAATCCTTCTATACGCAAACTCCGCCTCATGTCTTGCCAAACTTCTAAACGAGCTTTCGACTACCTGCTTACCTGAAAAGGTTTTAGTTTTGAAAAGCGAGGGTTAGACAATGAGGTCTAGTGAGTTCCCTCCACACCAGGTCACACCATAAGCATCACAATTTATAAAATAGTTATGAAAGAGTTTTTACAAAATCATAACAAGCACGCTTAAAATGATATGCACACAATGTCACATGCTACTGGCACACGCTATAGTGTCACACACCGTGACAGCGCACTAGGGCACACACCACCCATATATGAAACAAATTCATATATATATATATATACATATATATATATATTTATATATATATATATAACTATTATGGGACACCGCCTATTTCACACCAAGGCCAGAGCACGTTCACACACATTTAAATCATACATTCCGCCACACACTTACTCTTCGCTTCGTAATTAAAAGCAGTTGATATGTACACAATTTAATACATGTACAAATAATCACACTTGGATAAGATTTGGGTTAGAAAAACTCACCTTAAGTCCTTGCTAGGAATTCTTACTCGCAATCAATTTTCTCTACTCGTACCTACATTTGAACCCGACACACAATACCAAGTAAGACTCTGTCACACTCGAATATAACTAACTTGAAAAGTCTCAGCCGAAAGTACCGGATCCTAAGTCCCGGACCCGAACCATCTCGGATCCTTTGGATTATACGGCCCAAACGCTAAACTCCGGATCCTATGGATTCCGGATCCATTCGGCCCAAACGCTAAACTCCGGATCCTTTGGATTACGGATCCACTCAGTCCAAACACACAATTCCGGATCCATTATGGATTCCAGATCCACCATCAGTCCAACACTCGATTTCGGATCCATTATGGATAACGGATCCCCTTTCGGCCCAACTCCGGGTCCTTAACCAGTTCCGGACTTGCCGAGTTCTGGACTTGCCGAGTTTCGGACTCCTGGGTTTCCTTATCGACTACGCAAATCCCAAATGACTAAAATCGACTCTCCCACACAGTTCCAATTTCGATGTTAAACTATTAGGATTAAGGAGACACCATTTACTAGCCGATTTAGTGAGCTAAAACATCTGATTCTTACATTAGATCCGATTAGCAAAAACACACACATACCCCATTTCTGTTCTTACCAAAAGATAGCAAAACTTCAATCTTCCACATTCTAGAGTCACGATTGTAATAATAATAAGCAAGGGATGATGGTTACCTTACAAGATGATTCCACACACACTCAACTTGAAGAACTTTGGATTGCTTTGCTTCCTTGATTTGCACCCACAATCGTACCTCAGCCGCACACAGTATTCCTGAGAAAAATGAGAATTCCTAGGGTCTTGCACCCATTTATACTCTCTCCCAAGCACACCTCATTTTCCCTTTTCACACTTTTTACCCCAAAACTTGTATTTATTCTCAAAAGAACACGGTTATTACATCTTTCCCATGGCCATATTAGTTGGTTGCGCTAAACCAACTAATCAATGTACTCCGTTGCACTAAAATACAGCCAACTCCGTTGTCCCTCCGTACAGCCAATACTCCACCGACCCTAAGTCTGGCCAACGTGCACTCGTGTAGTGTAATGCTCATATAAATATAACATACATCTTAATATATCATATTTCAATCATAAGCACATCATCACACTGCCTACCACATTCTTATCCAGTATATATGTATTCCAGTTTGAAAATGGTTAAAGTAAAACTCAATAGATTACTATCAAAATACTTCCAAGCTTTTCTTAAATAAACCGATGATTCGATCTCTCACTAAAGGTCACAAAATTTGAAATAAATTGAATAAAAGTATCCATTCACCATTCAACACACATAAGACTCACTAGCATGCTAAGAATTCTAAATAAGCCTATCATACCCTTACCCAGACAACACTCACAAATGCCCCCCTTCGGTGACTTAACACGGGGGTCCCGCTACCCGGTTAGCGGGTGGGGTCAAGGGGCAACGCCCTTGCAGGGTCTTGGGGCAGCGTCCTGATAAAATATTTAGAACTGAAAGAAGTCAGAAAGCTTCTGGATACGTGATCCCGGAAACTTATCCGGATAACACACCCGGACATCTCATCCGGAAAACCCAAATCCGAAACCCAAACCCAAACCCGGGAACTTTCCCGGAAACAAACACCCGGAATCCGAAACCCGAAAAATGGTCCGAACAACCTATCCGGAAAACTTATCCGGAAACCGCATCCGGACGATTCCCATCCGGAAAGTCTTATCCGAAAACTACCTCCGGAAAACCAACGAATCCGAATAAATTAACACATCCGGAAAACCAACGAATCCGGATAAAAGTTCGAGCCAGACTCGATCGAATCTTCTATAAATTCATGAAAATGACAAATCTAAACCGATAGAAACTTAATACTAATGATTATAAACACAAAATGTGTAACACCCTAAAAATCAGGGCCAATTTAAACTTTAAACATCAACAAGGTTAATCGTAATTACATCCAAACTTTCATACATAAGTAGAGAATTAACTATAAGGATTCATATACACATTTCGAATTCTCAAAACAACCTATTAATCTAATCTTGTCAACTACGATTAGATTAAATTGGTTGTCTAAGCCATTCATCAAAAACATCCTCGCATAAGCTAACTTCTCCACTTAGCACCAAAAGTCGAATACCAAAACACTCGTCCCTCTGCCCGCTACTTCCCCGAGCTCGTACCTGGTAAGAAAATTTAATTTGAAACGATTAGGCTTACGTCTAGTGAGAACATCCATTTTCAAATTAAAACATTATCAGCTTTGGGAACTCAATTATTCAAAGCGTATAAACAAACCTGGTTTGCCACCATTCTTACCGTACTCATACTCATCTTACGATGACGGGAACATACCCGATTCCATAAGTATGACTAACATTCGGAAAGTCATATCATCACATTCGAGAGCCTACTAAGAACCATTACAGATTCTAGATCATCGCTCATATCCAAGAAATTACAAGTTACTTTATGTCTATTTCTTGGAGTGGAAGTATAGATTACAATTTACTTTATACCTATCTCTTACCTTCCCATAGAAATCAGGAATTACAATTTACTTTATGCCTATTCCCATATTTCTACTCACAACACGAAATGGGAATTACAATTTACTTTATGCTTATTCCTCATTTCTCATCACCTTACGAAATAGGAATTACAAGTTACTTTATGCCTATTCCTCATTTCAGGTCAACGGGAATTACAAGTTACTTTATGCCTTTTCGATGTTACAATTACTACCAGTGCCTATGGATCCATTACACTTACTAGCGTATATGCATAACAACATATCACACTACATCTCGTATCATATTCTCAACTCTAAGAATACTAGATAACCTATCGTATACTCATCCTCAATTGTCCCCCTTCGGTGACTTAATTGAAACCGGATCCCCAGGGGCGGACTCACGTTGCATTTTTGGGGGTCGGCTGACACCCATAAAATCCACAAAGCAATTCATCTTTGCAATATCATGTATATATTTTATTAATGTATAATATGTCTTGACCTCCAATTTTAGTATAATTTCAATTAAAGCCCTTCATCCATATATATATATATATATATATATATATATATAATTTTAATTGATTTTAAAGTTACTTTATATATAATTATCTACTTATTTATGTGCATATTATAATTTATTAGACAAAAGTCTTAATTACTAACTTAGTGTTTGATACTATTTAATTAGGGTTAAATGTTAATTATTTTAGCATTTCGCTAGTAAAACGTCTTTTTGTTCTAAAAGAAATTTTTATATTAACTCACTAGAAAAACCGAAAAGATTGGTGAAAAGAAAAATGTCAACATTCGGAATCGATATTGGTGGTAATGATCTCAATACTATGTTACTTAAATTTCGACCCCCATTGCCATGATCTCTGGATCCGCCACTGCGGATCCCTAACTGGATTTCAAAAGAAACCGAGACTCAATTGAGACCGGAACTAAAATCAAATCCGGATCCCTAACTGGATTTCAAAAGAAACCGGATCCCATTCTGGATCCCCACCGAAACCGGATCCATTTCGGATCACATCCGATTCCGGATCAATTACGGATCACATCCGATTCCAGATCAATTCCGGATCCATTTCGGATCATATCCGATTCCGGATCAATTTCGGATCGTCCAATTCCGGATTCCCAACTTAAATTCCGGATCCTTTATTCGATTTCCGGAACCCATACTGGATCCACTCAATTCCGGAACCCATACCGGATTTCAATACCGGGACTTCGATACTGGAATTCAATCTGCACGTCAAATCTGCTCTAAAAACTCATCTGAGTTCAATCTCTTGGTCGATTCAATTTCAATACTGTTAGTGCTTAATTGATTGTACCAAGTAGAGGGACCAAATATGTATTTGTGTCAAACTGATCTTAGGTATATATTGTTGGCTACTTTCCTCTTTAGGTTTAGGTCATTCTCTCTACACACACTAGCCACACACACAAGTATTGTATTCCAATCCATATTGTGAGCTTTTGATCATTGAATGAATATAGAGATGGCTTCCTTTGATGTTATTATAGATTGATTACTTGTTCTGGGATCACAATTGGTATCAGAGCCTAACAGATTTGAATTTGTGCATCATTCAATAATTTTTATCAATTTTTGAGAAATTGTTGAGTTTTTGAGTTTTTACAAAAAGTTGAGTGTTCTTCATTTTTTCCCGTTTTTTGGTTGATTTTGATCATTTGAGTTCTTCAAATGGATTAGAATCGATCAAGGGTTGTTAGTAGACTAGTTCTGAGAGTGTTTTTATTCCGAAAATCACTAGGTTAGTAGCTCAGATTGTGCATTTCCCATTTTCGGACTTTTGTATTTCTGCACTCTGTTTTGCATCGAAAAACCAGTTTCTGTTGGTTTTTGGACAAAACACGAAGCATTAAAGTTTCCCAGAATAGTGCACGAACCTGCGTACCAAATTTCAGCCAAATCCGATTTGTTTTGAAGATTTGATTCAAGAACACCTTGAATCTTCATAACTATCGCAACCCTCAAAGTTTCATAACTATCGCAAGTGTGAACAATACCATATCGCATGTGTCACTTGCGACAAGATTCTTATCGCAATCATCAAAGTTTGAACAGTAACTTATCGCAACCTTCTGTTGCGATAAGACCCTATTTTTCTTATTGCGACAAGATTTTCCTTTTGCGACAAGTTTTTCTTATTGCGACAAAATTTTCCTTTTGAGACAAGTTTTTCTTATTGCGACAAGATTTCTTATTGCGACAAGTCTTTGATTGCGATAACAGTGTGTTGCGATATCAGCATGTTGCGACTTCATTTGTTTGCGACAAGTTTGGGACAATGTTTGGTTTGCGGCATCAGTGTGTTGAGACAAACGTTTTGCAACAGTTATTTCCTAATTAGATCAAACAGATATTAAAAGATCAACGACAAGTAATATAAACATGACTGCTAGAGATATTTTGACCATAGGTTCAAAAGATAAACCGCCTGTTCTTTTCCCAAAAGATTTCAAAATATGGAAAGATAGATTTCTTGACTATGTGGAACGACAAGAAAACGATGCTCTAATTATGACTCCTTAATGATCGGGATACAACCTCCTATTTTCCGAACAGAACCGGATGGAAGTGTTATAACACTTAATGCAAGAGATTATACGGGTAATGAGCTGATAAGACACAAAGCAGATAAAGCGGCTAGGTCATTGGTTATGCAAGCCTTAACCAATAACATTTATCAGAAGGTTGACAGTTTAAGTGATACCGGGAAATGAATGTTTGATGAACTGATCAAGTTGTATCAAGGTTCAGAAGTGGAAACTCAAATGAAAGTTTCAAATGTCATCAATATCTATGAAAATTTCAGGCAGAAAGATGGTGAGAATCTATACGATGCATATGATCGTTTCACAACCATCTTAAATGAACTCAGCAGGTAGAAGATCAAGAAAGACATCATCGAGCTGAATGTGAAATTCTTGAGCGTGCTTCAGCCCGAATGGAAGAAGTATGCTCATAGAATGAAACAGAATTCTAAGCTGGATTCTCTTCCGCTACATCAGATGTTTGAAACGTTAAAACAAGATGAGGATGATGCTGATCTAAAAAAGAAGAAGTTGATGAAAAAGGAGAAGAAGGAAAAGAAGACATCGGGGTCTAAGAAGAAAGAAGAAGAGGATGAGCTTGAGAGTGAACCGTTAGCTTTGGTGTCAAGAAAGTATGCTGAAAAGGGTAAGAGTATTCAGCAAGAGGATTATGGGTTAGATCAGGATGATTTGGATGAGGCGGAAAGCTTAAGGCAGGCAATGATACTTCTATCCAAGGCCTTTCAGCACATATATGTAAAAACTCCTGGATCAAACAACCAACGTTACTCGTCTGGTTCTAAAAACTTTGAGCACAAGAATCGGATTGAGTCAAAGAAACAGTTTGAAGATCATAAGGAAGATGGTAAAAGGTTGGAGGTGAAGAAGTTTGGAGATAAAAAGGATGAAGAGCAAAAGTGCTACAATTGTGGAAAGTCCGGCCATTTCTCCAAAGAGTGCTGGAAACCGAAAGTAAGGAATTCCGACTACTATAAGAAGAAAGAGCTGTTGGCAGAGCAAAAGGAGTCTGGAATTGCACTGCTGGTGGAGGAAGAGTACTGGTTGGACCAAACTGATGATGAAAGAGAAGAGGAGACAGTTGTGATGGCAAAGATGTGCTTGATGAGCAAGGATGGTGAGGATTCAGAGGCTGATGCGGCGCCTGAGACAAATGAGGTAGATTCCTGCACTATTAATCACTATGCTAATCAGTTTAATGTCTTTCAACTAAAATTCGATGACTTAAATGAGAAACCCAAAAACGCGCATAAAATAATAGAATCTCAAAGAAAAGCAATTATTGACCATAACAAGTTAAGTGATGAGTTGAAAGAGGAACGAGTTGAGATCGAAAAATCTCGAACTTATTTCCGGAATAGAATGGATGAAATGGAAGAAAAAGTAAGAGCTTCTGAAGATAGGAAGATTGAGCTTGAAAAATTGTTGCAGTCTTATAAAGGTATTAACAACGAATTGACCGAAAAGGCAAGTGATCTAGAGGCGAAGCTGTACAAACTTGGTCAATCTGAACAAACCATTTTCCTAAACACTCCAAAGAATTTCAGATATTACAATTTAAAATGGGGATTGGGTTACGACAATCCTCATTACTTGGAAAATGCTTTGAAAAAGGCACCATGTCTTTACAAGTTTGAATGGCTTCCCCTTCCGTCCTTGAAACCTAAATACAGAATCAACTGGCTTAATGAGGAAGAACATGGAGTCGAGGAAAAGATTAAAAGAAAGACAATTGTGACAAAGCAACTTCCTTTTGTCTACGAAAATGAAAATAGGAAGGCACTGGTTTGGAATTGGAAACAAACTTTGTCTAATGACTATTTTCAAAGCTATGTTGTTGAGCCACCAAAGGAAACTGTATTAAAACCCATTTTTGAAGGAAAAACATGTTACCCTCATTTGGTACTCGAACAAAAGGTTGTTGATCTAGAGTTGAATATTAAAAGCAAAATTGAGGAAATCAGAAATGATGATCAACTTGCTTTTGATATTGAAAAGGAAGTTATGTTAACTATTTTGATAAATAGCAAGAGAGATAAGTCTGAAAAGGTTGTTTCTGAATCGTCATCAAAAAGCTGTGAAGAAAAGAAATCTCTTGAACTTAGATGCTTGAACCTCTCAAAACAAGTCTCTGATTTTCAGAAAATGTTGTTTCTTGAAAAAGAACAAATTGAGAAAGAAAGAGAGAGGTTTAAGTTCGAAAGAAAATCTCTTGAAACTGAAAGTGTGATATTTTCAAAGAAAATATCTGATTTAGAAAACATTTTGATAAATGCGAGAAAAGATTTTGAGACTAATAGAGAGTACTTTCAAAATGAAATCTCAAGACTTATGGGAAGATTGTCAACTTTATCCACTGAAGCTATGATAGAGTTTGCGAGCAAACTTTCCTCTGATTCAGATGCTTCCTCATGCAAAGCCTTCATGGGCAATACTATTTACAGAAGCATGACCGTGGATGACTTTGATGATTTTGGTCCTATTGATCTTGAGGAACAACCTGTTAATGAAAACTCTTGTGATACCTTCCATAACTCTTCTTCCGATGACATTAAGGTTGATTGTGTTATTGACATTTCTTGTGATGGGAAGGGTAAGAAAGCAAAAGATAATGTTGTACAAATCAACTTTAATGCTAAACTTCCAGATCATTCTGACTTTTTGATCAAGGAAGAGGAACCTAAGAAGAATTTCTTCGAAGGGGAATCTTCTAAAATCGCTGAGAAAAAGAAAAAGAAAAAGAAAAAGAAAAAGAAGAAAAATAAGCGTAAATCTAAATCTTCTAGAGCTCAAAATTCCTACGCTTACGATTCTTATTTTGATTCCGTTTCAGATCATTATTTAAGAAACAACTCGCGGTTAGAGTGGAGAATAAAGGAGTCCACACAGGATGTGGCCCAGAGAAAATCATCTAATGTCGCTTTTCATTCCAAGAAAAACACTTTTGTTTCTACTGTTAGTAATCGTGTTGCTTCAAACAAACAAAAACTTGTTATTCCGTACAAGATTTCTTCAATGCAACAACTGATTAATTTAGCACATGATCAAATTTGTTGTTCTTCATGTGGAGTAGATGATTTTATCTGCAAGTCTGATTATTCTTCATGGTTTGGTTATAATTTCTATGATTCTAATCGTTTTTACACAAATAGATATTATAACCACAACACTTCAAAGAAACTTGTTAATTCTCCTAACCCGAAAGGACCCAATTGGCAATGGGTACCTAAAACTGTTTAAATTCCATTTTGCAGCTCCGTCATGTGTGGTATTTGGATTCTGGTTGCTCAAAACACATGACAGGTAGAAAGGAGCTGTTGAGAAACTTTGTGGAAAAAGATGGAGGGAAAGTTAAGTTTGGGAATGATTAGTACTCTCCAATATTGGGTTATGGAGATATAGTAACAGACAACGTCAGGATAACCAAAGTTAACTATGTTGAAGGCTTAGGGCATAACTTGTTTAGCATAGGTCAGTTTTGTGACAAAGACCTAGAAGTCCATTTCAAGAAGACCCGGTGTGCAGTTCTAACCGACGAAGGGAATGAACTTCTAGTTGGTTCTAGAAAGTCAAATCTTTACACTATTGACCTATCAAAGCTAAAGCCAAAGAATGACGTGTGTCTGATGTCTAAGGCAACACTGGAAAAGAGTTGGTTATGGCATAGATGACTATCTCATCTCAACTTTCGTTACATTCAAAAGCTAACGTTGGGTGATTTAGTTATAGGTCTACCGGTTCTGCAGTTTGAGAAAGACAACTTATGTACTGCTTGTGAGAAGGGGAAGATAAAGCGAGCTCCTCACCCACCAAAACCCGAACCCAGCACACACAAACCTTTGGAAATCCTTCATATGGATCTTTATGGTCCGATGAAGACTCAGAGTATCAGCGCCAAACGATACGTGTTAGTCATTGTCGACGATTATTCAAGATACACTTGGGTCAAGTTTCTTCCATCAAAAGATGAAACACCTGACTTGATCATCTCATTAATCAAACAGCTTCAAGTGAATCGTCAACAAACAGTTCAGACTGTTAGGTCAGATAACGGGACAAAGTTCAAGAACAAGACTCTTGATGATTTCTTTAAATCATTAGGAATATCTCATCAGTATTCTACGGCTAGAACACCTCAGCAAAACGGAGTCGTTGAAAGACGGAATCGCACACTTGTTGAAACCGCCAGAACGATGCTGTTTTATGTTGATCTACCTCTGTTTCTGTGGGCTGAAGCTGGTTCAACGGCATGCTATACACAAAACCGTTCTATTATCCATCGTCAGTTTGGTAAAACTCCATATGAACTGATTAATAATAGAAAACCTGTAATACACTACTTTTGTGTTTTTGGATGCAGGTGTGTTGTGCTGAACGACAAGGACAACTTGAACAAATTCAGTCCAAAAGGTATTGAGGGCGTTTTATCGGATACTCGCTCACTTCAAAAGCATACAGAGTCTATCTCAAGTCGTCCAGAACTGTGAAGGAAAGCATAAACGTCAGATTCGACGAAACTAAAGACTTGGCTTCTGTACAAAATAGTACAGAACCCGCAATATCAGGAATTCTAGCATCTGGACAAATCCGTCCAATAATGATGAGATCTTCAAACAAGGATCAAGCTTCCACTTCTAACTCTAAACCTAATGATCTTGATTTATTGTTTGAATACTTTTATGATGATTATTTTGGTAATGATAAACCTTCTTCATCTATCACTAACAGGAGCAATGTTGCCACACCACCAGCTAATGCTACATTGTCAGGGCCTTCACCGGTACTGACAACTCCTACAACTGGTGCAACAACTCATGCTTCGTCTTCAACTAACACGCATATGGCATCTCCACAAGCAATACAACGTGTATCCACGAATGGTGCTTCTTCGTCAGGTACAACTTCTAACGCCAATGGTGAGGACTCTGCAACTCAACCTGAGTCATCTTCTGAAGCAGATCCGGAGGCAGTTCCTGTTGACTCCTCTGTCAATGAACCAGTCCCACAACCGGAACCTACCTTGACAATAGAGTTGAATTTTGATAAAGATCCTACCTTAGTGGATCCCAATGAAGGTGCTGTATCTCTCCTCCCACATTCTACAAGATGGACTAAGAGTCACCCCATTGAACAAATCATTGGTGATGTCTCCGAACCTGTAAAGACAAGATCTACAACGGCTAACGAAGTCCTTTACGCGCCATTTCTAAGTCAAGTTGAGCCTACAACAGTTCGACAAGCCTTAGAAGATCCGGATCATTGCCATGCAAGATGAGCTGAATTCTTTTGAAGCATTGAACGTGTCGAGACTAGTTCCTAGACCCAAGGGTAAAACGGTAATTGGTACAAAGTGGGTCCTAAAGAATAAGAAAGATAAAGATGGGATTGTTGTGAGAAACAAAGCACGCCTTGTAGCGAAAGGGTACAGGCAATAAGAGGGAATCGACTACGATGAGACGTATGCACCGGTAGCTCTTATACCATCTGTAACAACCCGCAAACAAATATACATATAACATAAAATTCAAAACATATTTTCACATTAGGTCCCCAAGGTCTGACTAAAGAAAGTAAGAAATTCAGTACAAACTTTTCAAATAAAATTACAAAACAACTGATCATCCAAACTATAAGCACAAAACACATCCCAAGCTTCATAATGATAATCTTCACAAAACTATCCATCAAAGATTCTATTCACGTGCTCTTACCCAATCCGTCACCTGGAATACAAAATTTTTAAAACAGAAAATGAGGGTTAGACCTAAGGGTCTAGTGAGTAAATCCCTAACATTTGAAAATCATTAAAATTCATTTATATAAAACACTTTTTATATAAATACACATACACCACACGTAAATTGATACCTGTCTCATTTCACCTTATCCCTCCACCCATGGCCAATATCTATTGGTTGCGAGCCAATTTAACACACCGGTCCAAAGCCCGACCACGTATTATATTTTCATATAATACTCACGTAATTATAATATCTCAATATATTATAATCACCCACGTATGACTTAATCATACAATTTATCAAACAATTATTATTCACATAATGCATTCCAGTAAAAATACTTTTTAAAGTAAAACTCACCTGAAATGTTTATCACAAAAGCTTTCCCAAGTTAATATCACGTATTTCCACCCTTCACCGAATCTGAAATCACACAAAATACCAAGTATTTCTTCTTAAAACTGAACTTAGGAAATCCTCGACTAAAATCGCAACCCATTAAAATATATTAAAAATCGCAATGAACAGTACCAAGTCGCAACCTTCTACTGCGACTTCACCCCGAAATCGCAACCCACTATTGCGACTTCACCCTAAGTCGCAATCCACTACTGCGATCCCAAACCCAAATCGCAATGAACAGTACCAAGTCGCAACCTTCTACTGCGACTTCACCCCGAAATCGCAACCCACTGGACTTCACCCTAAGTCGCAATCCACTACTGCGATTCCAAGCCAAGTCGCAAATGACCATTGCGACTTCATCACCAAGTCGCAACCAACCATTGCGACTTCGATGAATGTCGCAGTCGTCTATTGCAACTTCGATGAATGTCACAGTCCACTGTTTCATCCTAAAACCCAGATTTTTGCAGTTTTATTCTATGTAAGTTACTGAAAATTTGCAGATATATCTAAGACTAATAACATAACCTAACCATAAGCTCAGATTCCTCAAAACATCCATTTTTAACAAAACCCACTTATGAATATTACTAACCTCTTCAAGAACACTTTTAAGAATTAAAACACATAAAAGGTATGGATTGTTTACCTGGATTACTTCAGTTTAACACTTGAATCACTGCAGTATCCTCTTGAATTCTTTCTTCTTCTCCTTTCTACGGTTCTCTCTAGCTCTCTCTCTCTTTCTCACGTAATACACACACAACACACCAAGAAGATATTTCTATGTTAAAAAGAAGACTTCATCTAGCAATTGAAGTGTTAAAGGCGGTTGTGGTTATAGAGTTTGACAAAAAGACCATTTAAACCTCAAGCTTACCCTAGTTGGCACAACATAACCCTAAACCTTTATTATAAAATTAAAACTTACCCCTTAACTTCTAACTCCACAAAATACCCACATAAAACTTATAAAATTTTTATATTTTAAATTAAATAAAATACCTGGTTATTACAACATCTCCCCCTTAAGAGAATTCCGTCCCAGAATTTAGTTAAGCGAACAGATGAGGGTAATTGGCTCTCATTTCTGATTCCGATTCCCACGTCGCGTCCTGACCTCGATGATGTTTCCACTGAACCTTTATCTGTCTGATCTCTTTGTTCCTTAATACCTTGATCTTGTGATCAACTATAGCTTCCGGTTCTTCCACATAGTTCAACCTTTCATCAACCTGAATGTCTGGGAGAGAGACTGACTGGTCTGGTGTAACCAAACACTTACGAAAATTTGATACATGAAACGCGTTGTGAATCCTGCTCAAATCCAACGGAAGATCCAATCTGTAAGCTACTTCACCAATTCTTTCCGTAATTTCAAATGGCCCAATATACCGTGGACTGAGTTTACCTTGTTTCCCAAAACGTATTACTCCTTTCCAGGGCGAAACTTTCAACATCACAAAATCCCCAACCTGAAATTCTAATGGTTTCCGGCGTCGATCTGCATAACTTTTCTGTCGGTCTTGAGCTGTTTTCAATCTATCCCGAATTTGAGTAATCTTATCCGCTGTTAACTGTACTATTTCTGGCCCCGCTAATTGTTTTTCCCCCACTTCATTCCAACACAGAGGCGTTCGGCATTTTCTACCATACAATACTTCAAACGGTGCCGCTTGGATACTAGAATGATAACTGTTGTTGTAGGCGAATTCTATCAAAGGTAGATGTTTATCCCATGATCCCCCAAAATCAACGATACAAGCCCGAAGCATATCTTCTAAAGTCTGGATTATTCTTTCACTCTGCCCGTCAGTCTGTGGATGATATGCTGTACTCAACTTTATTTGCGTTCCCATCTCCTTTTGAAAGCTTCTCCAAAATCTAGAAGTAAAACGACTATCTCGATCAGAAATAATCGAGATTGGAATTCCATGTCGAGTTACTATTTCATTAATGTACAATTTAGCTAAACGTTCCAAGGAATCAGTTTCTTTTATCGGCAAGAAATGAGCAGACTTCGTCAATCTATCCACAATCACCCAAATAGAATCGAATCCTTTTGAAGTTCTTGGCAACTTGGTAATGAAATCAGTAGTGATCTGATCCCATTTCCACATTGGTATATCTAGTCGTTGTAACTGACCAAACGGCTTCTGATGCTCAATCTTTACTTTCTTGCAGGTAGTACAATCTTCTACATACTTAGCAACACTTCTCTTCATTCCCGGCCACTAATAAAATGGTTTCAAATCCCTATACATTTTATTTGTACCTGGATGAATGGAAAATCGAGATTGATGAGCTTCTTGTAGTACACGATCACGTAATCCACCCAAACGAGGTACCCAAATTCTGTTTCCCATACACAATAACCCACGGTCATCTTTCCCAAGCAGTGCTGATATTCCAACCAACCGTTCTGACTTCAAACTTTCTTCCTGATAAGCATCTATTTGGCACTTCAGTAATTCGTCAAAGATATTGGGAAGAAGTTCAGCTCGTAACGATATAGATTTTATTATTCCACTTCTTTCTTGACGACTTAGAGCATCTGCTACCACGTTCACCTTCCCAGGGTGATATAGAATTTCACAATCATAATCATTTACCAATTCTAACCATCTTTTCTGTCTCATATTCAGTTCCTTCTGATCAAAAAGATGTTGGAGACTCTTATGGTCAGTGAAAATTTGACATTTAGAACCATAAAGATAATGTCTCCAAATCTTCAATGCGAAAACAACTGCTGCAAGTTCCATATCATGAGTAGGATATTGTTTTTCGTGATCCTTTAATTGACGAGAAGCGTAGGCAATCACCTTTCCACGCCGCATAAGTACACATCCCAATCCCAGCTTAGAAGCATCACTGTAGACCACAAAATCATCGGAACCTTCTGGCAATGCTAAAATCGGCGCGCTACAGAGTTTCTCCTTCAATATTCTGAATGCCTCATCCTGTTCTGCTTTCCATTCAAACTTTAGATTCTTCCGAGTCAGCTTGGTCAATGGCGTCGCGATTCGAGAAAAGGCTTTTATAAATTTCCGATAGTATCCAGCTAGACCCAGAAAACTACGTACTTCGGTTGCCGTCTTCGGAGGTTCCCATCTTTCAATTGCTTCCACTTTCGCTGGATCAACCTGTATACCCTTCTCTGAAACTACATGACCCAAAAACTGAACTTCCCGCAACCAGAATTCACATTTAGAGAAGATGTTGCGCATGATCCTCTTTGGATCGGGAATAAATAAGTATATCATCGATAAACACAATGACAAATTTATCGAGATAAGGCTTACATACCCGATTCATCAAATCCATAAAAGCGGCTGGAGCGTTCGTCAATCCGAAAGGCATTACCAAAAATTCGTAGTGGCCGTATCTTGTGCGAAAAGCAGTCTTTAAAACATCCTCCTTCTTAACCTTCAACTGATGGTAGCCAGATCTGAGATCAATCTTGGAGAAGTAACAAGCTCCAACTAATTGATCAAAAAGGTCATCAATTCTTGGAAGTGGATACTTGTTCTTGATTGTGCGCTTGTTCAGCTCCCGGTAATCGATACACATTCTCATTGAACCATCTTTCTTCTTCACAAATAAAACTGGTGCACCCCACGGCGAAGAACTAGGTCTGATGAAACCCTTATCAGTTAAATCTTGAAGCTGTGCCATCATCTTTTTCATTTCTGGAGGTGCTAATCGATATGGCGCACGAGCGATAGGAGCGGCTCCAGGGATTAAGTCAATACCAAATTCTACTTGTCTAACAGGAGGAAGACTATTCAAGTCTTCAGGAAAAACTTCTGGGTATTCACTAACGATAGAAATATCTTCCAGCTTAATCTTTTCAGGTCTACTATCTATCACATAAGCTAGATAACTAGTGCAACCCTTATTGACCCATTTACGGGCTTTTACCATAGATATAAGACTGGACTGATGATTTTTACGATCTCCATAAATCACTACTGATCTCTTATCAGGTAAAACGACATTGATTATTTTCTTATCACAAACTATGTTAGCCTGATTCTCAGCTAGCCAATCCATTCCTACTACCACATCAAATTCAATCAAAGCTATCGGAAACAGTTGTATCGGTACTCCACATCCCTCTATATTTATCGTGCAACGATCAAAAACCTCTTTAACTGCCACTTGGTTATCATTTGCAGTGTCTACTAATAAAGCATGTTTTAACATTTTAGGCTCTAAATGCATATGAGCAGCAAAGGAGGGAGACACAAAAGATCGGTTTGCACCAGAATCAAATAACACTTTAGCACGCGTGGAGTTTATGAAAAATGTACCTGTGACCACATCCGGAGTTTCCTCCGCCTCTTTAGCTGTCATTTGGAATGTACGACCCCTCGTTCTGGGCGGTTCTATTCTTGGAACCACTGGTCTAGTAATGGCTGGTTTCCCCGATGTACCCCCTGATTGTATTCTACCTCGCGGACAATCTGATTGGAGGTGATCCGGAGAGTTGCACAAAAAGCAAAACCGTGTTACTCTACAATCTTTAACAACATGACCGGTTTTCCCACACTTAAAACAAACCCGCGACTCCACTTGACAATTTCCCTGATGGTAGCGATTACATCTTGGACATGGTCTATCCACTGGTCGAAACGACGGACGATTATCAAACCTTTGAAATCTAGGCTTCCTTGAATCCTATGATGGTCCTTCCCATTTCCTCTTCCCCAAGCTCTTATCACTAGCATCTCTTTTATTATCTCTTTCCACATTTTCTGCAGCATTCACCGCAGCTGTAAAAGTATTTGGCCCTGTAGCAGTTACCAGTCTTCGGACCTCTGCATTTAATCCATAGATGAATCTCTCCATTTTCATCTTCTCTGTAGCAACATAATATCCTGCAAAACGAGATTTTTCCAAAAATCGTGCAGTATAATCTCTAACCGATAGATTCCCTTGTTGTAGATTCATAAATTCTTCCTCTAATTGTCTAACAGCAGCCTGTGGACAGAAGTGTGCTGTGAAAGCTAACACAAATTCCTCCCATGCAAAAGTAGTATATACATCTGTTCCTCTTGATTCTATATGAGCCTCCCACCAATACAGAGCATCCCCTTTTAGCATCGCAGCTCCATAAAGCACTTTGTCTTCTTCAGCACACTTACACGTCTTGAAGATGGCCTCTATTTCTTTTAGCCATCTCATTGCTTTTACCGGATCCCGATCTCCTGAATATGTAGGGGGCTTGCAACTAAGAAACATTTTATAGTCACATCTTTTCATCACCGGTAAGACCGTAGAGGTAAGTGGCATTTCAACTTCGCATTCCGGATTTGATCTTTCAGTTTCATTGTGGCGATTATGTTCAAACATAGCTTGTATGTTATCCTGTAACCTCCCCATTTCAGCCATCAAGTCATCCCGTGTAACAAACTCCGTGCCATGCGGTTGTGTTCTATCTCCCGTTCGACCCCCAGTTCCCCTGCCAGTTCTGCCTCTACCTCGATCTCCTCCTCTCCCTCCTGTTCCAATTGGTGGATTCTCCTCATTCGGATTCCTTCCTCTTCTCTGATTCCTTTGTCTAGTACCACTCGCCATTCTGTTGATTCAAACAAAGTTAATATACACATAAGCATATACCCCATATAATAAGATATTCCAGTTCAAACATGCACCTGTAAGATCATAATTACACTGGCCTGGTGTAATTTGAAATTACCTTACATGATGTTCCTTCTACCTCTTATACTTAGCATCCCCAGGTTCTAAAATGATAAGGACATCCTACTTCACATGCAGTTTAAGTCTAGGTACAGATACTAATACCTAAATCCCTTAAACTAGGGCTCTTATACCATCTGTAACAACCCGCAAACAAATATACATATAACATAAAATTCAAAACATATTTTCACATTAGGTCCCCAAGGTCTGACTAAAGAAAGTAAGAAATTCAGTACAAACTTTTCAAATAAAATTACAAAACAACTGATCATCCAAATTATAAGCACAAAACACATCCCAAGCTTCATAATGATAATCTTCACAAAACTATCCATCAAAGATTCTATTCACTTGCTCTTACTCAATCCGTCACCTGGAATACAAAATTTTTAAAACAGAAAATGAGGGTTAGACCTAAGGGTCTAGTGAGTAAATCCCTAACATTTGAAAATCATTAAAATTCATTTATATAAAACACTTTTTATATAAATACACATACATCACACGTAAATTGATACCTGTCTCATTTCACCTTATCCCTCCACCCATGGCCAATATCTATTGGTTGCGAGCCAATTTAACACACCGGTCCAAAGCCCGGCCACGTATTATATTTTCATATAATACTCACGTAATTATAATATCTCAATATATTATAATCACCCACGTATGACTTAATCATACAATTTATCAAACAATTATTATTCACATAATGCATTCCAGTAAAAATACTTTTTAAAGTAAAACTCACCTGAAATGTTTATCACAAAAGCTTTCCCAAGTTAATATCACGTATTTCCACCCTTCACCGAATCTGAAATCACACAAAATACCAAGTATTTCTTCTTAAAACTGAACTTAGGAAATCCTCGACTAAAATCGCAACCCATTAAAATATATTAAAAATCGCAATGAACAGTACCAAGTCGCAACCTTCTACTGCGACTTCACCCCGAAATCGCAACCCACTATTGCGACTTCACCCTAAGTCGCAATCCACTACTGCGATCCCAAACCCAAATCGCAATGAACAGTACCAAGTCGCAACCTTCTACTGCGACTTTACCCCGAAATCGCAACCCACTATTGCGACTTCACCCTAAGTCGCAATCCACTACTGCGATTCCAAGCCAAGTCGCAAATGACCATTGCGACTTCATCACCAAGTCGCAACCAACCATTGCGACTTCGATGAATGTCGCAGTCGTCTATTGCGACTTCGATGAATGTCACATTCCACTTTTCATCCTAAAACCCAGATTTTTGCAGTTTTATTCTATGTAAGTTACTGAAAATTTGCAGATATATCTAAGACTAATAACATAACCTAACCATAAGCTCAGATTCCTCAAAACATCCATTTTTAACAAAACCCACTTATGAATATTACTAACCTCTTCAAGAACACTTTTAAGAATTAAAACACATAAAAGGTATGGATTGTTTACCTGGATTACTTCAGTTTAACACTTGAATCACTGCAGTATCCTCTTGAATTCTTTCTTCTTCTCCTTTCTACGGTTCTCTCTAGCTCTCTCTCTCTTTCTCACGTAATACACACACAACACACCAAGAAGATATTTCTATGTTAAAAAGAAGACTTCATCTAGCAATTGAAGTGTTAAAGGCGGTTGTGGTTATAGAGTTTGACAAAAAGACCATTTAAACCTCAAGCTTACCCTAGTTGGCACAACATAACCCTAAACCTTTATTATAAAATTAAAACTTACCCCTTAACTTCTAACTCCACAAAATACCCACATAAAACTTATAAAATTTTTATATTTTAAATTAAATAAAATACCTGGTTATTACACAAATGGACGTGAAGACTGCTTTCTTGAACGGTATCTTGAAGGAAGAAGTATATGTTTCTCAACCGGAGGGTTTTGTGGACAAAGATAAACCAGATCACGTCTACATTCTTGACAAAGCTCTCTACGGTCTCAAGCAATCCCCTCGCTCCTGGTATGAAATCTTATCTACCTACCTACTTGGTGATGGCTTTCGGAAAGGTAAAATTGACACAACTCTCTTCACTCTGCATAAAAATGGTGAGATCCCTATGGTACAAATTTACGTTGATGATATTATATTTGGTTCAACTGGCCCTGGATTGTGTACTTGGTTTTCGGGCATTATGATGACTAGATTCCAGATGAGTATGATGGGAGAGATTAATTTCTTTCTTGGATTACAAGTCAAGCAATTCTCAACTGGTATCTTCATCAACCAATCAAAGTATGTGTTTGACATTTTGAAGAAATTCAAGATAGAAAACTGTACCTATGGCTCCTAGATCTAAAATTGGTCCGGATCCACATGGTGTAGATGTAGATGTTAAGAATTACAGAGGGATGATAGGCTCATTAATGTACCTTATGACAAGTCGTCCAGATATAATGTTTTCGACTTGTTTATGTGCAAGATTTCAGGCACAACCAAAGGAATCACATTATGGGGCTGTTAAAAGGATCTTTCGATATCTGAAGGGGACACCATACCTTGGTCTGTGGTACCCAAAGGGAACGAGATTCGAACTCACTGCATATTCTGATGCGGATCATGGAGGTAGTATGCTAGACCGGAAGAGCACATCTGGTCATGTGCAGTTTTTGGGTGACAAACTAGTAAGTTGGTCTTCGAGGAAACAGAGCTGTGTTTCTACATCAACTGCGGAGGCAAAATATGTTGCCGCTGCCAGTTGTTGTTCACAGGTTTTATGGATGAAAACTCAACTGATGGACCACGGCTACAAGTATGAGAAGATCCCCATTTAGTGTGACAGCAAGAGTGCAATTGCAATATCAGCTAACCCGGTCCAGCATACAAAGACTAAACACATAGACATCAGGTATCATTTTATTAAAGATCATGTCGAAAAAGGTACGATTGAATTATACTTTGTCACAACTGAGTATCAACTTGCCGATCTCTTTACGAAAGCCTTGGATGAAAAACGATTTAATTTCTTAGTATCCAAGCTCGGCATGTTGAACATGAAAGTTTAATATTCTATATTGATCATATAATGGATGGAAATATGTGTATTTCAATCTAGTTATTTCTATCTAGATTGATACATTCAAATTTTCATTACATTCTATTCTCAATATAAGATATTTTATTTTCGTGTCTTTGTTGTTTTTCATTGTTTATTCTCTTTGTCACTTTATATTCTTGTTTTGATAACTGTGTCTGCATAAGGTGTATTCATAGTCTCAGGGGGAGTACACTATAAGATGTATGCACAAGATTAGGGGGAGTGTGCATATCCGAAAAAGCTTGTAAGTGTTGATTTCATGTGCTCCTTACTTGACGATCACAATGTATGTTCTCTAATTTGTTTTAGACACAAACTCTTAAATGATGAAAATCAATTTTTCAAAAACATACTTGCATCATTTAAGGGGGAGTGAAAATACTTCAAAAACCTTGCGTGCTTAATCAATTGGAAGTTGGACATCTTTCAATGTGATAAAATCTTTTAAAATTTTATTTGAAAATGTCCAAGTTTTACTGTTATCGCAACCTTCATTTGCGATATCTCAGTGAACAGTGCTTTATCGAAACCTTATGTTGCGATGAAAACAAGTGGATTTCTTATCGCAACCTTGCATTGCGATAAGACCGTGTGAACAGTATCTTGTCGCAACCTTCTGTTGCGATAAGATTGGAAGGTTATCGCAACTAGTTCATTGCGACAACCTGACACTGTGGCAGGTCAAATCTTTGGACCAATCCTGTAATGCCACGTGTCATTTTTTTTTTGAAAAATCGTATAAATATGCGAGGGTTTTTCCACACTTGTCTCATCTCAAAACCCTCGAACTCTCTCAAGCTGCTACTGAGCTTCTCGAATTCCAAGACGTTTTTCGCGATTTCTGGTCCGTGCATTCTGTTCATATCATCATCAAGGTAAACCCTTCAAAATCTTACTCGATTATACCCATTAAATCGCATGATACAGTCGTTTTTAGGGTTTAGGGTTCGATATTCTTGTTTATCTGCGTTAAATCATGTGTTTGTGTGTTTGTGTAGTTAGAAAGTCATAGGGTTCACTGTTGAGTGTATTGCGAGCTTAGCTGTATAATTTTCAACATGTTTTGTGCGAAAAATAGATAATCTGGGCCTGAACACTTAGGTTTTATTCGGTGTTCATCCTTGTCGCAACCAACACATCTTCATAAATTCATAACTATCGCAATGGTCGTTGTTCATCCTTATCGCAACCTTGAGTTGCGACAAGATCTTATCGCAATCAATGGGTTGCGATAACTTCTTCTCACTACTTCAAGTTGCGATAACTCTTTGCCTGCGATAACTTTTTGGTGTGGGTTGCGATATGCCCATGTCTTGGGAATTTTTGAAAAAAAAATTCAAGGCAAAATTCAACTTTGGCACTGTACTAAACTGTTAAGTGGTTCAGATGGCTCAACATGATGGGAACTCTTCGGATGAGAACACCATCATCCGTTCACATCGTTCATCCCACCCGTCCGTAAATGCTCGTGACCGGGATGAAGAGATCTTCCCGAGGGGTTCTTTTCTGAGATTTGATGATAACAACCATCATATAGATCTTGCGGTTCCCTTCGACTATCAAATAATCATAGAGATCATCCGCGGCCATCCTCTACGAACCGCGCTTACACGAGTCGAGCTTGTACCGGCCATATATCTTCAACAATTTTGGGGTACAATTCAGTTCAATCTGACGCATCGTACACCACATTTCACGGCCAGGGTTGACCATTTTGACGCTCGAATTACTCTACGAGGACTCCGTCGTGCACTTAACCCTCCTTATTCTGAGAACTTTGAGGATCCGGTTCCTGAAGAACAACTATTCGCCGATATCAGAAGTCTTGGATATCAACACCCAGACATCCAAGTTCTTACCGGTTCATCACAATTCAGACGCAACTATCTTCCGAGAGTATGGTACACCCTATGCTCTATATTTAATCGCTGTATGACTTCCAAACACACAGGCTTAGACAAGACGAACCTGCCTATCCTACGGATGTTCCATGCCTTTGCATTTAACCGAAACATCGACTATGCTATCCTGCTTTGGAATGAACTGATCGAGTTAGTCAAAGACAAGGCACGCCCAAAGAAGGACCGTAATTTCGTGCCATACCAGAGATTCTTCCAGATTCTGATTCATCAGATTATGGAAGATAATCATGAGATTCCCCGACGTGCAGATGCTCCACGAGGCCCAAGCCAGTACATGCATTACATAAGGATGCCTAAGCACGTGGATTTTGCTCACATTGTCGTCATCCGAGAAGACGTACTCGCCTATGCTGACCAACAGTCCTGGGTAGTTAGACAATATAGGTTAGAAAACGCATTGGTGGTCCAGCCAGAACCATAGGGACCTCCCCACGATGCAAACCTACTAGGAGGTGAGGGTCAGAATGTCGAGGGGGTTCAAGAACACGGGGTTCTTGAACAACGAGAGGTGAGGAGACCGAAAAGAAAGAGAGTCGGGAGAAGATTACGGACTGTTGGCCATGCATCCTCTTCACGACCAGCTCAACCACCACCTCGACCTCCTCCACTCAAGATCTTTGACGATGATGTCTCATGAAACTCAGCAGATGCTGCTGCCTCATCTTCTGATGATGAGGAAGCACCAGTCTTTCCACCTTTTGATAATGATTACAATGACGATGACTCCGATCATGACCCGCAGGCCCATCTAATTCCAAGGCATATGGGTCGGAGACCACGAGTCGTGAGTTCCGATGCTGATTCCACACGGAACATCGGATTCTCTGACACTGCTACTGATGCCGCAGGGCCTTCTAATGTAAACGAAGAAGTAGAAGAAGAAGTGGAAAATGTAGTTAGTGGCGAGGAAAGAGGGAAAAAGAATTGAGTGAAACTGTGATAGAGTCGGATAAAGTTTTAACTGTCGACTCTCCCCACACCGATCCAAGCCGGGTACCCACATCTTCTACCAACGAGCGTACATCGCCGTTGCGTATTGAACAAGCCGTGGTGCACCCAGCCATGCATAGCACAGCCCCACCAAGCCACTCATCGGTCTCTCAACAGACCGGTGTTTCATTTGCCACAGGGGAATTAGCACAAAGTCTATCGGCAACACATTCGGTGTTTGCTGGTATTGAAACAGGTAGGCTCCCGCCCCGGCCACCGACCTTTCTTCAACGCACATCGAGTCTAGGACCATTCGGAAGAACATCTTTTCCTAGGACACATATGATGGTACAACACCAAGTTGAGAGCTTCCGTGCTCCAACCGAAACACCCAGAGTTAGGCTGCCATTCGTTGGTGCCTTGCGAGGACAGGGTGGAAGTCCTGTCATGGTCAACACCATGCCAGCCATGAACACAGGCAGTATGGTTGCTACAACCGCTACTATAACCGGTAACCTAAGTGGTCCGGATGTTAGACATATGTTTCCCAATTTTTCTCCAGAACAGGCTTTACAAATGCTTGGACCGCGTCCTTATTATATCACGCTCCCATTACTGGCGTCTGCTTTAAGCGCAATTTAAACTGCCTATCTGCAACACCGACAGGCCATGCCACGTACAGTTGAGCAATTAACACAAGAAGTGAGCAGAGCTATCAAAGGAAAAGGCGTTGCTGAATCGTCGTCAACTCCTCCAAATTAACCATCCCGCGATGAATCCGATCCACAAACACCACCATCAGTATCGTTACACCAAATACCAGAAGACCAGCTCAAATCAGAGCTGTTAGCCCGACTTCTTGCCAAGAGCGACTCGAGTACTGCTGAAGAGGTTGACCTAATTGCATTACTTTGTCAACATACCCAACCTCAAGCCCAAAACTCAACCCAACCACCTTCTAGCAACGACTTCCAGCGTCTAACCGATTCTATGAAAGATATGACGGATGCTATGATGAACGGATTCACCTCCATCTCTAACAGGCTTAAAATTGTCGAAGAGAAGTGTGGGATACAAGCTCAAGCTCCACATAAACGAAGGCATGATGATCCGGATGATCCTGATCTTCATGAGGGGGAGAAGAGAGCAAGGGTCAGAGAAACAAGTGGTACGGGTACAGGAAATGAGGGGGGTTCAGTCAGTGAACCGGGAACAACTGAAGCTGGAACGGCGACTGATGTGGTACTGGAACAAGATACTGAAATGGAAGTTCTAGCTGATGTCATAACCGGGGTTGAAAAGCCTTCGGCTGTTGACAATAGAACGACGGATGAGCGGATGGCCGATGATATGCTTATTGATATCACATACATTGATTCAGAAGAAGAGCCAGAGCAGTTGAGCCACAAGATCAAAGTAGAAATGGTTGATGCTCTGGATGATGAGTTTGATACTACTGGGGATCAGGTTATGGAAGTTGAATCTGAAGATGATGCTCCTCCACAGCCAGAAACAGCAGATATGGGTATAGGTACTTCAGCTCCACAAGCTCCGATAATTCATGATGGAAATATCAGAGATCCGGTACTCGAGGCTGAACTTAGAATTTATCAAGAGGTTATTGATGCTGAGCCAAGGTACGTGGCCACAGGAGAAAGGGTAAGTATCATGATTCCCTTCCAAGAAAGCTTAAGGAAAGATTTGTTCGTTAAAGACGTTCAGAGAATTAACTTGCAGAAAGTTTACGGGGTAGAGGACTGGCCATCACTGAAGAAGATCGAGTTTCTGTACATTATGAGAAATAAAGACAGAGAAACAGGTGCTGTCAGATCAAACAACATAATTATGAAGGTGTTAATGGTTGAATCTCAAAAGTTGTTCAACGTCTTTTATCCTGAGTTCACTGTCTTGAGATCTGATGGTTCTGAAAGTGTGTTCTCCGAGGCTGACTTTAAGAGTCTGAAACTGGATGATCTTCTAAGCCTTTACAACCTCCTAGCCACTCGACCAGAGAAGAAGATTGAATACGACGCCGCTTACCAGAGTGTGAAGAGGTTTATGAGAAATATTATGAAGTTCTCCTACCTTGCTGACTTTCAGATGGCTCTTGAGTCTCACCAAATGACCAAACAAATGTAAATCGGAGAGGACCAAACCGAAATCTGCCTGATATCCAAGGTATTCTTGCTTACACTGTACTGAAGAAACCAGAGCTCGGAGTTGTCTACCTCGATCAAGACTCAAAGAAGAGATTTATGAGAGTCGTTGAAGTAAACAAGTTCAGTGATGGTACATTAAAGATGATTTTGGTACATCTGGAGAGCAAGCTACGTCTGAATGCAAATGGAGAGGTGAAGCTCAAAGACAAAGAAAAGGACCTGATCAACCAAGTGATTGAAGCCATCAACTACCGGAAGGATTACCGACATGCCTTACGAAGATTCGAGATCATGTTTGGTATTCGAAAGAAGTATGTGACCCCGGTAGACATCTAAATCTTTTGCCTCTACTTTGGTACAAAGGGGGAGATTGTTAGTGCTTAATTGATTGTACTAAGTAGAGGGACCAAATATGTATTTGTGTCAAACTTGTCTTAGGTATATATTGTTGGCTACTTTCCTCTTTAGGTTTAGGTCATTCTCTCTACACACACTAGCCGCACACACAAGTATTGTATTCCAATCCATATTGTGAGCTTTTGATCATTGAATGAATATAGAGATGGCTTCCTTTGATGTTATTATAGATTGATTACTTGTTCTGGGATCACAAATACATATTTACTAAAATCATCCAGACAGTTTACTACAAATATCTTACTCAATTTTAATTTAAAAAAACATTTGGAAGAAGATGAACTCACCTGTATAAAGCTTTTGACCCAGAAATCAAAATCCTTCTTTTCTCTGGTTCAACAACCTATTGGAAGGTGATTCAAGCTTGTAGTTACCAAACTGATTTAGAAAATACTTCTTATGATTTCAACCCTTACCTTAAGAAAATAAATTCTTGATTTTTCTTGTTCTTTCTCTTCTTCTTTCTCTCTGCTATAGACCGACTCCAGTACAACTAATTGAGATATTTTCTCAATCGTAGCCGACTCAGTCTTTAAGTATCAACCAACTTTCAACTATTGACAATAATTACCCTCTAAGTTCAAGTTTCTCAATTTTACTTAAACTTTGGTCAAAATACAATTTCAACCCTGGAGTTTACATTTACAAATAGTCCACAAACTTAGACTAAATTACAAATTGACCCCATTCATATTCAAATATAATATAATGGAAATTCGAGGTGTTACAAAATGAAAAGAAATTATACCTCAAAACTTCTCAATCGAACTTAATCTTCGGCGTTAATCGGACATCACTTTCTCCCTTCTTCTTTCGGCTCAACACACACACACAGAGACTATTATGGAAACCGACTTAATAGAGATAATAAGGAGGTGAAATCCTTAAATACTAAACCAAAATTGCAATCAAGGACTCAACTATTCTAAAATGACGGATACACCCTTAACTTATAAATCGATCCAACTCACCCTAAACTTCTATACATAATTAAATAAAATGGAACAAAAATTAAATAACGAACTTACCCGAGATATTACAGTTTTGTTGGTGAATGCAAGTTGTGGTGAAGGTAATCTTCTCTTTTCTTCCACCTAAGAAATTAAGGTTTTGGTATAAGTTGAGTTCTTGATGTAAAATGTTTGGGGAACGATTTAAATGGTTGGATATGAGTATTTATGGTTGGAAACTTATGGATCTAGGTTTTTGGAATATTTGACTTGAGGATTCAAATTTCTTCAAAGGAGCTCAAGTTAGGGAAAATCTAGATTTAGCCTAAATCTAGCAAGGTGAGTTCAAGTTGATTTGTGAAAACATTGTACATACCAAAAATGTCATTTTTAAAGTGATTATGTGTTTGCATGATGAAAATATATGTAACCATTTATGAAAATATATGAAACCGTCGCCGGGGGAGGGAGGACGTCACCGGAGAGAGAGAAAATCCTCATAATCATCATATCTTTTATATACGTGAAAAACCACCGTATTGCGTGTGCATACAGAAAAATTCCATCACTTTCGTCTTCGTGAAGAACCACCATTCATGGTGGTGCGTGTGCAGAAACCCCACCGGTGTTTTGAAGGATTCGCCGGCATTTGGCATCGAACGTCCTTGTTCTTCATGGTGGCCGCATATCTTTCGTCTCCGTGAAGAATCACCGTCCTTGTTTATCATGGTGGCCAGATTTGTTTTTTAGAGAGAGAGAGAGAGAGTAGGTAAATATGAAGAGAATTAAGGAGATAATGTAACCATAGTTACATAAATTCAAATTAATCAGTAATTTTAAATTTAAATTAGTTAACACTTTTTCCCAAACTATCCTTTCCCTGCTTTTTTAATAAACTAGTGTCTGGACCGCGCATTACGCAGTAGCGATAATTTTTTTTGATAAAATTATTGGACTGAGTTAAGATATAATGCAATTCCTTTGTTAACAGTTAATGGGATATAATATAAAACAATGAAATATATGTCATTTTAGTAGTTAATTTGCTTATATTGATAATCTTTTGTTGCTACGAAAAGTTTGAGATATACTCGTAATAATTTAGTTGTTGTGTTATTTAGAACTCAAACGATCGTCTCACAATTGTATCAATTTTTTTGTAGAAAGAGCTTGAACAAATATTTTTCCCCCAAAAAAGATTAACTAAAATTAGTCAAATTAGTCAACCATATAAGTTGTCACACAAAAGCATCCTCTTTATTTTCTATTTAATTCAATGTGATAATGATATTAGAAATTATATTCATATGATAAGAAGAGATAGAATATATTAGTGCTACATAAAGATGATTAAATATTTAAACCAGAACTTAGAATATGAAAAAGTTTTACATTTATTTTAAATGTTAGTCTATGACGTGTGTGAATCAATAAAATTGAAAATGATGTGATTAGATAAATATATAAAAATGTACATTCTAAAGTTAAAAGTGTAAAAAATAACGGCTAAAAATAGATTAAAAGATTAAGAGAAATTATGTGCTGTAAAAACCCACCTTGTGGCGCGTAATTTACTAAGCCGATTCTTAAATTGGTTGTTACGTACTACAACAAATGTAGTCTATTGCGACAACTTTTATCGTTGCTAAAGATCAAAAGTCGTCGCAATAGACTACGTTTCTTGTATAATCATACGAAAATAGTTAATTGAATAAAAAAATAATTAATTTAAAAGAACAATATATCAAAAACAAAATTTGCTTTAGTGTGAATAAAAAATGTTATCTTGTTAAATTAATGTTATAATTAATATATGAAAAAATAAGAGTATTTTTGTAGATGTTTAACCAAATCTAATATACGTTAAATTGTTATAAGCATAGATCACAAATGATTAGCAATGTTCTATAAGTCACAAAGATGGTTTTCTTATGCGATCCTTGCTATTAAAAACTCATAAAGCAATATGCTTCTCGACGAACATATTCACTATTCTTCTCTGTTAAACATGCCTAAAGCTCTCTTCAATTCAAGATTTTGGCACATGAGAATGAATTTGTAGAAGCAAAAGTTTCCACAAATAGAATTAAAAAACAACGAATCATCTGGAACTAAATACACCAATAGGCTTGTAGCCCAACGGGAATGCTACCTGGATTAGTGGATGGTATCCCTAACCCCAGGTTCGAATCTCCGGGTGATCATTCTGAGGTACCCGGGTATGATCCGGTCTTCGGGCCGGGCCATGCCCACGGGGATTAGTCTGGCTGCCCCTTGTGGATGTTGGGATACCCCGGAAGCGTGTGTGAGTTAGTTCTACTGCCGTTTCCAAAAAAAAATCTGAAACTAAATGCCTAAGGATATTTAAGAATACTAACCAAATCAATAAAACATCATCAAATCTAAGGAATCGCGTTATATACAATGTTATACAATTGGATTGTGCAATCTAAACATTTTATGGGTAGCAAGGCACACAAGACTGGACCGACACATAAAATTCTTTAACCTTACCGGACACAACACCAAATAACTTCACCTTCAACATTAGGAAATTTGAAAGCGGAACAACGAAAGATGAAGCTTTTAATCCCAAGCATTGTGGCAACCTCGGCCACTGAGAACACCATAAACAATCCACCCAACACCTCATCCTCGACAGTGCACCATGAGCACATTTAGTTTCACCACAACCTTCAGCTTTCCAATCCCCATCAACATACACTTTAGCCTCTACTTTCACTCTATGTTGCAATTGATACAACTGAAACCTCTGAAACAACCAAATCTGCTGCACCAATTAGGCCCCCGAGCAAAGATAACATCTGATGTAAAACCATGCATGTAAATTAGAATCACAGTTAGAGATGATAAATTTAACTCCGGTAACATCCCTAGCAAAATACGGGAGTCTTTCCTTCCCACTCGTAAGACCACCTCCTTACAAAAAAATCATTTACCCCTATACCATTTATTGCATTCGACAATAGCAGAGATCAAGATTAAAAACAAACTTTAAAACCCAATACTAACATAGAACACATAAGGAAAAAAAACTCAATGGGCATCAAATTGAAAAAATCCAAATTAACTAATGAGCAATGAATACCCAGAAAAAAATAATGAAGATTACGAACTTGAAAAAAATCATAACAGCTACTTCTCAATTCATTCTTCTAGCATCAACACAAAAGTATTATAGCATAATGTTTATCAAGTTCTTGGATAAACAAATATAAAATGTTACCTTGTAATGTTTTTTTTGGAAGGGTATCCTAGGCTATGTGTAGACTAATCCCTTGGCAAATTATAACTGTAATACATGAGTCCTGATTAAACCTCAGTGGCCACAATTGTTATGTACGCCTGGATTAGAACCCTGGGCAGATGAGATATTCCACCACATCCCCCAGGGCCTTAACCAGTACGCCACAACCCTTGTGGTTAAAAAGCACGACGACGAGCCAAAAAGGGGTGCAACACAAGGACTTCCCAGGGAGTCATCCATCCTAGTACTACTCTCGCCTAAGCACGCTTAACTGCGGAGTTTTGATGGGATCCGGTGCATTAGTGCTGGTATGATCGCACCCAATTACCTTGTTATGTTCTACATAGGCTTTGATCAAGGATTGCTATGCGTTCATAACTCTGACTTTAGAGTGAATATGTTTCCTATAAAAATGTCTTCTCGTTTCAAGAAAAGACACTTTGTCGGTAAAGAAATCGGGAAAAAAATTTATACTTTGTAAAAACTGCTTTCCCAAGGCGTAGAAGCCATTTGTGGATGCAACTACTTGAAATAACTTCTCATCGCATATTTTAACACATATATGTTGAAGATATAATGATTTGTGTGAATAGTCCACTCTTATCATCATTTGTATCATTTCATGGACTAATAACCATTGAAAAATAAATGTGAGAAACATGGGTACCAAGAGGAAATTATTTATTGAATATAGATAACTATTAACAATGGAAATAAAAGTTGAGATAGGCTATGTCTAAGAAACCAATGATGTACAAATGGCTATGTATGGCCTATACCTCGCGATTCCAATAGCCATCGTGCACCTCACTTGCATAATTTAGAGCCAACATGTGATGCATATATCATACGTAAAAAAACTTGAACTAAAACAACCCAGGAAAACGAAGGAAAATGAGGTAAGAGAACCAACTGAACAGAAGTTCCAGTAGATGTAGTTGCTATGATCCGATGTTTCCGTCATCCACTCGATTTTCTGCATAAATTGAGAAAAAAAGATAAGAAAGGTTTTGATGTTTAAGGGTTTAATGTTGATCTTATTTGTAGGTTATATGATATTTCTGTTGGTTCAAGAAATCATATACAGACAAGAAGGAGATGAAAATAAACAGAAGTTGAGGCTCGTGTTACACACGATTCCCTTAAACAGGTTCGCGGTCTGTTCCCCGGGTACAACAGCGTGAGCAGAAGTACTGTCGGAGATGACCATTTGCCTGGAAAAGTCGTCGGAAAATTGTATGCAGCAGAGATTTTAAGAGAGTTGTGTTGTGTGTTTTGGAATGAAACTAGACCCCTTTTTATAGTGAAGATTGAAACCGAAATGATTAATTCGTAATTAACTGATAATTAAACGAATTAATTATTCATCTTCAACGCGTTTCAGTTACAAAAACTTGAAATTGGGTCAAAATGAAAATTAGCAAAACCAAGCTGCGCGAGCTCGAAATTTCGGAGCTGCATTCGTGTCCGCCCACAAGTTCGGCGATTTTAGCTTACGAAATCCTCAATCAGCACCCCCCCCCCCCCCCCCCCCCCCGTGCGCGCGGGTAGGTGTTGGAGTAAAACCATTCAAAGAAGCTTGTAAACCACTCACACTTCCATGGTTATAAACCATTAAGGTTTTACTCCTTCCTATGTGGGATACTTTCTCACACCCACTTGGTTTTTTGCTAATTTCATCTAAGTACTCAACTTTGAGTATCGATATCTCATTCACACATACTCCGTTTTGGACACATTATATATCGTTTCGAAGCTCTGATATAGGAGAACACAAACCCACTAAGAGTTAATTATATATAATACATATATATGTATTTAAATGTGTCCAAAGTTAGTAAAAACATATATTTTTACTAAATTTTCCAACAATTTCAACGTCCTTCATTTGATAACCAGGTAAGCATTTGCATTTGCATTTCCATGTTCAAGAAAATTTACACATCCTCTGTCAAATGGTTCCCAATTGGTTTTTTTTTCTTGATTCATGAGGTTGTAATGAGATTTGATTTATTTGTAACTGACAGATGATATTCATCATTATGAGAAACTTAGTATTGATCTCATGGTAATACTCTAAAAAACATATGATAGCATTATACATATTAACCACAAGGGTGGTGGCGTGTTGGCAAGGGCTTGGGGGGATGTGGTGGAATATCCCATCAACCCCGGGTTCGAGTCCAGGCGTCAGCATTCTGTGGCCAGGCTTAGTCTCAGACGGCCGCTTTGTTTGTTTGTTTCCAAATTGCCAAGGATGTAGTCTAGGCAAAGTCTAGATGAACCTTATAAAAAAAACAATGAACATATTTGAGCCGACAAATGTTTGACCAAAAAGTCAAGAAAAACTTTTATCGGCAGAAAAAATTACGCCAGCAAAAATATTTAGTCGTCTGGAAAAGGATTTCATACGATTACTTGAGAGATGTTTTTGCCGTCGACTTCAGTTTTTACCGACGACTCTCTTTCACCGGCAAATGTATGACATGGTGGAATTTGGAGCTTGGAAGAATGATACAAGGTGGTTTGGAGAGTTAACCGGGTCTTTTTTTAATATTTGAAAGAGGAAAAAACGAGCTCGAAAAGCTCAAAATCAAAAGTTAAATTGATTGAAAAAGTCAGAAAACGAAATGGCGCGAGAAGTCGCGCGGCCTAAGCCACGCTACACCCCGCGCAAGAATCTGTTTGATTCTTTCATTTTACTTCTGCGCCTTTTTCTGAAGCAGACGTCATCATCCACCCAACTATACAATTCCATTTGATTTACAAGTCTTTCAATATTTTATTATCTTTTAGTTATTTAAATTTAGATTAGGATGAGATTTAATTTGTTTATTTATTTTCCATATTTACCTTTTTCTTAATTTAGGTTATAAATAGGATTATTAGGTTTCATTGTTAATAAAGTTAATTATTCAATAAACCTTACGTTTTAAGAGTTTTCTCTTAAGTTTTTCGAGTTTTACGTCGTAATTCTCGTTTATCAAAATAATTTAGACGCTTGTCGATCCTTCCGCAAACCTACGCTGCGTCAAAGAATAAAAGAGTTAAAAAGGCAGGAAGATATGGAATAGATAATACAGAGACTAAAAGTCTGCTCAGTGTTGAGCGATAACCCGAAGTGGAATAAGAGCATAAAAGATGGTAATGTAAACTGAAATGGAGAAACTTAAAACTCTTTGGTTTTTTAATCAGTGATGAATTCTTGCCTCCTTGGTTGTTGAGAAACTAATAATATTAATTTACTATTAATATATATTATATATACACACATACATACATATGGGTAATGGGTAACGAAAAAAATATTTGTCCATGTTCTATCCATTAAATATCGGGTAAACGGGCAATGGATATTTTTATGTGGGTTTTAAAGGTTTAGAATGTTGGAGTATGTGTAAAATGGTAACAGCTAACCTTTCCATCCATGGCATTTTTAGCTAAATTAGTTTCGTCTTCCTTAGAGAAATTTACAAACCCAAAACCTCTTAACCTATTATCATACGTGATCCTTACTGCTGACAATATGCCAGAAAAGTGACACCACAAACAACTTCATGTTTTTCTTTGAGAAAATTGAAAACATTAAACATATACGGACTTAAAGAAGAATGGTGATCCAAGTACTGAAGTACATATATTCAAGAAACATAATTAGCCATCAACCCATATCTAATGCATTAAAAATCATGAGTTTTGAACATACCGACGTTACGTTGAACTAAAACTACATCACTTTCTTTATAAGCATGTCATTTTCTGGTTGAAGCACTTCATCAAACACCTGGTGGACAGAAAAAATACAAATTTAAGATCTAAAAGATTTCAATTACTTTTAGTTGATAACCAAAACGTATTTGCCTTTAGATTCTGTCATGAAATAGGATGCTTCTTTTAATGATTTTTCATCCCCTGACTTTTTTATAAACCTTCGAAACCCACATAAAAATATGTGTCCTCCCAATTCTATCAATATGCAAGTGTAGCAATATGCATTGCCATACAAATCAAAGAAATGATACACACATACATGTGGCCTCGTTGACATCGACACTCCCCAAGCAACTACTTTATATCAAAATGTAATTATTAGAAAAAAAAGACAACCAAATACATATACGAATTCGACAATTAAGTATTCAAAAATAAAGCTTTTTTTATACTTAAGATCTCCAAAGCAATACCAGTTTGCATCCACTATTTCATTGGTATCGACAAATGTAGCATGCCCATCAGAAGACACTTAAATTAGCAGTAACCAATATGTACCAGGAAGAGAATCCCTAAACTGCTTGTGCTCCGATCGAGTCTGTAAATCGCTGAAATATTTCAAAGGGATGAAATCGATGTCAAGATTTCATGAGGGTCTCGGTTCGCATTCTTGATGTATGTGGGTAGGGAAACAAAAATGAACTCCTAAATGGAGTAGGATAATAGGCAGAGGATACCGTACTAATAATCTTTTAAATAATTTAAAAAACAGAGAAAAAAGAAATATGCGATTCTCAAACGTGAGAGCGCCACGTCAGCACATAAAGATTATGTTTTATATAGATATATAGATTTAAATCCGAAATTCCTCAATCGTTGATCAAAAAATTGGATGGCCTAGATCAGTTCACAAAGTTTACATAATAATATAGATTTACAAAAGAAGCTCCCTATATATATATATATATATATATATATATATATATATATATATATATATAGGTCCCTTCTTTTGTTAACAAAAAAAGGGTATTAACCATGTTAACTAATCTAGACCACTCATCTTAATAATCAATGGCCTAGATTAATTGATTTATTTTGAAACTAATTAAATGATAACCCGGCTAATTTCAGTGACCTGCATATATGAAGAAGGGCAAATCGGTCAATAAGCTAAAAAAGTGTTTAGAATTTATAAGGAAAGAAACGGGTTTCACGCCCCTTTCCAAACCAGAAATCGCGATTCCTACTCTCACGCATCCAATCATCCACGAATCCATGATTGACAAATATCTTCCAACATTTTTCGTCTGATCCGATCAAAATCATCTACAAACGTGGAACGGTGAAAGAAAATGTGCATATAGGCATTATGTGAGATATCTACTATGTATATGTGCATATATGCATTTTGTGAGATATTGTAACAACCCGTTTCTGTCAAGTGCATAGTTTGGTGGCCAAAGTGGATGAATTGAAAGTTTTAGTAGAAGGACTGTTTCTGTAAATGTTGGGAACTATATATAGAACCAGATCCCTAGGGATGTTAGTCATTTTCTTACTGTTGGCGGCTGAATACTGGAAGAGGAGAAGCAGTGATAGGAAGGCTCGGACTGCGATTTCTTGGGGAAGAGACTCTATCAGGTGAGAAATCTTTCATTCCCTGTTAATTTCCACGTAATCTAATAGTTAGATAAGTCGAATTCCAGACTGTATTCCATGTCTTAGCTGGGTTTGTTGGATAAGAACACTGTGGAGAGTTTTAGTTCTCGATTGGGATTGTAATCTAATGAAATCAATGGACTAGGAACTTGTGTTGTCTAAGGAGTTACAATAGAACAATTAGGGTAAGAATGTTGTGTTAAAATCTCAGCTTACTGGACTCCCTAGGAAGAATTCGAGTATTGAATCGTATAAGGTTCGTCCGTGTTCGCCAGACCGGGAGTTCGGGGTACCGGGAGTTCGGGGTACCGGGAGTTCGGGGTACCGGGACTGTTGGTTTGGGCTTCGCTTTGGCTTCGTTTGTCAGGCCCGTAGTGTCTAGCCATTGGACCGACGTGTTTAGAATTTAGCTTAAGTCTCTTGAATAAAAGGGATCCATTATGTTATAGATGGGCCTAAATGAGTTATTTGCGACCAAATTAAGAGAGGGACTTAGGATCTGAATTGGAGACGTGCCTAATTGGATTATGAATTAATTCTTAGGTGTGCCAGCGTAACGAGACAAGAGGCTAAGAAGAAGTTTGCTTTTCAGGTGAGTTCCCTAAACCCTTTTTACGACGCGAAGTGATAAATGTTTCTTTTACTGAGTATGGTTTATCGAGCATGAAAAGTATGAATTGATTTGCATGACTTTCACGAATGATCTTATCTTAATTGAAAGAGATGTTTAGCATGACGTTATGAAAGATATGATTTATGAAAAGCATATTTTACATGTTTGCCTGAACATATGTGTACACTATGTGGAGTCGGTCTGCACTGTGGGATCAAAGAGAGGTTCTCGGGGTCTTAGGACTCTTGGTTATGTATGATAGACCGGTAGGATGGAATTTGTTTTCATCCTATTCGGTAGAGGGGAATCCGCGGGGATTCCAAGTGGCGAGAAGGGAGTCTGTTGGGGCCCTGATCGCAATATGTTATGTGATCCGCAACACAGTGCAGCACCATGATTGATGATGTGTTACAGACTATTTATAAATCTTTTAAATGTTTTCCAACTGTTTAAATATGTTGTTTTTGGGGGGAATTCACAAGACCGTTTGGTCTAACCCTCGCTTTCAAAACTAAACCATTTTCAGGTAAGCATGTTAATGGTTCTTCAAGTAAGAACTAGGAGGGGATAAGAAGGGCTTGAAGCTTAGAGTAACTTCAAGGTTTGGCTATGATGACTATAGAATAGCTCTCGGCTGTGGATTTAGAGACTTCCGCTGTCAATTTTGTTTAGTATGAATTATTGATGATGTAAAGACAAGGTTTAATGTAATTCGAATGCTTATTTATGGTTGTTTGCCTCTTATGAAATTTGGGACGTTACAAATGGTATCAGAGCCTTAGTTTAAGGGATTTAGGTGACCAGTCGGGCCTAAACTTAAACTGTAAGATGAGGAACACAGCCGAGACATAGGATAGCCTCTAGGAAAGATCACTATAAATGCGCTTAGGAATAAGGTGCTAAGGACAAACGTGTAAGGTAAGTTTGGGATTGCACCTGGCCAGTGTAATTACAAACTTACAGGTACATGTGCGTGCTTACAATACCTTACTTATAGCAAATCTATGGTGTCATGTCTAGCAAGAACTAATATTCGGTTTCTTTCAGTTTAGTACTATGATTGGGAGAACCCCGAGGGACAGGACAGTATCGGATGTTTCAAGAAATTTAGATGAGGGGGTCCTGAATGATGGACCGATGCAACCTTGCCAGACTGATCTGTGACTCTATTGCATGCTTAACCTACCGTATTGTTCCGAAGTGGTAGTCGGAAATTAGTGTTTATGTCGAGTCCCAGTACTTTAGAATGTCAGTATGATCCCTGCGGGGTAGACTGAGGCCCCTAGTTGGGGAGGTGTCATGAGAAGTCGCTTATGTTGTGAGGTATGTACACTTCGTAGGAAAGAAACGTTGGATAGAGTGTTATGAGTCGTCTAGAGGTAGCTCTTCGTAGATTCGGAGAGGATGAACGTTGAGTTTAAGTAAGACTCCAGTCGGGAGCGTCTCAGTTCTTGAAACCTTGGATTAGATCAGTCAGAATGGTAAGGAAGGACAGTGTCAGAACCTTGAAAGTATCAATAGAGCCCTGACTTTTGTAGTCAAGCTTTTCTATGGTAGGATAAATGAAGTAAGAGACCTATAGTGATTTGGAACTGTGTAGAAGTGGGAAGTGAAGTAGATGATCAAAACGATTAGTATGGAAGGGTTGAGCAAGTGAAATGTGAAAGGCGTGTTCAGTAAGCAGTTGCTTGACCGAGAGGGCGACCGTTAGTCGTAGGAGGAGTGTTAAGGATAAGTTGCGTAAGTAAAGCGTTTGACCTCGTTAGGGTGAGTAGCCTTCAATGGGAAGTAGAGTCTCATGCATGGCGATCTTTTATGTAACATGAAATTCTCACGATGTAAGATTAATGTGCAAATATCAAATTTTGATCAAAAAAGGGGTGAGAGCGTACAAACGTATGTTTAAGGAAAAGATGATTTCCTTCGCATTGCGCATTGAAATTTTGAGGTTAACGATTTGCGAAGTATTTCACACTTTTAATGATAAGTTAAATTCTTTTATTAACAAAAAGGTCAAGAGAATGTTCGCCAGCAAAACTTTTACAATCAAATGAGTAGTAGTTTGTTGATATCATACAAATGGGTGTGAGAACCGACCGGTTTACTTGGTGTCAGTAATTTCTTTCGAAATTGTGTCGTATGAAAGGGTTTTCACCCAACGTGTTACTGTCGTAATGACATCGTTCGGAACTGAGTAAGATTAAAGTTCACGGAAAGATGCATGCAAACGATTCTCGAGTCGTTGTGCAGGGCGTTGAAGTATAAGGGTAATGGGGCCATGTGTACCCAAGTGTTTCTTTTTTCAAAGGTTGTTTATTTAAAATGATGAAATGTACGAAAAGATTTATTTACTGTATTGTCATGCATGAAGGCTATGAACTCACTAGGTCATATTCTAGTATATGTTAAGCTAAGGAAGGACTGCAAGAGTGGAGAAGTGTCGAACAAATCAGAAAAGAATGTTGTAAACTTAGTATTTGTGTGCAAGAGGAAAGGTGAACGGTGAAAGAGTCAGAAGTGAATTATAGGGGTGATTATGTGAGGGTCTGTACCCTTGTTCGGTATCTGGAAGTACGATTGTCGAGGGACGGTTGGGTCCAGGGGAAAGAGTAGAAGTCATCGAAGTGTTAGTATTAGAAACTCGTTACGAGTAGTGTTGAGGCGTAAGCGAAATGCCCACGGTGTTGGGTATGCGTTTTGAGGTAAGCGGGTAATACTGATGTTACAGGAGTAAGTCCCGAAAAGAGGGAGACGTATTATGAAGTGATTATGTTATGATGGTAGGATTAGGTTCCGTAAGGGAACCCATGTTAAGAATAAGTTAAGAAAGTAGTTACAGGTTGCCAATTGATGTAGAAGCCGACAAATGTGTACGGTGGCCGAGGCCGAAGACTTGAACCAGAAAGTGAGAATGATAGAACACCTTGTAGTAGTGCTAAGGGGATGAGAAGTTATTGTTTGATTTAAGCGTTCTATTTTACGAGGTGAGGAGGGTCCGTAGAAGGACAAGATGTGTAACACAAGCGGAGTGAGTGTAGACTATACAGTCAGTAAGAAAATGTGCCGTGTCTGAGAAAGGACTCGGGTCATAAAGAGCTAGCTAAGATGTTTGTGTTTGAGCTAAGTGTGACTCGTGAGTCATAGTTCAACAAGTTGGGAGAGAACTAAGTAGCGAGACAGGCTCGATTGTAGTATTCAAGAGAATATGAAGGAAAGTGTGAGTTGTGTATGAATGACCATGAGAGATGTGGTCTGCAGTGTGATGTTATAAGTGAAGAATGTACAGTTATGTAACTGCATTAGTTGCCAAGTTAAATGTACCGGCTAGTATCGTAGTGGGGTGATGTTAGAGAGAAAGAAAGTATCAGATAGAAGCTTTTGGGGTCTATAGATGAGATGTACGATCTATTAACCAGATTGTTGGGGCACATAGGGTGTAAGCTGACTTTATGGTGTGAGACTACCCAAAGGAGAAACCAATTATTTTGGTGGTAAGAGTCGCTAAGTCGGTGCATGTTGGAATCATTGGAAGTTTAAAGAGGATGAAGAGTGGACTAGCCAAACGTATTATAATAAATGCTAGATCTTTGTAGATCGTGAATTGTTTCTTATGTGAAAGGGAGTAACCCTAGAAGGGAGATAGAAGGAGCAAGTGGGAAGTTCGGTTACGATTAAAGAATGACAGGATGATGAATATGAGTCGGAGTGGTAGTATGATCATTAGTGATTTGAAATGTCACGATAGATGTATAAGCCCTTGATTGGTTGATTTACTCAGTGGAGTTGTTGGTTAAGAAATCAGTTTTGACTGATGGATTTTGTGAATACCAGCATAGCGAGATGTGATGCTAAGTTATGATATTAAATGATTAAATATGATAATGTATATGGTTGATAGAAGGAAACGAATTGCATCTAAATCGGAGTTTATCATTTGAAATAAGTTGCTAATTACAATTGAAATGAATTGGTCGAGTTAAAGTTGCTTATGTGTGAGAGGAGGATCTATGTAAGTAAAAGTTGGAGATCAAAGAATGAGTAGTGACGACGAACACTAGTGTCGCTCCAAGACGACTTGGTGGAATGTTTGGGTTAGGATATTGATGTAACTGTTTGGTTATGTGAATAATAAAAAAGTGTTATCAGCATTTGGAAAGGTCGGAGGAGAGGAGCTAGTAATGGTTGGGGGGCAGTGCCCCACGCTAGCGTCGAGAGGTGAAGTTAGTAGGTCGGAAGTAATAAACTTGACAGTAATGCCGAAAGGTGAAGGGTGGTGTAGAGGAATATTGAGAAGTGTGCGAACCGTTAGAAAGAATATTGAGGAAGGGAATTGTGTATGATTTTGGTGCAGGAAGGGAGTGGATAAGACAGTTGAATGGGTTAAGTTAGTGACCTTGTGAGAAATGTTTAAACGATTTGGTCGTGTAGTGTTTAAGCTAGTGAGATTAGTATGGCGTGACCATGGTTACTCCTCCCAGTGGAGTGAGGATAACCGGAGTTATGTTTCGTATGACGGAACGATCGTGGCAATCAGCGAGGAACTGAGGTGTTTCAGGATAAGCTCAATTGAGTAAGTGAACACTTCAACGATGGGTTTGGAGGTTCCTACTCTTAGTTACGTATAAGGATGGGGTGGTGAAGTAGTGAGAATGTGAGAGAAGTTTGACGAATTGTGGTCTAGGTAGTCCGAGAGAAGGGAAATGTTAATTACATAGATGTTTGGTGAAGGAACTCCGGGTTGCGAGTTGTCGGGACGTACAGGGTGGCCTTGTGTCAAGCTGTCAAGTGTGTGAGTGGTTCTTAGTAAACAAGTTTTGTGTTGTAGTGGGGGATTCCGACAAGTTCCTCCTTAAAGGAAGTATTAATGCATGAGAAGCCTTATTTCATTCTCGGTTTTTGAGACCGATCGAGTAGGAACGATAGTCTACGGGTTAGAGTACCGTAAGAACTAAAGGGAATGCAACCGACGTTCCATGTTTCGAAATTAATGAGATAGTTGACTGGGTCAGTAGTGGCAGTACCTTGGGGAAGCGTCAGTTTCGAGTGTAGGCAAGATACCTGCATCTCTTCCAATGAGGAATTCCGGGGACGGAATTCTTTTAAGGGGGAGTGTTGTAACAACCCGTTTCTGTCAAGTGCATAGTTTGGTGGGCAAAGTGGATGAATTGAAAGTTTTAGTAGAAGGACTGTTTCTGTAAATGTTGGGAACTATATATAGGACCAGATCCCTAGGGCTATTAGTCATTTTCTTATTGTTGGCGGCTGAATACTGGAAGAGGAGAAGCAGTGAAAGGAAGGCTCGGACTGCGATTTCTTGGGAAAGAGACTCTATCAGGTGAGAAATCTTTCATTCCCTGTTAATTTCCACGTAATCTAATAGTTAGATAAGTCTAATTCCAGATTGTATTCCATGTCTTAGCTGGGTTTGTTGGATAAGAACACTGTGGAGAGTTTTAGTTCTCGATTGGGATTGTAATCTAATGAAATCAATGGACTAGGAACTTGTGTTGTCTAAGGAGTTACAATAGAACAATTAGAGTAAGAATGTTGTGTTAAAATCTCAGCTTACTGGACTCCCTAGGAAGAATTCGAGTATTGAATCGTATAAGGTTCGTCCCTGTTCGCCAGACCGGGAGTCGGGGTACCGGGAGTTCGGGGTACCGGGAGTTCGGGGTACCGGGACTGTTGGTTTGGGCTTCGCTTGGGCTTCGTTTGTCAGGCCCGTAGTGTCTAGCCATTGGACCGACGTGTTTAGAATTTAGCTTAAGTCTCTTGAATAAAAGGGATCCATTATGTTATAGATGGGCCTAAATGAGTTATTTGCGACCAAATTAAGAGAGGGACTTAGGATCAGAATTGGAGACGTGCCTAATTGGATTATGAATTAATTCTTAGGTGTGCCAGCGTAACGAGACAAGAGGCTAAGAAGAAGTTTGCTTTTCAGGTGAGTTCCCTAAACCCTTTTTACGACGCGAAGTGATAAATGTTTCTTTTACTGAGTATGGTTTATCGAGCATGAAAAGTATGAATTGATTTGCATGACTTTCACGAATGATCTTATCTTAATTGAAAGAGATGTTTAGCATGACGTTATGAAAGATATGATTTATGAAAAGCATATTTTACATGTTTGCCTGAACATATGTGTACACTATGTGGAGTCGGTCTGCACTGTGGGATCAAAGAGAGGTTCTCGGGGTCTTAGGACTCTTGGTTATGTATGATAGACCGGTAGGATGGAATTTGTTTTCATCCTATTCGGTAGAGGGGAATCCGCGGGGATTCCAAGTGGCGAGAAGGGAGTCTGCTGGGGCCCTGATCGCAATATGTTATGTGATCCGCAACACAGTGCAGCACCATGATTGATGATGTGTTACAGACTATTTATAAATCTTTTAAATGTTTTCCAACTGTTTAAGTATGTTGTTTTTGAAGGGAATTCACTAGACCGTTTGGTCTAACCCTCGCTTTCAAAACTAAACCATTTTCAGGTAAGCATGTTAAGGGTTCTTCAAGTAAGAACTAGGAGGGGATAAGAAGGGCTTGAAGCTTAGAGTAACTTCAAGGTTTGGCTATGATGACTATAGAATAGCTCTCGGCTGTGGATTTAGAGACTTCCGCTGTCAATTTTGTTTAGTATGAATTATTGATGATGTAAAGACAAGGTTTTATGTAATTCGAATGCTTATTTATGGTTGTTTGCCTCTTATGAAATTTGGGACGTTACAGATATGTACTATGTATATGTGCATATATGCATTTTATGTTCATATATATATGCAACTATCATATATATGCATTTTGTGAGATATGTACTACGTATATGTGCATATATGCATTTTGTGTTCATATATGCATTTTGCGAGATATGTTTTAAATAACATAAAATTTTGTTTTAAATAAAATAAAATTGAATTTATTTTTTAATTCTAGAAGAAGATAACATAAAATCCGTTTTAAATAAAATAAAATTGAATTTATTTTTTGTAACAACAGTGTTTTATTTATAAGTAATTGTGAAATTGGTGTCAAAATTGTGAGAAATGAAAGTTTGATTAAGGGGCATTTGTGCATTTTTGGGAGATATAAAAGGATTGTGGATCCCTAGATTTGGCATTGTTATTGTTATTTTTGGGTGATTGGCGGCTGAGGAGGAAAGAGCAAAAGAGAAGAAATCAGTTTGGCAAATCGTGAGGAGAAACTTGTTTCTGGTAAGAAATCACTGTCTTTTGGCTAAATTCCTGTTTAGTGGATGAGTGTGTGAATCCATCTTTGTTATTTCTTTAAATTAAACTGAGTAGTCAATAAGAACACCATTATGGGTTTAGCTTTGTTTCTTGAGCTGGGTAAATGTTTTAGTGGGATGTCGGTGTGTAGTAATCGATAATCAGTTTAAGGAAATAAAGAGATAGCTGAAATGCCGATAAGAAACTAATTAGAAACGTTTTGAAATCGATATCTGTTCGAAATCTGCAAGTGCAGGTTTGGCGCAAAGCGGGTTTGGCGCAAAACCGGGTTTGGCGCAAACCCATGCTTGGGCCTAATCTGTGAGTGGACCGAATTTTAAAAGAAAAGAGAAACGATTAGTGGACTATACATGTTTGGGGCCGGTGGTTTAAAGCTGTGGGGTTAATCTTATTGGACCGAATCCAATTGCCATTAAAGTATAAAATGGGATTTCCTTCTCCCCTTTTGGGCCGACACCTAAGGAAATTAATTAAACATGTTGTATTGATGTCAATGGTTCGGTGTTGATGCATGTTGTGGACCGAATTTGGTCGGGTAATTAATTAGGTAGTAGTTTAATTAATTAAGTAGTGGTTTAGTTAATTAAGTAGTAATTTAATTAATTAAGTTTAGAAGTGGTTTATTAATTGAGCCCTGGTTTGTGTAATGGGTTTAAATCGTAGGTTCGTGTAGCGTTGATCGGTGCGGGTAAGCATTTCTAATCTGGACTTCAGGTGAGTCTTTCTAAACCTAAATTTTATGCAAAAGTGTTTAATGGTATTTATCAAACTGTGCGTTTTCAACTGTATGTATTTCAAATGACGAAATAGTGTGTTTGAAGACTATTATGTAACAGTGTGTTTTCCAATCGCTTTTATTTCAAGGCAAGGTGTAAATGTGTGATTTATCCGTGTGGCTTATATGTGTGATTTAAATGTGTGTGACCATGCTCTGGATTTTGTGTAAAATGGGGGTGTGTCCCATGATTAACATATTTATATATATATATATATATGAATTCGTTTCATATATGGGCGGTGTGTGCCCGATTACGCTGTCACGGTGTGTGTGACATGGGCGGTGTGTGCCCGATTGCGCTGTCACGGTGTGTGTGACTTTAGCGTGTGCCAGTAGCAAGTGTCAATGTGTGCATATCAACTTTGTGTGCTTATTATGATTTATACAAATGTTTCATAACTGATTTTGTAACTGGAAATATTTTGGTGTGACACGGTGTGGAGGCAACTCACTAGACCTCATGGTCTAACCCTCGTTTTTCAAAACTAAAACCTTTTCAGGTAAGCAGGTGGCCGAGAGCAAGTTTAGCGGTTTGGCAAGACGTGAGTCAGAGCTTGCGGTTAGAAAGAGTAGAAGGACTTCCTTTTTATGTGGTATTAGAAGTCTCAGCTGTATTTAGGGTTATTTCCGCGAACCCTTTTGTTGTAAATCTAGATAGTGTGACTGTGTTGAGCCGTTTATGGCGTTATGAATAAAAGAAGTAGCTCGTGGCTTTTATTCTTGGTTTTTGGTCGTTACATTTTTATCACCATATTTTTCATTAAATTAATTATGGTAACAAGATAATGAGATAATGATCCTAATCCACGTTTGATTAGAAATACCATTTCTACCCCTATATTAACACCTTAAACAAAAAAAATGCTGCAATCTGAATGGTCAAAAATAGTTAACAAGGTTAACATCCTTTTTTTGGTTAACAAATTCTATCTCTCTCTATATATATATATATCCAAAATAAATCTGGTGCTAACGTGTATGCCAAAATTGCAACCGCCAAATTATTCTTTTCCACTAATTATATATAGTTTAAATTTGATGGATATGGGTTGTGCTTCGACCAAAAGGAAAGTTATGGTGAGAAGTGTAAGAAGAGATGTAGACCCTTGACATCAATATTTTAGTTGAAAATCAACACTAATAAAATGCACCGAGATGACCAGATTAATTCCCGTGAGAACCACAATTCATGGGTGACAGTGAGATTAAAAATGACCAAAGGTTCATATCTCTTCTTACATTTCTCCTCTTAACTCTATTTCTCACACGATCCTTCGTATTATAGATATATAATTCATCAAATTCTTATATATTTTTTTAACGACGGAGATATTATAGAAAACTACCAAGAACTTAGAAAAAACAAATTACATGTAAAAGTTAGCAAGACGAGAGTTTTGTAACCAACCCACCCAATTAATGTCACACTTTCTACTCCTATTTGTAACCCAAAAGAAAGAATGAGTCATAATACTATCCCACAACGTCGCTTTCTTAAGCTTAGAGAGCCTAAAAAGGGTCTCATTCCAAAAAAACCAAATAGTTTATAAAGCCGTTAGAACAACCACCTCAGAACAAGTAGACTCCATTTTCTTCAAACACAAAGATAATAACCAACCAATCCACTACGAATTGGACCTAAACTCTGAAATATCCAAACTCCACCATCAAGCAATTTGCTTCCAAACATCCTGAGCCATTTCACAAGAGAAAAACAAACGACCCACAGACTCAATCTTCAAATCGCAAACCGAACATAAGAGGGAATGCACATCAGTTCTTCTTTTATCAAGGTTGTCTAGAGTAGGAATTTTGTTCAAACTCAACTGCCAAACAAAGACATTAATTTCGATAGTAACAAACAAATTCCATCTAGTAGAAGAAGAATCTACTACCAAAATTTTAAAATCATTGTAACTACGAGCATAAGCCATCGAAAACTCACCCGAACTGTCAAGAGACCAAAGCCATCTATCTCTTTGGTCAGAAATACTGACCGTAACTAGAATCTCCCTTTAAGTTGACATATGCGACTCCTCCACACCCCTCTAGGCTCTCTACACAACATTGAGCCCCAATCCCCTAGGACCAAACGATCTTGCACCAATGCCGATTTGTCCCAACCAAACCTCATCCCAAAAGAGAGTAGAATTCTCATCACCTACTTTTTTGTACAAAAAGAAAAGAGGTGAATACCATTATTATCCATTTGTTGAATCACCTTCACAATACAAATCCAAGGAGAAGATAATTGCGTTCCAATGAGCCCACACGCATGGTAAATCAATTTAATCACTTTGACTCAAAGTGCATTTTGATTCGCCCGAAACCTGCAAATCCATTTAAAAACGAGAGCTCTATTGAAAGCTAACAAGCTTCCAATATCAAGCCCCATCTTTTTTACTAGCCAAACACTTCTTCTATTTCATTCAACTCATTTTCTTTTCATCAATTCCACCTCCAACAAAGAAACGATTCCGCAAGGACTCCAAAACCTATTCAATCGAACTTGGAAGTTTAAAAATGGTCAAATAATAAGTAGGAAAACTACTAAAACTGATTTAAGGAGCGTAACCCGCCCCCTACCGAAAGAGTTAGAACTTTCCATTTAGAAAGTTAAGAAATAAACTTGTCAACCACCCCTTTCCAACCATCACGTTTTGCCATACTACATCCAACATGCAAACTTTGGTAATTGAAAGACATATTCGAAATACCACATTCCATCACTCTAGCCATATTCTCGAGCTCCACATTATCAACCAAAACACTGAATAATTTACTTTTTTAAATATTTATTTTAAGTTCGAAGATCAAATAAAAATATTTATCTTTTATGGTTCTAATATTATCTAATAGCACATTCCAATATTTTATCTCATTGTTTTGAATTTTTTAAAATACCAATAAGTTAAAGACTTTTCTACCCTTAAATGAAAATTTTGTATTTCATCATAAGAAGGGTCATTTGGTAATTTTATTTCCAATTTAATTAACTTTAACCTCAAACTATCCAACTTCATATTAGCATTCATTTATATTAATTCATCTCTCCATCTATTGATATCTCAAAAACTAATTAAGTAGGATGACAGTAGACATGAATTGTTTTTGGGCTCCACAATGATAACAAAATTTTCCAAGTTAGATATGTCCTTAATTTTTTATGCATGAAATCGTTTTCTTTTTACGATTGTTAATTGTAATTCTTATGTGCAACCTATTTCAGAATGTTTTAATAGTTATGTTGCAAAACAAACATCATAAACTAAAAGGAAAAATTAGAAAGACTAACTTTGTGTATAACCACAATAATTTACATGTATACAACCCCAATAAATGTATTGTCTTATATTAGATCTAATTAGTTGTCAATCATCAAATTGCATTTTATATTAACTTAGTATGGATCTTCTAACAATAAATTTTCACTCCCGTCCAACACAAATATATAAATGAATGCGATAAGATATTAACATGACATAATGAAAACATAGTATGCTCAAATCATGAATTGTAGTTGAGTTTGGGTTATCCCACGTTGATAAGAAAGAAAAATATCAAAAAAAATGTAGTTATGTATACGAAAGGAGGGTGATGCTTTAAAAACGGTATCAACATAAAAATATAAAGAAAGACTGAGATATTAAAATGCCACAATGAGAATCTAGCAATCTCAAATCATGAATTGTCGTTGAGCTTTGGGTTATCCAACATTGATAAGTACGGGAAATATAAATATGCAAATGAAGGATATAAAGTATTAATATGGCAAATGAGAATTTAGTATTCTCAAATTATGGTTGAATTTGGTTATCACATATTGATGAGAATGAGAAATATTAGAAAATATAGTTGAATATATAAAAGGAGGGGGATGGCTTGAATATAGATTTCAATATAAATGTATATAGAAATCCTACGAAACCTTCTCGGGTTAGTCACACACTTCACATATTTTTAGTATTTCACATGACATCAACAAATGATACAAATATTGGAAAGAGGTAGGTAGGTAAAGGAGGGGGAATGCCTTCAAGATAAAAAAAAGTTAGTTGGCTAAAATGCCACACTTGCCATCAAAATTTGGGATTAAATGGTAATTTTAAAGTTATGTGATAAAAATATTTTATTAAAAAGTAACACCTTTCACTTTTGATTGATTAAATGTTCATTAGTGTCAAATCAATACAATCATGAATATAAATATAAATACATAAAAATGAATGTGAAAGAAGTGTTGGCTATAAGGTATTGAATGATACAATGAGAATTTAGTATTTTCTCAAATAATAAATTGTAGTTGAGCTTTGTTTATTCCACATTGACGATAAACTGAAATATTGGAATAGATAATTGAGTGTATGAAAGGAGGAAAGATGTTTTTGAATATTGGAAGGGTATTAACCAATGTACAATGAGAATTTGGTATTCTCAGGCTTTGAGTTGATTTGTAGTATCATAACTTTTCTATATCATACTTGACATGTTTTTTGATCATCGTGCAACGTGCGATGTCAAACACTAGTATTATCTAATAGCACATTAAACATGTGATCTCGTCCGTTATTTATTGCTCCATTTTACACAACTATCTCCACAATTTGTTCCTATATGTTCTTATCTTTTTATAGATAATGATTTATAGTTAGTTATATTAAAAGAGATAAACCGGTAATATGCTCCTATTTTAGAGACTATGTTGTTATACAATCATGTTTATATATTGTTGAAGATGAATAGAGAAATACATCTATTACGATAAACTAGAAGTGTACTTGCGTATTGCAGTGTGATACATCTCAATTTTAATGTTTCATTTTTTCTTTGTCGGTTTTATAATACGGTTTTGTGTGGTTTTAAGAAAAGGATAAGTATTTTTATAAATTTGTTTAATTTAGTTTAATTTAATTTAGGTTTAATAATGACGTGTTTTATTTTATATTTAATAATATAATACTTTTTATAAAAAAAATTAAGTCTTGTGTTAGAATTCAATGATTATCCTAATTATCTTTTAGATTTTTTATATTTAAATTTAGATGTTTATCTTATATTTAATTATGTTTATCAATTAGTTACAAATTCAAACATTCAGATTTAAAAAGTTGTACTCGTGCATTATTACTTATAATCTTGAATTTTAAGTAATATACATCAATTAACAATACTTAGGGGCCGTTTACAAAACGCTTACCCGGGTAAGTGCTTACCAAGTCACATTAGCTTACCGGATGAATATGGCAAGGACTAAGAATCTTACCCGGTAAGAGCGGAAGCTAGGACGAGAGTCGAAAGCAAAGACCGAGAGTCTTACCCGGTAAGAGCGGAAGCTAGGACGAGAGTCGAAAGCAAAGACCGAGAGTCTTACCCGGTAAGTGAGTGTGACGGCTCTTACCACGGTTAACGCTTACCGGCTAAATTGTTGCATACGATGCCATTTTGGTGGACTAAAATCTTACCCGGGAAGTAAGTGATAGTGTTGAATTTTACCGGTAAGGACTTACCCGGGTAAGTGATTAGGTAAACGGCCCCTTAATGTATAAAAGTTTGGTTTAAGGAGTTTTTCTCAAATGCTTTATAAATTATACGAGACCTCTTTTTCACTTACTTTTGAAATTGGTTTTAATTAGTTGTTGGATAAATATAATAGTCATTTTGAACTGATTTGTTTTTTTAAGTATATGCTATTTATATACGGCAAATACAACAAATAAGCTCACACATCCTCATCACCTTTAGTGATGTTTGACTTGATCTCCTAGGAGGCTAAAAGCTTCTGTAATAACCGAGATTTTATTTGAAACTGAATAAGTTTGTGAAGGAAATTTCATAATCTTAAAGTCTAGGGGCTAATTCATAAATTGATAAGAGGGTATAAAAGCTCATTTTTTGGCTCAAAACCCTAGAAACAAATCAATTGTGGGTGTTTGTGTGTGTATGGCGGCTGTAGAGAGAAAGAGCAGAGAAAGGGAGAGAGCTTTGTCTCAAGAACAATTGGAGGAGAAAGTTTTATCAATCATCAAATTAGAAGAGAAAGTGGAAGTGGGTCTGATCCTACATCGTTTCTAACAGGTAATCCCTAATTCTAGTCTTTATTTTAGATATTCTACTGGTAAAGTGATCGACTCATAAGAGTACTGATTATAGCTTAATAATCTTAATCAGAGGACTAATAGAGTTGAAATAGTTGTTTTGTTGGGGAAAGGGGCTTAGTAATCGATTGAAATGGATTAATTTTCAGTATTAATGTCGATCAGTATCGCATCGCCTTGACGTTTGCGAGGTTCCGGAATTGTGTTATCGAACCATGGGATCCGGTATGTGTCAGTCCGGAACCAATTAGATCCGGAATTATTTAAATACCGGAAGTGGGCCTAATTAAAAGGGTGATCCGGTGTTGGCTTAAAATAAGAATGGGATCCGGAAGTCTAAAGATGGAATCCGGAATTAAATTAAATGAACCGGAACATGGGCCACATTAAGAATCCGGTAGGTGGGCCTAATTTGAAGTCCGGTGTTGGACCTAAAGCAAATTGGAACCGAAATATAAATCAGATCCGAAATTAATGATGAAATTGGGCCGACATTCATTTAAATGTGGATCCGGTATCAAAAAGAAAGATCCGGAATTGGATCACATTAATGATCCGGTATTGGGTATATCTAAAGCATCCAGAAGTGGGCTAAATTCATTGAGATCCGGTATTTTTATTAATGAAATCAGGTAGTGGCCTAATCTAATATGGATTCCGGAATTCCATTTCATTGTGGGCCGGTGATCCGGTAACCAAGACAAGGATCCAGAATTTTAATAAGGACCCGGAACGAGAGTAGTGGATAGGTAATTCATAAAGCAATTTGGCTTTGGGCTTAGAATCGGTATGGATCCGGTATAGATTTTAACTTGGGCCAATCCAGAATTATTTAGTGAGATCCGATAATGTTTATCAAATTGAAGAACCAGTAATGTTTTTATTGGGAATCCGGAATACTATTTCACTTGGACCGGAAAGCAGAGTCCATTAATTATGATTTTTGGACTAGAAATGTAACTCATCAAAATTAGATAATTTTGGGTTATGATCGGAAGTAAACTCAGATAGCAATTGTTACATCAATAACATGCGTTTCCTAAAAATGACAGGTGTTCACCTAGAGATCGGGAGCCTAAGTAAGAAGCCTTGAAGCGAGAAAGTCAGGTGAGTTTTTCTAACTAAAATACGTGATTTTATACGTGTTTTCAAAGTAAGTGTTTGAGTAGAAATGCCATGTTATTTTACATGATTTTTACTTGTTTGAAAGTTATATGAGATGTATGCATACATTGTGTTAGACGTAAATTGGCTAAGTCGGGGGGTGTGGCCCGCCAGTGCTCATGCCGGGAGGAGTGACCCGTTTATGCCATGGGAGGAGTGACCCAGCAAGGCAGTGTGAGACTGATTCGTTGTCACTTCCGAGTGACTTCATGGTGCCATTTACGAGAGCGGATTTATCCGTGAAAGTTTCATGTAAAGTGATGTGATAGTTTTATGAAAAGTTATGTGAAAGTTTTATGCAAATATATTTGAAAGTTATAAACTGCTTTTAAATGATTTTGAGAACTGTCAGGAGGGAGCTCACTAGACCTCATGGTCTAACCCTCGCATATTCCAAACTAAACTTTTTCAGGTAAGCAGATAGTAGGAGCCTCAGGTAAGTGAGCAAGAGTAGGATAGAGTACAGATGCAGATAGAGACAGTGCCTTTGACACTTATAGAAACTAGTATGTTCTCAGTTGTGTATAGGTTGTTTCGGCCAACCTAAGTTTTGAGACAGATGTAATGAAAATTTTTGGGACCCAGTATTGTAATTATTTGAATTTAAATGCTATGTATGCTCTATTTAGACTGGGTTGTTACAGCTTCGATACCGTTAGACCAAAGACTCTTTAATTATTATTGTTATTATTATTTATTCATATATTATTGCTATTATTTTTATATACAACTTTATCAATAAGAGTCAAACATTGATCTTCTTTGATTTTATCTACTAAAGAAATATAATAAGATGTTGCATAATGTAACAACGGGTGATACATAGAACATATAACATAACATAATATACATACAAACATGTACAACAAAAGATACATTTTATATCACATATAGTATTCTGGTCCAAATGTATATTACAAAATTCCAGTACAAACTTTTTGTCAACTTTCATAGTTGCAAACTAAACAAAACTTAACTATTCATACCATACGATCCATAATTGAAACTTCCATAATGACAAAGACTTCACAAGAACATTACACTTTATCTTTTCCTTTTCCTTTACCTGCTCCTTGACCTGGAATACATATTTTTGAAAACAAAATGAGGGTTAGACCAATTGGTCTAAGTGAAAAAAATACCCACAGTTTAATAAATATAATCAAAATATCCATATACAATAAGAATCATCACATCATATCTTAACTCATATGCAGTATGCACAAACGTCTCTATTAGTCTTTAATACCAACACATGACCATAATATTAGTTGGTCGCGCTAAGCCAACTAATCAATTTACTCCACTGTATCTAAAATACAGCCAACTCCGCTGACCTTCAAGTACAACCAACTCCGCTAGTCCCTAGGACTTGCCAAATTATAAAAGTGTAGTGCAATGCTCACATATAACTCATAATGTTAACAATTCAACTTGCAAATAATTTCCACATTATCACACTACATATCATATATTGTCTGGTTCATAAGTATTCCAGTTTGAAAATAGTTAAAGAAAAACTCACTTGACTGCTATCAAGTTACTTTCTCTATCTCTTCAATCACACCGTGGATTTGGCTTTCCCCAAGACTTCACAGAATCCTAAATAATACCTCACGACATATTCTTAAACTATACCGAGACATTTATCGCAACATAAGAGAACACAGCTACACTTGTTGTATCCCAAAGGAACAACAGACCCACTTGTCTTAACCTAAAGGAACAACAGACCCACTTGTCTCAACCCAAAGGAACAACATACCCACTTGTCTTAACCCAAAGGAACAACATACCCACTTGTCTCAGCCCAAAAGAACAACATACCCACTTGTCTTAACCCAAAGGAACAACATACCCACTTGTCGCAACCCACTACTTGCGACAAGCTCACTTGTCGCAACCAACTGCTTGAGACAAGTGAACTTCTCTTAACCAACTGCTTGAGACAAGCGAACTTCTCTTAACCAACTGCTTGAGAGAAGCGAACTTCTCTTAACCAACTGCTTGAGACAAGTGAACTTCTCTTAACCAACTCCACTTTTCGCAACCAATGGTTTGCGACAAGCTCACTCATAGGTGGACCCAGGAATTTTTTCTTACGGTGGCACCTTTGACGAACCTAAAAATTTTCCACATCGCCCGATGTTGTTTTAGCCTAATTCCACTACTTTGAGAATTTTTTTCTCGATTTCGAGAGAACTTTTCGAGGTTTTTTGGTTGATGTTAAGAGTTTTTTGGGATTTTTGGTTGATTTTAAGAGTTTTTTTGATACGGTTGCATCATTTAAAACGATACGGTTGCACCCTCCAAAATAATGCGGTTGCACTTTTCATACCGCTACAAAATATTACCCTTCGCCGGACAAACGATACGGTGGCACGTGCCACCGTATGCACAAGACTGGGTCCGCCCATGAGCTCACTTCTCTTAACCCACTAAAATCGATTTTAAATCCAAAAACGACATTTCCGATCTATTTCAAACTTTGCAAAACTTCATAAATGCATAAGATCACAAATAGATATGTTTTTCAAACTCATTTTTCCAATTTTTGAAAAAAAAAACTATAAACCTGAAAACTTACCGTAAACCCGAAAACTAATCCGATAAAAAGTTGTAAAAACTTAAAAAGAACAAGTTTAATGAAGAATATACCTAACAAATTGATAGAAATCAATTCCACACTGAATTTCTTGATCTTCTTTCCTTTCTTTTGGTTTCCTCTCCAAGCATATATACACAAACACATAACAATGAACCGACTTCAAGTTTGTGATATGTCCAAAGGTGGTAAATCATATATATCTTTTCATAATTGCAACTGGGAAGCCCCCCACTTTGCCATAATAACCACTAACACCCTACACTTAAAATCATAAATTAAAACTCACCCCTAAACTTATAACTTAAAATTATAAAATATCCTTATCTTAATTTAAAGCGTAAAATAAATAACGAAACTTACCGGGCCGTCACTCGTAAGAGACTTAAATGTTTTATAGAACATTATAAAGAAGTAGTAGTACAATATTATATTATATATACTATTTGATACCAATTGGGTCCAATGAAACTTATTGGTATTATGGGTCAAGCCTTCTATAAAATTCTATTGGCCCAAGCCATACTGGCCTTCTCTGGGCCTATGATTAGATACACTCATACAAGTATACAAGTTTACAATTGAAGCTATTCATTTGGTCATGGTGAGATGATATATTAATATATATGATAAAAGTTTAGAAAAACCCTATAAATTATTTTATATTAAATAATTAAGTCTAATTTAATCGGGTGGACTCACCAAAAGCTCGATCAAATTTCGAATATTAAAATCAAGACGCAGTTTTAGCTTTCGGGTTGGTTGGGTTTTGGGTTGATGTCGGTCGGGTTCGGAAATTATTATAATGCAAAAAATATATATATAAATTCAATCGATTGAGACATTGGTGAAATCGATAGTAAGTGTAGAAATTAAAAAACATTTCGATCAACTAGAATTTACAATTTTCAAAAAATAGATAAATAAATATATTTATATAATATTTTGAATAAAATAACCATTAAGTTTTCCCATTTTAAATAAGGGAAAATTCTTAAAAAAAAACCCAACAAACTAATTTTAAATGATTAAGTTCTTAAATTATCTTTTTGAATAATAAAACCCTTAAACTTTTTAAAAGCCGTTAAATACATCTTTGTAACCTATAAAAACATGTAATGTGATAAAAATTTAAAAAAGTCGAAAAATCCCAACACACTATCTGATTTTGAATTATTAAGTCCCAAAAGTCTTTTAACAAGTAAATTTCTGAACTTTTTTCCTAAATCTTTTTACCAAGTAAATTCTTGAACTTTTTTTTGAACAAATAAGTTCCAAATTTTTTTAAGAAACAAAATCATAAACTTAATTTTGAACAAATAATTTCGAAACTTTTTTTAACAAAAAAATATATACAATTTCTTTCACCGACAACAAAATAAAATGAACCAATTAAACATAGACAAATTGTACCATTTCTATTACTAATTTCGAAACATTCAAAAGTTGCGCCTAAAACATAATAGATACATACAAAAGTGATACTCGTCTCTTCACAAAATATACAAAAAAACCGTTAATCATTTCATAAAATATACCAAAAAACGTCAATATATTCACAAATATACGGAAAAAAATGCTCAAAATATATGTCCATCCCACTAACAGGAATATACAAACGTTATTTTGTTAAAGGAATGGTGTTTTTTGGTATATTTGCAAAAGGTTTGGCGTTTTTATTTTTTATTGTTTTTGGTATATTTTGTTAAGAAATATATAATTTTTGTACGCATTTATTTATGCTTTACGCTTAACTTTTGAATGCTTCGTAATTAGTAATGAAAATAATATAATTTTTCTCTGTTGAAAAAATTCAGGGACTTAAATCATTTTATCACATTAATTTTTTACAGGTTACAAGAATGTATTTAACCGGTTTTAGAAAGTTTAAGGGTTTTATCATTCTAAAAATAGTTTAAGAACTTAATCACTCAAAATCAGATAGTTTGTTGGGTTTTTTTTCCAGAACTTTCCCTTTAAATAATTAAATCTCTGAAATAATTTTTAAATGAAAAACATTTAAAAATTTTCATTTGAATGATTAAGTCCCGGTACATATTTTTTATTAAGCTAAATCGTTAAACTTTTAACAATTGGTTACTTACATTTTTTTAACCCAAAAAACTACTTGTAACCGACTACCAGTGTTTTAAAGTAAAAAGATACCAAAATCAGTTTTAACATTCTCAAACTCTACATAATTCAAAACTCACGCAAACACCGATATCACTCCCCCTCATCACTCCTTATTGCCCCATCGTTGTCTAGTCTCCATATCACCTATCACGTTCCTATCACGTTGTTGGCCCTGTCATCGATCTCCAATTCCTCTTTTTTATCTGTTTTTTTATCTTTTGATTTCTCCTCTTTTAATAGATCAAAAAATAGATCAAAAAAGGGAGATCGATAGCAGGGGTCAATAGTTGTGATAGGCGATATGGAGAATGGACAACAATGGGACAATGGGGAGTGGCGAGGGAGTGATACCGTTGTTTGCGACGGGCCGGTTTGAATGTCATAGGATTTGAGAACGGTAAAACTGATTTAGACTTTTGTATACTTTAAAACCAATTTTTAAAAGTTCAATAATTTATTTATTCAAGGAAAAATGCACAAGGGCTTATTCATTCAACATGATAAAATTTAATGATTTATTCATTCAAAAATTAATTTAAAGGCATTATCTTTTGGTTATTATTAATTGATGGAATATTTGATTTATTTAATGGAGATTTTAAGCGTTCTCTTTTTATTATTAATTGATGGAATATTTGATTTAATAAATGGTAATTTGTTTAATCTTATAGATTAAATGATAGTCTTATCCGTATATATATTTTTAGGAATAAATTACAAAAATATCATAACCAATGGTATTTTGATTATTTATTATTATTATTATTATTTCATTTCAACTAGATTATATGTACAATCAATGTTCTAAAAACTCGCCGCAGAGCCGCCATGGCACCAAAGCTTGTGTCTCACGCCACGTTAAGTCCGTGGCACGCCATGGCCTAATGCGCAGTTTTCGTAATGCAATATTTGATTTTTTTACATCTTTAATGTCTTATTTGCAAGTTTTTTTAATATATAATCTAATTAACTTGCATACTACTGTTGACTGATTGAGTAACACTATACAAAAGATATGTTTTTATATATAATATTAAATATGAATTAGAAATTTGACGCCATAAGTCACGTCGATAAATAACTGTAATATTTTATGTTTTATAATATTAGGTCAAGATTTGATGATATCATTTTTGGTGAAACACGTTAATTTTCTATGAGAGAAACCTTCATCCGGTATGGACATGGATCTCTTGGATTTATCGACAAAATAAAAAGAAAAAACAAAATCTAGGATTGTGTTTTAGGATAAAAACAAAATACAAAATTTTGAAAACCAAAATCACTATGATCATCGACTCCATGAAAACGAAATATCAATAGCCGTTTCTAATAATTTTCATCGACCTATCTAATTATATGTTTTTCTTTTCACAACACACGATAAAATTGTGTAAAAAGTTACTAATGACATGTTGAGAAGTCGATGATTCCGTAAAAAAAAATTACGTTGTCATTTGAGCGACCTCATAGTATATAAGGTCATACAACCATTAGAGGCTCCGTAAAATGCAAACCATGCATTTGTTGCACACCTTACAAATCACATTGTACATATGTGAACAACCAGTGTGCATATGTGAACAATGTGCATATACATATGCATATTGTTAGTCTCATTAATACCAAACAACAATTCAAGTAAATCAATGGAGGATAGTAACAAGATGAGATATAAGAGAATTATAGTGTATTATTTATGTAGGAAGAGAACAACCTAGAGAGAGAATGGTTCTCTCTCTAGAACACACACAGTACACCATGATGTCTACATTGTGAAATGATTACTTACCCTAATTACACACACAAATCCTATATATACCCACTTGTTACACATGTAAGCCCATGCCCATATTACAATGACCCAAGCCCATATTACAATTATAACTCTTTACAAAACTATCATATAATTAGGACATTTTGTGTCCTAACACATATGCATACGTGCAAGAATATACATATAATGGACATACATTCATATGGAATAATGCATATATGCATCTCAGATTATGCACACATTATTCATATATGCACATTGGTTTGTAAGGGGTGCAACAAATACATGGTTTGTATTTGATTTGTATCCTACAACCATTATGGAGTAAATCATGTACGAGGTGTTAGAGTCCTACATTGGTTAGATTTGTATGATTTCTTCTCTACGGCCAAAGTTGACCATTTCGACACAAAGATAACCCTGAAACGTTTAAGGACTGCCTTGGATTTACCTTATCAAGCCGATTTCGACGACCAAATATCTGAAGACGATTTATGTGCCGATATCCGAAGTTTGGGGTATCAACCTGAAGATGGAGTCTTGCTCACTCTGTCTTCCAAGTTCAAACGAAAGTACCTACCACAAGTCTGGTATACATTATTTTCCATCATCAACCGGTGCATGACTCCAAAACACACGGGATTTGATAAGTGTAACATTGCTACCTGTTAGTGCCTAATTTACTATATTGTACCATGTAGAGGGCCCATTAATGTAAATGTAATGTTACCAAGTATATAAGGTAACTTTAGCCTAGATTTCATTCAGGTCATCCATTCCTTACACACTCAAGTACACACACTACTATTTTCTCTACATTCTCTATTGTATTTAGTGTTTGATCATCATTGATTAATATATATGGATGGCCATCTGATTGGATTAATAGCTTGATTACTTGTTCTGGGATCACAATTGGTATCAGAGCATAGTATATCACTTAGACCAGATTAGTATTTTGAAGGTTTTTGCAAATTTCGAGTGTTCTTCATTTTCTCATTCATTTCTTATTGATTCTAGCCATTTGAGTGCTTTAAATGGATTAGAATTGATCTAGGAGTGTTTGATTATCATCCCTGTGTGTTTTTATTCCGCAATTACACCAGGATTAGTCTCAATTTGCGCAAAACTTGTATTTTCAGACTTTTGAAGAAAACTCACTGTTTTGGATTGAAAATCACTGTTCTAATGGTTTTTGGACAAAACTTGAAGAATTAAAGTTGTCCAGAATATAGTTGCGAACCTGCGTACCAATTTTCAGAGAAATTGGATCATTTTTGTAGAATCGACTTAGGATAATCTGCACATTCATAACTATCGCAACTCTCTGTGTTTTTGAGTGTTCATCCATATCGCAACTCACAAGGAGTGAACAGTATTATATCGCAACCCTCAGTTGCGACAAGCCGTTATTATCGCAATTTTTTTGAAGTGAACAGTATTGTATCGCAACCCTCAGTTGCGACAAACCGTTATTATCGCAACCTACTTCATTGTGAACAGTACTTATCGCAACCCTCTGTTGCGATAAGAATTCTTTTGGCTTATATCGCAACCTATTTGTTGCGACAAGATTTTCTATTGCGATAAACTTGTTGTGATATACTTGGTTCTTAAGCTGTTGGTTGAGACAAGATTTTGATTGCGACAAGAAGTGAGTTGAGACAAGAAGTGTGTTGCGATAAGAAGTGGGTTGAGACAAACAGTGGGTTGAGATAAGACAGTGTGAACAAATTTTTACTAATAAAATCTAAGGGGTACTTAACGATCATAAACAAGTAATCTAAATATGACTGCGAGAGATATCTTGACTATTGGGTCAAATGACAAACCACCTGTTCTTTTTCCTAAGGAGTTTAAGATATGGAAAGACAGATTTATGGACTATGTTGAGCGACAAGAGAATGGGGAATACATTGCTAATTTACTTGAGAATGGTCCCATGGAGAAACAAAGAAGGAGAGGAATAGCTACTGATGGTGAGCCAATTCCAGAATGGGTTGATGTTTTACCGATACCTTATGATGTTGAACAAAAGAAAAAGCATTATGGAGACAAACATGCAGAGTCCCTAGTTATACAAGCTTTGACCAACAATATCTATCGAAAGGTAGATAGCAAAAACTATTCTGGGAAGGCTATGTTTGATGAACTGATAAAGCTATATCAAGGATCTGAAGTGGAGAATCAGATGAGAATCTCCAATGCCATCAATATGTACGAGAACTTTAAACAAAAAGAAGGGGAGGCACTTGATGCTACGTATGACCGTTTCACTACTATATTGAATGATCTGAATAGGTACAACATAGACAAGTCAATAATCGAGCACAATGTGAAATTCTTGAGTGTTCTTCAACCTGAATGGAAGAAGTATGCTCACAGGATGAAACAGAATGCTAGGTTAGCTGAGTTGCCTCTGCAAGAAATGTATGAAACCTTGAAACAGGATGAGGAAGATGCTGATTAGAAGACGGATAAGACAAAGAAGAAAGAGAAGAAGGAAGAAAAGAAAGAGGTTAAGGAAGAAGAGATAGATCCACTCGCTTTAATGTCTAACAAAACCGTCAAGAAATACTCAAAGAATGTGGGTAATCAGTCTGATGAGGAACATAATGAAGCAGATGGGATGGATGAAGTTGAAAGTCTGAAGCAAGCTATGATACTCCTTACTAGATCTTTTCAAAGACAGTTTGGGAAAAGCCCCAGTTCTAACAGTCAAAGGTATGCGTTTGGCTCTAAGAACTTCGAGCACAAAGCACATGTTGAATTGAACAAGAAGTTTGATGACAAGAGGGCTGAGTATAAGAGAGATGATAAGAGGCCAGAAGAGAAGAAGGTATTTTAGAAAAAGGGTGAAGAACCGAAATGCTACAACTGTGGGAAAGCTGGTCACTTCTCCAAGGAATGTTGGAAGCCGAAAGTCAGAGATTCCAGTTACTATAAGAACAAGTTGATGCTTGCTGAACAAAAGGAATCGGGGATAGCTTTGTTGGTCGAAGAGGAATATTGGCTTGATCAGACTGATGATGAAGCAGATGATGAGACAGCAGCTCAGACCAAGATGTGCTTCATGACCAAAAGCACCGATGATGAAGGGTTAGAGTCTACTTCAAATGAGGTACATTCCGATCTCTATAATCAATTTTTTACTCAACAAGCATATTTAACAAAGAAGTTAGAAGAACTAACAAATGACCAGAAAAGAGCAGATGAAATAGTTTCCACTCAAAAGGAAAGACTAATAGAACAAGACAGTCAAATTAAAGAATTGGAAAAGAAAAAGACTGAGTTCGATATTGGCCATGCGTATTTTCAAAGTCGAATATCTGAATTATCAGAACTATTAGCGAGTTCGGAAGCGAAGATGTAACACCCCGCTTACCACGACACAATATTGTCCGCTTTGCCCCACTGGCTCACGGCTTTGTTCTTGGCGACCTGGCAAGGACTTCGCAAGGACTTCCCAGGAGGTCACCCATCCTGGTACTACTCCCACCCAAGCACGCTTAACCACAGAGTTCCCAAGGAACCCGCATGCTTGTGGCCCCAAAACGCGTTGTGTCTGGTAAGGCCAAGGTTTACTAATATACCCAGCATCTCTCCTGTCCACGACCGATGTGGGATATGCCTAAGGTGTTACAGAAGAATAATGAGTTTGAAAACCTTTTACATGCTTATAAAGATAGGAATAATGAGCTGAGTGAAAATGTCAAAGGTCTAGAAGATAAACTGTACAAAGCAGGCCAAACTGAACAAACAATTCACATGAATAAGCCTAGCAAATTCCGGTATTACAATTCAAAGTGGGGTATAGGGTATGATAATCCACAGTACCAAAGGAATGCCTTAATAAAATCCCCCACTCTATATGAATTTGATTGGTTTATGCTTGCATCACATCCTAGCTATCAAATCAAATGGCTCAAAATGGATGGTGAAGACTATGAGGTTGAGGAAGAAGTAAGAAGAAAAACCACTGTTAAGATGCAACTTCCTTTTCGGTATGGTCCTGATAATGCAAAGGCATTAGATAACGAAAGAACCTTGCCAAATGATTACTTTGAGAGTTATGTTGTTAAAGAACCAGAGGAAATGGAAAATCCTCAAAAGGATATTAATGAAAAACCAATTTTGAAAGGTAAAAGGTATTTTCCACCAATGGTTCTTGAACAGAAACTCATGGACCTCGAAAGCAAAATCAAAAGTACTATTCAAGAAGTCAGAAATGACGAAAAACTTGCTTTTGAGATCGAAAAGAAAGTTATGATCACAGTGTTTTCGGAAAGTTTAAAAGAAATGAAAACAAAACTTGAGGAGATATCTGAAGAAAAAGTTTCAAAAGAAAAGCATTCTTCAGATTCAGATATTTCCTCATGCAAAGCTTTCATGGGAAATACTGTTTTTAGGAGTTTGACAGTTGATGACCAAGATGATTTTGAATCTTGGGATTTGGAAAATCAATCCGTTAAAGCTGCTACTAAAAGGCATTCCCCTACAGAAGAAGATAAAGCTTTTCGAAAAGAATATAATGAATTTCTTTTTCCTAAGTCTTATGGTATCTTTCACACATCCTATGATATTGAGTCTGATCTTGATAATGAGAATGTTGGTGAGGACAAAGGTAAAGCTGTAAGTTAAGTGCCTGTTCAATTTGACTTTAGTGCCAAACTTCCAGATCATACTGACTTTCTAATAAAGGAAGAGAAACCTGAGAAGACTTTCTTCAAAGGGGAATCTTCAAAATCAGCTGAGAAAACTTCTGCTAATGATTATTATTCTAAACCTAAATCAAAACAATCATTACAGAAAAAGAAAAGAAAAAGAAAGAAGCAAGCTAATTCTTTTCAAGCTCAGAATTCAAAAGCTTACAACTCCTATTTTTTTGGTGTTTTAGATCGTAATTTGAGAAACAACACGCGCCTTGAGTGGAGAATAAAGGAGTCCACACAGGATGTGGCCCAGATCAAATCATCCCACGCTATTTTAAATGTTTTAAATTCCAAGAAAGACAATTTTGTTTCAAATGTTATTAATTATGATGTTGTCAATAGACGAAAACTTGTAATTCCTTACAAGGTTTATTCAATGCGACAACTGATTAATTTGGCACGTGATCAAATTTGTTGTTCTTCTTATGGTGTGGATGATTTTATCTGCAAATCTGATGATAACCGTTGGTTTTATTCAAATGATTACTTTAACACCGGTTATAGAAAACATAATGTCAAGTCCAAACCTACTAATCAGAAAGGACCCATTTGGAAATGGGTACCTAAAGCCGTCTAATTTCCATTTTGCAGCCCAGTCATGTATGGTACTTAGATTCAGGCTGCTCAAAGCACATGACTGGAAGAAAGGAGCTGCTAGTTAATTTTGTGGAAAAGGATTGTGGCAGAGTTAAGTTTGGAAACGATCAATATTCTCCAATTTTGGGTTACGGAGATATTGTCAAAGATAATGTGAGGATTACAAAAGTCAATTACGTCGAGGGCTTAGGACACAATTTGTTTAGTATAGGTCAATTTTGTGATAAAGACCTAGAAGTCCATTTCAAGAAGACCCATTGTGCAGTTCTAACCGATGGAGGAGATGAGCTTCTTGTTGGTTCTAGGAAGTCCAATCTGTACACCATTGACCTATCAACGCTCAAGCCTAAGAATGACGTATGTCTGATGTATAAAGCGTCTTTAGAGAAAAGCTGGTTGTGGCATAGACGACTATCTCATCTCAACTTCTGTTACATTCAAAAGTTGACGTTGGGTGATTTAGTCATAGGTCTACCAGTTCTGAAATTTGAGACAGACAATTTCTGTACCGCTTGTGAGAAAGGGAAGATGAAGTGTGCTCCTCACCCACCAAAACCTGAGCCTAGCACACAGAAAGCTTTGGAAATCCTTCATATGGATCTCTGCGGTCCGATGAAGACTCAGAGTATAAGTGCCAAACGATACGTGTTAGTCGTCGTCGATGATTATTCGAGATATACATGGGTCAAGTTTCTACGATCAAAAGATGAAACACCTGACTTGATCATCTCATTAATCAAACAGCTTCAAGTGAATTGTCAACAAACAGTTCAGACCGTTAGATCAGATAACGGGATAGAGTTCAAAAACAAGACTCTTGATGACTTCTTTAAGTCATTAGGAATAACTCATCAATATTCTGCGGCCAAAACACCTCAGCAGAACGGAGTCGTTGAGAGACGAAACCGCACACTAGTTGAAGCCGCCAGAACGATGTTGTCTTATGCTGATCTACCTCTGTTTCTATAGGCTGAAGTTGTTGCGACGGCGTGCTACACACAAAACCGTTCAATCATCCATCGACGGTTTGGCAAGACTCCATATGAATTGATTAACAATAGAAAACCTGTAATACACTACTTTCGTGTCTTTGGATGCAGGTGTATTGTGCTGAACGATAAGGACAACTTGAACAAGTTCAGTCCTAAAGGAATTAAGGGCGTCTTTATCGGATACTCACTCACATCAAAAGCATACAGAATCTATCTCAAGTCTTCCAGAACTGTAATGGAAAGCATAAATGTCAGATTCGACGAAACTGGAGATATGCCTTCTGTGCAAAATAGTACAGAACCCGCGATATCCGGAATACTAGCATCTGGACAAATCCGTCCAATGATGACTAGTTCTTCAAACAAGGATCAAGCTTCCACTTCTAACTCTAATCCTAATGAACTTGATTTATTGTTTGAACATCTTTATGATGAATATTTTGGTAGTGATAAACCTTCTTCATCTGTCAATAACAGAATTCAAGTTGAACCACCACCAGTGCAAGCTACCATGTCAGGCCCTTCGTCGGTGCTGACTTCATCAAATACTGGTGCAACTACTCATGCAATTTCTCCAAGGAACACAACTGTGGTATCTACACAAGCACGACAACATGCATCTACGAGTGGTGCTTCTTCATCTGGAACAACTTCGAATGTCAGTGATCAGGGTAATAACAACATTCCTGAAAATTCAACCGAATCAGTTCCTGAGGCAGTGCGGATTGTCAACTCTGACAAACAACCCGCCTTACAACCGGAACCGACACTGACGATCGAGTTGAACTTCGATAAGGATCCTACTCTCGTAGACCCCAATGTAGATACTATTTCATTCCATCCATATTCCACGAAGTGGACACGCAATCACCCAATTGATCAGGTGATTGGTGATGTTTCTGAACCAGTGAAAACAAGATCTGCATCCGCAAACGACGTATTATATGCACTCTTCTTAAGTCAAGTTGAGCCTTCAACAGTTCAACAAGCCATAAAAGACCCTGACTGGTTATTTGCGATGCAAGAAGAGCTGAATCAGTTTGAAGCTCTGAAGGTGTGGAGGTTAGTTCCGCAACCCAAGGGTAAGACAGTTATCGGTACCAAGTGGGTCCTAAAGAACAAGAAAGACGAAGACGGAATAATTGTGCGAAACAAAGCTCGATTAGTAGTGAAAGGGTATAGGCAACAGAAGGGGATAGATTATGACGAGACGTATGCGCCGGTTGCTCGTCTTGAGGCAATTCGGATGTTTCTCTCCTTTGCCGCCTACAAGAACTTCACTGTCTATCAAATGGACATGAAGACCGCATTCTTGAACGGTGTCCTAAAGGAGGAAGTGTACGTGTCTCAACCGGAAGGCTTTGTGGACAAAGACTATCCAAATCACGTCTACATTCTTGACAAATCCCTCTACAGTCTCAAGCAAGCCCCCCGAGCCTGGTATGAAGTACTATCTACCTTCCTACTAAAAGCTGGCTTTGTGAAAGGTAAAATCGACACAACTCTGTTTACTCTACGCGAGGAAGGTGATATTCTTTTAGTTCAGATTTATGTTGACGATATTATTTTTGGTTCGACTAACCCTGGACTTTGTACTTGGTTTTCTGGCATTATGATGACTCAATTCCAAATGAGTATGATGGGAGAGATTAATTTCTTTCTCGGATTACAAGTCAAACAATTCTCTACTGGTATCTTCATCAACCAGTCGAAGTATGTGTTTGACATCTTGAAGAAATTCAAGATGGAAAACTGTACGTCGATCGGTACGCCTATGGCTCCTGGATCTAAGATAGATCCAGATCCTGATGGTATTGATGTAGATGTAAAGAATTATAGAGGAATGATTGGGTCTCTAATGTATCTAACCGCTAGTCGTCCAGATATAATGTTTTCAACTTGTCTCTGTGCTAGATTTCAGGCCAAACCCAAAGAATCACACCTCGGCGCCGTCAAACGAATCTTTCGGTACTTGAAGGGCACTCCGTACCTAGGACTGTGGTATCCCAAGGGAACCGGCTTCGAACTCACTGCATATTCAGCTGCGGATCACGGAGGAAGCATGCTGGATAGAAAGAGCACCTCGGGGCACATCCAGTTTTTGGGGGACAAGCTCGTGAGCTAGTCGTCTAAAAAGCAGAATTGTGTTTCAACATCAACCGCGGAAGCAAAATATGTTGCCGCGGCGAGCTGTTGTTCATAAGTCCTTTGGACGAAGACCCAACTCATGGACTATGGGTTTAAATACGAGAAGATCCCCATTTACTGCGACCGTAAGAGTGCAATTGCCATATCTGCTAACCCTGTCCAGCACACTAAAACCAAACACATTGACATAAGGTATCATTTCATAAAAGATCATGTTGAGAAAGGAACTGTTGAATTGTATTTTGTTACAACTGAGTATCAGCTTGCCGATCTCTTTACAAAAGCCTTGGATGAAAAACGTTTCAATTTTCTAGTATCCAAGCTCGGCATGCTGAATATGAAAGTTTCACTTCCATATCTTGATCATATAATAGATGGAAATATTTGTATCTCAATCTATAGACATCGTATCTAGATTGATACACTCAAATTTTCATCATATTCTATTCTCAATATATGTTATTTAAATTTTCATATCTTAGTTGTATTACAAATATTTCTTCAACTTGTTCTTTCTTTCTCTTCTTTTAAATATCTTATCAATGATTTGTTATGATACCTGTATCTGCACAAAGGTATGTTCATGGTTTCAGGGGGAGTTTTAGTACAGATCATATGCACAAATTTAGGGGGAGTGTGCATAACTGCCAGATCATGTAAGTGTAGATACATTGTGACTGTTGCTTCGGAGAAGACAAGGTAAGTATTCTAACTTGTTTTAAAACACTAAGGTGCTGTTTGTTTTTTAAGAGGTCTGAAGTCTGAAATCTTATTTCACTTCTGTTTTATAAGAGGTGGTGCTGAAGTCTGAAATCTGAATCATAAGACTGTTTGTTTTTTAAATTGAAACGTCTGAATCTGAATTATAAAACTGTTTGTTTTTTGTAAATTGAAACGTCTGAATCTGAATCATAAGATATTATTATAGCAAAAAATTGCCTCACGAGTTAATCTCGTTTAATTTTTTTAGAGAAGTACCAACAAATCATACATGTACACGTGGCAAACATCCAATTGTAATGGCTATATTCTTCCTCGAAACCCCCAAAATTCACAATCACCTTTACGGCTTTACCCCCTTCCCCCAACTTTTTCTCTCCATAAATTATTTCAGAAAAATCCAAAGTAGCCGTCGAAAGCAATAATGGATCCGTGAAGTAACAAAAATGGGAAATGCACTCAGGATTGCCTATGGCCTATGTTGTTCCATGCCACCACCAACAACACAGGCGGCGGTGCCGGTGATCAAGAGCTTGGCCACCACGGCGTTTCTACATCCACCGTCGGCGTCTCCGCCCTTGGCCAACACCTCTATCACTTCGAAATCACCTCCCAGGTACATACTTTTCACTTGACCCTCTTCTTTCAACAACAAAACATCAATCTCTCAATTTTAACAGCTACTTCGATTGTAGACCTAAGAGTTGTCGAACTGAGAGGAGGCACAGCTACTTCGATTGCAGACCTAAGAGTTGTCGAACTGAGAGGAGGCGATGGGAGGCTGAGGGAGGCGATGGGAGGAGGCTGAGGTGTTTTAGGGCACAAACAGAGCTTTTAAGACACACGCTTGTCTCTTGTGAAATAAGAGGGGAAAAGAGGTTTTAAGATCTGATTTCATAAAAAAAAACAAATGGTCTTAAAGACCATTTGTCTGACCGATTCTGATTTAAGAGGAAATAAGACTTTTTTTTTAAAAACAAACACACCCTAACTCTTAAATGATGAAAACAATTTTTTCAAATCTATGTATCATTTAAGGGGGAGTGAAAACTGTGTTTAAAACCTTGTGTGCTCAAATCAATTGGAAGTTGGACATCTTCCAATGTGATAAAATCATTTTTGAAAATTACTGAAAAATGTCTAAGTGTTCACTTTATCGCAACCCATTGCTTGCGATAAAGATATGAACAGTGTTTCGTCGCAACTCTCTGTTGCGATTAAACATAGAAGAAATTTCATCGCAATCCCTTGCTTGCGATGAAACACACTTCATCGCAACCCTTAGTTGCGATAAAAAGAGATGAACAGTGTTCATCGCAACTCCCTGTTACGACTAAACACTGGAGGTGTTGTCGCAACCAGTTTCTTGCGATAACATCTGAGTTTATCGCAACCTTGTACTTGCGATAAACTCGACACTGTGGCGGTTAAAGCTTGGACCAATCACAACATGCCACGTGTCCTTGTCGCAAAATCCTATAAATACGAGGTGTTTGAGTTTTTGTCTCAACTTACAAAATTTTCAACATTCTCTCAACTCTCTCTCGAGTACCAGTATTCAAATCTGAGGTTTTCATCAAGTTTTTTTTCGAGTTTCTAATCGATAGCATCGCATTCGCATCACTTCGAGGTACATTATCTTTGTTTATTACTCGTTTTCATCCATAGATTCATGATTAACAGTAGGGTTTAGGGATAACCTTTTCAAACTCTTATGTGATTTTTGTTTTTCATGCTTTAAATCGACGTGTCTGCGTCTGTTCGTAGTTAGTAATGTTAGGGTTTTACTTCTGTGCATCTTGCGAACTCACTATGATTGGCTAGACATTCGATTTAGTGCGAAACTTAGGATCTGGGCATAAACACTTAGAAAACTTTCTAAGAGTTCAACTTTATCGCAAACCATAGTGTTCATCATGTTCAAACTTATCGCAACGCCTTGACATTCATCTTTGTCACAACTCTTATGTTGCGATAACAATCTTGTCGCAACCTTCACCTTGCGATAACTCTTCATCGCAACTCTTTACTTGCGATAAAATTTGGCTTGCGATAACCTTTTCATGTGTCTTGCGATAACATATATAATTAGCTTATTTTCAATAAAAAAAGAAGAAGAAGAAATTCCCTCTAAACCCTATATTACTTGATCACTGTTCAGATGGCTCATAATGACGGCCATTCATCTGACAAGAACACCGTCATACCTTCCCACCGGTCGTCACATTCGTCGGTGAACGCCCGTGATCGAGATAAGGAGCTACTACCGAGTATTCTCCATCTTTCCCTCCTCGACAATAACCATAACTTGGATCTCAACATGGCGTTTGACCACCAGATTATCATCGAAATCATACGCGGCCATCCTCTCCGAACTGTGCTCACGAAGGTAGTCACTGTGCCCCTCATATACTTACAACAATTTTGGCACACACTACGATTTCACCCAACTCACCCACGGGGTCCGCATTTTTCTGCAAGAGTCGATCATTTCGATGTTTGACTTACACTTAAGCGGCTCCGTCTAGCCTTAGACCTCCCGTTTAACCCGAACTTTGAGTATATGGTTCCTGAAGCCCAATTATTCGCTAACATCCGTAGCTTAGGATACCAAGATCCTCGCAATCCTGTGCTTACCAGTTCGTCTATGTTCCTAAGAAAGCACCTACCACCAGTCTGGTACACCCTTTGCTCTATCTTTAATCGTTGCATGACCTCCAAACACACTGGTCTTGACAAATGCAACCTTGCCACTCTCCGAATGTTCCACACCTTCGCCTTTAACCGCCGCATAGATTATGCCATACTACTCTGGAACGAGCTACAAGAGCTGGTCGAAGACAAAGGACGGCCGATCAAAAACCGGAACTTCGTGCCATATCAACGGTTCTTCCAGATCATCATCCACCAAATTATGCAGGGCAACCAGGAAATACCTAGACGCCCTGGTGCTGTACAAGGTCCGACACAATGGATGCATTTTCTGAAGACGCCAGATCACGATGACTTTGTCCACATTGCCGTGATTCCAGAGCCTGTACTTGCCTATGCCGACCAACAGTCTGAGGTAGTTAGGCAATATAGAATAGCTAACGCACTAGTGGTCCAGCCAGAACCGGTGGGACCTCCCCAAGGTGCAATCCCACTAGGCGGTGAGGGTTTACATGTTGAGCAGGTTCAGGAACTTGGGGTTCCTGAACGGAGAGAGGTGAGGAGAACGCTAAGAAAGAGAGTGGGTGGGGTGGCGAGGACTGTTGGTCAGGCATCCACAACCGGAGCTGTACGAATTCCAATCCTCGACGACGTGTCGATGGATTCAGATGATGACCCTGATTTTGACCCTGATGCTTCATCACCCGAAGATGAAGTATCTGACCAACCCCAACGAGCTGATGAATGTGATTCTGACTCCGATCCTGATCATGACCCTGATGCGGATCTTATTCCGAGACACATCGGTCGGAGTCGACATATTGAGGGTTCCGAAGCTGATTCCGCCTGGAACTTCGGACCCTCCGGTGATTTTGGTGACACAAGGCGAGAAGAGGGAGATGAAGTAGAAAATATTATTGTGAGCCGAGAGGAGGTTAGAAAAGAAATGGGAGAGAACGTGACAGGAACGGATAAAGTTTTAACTACCGTTCCTTCCCAAACTATGACAAGTCGGGTAGCCACATCTTCTACCAACGTGCGTACGTCGTCGTTGCGTATTGAACAAGCCATGGTGGACCCAGCCATGCAAAGCACAGCCCCCCTCAGCCACTCCTCGGCATCTCAATTTGTCGGCGTTTCATTTTCCACAGGGGATAAAGCTCAAACGCTATCGACGACACACTCGGTGTCTGCTGATATTGAACAAGGTAGGCTCCTGCCCCGGCCACCGCCTTTTATTCCGAGCACGTTGAGTCTAGAGCCTTTTGGACATACATCTTCTCCTAGGCCACGCGCGTCGGTATCACAACAAGTTGTGGGCTTCCGTGCCCCAACCGGAACACCCCGAGTGCGGCCACCATTTGTTGGTGCCCCACGAGGACGGGGTGGAAGTCCTGTCATTGCTAACACCACTCCAGCTTTGAACACAGGCCGTGTAGTTGCTACAACTACTACGATAACCGAAAACCTATGTGGTTCGGGTGTTAGATCTATTTTCCCATCTTTAACTGTGAGATAGGTCGCTCAAAACCTTGGTCCTTATCCGCATTACATCACTCTGGAGGTTTTGAGAGCTTCACTTTCATCGATCGATACGACCTACAAGCAACACACTGATTAGTTACGGAAGATTGTTGGTGACTTATCTGCCGAAGTTAAAAGGGCAATCAAAGGCAAAGGCATTGCTGAGTCGTCATCAACTCCTTAGGATCAACCGTCCAACACTCAATCCGACCCACAAACACCACCACCAGTTATGTTACACCAAATCCCAACCGACCAGCTCAAATCAGAGTTGTTAGCCCGACTCTTAGCCCAAGGCGACTCTAGTACGGCTGAAGAGGTCGACCTTGTTGGTTTACTACACCAATAATTCCAACCTCAAACCCAACCTCAAACCCAACCTCAAACTTCAACATCCTCAAGCGCAGAATTTCAAACCTTAAATGACTCAATCAAAGAAATGACCAAAGCTGTAGTTGCCGGCTACCAATCCTTATCCTCACGAATCACCGTAGTTGAACAAGCGTGTGGGATTCAAACTCAAGCCTCACAGAAACGAAGACATGATGATCAGGATTATCCTGATCAACATGAGGGGGAGAAGAGAGCAAGGGTTGGTGAGTCCAGTGGTGTGGCTACTGAAAATGTTGGGGGATCAGATCAGCCAGCTAGTGAAAGGGAAACGGGGGAAGGTGGAACGAACACTGATATGGTCCAAGTGGATGACACCGAAGTTTTAGCTGATGTCATAACTGGGGTTGAAAAGCCTTCGGTTGTTGACAATAGAACAGATGAAGAAAGGATGGCAGATGCATTTTTCAATGATTTCATCTACATAGATTCTGCGGAAGAACCTGAGAAAATGACTGTCCAGATCAAAGAGGAATTAGAAGATATATTCGACATCACCGGGGTTATTATGGCTGCTTCGGATTCCGACAACGATACTCCAGATGATACTACTCAACCACAAACGCCGATTGATCAGAGTGCAAGTACTTCCGCTCCTCCGGCTCCAGTGGTACAAGAGAATGCTCCGGGAATTCAAGTACAAGCCGATGGCAGAATCAGGGATCCTGTACTCCAAGCTGAACTGGAAATTTATTAGGAGGTTATAGATGCCGAGCCAAGGTATGTGGCTACAGGTGAACGAGTTAGGATTCTGATTCCTTATCAGGAGAGCATAAGGAAAGATTTGTTTGTTATGGATGTCCAGAGGATCGATATAGCAAAGGTATACGACGTTGAAGACTGGCCATCAATGCGCAGGATTGAATTTCTACATGTCATGGGCAATGAATGTCTGAACACAAATGTGGTGAGGTCAGACAAAGCTATCATGAAGGTGCTGAACATAGATTCCTACAAGCTTTTCAAAGTCCGGTACCCGCAATTCACTGTACAAAGATCCGATGGCTCCGAACACGTCTTTTCAGAAGCATATTTCAAGAGTCTAAAGCTTGACGACTTCTGCAGTTTGTATGATATCCTGGCACGAGCTCCTCAAAAGAAGATTGAATGGTCTTCTGCATATGATAGTGTCAAGAGGTTCATGCGGAATACCTTAAATTTTCTTATCTAACGGATTTCCAAATGGCCTTGGAGTCACACCAAGCCCGAGTAAACCTAAGAGCACCGAACCGGCGTCTGTCTGACATTCAAGGTATTCCTGCTTATACCGTTCTGAAGAAACCTGAGCTTGGGGTGGTTTACATTAATCAAGACTCAAAGAAGAGATTTTTTAGAATCTGTGAAGCCAACAAGTTCAGTGACGGAACGTTCAAGTACATTCAGATCCACCTTGAGAGTAGACTGCGTCTGGATGCAAGCGGGGAGGTGAAGCTGAAAGACAAGGAGAAGGAGATGATCAAGCAAGCCCTGGATGCCATTACATACCGAAAAGAGTACCGAATGCACTACGGAGGTTCGAGATCATCTTCGGGATTTAGAAGAAGTACGTGGTCCCGGTGGACGCTTAAACTCTTTGCCTCTACATTGGTACAAAGGGGGCGAATGTTAGTGCCTAATTTACTATATTGTACCATGTAGAGGGACCATTAATGTAAATGTAATGTTACCAAGTATGTAAGGTAACTTTAGCCTAGATTTCATTCAGGTCATCCATTCCTTACACACTCAAGTACACACACACTACTATTCTCTCTACATTATCTATTGTACTTTGTGTTTGATCATCATTGATTCATATATATGGATGGCCATCTGATTGGATTAATAGCTTGATTATTTGTTCTGGGATCACACTACCTTACGCCTATTCCATGCCGTGGCGTTCGACAGAAAAATCGATTATGCCATCATCATTTGGAACGAGCTTATTGAACTGGTTGGGGACAAGACCAAGCCGCACAAAGCCAGAAAATTTGTGCCTTATCAACGCTACCTCCAAATCATTATCAAAAGCATTATGGATTCCAATCCAGAGATTCCACGATGACCCAATGCCGTACAAGGTCCAAAACAGTGGATGCATTTTCTCAAAATACCTGCTGAAATCAACTTCGCTCACACTACCGTTATCCCTGAAGTCGTACTAGCTTATGCCAACCAGCCGTCTCCGATTGTGAGAGAGTATAGGCTAGAAAATGCACTGATGGTCCAACCAGATCCGGAGGTACCTCCCCACGGTGCAAATCCTTTAGGTGTTGAGGGTGTACCAAGGGGTTCTTGAACAGGAAGAGGTGAGGGAAAACATTGTTAGGGGGGTACAGGAGTTGAGGGTACTGCTGGTCTGGCATCGATATCTAAAGCTAACCGAACCCAAATTCAACCACTCTAATCAAGTTAAGGAATTGACATTTTTAAAGAAAAAAAAAGTTTCTAGATGTTGATCAATAAATTAAACAATTTCTTTGGGATTCACAAATAAATTAAGAGTACTAATTAAATTGTGAACGATGGTTCTAACTTCGTACTAGTGATTCCTTAATTAGGATAATCTTACACCATTAATTATAATAATCCATTTTCTTGATCTTCTGTTCCAGACAAGGCTGATATGCCAGCCTTTAGTGTTGCTAAAACATATATATATATATATATATATCCATTCGTAGGTATATATTTAGAGGGGTATTTTATATATATTTTTCTATATCTACCCATGCATTTGTGAATACTCAGTCATGAGTTGGTGGTTCCTGCATATAAATATATGCAAATCGCAGATATATTTATATATAAATCAAGTGAATATATATGTAGATGCACCCAACACCACTCGTTTTATAGTATTGTATAATTTATAGAAAGAGTGTAGTAGCAACAAAAAGATTAGATTTTTAGGTTGGTGAATGGTGCCATTGATGATTGGGGAGGCAATGGACAAACATCACAGCTCATATATACTTCAAAATAATCCAGTAGATGCCAAACGTTGCCTTTGAACCCCACTACGTCCATTACTTCTTATGTCCCTATAAAATGCTCTTTAACATCATCTTTCTTCTCCAAACTGAACATTAACTCAATTCTTTGAATTTTGCATTAGTTTTCAAGAGAGTTCAACAAGATGGAAGGATCATCATCTACATCTCATTTCAGATCTGTTAGTCTGCCTTCTAGGTTAACCAACCCTTCGTGTACCAAGATTGAAACGAAGATCGACGAGTTGAAAGCGCTGGGAAACCTCGTGGTTTCGGGTGAAAGCATTCAAAGTGGTTTGGTTGGGTTAGCGGAGTTGTATGTTTGCGTGGAGGAACTTGTTCGATCTCCCAAAACCCAACCGGCACTTTCACGCCACGAAAATGGAACCTTGATTGAAGATGCTTTGGAGGGGTCGATTGGGTTGCTAGATTTGTGTAGCACCCTAAAAGACTTGCTCATGTTAATGAGGGAAAACATGCAAATCCTTCAATCAGCCTTAAGAAGGAAAGGTGGTAATTCAACAGTTGCTACTCATATTGCAACATATCTATCTTTTAGGAAAAAAACAAAGAGGAACATCACCAAGAGCCTTGTGACACTAAAGAATCTAGAAAAGAAAATGGGTTCTTTTCTTCTTCTAGATGTAAATCACCATGCATTAATGGTGAGTAAAGTTCTTGGAGAAGTTTATGCACTCACACTCTCTCAATTTAACTCGATTTTGGTCTTCGTATCAACCAAGACCAAGCCGACTAATGGGGTTCAACTCATAACGAAGTTGGTGTCCAAGAGTACATCAGAACATGCCAAAAGGAAGACGTTTATCAATGATGTGGAAACCATTGATTTGGTTCTCAAATCACTGCAGAAAAGTTCGTGCAACAGTGACACCAAGACCGTTGATGTCCAATTGACACTAAAGAGATTGCAAATTCTTGATGCGAGTCTTGAAGGGTTCGAGGCTGGATTAGATTGCGTTTTCAGGAGATTAATTCAAACCAGAGCTTCCCTTCTCAACATCGTTGCTTGTTAGACATCCAAAGTGTTTATATGCCGGTTTTATGCAAGTTTTATTGGCATCTGCTGGTGTTTGTAACAACGTTTAGCATGCGTTTTACAAGTAATGTACATTATGATCAATATGATCCTCTTGTTTTATTTTTGTTTAGGTATTTTGTGAATTGATATCCATTTCCCTATCCGAAAAACATCTATCCAAGAACTATTTATGAAATTAGAAATTTCTTAGATTGAGTTTTAGAATAAAACAAATTGGTGCAATCCGTAGGAAATCTATCTGGTATTTCCTTTGAAGATGCAAACAAATGAATTATAATACCTTTAATGATGATCAACCCTCAAAATTAGAAATAACAAAAAAAGCAACAAACAATGCACGCACGTAACACATGGATTTTAGCGTAGAAACCCCCTCAAAAGAGGGTATAGTAAACCATGGGAGCCTTAGGCCGCCACTTAAAGTCCAGTACCATCAATAAACAAATAATACAAAAGTCTTCTCTAGATAATACTAAAGGCACACAACAATCATCATACTTTTTGAACAAATCATCAAAGAAGTATATCACTACTAGAAAAAGAGGTATCGGTCAGTGACGGATTAGTGACAGATCAACGACGGAACGATGGATATTATTAGCATATTATTAGTGGTACACCTTTCTGTTGGATATATTGTCCAGAGTCATTAACTATTGGTAATATTTCTAATAATAGCAGGGTCCTTTTGGGTTGCCCTTAAGACCCAAAATAAACAATCATAAGAATAAAAGGGAGTTAAAACAATTAGTTCAATTGATGATAAGCTGCAATATAATCAATTAGATTAATTATATAAAGTGCAAGGACTAATTGGTTAAAATAGTTTTAACAAGCTTATCGGTTCAAGGGGGCTAAGTGTAAAAAAGAGGATTATAAATAAACTGCTAAGGTTAAACCCTAATGAGTTTTTTGATCTCCCTTGGAGCCGTCAATCTCCCCTCTCCCTCTCCCAAAATCATAAACTCTAATTTAGGGTTTAGTGATTAAGCATATTCCGGTTGTTGGTATTTTGGTGTTCTTAAGTGTGAGCCACTAGAGGGATTCATACTATTGGTCCTTGACATCCAAGAAGCGAGATCAAAGGTTTGATTCATCATTGAGGTTTTCGACAATCGCAATAAACAAGTAAGTGTTCTTGATTCAATCTTTTGTAGTTAATTATCTAGAACGCATGTATTCATATAGGTTGATAGTTTGTATAACCATTGATGATAAAAATTAAAATATGCTTCCGTTGCCTATATCATGTGGTTGTATGTTTACTCAAAACCTTTCAGTGGTATCAGAGTCATAGTTCTTAGATATTAGCTCAAAAGTAGTTTCAATTTGATTTGCAAAACTGTTTGTGTTGGTTTAGGGTTTTCGAAATTTAGGGTTTGAGGTTACAAAATCGATTTCAAAATTTTTTGCGGCCATTGGATTGCTTAATCTCTAAGTTAGGGTTTCATGGTCATAACCTCAAAACCTAATTTTTTTGGAAACTAAAATTTTTTACTTGCATAAAAAGTTTTGTATTATTAGCGATTAAGTTTTATCGAAATCCCTAAAGGGTATAGGGTAGTCGTTTTTTTTATGTAATGTTTTACCCTAATTGTTTTTGGCTAGTTTCCTAACTTGCCTAAAAAAACAAAATATTGAGTTTTGGCAAATATTGAATAGATAATCTTACATATTCTCTTACCTTATATAGATACATTTAAAGTTTGAATAGTATTGTAAGATAAATATTAACATTATTTATATAGTGAATATAAATTGTATGTCAAATATTTACATTAATTATTAGCATGTGTCTTTACATGTTTAATTGGAATTAATTATGGAAACGATTATATTAATTATTAAATGTGTCCTCACATGGTTAATTAGAATTTATTAGATAATCATATTTTTAAATTGTTTAAAATTCCATTCAATTTATATATATATTAGACCTTAATTATATATATAAAATTAAATTATACATTGATAGTCAAACCGAGACTAGGCGTACTCACTATAAGCACTCTAAGGGGGTTTAAGGAGGTTACCTATAATATGGTTGCCGAATGAGTCAATGGTTTTTAAAACGCCCTGCGTTACCATACTCACCGCCTCTTGTGTGGACTAGTGGAATTACCGAAAAGGTTTGATAGGTCAATGTGACAAGTTAAAAGTATTAACTATGAAGTATAAAACCAAAATCCCGTTTTAGATATACTAAGAAATGTGAAAGTCTTATGCTACCCATGAGAAGAACACACATATTCTTATAGTTTGTTAACGGAGCGTGTGCGGTTTGCCGGCACGTTAATGTGAAACTATAGTCGAAAATGATGTGGCGCTCGTGATTCTCAAGCGTACTTGAGCCGAGGGGTCCATGTGTTTTTGCATGGTCGATTCACCATCTAGTTTGTGATCATCGGCATCCCAGTCACAAATAGAAGATAAGCATAATCGAGATTAACATGCCATTGACATAAGTCAGTGAATCTCAAAAGACCTAGGAGTTTCATAGTGAATGAAATTAACAAATAGCATTTGTTTACCTAAATAACCTTGTGATGTGATTACGGCATCCCTTTTCGCATCATAGAGTAAAATATGGATCCTAGCCTTGTTAAATATTTTTGGATAATTATTTTTTAAGGGTTAAATATCAAACTAACTAAAAAAATTAAACTATATCTACAGATGGTTGAAAATATTCCTCTTCCTCCTCCTCCTACTCACTCAACATCCAACCTTACGTTACTCTCTATCCTAAGTAAAGATAAGCTGATTGGGCCAAATTACTTGGATTGGATTCGTGCCTTGAGAATTGCCTTGAGGTACGAAGACAAAGAATATTTGCTCGACGAGAATCTTTCTATACTTAATGATGATGCAAGCCCTGAAGTAGTAACTGAATATAACAAGCAATTCGCGGAATCCACAAAAGTCGTGTGTCTCATGTTGGCGTCCATGTCCCCGGAACTTCAAAAGAGTTTCGAGAACATGGGGGCGTTTGAACTAAATGAGCAGCTTCGTGAAATGTTTCAGGAGCAAGCGAGGCAAGAAAGGTTCCAAGTCGTAAAATCGCTTGTGGAATGTAAGCAACAGGACGGTGCCCCTGTATGTGCGCATGTGCAAAAGATGAAAGCGTACATTGACAGGTTAGGCAATCTAGGTGTCGATTTCCCAAGAGAGCTTGCCATTGACATGGTGCTAAACTCTCTTAGTGGGGCATATAAACAGTTCATAGTGAACTTCAATATGAACAATATGGACAAGACCTTGATGGAGCTCCATGGCATGTTGAGATCTGCTGAAGCAAGTATGGGTAAGACCCAAAGTGCTCACTCAACTGCTCCCGACCTGGCCATTAGGGAAGGTGGTTGTAAGAAGAAGAAAGTTTCTCATCCCAAAGGGAAGGGAAAGGCTAAAGTTGTTCCTCGCAACAAAGGCCTTAAGAGAAAAACTAATTCTTATATCCAATGATTTGCTGATTGTCACTTTGATGCTAGTCTTCCCATCGCTAGGGGAGATAGGAAAAAGTATATTCCAAGGGAACGACAGGTAATGTCATGGAATGTTTCCACTATGTCTCTTTTTGTTCTCTAAACTTCACCATGTAAAGTTGAAGTCAAACGAATCAGAATCGATACTTGATACGTTAAATATTATTCCAGAAGTAACAAGATCACATACGAACTACTAATATACCTATAAGGTTAAAAATCCCCAATAGGGGCACAACCTTATTGGAAAGTGCGTTGCAATCACACATAGTGGAGGTGTGGTTGAGATCGTAGCTACCAAACAGAAGTGATGGAAGCTACTTGGTTTGATGGATACTCTTCTAAAGGAAGAGAAGAGTAATGCACATCTATTTATCATCAATACATATGTAATAACCGGGTACGTTATTGGTTTAATTAATTTTATCATTTTGGTTTTAAGGTAAATTTGGGATTAGTATTATGGAGTTATAAGTTAAAGGAGTATACTTTAATTTTTATTTGGAAGTTTAAGGTTGTGTTTTGCCAATTAAGAGGAGTTTGGGGTTCGTTTGGTAAATATGTTAAATATCTAGATATTATAGATATTATGTGTATTTGTGTGTGAATTAGGGAGAGAATGAGAGAGAGAGAGAGACGTATTCAGAGAAAGAAAAGAGGAAGAAGAAGAGAGGAAGAAGAAGAAAGGAAGAACTTGAAGGCTTCATCTTCTAGGTATGAATTCTACTCCATTTTCATATCATCTTGTTGGTTTTTGGGGAGAGTTGGGTTTGGTGCCATTGAGAAATCTAAGATAGTTTTAATGTTGATTAATGAGTTTCTTATTGGTTTACAAACTCTTCCGTGTGAATCATCCATCAATTCATGATGGAAATTGATTTTAGCAAGTTTTGGGTGTTGATGGAGTTTTGGGTTTTTGGGTTTAAAATTGGTTGAGTGCATATGGGTTTAGAGTTGTTACATGGATTTCTCCATGTTATTTGATGTTAAAATCTCAATTTTTGATGCTAAAATTCCATAGAAATGAGCCAAAACGACTGGGAATTGATTTGGGTTCGAGTTGGGGTGTTAAAGGGCTAAAACAGGGTTGTTTGCTGCCCAACAGACGCCTGCGCGTGTCTGGGCGCGGCTTGGGGCGCGCCAGAAGGCGCGCACAGCACTGTTTCAGCATTTTCTAATTTTTGTTTCTTGCGTACCGGTGTCGTTTTAAAGCGTAATATAGGCGTATGGGTACTCGTTTTGAGTGTAAGGTAGCATTTGAACACTTTGAACATGTGAGTTTGGGCATATGACAACTCCAAGTATTGTGTTTAATGTCGGTTGTTCAGTTTTTAGCTCGGTTGCGTTTTGGGAGTGTCCGGTGAGTTATTAAGGTTGTCAATTGTCGTAGTGAGTCTTGTATACATATAATTGTGTAAATTACATCTATATGTGTATATTACAGACTTGTTTACTCGTCGGTGAAGTGTGGCTTGGGTGGTGTTCGGTTGTGGCGTTATTTGCCGATTTTGCTCATTTGTATCATTTGCGCGTGTGTGGCTTCAAACCATCAACAAGGTGAGTTTTACTTAAAATGTTTTCAAACTGGGATACATATATATATATATATATATGTTTATATATATATATATATATGATATGGATATGTATGGATTGAGAATGTGATAGTTGGTGTGATTATGTGTTTATAAATGACGATATGATATATTGAGATATTGTATTTACATGAGCATTACACTACGTGAGAATGCGTTGGTCGGGCTTAGGACCGGTGTGTTGGCTGTAATATTCGTACAGCGTTGTTGGCTGTAATTTTCGTACATCGTCGATAATTTATTAGTTGGCTTGCAACCAACTAATATGGCCATGGGAATGAGAATGAGGAATGGTACACAGTGCACGAGTCTTGATTGGTATATGTGTGTTTATACGAAAGGTTTTATATAAACTATTTGGATATATGGTTTTATATAAATTGGTTTTTATAACGGTTTTTGAAATGACAGGGATTATCTCACTAGACCGTTGGTCTAACCCTCATTTTGCTTTCAAAAATATGTATTCCAGGTCGAGGATCTTATAGCATCAAGGGAAAGGATAAGGTGTAGATTGCTTTTGATGCCGGACGTTGATTAGGAAGCTTTTATTTATTCTGTAGTTTCGAGACTAAGAGGACCGTACTTGGTTTGTTATGTATCTTTGGTTGTGAATTAATGAATGTATGTTATGTTATGTGTTGTATAATGGGACGGGTCGTTACAACATAAAACTCTCATGAGATTGTCTGTAATTATAATTATGTCCATGAATCATCAATGTAGGGTGATTCGAAGTTAATATTGATTCTAGAGAAGAAAGAAAAATCTTAAATGAACTATGAGATTACATATGAGTCGATGGACATATCATACACACTCATTCATGATTTATTCACATATACCATTGCTCATAAGATGATAGAGCACGACAACATCAACCTACGCTCATTCATGATTTATTCACATTACTCACAAATTTTCAATGTAGCTCTATATGTCGATGTTATGAACATAATAGGCACTTTTGATGAAATAAGAAAAACCACAAGCTACTTGAAATCTGAATTTGAGATGAAAATCTCGGGAAAACTTGGTTTTGTCTAGCCTTGAGCTAGGACACCGAGTTTGTGGAATATTAATCCATCGATCCGCATATATCCAAGAAATGATCAGGCGATTTAATATGGACAAAGTGCATCCGGCTAGCACTCTCATGATCGGTTATAGTGTTGGATATAAGGAAAGATCTATTTCATCTAAAGGATAATGACGAAGAGGTGTTGAGAGCTAGAATTCCATACCTAACTACAATAGACGTGTTATTGTATTTAGCACTATACACTCGACCATATATTGTATTTCTCAGTGAATTTGCTAACAAGTTTTAGCTCAGCCCCAACACAACGATTAGAATGATATCAAATTAATCCTTTGGAACCATTGACATGTGTTTGTACTTCCCCATAGAAACAAAAATGGGATTGATGATGGAACTTCAATACCTACTAAGAATATGAGCGACCAATGTACCAGCCCTTATATAAAAATACCAAATAATGTATTGATACATCAGCTTTCTCTCTCTGCCACATCAGTATGGACCGATCCATAGTTTATATAATAAAAATATATAACAATTTTATTAACAAATTAAATAAAATAAAATAATTAGGGATGACATATTATAACTGAAAAAAAATCATTAAAAACACTTATTATAATTTAAAGTCAATTAATTGAAAACTAAAAAAATAAAAATAAAAATTATGTATCAAAATTTTTTAAATTTACTAGTAATCAAACTAATTTAAAGTCAATTAATTGAACAAAAGTCCTTGAGGTTACCACTAGTAAATTCTCCACCGTTGTCAGATCTAAGCACTTTCAACTTCTTGCCAGTCTCGACCTCTACTCGTGCCAACCAAGTCTTGAACACATCGAAGACATCTGACTTGAATTTTAACACATACACCCAAAGCTTATGTGAGAAATCATCAATAAACGAAACGAAATATGTACCTCTACTAAGGGACGGAGTACTGGATGGTCCCAGACATCTGTATGAACATAATCGAGGATTCCTTTAGTGTTGTGTTTTCCAACACCAAAAGAAACACGCGTATGCTTTCCATTGACACATCCCGAACAAAACTCCAGGCTAGCAGGTACAGAGACTTTAATGAGCTTTCGCTTGCGCAAAATCTCCAAGTTCTTCTGGATGTGTGACCCAAACAAAGATGCCATAAGCGAGCACCATCAAGATTCTGAGAAATATCGGCCACACACGATTCAGAAGAAACAGTCTCGCCAATCAAATGGAAAAGATTATTTTCCGCCCGTTCGCCTTTCATTACGATAATACTCCCTCTGGAGATGCGCAAACTCCCGTCATCGATCCGAATGTTGCAGCCTAATTTGGGCAGTTGTCCAACATAGATCAAGGAACGAGTCATGATGGAACAAATTTGACATTATTCAATGTCCGAATTCCGCACAGTACCGATACCCTGAGTGACACACGAAGTATTGTTTCCCATATAAATACTGATACCTTCAACTTTTTTGAAGGTAGAGAAACAGTCCCGAAATGGTGTCATGTGGCAAGATGCACCGTATCTAACACCCATCGCCTGTCACATTGCGGTGGTGTAACTGTGGCAGAGAAGCCATCTTGCTCCTCTTCGATTGCAACGACTAGGGTGTCCGTATTGTCTTTGTTTTTAAGACTCGGACAGTCCTTAACCCAATGACATGGCTTGTGGCAATAATTACAGTTGCCGCGCGTCTTTGATTTCCCCCGAGAACCAGGTCGGCGAGACGGAGAGCGCCCACGATTTCTTCCTCTTGAAGAATGCTGATCGTCTCGGCCTTTGTCAGCAAATAGGCCTTGACTGTAATTATTCTCTCTGTGATTGTTACCGATTTGCATCTGAATTCGCTGATCTTCAGAAATCATTCATGTTTTCACATCAGACAAAGAAAGAGTTTCTCTTCCATAAATAAAACTGTTAGTGAATTGGGAATATTTCTCGGGAAGTGAATACAACAGGATCATAACAAGTGCTTCTTCGTCTTTTGCAAGAAGCGCATATGTTGCCTTCAACTTCATGATAATGTCTTCGACTTCGGTCATGTGCGCCTTAATTGTTGTGCCTTCCTTCATTTTGAAGAAGAGACACGACTGCATCAGTAACAATCTGTTGGTCAAAGTTTTCTTGAGATATAAATTCTCAAGCTTGCTCCAAATACCTGCAGCTGTCTTTTCAAACACAATCTCAGATATAACATTATCTCCCATAGCTATCTGCAAAGTAGTAAATGCCCATGTTTCCATTTCTTTAGCCTTAAGGCCAGACATATTAGGGTCTAACTCGTCCTTAGCAAATACTACGTGATGGACTCCATTTTTCCTAAGTGTCGCGGATGTTGTGAACCGCCATTTACCAAAGTCATCGTCCCCATTTCAAGTCTGTATACGAATCCCAGCCCCGGACAAACTAAAGGTACCTTCTTGGTACGGTTTTTGGGATTGTCTCCAAATGGGTTTTCTACTTCAGCCATAGAGAAAACAAAATGTGTAAACTAGTTTATGTATATTTTCTACACAAACCCAAATCTAGATCCGAAGCTCTGATACCAATTGTTAGGTAATATTTATTGTGCCAAAAATACGAGAAGCTCACCAATGATTCCTAAGGTTCCAAAACGAGTAGAAATCCAAGTGCACAATAAACCCAACAACAAATGCGGATAACAATAATCTAGATGCTACACAATATTTCTCTAACGTAGAAAATTAAACCCACACGAAATATATATATATATATATATATATATATATATATAGGCTGGGTATCAAATACAAACCAAATGGATTGTACAAACCCGTACAAACTCAATCTACCTTCATGAATCTGCAATTTGTATAATTTGGCTTCATGAATCTATATTTTGGCTTCATGAATATAAAATTGTCTTCATTAATATATAATTTGGCTTCATGAATCTATATTTTTCGGTGGTGCCCTAAAATACCCTTATGGATATAAAAAAAGAAGTTATGGATATAAAAAAAAGTTACGTGATTGGTGGAGATGAAAAAATATGCTAAAAGCCCTAAAATACCCTTATGGATAAAAAAAGAAGTTATGTGATTGGTGGATATGAGTTTGTACAGTTTGTACAAACCATTTGGTTTGTACCCGATACCACCCATATATATATATATATATATATATATATATAGAGAGAGAGAGAGAGAGAGAGAAAAAAAGTTCAAACGAGAACGCTAACTATTTACGAGAAACGCGAGGAGCGCCTTCCATGTACTGGATCACATGTGATTCACATACAAAATTATATGTGATTAAAATTCTGGACCCGCGCGGTTTGGCTCGCGGTTTGCAAGTCGCGCGGTTTGCCGCGTGGATCACATGTGATTTTGTACTGTGAATCACATGTGATCCAATACATGGAAGGGGCTCCTCGCGTTTCTCGTAAATATGTACGTTTCTCGTTTGAACCCACCTCTATATATAAATTAACCAAAATACCCTAAGTTTGAAAGTGACTTACCAAAATACCCCAAAATTTGAAAAGTTTACCAAAATGCCATAAATTTCCGCGGTGAGAGCCCTCTATAGCGGGCAGGGACTGAAAGTGAAAATTTTTGCAAGATTATTTACACTTCCAGTACCCACCGCGGGCCATCGCGGGCCGTCAGGGACTAAAAGTGTAAATATATCTTGCAAAAATTTTCACAATTGGTCCCTGACCGCGATCACGGGCTCCATAACGCGGGAAAAATGGCTTTTTGGTAAACTTTTTATTTTTTGGGGTATTTTAGTAAGTCACTTTCAAACTTAGGGTATTTTGGTTAATTTCCCTATATATATATATATATATATATATATATATATATATATATATATATATATATATTATAACAGAGAGGACCGGTCATTCTCAATGAGAGAGAAATGGATGAAGCGGTCCATGGATTTCCATGGACTTCCATGTAGGCACCATTGTGGATGCTCTTAAAAGACAATAATTAAAATATACTTATAATTTTTTTTTGGTTTTTAATTGTAATAAAATACAAACTTATAATTTTATTAACAAATAAAATAAAATCAAAAAATAATTAGGGGAGACATATTATAATTGAAAAAAATCATCAAAAACACTTATTATAATTAAAAATCAATTAATTGAAAACTAAAAAAGTTTAAAATAAAAAGATTATGTATCAAAAGTTTGGTAATCAAACCAATTCATTTTATGATTAATATATATTAAAAACACTTTAATTTAAGTTTTATAATTTATTGATTACTAGGGTTTGGTATCGCGCGTTGCGCGGTAGTGATAAATTCTTTAGAATATATTGAAGTTAAAAGGCCCGATAATCATATATCATATATTAAAATAATAAGAATCAATATTACAATTGATATGAAGTTGTTCATAATCTTTAGTTGTCTCTTTTGATATATATATATATATATATATATATATATATAATTAAATAATATTTTAGAGGTTCCACATCATTAAACTTTGTAATTGACTCAAAATGATAAAAGGAGTGAGTGAGACTATTGGTTATAATAATTAGATGTACAATTAGTATTGTTTTGTCATAACTCGTAATATATCGATTATCCCATAAAATAATTATATTCATAATGCGACCATAATATTGCTACCTACTTTGTTTAATTGTGGGGCATCTTGGTAAACTGCATGCATTTGTTATAATGTTTCGTTTCAACTTCGGCTAAAAAATTTCATGAAATCCCCGTTCCCAACCTACTGTTGGACGAATGAGTAATAAAAGTCGTCAGTATTGTAACCACTTCAAGTATATGCGAGCCTGATTGAATTGTTAAATTTTCACTGTTCGAGTTTTTTGATTTGCTTGAGACTGTTTCTTCATAGCTTAGTTTCTTAGTAGATAATCTTGAAAAAAGAGGTTTTAGCCATATTATGTAAAATGAAACGTATTATATCAACTCTAATTTCATTTTTATACATAGTTTGATTTCAATTTAAATTAAAAGATGGAATTGAAATTATTATGTATTGATGATTCTAATAAGTTATTCTTTTTAATTTTATATATTTGGTTATTCTAATATATATATATATGTTTCTATCGTTTTGTAGATATTGCTATATTGATAACAATAAGTTTCAGTTTTGATTATACTTTAACTATATATATTGATTCATACTAATTTTTTATTTTATGTATTGATTTTAGTAGTGACATTAAATATACTAATTATTGATTTAATTAGTAAATTTAAATGTAATAAGTATATTATTTATTAATGAGAGAGTTAGTAATAAGTATTTGATTATATATTAAATTTATTTAATGATATTAAATGTAATAAATATTTTATTTATTAAAGAGGGGTTAATAATAAGTATATAATTGTATATTGATTCCAATTTTATTCATATATATATATATATATATATATATTGATTCTAATATTATTTATATTTATATATTGATTTTAATAAGACTTTAAATAATAACAATACTTTAGTTTTATAAATTGATTACTTTAAATATTAATTCAAATTTTAGATATTTAATTTTATTGAAAATAATATCAATATATATGCATATTGTAATAAATAAAAAGATTAAAACTCTTGTGGTATGTGACTTAAATATATTATTTTTTAAATAATATAGCTCACAATGATTATAAGGTATTATATTGATGTGAATAATAGTCATCTTTATATGAATTATTATAATTTTATTATTAAAATGCACATGTTATGATATTCAATTATAATCTAAATAGAAGTATACATATTGATCGTAATTTCGTTTATATAATGAGTTTTTAAATATGTTGACTATTTGTATTCCTAAAATGTTATGTGGAAAAAAAAGAATAAGGTGAAATAAATTAAATAAACAAATTTAGGTGTAAACAAAGAACAAAATAGTTTAAATAATTAAACATTTTGTTAATAACTACAATAAAAAAATGCAAAAGTTGAGGAAAATGAAGAAATTTGGAATTGAGATGCCTAGAAAATGTCGTCTCATGTGTTTTTTCTTATAAAATTACAAATTAAAAATTAAAAAACTATGTAGACATAAAAGAATGAGAAGAAAAATCTACAACTTAACAAAAACGAAGGTAACAATTGTAAATAAATAAATTGAATGAAAAAAATCAAAAACTTATTTAACAACAATATGTAAATCGCACAAAGCATTAGAAAAAGTATAAGTAATATTTTATATAAAAACACAATGATATTGATTGGGAAGACACACACATATATACATATCAACAATATATAACTCACATAAATCATTACCTGAAAATTTTACTTAGGATGACAACAATATCGATGGAAAATAAACTCTACAAAAAAAAGTTCAAACAAACATAATAGAACATAGTATAGAACATAGTATAGAACATAAAATTTGTTAGTTCAATGTTGATGAAGCATTATGATGTATTTATATATAATTTTGTTGTAGGTTTTTCTCTAATTAAAAGATGGAAAGATGAAGAGAGCAAAATTGATGTGTTTAAGAAGTTAGATAGTTTGAAAATTAAAGGTAATTAAGTTGCAAGTGAAGTTACCAAATAAACCTTTGTATAATGAAATACACAATTTTCATTTAGGGGTAGAATGATCATTTATTAGAAGTTTTTTATTTAAAAAAATCAAAATTATGAGAAAATAGAGAAATGTGAATGAAGGCTTCTCATGATGCCACATAATCAACTCCACATTTTGCTTTTATATATATATATAGAGATTTTAATGTATGTCGGGGTAAAAAGGAGAGGATGAACCGGTTCATGTTCATGAACCTCTCCACCTCCACGTGGAGAAGACCAGTCCTTCTCAATGCGAGTAAAAATGGATAAAGCGGTCCATGATTTCCGTGTAGGCGTCATTGTGGATGCTCTTAGGCCGGGAGGGGGTTGGCCCCGGGAAAGAGGAGGGGGCCAAAAAGTCTGTCAAACATAGTTTAAAAGTAAAAAATTTAGATATTACGCATAAATTACATACGAAGTAGAAGAAAAAATATTAAATTAAAAATGGTTTTTAAATGTAATGTTGGTGGTACTCAGTCGGTAAGACCATGAGTACCGCCTAAAGAGACTATCAAGAGGATTGAGTATTATTTCTCATGTATAATGTACAGGGGATTACATTGGTTTATATAATTATCAGCTATACATGGTAAAGAGAAATTAACGGGATAACTATGGAAAATACAACAACCTTGACCACAAGAATATTCTAGAGGATCAAATCAAATATATCAAGTATTCGGTTTTGATTTAGTCGTTATACGCCCCCGCAAGATGGAGGATCCATCGGATACTCCAATCTTGGACCGAAGAGAGAGAAATATGCGGCGCCCAAGAGGTTTAGTAAGCGCATCAGCAAGTTGATCAGTGGAGCTGATGTGAAGAACGCGAAGTGAACCGTTGGCAACCTTCTCTCGAACAAAGTGATAATCCAAAGCAACATGCTTCATTCGAGAGTGATAAATTGGATTTGCAAAAAGATACGTAGCTCCTGTATTGTCACAAAACAGCGTAGTGGGGTTTGGTTTGGAAATGCCAAGATCGGCAAGTAAGTGTTCAACCCACGAAGCTTCAGCGGCAGCATTAGCTAAAGCTTTGTATTCGGCCTCTGTAGAGGAGCGGGAGACAGATTTCTGTTTAGCAGAGCGCCATGAAATTATGTTGGTTCCCAGATATAAAATATATGCAGTGGTGGATCGACCACCATTGGCGACTCCCCCCAGTCAGAGTCGGAGAAGAATTTAAGATCCAGAGATGAGTTCCGCTTCAGAAATAAACCATGATGGATTGTACCTTTTAAGTATCGCAACACACGCTTTAAGGCCTGCCAGTGTAGTTGAGTGGGCGAATGCATGAACTGAGATAGTCTATTTATTGCAAAGGAGACATCCGGCCTGGTGAAAGCTAAGTATTGCAAGGAGCCGACAAGTTTCCGGTATGGTGTTGGATCTACTTGCGGAGACCCGTCTTCGGAGGTAAGAGTCACTGAAGAGCTCAAGGGGGTTGCCACCTCTTTAGCACCATCCATATGGAATTGAGTGAGAAGATCTTGGATGTGACGATGTTGGGAGAGGAAAAGACCGTGAGAGGTGGGAATAACTTCGATACCTAGAAAATGGTGTAGGTAACCAAGATCTTTGACGGAGAAGCGGTTGGCGAGTGTTTGAACAAAGTGAGAAAGAAAGGAGGGAGTATTGCCGGTAAGAACGATGTCATCGACATAGACCATGAAGAAACAGGTGACTCCCTCGCGGTTGTAGATGAATAGAGAGGCATCCGCATGGGATTTACGGAAACCGAAGGTAAGAAGAAAGGAGGTGAGTTCCATGTACCAAGCTCGTGGGGCCTGTTTGAGACCGTACAGGGACTTCCGAAGCTTACAGACATGGTTCGGGTACTGGGAGTGAGTGAAGCCAGGAGGTTGTGTCATAAAGACTTCCTCATGGAGGGTGCCATGAAGGAAAGCATTGTTGACATCTAGTTGTTGGAGCGGCCAATTGTTAGCAAGGGCGATGGAAAGAATGATGCGAATGGTGACAGGTTTAGTTACGGGGCTAAAGGTGTCAAAGTAGTCTTTTCCATATTGTTGAAGAAAGCCTTTGGCTACTAGGCGAGCTTTGTATTTGGCAATTGTGCCATCCGGATTGCGTTTGATACGGAAGACCCATTTGCACCCAATGGGATGATGAGAGGCGCGTGGAACGAGCTCCCATGTGCCATTGGGCATGAGGGCATTAAATTCAAGGTCCATAGCTTCGCGCCATTTGGAATCTTTGAGAGCTTGATGATGAGTGGTGGGTTCAAGTGTGTGTGGGATGGGATGAAGGGTGGTGGAGTTCACAAATGAGGGGTTGAAGTATTTGGGATTGGGTTTTCTGGGACGAGGAGGTGGAGTAGGGGAGGAAGACGGGGAAGTGGAGTCCACAAATGGTGAGGTGGGAATGGAGCTGGCGGTTGGCGTAGAGGTCTGACTGGAGAGTGAAGTAGATTCAAGAGTGGAGGGAATCGGTGACGGATTGGATAGTGGGGGGGCTGGTGTAGCGTCAGCCGATGGTGGTGGCGAGAAGGGTGTAGGAGAGGCGGGCGGTGTGATGGTGGGCAGTTCGGTGGGTTCGATAGGAGCAGGTGGAGGAGACGGGGATGAAGAGTCCGATGAGGTGGCGAGGGGTTGTAACAGAAAGGTATCGGCAGTGGGAATGGAAGATGTGGAAGTGGTGGAGGGAAACGTAGATTCAATAAATTCGACATGGCGGGAGTGATATAGGCGGTGAGTTTTGGGATCAAAGCATTTATAGGCGGACTTGGAGGTTGAGTAGCCAAGAAAGATGCATGGCGATGAGCGTGGTTGTAATTTGGATGTGGCATAGGGTCGCAACCACGGGTAGCAAAGACAACCAAAAGGCTTGAGTTTGGTATAGTTAGGTGGCTGTTGAAAGAGTTGGTGAAACGGGGTGTTGTTGTTGAGAACAGGTGTAGGGAGCCGATTGATGAGATAGACAGCAGTCTGGAATGCATGGGACCAAAAGGTTAGAGGGAGATTTGCGTAATGGAGAAGGGCAAGACCAGTTTCAACGACATGGCGGTGCCGACGTTCAGCCATGCCGTTTTGTTCAGGGGTGTGAGGAGGTGTGGTATAGTGGGAAATGCCATTCTTTTGAAGAAAAGGGAGCAAGCCAAGATACTCTCCTCCATTATCTGTGAAGAGAGATACCAGTGGGGTGTTGAAGTATTTTTCTACAAGAGTTTTAAATTGTGGAAAAATGGTTGCAACATCAGATTTCTTTTTCATGGGATAAAGCCAGACATATCGTGAATAGTGATCGATAAAGATAACATAGTAGGTAAAGTGATCAATCGATTGTTGCACAGGACCCCACACATCGGAGTAAATAAGTTGTAACGGTGCGGTACTAACAAGAGAGTTTTGGCCAAAGGGCAATTTGTGGCTTTTATTAATTGAACAAGATGAACAATGCAAACTGGAAACAGAAGTAAATTTGGAATTAAGACCTAAACATGAAATAAGAGACCGAAACACTTTGATGGAGGGGTGACCAAGTTTGTGGTGCCATTGAAGCGGAGAGAGAGTGGTGACGTTGAGCTGAGGTATGGACGGTAAGGTGGCGTGATAGACATCTTAAGTATTCTTACCCCGCATGAGACGCGCCCCCGTGCATAGATCCTTCACCAAGAAATAATCCGGAAAAAATTCAACAGAAACATGATTAGTTTTACATAATTTGGCAACTGAAACTAGGTTTCGACGTAAGCGAGGGGCACACAACACATTGGGCAAAGTTAATTGTCGATGTGTTGTGTGAATATATTTGGAGCCAGTATGAGAGATATGTAAACCTTTGCCATCACCGAGAACGATTTCATCAGGGCCTCCATATTCGGAGACATTGTGAAGTGCAGATTGGTCAGATGTCACATGATGAGAGGCACCAGTATCAAACATCCATGATTGTGGAATCGTGGATGTGCTATCGGATGTGGTGACATTTGCAACAGGGTTTAATGATGGAGAGTTGGCAATGGGAATATTGTTGTCTTTAAGAAACCGAGACAACTTTCGGCATTCTTGAGTAGTGTGACCACGGATGGAGCAGAACTGGCAGAAAGAACCATTTCGGTTTTGGCGGCTGTCGATGGAATTGGTAGACCAGTTTGGTCTGTTGTTCCCTTGTTGACGCTGCGGGCCAGAGTTGAAGGGACGTTGATTCCGTTGAGACGAGTTGGAGTTTTGTGGTCTGCCTCCTTGTCGGGCAGCGTAGTTAGCCGTAGGTACTGTGGCATCGATGACTGACATAGCTTCTTTAAGGCTCCTTTCAAAATCAAGTAGCTTGTCAAAGAGTTCTGGATAGGGGAGTGATTTTTCACGAACCTTAATGGCGGCGACGATAGCGTTATATTCGTCTCCGAGTTGGGAGAGAATGTGAACCATGAGATCTTCTTCTTCAATTGGACTCTGTGCAAGGGCGAGGTCATCGGCTATAGATTTCATATCTTGAAGGAATTCTTGAATGTTGCGGCTTCCTTTCGGATTCTTGACCAACTTGGATTTTAAGGAGATGATGCGACTACGTGAGGCACTTGCGTAGCTGGAGTTGAGCCGCTTCCAGGCTTGTTGAGCGGTGGCCGCCGATGAGATAAGAGGCTGTATCGATTCGGAACAGCTTCCTAGAATGGCGCTGATGATGATCTGGTCCTGTCGAAACCAGGGTAAATATTCTGGATTCAGCTTGTTGTCAGCTAAGATTTTTTTCGGTGGTTGTTTTGCGTCGTCAATAAAGGATTCAAGTTCTAGGCCTATTAGAGTAGACTCCACCTGTTTTCGCCAAACTGGGAAATTGGTGGAAGTGAGACGGATTGGAAAGTGAGTTGAGGCAGTGATTTGGATTGGTGTCATTGATAGTTGATTGGAGGAGTAGATGATTAGGGATCAACTCGTTGGAGATGAACGAGCTCTGATACCATAAAGAGACTATCAAGAGGATTGAGTATTATTTCTCATGTATAATGTACAGGGGATTACATTGGTTTATATAATTATCAGCTATACATGGTAAAGAGAAATTAACGGGATAACTATGGAAAATACAACAACCTTGACCACAAGAATATTCTAGAGGATCAAATCAAATATATCAAGTATTCGGTTTTGATTTAGTCGTTATACCGCCAACCCACGAACCCACTGAACCCTGATGCCACCTCAGCGCCACATCAGCTTTTCTCTTTTCTACCCTCCTTACCCTAAAGTGGAGTACCGCCAACCCACGAACCCACCAAACCCACTACCCACAAATCTGCAACAAAAAAATGTTAAAAAACAAAATAAACCTGCAACAAAAACCCTGAACCCGCTACCCACAAATCTAGTTCCCGAACCCACTCCTACCCGCTAGCCCCTACCCGATGCGAACCCGGACCCCCCCCCCCCCCCCCCCCCCGTACCGCCCTACCCGCCAGATGAACCCGCTGTGGTACCCGATGGCGGTACACACGGCCTAATATTCATTCGACGAACTTCTAATGGGTGTACAAGAAAATAAATTAGAAGTAATATACCGTAAATAAGAGATTTGTTGGAAATTGCAAATTTGTTTATGAGTTACACAATCGCTTGATGGTTTTTTTAGCTTTCCGTCCGTAGTCACGGACAAGATTTGTCATCTATCCATCGTTGAAAGTTTGATTCATAGAAATTGATGCCACGCTACAACATTTCATGTAAATATCTTTTCATACACATAAATATAATTGGGAAAAGTTCAGAAAAACCCAACGAACTATATATCCCATTTTGCATGATTAAGTCCCTAAACTATTTTTTTGAAGAAAAAAACCGTTGAACTTTTTCATTTTGATTGATTAAGTCCTTAAACTATTTTTTAGATGAAAAATCCATTAAACTTTCTCATTTTGAATGATAAAGTCCCTAAACATTTTTCTTAAAAATATAAATCACCGAAATTTTAAAAATTTCCAAAAAAAAACCTAAATCAAATTTACCGTTCCTAAACCCTGCGCCATTCAAACCCCACACAAACATTGGGGTTTACAACTTGATAGATGATATGGAGAACGGACAACGATATCGCGAGGGGGAGTGGCGATGGGAGCGATACCGTTGTTTGCGATGAGTTTGAATGACGTAGGGTTTGGAAACGGTAAAACTGATTTAGATTGTATTTTACTTTAAAATTTTCCTAGTCGGTTACATGTTTTTTTTGTTAAAATGACACACGTAACCAATTTTGAAAGTTCAATGATTTAATTTAAAAGAATGTTCAAGGATTTAATCATTCAAACTGGGAAAGTCTTATTGTTTTTCATTCAAAGTGAGAAGTTTTAATGGTTTTTTCATTCAAAAAAATAGTTAAGGACTTAATCATTCAAAATGAGAAAGTTTGATGGTTTTTTCGTTTAAAAAAAATACTTTAGGGACTTAATCATTTGAAATGAGATAGTTCGTTGGGTTTTTTAAGGGCAAATTTCGTTAAAATGTAACGTACTTTCATCTGATTCCTATTTTGGGTAACATACTTTCAAAATCTTCATTTTGGTACCTCAATTATAAATTATCAAACTTTTAAGTACCCGGTTTACCTAATGACCTACAAATGATGACTAGGACCAGGTTTTTATTGATGTGGCGTTACTTATTTATTTTATAAATGACAACCGAGAAAAGAAAATCCACATCATTTTCTTTATACTTTTTGTGATATCCATATTTTTAACTTGAGAAAACGTCCACCTCATTTTTTTCTTTTTGTAAGATCTATATTATTAAGGGGGTGTTTGGGAGTGCGTTTGAAAAATGCTTCTCCTTATCTGCTTATGACTTATCTCCTTTCCTGAAAAGTCACTTTGGATCTACTTCTAAAAAAACTCCTTATCTGCTTCCTGGGAACGTGATAAGCAGTTTTTTTAAATCCAAACACTCATGAGCTTCCTGGAAACGCAATAAGCAGAAAAGCAATTTTGAAAAGCAATCCCAAACACCCCCTAATAAAAGTTTGAAGTCATTTTGATTTTATTTTTTTTGCTTCAAATCTATCAAACTCAACAAGCAAGCATCTATTCCAACCATTCCAGCAATATAACCAATCTTCAACCATCCCAGCAATATATATATATATATATATATGAATTTATACCAACAGAAAGAACCCTAAGAAATCAAAATACATGAGAACAAAAAACCCTAAAAAAGAAGCAACAACTTGCTTCCTAAAAATCAAACTTCAAAATCGAAAAATCCATGGAAATCGATCACTTAAAGAAGAGAAGATGAGATTCTTGACTTCAAGTTCAACAACTTTGGAAAAACAGTAGCAAACCCACAAGAGTTTTTGGTTCAATTTTTGGGTAAGTAGTTGGAGATTAGGGGAGAAGATGAACAAAGAAGAGAAGAGAAATCGGAAAAAAAAAAAGACGAGGGGAGTAGATGAACAGATAAGGGGCTTCGTTGGAGAAATCAGACAGAAGAGAAATCGCAAATGTAGATAATACCCACCTTGTACTCATCTGCAGTTCAAAGTAAACAACCTCACGACATCGACGGAAACAGCCTCACGACGGAACAACCTCACGATTACAGTTTCTGTCGGGAGCAGCCTCGACGACGGGAATAGGGTTTAGGCCGACGATCGATTAGGAGGAGAAAGGGTTTGAGGCGGACAATCGTTTTGGAGGAGAAAGGGTTTGAGGCGATTGAAGGGTTTCAATTTTGGGGAGGGTTTGCTTTTACAAAAAAAAAATAGTTTCCATATTATAATTCCATGTCATCTTTTTTATTTTCCATGTCATTATTTAAAAAAAATATGTGTCTTTTAAGTTTACCGGTTACCTGATAAGTAGGTAACCCAGGTCCTTACACGTTTGTTAATTTACTATTAAGGTACCAAAATAAAGGTTTAAAAAGTATGTTACCCAAAATAGGAATCGGATGAAAATACGTTACTTTTTAACGCAATTTGGCCTTTTTTTAACTTAATTTTCCTAATAATATTTAACCATTTTTGTCATGAAGTAAAAAAGATTAACAATGTATGTACACTACAAAAATAACTACTTTTATCGGAGGAAAATGTCGTCTGCAAAACTTTTACCGAAAGATTTCGTCTAAGTCGTCAGTAAAAATTACCTTTACCGGTGGGCTTCCTAAACTCCCCGATAAAAGTGCAGTTTCTTGTAACGGTAAGATCAATCATTAAACCTTTAAAAAGAGTTTCTAGATTTTCCACAATAATTCCATTCTTTTAGCTTGCTTAAATTCAGAGTACCTAAATTTCTGAATGATTGGTTTAACTCCGTACATCATGTGGTTCTTTAGTATAATCTTTCACCATTAAAATAATCTATTTTCTTGATTTGTGTATCAGACAAAGTTCATATGCCAGCCATTAGTGTTGGCAAGAAACATTTGCATCCATAGGTATGCAGAGGTGTATTTTAAAATAGTAAATATTGATTGATGAAATCAAGTATTTAAAAATACTGGGTTTGAATCATGTACCCATATATTTGTCTTGGTGGTTCTTCTATTCAATATATATATATATATATATATATATATAGGAAAGTTCAAATGAAAACTCAAATTCAATTGTAAACATGAGGACAAATCTCGTCCATTGATCGCAGCCATATTTAAGCCATTCCTAAAATTCAGCTTTAGGGGTATTTTCGTCAAATTAGAATGAGCGCATCCTTTATTGACTTTTTATTTTCTTTTTTAATTAAAAAACTTTTACCCCCTTAAATTTTAAAATAAATTATCTCAAAAATTACTAACATTTTAATCAAACAAATTACATCAAAAAAACGAGAATTTCGTGCTCTTCGATATGACATCCATCATGATATAGTTTTTTTTCTCGTTTTAACCGTTTTACGTGAAATCGTGTATATGTGTTATATTCAGAGTGAATAAAGGTACATTTATTCAGTTTTGAATATTTACTTTTATTCAGTCTGAATATATAGAGTTATTCAGACTGAATAAAGGTACAAAATTTAAACATTTATTCGTTTTGAATATCTACCTTTATTCAGTCTGAATATAACACATATTCAGACTGAATATAACACATATTCAGTCTGAATATAACACATATTCAGACTGAATATAACACATATTCAGACTGATGTATTTATATGTGTTCTTCAGTTTTTCGTTTTTTGAGGTTTTTCTTTGAACCTCCCTCTCTCTCTCTCTCTCTCTCTATATATATATATATATATATATATATATTGTGCGTTTCAATTGTAAACCAAACAATTCTAACAAACTATACAAACCACTATATATATATATAAAAGATTATGAACTTATGAATAAATTAAAACTCAAACGGGAATCATTTTAGCATGCCCCTCTGCAAGTGATCTATTATGATCATTCAAGTAACCAAGATCTCGTATTTGATTTCGTTTATTATGTTCCATTAAATGTTAACTGTGCAAGTATGATGTTTGTCAATGGGGTACACCTTTTAATGGAGGAGAATACTGGATGATGAGCAGCAGAATGTATATGGATCAGAAGCCTCGATGATGGGTAGTTTAGGAGGACCTTTTGAATAATTACACCATTTTTGTTTATTCAAACCTCATTTTCATGCTTACCTTTCTTTGATATAAATATGTGTTATATTCAGTCTGAATATAACACATATTCAGTCTGAATATGTGTTATATTCAGACTGAATATATGTTATATTCAGTCTGAATATAACATATATACACGATTTCACTTAAAAAACGGTTAAATCGAAAAAAAACTATATCATGATGGATGTCATATCGAAGAGCAAGAAATTCTCGTTTTTTTGATGTAATTTGTTTGATTAAAATGTTAGTAGTTTTTGAGATAATTTATTTTAAAATTTAAGGGGGTAAAAGTTTTTTAATTAAAAAAGAAAATAAAAAGTCAACAAAAGAGGGCTGATTCCAATTTTACCCCTGCGCGCTAAAAATTCACTAAGCCATGGACATAGTTTTCAAGTTATTTACAAAATTGCCACCGTGTTTTTTATTCATTGATCTGATCTCCGATTTTTTAATCAAGGGTTGTGGTTTGTCCTCACGTTTACAACTGAAATTTGGTTTTTATTTGAACCCACCCCTATATATATATATATAGGGTCAGATTCAGAGGAAAAACTTAAGAAAATAAAAAACTAAATAACACTTTGATAACCTTTCATCTGTACGGTATGCACTTGTGTATACAATTAATTTGTAACATGTACACATGCATAAAGACAAAAAACATAAAAACATAAAAACTTAATTTACTTGTATACAACACTGCATACTTGTAATAACCCGGGTAAGTTAGTGGTTTATTTATTTATTTTACGTTTACGAGTTTAAGGTTTTTTTAGAGGAATATGTTAGGATCTAAGCGCTTACCACTACGCCAAAAGCAATTGCTGGTGGAGAAGGCGCAACTTATTTCCATATAGCGTAGCAGCCAGCGCCACGTTTCGATTTAGGGAGATGCTGGTCAATGACCCAACAATCCCCCCCCCCCCCCCCCCCCCAGCATCTGCCAGCACTCTTGGCTGCACAGCATGCCTTTGGCATTATAATGCACTCCATGGGATTCGAACCCGTGACCTGCTCTGATACCACATGTTAGGATCTAAGCGCTTACCACTACGCCAAAAGCAATTGCTGGTGGAGAAGGCGCAACTTATTTCCATATAGCGTAGCAGCCAGCGCCACGTTTCGATTTAGGGAGATGCTGGTCAATGACCCAACAAAATAACTCCAGACAATTTTATAAATGCAGAAAAAATAACAAAGGCCAAAAGCCAAGTCCAAGCCAAACGGCAAAAAAACAAAAGAACTTGGTTACCACACTGTACCAAGCAACAAGCAACCAAAACAAACACAAACTAATGGAGTAATACAAGCTATAGAAAAAAATGAGAAAACGCAAACTCCTCATCCACCACCAATCAAGGCCGAACACACCACCCAAGAAACTTCCACTAGGCATCATCGATCACCCATCTTTTCTGCCGAGTTTAAGGTTTGTTTGTGGTAGTTTGTAAGTTTAAGGTTGTTAGTGTCATTTTAGTATAGTCGAGTCCTTATTCGCAATATTAGGTTAATATATATATTCCACCTACAGTTTAATTTCCTCATTTTCAGTCGGTTTCATTTTGTGTCTGTGTGTGGGTTTAGAGTCAAGAGAAGCAGGGGAAAACTTCGTTCGGTTAGGGCCTCGATTGATTTCGTTTGGAGGTGTTTTTGAGGTAAAATTTCTTTTCACTTTATGTTTATAATCGTTAGTATAAGATTCCTACCGGTTTAGAATTGTCAATTTTTGATATTTTGTGGATTCGATTGAGTCTGGGTTCGATGTGTATGGATTCTTTGGATTCCGGATTTCAGTGTTTTTCGGATAGGTTTCTGGATGTGTTATCCGGATATGTTTCTGGATGTGTTATCCGGATATGTTTCCGGGTGTGTTTTCCGGATAGGTTTCCGGACGTGTGTAACATCCCACTTTTCATAACAAACAAAATGTATCATAAGCATTCAAAATTACTTAGTTAAACTTGTCTTTACATCATCATTAAGCATACTAAACAGAGCATTACAGCGGAAGTCTCTAAACTCACAGTCGAGTACTATCTAATCAATAAAACAAAACATAATCTGGAGCCTCTCTAAGCTCTAAGTTCTCTTTGCCTCCTCCCGTAGTCCTTATTAGAAGAACTTGCTATATGCTTACCTGAAAATGGTTTAGTTTTGAAAGCGAGGGTTAGACCAAAAGGTCTAGTGAATTCCCTCCAAAAACAACATATATAAACAGTTGGAAAACGTTTTAAAGATTTATAAATAATTTGTAACACATCATCAATCTTGGTGCTGCACTGTGTTGTGGATCACATAACATATTGCGATCAGGGCCCCAACAGACTCCCTTCTCGCCACTTGGAATCCCCGCGGATTCCCCTCTACCGAATAGGATGAAAACAAATTCCATCCTACCGGTCTATCATACATAACCAAGAGTCCCAAGACCCCGAGAACCTCTCTTTGATCCCACAGTGCAGACCGACTCCACATAGTGTACACATATGTTCATGCAAACATGTAAAATATGCTTTTCATAAATCATATCTTTCATAATGTCATGCTAAACATCTCTTTCATTTAAGATAAGATCATTCGTGAAAGTCATGCAAATCAATTCATACTTTTCATGCTCGATAAACCATACTCAGTAAAAGAAACATTTATCACTTCGCGTCGTAAAAAGGGTTTAGGGAACTCACCTGAAAATCAATCTTCTTCTTAGCCTCTTGTCTTGTTACGCTGGTACACCTAAGAATTAATTCATAATTCAATTAGGCACGTCTCCAATTCTGATCCTAAGTCCCTCTCTTAATTTGGTCGCAAATAACTCATTTAGGCCCATCTATAACATATTGGATCCCTTTTATTCAAGAGACTTAAGCTAAATTCTAAACACGTCGGTCCAATGGCTAGACACTACGGGCCTGACAAACGAAGCCCAAGCGAAGCCCAAACCAACAGTCCCGGTACCCCGAACTCCCGGTACCCCGAACTCCCGGTACCCCGAACTCCCGGTACCCCGAACTCCTGGTACCCCCGAACTCCCGGTACTCCGAACAGGGACGAACCTTATGCGATTCAACACTCGAATTCTTCCTAGGGAGTCCAGTAAGCTGAGATTTTAACACAACATTCTTACCCAAATTGTTCTATTGTAACTCCTTAGACAACACAAGTTCCTAGTCCATTGATTTCATTAGATTACAATCCCAATCGGGAACTAAAACTCTCCACAGTGTTCTTATCCAACAAACCCAGCTAAAACATGGAACTTGAACAACTCTTAGCTTTCCTAAATAGCTTTAATACAGAATAATAACATGAGAGATCATTACTTACCAAATCGGAGTCTCCCCACAAGGAAGAATCGATGCCCCAGCTTTCCTTTCACTGTCCCTCCATTTCCCCCTTCAGCCGCCAACAATGCAGCATAAACAGTAGCAGCGACCAAAACCCTAGGGATCTGCCCCTATATATATTTTCCACACTTTTCAAATCAGTCCTTTGTATAAAACTTTCCATTTTTACACATTTACCACCAAACTTTTAATCCTTCTGAAACTGGGTTATTACAACACTCCCCCCTTAAAAGAATTCCGTCCTCAGAATTCCTCATTGGAAAAGACGCGGGTATCTTGCCCACACCAACAACTGACACTTCCCTAAGGTAAAGCCACCTTCTGACTCAGTCAACCACCTCATTAACTTCGAATCATGGAACATTGGGTGCATTTCTTCAGCTCTTACGGTATTCTAACTCATCGGATACTGTTCCCATTCGATCGGTCTTAACAATAGAAGATTAAATAAGGCTTCTCATGCGTCTATACTTCCTTTAAGGAGGAACCTGGCGGAATCCCCCGCTATACACGAGATTCAATTACTAGGAAACCTTTGCTCACATTGGCAGCTGGGCACAAGGCCAACCCTGTATCCCGACAACTCACAACCTTGCCCCTCCCAACAATCATCTATACCTATAACATTTCCCTTTTGCTCGGACCACATAGACCATAGTTCTTCAATCATCTCTCACATCCTCACTACTTCACCACCCTGTACTCAAACGAAACTAAGTGTAGGAACCTCCAAGCCCATCGGTGAAGTATTCACCTATTTAGATTAAACACATCCTGAATCATATCATTCCCTCGCTAGTTGCCACGTTCGTTCAGACATAAAACATAACTCTGGTTATCCTCACCCAACTGGGAGGAGTAACCCTGCTCACACCACTGTTCTCACTGGCTTAATCAATGCATGACTAAATTGTCTAAACATTTCTCATAAAGTCACCAACTTAACTCATTCAACTGTCTTATCCACTTCTTTCCTGCACAAAATCGTACACAATACTCTTTCCAACGGTTCACACACTTATCAATGACAATCTACCCAACACCGCACCTTATAGCATTCCCGTCACGTTTTCTACTTCCAATTTACTCACTTAATCCAACATGCTGCCTTCACCTTCCCACGTTAGCGTGGAGCACTGCTCACCCGACCTTTCCATATGCTGGTATTGCTTTCTCATTACTCACATAACCAAACAGTTGCACTAAGATCTTATCTTAAGGCATTCGACCAAGCCGTCTTGAAACAAGACCAGTGTTCAACGTCACTACACATTCTTTAATCTCCAACTTTTTACCTTCTCAGACATTTCTTTCACCCATAAGTAACAATTTACATTCTTTAAGGATTTCACATCTATCCCACCACATTTTGACTAACGCAACCCTCATTCTCTTTAAACTTCCAATGACCCCAAAGGGTTTCTTAGTACGTCCCCTATTCACTCTAATAATCCAGCCCCCTTGGATTCGCTCTTACAGACGGATCTATTAACTCAGGAACACCCCAAAACTCGGGTTCCACAATTCTTTCGATTAACCACCATGATCATAAAAATCAGTCCGATATATATATACCGTCATCCCGAATTCCTTACTTAGATTTACCTTAAATAATTCTTCAACAATCAATGTGTTAATCCCAATAACACTTCCCCACGGATTGTAACACATCCTGTAATAACAAATGAACGTCATTACTTAACAAATCTATAAGATTTTAATCAACCAACTAAAGGCTTATACCTCTATCATGACATTTCAAATCAACTAATGATCATACTACCACTCTGACCCACAATCATCATCATGTCATTCCTTAAACATAACCAACATTTCCAACTATTTCCTTCTAGGATCATTCCCTCACGCATAAGGAACAATTTTCATTATTTAACGACTTCTCATCTACTATACTACAGCTTGACTAATCTATTCATCATCTTCTTTAAACTTACTCCGCCTTCAAGAACATACTTAACAACATATGTAACCACACAGCTTGGTCTCACAGCTGGGCAATCACTCAATTCTGCCCCGACATCCCATTCCGATAACAGTCAAAATACACACCAACTTACAAACTACGTACTTGAACAACTGCGATTGCAAAACGTACACTCTACCCGAAATCCCAAAAGGACTTCCTTCTAATCCTTCATCTTTCTAATATCGCCTTACTACATCACCGGCTGACACAGATATCTTGGAAATTGAAGCTACTATTCGTTCGTACATTCACCACTCCTATCATCACACTACCGACCAAGTCTCTCATGGTCATTCGTACACAGTTCACCCTTTTCTTCATGTTCTCCCGTATACTACAATCGAGTTTGTCTCGCTACTTAGTTCTCTCCCAACTTGTTGAACTATGACTCACGAGTTCGCACTTAGCTCAAACACAAACATCCTAGCTAGCTCTTTATGATCCGAGTCCTTTCTTAGACACGACACATTTTCTTACTGACTGTATAGTCTACACTCACTCCGCTTGTGTTACACATCTTGTCCTTCTACGGACCCTCCTCATCTCGTAAATAGAACGCCTATTCAACAACAACAGTCTCTTACTAATTTAACACCTCTATAAGATATTCTATCAACCTACACTCACATGGTTTGAGTCTCTGGCCTCGGTCAACATACACCGTTGCCGACTTCCACAACCAAAGATAACTCTTAACTACTTCCTTAACCTATCCTTTAACATGAGTTCCTTACGGGACCCATTCCTCCCTACACAACATAGTTAACTTTATAATCCGTCGCCCCTATTTTGAAACTTACTCATGTAACATCAATATTACCAGTTCCCTTCGAAACTCATGACCCACACCGTGGACCTTTCATTCCTGCTTCACAACACTACCCATAAAGAGTTGCCAAAACCAATACATTGAAGGCTTCAAGTCCTTGCTCCGGACACAACCGTCCCTTGACAACCGTACTTCCAGCTACTGAACAAGGGTGCAAACCCTCATACAACCGATACTATAATCTACTTCTGACTCCATCACTGTTCACCTTTCCCCTTGAACACCAATGCTAAAGCTACCACATTTTTTCCTGAATTGTCCGACACCTTTCCCACCTTTAGAGTTCTTCCTTAGCTTAACATGTAACATCTTACGACCTAGCGAGTTCACAGCCTTCATGCATGACAACACGGTGAATGAATCATCCCACACATTTTATCATTTTAAATAAACCATGTTTGGAAACACTTTGGGTACACACGACCCCATTACCATATTGACTTCAACGCCCCGCACAACGATTCGAGAATCGCTTGCATGCATCTTTCCGTGAACCTTAATCTTATTCAATTCCAAATGTTGTTATTTCGACAGTAATACGTTGAATGAAAATCATTTCATACGACACAATTCTGAAAGAAGAATACCGACACAAAGTAAACCAGTCGGTTCTCATACCCACTTTATAAGACCAAAGTATCAATACTCATTCTGATTATAAAAGTTTTGCTGGCAAACATTTTCTTGACCTTTTTGCAACAATTTAACTTATCATGAAAAGTGTGAAATACTTGCGAATCGTTAAACTCAAAATTTCTTTGTTTTATGTAAATGAAATCACCTTTTCTTTAAACATACGCGTGTACATTCTGACTCATTTTCGATCAAAATTTATATTTACACCATCAACTTAAATTGTGAAAATTTCATGTTACATAAAAGAATGTCATGCATGAGACTCTACTTGCAAATTGAAGGCTACTCACTCAAACAAGGTCAACCGCTTCGCTTCACCGTTTATCCTTGACACTATACCTACGACCAACAGTCGCTCTCTCAGTCGTGAAACAACTTGCTATACATGCGTCCTACATCTCACTTATTCAATCATTTTATACTATCTTCGTTTTGATTCAACTATCTCACTTTCTACTTCCACATGCTTTCAATTCATTATAGGTATCTTATCTCACTTATCCTGCCATTGAAAAGCTCAACTCAGAAGTCAGGGCTCTATTGATACTTTCAAGGTTTTGACATTGTTCTATCTTACCATCCCAACTGACCTATCCCATGATTTCCATAACTAGGGCTCTCCCGAAACTGGAGTCTTACTCAAACTCAAACATTCATCCTCTCCGAATCCACGTAGAGCTACCTCTAGACGACTCATAACATTCTTTACAACGTTTCTTCTCTACGATGTCTACATACATCACATCATAATGACTCTTACACGACACTTCCCCAAGCAATGGAGCTCAGTCTATCCCTCAGGGATCTTGCCGACCTATTCCTCAACGTTCTCCCAGCCATAGCGCTAAACTGAAAGAAACCGATAGTTAATCTTTGCTAGACGTGACACAACAAATTTGCTATAAGTAAGGTATTGTAAGCACGCACATGTACCTGTAAGTTCGTAATTACACTGGCCAGGTGAAATCCCAAACTTACCTTACACGTTTGTCCTTGGCACCTTATTCCTAAGCGCATTTATAGTGATCGTTCCTAGAGGCAATCCTATGTCTCGGTTGTGTCCCTCATCCTACAGTTTAATTTTAGGCCCGATTGGTCACCTAAATCCCTTAAACTAAGGCTCTGATACTATTTGTAACATCCCACTTTACATAACAAACAAAATGTATCATAAGCATTCAAAATTACTTAGTTAAACTTGTCTTTACATCATCATTAAGCATACTAAACAGAGCATTACAGCGGAAGTCTATAAACTCACAGCCGAGTACTATCTAATCAATAAAACAAAACATAATCTGGAGTCTCTCTAAGCTCTAAGTTCTCTTTGCCTCCTCCCCTAGTCCTTATTAGAAGAACTTGCTGTATGCTTACCTGAAAATGGTTTAGTTTTGAAAGCGAGGGTTAGACCAAAAGGTCTAGTGAATTCCCTCCAAAAACAACATATATAAACAGTTGGAAAACGTTTTAAAGATTTATAAATAATCTGTAACACATCATCAATCTTGGTGCTGCACTGTGTTGTGGATCACATAACATATTGCGATCAGGGCCCCAGCAGACTCCCTTCTCGCCACTTGGAATCCCCGCGCATTCCCCTCTATCGAATAGGATGAAAACAAATTCCATCCTACCGGTCTATCATACATAACCAAGAGTCCTAAGACCCCGAGAACCTCTCTTTGATCCCACAGTGCAGACCGACTCCACATAGTGTACACATATGTTCATGCAAACATGTAAAATATGCTTTTCATAAATCATATCTTTCATAATGTCATGCTAAACATCTCTTTCATTTAAGATAAGATCATTCGTGAAAGTCATGCAAATCAATTCATACTTTTCATGCTCGATAAACCATACTCAGTAAAAGAAACATTTATCACTTCGCGTCGTAAAAAGGGTTTAGGAAACTCACCTGAAAATCAATCTTCTTCTTAGCCTCTTGTATTATTACGCTGGTACACCTAAGAATTAATTCATAATTCAATTAGGCACGTCTCCAATTCTGATCCTAAGTCCCTCTCTTAATTTGGTCGCAAATAACTCATTTAGGCCCATCTATAACATATTGGATCCCTTTTATTCAAGAGACTTAAGCTAAATTCTAAACACGTCGGTCCAATGGCTAGACACTACGGGCCTGACAAACGAAGCCCAAGCGAAGCCCAAACCAACAGTCCCGGTACCCCGAACTCCCGGTACCCCGAACTCCCGGTACCCCGAACTCCTGGTACCCCGAACTCCCGGTACTCCGAACAGGGACGAACCTTATGCGGTTCAACACTCGAATTCTTCCTAGGGGGTCCAGTAAGCTGAGATTTTAACACAACATTCTTACCCAAATTGTTCTATTGTAACTCCTTAGACAACACAAGTTCCTAGTCCATTGATTTCATTAGATTACAATCCCAACCGGGAACTAAAACTCTCCACAGTGTTCTTATCCAACAAACCCAGCTAAAACATGGAACTTGAACAACTCTTAGCTTTCCTAAATAGCTTTAATACAGAATAATAACATGAGAGATCATTACTTACCAAATCGGAGTCTCCCCACAAGGAAGAATCGATGCCCCAGCTTTCCTTTCACTGTCCCTCCATTTCCCCCTTCAGCCGCCAATAATGCAGCATAAACAGTACCAGCGACCAAAACCCTAGGGATCTGCCCCTATATATATTTTCGACACTTTTCAAGTCAGTCCTTTGTATAAAACTTTCCATTTTTACACATTTACCACCAAACTTTTAATCCTTCTAAAACTGGGTTATTACAACGTGTTTTCCGGATGGTTCCCGGATAAGTTGTCCAGACCATGTTCCGGATAAGTTATTTTCGGATTCCGAGTATTTGTTTCCGGGAAAGTTTCCGGATATTTCTGGATAAAGGGTTTCCGGATAAGGGGTTTCCGGACATAGTTTCCGGACTGGTATCCGGATGAGTTTCCAGGACCCCAGTGCTAAGTCGCCGAATAGGGACATTTGTCGATAAGGTGTGATAGGCGTATTTAGGATTCTTAGCCTGTCATTGAGTTTTACGTGATAAGTAGTTATATGTATTTTGTATAATTCAGATTTCGTGAAGTCTTTGGAAAGTAAGGTTCTTGCAAGTTGTCAAGAGAAGGTGTTATTTGCGTATTTCTTTCAGGTGAGTTTTATTTTAAACGCTTTCAAACTGGAATACATATATATGTGGAATAAATATGTGGTAGGTAGTGTGATGATGTGTTTATGATTGAAATATGATATATTGAGATATATGTTGCATTTATATAAGCATTACACTACACGAGAGTGCACCTTGGCCGGACTAAGGGTCGGCGGAGTATTGGCTGTACGGAGGGGCAGCGGAGTTGGATGTATGTTAGTGCAGCGGAGTAAATTTATTAGTTGGTTTAGCGCAACCAACTAATATGGCCATGTGAAAGAGTTGTACACAGTGCATAAGTGTCATGCTTGGTATTTGTATACTTGTTGTATATCTGTATTTTACAAAATGATTACTAAAATGATATGGATTTTCTCACTTAGACCAATTGGTCTAACCCTCATTTTGTTTTCAAAAATATGTATTTGTAACAACCGGGTTTTCTGTTGTGAAAATGATAGTTTAGTGGTCTTTGTGCAAGAAATGAAAGATAAGTTAAGGGACTAATGTGTTAATTATGTAAAGATACTTAAAGGCTCATTTCCCTAGGGCAACCCATTATTGAGAAATCAGTATTTTGTTGGGGTTTTGAGACTTGGCGGCTAAGAGAAAGAAAAGAGAAGAAGAAAGGAATTTTGGGCAAAGAAATCATAAGAGAAGAGGAATCTGCAAGGTATTCCATTCTAAATTCGTACTCCTTATTGTTATAGTGTTTCTTTTCTTAATTGGTTTGGGTTCTTAACTCTAAACATGATGATTCAATGGGTTTTCAACCTTTTCTTCTAAAAAGTGGGTTTTAAGGGTTTTTGGCTTTGTAAATCGATTTAATGGTAAGAAAGTGGATTAAGTGGTTGTTTAGGATTGGTGGATGAACCCTTAGGTTTTTCAAATCAAATTAATGGTAGAAATTGGGTTTAATGATCACTTTTAGAAAGTATTGTTCGAACATCCGTAGTTCCCGGACACTAATGTTTCAGTAGTGTCCGGATGGTTTGCAAGTTTCCGGGTATTTCTCTGGTTGTCCGGGTATTAGAGTTTCCGGGTACTTCCCCTGTTGTCCGGGTGTTTGGAGTTTCCGGATAGGATTAGTGTTCAGGTAGTTTTGTCCGGATTGTTTTACCAGGGAGGTAGTATGTCCGGATTAGTGTCCGGAAAACTGTTGCGTCCGAAAAATATATGGTATCCGAATAGTTCCGGTTAAGCTTTTACTGATCAAGGAATCTATCTGATCTTCTAGGTGTCAAATTTGTTTAACCCGATCGTAGGACCAGTGTGCACTCAGTGACATCAAGGTGAGTTCCCTAAACCCTTTTTGCGACGTACAATGTTAAATGATTTAACTGATTATGGTTTCATTTACGAGCATGAACTGTTTATAACTGTCACGCATGTTCTTCCATGAACTACACGTTTTACTTAAGAAAGCTTATTATGATATGATGAAATGAGAATGATGATTTAAAGGATTTAAGTCTGCATGTTTTATGAAAAGAATGATGTGCTATGTGGAGTCGGTCTGCACTGTGGGGTCAGAGAGTGATCCTCGGGATCTGATGATCCCTTGGATAGGTATGACAGACTGGTAGGTTGGAATTCGTTTCCTCCTATTTCGAGTAGAGAGGAGTCTGCGTAGGCTCCGGGAAGGGGAGTCAGTGTAGGCTCCGGACGAGGCGAGAAGGGAACCGCTGGGACCCCAATCACGGAATGTTTATGTGATCCAGTACACAGTGCAGTACCATACTTGATGATATGTTAAGGTTTACGATGAATCTTTTTATAAAAGTCTTCATACTGCTTACATGTTTTCGGAGGGAATTCACTAGGCCTTTTGGTCTAACCCTCGCTTTTCAAAAACTAAACCATTTTCAGGTAAGCGCACTATGGGTTCTTCTAGTAAGAACTACGATTGACTGCATAAAGGATTTGGAGACTAGAGCGACTCCAGAGTTTTGGTTTTTCAATTATGACTATAGATGTAGCTCTCGGCTGTAGATTTTAGACTTCCGCTGTCAATTTTTGTTTAGTGTAGAAGGACGAATGTTTATGGTCAAGTTTAATGATGTAATTTGAATGCTTATTTCTGGTTGAATGCATGTTATGTTTTGGGACGTTACAAATGGTATCAGAGCCTTAGTTTAAGGGATTTAGGTGACCAGTCGGGCCTAAACTTAAACTGTAAGATGAGGAACACAGTCGAGACATAGGATTGCCTCTAGGATCGATCACTTTAAATGCGCTAGAAAATAAGGTGCCAAGGACAAACATGTAAGGTAAGCTTGGGATTACACCTGGCCAGTGTAATTACGAACTTACAGGTACATGTGCGTACTTAAATTACCTTGTTGTGTTATGTCTATCAAAGGTTAATTGTTGTTTTCTTTCAGTCTTAGCGAAATGGCTGGGAGAACTTTGGGGAGTAGGTCGGCACCTGCTGTGCCAAGGAATCAAGATGAAGAAGTACTAGAGAATGGACCGGTGGAACCGACGAGGGCAACTGTTACCCGTGGAAGGGGAAGAGGTAGGGGTCGTGGAAGGGGTCGGGGAAGAACGCCCCGCCGTGCCGCTACTTCTGTGGCCGGGGATGGGGAACATCCGACCCGAAGAACGACTCGTGTGACCAGAAGGACAAGGAGTGTGGAATCTCCCGTCCATCAAGAAGACTCTCTTCAGGAGAGTTCAGCTTCTGCACGAAGGGTAACTCAGCCAAGGGGACGTGGTCGAGGCCGTGGATCTGTATTTGTCACCCAAGAGAACCTAGCTGCTGAATTGGGTAAGATTCAAGAGACTTTGCAGGCTCTCCTCACTAAGCAGAATGAATCAGCCTCGGGAAGCAAAGAGGCGAGCGAGAACAAAGAAAGTGTGGAGTTGTCAAGCCCACTAAAGACCGGTACCGAGAATCACTCGAAATCAATTTCGTTGGTGGTGAATGAGTCAGCAGCTAAGGGGTGTAGTTACAAGTCCTTTGCCTCATGCAAGCCCCCTAATTTCAAGGGCGAGTGTGACCCGGTGTTGCCAATGAAATGGGTGAAGGAAATGGAACTGGTGTTTGATACGTGTAAGTGTGGCGACGGGGATAGGGTGATGTTTGCCCTATCCATGTTGAAATCTGATGCAGTTTACTGGTGGGATGCTGAAACTGGGGGAAAGGGTTCGACAATGGCTAAAGGGATGATGTGGGAAACGTTTGTAGACCGGTTTAGAGCTCAGTTCTGTCCGCTCGCGGCAGTGAAAAGGTTGGAAGAAGAGTTTCTGGGTTTGGAACAGGGTGAAATGACAGTTCGGGAATATACTTAAAGGTTTATCGAGAAGTCTCGTTTCGCTGACTTGTATGTGCCAACAGAGGAGAGACGAGTGAAACGTTTCATCCATGGGCTGAAGAGTAGCATACGAGAACTGGTTCTGACCAGAAACCCCACTACCATTCAGGCGGCCATCAACACGGCTGAGCTGATTGAGAAGGAGAAGAATCGCCAAACCTCTGAGAAAGGCGGTGAGAAACGCAAGTGGGATGGACCGGGGAGTGACTCGAAAAAGGGGAAGGTGTTCCGAACAGACAAACGTGTTAACAAGAATTCCGGTGGGAGATCGTGTACGAAGTGTAACAAGGTGCACCGGGGAGAGTGCATGGCAGGTTCAAACTTATGCTACCTGTGTGGCTTGCCCGGTCACTTGTCGAGGGATTGTCCGGGTACTGGAAATTCTTGTTACCAATGTGGGGCTACCGGCCACATGCGTAATGATTGCCCACAACTGAAGAAAGGGGGATCAACCCAGTTTGGTGAACGACAAGGAGGGAGAGGAAATGATAAGGGAGCAGAACCGGCGCGTCCGAAGGGACGTGCGTTCCGCATGACTGTGGAGGAGGCAGAGGAAGTTCCTGATGTTGTGGCAGGTACATTTCTAGTGAACTCTTTGTGTGCCAAAGTGTTGTTTGATTCGGGAGCAAATCGCTCTTTTGTATCACTTTCTTTTATGAAATGTTTGGGAGTGAGGCCTAGACGTTTGGAGAGAGTACTAGAGGTGGAGACTGCCAATGATAGTCGGGTGTACGTTAAAGAAGTGGTAGAGGATTGTGTCATAAATATAGAAGGGAGGTTGGTGCCTATGAAACTTTACCCCATGGCAATGGGGGAGTTTGATGTGGTGTTGGGTATGGACTGGTTAGCCGCGAATGATGCGAATATCGTTTGCAATAAAAAGTTGATCAAGATTCAGTCACCTGATGGGGATCCCATAGTGATTTATGGGAACCGCCGTGATAGAAAGAATAGCCTTATCTCTATGATCAGGGCTACTAAGTGTCTGAAGAAAGGGTGTCATGGATTTTTGGCGTACGTGTTGGATGCCAAGAAAGAGAAGCGTGGGGTGGGTGATGTGCGAGTAGTAAATGAGTACCCGGAAGTATTTCCGGATGACTTGACAAGTCTACCTCCGGATCGTCAGATCGAGTTCAGAATTGATTTGATGCCTGGAGCTGCACCAATTGCCCATGCACTTTATAGATTGGCGCCGTCCGAAATGAAGGAAATGACGACTCAGTTGCAGGAGTTGTTAGACAAGGGGTTCGTTAGACCAAGTACGTCTCCATAGGGAGCACATGTGCTCTTCGTGAAGAAGAAGGACGGTACTATGCGAATGTGCATAGACTACCGCAAACTTAACAAGGTCACGTTCAAGAACAAGTACCCGATACCGAAGATTGACGACCTGTTCGATCAGTTGCAAGGAGCCAATTACTTCTCCAAGATAGACTTGAGGTCAGGTTATCACCAACTCAAGGTAAGGGAGGAGGATGTGCCGAGGACTGCTTTCAGAACCAGATATGGACACCACGAATTCTTGGTGATGCCGTTCGGGCTAACCAACGCCCCGGCAGCATTCATGGACCTAATAAATAGGGTGTGCCAACCTTATTTATACAAGTTCGTGATAGTGTTCATAGATGATATCCTGATATTTTCAAGATCGGAAGAGGAGCACGAAAGCCACATTCGAACAATTCTCGAGCTACTAAAGCAAGAGAAGCTGTATGCGAAGTTTTCTAAATGCGAGTTCTGGCTAAGGGAGGTGTAGTTTCTCGGATACGTGGTGTCTAAAAAGGGAATCATGGCAGACCCGTCGAAGATCGAAGCCATCCGAGACTGGGAACAGCCTAAGAACCCGTCAGAAGTGCGAAGTTTCCTCGGACTGGCGGGGTACTACCGGAAGTTCATCAAGGGCTTTTCGCGTATCGCCACGCCATTAACTTCTCTAACCAAGAAGAATATCAAATTCGCTTGGTTGGAGAAGCAAGAAGAAGCCTTTCAAAAGCTGAAGGAGATGTTGAGCAGCGCCCCGGTGCTGTCATTACCGGACGGTTCGGATGACTTCGTGGTGTTTAGTGATGCATCGAAGCTCGGTTTGGGTTGCGTACTCATGCAACGAGGGAAAGTGATCGCTTATGCCTCCCGGCAGTTAAAGGATCACGAGGTTCGATATCCCACTCACGGCTTAGAATTGGCGGCAGTGGTTTTCGCTCTAAAGATTTGGCGACATTACCTTTACGGGACGGAGTGCCATATCTTCACGGACCACAAAAGCTTATGTCACCTCTTCGATCAAAAAGAGTTGAATATGCGCCAAAGAAGATGGATTGAATTATTGACCGACTACGACTGTAAGATTGAATACCATCCGGGTAAAGCAAACGTAGTGGCGGACGCTTTGAGCCGTAAGGAGCGAAGTGAAACCCCACATTTATGGCTATGAGGGCCGAGGTGACGTTCAATTTGTTGGGAGAGATAAAGAAATGTCAAGAGGAGGCGCTCGAAGAGTAAAACCTCAAAAAGGAATGGATGGTGGGACAGATGTCCTCGTTATCGGAAGATAGTCGAGGGGTGAAGTGTCTTAGTAGGAGAATCTGGGTCCCGAAACTCGGGGAGCTCAGGAAGATAATTTTAGAAGAAGCCCACAAGTCTAAGTACACAGTCCACCCTGGGACTAACAAGATGTACGGAGATCTACGTCGAGACTATTGGTGGCCTTGAATGAAAAAGGATATAGCTCACTTCGTAGAAACCTGTATGACGTGTTCGCGCGTAAAGATCGAGCATCAAAGACCGTATGGAAAGCTTCAGTCTTTGGAGGTACCGATGTGGAAGTGTGACCCATTTGCCTAGAACTCCGAAGGGTTATGATGCCATTTGGGTGATCGTGGATCGACTCACGAAATCAGCTCACTTCTTGCCTATACGAGAGTCTTACTCGTTGGAGAGGTTAGCAAAGTTGTACATCGACGAGTTTGTAACCCGCCATGGTGTGCCATCGTCGATAATATCTGACCGAGATAGCAGGTTTACCTCCACGTTTTGGAGGAGTTTCCAAAGAGAAATGGGATCGCAGATCAAGATGAGTACCGCTTATCATCCCCAGACCGATGGTCAGAGTGAGCGGACGATCCATACGTTGGAAGACATGTTAAGGGAGTATGCTTTGGATTTCCAAGGCTCTTGGGAAAAACATCTACCATTGATCGAGTTCGCATACAATAACAGCTATCACTCGAGCATCAAGGCAGTGCCGTTTGAGGCACTCTATGGTAGGAAATGTCGGACTCCATTATGTTGGAACGAAGTCGGAGAAAGGCAGTTAGCCGGGCCGGAGTTAGTGCAACTGACTTCGGACAAGATAGTCGAAGTGCGGGAAAGACTGAAGGTCGCTCGCGACCGACAGAAGAGTTACGCGGATAAGAGACGAAAGGATATAGAATTTCAGGTTGGAGACCATGTTCTGTTAAAGGTGTCTCATTGGAAGGGAGTGGTACGATTTGGAAAACGTGGGAAGCTAAGCCCACATTACATCGGGCCATTCGAGATTACGGAACGAGTTGGAGAAATGGCGTATAGGTTGGACCTACTGGAAGAATTGCGCAGCATCCACAATGCGTTCCATGTGTCCAACTTGAGGAAATGTTTAGCCGACGTGACCAAAGCGGTGTCGTTGAATGATATAAAGGTGGATGAGAAGTTGAGTTTCGTAGAGGAACCCGAATCAATCACGGATGTTAAGGTAAGGAAGTCACGGAACAAGGAGACTAAGCTGGTTAAGGCACAATGGCGACACCACAAGGGTCCAGAGGCGACCTGGGAGTTGGAGTCGGTTATGCAGGATAGATACCCGCATCTTTTCCAATAAGGAATTCCGGGGACGGAATTCTTTTAAGGAGGGAGTGTTGTAACAACCGGGGTTTTCTGTTGTGAAAATGATAGTTTAGTGGTCTTTGTGCAAGAAATGAAAGATAAGTTAAGGGACTAATGTGTTAATTATGTAAAGATACTTAAAGGCTCATTTCCCTAGGGCAACCCATTATTGAGAAATCAGTATTTTGTTGGGGTTTTGAGACTTGGCGGCTAAGAGAAAGAACAGAGAAGAAGAAAGGAATTTTGGGCAAAGAAATCATAAGAGAAGAGGAATCTGCAAGGTATTCCATTCTAAATTCGTACTCCTTATTGTTATAGTGTTTCTTTTCTTAATTGGTTTGGGTTCTTAAGTCTAAACATGATGATTCAATGGGTTTTTAACCTTTTCTTCTAAAAAGTGGGTTTTAAGGGTTTTTGGCTTTGTAAATCGATTTAATGGTAAGAAAGTGGATTAAGTGGTTGTTTAGGATTGGTGGATGAACCCTTAGGTTTGTCAAATCAAATTAATGGTAGAAATTGGGTTTAATGATCAAGTTTAATGATGTAATTTGAATGCTTATTTCTGGTTGAATGCATGTTATGTTTTGGGACGTTACAATATTCCAGGTCGTGGAGCAAGTAATAGCAAAGTGAGAGTTTTTAGATAACAAGATTAAACCATTAAGCTTCAATAGATTGAGAGAGAATCAATAAGATTGGAATGAAGAACCCTAATTCTCTCTCATGCAACAATCCCTCATTTCACACACACACACACACACACACCACGAATAACCTCTATTATGTGCTCTCTCACCTAGCTACACCTCACAACCCTTACAATTAACTATTTATACCTTTGACCTTCACTAACAAATACCTTGACTTTGACTATTGTTGTCTAATTGTAATTATCCTAAATCTTGAATACATTATGCATTAACAATCTCCCCCTATGGATTCAAGATTTAAAAATTTATGACGATAGTCTTCAGCTCTTTAATCTTCAGATCTTCAACACTTTAAACTCTTTGATGAATCTTCAGATAAACTTTATCTTCAAGAATCCACTTTGACAGCTTTAAATCTTCATTAGGCTCTTCAGAAACAAATAGTCACAAAGTCTTGAAACACGAACTTCAAATCTGTGTAGCGTTGATCAAATTCTTCAAAATAAAATCTTTATATCTTCGAATCACTGATCTTTGCAACTTTGACTTTTGGCAGATTTCTTCACTCTTGGACATGAACGGGATTTGAGGTTTTAACGGGATTTGAGCTTTAAGACATTCTTGAATAATCTTTAAGCACGAACTGTCTTTCTATCTTCACACATTTGAACTCTGAACTTTTACCTTTCTTTGAACATCTCGAAACATCTTGACTTTCCTTTCTTTGACTTTGGTTATCTTTGACTTTGGCAAATATCTCTTTGACTCTCAAAAATTGAGATATTCGAATTATCTCCCTCTTTTCTTCTGTTTGATATTTCTCCCCTTTTTTGATGATTGTGAGCATCATGATCATCAAACTTTTATCAATTTCAGCACTCTTTGAATACCAGAAATAATCTCCTCCTTTTGATCTGTTTAACCGTCAATTCCAAAAATGTTTATCCGAACCTTTTCAAATTCAGATAATATAACAGTTGTAACCCTGAATCAACAAATGGGACAGTTAAAATGCATGTAAGTAGCATGGAGCCACTTAGTACAACGGATGTACTTTGGAAAGGAGTTTTTTTATGTTCACTCCTCTAGGGCTTCCATTCAATCATCGAAAAACACAATAGAATTTCTATGAACGTTATGACAACAAAACATATTCCTTGTGTGTACGTGCAAGTGTAGAAATGATTGAAGCAACTTATGCTTGAAAAATAGGCTCAAATTGTGTAAACTATTGAGACAACAACAAGTTTTCCACAGACTCAATGTGCATGATTGAAGTGCGAAGGTGGGGCATACTTCCTTCTTTTTCAATATCCAAACCTTCCGAGTGAAGATTAGATAGATTATAAGCTGCGTCCCCAAGAAGAATTGAAACATTTCTTTGTTGAGAAAGAAATGAGTAGCTCGTGGGGTTTAATGCAAGAGTTGGCATGGGATAATTGCCTGTTTCAATGACGCTCACCAAATAATGTGAACCAATCAGTAATGTGGCTGCCCGGCTCAGAAATTGGTTGGTGCAGAGTTCTCGTATTCTTTTAACTCTGTTCTCACACCCTCTTTCTGTTTTTAATCTGCTCCCTTCTAACCAAACCCTCTTTTACATTTTACCTCAGCACAATGAGATTACTCAATCGGATGAGTTATCTCCCCCACTCTTTGATTTCGACCCCTCACCCCTCAATCACTCAAGGATAACTTCTTGGGTAGGAAACACTGGTTAACGTGGATCTATAGAAGTACTTTAAGTTCTCACACTGATTCCCATGAAACGTTGTCCTAAAAGATATGTTGTTCAACAGTTTAGCTTGAACAAATAATAATCTTTAGCATTTGAATAACATTGTCATCAGAATGCATGCTCCTCAAGAATAATCATGAATATTTGAGAATTTGAACTTTGAAGATTTCTCAAAACAAGAATATTGAATGAATGAAATGAACTCGAAAGACTTGTTTGAGAATCTGACAATGTATCGATCAGATCAAATATGAGAGATAATCATGAACGCTTAGGGTGTCAAAGAATTGAATTTTGTTTATATGAACAAATATAAACAATCTTTGAATGAAACGTTTAAGTTTTCACGCTGAATGAATGTATGATGCTCAACAAAATTGAATTACAAACGTGAGTATTACCATCGAAAAAATGTTTCATTTTGAGACATGGTAATAACAATATCAATATGAAGCTGAACCGGTGTGTATGAATACTTGAAAGTATATAGAAAAGATAATACACAAGTATTAATCTTTGGAAACACACGGTCAGAAACGATGTTACGGTAATTCGATATCTCCATGAAAAACATTTAAAATCACACTTCTAAATTCATAAAATCTTTTTGAAATAGAGAAGTGGTTTGAACATTTAAGAACACATTTTCCATGCCTGAAAGTCGTTATTCTTTCAAACAATCTCGGTTTAAGTTCAGAAGATACTTACAATCAAGTGTTTAAGCTCCCCTCAAATTATGATCGACTGATTACAAATCAGATTAGCCCCCCCTCCCTCAAAATCTGCAAAGAAATCTTAATTGAATAAAATCTGCACATGTAGCAATCAAAGTTTAAAACAATAAAGTACGAGTCCTGAGCTGAGTTACTCAGAAGTCAATTATTCTTTGAAGTACGTGTTCTAAACTGAGGTGTTTAGAAGCCATAATCTCTTTGAAATCCGGGTTCTAAACTGATGTGTTTAGAAACCATAATCTCTTTGAAATCCGGGTTCTAAACTGATGTGTTTAGAAACCATAAACATGTAGAAAAATATATCAATAAGCCCAAAATATATCAAGAATATAGAAATTCTCCCCCTGAAATTATGCATATATCTCAGCATAGGTACTCTTCTTCAAATCTGCACAATTCTCTTTTGTTTCCCAGTCATGTGTTTGGTATAGTTCTGACAATCAGCACCACACATGATAAACCTGTAAAACAGATTAAGTAGATTTTGGTACCCAACGGAACTTGGGTCCTGGCTTGTAATGTGCAGTTTGATTTGAAGAAATATTATAAGTACCATACCAGTACTGAACATTTTCTTTCTTGACAAAATCATGAGTTCCACAATAAGAACAACATATTTGCTTTTGTGCTAACCTAATCAAATGATTTGCAGAATAAACAAGATTAGGTTTAACAAAAGACTTACCTTTCGGAGCATTGTTCTTCTTGTTCACCGTGGGTGGAGGAACAGATGACTTTGGGGCATATCTTTCAGGTGAAGAACCTTTCACTTTCCAAACCATTTTTACTCTTTAGAAAACAAGACTATTTGAAAGCTTTGAAATAGAAGCATCCGAATTATCAGCAGAATGATTATAAAAGAGATTAGAAGGATGAATCTGATCTTTTGAAAAAACATTTGATTTGTCAAATCCCTTTGAAGAAACATCAGTGTTAATTGAACTTGAAGCCGTTTTAAATGAACATTCACAACCAGTTGAGGCAACAAGTGGAGTCTGAACAATCGTGTCAGGACTTGCTTGTTTTGAGACATCAACTTTAAAAATAATGTCTTCAAGTTCTTTAACTTTGTTGGACAAGACGTTTCTCTCTTTGGATAACAAATCAAATTTCCTTTGAATCCCAGATTTAACCTTCTTCTCTATCATAATTTCAGCAGATAAACCAGATAAATTCTTTTTGAGTTTCTTGATTTCATTCTGAAAAATCTTTCTTTCATTTGAATAAACATCTTTCACACTTTTAGCTTGAAAATCTTCAACTTTCTTCTTTTCAAGTTCTTTTCTTTCGATGTCTAACTCTTTCTCCAAATTAGATATTTTCAGTGAAAGCTCAACAATCTTTGCTTCAAAGGATTTTCTTTTAGCATTAAAATCTACCTTTTCCTTCTCAAACTTTTCCTTTTCGAGAAATAAAACTTTTCCAAAATCTGAGTTTTTCTTGGAAAGTTTTATGCATATCTTAGCTCAATAGCTTTCTTTTCCTCAGCAACTTTCTTTGAAAAATCAGAAAACGTTTGTTTTTCGTTCATTTGCAAAAGTATTTCGTTCATTTTCAAAATCTCGTCTCTCTTTCGCACAAGTATCTCGTTCATTTTCAAAATATTTTCTCTCTTTTGCATAAACTTGTGTTTCTATTTGAATCTCGTGTTTTGCTTTCTGAAAATCTGCCTTTTCTTTTGCAACCTCCATTTGCATCTTAGAAATTTCCTTAGCAAACTCAGAATTCTTATGCTTTAACTCAGCATTTTCAGTTTCTAAAACTCTTGCTTGTTCTTCAGATTTATCATGTTTCTCAGAACATTCAGATGTCTGTAATTTCTGTTCTTGAAGTTCTTTGTAAAACTTTCCAACTGATGTTTTTTCATGATTAAGATTATACTCAACTGCTCTAATTTCACATTCTAAAATTCGTATCCTCTTAAAACTTCTACACCAATCTGGACACATAGACATTGTTACCCGAAAAATTTAAAATGTCGGATCGTTAACAGATACTTCGTGAGAAGTAGAATTTGTGCGCTTGTACGATCAGAGAAAACACGATTAAAGTCAGAAAAATTTTCAGAAATAAAATTTGAAAAACAAATTGTAAATTTGTCTCCAAAAATTAATTACGAAAAATTAATGCGGAAAATTGGACTTTAAATCGTCAAACCTGCAAAATATGAGAAAAATATATCAGTTACGATTAATTGTAGGCAAAAACTAATAAAAACGACGAAAAACGAAAAATAATGAATAATAAGGACTAAACATGACAATTTACGAAACTAAAACGAAAAACAAGGACTAAAAGTGACAAAATCCTAAAGTTAAAAACTAAAAGGACTCAATTTGACAAAAAATTGAAACTTAAAAACTCAAGGGACTAAAAATATAAAATTCTAAAACTTAACAACTCTAGGGACTGAAATTGACACAACCTAAAACTAGAAGTCCAGGGACTGAAAGTGACATACTCAAAACCTTTTAACTAGACTTAACGGAAAACTTAACTAAGGACCAAATTTGTTAGAACATTAACGGAAAAACCTAACGGAAAAGTTAACTAACTAACCTAACGGACTCTAACAGAATTAGACTGAAAATGTGACAAAAAATTAACGAATCTAACGGTACTAACGGAAAAGGACAAAAAATGTAACAAACTTAACGTCACTAACGAAGGGTCCGTTAGTTACTGTTCACTATCTTCAAGAACACGATCTGGAATGTTTCACGTTCGGTTTTCTTTGCTGTTCTACGTTCAAATCTGGGTTTCTTTCGAATCCTTTACGTTGTTAGATCATCAAACAAACGGTTTCTATGGAAAAAAACCAAGATCATGCACCAAAAACATATGTCTCGTCGATGCAAACGGTTTTCCGGCGATGGAGAATTTTTCCGGTGGGTTGCGACAAAGTTGATCGCAGGCTTGCGATAACAGTTGCGATAAGGTTTGGTTGCGATAAGAAAACTTGCGACGATAAATGATGTTTGCGATAAAACAAGATTTGCGACAAAGATGAACTGGCGGTTTTCACGATTTTCTGGCGACACAAGCAGTTTCCGACGAGAGTTCCGGCGACGACTGTAACTCACTGATTCTTTGCTATTTTTCAGATCTGAGCATGGCTATCTGATCGAACATCAATAACAAATCGATCTGTTGATTCAAAATCGGTTAAAACACGCTAAGAATTTCCATCGATCATCATCTCAGAAACAAATTAAAACCACCATTTTATCGACTGTCAATGATTTTTGTTGTGACTTTTTCGAATCTGTAAGCTTCTCCTTGTTCGAAATCAGTAAACAATCAGATATGTGGAAATAACAAGCATCAAAGAACAATCAATCAGCAAAATAGATTACCATCACCATCTAACCTTTCGATGAATATGAAGAACTTACTGTCAATTTCCCAAAATTTTCAAAACATAGATTTGATGCTGAAAAACTAATCTAAAACTTGTAAACTGTTCTAAATCAAACATAAAATCGATCCATGAACTTGAATCGATCCAAAGCTCAAGCGATTTCCAAAATTTTGAAAAATTTCAATAAAATCTCAAAAATCAAAAACTCATCAATTTCTCAAAAATTGATAAAAACCAATGGATTGATGCACACATTCTTCTCTGCTAGGCTCTGATACCAATTGGAGTTTTCAGATAACAAGATTAAACCATTAAGCTTCAATAGATTGAGAGAGAATCAATAAGATTGGAATGAAGAACCCCAGTTCTCTCTAATGGAGCAATCCCTCATTTCACACACACACACACACACCACGAATAACCTCTATTGTGTGCTCTCTCACCTAGCTACACCTCACAACCCTTGTAACAACCCACAATCCAAATATACATATAACATATAATTCATAACATGTTTTCAACAAAAATAATTCATATTGCACATTTGGTCCCAAAGTCTGACTAATCAATATAATAATTCAGTACAAACTTGATCCTATTTAGATAACATAATAACTAATAACACAGTTGTAAGTACGAGAGCATCCACAACTTCATAACGTTCATCTTCCCCAAAAAGCTATTCACCAAGTATTCTAATCACTTAGTCTTACTGGAATCACCACCTGGAATACATAATTTAAAACAAAAAAATGAGGGTTAGACCTAAGGGTCTAGTGAGTAAATCCCTGACATTTGGAAATCAATAAAAATTCGTTTATATAAAATATTCTTTATATAAATACACATATATCACACGTAAGTTAATACCAACCAAGATTTGTGCATCATACCTGTCTTATCCCACCTTATCCCTCCACCAATGGCCAAATTTATTGGTTGCGAGCCAATTTAACACACCGGTCCAAAGCCCGGCCACGTATTATATTCTTATATAATACTCACGTAATTATAATATATTATAATCACCCACGTATGACACATTCATACAATTTATCAAGTATTTGTTATCCACATAATGTATTCCAGTAAAAATACTTTAAAGTAAAACTCACCTGTTTTGTTTATCACCAAAGTCTTTCCAAGTTAATTATCAGTACTTCAATCCTTCACAGAATCTGAAATCATGCAAAATACCAAATATCTCTTTTTAAAACTAAACTTATAAAATCCTCGACTCAAGTCGCAACATATTAAAGGTAAAATTAGAATCTCAATGCATAGTGCTAAGTCGCAATCAACTACTGCGACTTCACCCCCAAGTCGCAACCCACTATTGCGATTCCAACCCCAAGTCGCAATCCACTACTGCGATTCCAAACCAAGTCGCAATCGACCATTGCGACTTCAAGGCCAAGTCGCAATTAACCATTGCGACTTCGTTGAATGTCTCAGTTCATTGTTCATCCTAAAAACTCAGAAATCGTACTTTTAAGCTATGCATGTTGCTGTAAAGGTGCAGATATGTTTAAGACTATGAACATAACCTAACCTTAAGCTTAGATTTCCCAAAACATCCATTTTTAACAAAACCCACCTAAAAACTTAACTAGCAAACTCAAGAACATTTTTAAGAAATTAAAACACATACAAGGATGGATTTGTTACCTTGCTTACTTCAGTTTGGTCCTTAAATCACAGCAGCAAACTCTTGATTTCTTCCTTCTTCTTTCCCTTAAATCTCTCTCTCGATTTCCTTCTCTCTCTCTCTAAACCGAACACACTACACACACTAACACTTAGGATAATTTCTCTTAATTGAAATATGGACACCTATCCTTATTAAAATAGGAAGTCAGTTTTGGCTAAAGAGGTTTGGATAAAAGACCAAACAAACCCTAAACTTATCTCACTTGGCAATAAATACCCCTAAACTTTCAAATAAAAATTAAAACTTACCCCTTAACTTCTTACTCCATAAAACACTAGCATAAAACTTATAAAATTTTCAAATTTAAATCAGATAAAATACCTGGTTATTACAACATCTCTCCCTTAAAAGAATTCCGTCCCGGGATTCAATTAAGTGAAAAGATGAGGGTATTTGGCTCTCATATCCGACTCTGATTCCCACGTCTCATCCTGACCTCTATGATGTTTCCACTGAACCTTTATCTGTCTGATCTCTTTGTTCCTCAATACTTTGATTTTGTGATCAACTATAGCTTCCGGTTCCTCTACATAGTTTAATTTTTCGTCAACTTGAATATCTGGTAGAGAGACTGCCTGATCTGGTGTAACCAAACACTTTCGAAAATTTGATACATGAAACGCGTTGTGAATCCTGCTTAATTCCGGCGGAAGATCCAATCTGTAAGCTACTTCGCCGATCCTTTCCGTAATTGCAAATGGCCCGATATACCTTGGACTAAGTTTACCTTGCTTCCCAAATCGTATGACTCCTTTCCAGGGCGAGACTTTCAACATCACAAATTCCCCGACTTGGAACTCTAACGGTTTCCGGCGTCGATCTGCATAACTTTTCTGTCTGTCTTGAGCCACTTTTAATCTGTCCCGAATCTGAGTAATTTTATCTGCTGTTAATTGTACTATTTCTGGTCCTTCTAATTGTTTCTCCCCCACTTCATTCCAACACAGAGGCGTTCGGCATTTTCTACCATACAGTACTTCAAACGGTGCCGCTTGAATGCTGGAATGATAACTGTTGTTGTAGGCAAATTCTATCAAAGGCAAATGTTTATCCCACGATCCCCCAAAATCAACTATACAAGCCCGAAGCATGTCTTCTAAAGTCTGGATTGTTCTTTCACTCTGCCCGTCCGTTTGAGGATGATATGCTGTACTCAACTTTATCTGCGTTCCCATCTCTTTTTGAAAGCTTCTCCAGAATCTGGAAGTAAAACGACTATCTCGATCAGAAATAATCGAGATTGGAACTCCATGTCGAGTTACTATTTCATCAATGTACAATTTGGCCAAACGTTTCAAGGAATCAGTTTCTTTTATCGGCAAGAAATGAGCAGACTTCGTCAATCTATCCACAATCACCCAAATAGAATCGAATCCCTTTGAAGTTCTAGGTAACTTGGTAATAAAATCAGTAGTGATCTGATCCCATTTCCACATTGGTATATCTAGTCGTTGTAACTGACCAAACGGCTTCTGATGTTCAATCTTTACTTTCTTGCAAGTAGTACAATCTTCCACATACTTAGCAATAGTTCTCTTCATTCCCAACCACCAATAGAATTGTTTCAAATCTCCATACATTTTATTTGTACCTGGATGAATAGAAAATCTAGATTGATGAGCCTCTTGTAGTACACGATCACGTAATCCACCCAAACGAGGCACCCAAATTCTGTTCCCCATACACAATAACCCACGGTCATCTTTCCCAAGCAATGCTGATATTCCCACTAACCGTTCTGATTTCAAACTTTCTTCCTGATAAGCATCTATTTGGCACTTCAGTAATTCGTCAAAGATATTTGGAAGGAGTTCAGCTTGTAGAGATATCGCTTTTATTGTTCCACTTCTTTCTTGACGACTTAGTGCATCTACTACCATGTTCGCCTTCCCGGGGTGATAAAGGATTTCACAATCGTAATCATTTACCAATTCCAACCATCTTCTTTGCCTCATATTCAGTTCCTTCTGATCGAAAAGATGTTGGAGACTCTTATGGTCAGTGAAAATTTGGCATTTAGAACCATAAAGATAATGTCTCCAAATCTTCAATGCGAAGACAACTGCTGCAAGCTCCATATCATGAGTAGGATATTGTCTTTCATGGTCCTTTAATTGACGAGAAGCATAGGCAATCACCTTTCCACGTTGCATAAGTACACATCCCAATCCTAGTTTAGAAGCATCACTGTAGACCACAAAGTCATCGGAACCTTCTGGTAATGCTAATATCGGCGCGCTGCAGAGTTTCTCCTTCAATATTCTAAATGCCTCATCCTGTTCTACTTTCCATTCAAACTTTAGATTCTTCCGAGTCAGCTTAGTCAATGGCGTCGCGATTCGAGAAAAGTCTTTTATAAATTTCCGATAGTATCCAGCTAGACCCAGAAAACTACGTACTTCGGTTGGCGTCTTCGGCGGTTCCCATCTTTCAATTGCTTCCACTTTCGCTGGATCAACTTGTATACCCTTCTCTGAAACTATATGACCCAAAAACTGAACTTCCCGCAACCAGAATTCACATTTAGAGACCTTAGCGTACAACTTTTCTTTCTTCAGCAACTCCAGAATCAAACGAAGATGTTGTGCGTGATCCTCTTTGGATCGAGAATAAATAAGTATATCATCGATAAACACAATGACAAATTTATCGAGATACGGCTTACATACCCGATTCATCAAATCCATAAAAGCGGCTGGAGCGTTCGTCAGTCCGAATGGCATCACCAAGAATTCGTAGTGACCGTACCTTGTGCGAAAAGCAGTCTTTAGAACATCTTCCTCTTTAACCTTCAACTGATGGTAGCCAGATCTGAGATCAATCTTGGAGAAATAACAAGCCCCAACTAATTGATCGAAGAGATCGTCAATTCTTGGAAGTGGATACTTGTTCTTGATCGTGTATTTATTCAGCTCCCGGTAGTCGATACACATTCTCATTGAACCGTCTTTCTTCTTCACAAATAAAACTGGTGCACCCCATGGCGAAGAGCTAGGTCTGATGAAACCCTTATCGGTTAAGTCTTGCAGTTGTGCCATCGTTTCTTTCATCTCTGGAGGTGCTAGTCTATAAGGTGCACGAGCAATAGGAGTGGCTCCAAGTACCAGTTCTATACCAAATTCTACTTGTCTAACAGGAGGAAGACTATTCAAGTCTTCAGGGAAAACTTCTGGATATTCACTAACGATAGAAATATCCTCCAGCTTAATCTTTTCAAGCCTACTGTCTATCACATAAGCTAAATAACTAGAGCAACCCTTGTTGACACATTTACGGGCTTTTACCATAGATATAAGACTGGACTGATGATTCTTACGATCTCCATAAATCACTACTGATCTCTTATCAGGTAAAACGACATTGATTATTTTCTTATCACAAACTATGTTAGCCTGATTCTCAGCTAACCAATCCATTCCTACTACCACATCAAATTCAATCAAAGCTATTGGAAATAGTTGTATCGGTACTCCACACCCCTCTATATTTATCATGCAACGATCAAAAACTTCTTTAACTGCCACCTGGCTATCATTTGCAGTATCTACTAATAAAGCATGTTTTAACATTTTAGGCTCTAAATGCATGTGAGCAGCAAAGGAGGGAGACACAAAAGATCGATTTGCACCAGAATCAAATAACACTTTAGCACGCGTGGAGTTTATGAAAAATGTACCTGTGACCACATCCGGAGTTTCCTCCGCCTCTTTAGCTGTCATTTGGAATGTACGACCCCTCGTTTTCGGCAATTCTATTCTTGGGACTACTGGTCTAGTAATGGCTGGTTTCCCGGATGTACCCCCTTGTTGTATTCTACCTCGTGGACAATCTGATTGGAGGTGATCCGGAGAATTGCACAAAAAGCAAAACCGTGTTAATCGACAATCTTTAACAACATGACCGGTTTTCCCACACTTAAAACAAACCCGAGATTCCACTTGACAATTTCCCTTATGGTAGCGATTACATCTCGGACATGGTCTTTCCGCTGGTCGAAACGACGGACGGTTATAGAACCTCTGAAATCTACGCTTCCTTGAATCCTGTGGTGGTCCTTCCCATTTCCTTTTCCCCAAGCTCTTATCTCCGGCATCCCTTTTATTATCTCGTTCTACATTTTCTGCAGCATCCACCGCAGCTGTAAAGGTATTTGGCCCTGTGGCAGTCACTAGTGTTTGGACTTCTGAATTTAACCCATAGATAAATCTCTCCATTTTCATCTTTTTTGTAGCAACATAATATCCTGCAAAAACGAGATTTTTCTAAAAATCGTGCAGTATAGTCTCTGACTGACAAATTCCCTTGCTGTAGATTCATAAATTCTTCTTCCAATTGTCTGACAGCAGCTTGTGGACAGAAGTGTGTTGTGAAAGCTAACACGAATTCCTCCCATGAAAAAGTAGAGTATATATCCGCTCCTCTTGATTCTATATGAGCCTCCCACCAATACAGAGCATCACCTTTTAGCATTGCCGTTCCATAAAGTACTTTATCTTCTTCAGCACATTTACACGTTTTGAAGATAGCCTTTATTTCTTTCAGCCATCTCATGGCTTTTACCAGATCCCGATCTCCTGAGTATGTAGGGGGCTTGCAACTAAGAAACATTTTATAGTCACACCTTTTCATTACCGGTAAAACAGTAGTGGTAAGTGGCATCTCAACTTCATGTTCCGGATTTGATCTTTCAGTTTCATTATGACGATTACGTTCGAACATGGCTTGTATGCTACCCTGTAATCTCCCCATTTCAGCAGTCAAATCATCCCGTGTAACAAACTCTGTACCATGCGGTTGTGTTCTACCTCCAGTTCGGCCCCCAGTTCCCCTTCCGGTTCTGCCTCTACCACGATCTCCTCCTCTTCCCCTGTTCCTATTGGTGGATTCTCTCCACTCGGATTCCTTCCTCTTCCCTGATTCCTTTGTCTAGTGCCACTCACCATTCTGTGGATTCGAACAAAGTTAATATACACATAAGCACATACCCCATATAACAAGGTACTCCAGTTCAAACATGTACCTGTAAGATCATAATTACACTGGCCAGGTGAAATCTGAAATTACCTTACATGATGTTCCTTCTACCTTTTATACTTAGCATCCCCAGGTTCTAAAATAATAGGGACATCCTACTTCACATGCAGTTTAAGTCTAGGTACAGGTACTAATACCTAAATCCCTTAAACTATGGCTCTGATACCATCTGTAACAACCCACAATCCAAATATACATATAACATATAATTCATAACATGTTTTCAACAAAAGTAATTCATATTGCACATTTGGTCCCAAAGTTTGACTAATCAATATAATAATTCAGTACAAACTTGATCCTATTTAGATAACATAATAACTAATAACACATTTATAAGTACGAGAGCATCCACAACTTCATAACGTTCATCTTCCCCAAAAAGCTATTCACCAAGTATTCTAATCACTTAGTCTTACTGGAATCACCACCTGGAATACATAATTTAAAACAAAAAAATGAGGGTTAGACCTAAGGGTCTAGTGAGTAAATCCCTGACATTTGGAAATCAATAAAAATTCGTTTATATAAAATATTCTTTATATAAATACACATATATCACACGTAAGTTAATACCAACCAAGATTTGTGCATCATACCTGTCTCATCCCACCTTATCCCTCCACCAATGGCCAAATTTATTGGTTGCGAGCCAATTTAACACACCGGTCCAAAGCCCGGCCACGTATTATATTCTCATATAATACTCACGTAATTATAATATATTATAATCACCCACGTATGACACATTCATACAATTTATCAAGTATTTGTTATCCACATAATGTATTCCAGTAAAAATACTTTAAAGTAAAACTCACCTGTTTTGTTTATCACCAAAGTCTTTCCAAGTTAATTATCAGTACTTCAATCCTTCACAGAATCTGAAATCATGCAAAATACCAAATATCTCTTTTTAAAACTAAACTTATAAAATCCTCGACTCAAGTCGCAACCTATTAAAAGTAAAATTAGAATCGCAATGCATAATGCTAAGTCGCAATCAACTACTGCGACTTCACCCCCAAGTCGCAACCCACTATTGCGATTCCAACCCCAAGTCGCAATCCACTACTGCGATTCCAAACCAAGTCGCAATCGACCATTGCGACTTCAAGGCCAAGTCGCAATTAACCATTGCGACTTCGTTGAATATCGCAATCAACCATTGCGACTTCGTTGAATGTCTCAGTTCACTATTCATCCTAAAAACTCAGAAATATATATATATATATATATATATATATATATAGAGAGAGAGAGAGAGAGACTTGACCATTGGAGACAAAGACTTGAACATGACTTTACTTATCAAGTCAAAGTCATAAGTAAAGAGTCTTTTTCAAGTCATTTTCATTCCTGACTCCCCCCCTCTCTCTCTCTCTATATATATATATATATATATATAGAGAGAGAGGAGGTTCAGGGGAAAACATCAAAAAAACGAAAAACTGAAGAATCCCCTGGTGGTCCTTCATCTGGACGGTATGCACTTGTGCATACAGATAAATTATGTTGTGTTTTTGGTTTTTATGCACAAGTGCATTATGCATTTGTTACAAATTACTTGTATGCACAAATGCATACCATCCAGATGAAATGCTTATAGGGTCGGGTTTAGAGGAAAACCGCAAAAAATGAAAAATTGAGGAACACCATAGTTATAAGTAACTTGTAAGGAATTTGTCCGGTATCCACATGTGCATAACATACACGTGCATAACAACCAAAAACCAATTTCAATTACTTGTATGCACTTGTGCATATGGTCCAGATGAACGTTACCAGGGTGTGTTCCTCAGTTTTTCATTTTTTTGGAGTTTTTCCCTGAACCTCCCTATATATATAAGTCCAGGTTCAAAGGAAGTTCGTAAAATAGTAGAGAAATATTCTAACAACTATTCATCTGTATGGTATGCATACATGTACACAACTAATTTGTCCGGTATGCACATGTATATAACATGCACACGTGCATAGAAACTATGAAACATTCAAGTATTTGTATGCACATTTATATACAATACAAATGAATGACTATTAAGGTGTTCCTCAATTTTTCATTTTTATGAAGTTTTCCCGAACCTCACTATATCCATGTATGTATATATAGATGGAGAGAGAGTACTAAAATCCACGAGAACCAAAAAACTTATCATAATGTTGGATTGAAATGATCCGGTGCCAGAAAAATCAATTTCCGACGGCGATTCCGATGGATTCCGGTCGTCGGTAAATAGCGACGGAGCATCGACGGATTACCGACGGATTGTTGACATTAGCGACGAAGAACCATTCCGTCGGTTAAAACAGAGTTTTCCGACGGACACAGTAATATTTTAATTTTGATTTATTTTTAAAATAAAATCCGTAGGAAAAGAATAAATATATATATCTCTTAAAAAAATAAATTCCGTCGGTGTATCACAGTTATTTAATGTCTTACCGTTAGAAGTTCTTGGATACCACAGTGCTGTATGTCGGAATAAGTTTGGCCGAAATAAGATTCGTCGAAGAGAGGAGAGAGATTTACAAAAAAACTAATTTACCCCTAAATATTATCCATATGTTAAATTTTTTGAAAATTAATGAATAACTATCAAAATTAATTTTTTTTAATAATAAACATTGATTATTAATAATGTATGATTAAGTCAAGATTGTACCTCCCAATTATCATAAAAAACCAAAAAGTATTTTATTTCCTAGCTTAAGATAAAAGATGTTGGGTCATCCAAATCATGGTTATTTTTATATTCTAAATCTTCCTTTTTATATATATTATGACACGTTGTAATATATAAACTTAGAATAATTAACATCATAAAGATTAGATCTTCAGTAAGGTGAATGGTACCATTGATGATTGGGATTTGGGAGGCAATGCACAAACATCACAGCTCATATATATCCTTCAAAATATTCCACTAAATGACGAACTTTGCCTTTAAACCCCACTACGTTCGTTGCTTCTTCTGTCCCTATAAATATATAGTCTCATCATCATATATATTTATCAAGCTTCAATTCACATTATCTAATCATTCTTGAATTTTGCCTTAGTTTTCAAGAAAGTTTATCAAGATGGAAAGCTCATCATCTACATCTCATTTCAGATCTATTAGTCTGCCTTCTAGGCTAACCCATCCTTCTTGTACCATGATCCACACAAAGATCAACGAGCTGAAAGAGTTCGGAAACCTGCAGGTGGTCACGACTCAAACCATTCAAAGCAGTTTGGTTAGGTTAGCGGAACTGTATGTTTGTGTAGATGAGCTTGTTCGATCTCCACAAACACAACAAGCCCTTTTACGCCACCAAAATGGAACCTTGGTTGAACATGCCTTAGAGGGTTCCATCGAGTTGCTAGACTCATGTAGCACCCTTCAAGACTTGCTGAAGTTTACAAAGGAACACGTGCAAATCCTTCAATCGGCCTTACGAAGGAAAGGTGGTGATTCTACGGTCGTTAGTCAAATAGCAGCATATCTTTCCTTCAGAAAAAAAACAAAGAAAAGCGTCATCAAATGCCTTGGAACACTAAAACATCTGGAAAAGAAAATGGCTTCGTTTCTTTTTCTAGATTTAGATCACCATGTGTCAATGGTGGTTAAAGTTCTTCAAGAAGTTAATGCAATCGCAATCTCCCTATTGAAATCCCTTTTGGTATTTGTGTCAAACAAGACCAAACCAACAAACGGGGTTCAACTCATATCGAAGTTGGTCACGATGAGTATATCGAGGCATGGCAAAAATCAAACTTTCATGAATGAGTTGGAAACCGTTGACTTCGATCTCTTGTCGCTCCACAGAAATGCACACAAGGGTGATACCAAGAATGTTGATGTCCATATGACACTACGGAAATTGTTAATTCTTGATGGGAGTCTTGAAGGGTTTGAAGTTGGATTAGATGGCCTTTTCAGGAGATTAATTCAAAGCAGAGCTTCCCTTCTCAACATCGTAGCTTGTTAGAAATCCAAAGTTTTCATACGTCGGTTATGCGTATTTTAGCATTCGCCGGTGTTATTGTATCAACATATTGCATATATGTGCTTTATAAGTGATGCATGTTATTGTTGTGAAAATGGATACAATTGAATTCATAATTAACTCCAAAGGTTGAAATTTCTCAAGATCAAATCTACACAATCGCTAATATTGGTTTTGATGCGGAAATGGATTGCAATGGAAAATATTATATATGTATATATATGTCTACTAAACATAATCCAATCACTAATTGTTGGAACTTTGTTAAATAGAAACGAAACATTTTCCTACATAGGAGCACTAACCCTTGAGTATTAAATGAATCATTTAAGAGTCTGGGCCTTGGTGTATGGGTGTTCTTGGTGAGCTCTTGTTGTGTGGGTGTTCTTGGTGGGCTCTCTTTGACATAAATATACGTATTAAATGTTAAAGATAGTGCCTTGGCCTTTGTAGCATAATTGATTCGCTAGCTTCAAGAATAATCTTGAATTGATTTTGATCCTCTAGACACTACGTGGTCGTGGTTGGTTCTATGATCGAAAAGCTACCTCCATCTTGGAAGAACTTCAAGCTATATTTGAAGCATCTTACGGAGGAGATCACATATGAACAGGAAAGGGTCCCTTGGACCCACAAAAGAAAACCTTCAAGAAGACAATATGTTGTTCGGTATGCGGTAAGCCGGTTCACCAAGCCAAATACTTCCAACACGAGCGTGATCATGGTGGCACCGGAGGAAGTGGTGGAAGATCTGGGACATCTACAAGTCATGCCAATCTCACTCACTCTCTGAATGAATTCATTGGTGTAATTGAAGTGCACATGGTTACCAACATGGTGGATTGGAGAGTAGACACGGAGCTACCCGACATATCTGCAATTCCGAGAGCTTGTTTGCATCATACCAGAAAGTAAGCATGAGAGAGCCGATGTGGGGAACGCCTCGACTGCAATGATAGAAGGAAAGGGAAGGTCAACTTGAAGCTGACTTCTGACAAGGATCATGTTTTAAATGATGTTGTACGTATACCTAGTCTAACTAATAATTTGATTTATGTCCCTGTTTTGAGCAAGAAAGGGTTCAAACTTGTATTCAAATATGATAAACTAGTTATCACCAAGGGTGGTGTGTACGTTGGGAAGGGCTACCTCCATGAGGGGCTCTTCAAACTAAGCATTGTAAATAACTCAGATGCATCCATTGTAAATAAAAATAAGGCAGACACTGCATTGTGCCTTCTGTGTACATGGTTGATTATTTCTTTCTTTGGCACTCGAGATTAGGACATGTCAATTTTAGAACCTCCTTTTGTGGGTCCCATACTCTCATGTATTTTTTCAACTTCAATAGTAAATAAATAAATATATTGTAATAATTATATAAGTTAAGAAAATAAAATAAAACTAGCAAATGTCACTTCACACCAATATCAAGGTAAGAACCAATGTTCTTATTTAGAACATCTCCAATGTAAGGTTCTTACAAGCAAAAAGTGTAGTGGCTTGTAAGAACTATTATTTTGGAGAGTTTTTATAAGAACTCAAACTCCTTTTGGTTCTTAAATAAGAACAATTAATTTTTCTTTCCTAAAAAAGTTGGGTTCTTACAAAAACTCTCCACAATAGTAGTTCCTAAAAAATACTCCATATTTTGTTTGTAAGAACTTTGCATTGGATGTGCTCTTAGGGTGTTACAAATATCAATGATAATAAGTTAAACAAACAATAAGCTACGAATTGAAGTCTTACAGCCAGTGGCGGACCATAAGAGGGGCTATGGGGGGCATGGCCCCCTGTCTTTTCTGCAATTTAATAGACTTTAGTTTTATATAAAATTCATTTCTGCTTGTATTTTTAATTTGGTCCCTGCATCTTCCAAGTCCACTTCTAACTTTTTCCTACCGCCGCTTGTTATTTATGGTTTAGCAACAACCAAATAGTAAAGGAACACTAATCTAAATAATATTATAAAAAACAAAAAAATTTGAAAGTCTATGATTTATCTATTCCTTTGACAGGAAAGAGTAAGAAAGAAGACCTAATTCATGGTATTTAAAAAAACTTTGTAGAGATGCTCTTTTCCAAATGCACCCCAATAAGGCCCCGGGCCCGGACGGTTTTAACCCCCGTTTTTTCCAACATTTTTGGCCGGTTCTCGGGGACTCGATTTTCACTTCGGGGACCACCTGGCTGCGTGATCTTAATCTCCCCATGTGTATAAATGACTCTTGTATTACTTTGATCCCAAAGGGTGCTGAACCGAGTTCGATGAAAGACCTTCGCCCTATTGCGCTTTGCAACGTCGTTCTTAAAGTCATTACGAAAGTTATTGCGAACCGGCTTAAAAAGATTCTACCAAAAATTATCTCGGAAAACCAATCGGCTTTCATTAAAGGACGTCTTATCTCGGACAACGTTATCCTTGCTTTTGAACTCCTTCATGGCATGAAAAGAAATACTCGGAGAAAAAGCGGAGACGTGGCTCTCAAGATTGACATTAGTAAGGCTTATGACCGTCTCGATTGGAGTTACATTCGGGCCATCTTGACTAAAATGGGTTTCTCGGCCCATTGGGTCGATATGATTATGATGTGTGTGACCTCGTTCGTTACTTTGTGCGGGTAAATGACGATATTTCGGGACCTATCATTCTGAAACGTGGTCTTCGCCAAGGAGACCCTCTATCCCCGTACATGTTCATCATTTGCATGGAAGGGCTGTCCAACCTCATTGACGACGCCAATTCGAAGGGGCTTCTACACGGTTGCCGAGTCACTAGGAAAGCTCCGGCTATGTCCCATCTTCTCTTTGCGGATGATGCTCTTCTCTTTTGTAAAGCTAACATTGATGAATGCAGGGCTCTCAAACAGATCCTTGCTACTTTTGAAAGAGATTCCGGGTTAGCGATCAACTTCGAAAAATCGGGCGTTATGTGCAGTAATAACCTTGCTGCAGATTTTAAGGATGTTATTCAACACGTGCTTGGGGTTTCTAAGCCCCTCAACACTGGAAAGTACTTGGGCCTTCCCTCCCTGATTGGAAGAAACAAAAGTGGCATCTTTAGACATATTAAGGATAAGGTTTGGAACATGCTCTCAAAGTGGCGCCAGAAACCGATCTCGAATGCGGGTCGTCTCACGCTCATAAAAGCAGCTGCTCAAACCATCCCGGTTTATGTCATGAGTGTTTTCTTGCTCCCTAGCACCTTGATCGAAGATATCCAACGCCTTCTTAATTCCTTTTGGTGGATCTCCAAGAGATACGGATCTCGGTCGATAAATTGGCTTCATTAGGATAAGCTTTGTAAACCGTTGTCCGCGGGAGGTCTTGGATTCCGGGACTTCACTGCTTTCAATTTAGCTTTATTGGGAAAGCAAGGTTGGAGACTCATTTCCAACCCAAATACGTTGGTGAGTAGTGTTCTCAAAGCTCAATATTACCCAAAGGGGGACTTTTTTGAAGCAGAGTTAGGCCATGACCCGAGCTTCATTTGGCGAAGTATTTGGAATTCCCATTTAATGCTAAAAGACGGTTATAGGTGGAAAGTTGGTCCCGGAACTTCTATTTTCGCTTGGAAAGATCCTTGGCTCCGTGACGAGCGAAATTTCAAGGTGGAAACGTTGCCCCCCCCCCCCCCAAATGAGGGGGAACTTCGGGTTAGCGACTTATTCCTCCCTAACTCGCCTGATTGGGACACTGACCGTATATCCCGCACCTTCATTCATCGTGATCAACTCGAAATCCTAAATCTCCCCCTTGCAGTCGAACGAGTGTGGATAAAGTGGGTATAGATTCCTTGTGAACCATCCATCCCCCACCCCCAATGACAGGAAGTGGACTAAGGTGTGGACAGCAAATGTTCCACACAAGGTTAGAAATTTTATCTGGAAGCTGGGACGGGATGTCCTTCCGCATCGTGAAAATCTACGGGGTCGGGGGATCGGCACGCCTAGCCTTTGTGTTCTCTGTGGTGCCAATCCTGATAATAATTGGCATGTTTTTATAGATTGTCCAGTCGCCAAACAAGCCTGGAAGAATGCAAACTTATGGGATGCTATCAACACTAAGGCGAATGTTGCTGATGATTTTGCTAGCCTCCTATTTGGCATCATCGATGACTGCCCTTGTCAAACCCTTCACACTGTTTTGATGCTGCTGTGGAGCATTTGGTATCATAGGAATGAAGCTCTTTGGAACCACTTCGTCAGGCCGATCCTAAATATCAACCGCCGAGCTTCGATTACCCTTTTGGAATGGCAGACGGCAAGAGCTTGTCACACTACCCTTGTTACGGAACCTCCCATCGACAGATGCCTTTTATGGCACAAACCCCCGACGGGTACTGTCAAGTGCAATACCGATGCGGCGACCTTCAAAGACGTTCATCATACGTCTTTCGCCTCCATTCTTAGAGATGATCATGGACGTTTCATTGCTGCTCGCTCAACTATCAGACCAGGTCTCCCGTCCGTTAGAGAGTGCGAGGCCTTGGCCCTTGCCAATGCTCTTGGGTGGACGCTCGATCTCGGGTATCGCAGTGTCGTTTTTGAAACAGATGCCAAACATGTCGTGGATGCCATCCACAGCACGCTTCTGGACGATTCTGAATTCGGTGATATTATAACGAGATGTCGAACAATCCTTCTCACAAACGACTCGTACTCGGGCCGTTTTGTTAAATGTCAAGCAAATGGGGTGGCGCATGCTCTTGCTAGGAGAGCGCGTTTTGAAACTTTCCAGAATATAGTTTTTCAAATGCCTGAATTTATGTCGGATCCCATGAACGATGTTTGTAACTCTAATTGCAATTAATGGAAAGCTTTTATTTCAAAAAAAAAACTTTGTAGAAATTGCAATTTTTTCCCTTAAATTTTATAGTTTAACTTTTTTTACCGTTTCATTAAAATATTAAAGGTTAATTTATATTTTGGTTATGTGTAACACCCTCAAAATTGAAACGAGCAACTAATTTTAATTTCAATAAAATAACCGAAAGTAGATAAAATCATTTATATAAATCATTCCTGAAAATACCTCGGAATTTAAACATCATAATTCCCACAACTAATAACTTAAGATGGGCGTTACTTAACACAACACAAGTTGCTAATCCCAAATAAATGCGGAAGACTTCACTAATCAAAGTCACCTCTCGTGCACACTACTAGCACTCGCCACTTCACAGTGTAGCTAAAGCTACTCCCAATCTGAGCTTGTTGCACATGCCAACAAATAAAAAGGGTTAGGCTAACGCCAAGTGAGTTCAAAAGTGTTATCATGACTATGTAAATTTATAAATCGAGAGAGAAGTAGTTTAAGTCATGAGTTCAAAAGAATTTACTTTAGATGCAAATCGTCCATTTTCAACTCACACAAATCCCCGTGCTGAAAACTTTAATATAACATGATTTCCAAAATGGATTCTTTCCCAAAAACCAACGTGAAAGGTGAGATAGCATTTGATTCTCAAAACGATTAAATTCATAAATGAATCACCATTATTCCAAACATTCCAAAACATGGATGAAACATAACCCATAACTCATATAACGTGGAAAAGCAATTCTCATAAATATGACACGTCACCGAAAACATGGATAAACACAAATACCTAAAACAACACCTTTCGATGACGGGGGAGGCCCGCATACATTGCACGTGACGGAACACAAAACTGGGTCACCCACTATGCAATAAAACACCCACGTGGACTACTCTCGTAAACTGGGCTCAATCACTCCAGATCTATTGCCCGTGAGACTAGGGAGCCCCCAACTTCAACCACTCTAGGTCTATACATTGGGTCACTCCAAATCCACAACAGCACCTTTGGGATTACACCTTACTGCCCATGAGACGACGCCCGACCATATAGGTCCACGCCTTACTTATCAATCCCGATCTCTTGCCCGCGAGACTTGGGAAACTCAAACGCCTATGGATCTATAGCTAACAAGGTCTCAAACATTACACGACCCCAAATGAATAAACAGGTGCATTCAAAACATGCAATTCCCCCAATAACGTAAATCATGATCAAAACTCGACTCTGAACTATCAAAACTAGACAAATGTCCTCAAGACTTAACAAAATCCAATACCGAGCCATAAGCTCAACTGACTCAAAAGATGATTCGTGAAAAGTCATAACATAAGATTAAACGTAGCCACACACACACTTTTGCCAATAATATTTCAAATCCAAGAAAACCCGAAATAGAACCTTGGGTTGGGACAACCCTCTTTTCCAAAGGACTCACACCGTACATTTCCAAATTGTCCCATAATGTACTAAATGCATGTTTCCAAATTATACATAAAATGCATTTTCATAACAAATAGACTCCATTTGTAACATAATTCAACAACCCATTTTCATGTATTATTTATCTATCACATTTTTCCAAAAATTCCAAATGTAGTGTTTTACAATATTTACCACAATTAATACCTCAAAAGGTAAAACCCACCAAATAACTCAACATTCATAATTTTCAGGTAAAACACATAATTACTTGGAAAAATAACATTTTGACATGTACAAAGTTTTCACAAAGCAACTTGAACTCACCTTGTTAGATTAGGCTAAATCTAGATTTTCCCCAAACGTAAGCTCCTTTGAAGAAACACGAATCCTTAAGCTCCAAATCTTCCAAAACCTAGATCCACAATTTCCAACCATGAATGTTTATCCTCAAACACTTAGAATCATTTCCCGCAACATATTACACCCAAAATCACCAATAGATCGAAACCCTAATTTCCAAAATGAAGAGAAGAGAAGATTACCTCAACCATCAAGTGAATCCACCAACCAAACACTTCTAGTGTTACCAAAGTGATCCTCAATCTTCATTTCTCCAAGAGGGATGGAAGGGTTTGGAAGAGGGTTAGGCAAAACCTTAGAAAGTGTACGAATCTCACCAAAATGAAAGTGAGAAGAAGGGTTCTAACCTCCATCCATAATTCCTTGTTAAGAGATGAGGAAGAAGCTTTGGTTTACAAGATTTATGGCTTTAAGGGCTCCAAAAACGATTTAGAGGGTCAGGGTTCGGTTTGGGAGAGTTTAGAGAGAGGGAGGTGGAATAGAAATGAAAGAAAGCTAAAAATCGTGGGTTTAAAACCCTCTGGAGCCCGACGGCGAGAGTGACAGGCGATTGTGCTACTGTCATTCTCGCGGGGCACTCTTGCCCGTGCTGTACCGTGCCCAAACCCAACCTCGCGATTGTGCCACGGCGAGAGTGACCATGTCACAATCGCTGGGGAACTTTCGCCCAATCTGTACCGAGAGGGGTGTGCCTTCCCCACGATCTTGACACAGCGACTGTGCCATGTGGCATAATCGTCGGGGCATACTCGCCCAGAAACCCCCGATTCTCAAAATTAACTTTTGTGCCCGACACAAGTCACGAGAGGCCACTACAACCACGACTGAGTTTTTCGGGTGTTACAAGCCACCGCGCCCAACACATTCTAAGTTCCCTCAGATTCATCCAGGTTCAAATTTATTTCCCACATAATTGCCCACAACGGCTTCTTGGTGTTAACCACAACAAATCTCCGCTTAGGCATAAAACACTTACATCCAATTGAAGGCCTAATTTACTAGAGTGGCTTCCGACCACCAGGCTTAAGTTGCCTCCCAACCTTAAGTGATCCATACTTTCCCAATGCCAGATTTGAACTTCCCAATCACTCCACATTCACATGTTCTTAAACTTTCCTTTCCAAATCAGTCCAAGGTTTAATCACTACCGAGATCAATCACAACCTCTGAATCCCAAATGTTCCCGTTACTGAACTAACATTTACCCTTAACTATTTCCATTAAACTCTAACACCGACGGTCATCACTGACCCATCAATTACATAACTCTAAGGATACTTCCGATTACCAATTATCCAACCGACAGATTCTTTTACCACGCAAGGAAGGTTATCCCACCAAATTCACTTATCACAATTGAACATCTTAAGATCACTACAACCATTACCATCATTCCTTTAAAATCGGACTACAATCCTCCGATTACACTAACGGTGCTTGGCCTTAAGCCCAAAAGTTGACACCTACTTATACCACCGAACTTTGAATCACAACAGACTCAACACCCGAGTTTCACTCGTCGAGCATTTTTACAAAACCAAGGTTATCAATATGGTGTCCACAAGGTCCTACACGTCCATATATGTGAAAATTGGCTAAGACCAAAAACAAATTTGCCAACAAGGCGGTTACAACCAACCTCAACATGAGATACCACGAATCTAACCCTTCAGTTACAAAACATGTCGATTCTACAAACAACGCTACTTGGCCCACGGTACCAACATGCATTAAATACTCAGCCTTTCACTGACGAGGTTCTACTCACGCTTACTTTTAACCGGGGTTACTTGACCTTTCCAGGGTCCTAATGAGTTCAAGGCTCTCAAGTGTATTATTTAACAAATATGCTAATCGAAAAACTTTTATAGAAATTTTCAACACAAGGATTTTCATATCAAGTTAACCGCACGCATAAAAACTACTACTATCAGTTAGGTAGTTGCATAAAAATGGACACACTCGTCCCACATATGAAAATCATCTTGAAACCATTTCCTCGAAATTTATATCGTTAACAAAGCGCAAAAGCACAGTAAACAACTTCTCTGAAAGAAACCGATACAGTGCTAGCATGGATTGATCTATGTCATGCACGTAAGGTAATTTCCCACTTTAAATAAGGTGCAACCAAAATGGTTTGTACGTACTTCAAAAGGAGTTTAAACGACAACCTACTCCAAAATTCCTTTTTAACCATGAAATGACAGTGAATCAAGATCCCCCCAGTAAAATTCGCACATGTCAGTTTATCTCACAAAGACGGTGAAACAATTCCATAAATGTACTTTGGTTAAAACTTAAAACGATTTGTGCCAGTTCCAAGTCTAAAACAAAATCACTACGTGTTCATCATTCGAAGATATTGACTAAAACGTCAAGAAGAAATCTCAAATTGGAGTATGCACGCAAACTTGTAACACTCTCTTAGTAGTTTTCTTGAAACGAAATTACATGCATCTAATCGTTCATAACAAAATTTCAAAAGACGAAATTCTTTAAATCAATATTCAAAATTTCTTCATCTAGTCATATAATGACATAAGAGTGAAACATTTTTGACAATACCCACACATTAATGCGTTTTCCCAAAACTTAGGAGAAAATAACTGTTTGTAATTGGTTGACACCAAAAAGGGTTTAAATCGACTTCGAATGTCGAATCATACAAACGGTGCATAATAATGTTCCAAAAATTTAAGTAATCTCACGCACCCTAGGTTAGGACAAATAATTTTCCAAAATGCTCATCAAACCAATGTTGACCGAAGTTCAATGACTCACACATTCGTGTTTTCAAAATGTACCGTATCGTAAACCGTGCATAAACCCCACAATCTTAAAACGTATCTTTGACGAAATGACCCTCACTCATGCAATGAACTAATAAAACATTTTCATTTACGATACATTTATCAAAGCTTTCGAGAGTTAGTGACTACCAAATTATGCACACCGTTAGATCAATACCATGCGTTTGCAAGAAAGGACAATAAAGTAATCAACTAGTTGGAAGCACATAAAGCAAATTGTTAAGGAATACAATCAGTACGTTCTTTCATGCATTACTCACGCCACGTATAAATCGATCCGTACAATTAAATAAATTGCAACAAAACGTGCTAACACAAATCTTTGAAAGAAAATTTACGCGACATCAAAGTTCCAAAAACATTCCGTTTGGTCGCCTTACGGCATACATAACACTTCTCAACAAAACCCGAATGAGTCAAAATACCCAATATAATCCGAAACTAACACACGCAATAACCAAAGTATGCACCTTACAAAATTGCACTCACACGACACAAAACGTCGTAAAACAAAACTCTGTAAAACTCCATGGGCTCAATTGCCTCAACTCAACCAAAGGGTGCCAAACCTTTCGCTTCCACAATCAAATTGCATAACGCAAAACCATGACTAAAACGCCAAACTTCCAAAATTCCCTTTATTGTAACACAATCTAAACAACACTTTTCGACAAAACTTTCATTAAATAAATTTCCCAATAAAACTCGACATAGATATAATGGAAGATAACTTTCCGTCCAAACCTTAACATATGTGGAGGTGATCCAATGTTAAAGTCATAAGCCGTAGTTACTTGTCCAACATCTTAAACAACATCAAAAATATGGATATCACTATATCCAAAAGTAACGTTGAACAATAACAAAATAAGGCAAGTCCCGACAGAGTTTGTAACTCCTCACAATAAAACAATTTCATGCATATTCGAAACCATGATTTAAAATCTTGTGTGTGCTAAACGTTTTCCGAGATTTTGTAACACAATCCATATAAGGATTTGAAACACAAGAAATAATTGATGCAATTTATTTTTAAAAAAATAAATTTCGTGCATAAGCTTAGTTGGCACTCAACGTCTCAAATCATACTCCTCCAAATCCCTCCGGTCACACTACCGTCATCAAGATGCTCAAACTTCTTAAGACAAAGATGAGAACTACATTGATTAACCTTACGGTTTTTCCTCGAATCCAAGTCGGTTCAATAAGTCTATGGTTCTAATCCAACCATCAATCTCGACCCAAAGCAGCCTACTTAGAGCAAATATCATGCTTACTGTCACCTTAAGTGACTAATACCAAAATCGTCAATCCTTTCCAACGACTACTCGCCTAGAAGCTTCTTCACTACCCCAACGGTCGTCACATTAAAGTAATTCAAGTATGCACATGTACTAGTTGGTTCACCATGACACTGGCCAGGTGTCATTATGAACGCACCATACATGATTATCCTTGCTACTCTCGATGTGATTTTCGTTTCTAGCAACTCCATCAATCTCAAAACATCATATCTTAAAGTGCCTATTAGTGCAAATTTCACTTTCACTCACTTAAAGGAACGCTAGTTTGAGTCTAGGTATTTAAAATCAACACCTAATTCTCTCAAACTTATGCTCTGATACCAACTTGTAACACTCTCAAAATTGGAACGAGCAACTAACTTTAATGTCAATAAAATAGCCGAAAGTAGATAAAATCATTTCTACAAATCATTCCTGAAAATACCTCGGAATTTAAACATCATAATTCCCACAATTAATAACTTAAGATGGGCGTTACTTAACACAACACAAGTTGCTAATCCCAAATAAATGCGGAAGACTTCACTAATCAAAGTCACCTCTCGTGCACACTACTAGCACTCGCCACTTCATAGTGTAGCTAAAGCTAGTCCCAACCTGAGCCTGTTGCACATGCCGACAAATAAAAAGGGTTAGGCTAACGCCTAGTGAGTTCAAGAGTGTTATCATGACTATATAAATTCATAAATCGAGAGAGAAGTAGTTTAAGTCATGAGTTCAAAAGAATTTACTTCAGATGCAAATCGCCCATTTTCAACTCACACAAATCCCCGTGCTGAAAATTTTAATATAACATGATTTCCAAAATGGTTTCTTTCCCAAAAACCAACATGAAAGGTGAGATATCATTTGATTCTCAAAACGATTGAATTCATAAATGAATCACCATTATTCCAAACATTCCAAAACATGGATGAAACAAAACCCATAACTCATATAACATGGAAATTAAAAGCAATTCTCATAAATATGATACGTCACCGAAAACATGGATAAACACAAATAACCAAAACAACACCTTTCGGTGACGGGGGAGGCCCGCATACATTGCACGTGACGAAACACAAAAGTGGGTCACCTACTATGCAATAAAACACCCACGTGGATTACTCTTGTAAACTGAGCTTAATCGCTCCAGATCTATTGCCCGTGAGACTAGGGAGCCCCCAACTTCAACCACTCTAGGTCTATACATTGGGTCACTTCAAATACACAACAGCACCTTTGGGATTACACCTTACTGCCCATGAGACGACGCCCGACCATATAGGTCCACGCCTTACTTATCATGGAACCCGATGCCTATCCCGTGCTACAAAAGAGAAACTAACGTCTCGTAAACTGAGCTCAATCAATCCCGATCTCTTGCCCGCGAGACTTAGGAAACTCAAACGCCTATGGATCCATAGCTAACAAGGTCTAAAACATTACACGACCCCAAATGAATAAACAGGTGCATTCAAAACATGCAATTCCCCCAATAACGTAAATCATGATCAAAACTTGACTCTGAGCTATCAAAACTGGACAAATGTCCTCAAGACTTAACAAAATCCAATATCGAGCCATAAGCTCAACTGACTCAAAAGATGATTCGTGAAAAGTCATAACATGAGATTAAACGTAGCCACACACACACTTTTGCCAATAATATTTCAAATCCAAGAAAACCCGAAATAGAACCTTGGGTTGGGACAACCCTCTTTTCCAAAGGACTCACACCGTACATTTCCAAATTGTCCCATAACGTACTAAAAGCATTTTCCAAATTATACATAAAATGCATTTTCATAACAAATAGACTCCATTTGTAACATAATTCAATAACCCATTTTCATGTTTTATTTATCTATCACATTTTCCAAAAATTTCAAATGTAGTGTTTTACAATATTTACCACAATTAATACCTCAAAAGGTAAAACCCACCAAATAACTCAACATTGATACTTTTCAGGTAAAACACATAATTACTTGGAAAAATAACATTTTGGCATGTACAAAGTTTTCACAAAGCAACTTGAATTCACCTTGCTAGATTAGGCTAAATCTAGATTTTCCCCAAACGTAAGCTCCTTTGAAGAAACACGAATCCTCAAGCTCCAAATATTCCAAAACCTAGATCCACAATTTCCAACCATGAATGTTTATCCTCAAACACTTAGAATCATTTCCCCCAACATATTACACCCAAAATCACCAATAGATCGAAACCCTAATTTCCAAAATGAAGAGAAGAGAAGATAACCTCAACCATCAAGTGAATCCACCAGCCAAACACTTCTAGTGTTACCAAAGTGAGCCTCAATTTTCATTTCTCCAAGAGGGATGGAAGGGTTTGGAAGAGGGTTAGGCAAAACCTTAGAAAGTGTAGGAATCTCACCAAAATGAAAGTGAGAAGAAGGGTTCTAACCTCCATCCATAATTCCTTGTTAAGAGATGAGGAAGAAGCTTTGGTTTACAAGATTTATGGCTTCAAGGGCTCAAAAAACGATTTAGAGGGTCAGGGTTCGGTTTGGGAGAGTTTAGAGAGAGGGAGGTGGAATAGAAATGAAAGAAAGCTGAAAATTGTGGGTTTAAAACCCTCTGGAGCCCGACGGCGAGAGTGACAGGCGATTGTGCCACTGTCATTCTCGCGGGGCACTCTCACCCGTGCTGTACCGTGCCCAAACCCAACCTCGCGATTGTGCCACGGCGAGAGTGACCGTGTCACAATCGCCGGGGCACTTTCGCCCAATCTGTACCGAGAGGGGTGTGCCTTCCCCGCGATCTTGACACAGCGACTGTGCCATGTGGCATAATCGCCGGGGCATACTCGCCCATAAACCCCCGATTCTCAAAATTAACTCTTGTGCCCGCCCGACACAAGTCACGAGAGGCCACTACAACTACGACTGAGTTTTCCGGGTATTACATTATTGGAGTTATAGAAAGTCTACATTATTTATATATATTTTAGTTAGTGTCTAAATATTAGAATTTCACTAAGTGCATAAAACTCGTATTTAAAATATCAAAATATTTGACTTACGGATTTAGGATGCTAGTTCTTTGTTAGTGACTTAGTCATTTGGATTAATCATTAATTTTATTACTTACATAATTAGGTTATCAAAAAAGAGTTAGTTTTTTACTGAATTGATCATGTTTATCGAAAAATATTACTAAAAAATTTAGTTTGGAGAAAGCTGTATAAGACTTCAAAGTCGTAAAAGATCGAAGAGTTTCACTTTGATGAACAAGTTTATAATGTTTTAATGTGTTATTATTTCGAATAGTGTATTTTTTTATGATTTTTAAAATATATCTATATTGCATATGAAACAAATTAGACTCGTTTGTATGACACATAAAAGAATTAGGGTTGACCCCCTTGGTTAGAAGGCTTGAGTTCCGCCTCTGCTTACAACATCTTAACAAATAAAAGATAATAATAAATTTGTGACCTTATAATACGAATATAAAGATTTAATTAGTATTGTACACATTTATGAGTTTGTGACCTTTAACTAATATATTGGAACCTGACCAACTGATTGTTAAATATGCTAATTGTACTATGATCAACATTTTTGTGGTACATCTTAGTATTTTGTATCAATTCACAGTTTCATAGGCAATTATTTAATTTTCATCATCGGTTCCGAAGGATGACTCTAATGTTCTGTTCTGTCTTGTTATGTCATGTCCCGTCCTATCCTGTTATATCTTGTCTGTGTACCAAACGCACCCTAAAGTATCAATGAAATACCACATATTTCATTGATTATGCACACTTTTTGTAGGTAATTAATATCACATATTCTTAATCACAAGAACATTTTAGTTGAAATCATGTGTATTTATTCTGTATTTCTCCATTACAAGGGATGACAAACTGAAAACTGGTTTTTAACCTACGACGACCAGACTTCGCAGTAGGTATATAATAAAAACTTGCACTTCTGACTTATAGCAATGACACGTCATCGCAATATGTATATAGTTAGTTTATTATTTTTAACCTATAGTGATGGCATGTCGTCGCAACATATCTACTGCGACGAAATGACGTTGCTATAGGGAGCTACAAGTACGAGCTTACAGTGACAAATTCTACAACAAAGACGGTCTTCGCAATAGATCTAGAGTAAATTTGTTGTAGTGAATCTCAAAGGTTAGAGAATTCTCTAAAATTTGACGTATGATAAGAGATAGTAATTTTTTTATTCGTATTCCCTACTAAATTGAGTTGAATTATTATTATTTTTATAGTTTTTTAAAATCTATTAAAATAATAAAATTTTAGAATATTTGATCATATAATAAAGAGTGAATTACACTGGTGGTCCCTGTGGTTTTCCTAAATTTTGGATTTGGTCCCTAAAGTAGGCTATCTACAGTGATGGTCCCTAACTTTTAAATTAATTTTCACTCATGGTCCTCCAATAGTTAACGGTGTTAATACAATGTAACTCACTGGTTAAATCAAAGGGCAAATCAGCCATTTAATAAAAATATTTAACCTAATTTTAAAAAAAATCAATGTGCTCCGTAACAACTTGAAAGTGATTTTCAACACAGCAAGGCTGCTTGCTGTAACTGTAACTCTCTGTATCAACGTGACTATTGAGAGATCTTAATTTTCCCAAACTTTGAAATCAGAAGAACATTTTTTTACATTTTTTTGTAACTCTGTGTTTCAACTAATTTCACCAACATAAATAAAAGCACAAACCAGCGCTCCACCGGGAATTCCAGAGTCGATGGCTATGGAAACCGGATCGAGCACGGTTATCCTTGGTTATCGGGGATGGGAATCCAGAAGTGAATCGAATAAGATCGGCGTCACGATCTCTTGTTCAGTATAAACAAATTGAAAGGCATCCAAGTAAGTGGTTATTGAGAAATCTTTTAATTCTCCGGCGGTGGTGGTTTTGCAAAAAGAAGACCCTTTCTGGCTGTAGTTGGTGTTGAGGAAGGGGAGCTCAAAGGGTGTGAAGTGGATGGGTTGGATTGCAATGGTAGGACGACGACGTTTGCGCCTGATCTTTTGCTCTGTTGTTAAAATTATTATTATTATCATTATTCTCATGACCGGATTGTTGATAATCAAGAAGGGTGAATAATCTAGGTTAGGAAGAGGATTTGTTAAAGAGCGAAGCCTATACTCAAGAAGGGTGGCTAGGTAAGGGTTGCAAGGGTGAATAATCTCTCTAACATTTTGAATGAGATTGGTGGTGGTGTAGGGCTCTGACGGTAGTATTTTGACAAAGGATTGTTAAAGTTTGTGTGGTCAGGAGGAAACAAAGGAAGACCTGAAAATACACAAAGAGGAGGAGGAGAGGGCGGAGGGTGTGAATCCATGACGACGTAATGAGGAGCTACTGAAGATGATGACATTTGTGGAAGATGATGATGAGAGCGTGATAGTGGAGTAGTTGGTGGGTCACTGATGTTGACTGCTGGAGTTGCAGAAACAAGAGGGGATTTGTTGAAGAAGGGTTATGGAGGAAGCATAAGAAATCATATGTATACATCGGTGGTGGTGAGTGGGTGGGTGTAATATCTAAAAATGAGTTATGGAGGAAGCATGTGAGAATGAATTAGTGAGTCACGTTAATTTTTTTAAATTAATTTAAATATTTTTTATTAAATGACTAATTTGCCCCTTGATTTAAAGAAGGGGTTGAATGGTATTAACGCCGTTAACTATCGAAGGACCATGAGCGAAAGTTAATTTAAAAGTTAAGGACCACCAACGTAGATAGCTTACTTTAGGAACCATATCCAAAATTTGGGCGAACCACAGGGACCACCGGTGTAATTCACTCTATAATAAATGTTGAAATCCTTAAAATATGATTTTTTTTTTAAAATCAAATGTAATTATTTCTGAAAAAGAATTATTTAAAAAATTATAAAAAGATCTGCTTAGATATTCCCAAAATTTAAAATTTCAGGGCGTCCAAAAAAGTTTAATGTGCAGACTTTCGCCATCCTGATGGATCCATTCCATCTACCAAAGACATGTTTATCAAATATTTATTTGATAAGTATTTATTGACAAGAGTTAATTATCGTCCTTATTTAACTTATTGAATAACATTCTTAGGTATTAAAATGAATTGTTTGTAAATGTTTTTACGCGATAAACGTTCACCCGGTAAGGATCTTCTCTCTCAATTAACGGGTAAGAAATTTGATTGTTGTCATGTATTTTATCGAGTCATTAGATTCTCGGTCTTTAATAAACTAACCTGGTACGATAAGTGACCAATAACCATTTATTAAGTAAGAATTTGGTAAATGCCCCAAGCTACCAAAACGAATACTATAAAATACCAATAACTTTTTTGCTAGCTAAATAAATATTCTATTTTTAATTTCTTTCACAATTCCTGATATATTTCAAAACGCAATGATTGGTTGCGTAATTCTTTCTCCATCTTGATCTCCTCTGGTTCATCATCTTCCGCATTTTCAACTCGAGATTAATTTAGATCAAGTAATAATCTTTCTCTTTGTCCCTCTATTCAACTTCAAAATCATTTCGGCCTTCAAACGGTCGATCTTTTTTTTATGTTTTCTTTTTTCTCATACAACCGTTTTCCCGAGTCGTTCACGAAAGCCTCCATCAATGATTTCATTGATGTCTATATCAATATCTTTTATTTGATTTTTGGAATATTTATAGCACTTGACTTTTCTTTCCTTATGTTCATTAAGATTATTGTTGCTAAAAAGGAAGAAATTCAAGTAGCATCACATGAACCTACAAAGTGTGTAAACTTTCCATAATATCTCATAAAAAGGCAAATAATACCTTTTTCTAAAAATGGTTATAAATATGAGTGGAGGAGTTGTCACCATTCCCATACTTCAATACACCAAATTGCTTGAAACATGGGGAACTCAAGCAATCCTCACAGATCAACCAGTTTGCCTTGTAGGCTAAGCACCCAATCTTCTTCTCATATTGAACTCAACCTCACAAAGCTTAAAACACTTGTACCTTTCTACTCATCTGAAAGCATTCAAACTGGTCTTGTGTGCTTAGTTGACTTGTATCTTTCTATTGATGGGCTTATTGGTTCATCTCAGATCCAACAGGTGAATCTTGAATATAGAAACAAAGCCCTAGTTGAAGATGCACTTATTGGGTCTACTGGTTTGCTTGATTATTACAGCAAACTCATGGAGTTTCTTACTCCAATGAAGGAAAACGTCCGAACCCTTCAATCTGCATTTCGAAGAAAAGGGAGCAGCGAAGCTGACCATCTTTTGGATTACGTTTTGTATCGGAACAAAGCTAAGAAGAGCATCGCCAAGAGCCTTGGATCATTGGAGCAAATGGAGAAGGATTCTAAATTGTTTCTTGAATATGGAGAAGATCATCATTTGTCAATGGTGGTTGGAGTTCTAAGAGAGATTGTGACTGCCACCATCTCCCTATTCCGAGCTCTTTTGCTTTGTTTGTTTGGTAAAACGAAACCCGCGGCTAATTATAGGTTCTCGTTGATCGCGAAACTGATGTCGACTGCTAGGCCAGACGATTGTGAGGGAAATCAAGAGATTGTTAATGATAATTATCAGATAGATGTCGCAATTCATTCTCTACGGATAGATTTTAAGAACAATGAGAGTAAGGCTGTTGAAGTACAGACTGTAATGGAGAGATTACTGAATCTTGATCTTCAGATCGAAAGATATGAGGTCGGGTTGGATTCTCTTTTTAGGAGACTAATTCAAACCCGAGTCTCCCTTCTTAACATTCTAGCGAACTAGAAATGCATAATATAGTTAGAATTTCGTCTTTAGAATTTATATATAACTTCATTATTTACGATAATAAAATCTGTTCAAGATTCACGCATCCAATGTAGGTGTGAGCAAAGGTGGTTACCCGAACAAAATTCTCGGAACTGAACCAACGATTCCTAGAATGAAGGAACCGGTTGCACTCGTTCTTTGTATTTGAGAATCGGTACCGGAACCACCGGTTCCGGTAACGGGTACCGGCCCGCATTCTAATTTGTTTTCATTTTATCTTTGATACTATAAAAAAGTAAATATTAATCTATTACAAAGTCACAACTTAAAGATATAAACACTACAATCACGAAACCTAATCCGATAAAAATAAAAACTAATAAATACTACAATGTTTTCAAAACAAATAAATATTACAAATGGTATTCCAAAACAAATAAATACTACAATATAACGGTGCTTCCAAAACAAATAAATACTATAAACATTGTTTCCAAAATATTTTACATTATTAGAATAAGTGGATGCTAACAAATGTCTCACCTAGATCATTTACGACCAATTTCTAAAATGAAAGTAACAAAAAAACATAAACTAGAATGTTAAATATGATTAGAAAAATAGCAACAAAAAAAAGTTAATAAATTACCTTCCTCATATTTCTGCACATCGTCTCCATGACTTTCCCTTTTTCGGGCTGCTCCTCAAGGCTGCGAGTTCCGATCTTCGCTTGGGCCGGCTCCGAGGCTGTACCCTGGCTTTTCATTGGTTTCTCCCAGGGGCCTTTATCGTATCGCGTGCATCTTCCAGCAATCAGGGGAGGCCCCAAGTACATAGATCATCTTTATCTCAACCCACTAAGGTTGAACAGTATCTTATCTCAACCCTCTGTTGAGACAATAATTTTTTCCTTTGAGTTGAGATAAGATTTGAGTTGAGACAAGACGTGTGAAGTTAATTGTTACTAATAAAATCTAAGGGATACTTAACGATCATCAACAAGTAATCAAATATGACTACGTCAGAGTCTACTTCAAATGAGGTACATCCCGATCTCTATAATCAATTCTTTATTCAACAAGCGTATTTAACAAAGAGGTTAGAAGAACTAACAACTGACCAGAACACAACAGATGAAATTATTTCCACTCTAAGGGAAAGACTAATAGAACAAGACAGTCAAATTAAAGAATTAGAAAAGAAAAAGACTGAGTTCGATATTGGTCATGCGTATTTTCAAGATAAAACAACTGAACTATCAGATAAATTAATGAGTTCGGAAACCAAGAATTGTGAGTTTGAAAATCTTTTACATGCTTATAAAGATAGGAATGATGAGCTGTGTGAAAATGTCAAAGATCTGGAAAATAAACTGTACAAAGCAGGTCAAACTGAACAAACAATTCACATGCATAAGCCAAGTAAGTTCAGATATTTCCATTCAAAGTGGGGAATCGGGTATGACAATCCACAATACCTGGGGAATGCCTTAATAAAATCTCCCACTCTTTATAAATTTGAATGGATTGAACTTGCAATACATTCTAACTATCAGATTAAATGGCTTAAAATGGATGGTGAAGACTATGAGGCTAAGGAAGAAATAAAAAGAAAAAACACTGTTAAAATGCAACTTCCTTTTTGGTATGGTCCAAATAATGCAAAGGCATTAAATAATGAAACAACCTTACCAAATGATTATTTTGAGAGTTATATTGTTAAAGAACCGGAGGAAACGGAAAATACTCAAAAGGATAATACTGAAAACCAATTTTTGAAGGTAAAAGGTATTTTCCACCAATGGTTCTTGAACAAAAACTCATGGACCTCGAAAGCAAGATCAAAAGCACGATTGAAGAAGTCAGAAATGACGAGAAGCTTGCTTTTGAGATCGAAAAGGAAGTTATGGTCACAGTGTTTTCGGAAAGCTTAAAAGAAATGACAACAAAACTTGTGGAAATATCTGAAGAAAAAGTTTCAAAAGAAAAGCATTCTTCAGATTCAGATGTTTCCTCATGCAAAGCTTTCATGGGAAATATTGTGTTCAGGAGTTTGACAGTTGATGACCAAGATGATTTTGAATCTTGGGATTTGGATAGTCAATTTTTCAAAGATCCTCCTGAAATGCAATTTTATACAGAAGAAGATAAAGCTATTGAAAAAGAAATAAATGAATTTCTTTATCCGAAGTCTTATGGTATTTTTCACACTTCATTGGACAGTCAGCCTGATTGTGATAGTAAGAATGTTGGTAAGGACAAAGGTAAAGTTGTATGTGAAGTGCCTGTTTAATTTGACTTTAGCGTCAAACTTCCAGATCACACTGACTTTCTAATAAAAGAAGAGGAACTTGAAAAGATTATCTTGAAAGGGGAATCTTCAACATCAGCTGAGAAAATTTCTGTTAATGATTATTATTCTAAATCTAAATCAAAACAATCATTACAGAAATAGAAAACAAAAACAAAAAGAAAGAAGCATGTTAATTCTTTTCAAGCTCAGAATTCAAAAGCTTACGACTCCTATTTGTCTGTTTTTTCATATCGTAATTTGAGAAACAACACGCGCCTTGAGTGGAGAATAAAGGAGTCCAAACAGGATGTGGCCTAGATCAAATCATCCCACGTTACTTTAAATGTTTTAAATTCCAAGAAAGACACTTTTGTTTCAAATGTTATTAATTATGATGTTGGCAATAGACGAAAACTTGTGTTCCTTACAAGGTTTATTCAATGCGACAACTGATTAATTTGGAACGCGATCAAATTTGTTGTGTTTCTTGTGGTGTGGATGATTTTATCTGCAAATCTGACTATAACCGTTGGTTTTACTCAAATGATTATTCTCACACCGGTTATAGAAACAATAATGTCAAATCCAAACCTACTAATCAGAAAGGACCCAATTGGCAATGGGTACCAAAATCTACTTAATCTCTTTTGCAGGTTTATCATGTGCAGTGCTGAATGCCTAATTACTACCAAACACATGACTGGAAAACAGAAGAGAAGTGTGCAATTTGAAGAAGAGTACATGTGCTGAAACCATATGCATAATTTCAGGGAGATTTTTTTTTAACTTTTTGGTTTATATTTGTGCTTATTGATATACCTTTCTGTATGATTCTTTGTAGGGGGAGCATACACATTAATGGTTTCTAAACAGATCAGTTTAGAACCCGAATTTCAATGAGATAATGGTTTCTGAATAATTCAGTTCAGAACCCGCACTTCAAAGAGATTATGGTTTCTAAACACATCAGTTTAGAACCCATACTTCAAAGAGATCGTGGCTTCTAAACACCTCAGTTTAGAACCCGTACTTCAATGCAACATTGACTTCTGATTATTTCAGATCAGGACTCTCTCTTAATTTAAAAAAAAATAATAAAAAAATATAAAATAAAAAAAAATAAAAAAAATAAAAAATATATTTGACTGTTTCATTTACTGATCTTGTTTTGTTAAGATCTTTGCAGATTTTGAGGGGGAGCTTATCCGATTTTTAAATCAGTCGATCATAATTTGAGGGGGAGCTTAAATGATAGCACTGTAAGTATCTTCTGAACTCAATCTGAGATTGTTTGAAAGAAGAACGCCTTTCAAGCATGAAAAACCTGTTCTTAAATGTTCAAACCACTTCTCTAATTCAAACAGATTTTATAATTTTAGAAGTGTGTTTTTAAATGTTTTTCATGTATATCTTGGGTTGTGACATCATTATTTCTGACCGTGTGTTTCCAAAGATTAATACTTGCGTATTATCTTGTCTATATACTTTCAAGTATTCATACACACAGGTTCAGCTTTTTATTGACTTTGTTATTACCATATCTCAAAACGAAACATTTTTCGATGGTAATACTCCCGTTTTTAATTCAAAGTTTGTTGAGCATCATATTCATTTCAGCGTAAGAGCATAACCGCTTCATTCAAAGTTTGTTTATATTTGTTCATATAAACCACATTCAATTCTTTGATACCCTAACCGTACATGATTATCTTTCATGTTTGATCTGATTGATACATTGTCAGATTCTCAAACAAGTCTTTCGAATTCATTTCATTTCATTCTATATCCTTGTTTTGAGAAATCTTCAACGTTCAAATGCTCAAATATTTCATGAATATTTTTTAGGAGCATACATTCTGATGACAATGTTATTCAAATGCTAAAGATTCTTATTTGTTCAAGCTAACTGTTGAGCAACATATCTTTTAGGACAATATTTCATGGGAATCAGTGTGAGAGCTTAAAAGAACTTCTATGGATCCACGTTAACCAGTATTTCCTACCCAAGAAGTTATCCTTGAGTGATTGATGGGTGAGGGGTCGAAATCAAAGAGTGGGGGAGATAACTCATCCGGTTGAGTAATCTCATTGTGTTGAGGTAAAATGAAAAAAAGAGTTTGGTTAGAAGTGAGCGAATGAAAAAAAAGGGTGTGTGAATAGAGTTAAAAGAATAAGAGAACTCTGCACCAGCCAATTTCTGAGCCGGGCAGCCACATTACTGATTGGTTCACATTCCTTGGTGAGCATCATTGAAACATGCAATTAGCCCATGCCAACTCTTGCATTAACCCCACCAGCTACTCATTTCTTTCTCAACAAAGAAATGTTTCAATTTTCTTGGGGATGCATCATATTATCTATCTAATCTTCACTCGGAAGGTTTGGATATTGAATAAGAAGGAAGTATGCCCCACCTTCGCACTTCAATCATGCACATTGAGTCTGTGGAAAACTTGTTGCTGTCTCAACAGTTTACACAATTTGAGCCTAACTATTAATCAAGCATAAGTTGCTTCAATCATTTCTACACTTGCACGTACACACAAGGAATATGTTTTCTTGTCATAACGTTCATAGAATTTCCTTTGTGTCTTTCGATGATTGAATGGAAGCCCTGGAGGAGTGAACATCAAAAAAGCTCATTTCCAAAGTACATTTGTTGTACTAAGTGGCTTTGTGCAACTTACAGGCATTTCAACTGATTCATCCGTTGTTTCAGGGTTACCACTTGTATATTATCTGAATTTGAAAAGATTCGGATAAACATTTTTGGAATTGACGGATACATCAGATCAAGAGGAGGAGATTGTTTCAGGTATTCAAAGACTGCTGAAATTGAACAAGAGTTTTGATGATCATGATGCTCACAATCATCAAAAAGGGGGAGAAATATCAAACAGAAGAAAAGAGGGAGATAATTCAAATATTTCAATCTCTGAGAGTCAAAGTTGATATTTGTCAAAGTCGAAGAAGTTCAAGATCAAGTGTTTCCGAGAGATAAGTACAAGACAGTTTGTTAAAGATGATCAAACGAGTGAAGATACAAAGACAATTCGTGCTTAAAGAATATTCAAGAATGTCTTAAAGCTCAAAGCCCATTAAACCTCAAATCCTGTTCATAATTCAAAGACTGAAGAAATTTGCCAAAAGATCAAAGCTGCAAAGATCAGTGATTCGAAGATATAAAGATTTTGTTTTGAAGACCTTGATCAACACTACACAGATTTGAAGTTCGTGTTTCAAGACTTGTTGACTATTTGACTTTAAAGAGCCTAAATGAAGATTAAAACCGCCAATGTGGATTCTTGAAGATAAAGCCTATCTGAAGATTAAAGAGCTGAAGACTATCGTTATAATTTTTAAATCTTGAATCCATAGGGGGAGATTGTTAGTACACAATGTATCCAAGATTTAGGACTAATTGTAATTAGTCAAAGTCAACAAAATAGCTAGTTAGGGTCAAAGGTATATAAACCCAATTGTTAGGGTTTTGTGAAGAGAGGTCATTGTGCATAGCTATCAAGAGTGTGTGTGTGTTTTAGAGAGTGGCCTCCAAGAGAGAAATTGTACCCAATTCATTATCTTCTACATTTCTCCTCTAATCTAGTTCATATTTGATTTAATCTTGTTACCTGATTACTCTCAACGGGGCGGTCCTGGGAATGGAAGTCCATTCCCTCGTGTTCTGGAACTCCTTTTCTTCGGTTTCACAAAGAAGGTTCTTGTGAAACCGTAGCGTAGGCGAAACCTGGCATCCCTTCTCTGGTCCTTCGAAGGAAAACGGAATTCTTGGATTCTCTGACTCGCCCCCGGTTACGTGTCCTTTGGACCCTTCGCCCACCCGCCACCGGTGGAAGCAAGCACCTTGAAGGGAATTTCCATCGTGAAAGATTCAATCCAGTCATAGGTTCCTACGACTACCTTGTTACGACTTCACCCCAGTCAAAGACCCCACCGTGGTATGCGCCAATATCCAAATATTGTTACATGTCAATAATACTATTGATGCCTCAACCAATCTTGACCACATGCCAAAGCTGCCATATTCTTTGACTCTTTGTCACTTTATGTAGCCAAAAACCTAAAAGATAGTTTATTAAATTTTTATAAAAAAATAAAATATTTTTCAATTAAAAAATAACGGGTACCTGTAAGTTCCAGTTTTGGGTATTCAGCGGGTAGCCAGCGGATAACGGTTCCAAAAAATTGTGAACCGGAACAGTTCCAAATCGTTTCCGTATTTTAGGAACCGAAACCAATCACATCGGTTCCGGTTTTGGAACTTGCAGTTTCGGAGCGTTTTCGGTTCCAAAGACGGGTACCCGCTTCTGATTCATGTACCCCTAATTCTATCTGTATTTTGAGATGAAAACCAAATAAAATCAAATGAGTCCAATATATCTCACCTGAAAGTTAGAGTATAAAATAAATAAAATGCACGTCATACAGTATAAAAAAATAAAATGTACGTAAACATGAGCCGTAACAATCGGGTACTTCGAAATTACTATATTTTGCGAAGCACTACTGGAATTTTAAAAACGGAAAACAAAACTAGAACAACATAAACGATCCAACTGACACAAACCGGTAAAAATTAATGGGTTTTCGTCGATCGCAAAAACCGAAACGACGGATTGGGCATGTTGGGAGGAAAACGAAGAGATTAATTATTTAACGACAATAATGTATATGTCACACATTGTTCTTTACGGGAAAATAAAATAAAAAATGACGAGAGTAAGATAAGTTGACAGAGAGATTGATCAATCGTAATTGCTAGATCGATGGTTGCATATAGGGGTGAGCAAAACCCGATCGACCCGAAAAACCCGACCGACCCGAAACCCGATGTACCCGAACTTGAGCCACCCGATTAACCGAAACCCGAACTTGCCCGAAACCCGATCAAGGTATTACGGTTCGGTTCGGTTTGGGTTTTCCCAAACCCGAACCCGACCGAAACCCGAACTTTTTAATTTTTTTTTCAATAAATCGTAAATATATTATATATATTTATAATTTATAATTTATAATTTCTGTTTCTATTTTTCTGTTTATAATTTATAATTTCTGTTTCTATTTTTTAAAAATGTTTGAAGCTGTGTGTGTGTGTGTGTGTGTGTTTAATTGAGTATGTGTGCTGTGTATGTGTTGTGTGTGTTTGAAACTGAGTATGTGTGTTGTGTGCTGTGTGTGTGTGTTTAAGCTGTGTGTGTGTGTGTGTGTTTAATTGTGATGTACGTCAGTACGTGTGTGTGTGAGGTGTGTGTGTCTGTGTTTGATTTTGTTTAACAGCTCTCGCATGCAAACATAGAAGCATCAGGCAACAAACTGGGCTGCTAAAAAACACCAAAAAACTGGGCTTGGGATCGGTCCAACCCGAAACCCGACCGAGCAACCCGAACCCGAACTTGGCCCGAAACCCGAAACCCGAGCTACACTTTGGACGGGTTTCAGAGCCTCCTCCTTCCACCTGAAACCCGATCGGGTTAGGGTTTTTTGGGCCCGACCCGACCGATGCACACCTTGCATAGACTAATTCAAGGCCGAGTATATATCCCTTCTAATAGAACAGAGTATTTGATACGCGATAAGATAGAACTAAAATTTATTGTCTCACAGTCGGTATAACTTCAGATGATGGCATGATATTAAGTAGTTGGATAAAAAATTTAGGCCATCAAAATAGATGAAACAAAAATCATGAATATTAAAATAATATTGATAAAATACTAAGCTACTCGTGGTAAAACAAAAACCTTAAAACGTTATATCATTCTTGATTTAATTCACGCACTAAAGGGGTGTTTGGGATTGCTTATTTTTTTGACTTATTTGCTTATTGCTTTTCCTCACCGCAAATAAGGTATTTTTAGTGTTTGGATTGAAAAAAAGAAAAGTGCTTATGACTTTTCTCCACCACAAATAAGTTGTTTTTGATAAGTTAATCCATTCTAACTTATTTGAAACTGCTTATAACTTATTTGTTCAAATTACATTTTTACCCCCAACCAGGGGCAGATGGCCCTTATGGCTATTACAGGCCAAGGCCTGTGGGCTTTTTGAAAATTTAACTAGGAGTCTTGGTTTATCTAGGTTGTAATTAAAAAAAATTAGTTGGGCCTCTCCACTATAGAGTCCAGCCGACAGCCCATCATGTAACCTCAATTGAAACCTGCTTCCAGCTTCCTCAATCTCTCTCACCCTTTGTCCGTCTCACCTCAGTCCCCACGTTACTCTCTCTGTCTCTCACGTCGTCTCTGACTCTCTGTTGATCTGTGACTGTGAGACTGTGAAACGAAGAAGAAGACAATAGTTTTACCCCTCAGCAGTCAGTCTCAGCCCTCACAACTCATGAGTCAGTCACGATTTCGGTACTTTTACTAAAGTTTTACCCTAATTTTCTTCTTTATTTTCTGAATTAATGTTATGAAATTGACCAATTTTCTAATTGAGTGAATATGTGTTGATTATTTGTTGAATTGTTGTGATTTGTGAATTGTTGTGATTTGTGAATTAGTGAACTGTGTACTGTACCCTTTTCTGTTTAGATAAAAAAGATAAGATTTTGTTGGGTGATTCAAGAATATGTGAATTAGTGAATATGCTGATTATTTGTTGTGATTTGTGATTAGTGAATATGTGATTATTTGGAAAACTTTAGCTGAAGAACACGAGAAAGTTATGAAGAACAGAAATTATAATCTGGAATAGAAAACTTTGGCTTTCTTGTGGGAAATTTTGCTGTATTAATGTATTATACAGCCTGTATACCTTATGTTTTGAACTTTTGAGGTCTTATTCATTATGAGTTTTGAACCAAAATTTACTCTAGAAATCAACCAAAAATCTAAAAAATCTCTTGAAATCAATAGAAAAAACCCAAAAATTCTCTCGAATCAACACAAAGAAACCAAAAAAACCCATCGAATCAACACAAAAACTTAAAAAGCCCCTCAAAATCAACCAAAAAACTTAAAAAGTTCCCCGAAGGGGGAATTTGGCTAAAAACATGTAATAACCAGGTCCTCTTTTAAAAGAATTGTAAGATGGGTGGATGAAATGTGAATTTTAAAGTTTCAGGAGCCATATTGTAATTTGGATGGAAGGTATAAAAACCTCAATGTTTGCACAAAACCCTAGACATATTTCATTTTGAGAACGACTGCTGGTGTGGGTGTGAGTTGAAGAAGAAATCATCTAGCAATTTTGGGATTTCGGAAGAAGGCAAGAGGGAGATTTCATCTGGATAACTCAAGCATCAGCTTGGAAAGGTAAATTCCCTAATCTTATGATTTTGTTGTGTCAAGAAGGTTTATGTTTTAAGAGTTTTAGAGTAATCAGGAACTAACCAATGTCCAAGGGTTGTAAAGTTATGATTATATTGTTCAGTAGTGTATTAGAGTTTCTTACACTAATTTTATGCACATATCGATCCTCACACATCGATTTAGTCGGTAGATAAGTCATGCTATTTACCGAAAAAGATTTTCGGAACTGGTAGAATCGGGATCCGGAAGGCACCGGAATCCGGAATGGGACCGGATCCGGAGTGACATAGGAACCGGAAGGTAAGTTCCGGTGTTGGAGCCCGAGATCCGGTATTATGCGACGCCGAGATCTGGTGTGATGCGATCCGGTACCTGCGATCCGGAATGGACCCGGTGTTGGTCCAGATCAGGAATGGGTCCGGTTTGGGTGTGTACCCCGGAATCATTAATCGGGATCCGGAATGAGAGATCCGCGACATTTGATCCGGAATAGTATAATCCGGAATGTTCCGGAAGAGTAGTTGGGATAGTTCAGTTGTCAAGGAGTGTAGATAAACATTCGAGAGGTTCAATAACTTATCGAACTTGCAATTTGTTAGGACACAAAATGTCCTAATTATAAGATAGTTTTGTAAAGGGGTATTAATTGTTATATGGGCTTGGGTTATTATGTTATGGGCTTGGGCTTAATAGTGTAACAAGGGGGTATATATAGATTATGTGTGTGTAATTAGGGTAAAGAGAGTTATTCACAATGTAGGCTATGGTGAGTGTGTGTAATCTAGAGAGAGATCCATTCTCTATCTAGGATAGTCTCATAATATGAATAATACACCACTTGATTTATATTATCTCTTCTTGTTACTATCTTCTACACTTTATGAATCATTGCTTGTTCTAAATGGGACTAACCCAATTCCTGTTACATAGGTTTTGGCAAGGATTTGAAGTAAACGCGAGTACATCGAGTAAGGACACCAGGTAAGTTTTTCTAACTAAATACGTGATTTTAAACGTGTTTTCCTAAAGTTAGTAGATGAACAGAAATGCTATGTTTTATTACATGAAATGTTTGTATGAAAGATTATTTGAGATGTATGCATACATTGTGGTTAGACGTAAATTGGCAAAGTCGGGGGGTGTGGCCCGCCAGTGCTCATGCCGGGAGGAGTGACCCGTTTATGCCATGGGAGGAGTGACCCAACAAGGCAGCGTGAGACTGACTCGTTGTCACTTCCGAGTGACTTCAGGGTGCCATTTACGAGTGTGAGATTACGTGAAAGTTTTATGCAAATTTGTTTTGAAAGTTATGAACTGATTAAATATGTTTTGAGAACTATTGTTTTGAGGGAGCTCACTAGACCTTATGGTCTAACCCTCGCATTTTCCAAACTAAACCTTTTCAGGTAAGCACTTAAGTAGAAGGCTCTAGTAAGGGCAAAGAGTAAGCGCGAGCGTGAGCTTGGGACTAGATGGATGCAGTTATATCCAGTATGTCGGATTTAGCCTTTAGAAATCTCAGCTGTGTAATAGGTTGTTTCCGCCAACCTTCTGTTGTAAAAATTGCATGAAGATGATATTATGAGGCCATTTCGGCGAATTATTTAATTATTGTTGTTTATGCTTTATTCGTTGAGTGGGGTTGTTACAAAACACATCGTGAACAATTTCTTAAGCTTTTCGTTTGTGCACCGCTCGAAATCAACAAATTGGTCTTACAAGGTCCGGCCCCTGCGGTTTTAAAGCTTGTGTTCCGCCTCTGCCCCAATTCCTTTTTATCATGACATAAGTTGATAAGCACTTTTAAAAATAAGCATAATTTGTTTTAAATAAGCAATCCCAAACACCCCCTAACTGATCACTTGCTCACTTTTCTGCAGACCAAACCCACACTTCAAGTTCTAGCCAACTAAAGTATGTAATTATATCATATGTGTTGTTTCATTACGTACTTTAAGTGTTTTTTTTATATATTTGTGTATTTTATATGTTAAAAACTTAAAATTAACATATGGTCAGCAAAAATGCCATTACAAGAATTCCAATCTTTATTGCAGACAGTCACATGGTCGTACCGACATTTAAGATCTCATTAACTACGGGGCCATGCATCCCAACGGCCACGTTTATGTCGCTATCGATTATATAGTTTCTGTGAAATGAAAAATGAAATGTCCAAAATACAACCCCCTATTTTTAATGCATGGTTAAGTTTATGATTTCTTTTAATAAATAAATATTGAAATTTCTCATTTTAAATAATTAAGTTGTTGAACACTTCTTTGTATAGATAAATTATTGGGAATTTAATTAAAATACCCAAAGTTTGACTTTAACTTACCAAAATACCCATTTTCTCGTTCAAATTGCCGAAATACCCATTTTTTCCGCCGTGGGACCCGCGATCGCAGGACCCACAACCACGTGGCACCGGGTTTGGCCATTTCTCCCGCTATTCCCCCTCAAGTTTGCCCGCGGCTACGCTTTTTACCCCTCAACTTTGCCCGTGGGACCACTTTTGGCCATTGTCCCGCGATTGTGTCCAGCGGTAGTCCCGTGATTTTTCGATATTTGCAGTTTTGGCCCCTCTAGTTTGGATCAAATTAAAAAAGCATAAATGGTCCCTATAGTTTTTTCAGTTTATCATTTTATGTAGTTGAGGATTTTAATGTATTGTTTCCTTGCCATTTTAATGTATTTAATATAGAAATTAATTAAAGAAAATGTTTGTATATTAATATTACGTTCCATATTTGTTTTAGTTGTCGGGTACGACGCCGATCTCCGCTCCGTTCGGACAGGGGGCACCGACGCCGTTTGCCACCACATCCCATCCGTCATTCCCGGAGAGTGTAAGTCACACTGAATAACCAATGTAGTTATATATTCATTCCTAAATTTTTAACTCTTATAATGATCAATGTCACGCAGGTCGGGATGTCGGGGCCAGGGGGTTACACAACCCAAATGCCGTCGTTTGCCACCACATCCTATGCGACATTCTCAGAGAGTGTAAGTCACACTGAATAACCAATGTAGTTATATATTTGTTCCTAGGTTTGTAACTGTTAAAATGAATTATATCATGCAGACTGGATGATGGAGGCAGGGGGTTATACACACCCAACGTCGACGTTCGGCACCTCATCATTCATGGACCTCCTTGGAATACCGCAGACAGACTTTTACAGGGTCGTCGTACGTCACACCGCCACCACATACTATGACTGCAAGTTATTTTGGTAGTTTTGGTTTAATTGTGAACATGATGAAATTGTACTTAAAACATCTAATAAGTTAATTTTCAGTCGATGGGGTCGGGAGAGGACTTACGGTGCTTGGAAATTGTCGAGGATCACTTCTCGGAGCCGGAAATTGACCCGATGGATGTGGTAGAACCTGATAGGCCGAAACGGAATAGGAAAGATTCATCATGGTTCGGTACCCCAATATTTGGCCGACAAGGATCTACCACACCGCGCCCTCCTGAAAAGAGAGCCAGGCCAAAGGTGACAGGAAAGGGAGCGGGAAAGAAGGCGGGAAAGAAAGCGGGAAAGAAAGCGGGAAAGGGAAAGATGGCTTCACCGGAGCGTCTTCCGGCCTCGGATATATTGAACCTGTGCCAGACTGGTGACCTCCCCCGCCTGATATTCATCCCTTACTTGAGCCTGGACATCACCCCCGGCTTTTTCAAAATATTGCTGGCAGTTGACCCTTTGGACTCTGATTTAGAGGATGTGGTTAGTATGAAGTTTAACTATAGTCATATAATCAAATATATTTATATTACATGTCTAACCATCTATTTTTTATGTATAGCATATAGATTGTTGGGTCGCCATGCTCCAAAGTTCCCGTGGACCAGACACGAGGTGGACCATCATGCACAATACTTTCTTTCATTACATGGTCCTTCCGCAACAAGGTCCCGCCTCTGTGGCTAACTCATGCAATGGTCAGGAATGGGTTTCTTGGCGGTACCTCGATATTGTATGTAAATCGTTTTATCTTGGTCAGGTGTACATCCCTATCTGCATTCATCCTAAACATTGGGTACCTCGGGGTGTTTGATCTTGGTCGTATGTTGCTGACGCTATATGACAGTGACCCTGCCCGTGTCTATACAGACGCTTTGAATGACCGTGTTGCCGAATTTAAAGATCAGCTGCCGGAGTTCTTTAGTATAATCAGGGATAGGGCCCGTCTCGAAAAGTCAACGCTTTTCCGTCATAAGCTCGCCAAGCATGTACCACACCAACAAGGGATCAATGCGGATTGCGGTGTCTGGTTATGCCGTAATGTCAGCGTCTTGATTTCAGACGATGTGGTAGATTTACACGCTTCCCGCACCGAAGAAGTGGCCATGGAGTTTCGCAAACATATGGCGGAGAGCATTTATGTTCATTGTGTCCCACGGCAAAATGATTAGGTTGTTTATGTAGCATTAAATGATTGTTATTTAAACTTTGTTAACTTATTTTGTTATAGTATTTAACTTGAAGTTATAATTTTGTTTATTATTTTGTTAAAGTATTTAACTTGAAGCCTAAAAAGCCTATTATTTGAGTATCGATATCTCATTCATACATACTCCGTTTTGGACGCATTATATATCGTTTTGAAGCTCTCATATAGGAGAACATAAAACCACTAAGAGTTAGTTATATATAACACACACACACACACATATATATATATATATATATATATATTTAAATGTGTCCAAAGTTTAGTAAAAACCATACTTTTACTAAAATTTTCCAACACCTAGTAAGTAGGTTTATGAAACTTGCGGTAATCCTAATACAGAGATTATTGGATGAACAAGCATTTATTTCTTGATTCACATGTTTATTACTTTTGCAGACGAATCTTGCAGTTACTTTTTCAGTCGAATCTTACAGGCTTTTTTGCAGACGAATCTTGCAGTTACTTTTTCAGTCGAATCTTACAGGCTCTTTTGCAGACGAATATTGCAGTTACTTTTGATGAAGAACATACATTTCCACGGCTATAAGTAGATGACATGATGAAGTAGTAATTCACAACTTGCTATCTATCTTTTATACGTTCTTTTACACCGTTTACAAACATTCTCTCGCTTTTCTTAACACTATGGCTGGAAGTTCAAGATCAAGGTGAACAGGTCGGCGAATGGGGCTGGAACTTCACGTTCGGCAGCCTACCAACCACTGAACGATGGAGCTCGCCGGAGTACCTGGAAGGTACCAGAAACAGACGAGGAGTGGAGAAACTACGGGCGAACTGCGGCCGATTATCCATTCACGACTGAGGAGGAAGCAGACTGGGAGACGACATGGGAGAATTACCACTTCGATAATGGCAGGAGAAGCCCACCAATGTATCATTGTACCCAGTCGACGGGTCTTCCGGAAAGTCAACGAATTACTCCCTTAGTGCAAAAATCCATTGATAAGGCGAACGCCGATATCGAAAAGGTAAGAGGGATGTGGAACCATAACAGGGGGATTCAGCAGGGGAAAATGGAGAATCTAGCGGAGAAGAAACAAAAACTGGCCATGATTAGGGCTCACGTTCGGGAGGTGCAACAACATATTAAGGAGGTAGAAGAGGAACTACAAGAAATGGAAGACGACTACACAGGAATGGAGGACGTCATCAAGGAAAATGTTAATTTCATCACCGGAATTCAGGACGCATTCCAGTCATAGATTTCTTTGTTTACCTGCACTGTATCCCTTTCGGTTGGGAAGATGATTTGCAATAACTGATCTTTTAATTAATTTCCTTGTCAAATAACTTAAAATGGGGAAAACATTTTCTTTAATTAATTTCTATATTAAATACATTAAAATGGAAAGGAAACAATACATTAAAAACCTCAACTACATAAAATGATAACCTAAAAAAACTATAGGGACCATTTATGCTTTTTTTAATTTGCCCCAAACTAGAGGGGCCAAAACTGCAAATATCGAAAAATCGCGGGACTAACGCGGGACACAATTGCGGGACAGGGGCCAAAAGTGGTCCCGCGGGCAAAGTTGAGGGGTAAAAAGCGTAGCCGCGGGCAAACTTGAGGTGGAATAGCGGGAGAAATGGCCAAACCCGGTGCCACGTCGTGCTGGGTCCCGCGATCGCGGGTCCCACCGCGGAAAAAATGGGTATTTCAGCAATTTGAACGAGAAAATGGGTATTTTGGCAAGTCAAAGTCAAACTTTGAGTATTTTAATTAAATTCCCTAAATTATTGTACTTTAAAAAATAGTTACCTACATTATTTTAACTTAAAAAGTTATTTATAATCGGTTAGGAAGGTCTCAAAGTAAAAAAAAAACATAAATCACTTTTACCATACTCAATCAAACATATGTCATGCAAACCCTTTACACCTAATTATCGGGTGCTCAAAAAACCGGTCAACCCGGCCAACACAACCCAAAAAAAACACAAAAAAATGCAACTTGTAGTAACCCGACACAAAGTTGATATAAAATCAGGTCAAAACACATCATTGGGTTGGAATTGGGTTAGGGTCATTTGAACTCAACCGAACCCAATGCTTTTTTCTTATTTATTATGGATTCAATATGATTGTTAACTCATTGATTAATATATGTACATTAGAAATTATACCAACCTATAATTATCTTTATTCAAAATTATAATATAATTTTAACTGTAAGTTTACATTTTTTTATGCATTAACTATCAACTTTCTTTTTTGAGTTTGTTAGCTATTTTTGTATATTCTCATTTTGATTTTACTTCGTTTAAACACAAACACTTTCTTACACTACTAAAATTCAGACTTTACCGAAGGGCGTTTTTGGCGGATTTTCTGGCAGAAATATTACTGTCGGCTTCCCACGGATCACCCCAAAAGTCAACACCCGCATAATTCTGCCAAAAATCCGCTACAAATACGTCACTGATAAAGACAAAATATATCTTCGGTAATATCAAAAACAAAATTTGATTTTGTAAGAACTCTGTGGCAGATTTTTTGCGGGTTCTCATTAAAAATTACCATTTGTGTATTTTGTCCATGTTTCCTCTCCGTGTGTGATCCCAGAACAAGTAATCAATCCATGTTTATCAATCAGATGGCCACCAATATATTCAATATGAAGATCAATCACACAAAGTACAAAGAAGAAATGTAGAGAGAATAGTAGTGTGTGTACTTGTGTGTGTGGTAATTGGATGACCTTAATGAAATCTAGGCTTAGCAAACAATATATAGTATGTAACTTTCTAATTACATAATTAGTCCCTCTACATAGTACAACTTAGAATATTAGGCACTAACATTCTCCCCCTTTGTATAATGTAGAGGCAAAGAGTTTAAGCGTCCATCGGAAACACATGTCTCTTTCGAATTCCGAATGTGAGCTCGAACCTCTTTAGTGCAATACGGTACTCCTTCCGGTATGTAATGGCATCCAAGGCTTGCTTGATCAGCTCTTTCTCCTTGTCTTTCAGCTTCACCTCCCCGTTTGCATCCAGACGCAGTCTACTTTCAAGGTGGACCTGAATAATCTTGAAAGTTCCGTCACTGAATTTGTTGGCTTCAATAACTCTCATGAATCTCTTCTTTGAGTCTGAATCGAAGTAGACAACTCCAAGCTCTGGTTTATTCAGAACAGTGTAAGCAGGAATACCTTGAATGTCTGACAGACGCCGTCTCGGTGCTCTAATGTTTACTCGGGCTTGGTGTGACTCCAAGGCCATTTGGAAATCCTTAAGATAAGAAAATTTAAGGATGTTCCTCATGAACCTCTTCACACTTTGATATGCAGAAGACCATTCAATCTTCTTTTCAGGAGCTCGAGACAGGATTTCATACAAATTGCATAAGTCTTCAAGCTTTAGACTCTTGAAATCTGCCTCAGAAAAGACGTGTACGGAGCCATCAGATCTTTGTACAGTAAATTGTGGGAACCAGACTTTGAAAAGCTTGCGGGAATCTATCTTCAGCACCTTCATTATAGCTTTGTCTGATCTCACCATATTTGTATCCAAACATTCATTGCCCATGACATGTAGAAATTCGATTCTGCGTATTGATGGCCAGTCCTCAACCCCGTATACCTTTGCTATGTCGATCCTCTGGACGTCTTTTACAAACAAATCTTTCCTTATGCTCTCTTGATAAGGAATCTAAATCCTAACTCGTTCACCTGTAGCCACATACCTTGGCTCATCATCAATTATCTCTTGAAAGAGTCTCAGTTCTGCTTCGAGTTTCGGATCCCTGATTCTGCCATCGGTTTGCACTTGAACTACTGGAGCATTTTCTTGTACCACTAGAGCCGGAGGAGCGGAAGTACTTGCACTCTGATCAATCGGCATTTGTGGTTGAGTAGTATCATCTGGAGTTTCATTGTCGGAATCCGAAGCAGCCATAATAACCCCGGTGATGTCGAATATGTCTTCTAATTCCTCTTTGATTTGGACAGTCGTTTTCTCAGGTTCTTCCTCAGAATCTATGTCAATGTAATCAACAATCATATCATCTGCCATCCTTTCATCATTGGTTCTATTATCAACAACCGAAGGCTTTTCAACCCCAGTTATGACATCAACTAGAACTTCGGTTTCATCCACTTGGACCATATCAGTGTCCGTTCCACCGGTTCCCGTTTCCCTTTCACTAGCTGGCTGATCTGATCCCCCAACATATTATGTAGTCGCACCACTAGACTGACCAACCCTTGCTCTCTTCTCCCCCTCATGTTGATCAGGATCATCCTGATCATCATGTCTTCGTTTCTATGAGGCTTGAGCTTGAATCCCACACTTCTCTTCGACAGCCTTAAGCCTGTTGGTGATGGAGGTGAATCCGTTCATCATAGCATTCATCATATCTATCATTGATTCGGTTAGACGCTGGAAGTCGTTGCTAGAAGGTGGTTGGATTGTAGGTTGGGTTTGAGGTGGGATATGTTGTCGGAGTAATCCAACACGGTCAACCTCTTCAGCCGTACAAGAATTGCCTTTGGCTAAGAGTCGGGCTAACAACTCGGATTTGAGCTGGTCTTCTGGGATTTGGTGTAACGGAACTGGTGGTGGTTGTTGTGGGTCGGATTGTGTGTTGGATGGTTGATTCTGATGGTTTGACGATGATTCAGGGATTCCTTTGCCCTTGATGTCTCTGCTCACTTCGCTTGCTAATCTGTCAACTGTACTTTGCATGGCTTGACGGTGTTGCTTGTATGCTTTGTCGATAGAAGCAAAAGCAGATGACAGGAGTGGAAGTGTGATATAATATGGATGCGGGCCAAGCATGCGTATAACCTGTTCAGGAGGAAAACTGGGAAACAAATATCTAACATCCGGACCACTTAGGTTACCGGTTAAAGTAGCGGTTGTAGCAACCGTACTGCCTGTGTTCATAGCTGGCGTAGTGTTGACTATGACAGGACTTCTACCCAGTCCTCGTGGGGCACAACATATGGCGGCCGCACTCGGGGTGTTCCGGTGTTCCGGTTGGAGCACGAAAGCTCACAATTTGTTGTTGTACCATTGCACGTGTCCTAGGAAAAGATGTAGTACCAAATGGCTCTAGACTCAAAGTGCTTTGAATAAAAGGCGGTGGCCGGGGCAGGAGCCTACCTGTTTCAATACCAGCAAACACCGAGTGCATTGCCGATAGACTTTGTGCTAAATCCCCTGTGGCAAATGAAACACCGGCCTGTTGAGAGACCGATGAGTGGCTTGGAGGGGCTGTGCTTTACATGGCTGGGTCTACCATGTCTAGTTCAATACGCAACGGCGACGTACGCTCGTTGGTAGAAGATATGGCTACCCGACTTGTAACGGTTTGGGGAGAGCCGGTAGTTAAAACTTTTTCCGGCTCTTTCACAGCTTCACTCATTTCTTTTCTCCCTCTTTCCTCACCACTAACTACTTGTTCTACTTCTTCGTTTAGAGGACCCGTGGCATCGTCAAAAGCATCAGAGGGTCCGATGTTCCGAGTTGAAGCAACATCGGAACTCTCAACTCGTGGTCTCCGACCCATATGCCTTGGAATTAAATGGGCCAGAGGGTCGTGATCTGAGTCATCATCGTCATCATTTTGGTCAAAGGGTAGGAAGAAAGGTACTTCATCATCAGAAGATGATGCAGCGGCAACATCGGCTGAGTTCCATGAAACGTCATCATCAAAAATCTGAACGGGAGGTCGAGGTGGTGGTTGAACTGGTCGTGAAGAAGATGCGTGCCCAACAGTCTTTTTACTCCTCCTGACTCTCTTTCTTTTTGGTCTCCTCACCTCTCGTTGTTCAGGAACCTCTTGTTCCTGAACCCCCTCGACATTCTGACCCTCACCACCTAGTAGGTTTGCATTTTGGGGAGGTCCCTCCGGTTCTGGATGGACCATTAATGCATTGTATATCCTATATTGCCTAACTACCCTGGACTGTTGGTCAGCATAGGCGAGTACATCTTCTCTGATTACGGCGGTGTGAACAAAGTCGGCGTGGTTTGGCATCTTCAGATAATGCATCCACTAGCTTGGGCATCGTAGAGCATCTGCACGTCGGGGAATTTCGTCGTTGTCTTCCTTGATTTGATGAATCAAAATCTGGAAAAACCTCTGATAAGGTACAAAGTTGCGTCTCTTTTTCGGGCGAGCCTGGTCCTCGACTAGTTCAATGAGTTCGTTCTAGAGGATGATAGCGTAGTCTATATTTCGATTGAAGGCGATGGCATGAAACATTCTGAGTGTAGGTAGATTAGTCTTGTCTAGCCCGGTTTGTTTCGAAGTCATACAACGGTTTATGATAGAGCACAGAGTGTACCATATCCCTGGAAGATACTTTCGTCTGATTGTGAAGAGCCGATGAGAACTGGTATGTCAGGGTCTTGATATCCAAGACTGCGGATATCGGCGAATAATTGTTCCTCAGCAGGGTCTTCAAAGTTCTCTGAATATGGTAGGTAAAGAGCTTGGCAAAGTCCTCGAAGTGAGACGATGGCCTCGAAGTGGTCAACCTTGCCTGTGAAATGTGGTCGACGGTGGGTGGCATGGAACTCAAGTGTGCCCCAGAATTGTTGAAGATAAATGGCTGGTACAAGTATAACTTTTGTAAGAGCGGTCCGTAAAGGATGACCGCGGATGATTTCCACTATGATATGATGGTCGAAGGCAACAACAGGGTCCAGGTGGTGCTTGTTGTCATTGAATCTCAGATATCGGTTCCTTGGGAAATTTTCCTCATCCCGATCACGAGCATTGACGGATGGGTGGGATGAGCGATGTGAAGGGATAATGGTGTTCTCAACGGGTAGGTTGCCATCATGTTGTGCCATATGAACCACTTGACAGTTCAGTACAGTGCCCAAAATTGATTTTCCTTGAAAAATTTTAAAAAAATATCCTAAGTCTTGGGCTTATCGCAACACACATCAAGATTTATCGCAAGCAAGAGGTTATCGCAACTAGAGGATTGCGAGAAAAGGTTATCGCAACGCATTGATTGCGATAAGACCTTGTCGCAACTCAAGGTTGCGATAAGTATGAATGCATGACCATTGCGATAGTTATGAATGTATGAAGACAAGGTGGTTGCGATAAACTTGAACACTGGAATATTTCTAAGTGTTCAAGCCCAGAAAAATCGGTTTTCGCTCAAACGTTGTTTAAACCTACACTACTAGGTTCGCAAGTACTCGAAAGTGAAACCCTATCAATTTCTAAGTCTAAAAAACATACACACATACAGATTTAAGCGCAGAACGTGAAAGGTTTCGAACCTAAACCCTAAAATCGACTGTAACATGAGATTTTATGGATAAAAGCGAGTGAAAATCAGGAATGTTTACCTCGAATGTATTATGAGTGGAATGCAATCAACGAAAGCTCCGAAAACACTTTGAAAATCGAAGACACCAAGCAGCGGTTCGAGAGAGAGAGAGTTTGAATAAATTTGAAAGTTGAGACAAAAGATGCAAACTCCTCGTATTTAAGGGCTTGAGACAAAGTGATACGTGGCACGATGTGATTGGTCCAAAATTTGACCACCACAGTGTCAGGTTATCGCAAGTACAAGGTTGCGATAACCCTCCTTGTTGTCGCAACGAACATGTTGCGATAGTATGTTCAACCTTATCACAACAGATAGTTGCGATAAGTTACTGTTCATTGTGTTTTATCGAAACAGAAGGTTGCGATAAGTTACTGTTCATCAGTGTATCGCAACTAGAGGGTTGCGATATCAGTAACACTTGGACATTTTTTCAGATAAAATTTTAAAAGATTTTATCACATTGGAAGATGTCCAACTTCCAATTGATTCAGCACTCGAGGTTTTAAACACAGTTTTCACTCCCCCTTAAATGATGCATAGATTTGAGAAATTGATTTCATCATTTAAGAGTTAGTGTTTAAAACAAGTCAGAACACTTACCTTGGCTTCTCGGAAGCAACAGTCACAATGGATCTATACTTACATGATCTGGAAGTTATGCACACTCCACCTAAATTTGTGCATATGATATGTTCTATAACCCCCCCTGTAACCATGAACATACCTTTGTGCAGATACAGGTATCATAGCAAATCATAGATAAGACAATTAAAAGAAGAGAAAGAAAGACCAAGTTGAAGAAATATTTGTATTACAACTAAGATATGAAAATTTAAATAACAGATATTGAGAATAGAATATGATGAAAATTTGAGTGTATCAATCTAGATACGATGTCTAGATTGAGATACAGATATTTCCATCTATTATATGATCAATATATGTAAGTTAAACTTTCATATTCAGCATGCCGAGCTTGGATACTAGAAAATGGAAACGTTTTTCATCCAAGGCTTTGGTAAAGAGATCGACAAGCTGATACTCAGTTGTAACAAAATACAGTTCAACTGTTCCTTTCTCGGAATGATCTTTTATGAAATGATACCTTATGTCAATGTGTTTTGTTTTGGTGTGCTGGACAGGGTTAGCAGATATGGAAATAGCACTCTTACTGTCGCAGTAAATGGGGATCTTCTCGTATTTAAACCCATAGTCCATGAGTTGGGTCTTCATCCAAAGGACTTGTGAACAACAGCTCGCCGCGGCAACATATTCTGCTTCCGCTGTTGATGTTGAGACACAATTCTGCTTCTTCGAGGACCAACTCACAAGCTTATCTCCCAAGAACTGGACGTGCCCAGAGGTGCTCTTTCTATCCAGCATGCTTCCTCCGTGACCAACATCTGAATATGCAGTGAGTTCGAAGCCGGTTCCCTTGGGATACTATAGTCCAAGGTACGGAGTGCCTTTCAAGTACCGAAAGATTCTTCTGACGACGTCGAGGTGTGACTCTTTGGGTTTGGCCTGAAATCTAGCATAGAGACAAGTTGAAAACATTATATCTGGACGACTAGCGGTTAGGTACATTAGAGACCCGATCATTCCTCTATAATTCTTTACATCGACATCAATACCATCAGGATCTGGACCTATCTTAGATCCATGAGCCATAGGCGTACCGATCGACGTACAGTTTTCCATCTTGAATTTCTACAAGATGTCAAACACATACTTCGACTGGTTGATGAAGATACCCGTAGAGAATTGTTTTACTTGTAATCCGAGAAAGAAATTAATCTCCCCCATCATACTCATTTGGAACTGAGTCATCATAATGCCCGAAAACCAAGTACAAAGTCCAGGGTTAGTCGAACCAAAAATAATATCGTCAACATAAATCTGAACTAAAAGAATATCACCTTCCTCGTGTAGAGTAAACAAAGTTGTGTCAATTTTACCTTTCACAAAGCCAGCGTTTAGTAGAAAGGTTGATAAGACTTCATACCAGGCACGGGGGGCTTGCTTGAGACCGTAGAGAGCTTTGTCAAGAATGTATACGTGATTTGGACAGTCTTTATCCACAAAGCCTTCCGGTTGAGACACATACACTTCCTCCTTAAGGACACCATTCAAGAAAGCGGTCTTCACGTCCATTTGGTAGACGGTGAAGTTCTTGAAGGCGGCATAAGAAAGGAACATCCAAATTGCCTCAAGACGAGCAACCGGTGCGTACGTTGTTTGGGTAAAAAATCACACCCTCGACCGACTTGGGAAATCCCCTCGACATGACCCATAGACATTGGTTACCCCCGACCGACAATGATAATACCCATTATTATCATATCCTCGACATACTTTAAATAACCACGATAATTGACATCTTGCGTCAATAGTCATCTTACATCTAATGATCGCACGTCACGTGTCGCACGTCACGTGTCGCACGTCACGTATCGCACCTCGCACATCGTTAATCTTATGCTATTAGTCCTACGTCATTAGTCGTATATCGCCAGTTACGACTCGTTGGTCTTACGTCGACAGTCTTCTGTCGTCAGTCGTATACTAACCGTTAACAGTCAAACATCTATTTATGTTGTTCATTAACGCAGATCCACAAGCATTATGGCACAACGGTCAATAACGGCCAAGCTCATCAATGACATTAAAGACTCGACAGCGGTTACAAAGCCAAGTCATCAATTCGCATTTAATGCCCGACAGCAGTTACAAGACCAACCATAAAGCTCATTTATTACCAGTCGAAGCTATATAAAGGCCTTCGGACATCAAAAGAAAGGGGGACATCACACAATTCCAGAACCACACAGTGAACTTAAGAACACACGAAGCAAAGAGTTTCTCTCTCGAAGAATCGCTCTCGACGCACGACATTCGCTCTCGGCGCACGACAACCACTCACGACACATTGTTTTCACACACGACATACACCTGTTTTATATTACAAACACTTGTACTTTACATTTCGAAGCATTTCCTTCACTTGTATTGTAATCATCTGTACGATCGACGCAAGGACATCGCCCCTGATTGGCGACCATAGTACATCGGCGACACCCACTGTCGTCCGCAGGGTTTTTCCCTCGTTCGGGGTTTTTCCTGCATCATCAAAATCTCCTGTCTAGTCTACATTTCCTTCGTATTTTTTCTTGCTTATTTCAATGGTTCAATCTTTAGTTGATAAGGTCTGAAACCGTACCTTAAATCGTATTTTTATATGATTTTCGGCATAAGACAGTTTAATGCAAATTTTGGCATCTTTGGTGCGATTTTTGGCATTAACATACGTCTCGTCATAATCTATCCCCTCCTGTTGCCTATACCCTTTCGCTACCAATCTAGCCTTGTTTCGCACAATTATTCCATCTCCGTCTTTCTTGTTCTTTAGGACCCACTTGGTACCGATAACTGTCTTACCTTTGGGTCGCGGAACTAGTCTTCACAACTTCAAAGCTTCAAACTGATTCAGTTCCTCTTGCATCGCACACAACCAGTCAGGGTCTTCTAAGGCTTGTTGAAAAGTTGAGGGCTCAACTTGAGTTAAGAAGAGTGCATATAAAACTTCGTTTGCGGATGCGGATGCATATCTTGTCTTCACTGGTTCAGATACATCACCAATCACCTGATCAATTGGGTGACTGCGTGTCCACTTTGTGGAGTGTGGATGGAGAGATATAGCATCTTCATTGGGGTCTACAAGGGTAGGATCCTTATCGAAGTTCAACTCGATCGTCAGTGTCGGTTCCGGTTGTGAGGCGGGTTGCTTGTCAGAATTGACAATCGGCACAGCCTCGGGAACTGATTCGGTAGATTGTTCAGGAAAGTTGTTATTACCCTGACCACTGACATTCGAAGTTGTTCCAGATGAAGAAGCACCACTCGTAGATGCATGTTGTCGTGCTTGTGTAGATACCATAGTTGTGTTCCTTGGAGAAGTTGCAGGAGTAGTTGCACCAGTATTTGATGAAGTCAGCACCGGCAAAGGGCCTGACACAGTAGCTTGCACTGGTGGTGTTTCAACTTGAATCCTGTTAATGACAGATGAAGAGGGTTTATCAGTACCAAAATAGTCATCATAGAAATGTTCAAACAATAAATCAAGTTCGTTAGGATTAGAATTAGAAGTGGAAGCTTTATCCTTGTTTGAAGATCTAGTCATCATTGGACGGATTTGTCCAGATGCTAGAATTCCGGAGATCGCGGGTTCTGTACTGTTTTGCACATAAGCCATCTCTTCAGTTTCGTCGAATCTGACATTGATGCTTTCCATCACAGTTCTGGATGACTTGAGGTAGATTCTGTATGCTTTTGAAGTGAGCGAGTATCCGATAAAGACGCCATCAATACCCTTAGGACTGAATTTGTTCAAGTTGTCCTTATCATTCAGCACAATACACCTGCATCCAAAAACACGAAAGTAGTGTATTACAGGTTTTCTATTGTTGATCAATTCATATGGAGTCTTGCCAAACCGTCGATGTATGATTGAACGGTTTTGTGTATAGCATGCCGTTGCAACAGCTTCAGCCCATAGAAACAGAGGTAGATCAGCATAAGACATCATCGTTCTGGCCGCTTCAACGAGTGTACGGTTTCGTCTTTCAACGACTCCGTTCTGCTGAGGTGTTCTGGCCGCATAATATTGATGAGTTATTCCAAATGACTTAAAGAAGTCATCAAGAGTCTTGTTTTTAAATTTTGTCTCGTTATCTGATCTAACGGTCTGAACTATTTGTTGACGATTCACTTGAAACCGTTTGATTAATGAGATGATCAAATCAGGTGTTTCATCTTTTGAGCGAGAGATCTTTCGTCACGCGACCATTAGTAGACGACGACGAAGATCTGGTATACCTAGGAGAGAACCTGGGAGAGAAAGCGGAGGAAGAAGAGGAGGCAGAGGAGGAAGAGTCGAGGGGAGAATAAGAGATGACTGGTAAGTGTACCTTCTAATTGCTCGACTATGATCCTTGTATGCTCGTCATGTAACATTTCTCTCTTATCTGTCTCTAGGCAAATCTCAGATGAAGGTGCCGACGATCTCGGTTAAGAGAGCAGCTCATCTCGAGCTCGCCCACAGGGGCAAGGAGAGGAGACTAAAGACCTCGACAACTGAGTCGGGGTTTTTACCAAATCGGGGATGACGATCCCGATGGAACCGTCTTCGAAGGTTGACGACTCGTCGAGAGTCGTTACGCCTGAGAAGGTGAAGGTCGCATCGCCTATGAAGACGAAGAAGTCTTCTAGCGCGATTGCTGCGACACCCGTTAGTTCTGCGCCACCGGCGAAAAAGGCGAAGTCGGCGAAGTCCCCCACTACCACGTCGATCCTTTCGTCGGCCGACAAGGGCAAGGAGCATGCGACAGGAGGGGCTAAAGTCATGGAGGTTAACTTTACGTTGCCTTCAGACTTTATGGTCGATGACGTCCTGTCCGGGACGGATTTGTTTCCTCATCTGGGGAAGTATTTGCTCCCTTCTTTCAGAGAGCGTTTTGAGGGATTCCCAGTCGAGGAGACGGGATCCCATGTTGTCGGTTTGGCATTCCTTGTAAGTTTTTCTTTCAAAACTTTGTGTTTCGATGTTTCTTTAGCTTTTGTCGAATGTTTACTGACATGTTTCCTTGTGTTCTACAGACACTCCAATCTTCTCTTGCCTTGCATGTGAAGACAGAGAAGATTAAGGATCTGGTGTCTTGTGCCCATGAGAGGGGGGACGCAGCGTTGGCCAGGGTGAACGTCGCTGTAGAGCGTGAAGAGGCTATGTACAAACAGCTCGACGAGGCCAAAAAAGAGTTGGAGGTTGTCTGTCATGCGAAGGACGATGCGAACCGTCGTCTAAAGCAGTCCTTGTCCATGATCGACAGTCAAAGGGAGGAGCTGAACAAGATGAGGGAGTCCTTGGTCGCGAAGGAGAGGGAAGTTGAGGATTCCAAGGCCAAGGTGGTCAGTTTGGAGATGGAGGTGGGAAAGCTAAAAGACGAGGCCACGTCTACTTTCGCCTTGGCTCGATTGACCGCTCGTGCTGCCATAATGAGGCAACACTTGTCTGGAAAGAACCCTCTGGCCCTGGCATCAGTCGAGCTTGATTACTTCTTACAAGAGGTCGGGTCTGCAAGGGATATCGACTCCGATGACGAGAAGGAAGTCGAAGAGGAAGAGGTGGATGAAGGCTCCAAGGTCGAGGCCTCGGGTAAAGATGCGACCGATGCTCCTCCACAACCTTAACATTAATCTTAAGAGCCACATTCTCAAAATATTGCGGACTCATCTTCATGACGCATTGTGATTTACAGTACCGAGAAGTTGTCACTATCGTGCAAGAATCATTTTTGATGTTTGGACGTCGAGACCGATAGGGACTTCGATTTAAGAAAGATTTTTTTTCTTGTTGTTGTCTTTTTGTTTTTCCTGTTCGACCGATGGAGGTCAAGTTATTTAGATGTAATTGTATATTTCGTGAATGGAATCTACTCTTTTGTCGAACGTACTATTTTGATTGATGCAAATAGATATAATATTAGTTACGAAACTTGTTAAGAACAAACAGTAGGTCGTGCGACTTAGGCATCCATTGCAAAACAACCAAAACATAAGACGTACGTTTAAATTGTGTCGTTAAACATAAGCACATGCGACCAAGACATTCATTCAGAATACGGAACTTTTTCTAAGTTAAGGAGCTCAGACCATAGGATCGCTAGACCTGGACAACGATATGATTATATCGTATGACGAGACTTAAGTCGTATGCCCCTGTGATAGAATGATCGTGCCGTAGTCCTGAACATTTATACCATGCGACCTTGCGAGGTTAAGGTCATGTAATAGACTTAATGATCTTAGTTCGTGCGATCTATGATAAAACAACGTCAGAGGCTTGGTCGTTGGCTAACCAACGACCCTCCGATGCTTAAGTCAGTAATCGTCATGGTAAAAATCGTGTGAGAAAAGAAAAAAGACTTAAAAGAAATACCTTTTTAAGTGTGTCGCATGCCAGCTACGTGGGATATCTTGATTATCGAGGGTTTGGAGCCGATAGGCATCTTTACCCACGACTTCTGAGATACGATAAGGACCTTCCCATTTAGTGGAAAGTTTACCAGCATTAAGCTCCTGAGTGTTTCGGAACACTCGTCGGAGGACGTAGTCGCCTACCTGAAAGATCTTAATTCTAACATTTTTGTTGAAGTGTCGTTCGACCACTTACTTCTGCGACGCCATCTTGATCGATGCTAATTCTCTGAACTCTTCGAGGGCGTCTAGGTCATAACTTAGGTCGACCAGATTGTGGTCGACGGAGGTATGTCTTGAGGTTGGGAGTTGAGCTTCGACCGGCAAAACTGCTTCACAACCATAGATCAAAGAGAAAGGGGTTTGTCCTGTGGACGTACGAGGCGTCGTGCGATTCGCCCACAGGACTGAAGGAAGTTCTTCGACCCACCTTCCTTTTGCGGCTTGCAACCTTTTCTTAATCGAAGCAACGATGGTCTTATTGCTCGATTCAGCAAGTCCATTTGCTTGGGGATATCTAGGCGTCGAGGTTGTTAGCTTGATGTTGCGGTCCTCACAGAACTGTCGATTCCTGTCGCTTATGAATTGGGATCCATTGTCGCAGACAATTTCGGATGGAATCCCAAACCTGCATATAATGTTAGTCTGGATAAAAGACACGACTTCCTTGTCCCAAACTTGGGAAAAGGCAGCTGCTTCTACCCATTTGGAAAAATAATCGGTAAGTACGAGGAGAAATACCTTTTGCCCAGGGGCAGGTGGCAACTTGCCGACAATATCCATACCCCACCTCATGAAGGGCCATGGGATCAGTGTAGAATGTAAGGGTTCAGATGGCTTATGAGACGTACCTGAGTGTCGTTGACAAGGATCACAGTTCTGGACGTACCTGATGGCGTCTTGTCGAAGCGTCGGCCAAAAGTAGCCTTGTCGAGAGATACGATTAGCTAGACTGCGACCTCCGGAGTGATTGCCACACTCACCATCGTGCATTTCTTGAAGGATCTTTTGAACTTGATTCTTACTGACGACGCATCTCAGGTTTAAGCCTGTCGATGATCGTCGATAAAGTCTATCTCCGATCATTGGATGTCTTGAATCTGATCTTTCGAGCTTCCATCTTGTCTTTTGGGAGTTGGTCGTGCACAAGAAAATTTTGAATGTCGCACGACCAATCATCCTCTTGCTCTTCGATCTGGACGACATCATCATTTTCGATGGACGATGTCGCTAGGTGGATTAGAGGAATACTATCGAATACTGGTTTAACTAGGGCGGATCCAAGGTTTGCTAGAGCGTCGGCCTGAGTATTCTGATCCATTGGGATCTGTTCGATAGAAAATGATTTGAATTTTTCTGATTTTCCTTTTGATATCTTTAGGTACGATGCCATCTTTGAATCCTTGGCTGCGAATTCTCCATTCATCTGGTTCACGACCAAAATAGAATCGCTTCTGACATGCAGCAAGGTTGCCCCCGAGTCGTAGGCCATATCCATTCCCACGATCAGGGCTTCGTACTCAGCTTCGTTGTTGGTGGCTTTGAAATCGTATCATACGGAGTACACCATCTTGCCCCCCTGTGGCGACTTTAAGACGACGCCAAGTCCCGAACCCCTAACGTTGGATGACCCATCGACGTGTAAGGTCCAAGGCGTGTCGTCGTGAGTCGCCACAGTAGACACTTCGAGCTCTGCTTCTTTCCCCAATTCGGGACTAAAGTCGGTGATAAAATCAGCTAGAGCTTGCGACTTGATCGCTGTCCTGGGTTTGAAATCGATGTCATAGCTGCTGAGATATACGCTCCATTTCGCCAATCGACCTGTCAACTCAGGTTTTCTCAAGACAGACTTAAGGGGGTAGTTAGTAACGACAGTAATCGGGTGTGATTCGAAGTAATGTCGCAATTTCTTTGCGGCTGTAACAAGCGACAAGAGTAGTTTTTCCATTGAGGAATACCTGGTTTCGACGTCAAGAAGGGACTTACTTACATAGTAGATCGACAATTGTTGTTTTTCATCTTCCCGCGTCAGGACGACACTTACCGCATTTGGACTGCCAGCTAGATATAGCTGCAAGGTCTCGTGATCGCGAGGCTTCGATAGCAAGGGCGGTGATACCATGTACTCTTTTAATTTCTGCAGTGCTTGTTCATGATCGCCAGTCCAGTCGAAGCCTTTGTTTTTTCTGAGGACATTGTAAAATAAGTGACATCTATCTGAGGATTGAGAGATAAATCTGTTCAGGGCTGCCACTCGACCAGTGAGCTTTTGGACTTCTTTGAAATTCCTTGCAGATTTGATCTCGACAATGGCCTTGATCTGGTCGGGATTGGCTTCGATTCCGCGACGAGTGACCATGTAGCCCAAGAACTTTCTATCGCTGACACCGAAGGAGCATTTCGTCGGATTGAGCTTCATGCTATATTTTTGGAGGGTATCGAACGACTGCCTTAAATGGTCGACATGGTCGACTGCTTTCTTTGACTTGATGAGCATGTCGTCGATATAAACCTCCATCATGTCGCTGAGGTGATCTTTGAACATTTTGTTCACCAGACGTTGGTAGGTAGAACCTGCATTTTTTAGTCCGAAAGGCATAACCTTATAACAATAAATACCTCGATCTGTCATGAACGCCGTTTTCTCCTGGTCCTCGACGTGCATCAGGATCTAATTGTATCCGGAATATGCATCCATGAACGTTAATAGTTCATGCCCGGCTGTCGCGTCGACCATGGCATCGATATGTGGCAATGGGAAAGGGTCCTTAGGACAGGCTTTGTTGAGATCTGTAAAGTCAATACAGACCCTCCATTTGCCATTTTTCTTCGCCACGACCACGACATTAGCAAGCCAGTCGGGGTACTTTACTTCTCGAATTTTCCCTGTCTTGAGGAGATTGTCGACCTCGTCATTTATTACCTTATTCCTCTCAGGAGAGAATTTTCGCCGCTTCTGCTTGATAGGCTTGAATGACGGGTCGACATTGAGCTTATGAGAAATGACGCCAGGATCGATACCGACCATGTCTTCATGCGACCAGGCAAAACAATCGGCATACTCCTGCAAGAAAGATATTAGCTTGTCTTTAATGCAGGGATCGAGGGACGATCCTATAAAGACTTTTTGATCAGGCTTGCTCTGATCCAGGATGATTTCCTCCAGGCGATACTCATCGACCATTCCAGGAATATCTTGTGCATTTTCAAGCTCTTCCTGCACTTGGGCAATGACATGCTCCCGATTTTCATTACTCGCCATTCTCCTGAAACAGAGAAAAGAGGAAACTCCAAGAAACCGTTAGTAAAACGCACGTTTGTCGAAGATTTTCTCTAGATGGGGTCCCACGGATGACGCCAAACTGTAAATGCCAAAAATCGTCCAGAAGGATTACTTAAGGTTGATTGTGGAGCTTAACAACTAAAGAAAGGAATCGTTCGACAAAACAGTGCGACAGGGAGAAAAAATGTAAAAGAGATAAAGATTTTGGTGACGCGGAAAAAACCTCAACGAGGAAAAAACCCGCGGACGACTGTGGAAATCGTCGCTGCACTATGGTCGCCAAACAGGGGTGATATCCTTTGTTTCAGATGTCGGGGATACAGTGATTACAATTCAAATGACTTGAAATGTAAAAATAACAAGTGTATCGAATGTAAAACTAGTGTGTCGTATGCTAAGATTGTTGGTCGAAAGTGTAAGTCGTGCGTCGAGAGCAATCACTTGAGAGAGATTTCTTTGGTTCAGATGTTCTTGAGTGCGCAGTGTCTGATTCCCAGTTCGATGTCCCAAATGATGAATTCGCCTTCATATTTATAGTCTTCGAATGCATTTAATGACTTCATGAATTCTTCTAATAACGGTCGCAACGGTATCTGTGGTTTAATGTTCATAATTGCTCTGTCGGTTTCGTTCATTGGCCATAAATGATGTTTGACCTGCATTAAATGAGGAGAACATAACAGAAGAATCGTACGTTAGTTGGTCGAGGTCGTGTATTTCTACACGACGGTCGAGGTCGAGACGTATGATTGACTTTGGCTTTGGTCGAAGGACAAAACGCTTATGATTTGACTTGTGTTTAGGGAGAAATATAATAAATGTTCTTAGTGCCTTGGTCATAGTCGAGACTGTTGAGATTTTGCCCAAACAATCGTCATACGACATCTTGTGTCAATAGTAATCCGAGACAGTATCTTTACGTCACATGTCGCACGTCATATGTCACATGTCACACGTCACATATCGCTAGGGACATGGCGCATGTCGCATGTCACTAGTCTTATGTCACTAGTCTTACGTCACTAGTCTTATGTCGCTAGTTATGTGTTGCCAGTTACGACTCGTCGGTCTTACGTCGACAGTCTCCTGTCATCGATCTTATATCGCTCTGGTCCTGCGACAGCATCGTCCTGACATCCTGGTCCTGCGACCTGGTCTTACGACATTTTCATAAGACCATTCTTATATTAAGATAAGGTCTTACAAGATATTTACAGTCATATACCTGGTCGTATATTTCGGCGACGGTCCTATGCTCCATAAGACCGACGTCCAGAACTCAAGACGGTCTTACAAATACACTAACCATTAATGGTCAACAGCCGTTTCTTTTGTTCATTAATGCAGGTCTACAAGCAATTATGGTACAACGGTCAGTAATGGACGAGCTCTTAATGACCTTAAAGACTCGACAGTGGTTACAAAACCAATCATCAAAGCGCATTTAATGCCGAAAGCGGTTACAAAACCAACCATTAAAGCACATTTATTACCAATGGAAGCTATATAAAGGCCCCCGATGATCAATCTGAGGAGGAGGAAGCTACATACATTCAAACTAAGACTCATTTCTACATTTCTTCCAAGGCAATGGAACATATCTCACTTACACAGTTCCGCACGACGGCATGTCGAACCACCCGACGACGGCAATTCGAACCATACGACGACCGCTTATTTCGCACGTTTTACGCACGACACACGACTTTTACACACGTCTGAGTACATTTTATCTCTTATTGTAATCTGTTGTACACATATCACTTGTTACAAAAGGATTATCGCCCCTGATTGGCGATCATAGTGCACCGTCGACTCTAACACAGTCGACCGCGGTTGTTTCCCTCGTTTTGGGGTTTTCCGCGTCATCAAAATCTCTTGTTTCGTCTACTTTTTCTTCATTATTTTTCTTGTTTATTTCTATGGTTCAATCTTTAGTTGACAAGGTCCGAAACCAAACCTTAAATCGTATTTTTTATACAATTTTCGGCATAAGACAGTTTAGTGCGATTTTTGGCATTAACAACTGGAATCCCTTACTTTCGGCTTCCAACATTCTTTGGAGAAGTGACCAGTCTTCCCACAATTGTAGCACTTCGGTGCTTCATCCTTCTTCTCAAATACCTTCTTCTCATCTGGCCTCTTATACTCAACCCTCTTGTCATCAAGCTTCTTGTTCGATTCAACATGTGCTTTGTGCTCGAAGTTCTTGGAGCCAGACGCATACCTTTGACTGTTAGAACTGGGGCTTTTCCCAAACTGTCTTTGAAAAGATCTGGTAAGGAGTATCATAGTTTGCTTCATACTTTCAACATCATCTATCCCATCTGCTTCATTTTGTTCCTCATCAGACTGATTACCCACATTCTTTGAGTATTTCTTGATGGTTTTGTTAGACATCAAAGCAAGTGGATCTAACTCTTCTTCCTTAACCTCTCTTTTCTTAACTCTCTTTTCATCAGCATCTTCCTCATCCTGCTTCAAGGTTTCATACATCTCTTGTAGAGGCAAAGTAGCTAATCTAGCATTCTGTTTCATTCGGTGAGCATACTTCTTCCACTCAGGTTGAAGAATACTCAGGAATTTCACATTGTGCTCGATTATTGACTTGTCTATTTTTTACCTGTTCAGCTCATTCAAATCGTAGTGAAACGATCATACGTAGCATCAAGTGCCTCCCCTTCCTTTTGTTTAAAGTTTTCGTACATATTGATGGCATTGGAGATATTCATCTGGTTCTCCACTTCAGATCCTTGATACAGCTTAATCAACTCATCAAACATGGCCTTCCCAAAATAGTTTTTTATATCTACCTTTCGGTAAATATCATTGGTCAAGGCTTGAATAATTAAGGACTTTGACATTTTATCTCCATAATGCTTTTTCTTTTGTTCAGGATCATAGTGTAATGGTATAACTTCAACCCACTCTGGAATTGGCTCACCATCAGTAGCAATTCCTCTTCTCGTTTGTTTCCCCATAGGGCCATTCTCAAGTGAATTAGTAATATATTACCCGTTCTCTTGACGCTCAACATAATCCATGAATCTGTCTTTCCATATCTTGAACTCTTTGGGGAAAAGAACAGGTAGTTTGTCCTTCGACCCAATAGTCAAGATGTCTCTCGCTGTCATATTTTGATTACTTGTTGATGATCGTTGAGTATTCCTTAGATTTGATTAGTAAAAATTGGTTTCACACGTCTTGTCTCAACCCACTGTTTGTCTCAACCCACTTCTTGTTGCAACACACTTCTTGTTGCAACACAATTCTTGTCGCAACCAAACACTTGTCGCAACCAAAAACTTGTCGCAGCAAATAGGTTGCGATACAAACCCAACAAAAATTCTTATCGCAACAGAGGATTGCGATAAGTACTGTTCACACTGAGGTACGTTGCGATAGTTGAGACTTGTCGCAACAGATAGTTGCGATAGTATACTGTTCACTTCGAAAAATTGCGATTATAACGGCTTGTCGCAATTGAGGGTTGCGATAAAATACTGTTCGCTTCTTGAGAGTTGCGATAGTTTTGAACACTCAAGAACACTTCAAGTTGCGAAAGTTATGAATATTCAAGAGTTGCGATAGTTTTGAATATCCATGTGTTGCGATAGTTTTGAATAATCAGATGATCTTAAGTCGATTCTTCAAAAATGATCCGATTACTCTGAAAATTGGTACGCATGTTCGCAACAATATTCTGGACAACTTTAATTCTTCAAGTTTTGTCCAAAAACAACAAGAAAAGTGATTTTCAACCCAAAACAGTAGGTTTTCTTCAAAAGTCCGAAAATACAAGTTTTGCACAAATTGAGACTAATCCTGGTGTAATTGCGGAATCAAAACACATAGGGATGATAATCAAACATTCCAGATCAATTCTAATCCATTTGAAGCACTCAAATGGCTAGAATCAATAAGAAATGGATGAAAAATGAAGAACACTCAAAATTTGCAAAAACCTTCAAAATCCTAATCTGATCTAAGTGATATACTATGCTCTGATACCAATTGTGATCCCAGAACAAGTAATCAATTCATGTTTATCAATCAGATGGCCACCAATATATTCAATATGAAGATCAATCACACAAAGTACAAAGGAGAAATGTAGAGAGAATAGTAGTATGTGTACTTGTGTGTGTGGTAATTGGATGACCTTAATGAAATCTAGGCTTAACAAACAATATATAGTATGTAACTTTCTAATTACATAATTAGTCCCTCTACATAGTACAACTTAGAATATTAGGCACTAACATCGTGAAAACTTATTCATGTCAAGTTAGGTTTTAGTGGGTTTTATGGTGGCTTAGTGGTTCATATTGGGCTATAATGTATTTTAACTGTCTTATTGAACCGAAAACATACCACATGTATATATGTAGTATATATTTGCACACAAACACGTAATGAGTCACATATGGTGTTATATTTGGCTTTAATAAGTCATAAAAGGTCATATTGGTCTATAATGGTGGTTTAGTGGTTCGTATTGGGGTATAATGGCTCTTAGTTGTCTTATCGACCGTAATACGCAACAGATGTATCTATGCAGTAGATACGTGCACACAAGCACATATAAATCACAATTGTTGCTATTGGGCCTTAATAAGTCATAAAATGTCATATTTGGCTATAATGGTGGTTTAGTGTTTCAATGTTCATCTTTATCGCACGACAAACAGATTCAAGTTTATCGCACCTGTGGTGTGCGATAAAATAGAGTGAACAGTGTTTTTATCGCGTATTTGGTGTGCGATAAAATAATTTGAACATGTTTTTATCGCGCGCGTATCGTGCGATAAAAGGCTTCATCAGTTATCACATAAGTATCGTACGATAAGAGAATTTATCGCGCAAATATCACGCGATAAAAATGAGTTATCGCAAGTATCGTGCGATAAAAAGGAGACTCTCGCCCAAGTTAGCGGAACCCCCGTGCTAAGTCTCAGGAAGGGGACATTGTTCATGGAATTTAGCATAAAGCGTGTGTGACATCACTCTTATATTTAATTTGTCGCATACCTCTAGCAACTGTCAAAGTTTAAATGAGCTCAAGTTTGTCAAGATTTTCAGAAGGTGGGTGTTGGAATTCAGTCTATGATTGGATTGGATTGGATTAGACGTTTGAGCATTTGCAATCATTATTCTAGAGTTTTGTTGACGATGCTAGACCTTTGAGTGCTCTTAATCATTCTTTTGACCTGATCAATCAGAATTGTGAGTGCTTGCAATCATTGTTCTGGTGCTTTGGTTGTGATTCAGACTTTTGAGTGCTTATAATCATTCAACTATTTCTTGAAGATTGAAGTTCTGGATTTTCATCAATCAGTGTTCTGAAGTATTTTGGAGATGGGAATTTTTCTACAGTTGCTGAACAATGTTACCTGTTTGGTTCTTCTAATCCCTACCTTGTAGTGTATGCTTCATTATGTTTCCTCCTTCGAGCAAATCTGAATCAAGCTCTTAAGCCAAATTCCTATTCAACTCGCGGTTTATCGACGGATTTGGTGTTATAAACTGATATTGCACTTTGGTTTGTCACACAACAACTCTCTCGTTATCTTTCTTGTGAGCTTATCGGTATGAGCTAGAGTTTCAACATTTTAAAGATGTTTTTCGTGCACTCGGTCAAGGTTATGGCGCACATCGAATCCGGTTTTTCAAGGTTGAAATATAAAGAGTTAGAGTTTATTTCAAGGGGGAGCCTAGACTACATTTGAAGAATTGCATCGCGATGATTTTCTAAAGAAATCAAGGGGGAGAGGAACTGAAGATTTGAAAATCTTTTGAGAAGACTGATTCCTTTACAAAACTATAGGGGGAGAATGTTAGGACACAAATTGTCCTAATTATATGATAGTTTTGTAAAGGTTTACAAATGTAATATGGGCTTGGGTTTAGGAAATATGGGCTTGGTGTTAGTGCCTTAATTACCATGTTGTACCATGTAGAGGGACTAATTATGTAAGTGTAAAGTTACAAAGTATATAAGGTAACTTCACTCTAGATTTCTAATAAGGTCATTCATTGCATTCACTCTCAAGTACACACACACTCCATATTCTCTCTACATTCTCTAATGTACTTGTGATTGTTCTTCATTGATAGATATATATGAATGGGCATCTGATTGGATTAATAGCTTGATTACTTGTTCTGGGATCACAATTGGTATCAGAGCATAGTATATCACTTAGATCAGATTAGTATTTTGAAGGTTTTTGCAAATTTTGAGTGTTCTTCATTTTCTCATTCATTTCTATTCGATTTTAGCCATTTGAGTGCTTCAAATGGATTAGAATTGGCCTAGGAGTGTTTGATTACCATCCCTGTGTGTTTTTATTCCGCAATTACACCAGAATTTGACTCAATTTGTGCAAAACTTGTATTTTCGGACTTTTTGAGAAAACCTACTATTTTGGATTGAAAATCACTGTTCTAATGGTTTTTGGACAAAACTTGAAGAATTAAAGTTGTCCAGAATATAGTTGCGAACCTGCGTACTAATTTTCAGAGTAATTGGATCATTTTTGAAGAATCGACTTAAGATCATTTGAATACTCATAACTTTCGCAACTTGGAGTGTTCTTGAGTGTTCATCCATATCGCAACTCACAAGGAGTGAACAGTATTGTATCGCAACCCTCAGTTGCGACAAGCCATTATTATCGCAAATTTTCGAAGTGAACAGTAGCATATCGCAACTATCTGTTGCGACAAGACTCAACTATCGCAACCTCCTTCATCGTGAACAGTACTTATCGCATCCCTCAGTTGCGATAAGAATCCTTTTGGCTTCTATCGCAACCTATTTGTTGCGACAAGATTTTTTCTATTGCGATAAACTTGTTGCGATACACTTGGTGTAATACCCCGGGTAAGTTCGTTAGTTAAATGTTAGTTCCGTTAAATTTTGTTAACTTTAAAGTGTGAAGTTAAAGGTAAATTTGGTTAAATTATAAGTAAAGGGTGTATTTGGTCATTAGTGAATAACTTAAGGACTAAAGGGGTATATTGAATTGGATATTACCCTTAATGGATTTAGATATTTTCAAAAATCAGTATTATCCAGAAAATCAGTTCAGTGTGTATGTGTGTGTATTTGGGAGCAAAAGAGGAAAAGAGAAAAGAAGAAAGCTAGGGTTAAGGCTTCAATTGGATTGCTTGGAAATGATTTAAGGTATGTTCCATGTGTATTTTGTGTTGGTAATTACTAGTTAATGGTTCCTATCGGAGTAGAATAGTCGAAATCACATCTGGTAATGTTTTCTGTTGAATCTGGGTTAATTTTGTGCAAACCGACAGAGGTTTCCGGACACCATGAATGTGTCCGGGTGATTTGTTGATAGTGTCCGGGTAAATTAGCTGGTAGTGTCCGAATGGTTTTATAAAGGTGTCCGGACGAGTTCTTCATCCGGGTAAGTTTTATTTTCCTATGTTTTCCGGATAAAATTAGATACCGGATGGTATCCGGATTTCTTTGGTGTCCGGATGACGTCCGAATTGTTTAGGTTGTCCGGAAAAGTCATGTTGTCCGGAAAAGTTGTGTTGTCCGGATAAATTGAGGTATCCGGATACTTTTGTTGTTTGGTTAAAATTGGGAGTTTAGATGCTTTTAAGTATCAATAGTCTGTGTTTTGTTAAATCATGGATAGGGAATGAATGAGGACCGAATGTACGGTGGACTCGACTTAAGTTCGGGTTTGGGGGTAACATTTGGGGACTAGAGTGCTTTAGAGTTCTTAGTCTTGGTAAGACTTATGTGTTCAAAGTGGTAAAGCAATACTTGTATATGATTGTTTCAGATTCTGTGAAATTGAAGTGAAACTGAATTGTTTGAGAAAAGCTTGGAGAACGTTTTGATAAGTCAAACAGGTGAGTTTTTCTTCAAAATGTTTTTAAACTGGAATACATATACGTGTAGATTGAAAAGGTGATAGATAATGTGATTAGGTGTTCATAAATGACAATATGATATATTGAGATATATATTGTATTTATATGTGCATTACACTACACGATTATATGTTAGTCGACACTATGGTCGGCGGTGTTTGCTGTAGTTGTTGTACAGCGGTGCTGTAGTTGTTGTACAGCGATGCTGTAATAGTCATACAACGGTGTTGTTGGCTCGCAACCAACTGATATGGCCAGGAGAAATGAGAATGAGAATGAGGATGAATTGAACACAGTACACGAGTCTTGATTGGTATTTAATTACGTATGATATATATGTGTTTATATAAAGGATTTTATATAAATGGGTTTTATAATGATTGTGAAAGGACAGGGATTTTTTCTCACTTAGACCGCTAGGTCTAACCCTCATTTTGTTTTAAAATATGTATTCCAGGTCGTGGATCGAGTAAGGACAAGTAGGAATGGTAATCGATGGATAGCTTTTGGAAGAAGTGTGTTTTTGAAAATCATGGCATGTTTTACAGTCATGTCTTGTTATTAGTTGTAATGTATTTAGCAAAAGAAAAGTTTGTAATGAAATTATGTATTTTGTTTATGACTAAAGGACCAAAGTTGTAATGTGATGTATCTTAGTTAAATAACGACGTTATGAAATTTATGCTATATGAACTATGTTTGGGATTGCGGGTCGTTACATATGGTATCAGAGCCCTAGTTTAAGGGATTTAGGTATTAGTACCTGTACCTAGACTTAAACTGCATGTGAAGTAGGATGTCCCTGTTATTGTAGAACCTTGGGATGTTAAATATAAAAAGGTAGAAGGAACATCATGTAAGGTAATTTCAGATTACACCTGGCTAGTGTAATTGTGATCTTACAGGTACATGTTGAACTGGAATGTCTTGTTATATGGGGTATGTGCTTATGTGTATATTAACCTTGTCTGAATCAACAGAATGGCAAGTGGTACGAGACAAACAAATCGGGAAGGAGGAGGAAACCCGAATAGAACCAATCCAACAGCTGGAGGAAGGGGAAGAGGGGGAGAAAGAGGCAGGGGCAGGACTGGAGGCAGAGTACAGGGACGAGGCACAAAGTTTGTTACAAGAGATGACTTGGCTGCTGAGATGGGAAGATTACAAGCCAATATTCAATCCATGTTTAACCAGACGCATAATACTGAAACGGAAAGACCATATCCTAACTTCGAAGATGAGATGCCTATCACACCTACTGTCGTATCAGTACCAAGAAGGTGTGACTATAAGATGTTTTTAAGCTGTAAACCACCAACGTATGGAGGGGATAGAGATCCAGTGAAGGCGATGCGGTGGCTGAAGGAAATTGAAGATGTGTTTAAAACCAGCAAATGTGCGGAAGAGGATAAGGTGTTATACGGAACTGCAATGTTGAAGGCATATGCTTTATATTGGTGGGAGGCCCTTATTGACTCTAAGGGATCTGATGTATACTCAACCTTTACATGGTGCGAATTCTCAAGGGCATTTAAAGAACAGTTTTGTCCTAAAGCAGCAGTCAGACAATTAGAGGAGGAATTCCTGAGCCTACAACAAGGGAATTTATCAGTCAGAGACTATACTGCCCGTTTCCTAGAGAAGTCGCATTTTGGAGAGTATTATGTTGCCACGGAGAAAATAAAGATGGAAAGGTTCATATTCGGATTGAATTCCGAAATTAGAAAGTTAGTGACTGCAACAAGACCTGATACCTTCTCAGCAGCAGTAAATGTCGCGGAAAATGTGGAGCGGGATAATAGGAGGGATGCTGGTGATAAAAGTATCGGAAGGACCTCAGTATGACCCGAAGAAGTCCAGATTTCAGAGATATGATAACCGCCCGCCGTTCTGACCAACAGAAAGATCTTGTACGAAGTGCAACCGCGTTCACCAAGGAAATTGTCAAGTTGACCTTCGGATTTGTTATAAGTGTGGGAAGACCGGGCATATTGCTAAAAACTGTCCGGTAACACGGCTTTGTTTCTTGTGTAATTCTCCGAATCACATTCAGTCGGATTGTCCGCGGGGAAGAATACAACAGGGTGGTACATCAGGGAGACCAGCGGTCTAAACCAGTAGTGCCAAGACTAGAACCACCAAGAACAAGGGGTCGTACATTTCAGATGACAGCAAAAGAAGCGGAGGAAACTCCGGATGTGGTTACAGGTACATTTTTCATAAACTCTACACATGCTAAAGTGTTATTTGACTCCGGTGCAAATCGATCTTTTGTATCTCCTGCATTTGCTACTTATATGCATTTAAACCCTAAAGTATTAGATCATGCTTTGATGGTAGATACGGCAAATGATAACCAAGTGACGGTTAAAGAGGTTTTTGATAAGTGTGTGATAAATATAGAGGGATGCGAAGTACCTATACAATTATTCCCTATATCCTTGATCGAGTTTGATGTGGTAGTGGGAATGGATTGGTTAGCTGAGAATCAGGCTAACATAGTTTGTGATAAGAAAATAATTAATGTTGTCTTACCTGAGAGAGGACCGGTAGTAATTTATGGTGATCGTAGCAATCATCAGTCTTGCCTTATATCTATGATAAAAGCCTGTAAGTGTGTTAGTAAGGGTTGCCAGAGTTACTTAGCTTATGTGATAGATATTAAGCCAGAAAAAAATAAGTTGGAAGATATTCCGATTGTTGGTGAATTTCCTGAAGTGTTCCCTGAAGACTTGAATAGTCTTCCGCCCGTTAGGCAAGTAGAGTTTGGTATAGATCTGATTCATGGAGCCGCGCCTGTAGCCCGTGCACCGTATCGTCTGGCACCTCCAGAGATGAAAGAAATGATGACACAACTGCAAGATTTATCTGATAAAGGCTTCATCAGACCTAGTTCTTCGCCGTGGGGTGCACCAGTTTTGTTTGTGAAAAAGAAGGATGGTTCGATGAGATTGTGTATCGACTACCGAGAACTGAATAAGCGCACGATCAAGAACAAGTATCCGCTACCCATAATTGATGACCTCTTCGATCAGTTAGTTGGAGCTTGTTATTTCTCCAAGATTGATCTAAGGTCTGGTTACCATCAGCTAAAGGTGAAAGAAGAAGATGTTTTGAAAAATGCTTTTCGCACAAGGTATGGTCATTATGAATTCTTAGTGATGCCGTTTGGATTGACGAACTCTCCAGCTGCTTTTATGGATTTAATGAATCGGGTATGTAAGCCGTATCTCGATAAATTTGTAATTGTATTTATCGATGATATACTTATCTATTCTCGACCCAAGGAAGAGCACGCGCAACACCTTCGTCTGATTCTGGAGTTACTAAAGAAAGAAAAATTGTATGCTAAATTTTTGAAATGTGAATTCTGGCTACGAGAAGTTCAGTTTTTGGGCATGTAGTTTCTGAGAAAGGTATTCAAGTTGATCCGATGAAAGTGGAAGCGATTGAAAAGTGGGAACCGCCGAGAACACCAACCGAGGTACGAAGTTTTCTGGGTTTAGCCGGCTACTACCGAAAGTTTATAAAAGACTTCTCTCGTATCGCGACGCCTTTGACTAAACTGACTCGAAAGAATCTAAAGTTTGAATGGAAAGCAGAACAGGATGGAGCATTCCGGATATTGAAAGAGAAACTGTGCAGCACGCCGATTTTTTCGCTACCTGAAGGTTCCGAAGACTTTGTTGTTTACAGTGATGCTTCTAAACTGGGATTGGGGTGTGTACTAATGCAGCGTGGAAAGGTGATAGCTTATGTTTCTCGTCAACTAAAGGATCATGAAAGACAGTACCCCCTACGCACGACATGTTGGTGATTTTAGTGAAATCATCGGTCATTTTGTGTAATTGGATTCACAAAGGTAATAATGGGGTTGTTAGCTAAGCTATAACATGAGTTAGGAGGTGTGGAGTGCACACTCGTGTAAGCTAACTAGAACCCGGGATTGTTGGACGGATAAAATTGGCGTGTTACAAAGTGGTTTTCAGAGCTGGGCGTTGGGGCCACTTTTGGCGCTACTTATCTAGCGCGGGAAGTAGCGCCGGGCTCTGGAATGCTGCCCGCCCCCCTTTTGGGGCTACTTATCTAGCGCGGGAAGTAGCGCCGGGCTCTGGAATGTTGCCTGCGCCCCTTTTGGGGCTACTTATCTAGCGCGGGAAGTAGCGCCGGCGTCAGGGAATCTTTCTCACTTTGTAACTCTCAATTTTTGTAACCGACGTCATTAAGTCCACAATCAACTCTCATTAAATGAGAGATTATTTCCTGATTCAATACAGTGTAGGTTACGATTCTCTAAAGGTGTATAAGTATGAATCGATTAGTGCCTTAATCGATACATCGAAACAAAGAGATTATCCCCTAGAGAATTTCGTGATACCCAAGCATATAGGGTCGAAATATCTCTTACGGAAAGCGAGCTCTCACGCGATCTCTGCGTTTTATCCAAGTCATTCTACATCTATTTCTCTCTCAATTTTCGAATTCCTCCAACAATCGTAAGAGATATTTGCTTATCACGAGAGAGATGGCGAATGATCAGTCCGTGAGAGACATGACTTCCAAGTTCACTAAACTTGAGAGGTTTGAAGGCGTTGATATCCGTAGATGGCAAAAGAAGATGCACTTCTTGCTGACGACGTTGAAGGTCGTGTACGTGCTGAGCACCCCAATGCCGGAGGTGATGGAGAACGAAACATTGGAGGTCACCCGGCGTCGCGGCAAATGGAAGAACGACGACTACACTTGTCATGGCCACATCTTAAACGGTATGTGTGACTCCCTCTTTGATATCTATCAAAATGTTGAATCCGCCAAAGAGCTATGGGACTCTCTCGAGTCCAAATACATGGCGGAGGATGCTTCTAGTAAGAAGTTCCTGGTTTGTAATTTCAACAATTACAAGATGGTGGACTCAAGGCCAGTGATGGAGCAATACAATGAGCTCCTTCGCATTTTAGGCCAATATGCTCAACATGATATGAAGATGGACGAATCCATCTCCGTATCGAGCATTATTGATAAACTGCCTCCCTCTTGGAAAGACTTTAAACACATGTTGAAACAAAAGAAGGAAGAGTTGTCTCTTGTGCAACTCGGTAGTCACTTGCGCATAGAGGAATCTCTTCGGGCGCAAGAGGCTGAGAAACCTAAAGCAAAGGAGGTTTCTGCACCTTCGGTGAACATGGTGGAAGAGGGAAAGACTAATAATTTCAAGGGAAAACAAAAGTTCAACAAAGCCAAGAAAGGGTCCAACAAGAAGGTTAAATTAACCTGTTGGACATGTGGGATGACCGGCCATCTCAAGAGGGATTGTCGGGTTGTCAAGAACAAGAATGGTGCAAGCGCAAGTGGTAGTGGGCAAGGATCCAAGGACCAAAACCCACGGCAAGGTCAGTTTTTTTTACTTTGGTTTTAATTCAAATATGAATTATGTACCACTAATATCCTAATCTGTTTATGTACAGGATGATGATGTTGCTTGGTGGATCGACTCGGGTGTTACAAGTCATGTGTTCGAAGATCGCCGTTGGTTCGTCTCTATGGAACCGGTTGAAGAAGGATCAATGATACACATGGGGAACGAGTCGAGTGCTACCATTCTTGGAAGAGGCTTAGTTAGGCTAGAATTTAGTTCTGGCAAAGTAGTTGAATTTTAATGTTTTGTTTGTACCACGAATTCGAAAGAATTTGGTTTCCGGTAGCATCTTGAATAAGTTAGGGTATAGGCAAGTTTATGAGTCGGACAAGTTTATCTTGTCAAAGATTGGCTCTTTTGTAGGATTTGGTTTTATGTTGAATAACATGTTTAAGTTAAAATTTGAATGAAAGAATGTTGTTTCAAATTTTGTGTATGATGCAATTGAGTTGCTTTATATTGCTTTATAAATTGTTTATGTTCCATATGAATTTTGTCTAAATTCTACATATGAATTTCGTTTAAAATTCGGTTTATGTTGCATACGAATTTTCGGTTTAAAATTCTGTTTATGTTGCATATGATTTTTTGTTTAAAATTCTGTTTATATTGCAAATGAATTTGTTTAAAATTCTGTTTTGTTGCAAATGGATTTTGTGTTTAAAATTCTGTTTATGTTCCATATGAATTTTGTCTAAATTCTGTTTATGTTACATATGAATTTTGTTTAAATTCTGTTTACATTGCAAATGAGTTTTGTGTTTAAAATTCTGTTTTGTTGTAAGTGAATTTTTTGTTTAAAAATTCTGTTTAAGTTACTTTATGAATTGTTTGATGGATTTTGGGGTGAAGCCATGTTAACGGCTTGTTTCTTGTTGAATCGAGTTCCCATAAGTTCCAATAAAAGGAACAAGATTACCCCGTATGAACTTTGGTTCAAAGGCCTAACTTGAGTTTTATTCAAGTTTGGGGGTGACGAGCGGTTGTTCGATTATCCGAACCCAAAAGGAAGACTTTGGGTGATGCATCTTTGTTGGATATGCCGAGCATTCCAAAGCATATAGGTTCTATGTTATTGAACCTAATGATTCTATAGCGATTCACACCGTTATAGAATCGGGAGATGTAATTTTGATGAGACTTGATTCTCTTCAATGTCTAGGCCAAAGGACATAGTTCCAAGTACTAGTGAAACTAGTGAAGTTGAAGAACAAGCAATTGTTCCAACCGAATCTCCGATGCTTCGAAGGAGCAAAAGAGGAAGGAATGAAAAATCCTTTGGTCCCGATTTCCAAGTATACTTGGTAGAGGGATCAAGAGATGAGATTGGATCCCAATTCCTTTACTGTTATAGTGTTGAGGAGGATCCAAAATCATTTGATGAGGCTATGAAGTCTCAAGACATTGCTTTCTGGAAGGAAGCAATACATGATGAGATGGACTCCATCATGGGGAATAATACTTGGGTATTATCGGACTTGCCACCGGGTTGCAAACCTTTGGGTTGCAAGTGGATCTTCAAAAGGAAGATGAAAGCGGATGGGTCAATCGACAAGTTCAAGGCTCGATTAGTGATCCAAGGCTTTAGGCAACGGGAAGGCATAGATTATTTTGTTACTTATGCCCCGGTTGCAAGAATCTCCATGATTAAATTGTTGATAGCTTTAGGTGCTATTCACAATTTAGTGATTCACCAAATGGATGTCAAAACGACATTCTTGAATGGTGATTTGGAGGAGGAAGTTTACATGAAACAACCGGAAGGTTTTGTTATGCCCGGGATGGAGCATAAGGCATGTAAAACTTGGAATGTCATATGTCGGGTTTCCTTCAATTTTGGAGGGATAATCGGATGCAAGTTGGATTACCAATTTGGAAGACCACTCTTCTACGAGTGGTTGGGTGTACTTGCTTGGGGGAGGTGCCATCTCATGGGCTTCTGTTGATCCAAACCCTCAGTGATTTGATAATGACCCTCTCTTATACTTAGTGAAAATTGTAAGTAAACAATATGTATCAGAGTTTCACTATCGCTGATAAGTACTAAGATCTTCCAGTACCGCTGATAGGAACTCTCGCTCTTTAAGTTAAACATTCAGCGAAACTGTTCACCATTAATGCTCTGAGTCTGTTCAGTCATTATGATGGTCGCTGATAAGTTAGTTGTTTACTTATGATCCCTGAAGACAAGTTTCACGTCAACAAAGGTTCTATGCTGAAGTCGAAGATCAAGCTCAAGAACCAGCGACAAGTCTCCTAATGAACTGATGCGGATCAGCGAAGACTCAGATTTGTCCACTCAACGTGAAGTATAGAGTACAAGACTTCAGCTATCGCTGAACTCTATCATTCGCTGATATGAAATGATAGATCGTTGAATCAACGAAAGCTGATCATGAAGTCCTCCGTACAAAGTACTTTTGTCTTAACCACCCTTGCACGCCTTCGTACGAAATATCAGAAAAGAACCTCCGAAAATCTGAAATCGTACAACCACTCTGATACTACACTGTTCATCCTTACGGCTACTAAGGTTGTCAACAAAAGTCAATGACATGCAACCAACCAGCTGATGACACGTGTAAAGTATATACTGACTTGCATTAAATGCATGCAGTATATAAAGAGATGAACTCACTTCTTTTGAAGTAACTTGCTAACTCTGGACAAGTTCAAATCTCTTATCTCAGATAGGTTATCATTAGTAATTTCCTTATCTCTCTTAGTGCAAGAAATCTTAGTGTTCCAACTTGTTTAGATTTAGGTTTATCCTTAATCTTGTTTCCGCAACAAGCTGTAAATTGTTAATGATTTATCAATAAACAATTTAGAAAAGTAAAATATGTGTGTTTGTATTCACCCCCCCCCCCTTTCTACAAACTTGTATAGGCCTTCGGGACCAACAAGTGGTATCAGAGCGGATTTGTTTAATCTCATAAACAAGATCTAATCTAAGATATTTCTCTTCCTTGCTATTATCTGAAAATGGCCACCGATACAAACACAAATTATATAGACAATGGTTCTCTTGCAAAACCCCCTAGATTTTCCAGAGATAACTTCAACTTATGGAAAAATAGGATGACACTCTTCTTAGAAGGTGTAGACCCTACTATGCCTTACTATCTTGAGAATGGTCCATTCATCCCTGTAAGAATTGATGCTGCAGTTCCAGGCGCTGAGAATAGACCTGCTATTCCAGAAAGGCTGGTACCTAAAGAAATCCATCAATGGACTGACGAATATAAGAAGAAAGTGGCTATAGATACAAAAGCCAGATACATACTATCCATGGCTCTTCCTGACGAAGTCTACCATTCCGTCATGAATCTGAAAACATCAAAAGCCATGTGGGACACAATATGTGTTCAGTATGAAGGAACGTCTGAAGTCCAGGACTCAAGAAAGATCAACCTGGTAAGACAATACGAAAGCTTCATTTCTGGTAAGAATGAAACTCTCTCTGAAGTTCACCAACGTTTTAATTGTTTAATTATAGATCTGAAAACTGTTGGTAAGGAATACTCTAACTTTGAAGTGCTAACAAAGTTTCTAGAATGTTTACCTGAAAGCTGGGACAATTATTCCATGTGTCTCAAGCTGTCAAAGGATCTAAGATCAATGACCCTTGCTATATTATATGGCACGTTGCTAAATCATGAGCAATCAAGCCATCTTAAGAAGAATCTTGTAAAAGATTCCAAAAGCACCCCTGTTGCTTTAATCTCAGAGAAACTTTCTACTCAGCGACCCTCGGTCACTATCACTGAGTTAGAAAGTAACTCTGAAAGGTCATCAGATTCTGTTTCTTCAGATGATGATGAATCCTTGGCTCTCCTAACTAAAAAGTTCAGGAGATTTGCCAAGAAGAAAATGTTTAGAAAGAACAAACCTCTTTCCATAACTGACAAGCCTAAATCATCATTTTTTGTTGATAAAGCTACTGCTACTTGTTTTAACTGCGAAAAGATAGGACATTTTGCTAACGAGTGCAGGTCTAAGAAAGTTTCTAGACCCTCAGCTTTTACAAAGAAATCCTTTGTTCCAAGGAATAAAGATGACAAATACTCAAAGCTGAAAGAAAAATATGCGAAGCTGAAAAGCTTTAAGAAGAAAGGCAAAGGCCTGATGGCTGACTATGATTGGGCTGCTTCTGATGAAGAAGCATCATCATCTTATTCTGAAGATGATGAAGCAAATCAATGTCTCATGGCCAAGATTGAAGAAGAGGAAGAAAGTTCAGACATTCCCTCCACTTCAACCTCTGCTATTCAGGTATCACCTTCTTTCTTTACCAATATTGCAAATATTGATGAAGCTGATAGTCTCTGTAAGATCGATCTCTTGACTAGAAGTTTATACGAAGCCATGAACGGCAAAACTGTGGTTGAAAACCAAAACCTTGATCTCGCTGAAAAGCTTAAAAACTGTCATCTTCAAATAGAAAAGCTTTCTAAAATTGAAGAAGATTTTAAAGATCAAGTATATTTAAATCAGCTAGTCAAAATCGAACGAGCAGAAGCTATCGCTGCATTAAAAGCTGAAAAAGCTACTGTTGAAGGATGGTGTAATTCCTCAACAAAGATCACTGAGATAATAAAGTCTCAAATTCCACTGAGTGATAAACGTGGTTTGGGTTACAAATATGAAACTTCAAAACCAACCACTGAGCGTTCAATGCTTAAATTTGGAACGTTCGTATCCTCAGTCGCTGATACTTCATCTTCTCAGTGCTCCTCGTCCATTACACCAATCCCTGAGGAAACTCCTACCTCCTCAAAAGGCAAGGAGAAAAATGGTTTATTCAAAATCTACCTCTGTCTCTAAAGACAAAGGTAAAGGAATTGTTATTTATCAAAATCCTCAGAAGGGTACTTTAGTACCAAAGCTGAATGCTTCTGAAGCTTCAGTGACACATCCCTCTGGATCAAGGAAGCTGATCTCTGGATCTATTCAGCGATCTACTCCTAGACTCAGAGTGGATGTCCTTGGTAAGAAATCTGAAGAACTGAATGTTCGTCCCATTTCTAAAGCCAATAGTTTACTTGGTGCTGGCACTTCCAATTCAAAATTAAAAGCTCAGCATTCAAATGGTCCTAGAATTACTTTTAGCTATAGGAAATGTTATCACTGTGGACTCACTGATCATATTGCTAGTAAGTGCCCCACAGCCACCAAAGCTGAAAAGATAGCTAAGGTGAAGATTGCCCCCAAGGCAAAGAAGACCAACCCTGGTGCAAATCAGGTCAAGGTGAATTCTACCACTGAGGTTAAGAAATTAACCAAAGTGAAGAAAGACAAAGTTGAATCTTCAAATGTTGCGAAGACTGCTGAACCTTCCATTCCAACTACTTCCACTGACAAACGTATATACATGGTTAAGTGGGTACCTAAGAAAAACTAATCTTCCTTTGTATTACAGGTTAAGAAGGGTATCTGGTATCTCGATAGCGGATGCTCTAGACACATGACTGGTAAGAAAAGCCTGCTCGCTGAATACAAGGAAGAAAAAGGTCCCTCTGTGACTTTCGGTGGAAATGGAAAAGGACATACCCGAGGGTATGGTGTACTTTCAAATGGTACAACCTCCTTCAGTCTCTCCAAAGACTGATGAAGTGATTTTCAGCGAATCCAACGCTGAACTCAGTACCCGAACCCAATTCTTATCCTTCGCTTCTCCCTCTACTCACTTGGACTCTCCTCCAAAGAACACTGGAGATGCCATCATTCCAGAAGTCTCCGCTGACGCTTCTCAATAAATGATGAAGACAGGACCTGCAGAGATCACCATTCCTCACCGAACTTTTGAGGATGATATGGAACATTTTTCAGGAATCCGCAACTTTGACGAGTTCATCAATCCTCCTGCAGGTACAAATCAACCCATATACACTGTAACTAAACCTGAAACTTCTGAGCTTTCCTTTGTTCACAAGTACTTATGTGTTACAGGTCCTAATTTGGGAGACATCAACGCTTCTCTGAAGTCAGTGGAAACAAAACTGACAGGTCTCACCACCACACTCTCCAACAACTCTACAGCTGTAACCACCGCTGGAGAAAATTTGATAAAGCTGACAACGGTGGTGGAGAAGAAGGCTTCCACAGATGACTTGAAGCAAGTTGATAAGACTCTCAGCGATTTCGCTAAGGTGCTCGCTGATATCTACACAGACTACACCTCACTCAAAAACTCAGTTTCCTCCATGTCCGGCGAACTAACAACGCTGAAGACATCTGTTGGAACACTCGAGGGAGATATGTCTGATGTGAAGACAAATGTCCAAACTCTGACAACTGACTTAGGCTCTGTAAAGACCGATGTTAGTTCGATAAAGACAATGGTCGAGCAGCTGCTGAACAAAGCCAATACTCTTGATCCTTCTCCTGCACCCGTCCCTGAAACTGAAAACTTCACAGCGGCGGATCGCACAGAGCTGAAGAAGATCAATCCTGCTATTTCTGGCCTTGAAGACAGATTAGCTAAGATTGAAGTTCGCGTAGGTCTCTCTGGCCAAGAAGACAAAGAACCTACCCATGCTGCTGAATCTACCCATTCCTCCCCCAGTCATCATGAAAAAGAGGGGGAGAAGAGCGCTGAAAACCCTTCCAATAGCGCTGAAGACCTTTCCCATGATGAATCTATCAGGGGAGAGAAGAACGAAGACCTCACCTTCGCTGAAGAGGGTGAGAAGACTATTGAAGCGGAAGCAGCCGCTGGACCTCAGGGAGATGAAAACCCTGAGGGAACCGAGAAGCTCGCCTCTGTATCTGAGGGGGAGCAACTCGAAGAAGACGCTGAAGAATCCGAAGCAGAAGATGATGAAGACGTCAACATCCCTGATGATGAACCATCTTCTTCTCCAAAGAATGATGATGATGACGAAGATGACGATGACTTCTTTATCGTCAAACCTGCTCCAAAGATTAAAGCTCTTAAGGGAATCTCGATAAATGAACCTTCAGGGGAGCGGACAAAGACAAAGCCCTCAGCCTCTGGAGCTGAGAAAGGCAAAGGCAAAAGCGTCGCTGAAGATGACAATCTGACGATCTTGCTTGAAAAGTCGGTTTGTCAGGTACACTAAACATCTCTTACTCCATCCTTCCTCTGTCATACACTATCAGTTCCTCTACCCAAGCCTATACACTTGAACAATTTCTCTATCTGTTTCTACCCAAGTTCTTACTGGTAAGATCGCTCTGTTTCAGCTAGTCCTCTCCCCTGTTTGAGGATTTCGCTGAAGGCTCCACAACTGCGACTTCACCAAAAATACCAGCTGCCGCTGAAGAAATAATCCCAGTCTTGGATTTGATCTCTGAGACTGATGAACCTGAAGAACAGACTCTCTCTCACAAACGCAGACCTTCCTTAGCTCCTCAAAAGCTAAGTGAATAGGAACAAAAGAAAATAGAGGAAATAATAAAGCGATTCGAGGATCAGCGAATCATTCTGAGGCATGATCAACTTCCTTAAGTTCCTCCAAAGTTCAAAATTTCAAAAGATGAATACAAGGAACACCTCAGAGCTGAACGCCTAATCGCTGAAAGAAAGGAAGCTGAAGAAAAAGACAGAGAATACGCCATCAAGCTTACTCAAGAATCTGTCAAAGACCCCAAGCTGAAACGTGTTCCAATTCAAATCCAACGAAAGCTTTGGGAAGAAGCCCAGAAGATCATGGAAAAGAAAACTGAAGCTTCTCAGACCACCCTGATCTGGTGTAAAGAGAAAATTCACTTCAGATATCGTCCAGCGAAGATCAACAAGGTATTCATCTCTGGAAGAACCTCTATCGGAGTACCTATTGTTGACATCAAACTTTTCAGAGAAGATGGCCAATCTGAAGCCTTTCGTGCTGACACTGTAAAAAGGTATGGTCTCTCTGAATGGCTGGATATGAGGTTAGCTATCCAATCGTCACAATCTAAGTACAAGGATCATTTCGAAAAGCTGATAAACAGACAGAACGACTTGATATCTTCTTGTGTGGACATTCCTCCTCTTCCTGATCTTAAGATGAAAAGAAAAAGGGCCTCTCTGAAGAAGAAACGTCAAGATTCAAACTCAGGTCCTGTCATACGAAATGAAACTGGAATTGGTTTCTCTCGCGCTGAAGTGCTTGGTCCTGACCCTGATCTATCTGCCCTTGACATTTCTTTGCCACCATGTGAACTTTTCGTCCCTGGTAAAGTCATCAGTAATCCTTATGGAATATTCTTTCTCGACTACGACGGACGTAAATGTTTTTAACGGATCGCTGAGCTTCCAATCACTCCAATCGAACAGCTCAGAGATCTCATCTACTGGTGTGACTTCAGAAAAGACATTCAGGCATGACACCTAAAACCCTTGATCTTTGAAGAAGCGCTGAACAAAAGAAAACGAGGTGTAACGGTTCCTGACTGGATGATCCCCACTGAAAAGACCCTTGATGAACTTCTCATTAAGGAAGAACCTCTGTAAGCTGATAGGATCGCCTCTTTCATCTATTTTATCAGTTATCCTTTTGTACTTGTAATTTATTTCGCTCGTACTTATAATCTTTCCATTTCTCTTTGTAACCTGATTCAAAGTTTTAAAGAAAGATTTCAGCGAATGTACTTTACTCCATCAGTACTGAAAAGATCCCAGAAAACAGTAAAAGGGACAAATATTTTATGAGTTCTTTTTATCCTTGTGTTTTCATTAAATAGCAATTCTCTTTGTTGCTATGTCATAATCAAATAGGGGGAGATTGTTGATCCAAACCCTCAGTGATTTGATAATGACCCTCTCTTATACTTAGTGAAAATTGTAAGTAAACAATATGTATCAGAGTTTCACTATCGCTGATAAGTACTAAGATCTTCTAGTACCGCTGATAGGAACTCTCGCTCTTTAAGTTAAACATTCAGCGAAACTGTTCACCATTAATGCTCTGAGTCTGTTCAGTCATTATGATGATCGTTGATAAGTTAGTTGTTTACTTATGATCCCTGAAGACAAGTTTCACGTCAACAAAGGTTCTACGCTGAAGTCGAAGATCAAGCTCAAGAACCAGCGACAAGTCTCCTAATGAACTGATGCGGATCAGCGAAGACTCAGATTTGTCCACTCAACGTGAAGTATCAAGTACAAGACTTCAGCTATCGCTGAACTCTATCATTCGCTGATATGAAATGATAGATCGCTGAATCAACGAAAGCTGATCATGAAGTCCTCCGTACAAAGTACTTTTGTCTTAACCACCCTTGCACGCCTCCGTACGAAATGTCAGAAAATAACCTCCGAAAATCTGAAATCGTACAACCACTCTGATACTACACTGTTCATCCTTACGACTACTAAGGTTGTCAACAATAGTCAATGACATGCAACCAACCAGCTGATGACACGTGTAAAGTATATACCGACTTGCATTAAATGCATGCAGTATATAAAGAGATGAACTCACTTCTTTTGAAGTAACTTGCTAACTCTGGACAAGTTCAAATCTCTTATCTCAGATAGGTTATTATTAGTAATTTCCTTATCTCTCTTAGTGCAAGAAATCTTAGTGTTCCAACTTGTTTAGATTTAGGTTTATCCTTAATCTTGTTTTCGCAACAAGCTGTAAATTGTTAATGATTTATCAATAAACAATTTAGAAAAGTAAAATCTGTGTGTTTGTATTCAACCCCCCCCCCCCCTTCTACAAACTTGTATAGGCCTTCGGGACCAACAGCTTCCAAGAAGCAAACTTGCATCACGAGTTCGACTATGGAGTCGGAATTTGTGGCGTTAGCCGCTGCCGGTAAAGAGGCGGAATGGCTAAGGAATTTGGTCCATGAAATTCCATTATGGCCGAAACCAATATCACCAATTTCTATCCATTGTGATAGTGAGGCAACTTTGGCTAAAGCTTATATCCAAGTGTATAATGGCAAGTCTAGACATTTAGGTGTTAGACATAGCATGATTCGTGAGCTAATCACGAATGGGGTGATTTCGGTTGAGTTTTTCGGTCGCAACAAAATCTAGCGGACCACTTGACGAAGGGGTTAACTAGGGACTTGGTTTACAAGTCGGTGATAGGGATGGGATTAAAGTCCATCTAAATCTCTAACGGTAAGATACCCAATTCCCTTCTAATACAACGTTAGAAGTTGAATTCAATGGGGAAGCTCACTCTAAGAGATTGGAGCACAAGACGGTCATCCCAAGGTGTGTGCTCGGTACTGCAAGTGAAGGAGGTAATTGTTCTTTTGTAAAAATGCATGTGCAGGTGCATGAGGAAAAGAACTACCTATTTGAGTGGGAAGTGTGGCCGCTTCAAGAAGCTTGGACTTGGCTTTGATGCACTCACGAATGGATAAGGACACATGGCCTGTATAGTGTCAAGTTTATACGTTAGAGAGTCTTTTAAATTCATGTGTATGTTATTTTCTGGTACTCAAATGGGTTGACGGGTTCAATCCATAGGACACCCGGATTTTCGAGTATTTGAAATGTGTAATGTACTAAGATGGAAATTCAATCTTTTAGATATTTTCATTTATGCATGAGTTTGTTTTATCTGTATTGTACTTTATTTTGTGAATCGAGGATTGCACTAAAATGGGGGAGGAATGTTGGTGATTTTAGTGAAATCATCGGTCATTTTGTGTAATTGGATTCACAAAGGTAATAATGGGGTTGTTAGCTAAGCTATAACATGAGTTAGGAGGTGTGGAGTGCACACTCGTGTAAGCTAACTAGAACCCGGGATTGTTGGACGGATAAAATTGGCGTGTTACAAAGTGGTTTTCAGAGCTGGGCGTTGGGGCCACTTTTGGCGCTACTTATCTAGCGCGGGAAGTAGCGCCGGGCTCTGGAATGTTGCCCGCGCCCCTTTTGGGGCTACTTATCTAGCGCGGGAAGTAGCGTCGGGCTCTGGAATGTTGACTGCGCCCCTTTTGGGGCTACTTATCTAGCGCGGGAAGTAGCGCCGGCGTCAGGGAATCTTTCTCACTTTGTAACTCTCAATTTTTGTAACTGACGTCATTAAGTCCACAATCAACTCTCATTAAATGAGAGATTATTTCCTGATTCAATACAGTGTAGGTTACGATTCTCTAAAGGTGTATAAGTATGAATCGATTAGTGCCTTAATCGATACACCGAAACAAAGAGATTATCCCCTAGAGAATTTCGTGATACCCAGGCATATAGGGTCGAAATATATCTTACGGAAAGCGAGCTCTCACGCGATCTCTGCGTTTTATCCAAGTCATTCTACGTCTATTTCTCTCTCAATTTTCGAATTCCTCCAACACGACATGGAACTAGCAGCAGTTGTTTTCGCGCTGAAGATTTGGAGAAATTATCTTTATGGTTCCAAATGTCAAATTTATACCAATCATAAGAGTCTCCAACACCTCTTCGATCAGAAGGAACTAAATATGAGGCAAAGAAGATGGCTAGAACTGGTGAATGATTACGACTGTGAAATTCTTTACCATCCGGGAAAGGCGAACGTGGTAGCTGATGCACTGAGTCGTCAAGAAAGGAGTGGAACAATAAAAGCTATTTCATTACGGGCTGAACTCCTACCTAATATCTTTGACGAATTGCTGAAGTGTCAATTAGAAGCTTATCAGGAAGAACATTTGAAGTCAGAACGGTTAGTGGGGTTATCAGCATTGCTAGTGCAAAATGATCGTGGGTTATTGTGTCTGGGGAACAGAATACGGGTGCCTCGTTTGGGTGGTTTACGTGATCGGGTACTACAAGAAGCTCATCAATCTCGATTCTCTATTCATCCAGGTACGAATAAGATGTATAAAGACCTGAAACAGTTTTATTGGTGGCCGGGAATAAAAAGAAGCATTGCTCAGTATGTAGAAGGTTGTACTACTTGTAAGAAGGTGAAAATTGAACATCAGAAACCGTTTGGTCAGTTGCAACGATTAGAAATACCGATGTGGAAATTGGATCAAATTACTACAGATTTTATCACGAAGTTACCAAGGACTCCGAAAGGGTTTGATGCTATTTGGGTGATTGTTGATAGGTTGACGAAGTCTGCTCACTTCCTACCGATAAAAGAAACTGATTCATTGGAACGATTAGCCAAGTTGTACATCAATGAAATAGTAACTCGACATGGAGTTCCAATTTCGATTATCTCTGATCGTGATAGTCGTTTTACCTCAAGATTCTGGAGAAGCTTTCAAAAGGAAATGGGAACTCAGATAAAGTTAAGTACAGTGTATCATCCTCAAACTGACGGCCAGAGTGAACGGACGATTCAGACTTTAGAGGACATGCTCCGGGCTTGCATTGTCGACTTTGGGGGATCGTGGGATAAGCACTTACCACTGATAGAATTCGCCTACAATAACAGTTATCATTCCATCATACAAGCGACACCGTTTGAAGTTCTGTATGGTAGAAAATGCCGAACGCCTCTGTGTTGGAACGAAGTGGGAGAGAAACAGTTAGCAGGGCCAGATATAGTTCAGTTAACCGCGGATAAGATTACTCAGATTCGGGAAAGATTGAAAGTGGCTCAAGACAGACAGAAAAGCTATGCCGACCGACGCCGAAAGCCGTTAGAATTTCAAGTTGGAGATTCTGTGATGTTAAAAGTCTCGCCTTGGAAAGGAGTTATCCGATTTGGGAAACAAGGTAAACTGAGCCCGAGGTACATTGGACCGTTTGAAATTACAGAAAGGATTGGTGAAGTAGCCTACAGGTTAGATCTTCCGCCAGAGTTAAGCAGGATTCATAACGCGTTTCATGTTTCGAATTTTTGGAAGTGTTTGGTTACGCCAGATCAGGCCGTCTCTCTACCAGATATACAAGTGGATGAAAAGCTGAATTATGTGGAGGAACCGGAAGCCATAATTGACCACAAAGTTAAAGTGTTGCGGAATAAAGTAATCAGACAAGTGAAAGTCCAGTGGAGACATCATAGGGGTCAGGATGCTACATGGGAATCAAAGTCGGAAATGAGAGCCAAATACCCTCACCTTTTTGCTTAAACCGAATTCCGGGACGAAATTCTTTTAAGGGGGAGATGATGTAATACCCCGAGTCTGTGTTTTGTTAAATCATGGATAGGGAATGAATGAGGACCGAATGTACGGTGGACTTGACTTAAGTTCGGGTTTGGGGGTAACATTTGGGGACTAGAGTGCTTTAGAGTTCTTAGTCTTGGTAAGACTTATGTGTTCAAAGTGGTAAAGCAATACTTGTATATGATTGTTTCAGATTTTGTGAAATTGAAGTGAAGCTGAATTGTTTGAGAAAAGCTTGGAGAACGTTTTGATAAGTCAAACAGGTGAATTTTTCTTCAAAATGTTTTTAAACTGGAATACATATACGTGTAGATTGAAAAGGTGATAGATAATGTGATTAGGTGTTCATAAATGACAATATGATATATTGAGATATATATTGTATTTATATGTGCATTACACTACACGATTATATGTTAGCCGACACTATGGTCGGCGGTGTTTGCTGTAGTTGTTGTACAGCGGTGCTGTAATAGTCGTACAGCGGTGTTGTTGGCTCGCAACCAACTGATATGGCCAGGAGAAATGAGAATGAGAATGAGGATGAATTGAACACAGTGCACGAGTCTTGATTGGTATTTAATTACGTATGATATATATGTGTTTATATAAAGGATTTTATATAAATGGGTTTTATAATGATTGTGAAAGGACAGGGGTTTTTCTCACTTAGACCGCTAGGTCTAACCCTCATTTTGTTTTAAAATATGTATTCCAGGTCGTGGATCGAGTAAGGACAAGTAGGAATGGTAATCGATGGATAGCTTTTGGAAGAAAGTGTGTTTTTGAAGATCATGGCATGTTTTACAGTCATGTCTTGTTATTAGTTGTAATGTATTTAGCAAAAGAAAAGTTTGTAATGAAATTATGTATTTTGTTTATGACTAAAGGACCGGAGTTGTAATGTGATGTATCTTAGTTAAATAACGACGTTATGAAATTTATGCTATATGAACTATGTTTGGGATTGCGGGTCGTTACACTTGGTTCTTAAGATAATCTGTTGGTTGAGACAAGTTTTTGGTTGCGACAAGAAGTGAGTTGAGACAAGAATTGTGTTGCGATAAGACGTGTGTTGCGTAAAGATTTGGGTTGAGACAAACAGTGGGTTGAGACAAGACAGTGTGAACTAACTTTTACTAATCAAATCTAAGGGGTACTTAACGATCATAAACAAGTAATCTAAATATGACAGCGAGAGACATCTTGACTATTGGGTCGAAGGACAAACCACCTGTTCTTTTTTCCAAGGACTTCAAGATATGGAAAGATTGATTTATAGACTATGTTGAGCGACAAGAGAATGGGGAATACATTACTAATTCACTTGAGAATGGTCCTATGGGGTTACAAAGAAGAAGAGGAATCGCTACTGATGGTGATCCAATTCCAGAGTGGGTTGATGTTATACCATTACATTATGACGTTGAACAAAAGAAAAAGCAGTATGGAGACAAAATGGCAAAGTCCCTAGTTATTCAAGCCTTGACCAACAATATTTTTCAAAAGGTACATAGCAAAAACTATTCTGGGAAGGCTATGTTTGATGAGTTGATTAAGTTGTATCAAGGATCTGAAGTGGAGAACCAGATGAGAATCTCCAATGCCATCAATTTGTATGAAAACTTTAAACAAAAGCAAGGGTTGGTGAGTCTAGTGGTGCGGCTACTGAAAATGTTGGGGGATCAGATCAGCCAGCTAGTGAAAGGGAAACAGGGGCAGGTGGAACGGACACTGATATGGTCCAAGTGGATGACACCGAAGTTCTAGCTGATGTCATAACTGGGGTTGAAAAGCCTCCGGTTGTTGACAATAGAACAGCTGATGAAAGGATGGCGGATGATATGATTGTTGATTACATTTACATTGATTCTGAGGAAGAACCTGAGAAAACGACTGTCTAGATCAAAGAGGAATTAGAAGACATATTCGACATCACCGGGATTATTATGGTCGCTTCGGATTCCGATGATGATACTCCAGATAATACTACTCAACCATAAACGCCGACTGATCAGAGTGCAAGTACTTACGCTCCTCCGGCTCCAGTGGTACAAGAGAATGCTCCGGGAATTCAAGTGCAAGCCGATGGCAGAATCAGGGATCCGATACTCGAAGCTGAACTGGATATTTAATCAGGAAGTGATTGATGACGAGCCAAGGTATGTGGCTACAGGTGAACGGGTTAGGATTCTGATTCCTTATCAGGAGAGCATAAGAAAAGATTTGTTTGTTAGGGATGTCCAGAGGATCGATATAGCAAAGGTATACGAGGTTGAGGACTGGCCATCAATGCGCATGATTGAATTTCTACATGTCATGGGCAATGAATGTATGAACACAAATGTGGTGAGGTCAGACAAAGCTATCATGAAGGTGCTGAACATAGATTCCTACAAGCTGTTCAAAGTCTGGTACCCGCAATTCACTATACAAAGATTCGATGGCTCCGAACACGTCTTTTCAAAAGCAGATTTCAAGAGTCTGAAACTTGACGACTTCTGCAGTTTGTATGACACCCTAGCACGAGCTCCCTAAAAGAAGATTGAATGGTCTTCTGCATATGAAAGTGTCAATAGGTTCATGCGGAATATCCTGAAATTTTCTTATCTTACGGATTTCCAAATGGCCTTGGAGTCACACCAAGACCGAGTAAACCTAAGAGCACCGAACCGGCGTCTGTCTGACATTCAAGGTATTCCTGCTTACACTGTTCTGAATAAACCAGAGCTTGGAGTTGTCTACTTCGATTCAGACTCAAAGAAGAGATTCATGAGAGTTATTGAGAGTTATGAGAGTTATTTCAAGTACATTCAGATCCACCTTGAGAGTAGATTGCGTCTGGATGCAAGCGGGGAGGTGAAGCTAAAAGACAAGGAGAAAGAGCTGATAGTCCTGGATGCCATTACATACCGGAAGGAGTACCGAAATGCACTGCGGAGGTTCGAGATCATCTTCGGGATTCGGAAGAAGTACGTGACCCCGGTGGACGCTTAAACTCTTTGCCTCTACATTGGTACAAAGAGGGAGAATGTTAGTGCCTTAATTACCATGTTGTACCATGTAGAGGGACTAATTATGTAATTGTAAAGTTACAAAGTATATAAGGTAACTTTACTCTAGATTTCTAATGAGGTCATTCATTGCATTCACTCTCAAGTACACACACACTCCATATTCTCTCTACATTCTCTATTGTACTTGTGATTGTTCTTCATTGATAGATATATATGAATGGCCATCTGATTGGATTAATAGCTTGATTACTTGTTCTGGGATCACACTTGGGCTTAATTGTGTTACAAGTGAGTGTATATAGGATTTGTGTGTGTAATTAGGGCAAGAAATCATATTACAATGTAATCCATGGTGTAGTGTGTGTGTTCTAGAAAGAGAACCATTCTCTCTCTAGGTAGTTCTCTTACATATGAATAATACACCATATTTCTCTTTATCTCATCTTGTTACTATTATCTTCTTAATTAGTTGAATCGTTGCTTGTTTTAATAGGACTAACAGTTCTATTGGTTTTGATGGATTCTATTGGGCTTTAATCGATTCAATTTAGTTTTAATGAAACTATTGGGTTTTATTCGGTTCAATTGAGTTTTAATGGGTTCTATTCGGCTATAATGGTTTCAGATGTTTTTTATTCTGTTTTATTATATTTTAGCGGGTTAAATTCATTTTTTTTAGCTTTAATGGGTAATTATAATAATAAAATTCCGATAACTAAGTAAAAAATTTATAATAATAATAATAATAAAATAATAACAATAACAATAAAAACAAAAACAAAAATAATAACAAGAACGAATATTACGGTGGATTTCCGAAGGATACGAATATTTCGACGATGGTTGTGGAGAAAGTTGTTTTAGTGGAGGAGGAGGAGGTGGAGGTGACTGACGATGGTAGTTGTAGTGGTGGTCGGTGCATGGTTGTGGAGGTGGTGGAGAAAGTTGTTTTAGTGAAAGAGGAGGTGTAGGTAGCCGGCGATTGTTGCCAGTGGCGTCAACGATGATGGAAGCTTTCTGGACTTGGTTAACAATCCTTTCAATTCTGGTTCCATTTCTTTATGCTTCTTTTGAGAGTCCTTCTATAAAGCACACAAATATGAATATGATAGTGCATCTAAGGGGTTGTTTACTTATGAGATTAATGGTTTGCACAACTTATTATTCAATCACATATACAACAATGTTTCTTTACAGCTGGATCGTTAAGCTATTAAGCAAAAATGGTTATATGGAATAAGTCATGACCCTCACTTGACCCATTAAGCCACATCAAACAAAATAATACTGGAAATGCCCTAAATAATAATCTCTCTCTCTCTCTTTGCCCCCATTAATTCATCGGCCTGATGGTTTCCCGTCCCTCATACAGACAATTTATCCGGAGAGGACTTAACGGAAAAGAGGAAAAGAAAATAAACATCCCCTAAGTTGATAAAATACAATTTTCAGGATACTTTATCATCTTTATGTTGAGATCTTCAGAAAACCGATTAGTAAATGTATTTGCATCAACATCGATATACTTTAGCATCCCTTCGGCCCGTTTTACAATATAGTCGGTCTATTTCTTAATTTCCACCTTGTATAATAAATAAATATAACTTTCAATTAGAAATAAAACCCTTTTGAATACACAAAATCATGGAATACACCAACATAATCTTTAAAGTAATAATAAAAAGCTAACATATTTATCTATCTAACCTTTTGAACATATATTTTTAATAATCAACTAACGATATATGTGGTTCCCATCTTCCAATTCTCCATTTAAAAGTTATTAAGGGTGTTTGGTTCATTTTAAAAAATATGAATGAAAATAAAAATTAATATATTAAGAAATAGAATCAATATAGTCCTTTCCATTATTTTATAATTTATTATAATTAATTCTTTATATTGTTGATGTTTGTTTGATGAGATATTATCAAACAAGATTTTCAAGAACAACATCTCCATGAGATTTGCATCTTCATCACCAATAAACAAACAATATCCAACATTATCTCTATTATTTATCATAAAAAGTGCATCTCCATTTCTAAGCGACATACATACATAACATCCTGATTTCTCTCTTCCACAGAAAACCCTAACTGAGTAGAAGATAAATCATCCCTTATTTCTTTCTTCCACAGAAAACGTTAACAAAAATCGAAACTGTAACACCCTCAAAATTTAGGAAGAGCAACTAAATAAAATTTTCAAAGAAATAACCACTTAAATAATAAAATTCCTTTTTCTAACCATTCATGGAATAACCTCAAGATAAAATGTAACGACTCTCAAAATTAACAACTCAAAATCGTACTATGCGACCACATACAGTTGGGTGTTACTTAACACAATTACAATTGCTAATCCCAAATATGATTGCGGAAGACTTCACTAAACGAACCACTTCTCGTGCACCCTACTAGCACTCATCACTTCACAGTGTAGCTAAAGTTATTCCCAACCTGAGCCTGTTGCACATGCCGACAAATAAAAAAGGGTTAGGCTAACGCATAATAAGTTCAAGAGTTTTATCATGACCATATAAATTCATAAATCGAGAGAGATGTAATTTACGTTATGAGTTCAAAAGAATTTACTTTAGATGCAAATCACCCATTTTCCAACTCACACAAATCTCGTGCTGAAAGCTTAAATATATAATGATTTCCAAAATGGACTCATCCCCAAAACCAACATGAAAGGTGAATTAGTATTTGATTCTCAAAACGATTAAATTCATAAATAAATCGCCATTATTTCAAACATCCCAAACATGGATAAAACATAACCCATAACACACATAACATGGAAAACTATTCATATAAATATGATACGTCACCGAAAACATGGATAAAAACAAATACCCAAAGCAACACCTTTCGGTGACGGGGGAGCCCGTTTACATTGCACGTGACGGAACACAAAAGTGGGTCACCTACTATGCAATAAAACAAACACGTGGATTATTCTCGTAAACTGAGCTCAATCACTCCAGATCTATTGCCCGCGAGACTTGGGAGCCCCTAACTTCAACCACTCCAGGTCTATACATTGGGTCGCTCCAAATCCACAAAACAAGCACATTTGGGATTACATCTTACTGCCCATGAGACGACGCCCGACCATATAAGCCAACGCCTTACATATCATGGAACCCGATGCCTATCTCGTGCCAAGCACATATGGAATTACACCTTACTGCCCATGAGACGACGCCCGACCATATAGGCCCACGCCTTACTTATCATGGAACCCGATGCCTATTCCGTGCTACAATGAGAAACTAGCGTCTCGTAAATTGAGCTCAATCACTCCAGATCTATTGCCCGTGAGACTTGGGAAACTCAAGTGCCTATGGATCCATAGCTAATAAAGTCTAAAACATTACACGACCCCAAATGAATAAACAAGTGCATTCAAAACATGCAATTCCCCAATAACGTAAATCATGATCCAAAACTCGACTTTGAGCTATCAAAACTGGACAAATGTCACCAAGACTTAATAAAAACATTACCGAGCCATAAGCTCGACTAACCCAAATGACCAATCATGAAAAGTCATAAAATGAAATTAAACGTAGCAACACACACTTTTGCCAATAAATATTTCAAATCCAAGAAACCCAAAACAAGACGTTGGGTTAGGACAACCCTCTTTTCCAAGGAACTCACACTGTTACATTTCAAAAGTCTTCCCATAACGTACTATATACATATTTCCAAGATATACGTAAAAATGCATTTTCATAACAAATAGACTCCATTTACAAAATGCATCATCAACACATTTTCATTTATGATTTATCTATCAAATTTTCCAAAAATTCCAAATGTAGGTGTTTTACAATATTTACAACAATAAATACTTCAAAAGGTTAAATCCCACCAAATAACTCAACCATTGATAATTTTCATGTAAAACACATAATTACTTGGAAAAATAACATTTTGGCATATACAAAGTTTTCACAAAGCAACTTGAACTCACCTTACTAGATTTAGGCTAAATCTAGATTTTCCCAAAACGTAAGCTCATTTGATGCAACCCGAATCCTTAGGCCAAATCTTCCAAAAACCTAGATCCATGAGTTTCCAACCATAAATAATTATATCTAACCATGTAGAATCATCCTCCAACCATTTTACACCAAAATACCCACTTATACAAAAACCCTAACTTTCATAAATGAAGAGAAGAGGAGATTACCTTAATCATGCTTGAATCCACCAACCAAAATACCTCTAAAATCACCAAGATGAACCACAAACTCCCAATCTTCAAAGTGGAGTAAAAAGGGTTGGATGAAACCCTAGAAACTTGGTGAAGAAGATGAAGTGAAAGGTTTCTAGAAAGGTTAAGGTTTCCAACAATGGTGAGGGTTTGTTTTGGGGAAGAAGGATGAAGAGGATATGGGAGATTTAGGGTTTTCTAGAGAGAGAGTTCAATTTTAGAGAGAGAGAGAGAGAGCTGAGAAAATGAAATGGGGAAAGTGAGAGGGAAGAGTCTTAAAAGCAAACAAATAATTCCATCAGATGTATCGCGGACGTCTGCAAGGTCCTACGCGGACATCCGACTTGCATTGGCCGAATCCCATTTTTTCTCTGTTGCTTCCGCAGATGACCTGCGGATTTCTGCGCCACGCGGACGTCTGGCTTGCCCATGCGGACGTCCGCAAGTCCAAAATCTGTTTCTCAAATTTTCGGGGTGTTACAATCCTCCCAACCTTAGAATGATTTCGTCCTCGAAATCTAGTTCCTTTACAACCAAGGGCTAACCAACTCAACGCCGATCATGTTCCATCAGCTTCCAACTGGAAATCTAGATTCCCTCACTTAAACAACCATGACAAACCTCAAGCAAACACTTACTAACAATGTCCTCTTAGGTACATTGCACTTATGTCCGGGTGAACTCTCCATCCACTGGAGTAACTCCCAACCAGACGACTCCGGTCGTCTCCCAACCTTAGGCGTTCCCTACTTCCCCAATCGTCGAATTCGAACTCAAAATTAATCCTCTTCCACATGTTCTTAAACTTTCTTTCCAAATCAGTCCAAGGTTTAATCACTACCGAAATCAACCAAAACCTCTGAATCCCAAATGTTCACGGTACTGAACTAGCATTTACTCTTAACGAATCCCATTGAACTCCAATACTCGCGGTCATCACTGATCCATCAATTTCACAACTCCAAGGATACGTCCAATCGCCCATTATTCAACCGACAGATTCTTTTACCACACAAGGAAGGTTATCCCACTAAATCCACTTATCACAATTTAATATCTTAAGATCACTACAACAGTCATCAATATCCCTTTAAAATCGGATTACAACCCTCTGAATACACTAACGGTTCTTGACGTCGGAACCAAAAGTCAACACCTAGTCATACCACCAAGTTTGAATCACAACAGACTCTACACACGAGTTTCACTCGTCGAGCGTTCTTACAAAACCAAGGTTATCAATATGGTGTCCACAAGGTCCTACACGTCCCTTTATGTGAAAATTGGCCAAGACCCAAAACAAAGTTGTCAATAAGACGGTTACCACCAACATTGTTGGGAACTGAAGATTTGCTTAGTATGGATAGTACTGCCAGAACAACTTTAATACTGCCAGGGCATGATTAATACTGCTGAAGCGAAGTTAGTACTGCTTGTCAAGATTAATACTGCTGAAGCGAAGTTAGTACTGCTTGTCAAGATTAATACTGCTGAAGCGAAGTTAGTACTGCTTGTCAAGATTAATACTGCTGAAGCGAAGTTAGTACTGCTTGTCAAGATTAATACTGCTGAAGCGAAGTTAGTACTGCTTGTCAAGATTAATACTGCTGAAGCAAGGTTAGTACTGCTGAGTCAAGTTAATGCTGCTGGAATGAGTTAATGCTGCTGGAATGAATTAATGCTGCTGGAGAATATTAGTACTGCTCATGCTGAATGAAGTTAATGCTGCTTGTGTTCATAAGTTTGGAATGCGAGAATGTTGGAGATAAAGATGGAATGATTGAAGATAATCGTGAAAGAATATTCTGAAGATCAATTTTGTTTTGATAGTTATCTTGTAATTATTTAGTATAAATAGATGTTGATAGATAGTTATTCAATATACGCGATATACGACGAGAGTTTCAGAATACGTTTTGTTTTAGAGAGAATTAACCTCAAGGTTTAGAACCCTATTTCTAGAGAAGTAGAAGTCGTCTTGATTGAGCCTGTTCATCAAGATTGAGGTTTGGTTGTAAGCTTGTGAGTTGAGTTAGTGAATACAAACAGCTGTGTGTTTTCTGATATATTGTCCTTTGATTGTGTGAATTAAAGTTCTATTCCGCAGATTCTTTAATTCTGAGTTCTAAGTATTATTAGTCTTGTTAAGATTCGATCCTGACAAGTGGTATCAGAGCTTGTGTTTCTTAGAATTCTACAATTATTATGGACAATTCTATTGAATCAAACAGTACTCTTGTTTCTAAGGTTCCCATGCTCAGACCCAATGAGTTTGACATGTGGAAAATTAGAATCAAGCAGTATATTCTGCTTACTGATTATTCCATCTGGGATATCATAGAGAATGGTCCATGTGCTGAAGGAAGAATTGGACCAGATGGCAAAAGACCTCCTCCAAAGACTGATGCAGAGAGAAAAGTCAGACAAATAGAGATGAAGGCCTTAAGCACACTGCTTTTGGCTATCCCCAATGAATATCAGCATCAATTTCATCACTGCACTGATGCTCAGACTCTGTGGAATGCATTGGAAAAGAGATTCACTGGCACCAAAAGCACCAAGAGGAATCAGAAGGCAATTCTCAAGCAGCAGTATGAAAACTTTACTTCTACTAAGAATTAGTCTATGACTCAAACTTTTGATAGATTTAATAAGCTGATTGGAGAATTGGCCACAGTAGGAGTCAAGATGGAGGCTGATGATGTTAACAGAAAGTTCTTAAGATCATTAGGTGAAGAGTGGACAATGTATACTGTGTCCTTCAGACAGAATGACCAATTGGAAGATAAAGAGCTTGATGATCTTTACAATGATCTTAGAGTCTTTGAAGCAGAGATTGAAGCCAAAAAGAAGCCCTCTGGATATGTACATAATGCTGCACTCCTTTCAGCATCACCTGATTCTACTGCTAACCCTGAATCAGTTAGTGCTGCTGGAGGAGTCAATCAGGAAAAGACCAATGATTCAGTACTAGAAGCCTTATTTTCTAGTCATGTTAATTCCTCATTGATTAATGATGACTTAGAACAGATTAATGCTGATGATCTTGAAGAGGTGGATATCAAGTGGCAGATGGCTATGCTGTCTATGAGGGTGAAGAGATTCATAAAGAGGACAGGGAGAAACAACTTTTCCCAAAGAAGAGAAGATGGTGCTGGATTTGACAAGACCAAAGTTGAATGCTACAAGTGTCACAAGATGGGACACTTTGCCAGGGAATGCAGAGGTGGAACATCTCACAACAGCCATCAACAAACTCAGGCTGGAAGCTCCAATCAAAACAGAAACTCTATTCAAGCTCTTGTCTCTCAACAAGGAATGGGATTTGATTGGAGTGATCAAGCAGAAGAGGCCATCCAAAATCAAGCTCTTATGGCTGAAGTTTCAGATCTTCCCACTGAGGTAAAATATAATCTCTGTACTCAAGCTTGTATAGACACTGTTAAAAGGTATAGAGATCACAATCAGGGAATGTGTGATGACCTTAAGAGATTAGAAAAGGACATAAAAGACTATGTAGTAATTGTTGAGAGGTTTGAAGAACAGATTAGGGCTTTTCAAGCTAATGAACTTCAACACTCCTATGATACAAACTACTGGAAATGGGAAAAGGATGGTCTAGAGTTCCAGCTTAGAGAATCCAGGGAAGAGTGTGAGAAACTAAAAGGAGAGCTTGAGAAAGTTAAACTTGATGTAGAAAAGTTTAATTGTGCCTCTAAAGTCATGGACAACATAATCAACTCTCAAATCCATAGTAAGTTGAAACCAGGCATAGGGTACAATGCCACACCCCCACCCTACAACAACACCTACATCCCTCCTAAGTCAGACCTATTAGAAACCAAGGATAGGAAGGACTTACCTAAAGGAGCCACTGAAGTAGATCCATTAGATGAAGTAGTTGTTGAGAATAAGACTGAAAAAGAAGGATCTGATGAGGAATGTGTAAGTCCATGTGTTAAGAACAATGAGATGAAAAGGACTGGAAAGGGAAAGGGAGTTCATTATACACAGACCACTGTTGTGAACTCTAATACTTGTGAACATTGTTCTTGCAAGAAATCTCAAGAGAATAAGCCCCAAAAACATGATAAAAAGAGGGGAAATCAAAGAAATTGGAATAACCAGTGGGCACAAAAGCAAGGAGTTGATCTGCAAAGGATTAACAGACCAAAACCTTGTTTTATTTGTGGCAAATTGAATCATCTTGCCAAACACTGTTATTTCAATCCTATTAACCAAAAGAAAAGTTTTCAAAGAAGTTTTCAAAAATCTTCTGGTTATAGGAAGCCTGCAAGGAATAATGTGGCTAAGAAACAAGTTGAATCCAAAAGCCACATGAGAAAACAGACTGAAAAGGAATGTGTCAATATGTGGGTCCCCAAAAGCACTAATGTTAGTACTGCTACCTCAGATAGTACTGCTGACAAGGATAGTGCTGCTAGAAGCAATACTACTACCAATACTGCTGCTAGCAGTGTTAGTGCTGCTAACACTGTTAGTACTTCTTTTAAAGAGAATGCTGCTAGCAGTGTTAGTGCTGCTAACTCTGTTAGTACCTCTTCTAAGAACAATACTGCTGCTAGCAGTGTTAGTGCTGCTAACACTGTTAGTACTTCTTCTAAGGTTAATACTGCTTCTAGTTTTTGTGCTGCTAGACCAATCATATTGACAAAGTACTCCAGTACTGCAGTACCTAAGTTTGAAAATCTCATCAAAACCCAGTGCAAGTACTTTGATGAGCAAGGGAGACCCAAGACCACTTTGGCTTGGGTTCCCAATAAAAACTAACTGATTTATCTGATGTGCAGGGCAACCAACAGCTCAAGGGGAAGAGCATCTGGCATGTTGATAGTGGTTGCTCCATGCACATGACAGGTAACATGGCCTGCCTCAAGAATTTCAAAAGAATTGATGGAGGACATGTTGCTTTTGGAAATAATCCTGCAGGAGGTAAGATAAGTGGTAAAGGTGATGTGTCAAAAGGTAAGATGACATTTGAGGATGTTTACTATATTGAGCAATGACAAGTGCTGCAAAGTGTAAGTATAGTTACTACTGTCAGTGCAGAGTTACTACTGCTTAGTGGTTAATACTGCTTTGTAGTTAATACTGCTTAGTAGTTAATACTGCTTTGTAGTTAATACTGCTTTGTAGTTAATACTGCTTAGTAGTTAATACTGCATGTGTAATTAATACTGCTTTGTAGTTCATACTGCTTTGTAGTTCATACTACTTAGTAGTTAATACTATATGTGTAGTTAATACTGCTTTATTGTTAATACTGCCTAGTAGTTAATACTGCTTGTGTAGTTAATACTGTTGTGTAGTTAATACTGCCTTGCAGTTAATACTGCTCAGTCGTTAATACTGCTAAGTCGTTAATACTGCTTTTAAAGAAAATCAGGAATAGTACTGCTATAAATACTCTTTCAACCCGCCAAAGTTCATAACGTCTCTTTGCATTCAATTTATCTCTCTCTCGTTCTAACCTTTTCTCCCTAGAATCTCTGTGTTTTCTATCCAAATCCTCAGGAAGAATGACGACAATGGAGTTTGTCGATGAGCACAATGAGATTGCGATGCTTCAGAAGCCAAAGCAGGCCGCAGGATTTCATGATATTGTGGATTTTCTCAAGTCCACACACATCTCCCATGCCCTAACAGTGTGCCCAACCATATATATCGAGCATCAAAAGCAATTTTGGGAGAATGCCACTGTTATATTCGAAGATGGGCAGAAAATCATTCGAACAAGGGTTTGTGACAAACCCTTGAAGGTCACAGAGGAGGTTATTCGCATCACTCTTCACTTAGATGATGCCTCAGGTATAACCTATCTCTCTAATGATGAACTTTTCTCGACCTTACCAAGAATGGGGTATGAAGGTCCAATTGGAATTTTTAAATTCTACAAGTCAAAGTTTTTCACCCAATGGCGATTTTTTGTTCATACTCTTATGCACTGTATTTCAAAGAAAACAACTGGATGGAGTGAGTTTAGCAGTACCATTGCTTATGCCTTGGTCTGCTTAGCCACTGCCAGAAAGTTCAATTTTTCAGCAATGATTTTTAATGATCTTGTGGCAAACCTAGAATCCAAAAAGAGCTTTTACATGTATCCCAGGTTTGTCCAAGAAGTAATTAACCATGAATTGACGGATTTACCTCAGTCTGCTGAGGTATATGTGCCAAAACCCCCTAAAGGGAAGGTTTTCTCAAATATGAGAAGAATTCCTAGGGACTCGGAAGGAGTTGACACACCATTGTTCTCTACAATGATGGTTGTGTCCCACACCACTGAAGGTATGGCATCAGGAATCAAGGCCCTCATTAGACACACCCACTGATGGCCAATCCCAACCTTCCATCACCAAAGAAATCCCACAGTCCATTCTTTTAAGACCCACTCCCAAAATCACCAAGAAGTTTGAAAGAAGAAAGGTACACAAGGTTCCTTCCCTTGGTGTATCTCCTAATAACCCAAAGCCTACAAGCCCTCTATTGGAGCATTCTCCAATAGAGAATATCAAAAGGGTAACCACAGGGGTGTCTCCCAACCCCAAGAAGGTGCTCTCTAAGGAGAAGGATGAGCATGTGGGCTGCAAGGCTGCCACTACTTCTGCTAGCAAAGAGAAGGACAGTGGTAACATCACTAAGACCTTCCCCACGGCAACTCAGAATGTGAAAACATTCAGAGGACCCAGGCGCCAAGAAACCATGGGAGTAGGTTGTGCTTTTGCTAGGCAAGAGACACCTACTAAAACTTCCAATGAGCCTGTAAGGGAGGTAAACACTTCTAAACCAGGTGAGGATAGATATACTTATGAGGAATTGATGGAAACCATTGCCAACATCAACATTGATGTCATGAATCAGCAGAAGGAGATTGATGAGCTTAAGAAGGTGGTTCTTTATCAACACACCAAGATAGAGAAGAATAAGAAGATGATCACCAAGCTGCTGCAAAGAAGGAAGAAAGCTCAGTATGTTCTGAAAAGGAGAAGATCAACCACTGATGCTTCCAAAAAGGGGGAGTTAGAAACTGAACTAAACATGGAGGATGCAAAGGTTGAGGGGGAGAATGAGCATAAGGTTGAGGGGGAGGCTGAGCAGGTTGCAGAAGTTGCAAAGGAATCAGGAAGTGAGAAAGCAGCAGTAACTGAACCTGCGGAAAATGAGAAGGAAGTAGTATCTGAGTTTCTAGCAGCAGAAACCACAGAAAAAGCAGCAGAAACAGTTAATGCTGCAGTATCTGAGATTGAAGCAGCAGTAGCTGAAATTATGAAGAGTCTTGTTGATGCAGCAGTATCTGAAAGTGAGAAGGAAGCAGTATCTGTTTCTACAGTAACTAAATCTGAGATTGAAGCAGAGGTATTTGAGATTGTGAAGAATAGTGTTGAAGCAGCAGTGTCAAAGATAGTAAAAGAAGCAGTAACAGATAGAGCAGCAGAAATGGTTAATGCTGCTAGTCAAAAAGCAGCAGAAACCATTCAAGCAGCAAAAATGGTTAATGTTGCTGAAAAACATAAGGCAGCAGAAACCATCCCTGAAGCAGCAGAAACAAAGGAAACAGCAGAAACCATCCCTGAAGCAGCAGAAACAAAGGAAAAAGCTGAAACCATTCCTGAAACTGTTAAATAACTCAAAAGAACCAAGATGGTGTCAAACAAAAGACCAAGAACAAAGTCTATAGCTTCAAAGAAGAAAGTTGTAAAGAAGCCTAGGGTGGAACCCATTGTAGAAGAAGCTAAGGAGGAAGTTGTGAAAGAGAAAGCTGATCAAAAAGTTGCTGAAGAAGAAGTGGCAACTCCATCAGGTCAACCAAGCAATGTACAATCACCAAAAAATGCTCAATGTGATATGTATATTACTGTGGTTGATACTAGTCCAATCAAAGTTAAACCATTAGCTTCTATGGCTCCTGAGATCATCTTCTGGGATACTTTGAGAGATCAGAGAAAGGAGTACATTAGAGTAAAAAGAGCAGATGGGAAGTTTGAGGTCAGTTCTACATGGGGAAGACTTATCAGGATGTGCTCTAGATCTGACATAGAGGAGATGTTCAAGGTGGGAATGAAGCTTTATGGAAATATGCTGACTGAGAATGGAATGTCCATCACCAAAATGGTACTTGAATACTTGTGTCTAATGTTCAATACAGAAGCAGTTAAGTATTTGACAGAAAGGCAATTTCAAGCTGTTACCAACTGGATGCTTATTGAAAACTGTGGTGTGTATGTCATAACACTTGACTATGCATATCTTGAGTATTATTTGGTGGATAAAATATACAAGCACAGCATGACAAGGTTGAATGGAATGCTAAAAGCTAAGTTGGTGGGTAACAAAGATTCTAAGATGGCAAGATACCTGGTAAGAAGGATCATCAATCAAAGTTTGGGATTGAATCCTGACTTGTGTGTTCAAGATTAAGTTTTGGAAGCATCATCATCTGAAGAACTTGACTTCTCTTTCTAAAAGTCAAGTTAGGGGGAGATTGTTGGGAACTGAAGATTTGCTTGGTATGGATAGTACTGCCAGAACAACTTTAATACTGCTAGGGCATGATTAATACTGCTGAAGCGAAGTTAGTACTGCTTGTCAAGATTAATACTGCTGAAGCGAAGTTAGTACTGCTTGTCAAGATTAATACTGCTGAAGCGAAGTTAGTACTGCTTGTCAAGATTAATACTGCTGAAGCAAGGTTAGTACTGCTGAGTCAAGTTAATGCTGCTGGAATGAGTTAATGCTGCTGGAATGAGTTAATGCTGCTGGAATGAATTAATGATGTTGGAGAATATTAGTACTGCTCATGCTGAATGAAGTTAATGCTGCTTGTGTTCATAAGTTTGGAATGCGAGAATGTTGGAGATAAAGATGGAATGATTGAAGATAATCGTGAAAGAATATTCTGAAGATCAATTTTGTTTTGATAGTTATCTTGTAATTATTTAGTATAAATAGATGTTGATAGATAGCTATTCAATATACGCGATATACGACGAGAGTTTCAGAATACGTTTTGTTTTAGAGAGAATTAACCTCAAGGTTTAGAACCCTATTTCTAGAGAAGTAGAAGTCGTCTTGATTGAGCCTGTTCATCAAGATTGAGGGTTGGTTGTAAGCTTGTGAGTTGAGTTAGTGAATACAAACAGCTGTGTGTTTTCTGATATATTGTCCTTTGATTGTGTGAATTAAAGTTCTATTCCGCAGATTCTTTAATTCTGAGTTCTAAGTATTATTAGTCTTGTTAAGATTCGATCCTGACAAACATTAACAGAAATACCACGAGTCTAACTTTCCAGCTATACAATACGCCGACTCTACAAACAACACTACTTGGCCTACGGTACCAATACGCGTTAAAATACCCAGCCTTCCACTGTCGAATTTCCACACACACTTACTCTTTACTGGGGTCACTTATCCTTTCCAAGGTTCCTATGAGTTCAAGGTTTCTCAAGCGAAATATTTAACAAATATGCCAATCGAAAACGTTTATAGAAACTTTCAACATAAAGGTTTTCATATTAATCTAATTGTACACACAAAATCTACTACTATCAATTCGGTAGTTGTGCAAAAATGGACATACTCGTCCCACATATGAAAATCATATTGAAAACCATTTCATCGAAATTTGTATCGTTAACAAAGCGCAAAAGAACAATAAACAACTTCTCTGAAAGAAACCAATACGATCCTAGCATGGATTGATCTATGTCATGCACGTAAGATAATTTCCCACTTTAAATAATGTGCAACCAAAAAGATTTGTACATATTTCAAAAAGAGTTTGAATGCCACCCGATTCCAAAAATTCCTCTTTCAAATCATGAAATAGCATGAAACAAAATTCACCAACGAAGTTCGCACATGTCAGTTTATCTCACAAAGACGGTGAAACAAATCCATAAATATACTTGGGTTAAAACATAAAATGATTTGTGTCAGTTCCAAGTCTAAAAACAAAATCAATACGTTTTCATCATTCGAAGATATCGACTAATACATCAAGAGGAAATCTCAAATTGGAATATGCATGCAAGCTTGTAACACTCTCTTAGGAGTTTTCTTGAAATGAAATAACATGCACCCGATAGTTAATACGAAATTTCAAAAGATGCTACTCTTTAAATCAATTTCGAAAATTTTCTCATTTAGTCGTAAAATGACATACGAGCACAACCTTTTTGACAAGACTCACACATATCAATGTGTTTTCTCAAAACTTAGGAGGATAACAAGTGTTTGTGAATGGTTGACACCAAAAAGGGTTTAAATCGACTTCAGTTTCGAATCGTACAAACAGTGCGTATTAATGTTCCAAAAATTTAAGCAATTCCACGCACTCTAGGTTAGGAAAAATAAATTTCCAAAATCCCCATCACGGAGCATTTACACCAAAGTTTACACTTGCAATATAAAACGTGAAGATGTCAACGCTTGAAATTTACTCATTAAAATAGTCGAAATACACATTTCTCTCCAAAACCAAAAAGGTTTACAGTTTTCCAAAATGTCCATTAAGCCAAAATTGACCAAAGTTCAACGACTCACACATTCGTGTTTTCAAAATGTTCCGTAGCGTAAACCATGCATTATTCACACAACATTAAAACATACTTTGACCAAATGACCCTCACTTATACAACAATTAATAAGACATTTCCATTCACGATTCATTTATCAATGTGTTGAGGGTTCGTGGTTACCAAGTTATGCATATCCCTAAATCAATACCATGCGTTTGCGTGAAAGGATAATAAAATAATCACTTAACCGAAAGCGCATAAAGCAAATTGTTAAGAAACACTATCAGAATGTTCTTTAATGTATTACTCACGCCACGTATAACCCAATCCGTACACTGAACAAGTTGCAATAAAATGTGCTAACACAAATCTTCGAAAAAGAACATATGCAACACCAAAGTTACAAAAACATTTCTTTTGATCGCCTTACGGCATAAAATGATATTTCTCAACAAAACCCGCATGAGACAAAGTGCCCAATATATTCCAAAATTAACACCCACACAATAACTAAAGTATGTGCATTACAAAATTGCACTCACACGACACAAAACGTCGTAAAACGAAACCCCGTAAAACTCCATGGGCTCAATGGCCTCAAATTGACCAAATGATGCCAAACCTTTCTCTTCCAAAAATCAAATTGCATATCGAAAAAATCATGACTAAAATGCCAAAAATTCCAAAAATTCCATTTAGTTGTAATACCATATAAACAACGTTGTTCAACAAACTCGCATTAAATAAATTCTCCAAAATAACTTTACATAGACATAATGGAAAATAACTTTCCGTCCAAACCTTAACATATGTGGAGGAGATCCAATGTTAAATTCATAAGCCGTAGTTACTTGCCTAACATCTTAAACAACATCAATAATATGGATAACACTGTATCCGAAAGTAACGTTGGACAATCAACGAAATAAAACAAGTTCCGACGGGGTTTGCAACTCTCGCAATAAAAAAAATTCATGCATGTTCAAAACCGCGATTTAAAATCTTGTGTGCGCTAACCATTTTCCGAGATTTTGTAACTCAATCCACAGGAGGATTTGAAACACAAGAAATAACTGATACAATTTTTTTTTAAATAAATTATGTGCATAAATTTAGTCGGCACTCAACGTCCCAAACCATACTCCCCCAAATCGCTCCGGTCACACTACCGTCATCCGGATGCTCATTCATCTTAAGGCAAAGTTGGGAACTACATCGATTCACTTTACAATTCCTCCTGGAATTAAGGTCGATTCAATAAGCCTACGGTTCAAATCCAACCATCAACTGTGACCCGAAATGGTCCACTTAATACCATTATCATGCTTATCGTCACTCCGAGTGACTACTGCTAAAATCGTCCATCTATTCCAACGACTACTCGCTTAGAAACTTCTTCACTACCCCAACGGTCATCACCATAAAGTAGTTCAAGTATGCACATGTAACTAGTAGGTTCACCATGACACTGGCCAGGTGTCATTATGAACGCACCGTACATGATTATACTTGCTACTCTCGACGTGATTCTCGTTTCTAGCAACTCCATCGACCTCAAAAACATCATATCTTAAGGGGCCTAGTGGTGAACTTCACTTTCATTTACTTAAAAGAACGCTAGTTTGAGTCTAGGTATCAAAAAATCAACACCTAATTCTCTCAAACTTATGCTCTGATACCAACTTGTAACACCCTCAAAATTTGGGAAGAGCAACTAAATAAAATTTTCGATGAAATAACCACTTAAGGAATAAAATTTCTCTTTCTAACCATTCATGGAATAACCTCAAGATAAAATGTAACGACTCTCAAAATAAACAACTCAAAATCGTACTATGCGACCACATACAGTTGGGTGTTACTTAACACAATTACAATTGCTAATCCCAAATATGATTGCGGAAGACTTCACTAAACGAACCACTTCTCGTCCACCCTACTAGCACTCATCACTTCACAGTGTAGCTAAAGCTATTCCCAACCTGAGCCTGTTGCACATGCCGACAAATAAAAAGGGTTAGGCTAACGCCTAGTGAGTTCAAGAGTTTTATCATGACCATATAAATTCATAAATCGAGAGAGATGCAATTTAAGTCATGAGTTCAAAAGAATTTACTTTAGATGCAAATCACCCATTTTCCAACTCACACAAATCCTGTGCTGAAAGCTTTAATATAAAATGATTTCGAAAATGGACACATCCCCAAAACCAACATGAAAGGTGAATTAGTATTTGATTCTCAAAATGATTAAATTCATAAATAAATTGCCATTATTCCAAACATCCCAAACATGGATAAAGCATAACCCATAACTCACATAACGTGGAAAACAATTCATATAAATATGATACGTCACCGAAAACAGGGATAAAAACAAATACCCAAAGCAACACCTTTCGGTGACGGGGGAGGCCCGTTTATATTGCACGTGACGGAACACAAAAGTGGGTCACCTACTATGCAATAAAACAAACACGTGGATTACTCTCGTAAACTGAGCTCAATCACTCCAGATCTATTGCCCGCGAGACTTGGGAGCCCCCAACTTCAACCACTCCAGGTCTATACATTGGGTCGCTCCAAATCCACAAAACAAGCACATTTTGGATTACACCTTACTGGCCATGAGACGACGCCCGACCATATAGGCTCCCGCCTTACTTATCATGGAACCCGATGCCTATCCCGTGCCAAGCACATATGGAATTACACCTTACGGCCCATGAGACGACGCCCGACCATATAGGCCCACGCCTTACTTATCATGGAACACGATGCCTATTCCGTGCTACAATGAGAAACTAGTGTCTCGTAAACTGAGCTCAATCACTCCAGATCTATTGCCCGCGAGACTTGGGAAACTCAAGTGCCTATGGATCCATAGCTAATAAGGTCTAAAACATTACACGACCCCAGATGAATAAACAAGTGCATTCAAAACATGCAATTCCCCAATAACGTAAATCATGATCCAAAACTCGACTTTGAGCTATCAAAACTGGACAAATGTCCCCAAGACTTAATAAATCCATTACCGAGCCATAAGCTCGACTAACCCAAATGAACAATCATGAAAAGTCATAAAATGAAGTTAAACGTAGCAACACACACTTTTGCCAATAAATATTTCAAATCCAAGAAACCAAAAACAAGACGTTGGGTTAGGACAACCCTCTTTTCAAAGGAACTCACACCGTTACATTTCAAAAATCTTCCCATAACATACTATATACATATTTCCAAGATATACGCAAAAATGCATTTTCATAACAAATAGACTCCATTTACAAAATGCATCATCAACACATTTTCATTTATGATTTATCTATCAAATTTTCCAAAAATTCCAAATGTAGGTGTTTTACAATATTTACAACAATAAATACTTCAAAAGGTTAAATCCCACCAAATAACTCACCCATTGATAATTTTCATGTAAAACACATAATTACTTGGAAAAATAACATTTTGGCATATACAAAGTTTTCACAAAGCAATTTGAACTCACATTGCTAGATTTAGGCTAAATCTAGATTTTTCACCAAACGTAAGCTCCTTTGATGCAACCCGAATCCTTAGGCCAAATCTTCCAAAAACCTAGATCCATAAGTTTCCAGCCATAAATAATTCGATCTAACCATGTAGAATCATCCTCCAACCATTTTACACCAAAATACCCACTTATACCAAAACCTTAACTTTCATAAATGAAGAGAAGAAGAGATTACCTTAACCATGCTTGAATCCACCAACCAAAATACCTCTAGAATCACCAATATGAACCACAAACTCCCAATCTTCAAAGTGGAGTAAAAAGGGTTGGATGAAACCCTAGAAACTTGGTGAAGAAGATGAAGTGAAAGGTTTCTAGAAAGGTTAAAGTTTCCAACAATGGTGAGAGTTTGTTTTGGGGAAGAAGGATGAAGAGGAGAGGGGAGATTTAGGGTTTTCTAGAGAGAGAGTTCGGTTTTAGAGAGAGAGAGAGCTGAGAAAATGAAATGGGGAAAGTGAGAGGGAAGAGTCTTAAAAGCAAACAAATAATTCCATCAGATGTATCGCGGACGTCCGCAAGGTCCTATGCGAACTTCCGGCTTGCTTTGGCCGAATCCCATTTTTTCTCTGTTGCTTCCGCGGATGACCCGCGGATTTTCGCGCCACGCGGACGTCTGGCTTGCGCCCATGCGGATGTCCGCAAGTCCAAAACCTGTTTCTCAAATTTTTGGGGTGTTACAGAAACAAAGATGTTACCTATGTGAAAATCGGAGGAAATCATCGAAACACTTGGAAATCTTCAAAAATCTTCGAAAATCGGTAAAAAAATCTTCGAAAAACAGAAGAAATCTTCGAAAATAGGAAGAAATCGAAACACAAAACCTTTTTTGATCCAAATGGAGAAAACCATAACTGATATGGTGATTAATCTTCGAAAAACTTGATCGAGAAACAAGATTTATATAAGATCTGAGGTGTAGAAAAGGATAGATGGAGAGAGGGTAAGGGAGATGAAGATACGATGATGCCATATTTGTATCAGACCCTGAGGTGTAGAAATGGGGAAGATGGATGTGGGTTTAAAATGGGATGATGCATAGATGGTTCATTCCCCCCAATTTGCACGGGAATAGTTTTTACACATTTATATTATAATGATTGATTATAATAGTTGCAACCAAACATCATCAATCATTCCATTTTCATTCCCCTTTTTGAACCAAACAAATACAATGAATATCATTCCCATTGGATTACCTTTTAATACTCCCAACCAAACACCCCCTGAGAAGTCCAGGGCCTAGGTCCTCTCGTATCGTTTTTCACCTTCTACTAGTGTTATTGATGTATCTAGCACACCATCACCATGCCTACCACTCAAGATTTTGTCTCCATAAATCTCACAAAGAACTGCCTCATCACCACAATACTTGACCTAAAATCCTAATCAACTTCTCGATTTCAGTATATCGAAGTTAGGTCGAATTAGTTACGAGCATGGTTCTAAATAACGCGTTATGGCATCGTTATGGAGCGTTATGGCGTCAAGGCTTGGGTTCGCCGCTACGTTAACCCCTATGGCTTCACTCTAAGGCTTGGTTTGCATTATAACACGTTATGGCGCGTTACGATGCGGTTACGACGCAAATTTTTGTAAGGTTTAGGATTAATTTTAGCATATAACTTGAAGAATAAATGATAATTGTTCACGAAACCTAAGACTTAAATACACATATAAAAAGAAAACTTAAAAACTAAAACCCCTAAATTATGAAATATTTACTCACATTCTCGTACAAGAAGAGTCGAACGTAAATTCTTTGATAATTGAAGAAAGTAGTGAGTAGAGATTTAGAAGATTTACTCCCGATTTTGTACTATTGATATCATTTTTTGGTAAGCTCTATATATCTGTCTGGTATCAATGGTTTTTTTTGTTTTATTATTTTACATGAATTTATCTTGTTCTACGTATTATTCAATACCCTAACACACAAGTTTGTATCTCAGTCTGTGTGTGTGTCATTATATATATATGCCGCCCTAGGGAACGCCTTGAAAAACATCATGACCTCGTCGTAACTCGTAAGACTTGAGGTTTGACCTTGCTGCCACGCCACGTCTCACACCATTTAGAACCTTGGTTACGAGCGTGATCCAGGAGTACGATAATGATACATAACCAAACATGAACCGGTTCTATAGTCCCTTTTGGATATGTAAGAATTAGATCCGAACACTTCCTCATTGTAGAATCTCGAGAATGTTATAGCCAAGGGGACAATCGCTCCTTAGCCAAGGGGACAATCGCTCCTTCGTCTCCACCGGAGGTTGCAATGTGGATATGAAGAAACAAAGGATCATTATCCTCTATATTGCTATCACACTTCATCGTAGGAGGGTTTTTGGGACAAGGGATAAACGAGAGTGGGATTCCAAGAGTGAGAGGGAAGGAACGATAGACGTCTTGATTCAATGAAGAAATATAGATTATAATGAATTATTAGATACATTTAAAAAGCAACATAAATTGTAATTAAGATACTATGTTAAATAGAAACAAAGTAAAATATGATTAAAAAATTTAAAACGTTAAATGTCAGAAGTGGGATTTGAACCCACGCCCTCTTACGAAGACCAGAACTTGAGTCTGGCGCCTTAGACCACTCGGCCATCCTGACTTGATGTTTATTTTCTCTACTTACATTTACTTCTTACTACGTATTGATCGTTTGAACCATGTGAAAATCCTGCACCCTGTAATCCTAAATGAAAACAAATAACAATCATGACATTAGTATACAAATTTATATGTTTAATCAATATCATGCTATGAGGAGAGAGTATAAAATTTAGAACTTTTAATTTGGGTTTTGGTTGGCTAGGTTTAAATGTTAGAAAATGAGTTTTTATACTACATACAGCACCTTAAAAATGAGAGTAGCTTTTCTATAGGTCAAGTTTCAAGCCTCCATCAAGGTGTGTAAGTTTAATTGGTAGTATATTTAAATATCATATATATACTTACTAAAAACATAAATTTATGGTTTAGGAATCTAGAGGAACTTCAAACGAGATCGCTAACTATTTAATAAAACACGAGAACGGCTACCCATGTAAAAAATCTTATGTGATTTTACACTAACAGCAAAAAACGGGAGGCGGGCGACTTTGGCCGCGACTTAAAAGTCGCCGAGAAAGTCGCGTGAATCATATATGATTTTGTACGTGAATCATGTATATTTTGTACATGGACGGCCGTTCTCGTGTTTTTCTTAAATAGTTAGCGTTCTTGTTTGAACCCACCTCTAGGAATCTATTATATAAATATACATATGGTATATATACCATAGGAATTAATCACTAGATTGGTAACTTGATTCAAGAATCCTGTCATTAAAAAACAAAGCCATAATATATATCATTAAGAAAAGCATTCTTCGTCATCAATATTGAACATGTTATGTGTAAAAAATGTCTTCATTTCTGCCACCTTATCCCCTCTCCTCTTGAATACCACAGTTTTTAACTCATCTCATGCCCCCTTGTCCCCTCTACACGTAACCATTCTTCTGCCACCAATTCTTCAAGAAATCTTTATTTGTTTTACAGCCTGCAACCTGTTCCTAAAAAATATTTCATGTTTGGCTTTACATGCATGCATATAACAACACTGGAAGGTTCAATGGAGAGATTAAACAGAAAGATCATTGTTTTTTAATTTGCTGGTCTAAAAGCTTACAGCTTCATTCAAATCAGTACGGGTGCCCATATTGCCATAACGTGGTTATATTCTGTTTTGTCATTATCTTGGACAGCTTGCAGAGACCAGATTCTTGGATGAATTCAAAGAATTGTGCTTATAAATACCAAACAATAGTTCATAATGATTAAGTCAGATATTGAGTAGCTTTAGAACAAGAAAAAGATGGAAAGATCAACTGCATTACCTCCAAATAGATCCATTAGTTTGCCTTCTAGATTACATCCCACTTCTCTTCGGGTCGAGGCCGAGCTAAACAAGTTAAGACTGTGGGAAGCAAGAGTGGTTTCTTCTTCCGAAACCCTAACAGCCGAAACCATTCAAACCGGTCTAGTTGGTTTATCGGAGGTGTATATATGTGTGGAGGATCTTATTTACTCTTCCCTCACACAACAAGCTCTTATTAGCCATGGGAAAATAATGGAGCACGCGTTGGATCACTCGGTTAAACTGCTTGACACATGTGGGATAGTTAGGGACGCTCAACGGAAGATGAAGGAACATGCCCTACGACTTCAGTCAAGTCTCCGTAGAAGAGGTACGGAATCAAGGTTTGAAGATGACCTTTCTTCTTACATCAGATTGAGAAAGAAGTTGAAGAAAGAGGCATCAAAGTGCATTAGATCATTGAAACAAGCAGAAAGGAAGTTTACCCTTGTACCCTTGTCAAAAGATTACCATCTAGCAATGGTAGTGAAGGTTCTTAGAGAAGTGAATGTGATGACTTCTCTTGTTTTACGGTCTCTCTTGCTGTTCTTGTCATCACCCGGGACTACTATCAAGAGCAGGCATGGTGGGTGCTCGTTGATCTCAAAACTGAGGCCAACCGAGAAGACAAAGAAGATCACAAATGAGGTGGGGAGTGTTGATGATGCCCTCTACTGTGTTCTTCATGGTACGGAGGAAATGCCAATTGCACATAGAAAGTTAGAAAATCTTGTAAGTAGTATAGATTGTATAGAGGCAGGACTAGATGCGGTTTTTAGACGTTTGATTCAATATCGAGTATCAATCCTTAATGTACTCACTGGATGAACTATATCGAGCTATTTTATAGTGATAATTCTTTTCTAAAACGATGCAATCCCCCTTGAATGCCAATTTTTGTAGCTTCTTTCCTATTAAAGTAAGTTCTTCAGTTTGAGGCAAATCATTTTCCACCGAATGCTGATCTGAACATTGTGCACATGGAGTTCACATGCTACTCTTATTCATAAGATTAATGTAAGCCAACATGGGTTTGTATAAAAAGAAAAGCAGAGAATATTTTAGTTATCATTAGAAACACTTGAATGCTTGGCCAAATCCTAACCAAAAGAATGGCATCACTAGATTCATTTTATTCTTCTTCATCCAACACTCGTCATACCATTCGGTCCATTAGTTTGCCAACCAGATCACACCACAGCACTCTTCAAGTTGAAGAAGAGGTCACCAATCTCAAAACATGGGAGGCATCTATGCCATCTTTTCCTGATGCAGAAACATTTGCAATGGTCTAACATGCCTGGAAAGATTGTACACATGTGTTGACAATCTTTTCAGTTTGCCACTGACCCAACAAACCCTTTCCCATTATCAACATGTGAAATTGGTCAAAATGAGTTGCTGGTTCGATCAATGAGACATTTGGATATATGTGGCTCTATTAAAGATTGTTTCACAAGTAAAGGGACATGTATGAGATATTCAATCAGCTCTAAGAGGAGAAAAGAAGATTTAAGCATCGATGTTTCATTTATAAAGAAACTGAAGAAGGATGCCAAAAGAAGTGTTACGGATTTAAAGCAAATCGATCACATTTATGGCTCACCACTGTTGAATCTTAATCACCATCGATCTCTCTTCAGTGATCAGAGTACTAAGAGATGTTAATGAAGTCAGCGTTTCTGTGTTTGGATTTCTCTTGTCGTTCTTGTCTGTCTCTATTTCTAAGCTGAAGTCGACAACTAAATGGTCAATAATCTCAAAATTGATTCCGAAAGGAACAGTAGGATGCAAGTATCAGCCTCAAATTTGTGTCGAGGCTTTAGATTGCCACATTGAAAGGATTGAGAATGGATTGGCGTCCATGTTTAGATGGTTGATCAGAACAAGGGTCTCCCTCCTAAATATTCAATCTCACGGATGTGAATCTTGTACATATAGTACATACATTATTCATCTGAGTTCTATAACGATGTATATTTTACTTAAATTACCACAAAAAGATTATACCGGTTAAGACATACAGAGATAATCTGATACATTTTTGCCACATTGTTATTGTTGGTCTGTTGTCCTAAATACCTCTGTGATTGAGTGTCCCTCAGCTACAGTTAACTATAAAAAGAACCAAATTTGATCCAAATAACTTCATATATATAGATCACTGGAATATCGATCTAAATAACTTCATATATAAAGATCATTGGAATATCGATCCAAATAACTTCATATATATAGAATACTGGTGAGCATCTGTTTGTACAGATCACTCCTGTCACTTATATCTATTTTCATCTCAAAACGAAGCCAACTAGTTTCAAATTTGATACACAAAGGCTTAACAGAGAGTGTAGATCACCCTCAAGTTTCGTCTGAGGATTTAGAATCTCATATTGAAGTCATTGAGAATGGTATGGAGTAGTGGTGGCCAAATCGACCCGACCCGACAGGCTAAACCGACCCGAAACCGGCCAAGAACCGGTTCTGGCCCGACCCGGTCAGAAACCGGTTTCAAGCCCGAGAGCCGGGACCGGTTCGCATATTTAGTAATTTCCTCGGCCCGACCCGGACCGGTTCTTGGCCCGGCCCGACCCGGCCCGAAATTATTTAAAAAACTAGCCGTTTTTTCTAGCCGTTTTTGACCGTTTGGACTCCTTTTGTGACCGTTTGTTGGCTCAAAAATACCCCCTCCAACCCCATATAAATACTAGGGATGTTATGGAGTGATTCACCACTTACAATTGCTTACAAAACGCAAAAAACGCTTACAATTCTCATTTCTCGGCTCTCGCTATATTCGTTTCTCGCAAAAAACGCATACAATTCTCATTTCTCGGCTCTCGCTATATTCGTTTCTCGCAAAAAACGTATACAATTCTCTAGTCTCTAGTCTCTACTATCAAAAAAATGGCCGAATAAAATTACACCGTTGTTGCCGAGCATTCACGAAAAGCACCGGTTTGGGAGAATTTCAACTTGGTGAGGTTTTACGACGGTACAAAAAAAGCGCAATGCAAACGGTGTGGAGATTTCCTTAAACCCGAGTCAAATAGCACGTTAAAGCGGCACTTCGAAGAGAGATGCAAGAGGTTGAAATCGGGTGACGATCCAAGTCAACCCATACTTGACAATTCCGGGCAAGTATGGTCGTATAATGATGATATCGCCCGACAAATGCAAATGAAATGTGTCATTCAAATGGGGTTGCCGTTCGGACATTTCGACAATCCTCACATTACGAACATGATCAAACAAGGGTTCCAACCACGCTACAATGGTGCGGTAAGTCGTCAAACTCTTCGGCGTGATACTTTAAAACTCTGGAATACGGCTAAAAAAATATGCGAGAAATGTTTTTAAACATACCCAACAAAGTTTCTTTAACTTGTGATATATGGAGCGCACCATTCGGATTGCCACAATCTTATATATGCATAACGGCACATTGGATTGTGCCGGGATCGTGGCAATTATTCAAACGTGTAATCACGTTTGAGCAGTTTGGTTCGCCACATTCGGGTGAGCGTCAATTTACTATAATTATGAAATGTCTTCAATATTATAATTTAAAAAATAAAGTTATTAGTATTTCGTTTGATAATGCTAGTAATAATACGGCATGCGTACAAAAATTACGTTTGGCTTTATCCCCTATTTTAGAGGGAAAATTATTTCATACACGTTGTTGCGCACACATAATAAACTTAGCCGTTCAAGACGGCTTAAGTTGCCTTAGTGAGCCTTTAACTAAGTTTAGGCTTATGTTACGCCGGATTTTCACAAGAAATAAAAAAATGCAAAACGCATATAGAGAATATTGCAATCAAGTCGGTTTTAAAGCTTTGGGACCGGCGCACGATATACCGGTTCGATGGAATTCGACTTGGAAAATGATGGATAATTTAATAAGACAACAACAATATATTCAAGCATTTTATAACGTTCATTACCTGGATAACATGATAACTGAGGATGATTGGGTAATGCTTTATGGCTTTCACGATATTTTGGGCGATTTCAAAACTGCAACAACTATGTTATCCGGTGTTTATTATCCAACGAGCCATTTACTTTTAAATCAAATATATATTTTGGCAAGTAAAATTGCTCAATACGAAACGGATTTGTACTTACACGACATGGTGAAACCAATAAAAGCAAAATTGGTAAAATATTTTAAAGAGATCCCCTTCACTTTTCTTTGTGCCGCGGCATTAAACCCGTATTTAAATGTTACGGGTGTCGAAGTTTTAATACATTCAATATGTTGCTCGTTTGGTTTGGATTCTACAAGTAATTCTTTTTCAAGGAACCGCATACTCCAATTTAATAATGATTTTCATCAATTATTTGAGATTTATAGAGTTAATTATGGGGGAGGAAGCCAACCAACCCCTCAAATGTTTTCACCGGGTTCTAGTAGCAACTGTGGCCGAAACCGACAAGACTTAATGTCAACTTTAATGCAATCGGTTGCCGTGGAATCTACTAAAAAAGCTAGATATGATGAGGATAATTTGGGTGAATTCAATCAATACACACGTACTAATTTTATAACGGCATCCTCCACAACCGTCTTAGATGTTGAATCACTAGATTTATTAGAATGGTGGAAAAATAAACAACCGAGTTTCGCGATTATGGCGACTATTGCACTTGATATACTAACAATCCAAGCTAATACCGTAGCTTCGGAGTCGGCTTTTTCTCTTAGTGGCAGGATCATATCGGCGAGTCGGACAAGATTAACCCGTAATCGGTGGAGTGTTGCATATGTCTGAAGGATTACTTGGATGGAGAAAACCGCATTCAAAATCAAACGAACCTGGAGAATGATCTCGACGGCGTGGAAGAAAACTTAGCCGAAAACGAAGCCAATGAAAATCTAAGTACGCCGGGAACCGTTTCCGACAATTCTGATGTTAGTAGTGTCGGAGACGTCTCCCGATACGACGATGATGAAGAACTAGACACCGACCACCTTGACGATCGGACGGCTATTACACGACTGCAGAAGTACAATACTCTTGAAGATTACAATCCAGATCAGAATCCATACTACGCTTCATACAATCCATTCAATTACAATCCATACGGATGGGGTGATGGGGTGGGAGTTCGGGAGCGGGAGGTGGGAGTTCGGGAACGGGAGCTTCGGGTGTTTAGAATTTATGTATTGTAACTTGTAAGTTTGTAAGTTAAAATTATATATAAATTATAAAACGTAAAAGTGTATTTTAGTGATATATATTATAAATAAAACGTATTTTTGAAGTGTATTTTACTGATCCAATGATTGCAATCCAATTTTTTACTTGTTAAAGTTTAGTAATTAATTATTATACAAAGAAATTAGTTAAAAAAACAAAATAAATCGCAGGCCCAATTTAGAACCGGTTCTTGACCCGGCCCGGCCCGGTTTTATATGAACCGGTTTTATATAACATTAAACGGGCCAGGGGTTTACGGGTTAAACCCGGCCCGACCCGACCCGGTTCTCTCTTGACCCGGTTCTCATGGTTACTGTTTAGAACCGGTTTGTTCCCCGACCCGACCCGACCCGGCCCGAACCCGATTTTTGGCCACCACTAGTATGGAGTACTTGTTTCTCCTAAATGCTCGCTCTCACTAGCTGCACTGTTCAAGGGGAAGGGCTCCTGGCGGTGGTCCCAAAATCTCTACAGAATTTTTAGACTTGGAATGCAGGGGAAAAACGTGATCAAAATGAATGAAAAGTTTAGTTCTGATCAGTTTTGAGCTTAAGATCGAGAAACATGTTTTCAGATTTAGTTCTGGAAAACATTGACCAGAGTGGTCGGGACTCTCTGGTTGATCAGACTAGGCTCTGGTTAATTTACCAGGTTGGTTGGACGAGAGGCTATTGTACCTCGTGTAACCATACAGATCTCTGGACCTACACGTCTAGAACTCTGGAGCAGTTAATGTGCTATTAATACCAACCCATGATCGATCTTAGCTAAAACAGTTGTAACCGACCATTATTGCTAATAATTAGCCATGATTGTCAATTCAGTTATTTTTCTTCTTTTTACGAATGGAACTAGTATATATACCCTATATACTTACATTTTGGAACACACAATTTTCGAACAGCCTTCAAATACTCTCCAGTAATATTGCTTTCGTTTTTGTGCCTAAATACGAAAGTGTTCTTGAGCCTTATCCCAGGTTGAATTTCGTGAAATCCATGCGTAGGGTCAAAATATCAATTCGGAAATTGAACTCACACGATTCTCGAGATATCTGGCTACCTGATCAATTCTTTTACCCTATTTCCTCCTACCCATTTTCTAACACATCTCATGTTACGCTTATCACTCCCAAATCCATCCCTAAAGGTTTCTTTCTCTGAAAGTCCAGGCTAGAATTGTAGGGTGCATCAGGCTTAAATGTTTCAGTTGCTAGCATTCGAATCTGAAGCGAACTTTTCATGCATGTGATCCTTGTCTTTAGCTTGCATGCATGTGTTAGCTTAATTAGCACCAGGGCGGCTTTTCATATGTTACAAACAACAATCATGATTCACTCTGCCCTTCTGAATTTTTGGTACCCCGCTATATTTATCAATGAAATGGGTGTTCCCTCTCAAATCAAAATGTTTGTCAGAGTTATCTAAACTAGGGAGCTAAAGACACAAACATTGTTGAAGACAGCATAAAACGGGTATTAATTAGCAAAACATCATTTGTGATGTCTGATAAATATTGGTATCTATTTCAAGATTGCAGTGTATTCAAATATACATGGTTGTCCAATTGCAAACTTGCATAGCTTAGCATCCTCTAAAACTCGGATACATATTGCAAGGTCATAAATCTACAAATTAAATTACATTAGTTGGAAAGGATATTTAGGAGGGATGCTCTTGTTTTGATCAATCTCCTAAACGTGCATTCCAAACCGTTCTCAATTTCTTCAGTATGGGACTGTAGCTCCTCATTGAACACCTGAAGCTGGTCTTTGTTCTCCATTGTTCCTTTGTGAATCATGTTTGAAACTACTGACCACCTTGTTGTCTTTGTCTTTGCAACAGATCTAGACAAGAACAACAAGAGAGACCTGAACACGGATGTGCTCACAACGGTAACATCTCTCAGTATTCTAGCAACTGATGAGAGGTGTTGATCACGATCTAGCAGTGGCATGCCTCCAATCTTGTCATCTATATGCTTTAAAGATGAAATAGCTTTTCTGGAATCTTTCTTCAGCTTCTTAATAAAGGAAGTGGTAACTCTTACATCATCTTTTCTCCTTCTTAGGGCTGATTGAACATCTCTGACATTTTCTTTGACTTCTGATAGTAAATCTCTCAAGAAGCCACAAACGTCCAAAAGACTAACTGATTGATCTAGCAACTCATTGGAAAATTTTATATACTGGTTTTGAGTTAGGGCTTGTTGGGTCGATGGCAAACTGAGAAGATCGTCAACACAATCGTATAATCCCCGCAGACCCAGTAGACCTCTGCAGATTGCATCTGCAGTTGGAGTGGTTGATGTGGATGCCTCCCATGTTTTGATCTTGCAGATCTCTTCTTCAACTTGAAAAGTGCTTGGATGTGATTTGGATGTCAAACTAGAGGATCGGATGTGGTGAATATGGTTTGAAGGACAAGAGGTAGAAGCCATTCTTTTCTTATGTTTTTGTTCTAGTGTAATCTCACAAAGTTTGTGATGATCCCAGGTCCAATGCATTGTATATATACAAAGTCATAATATCAAATTAATATGATTGAAATAGTTGGCATTGTTTCCCAACCTAGCAACAAAAGCTCTTATTTTTATCAATAATTATTGATCATGAAAAATATGCCATTCTTTCATGTGCTTCCTTAGAAAATTGCATGGTGTTGTCACGCAGATCTGCTTTGCTTTTATTCAATTATTTAATTGAAGATCTCCTTTTTTATTAGGATCCGGAAACAAAAATCCATTAGCATATTAGCTGTATATATTCGTAGCAACCACCCAACCACACCTAGATCAAATAATTTAGCTATATATTGGTGGATATTGGCAAAATTGAGCTCGTGCAAACCTTAAAGAAACCTTATAAATATGTAATATGCAGTTTCTATGCATGACAGGCCAAGTTGTAGGAGAGGAGGCAAATTAGCTTTAAATATTTTAGTATCATCCACATGGAAATTTTACAGTAGTTGTTTGGAGAATGGGAGACAACCAAATTATATTATTGGTATAATCAGAATCATAGAATAGAAAATTGGTAACCATTAAATTTGTGTATGTAGGTGTTTGGGATTGCTTATTTAAAACAGTTTATGCTTATTTTTTAAAGTGTTTATCAATTTATGTCGTGCTAAAAAGAAGTTGGGGTAAAAATGTAATTTGGAAAAATAAGTTATAAGCAGTTTCAAATAAGTTAGAATAGATTAACTTATCAAAAACAACTTATTTGTGATGGGGAAAAGTCATAAGTACTTTTCTTTTTCTCAATCAATTTCTCGTCCAGACCGTAGTTTCCGAACAATAAGAATTCCAGACTTTTCGGTAGTTTCCGGATAGTTGCATGTGTCCGGGTAAAGTTCGTGAGAGTTACCGGATGGGTTTTTCGGGCCCGACCCGACCGATGCTCACCCCTAGTTTTAGTAGAAAACAACTTTGAAAAGTTACAGCTTCCGTCCTTCAAACGTTTTGACGATTTACTCATACTTAGAGAACAAATTAAGATTTGACATCTGAATTTAGTCAATAATGAGGATGAAGTCAACAGGGGATGGCATAAAAGGTGCTTTTGGTGGGGTGGGATGTGGAGGAAGGGAAAGAGGGAAGGTGGAGGTGCTAAAAAAAAACAACCAACTCACCCAAACTCGAGATCAAATTGAATCTATAAAGGTTGGAGTATCATCAATATAATATCATTATTTTTGTCATTTTCAGACAATTAAAATCTATATTATTTTGTTGGATGCTCCCCTCAGGCAATATAAAGGTTGAAGTATCATCAATATAATATCATTCTCTACTTTTATTTACTTGTAACTTAACTGTTCATCGTTTGAGCCATGTGTAACCCTAAATGAAAATAAATAACAGACAAGAAGTTAATATACAAATTTATATGTTTAATTAATAGCATGCTATGAGGAGGGAGTATAAATTTTAGGATTTTTGGGTTTTGTTTGCCAGGTTTAAATGTTAGAAAAATTAGTTTTTATACTCTATGCAGCACCTAAAAAATGAGAGTAGCTTTTCTATAGGTCAAGTTTCAAGTCTCGATCAAGGTGTGTAAGTTTAATTGGTAGTATATTTAAATATCATTTACTTGCTAAAAACATAAATTTATGGTTTAGAAATCATACAAAAGTTTAAACGAGAACGCTAATTATTTAAGAAAACACGAGAACGACCGTCCATGTACAAAATCATATTATAAATAGTTAGCGTTCTCGTGTTTTCTTAAATTTGAACCCATCTCTAGAAATCTATTATATAAATATACATATGATATATATATATATACCATAGGAATTAATCACTAGATTGATAACTTGATTCAAGAATCCTGTCATTAAAAAACAAAGCCATAATCTTGATTTGTTGGGAATATATATCATTAAGAAAAGCAATATGTCCATGAACCGTTCTTCGTCATCAATACTGAACATGTTATGTGTAAAAAATGTCTTCATTTCTGTCACCTTATCCCCTCTCCTCTTGAATAAAACAATTTTTAACTCATCTCATGCCCCCTTGTCCCCGCTACACGTAACCATTCTTCTGCCACCAATTCTTCAAGAAATCTTGATTTGTTTTACAGTCTGCTACCTGTTCCTCAAGAATATTTCATGTTTGGCTTTACATGCATGCATATAACGACACTGGAAGGTTCAATGGAGAGATTAAACAGAAAGATCAGTGTTTATGAATTTGCTGGTCTAAAAGCTTACAGCTTCATTCAAATCAGTACGGGTGCCCATATTGCCATAACGTGGTTATATTCTGTTTTGTCATTATCTTGGACAGCTTGCAGAGACCAGATTCTTGGATGAATTCAAAGAATTGTGCTTATAAATACCAAACAATAGTTCATAATGATTAAGTCGGATATTGAGTAGCTTTAGAACAAGAAAAAGATGGAAAGATCAACTGCATTACCTCCAAATAGATCCATTAGTTTGCCTTCCAGATTACATCCCACTTCTCTTCGGGTCGAGGCCGAGCTAAACAAGTTAAGACTGTGGGAAGCAAGAGTGGTTTCTTCTTCCGAAACCCTAACAGCCGAAACCATTCAAACCGGTCTAGTTGGTTTATCGGAGGTGTATATATGTGTGGAGGATCTTATTTACTCTTCCCTCACACAACAAGCTCTTATTAGCCATGGGAAAATAATGGAGCACGCGTTGGATCATTCGGTTAAACTGCTTGACACATGTGGGATAGTTAGGGACGCTCAACGGAAGATGAAGGAACATGCCCTACGACTTCAGTCAAGTCTCCGTAGAAGAGGTACGGAATCAAGGTTTGAAGATGACCTTTCTTCTTACATCAGATTGAGAAAGAAGTTGAAGAAAGAGGCATCAAAGTGCATTAGATCATTGAAACAAGCAGAAAGGAAGTTTACCCTTGTACCCTTGTCAAAAGATTACCATCTAGCAATGGTAGTGAAGGTTCTTAGAGAAGTGAATGTGATGACTTCTCTTGTTTTACGGTCTCTCTTGCTGTTCTTGTCATCACCCGGGACTACTATCAAGAGCAGGCATGGTGGGTGCTCGTTGATCTCAAAACTGAGGCCAACCGAGAAGACAAAGAAGATCACAAATGAGGTGGGGAGTGTTGATGATGCCCTCTACTGTGTTCTTCATGGTACGGAGGAAATGCCAATTGCACATAGAAAGTTAGAAAATCTTGTAAGTAGTATAGATTGTATAGAGGCAGGACTAGATGCGGTTTTTAGACGTTTGATTCAATATCGAGTATCAATCCTTAATGTACTCACTGGATGAACTATATCGAGCTATTTTATAGTGATAATTATTTTCTAAAACGATGCAATCCCCCTTGAATGCCAATTTTTGTAGCTTCTTTCCTATTAAAGTAAGTTCTTCAGTTTGAGGCAAATCATTTTCCACCGAATGCTGATCTGAACATTGTGCACATGGAGTTCACATGCTACTCTTATTCATAAGATTAATGTAAGCCAACTTGGGTTTGTATAAAAAGAAAAGCAGAGAATATTTTAGTTATCATTAGAAACACTTGAATGCTTGGCCAAATCCTAACCAAAAGAATGGCATCACTAGATTCATTTTATTCTTCTTCATCCAACACTCGTCATACCATTCGGTCCATTAGTTTGCCAACCAGATCACACCACAGCACTCTTCAAGTTGAAGAAGAGGTCACCAATCTCAAAACATGGGAGGCATCTATGCCATCTTTTCCTGATGCAGAAACATTTGCAATGGTCTAACATGCCTGGAAAGATTGTACACATGTGTTGACAATCTTTTCAGTTTGCCACTGACCCAACAAACCCTTTCCCATTATCAACATGTGAAATTGGTCAAAATGAGTTGCTGGTTCGATCAATGAGACTTTTGGATATCTGTGGCTCTATTAAAGATTGTGTCACAAGTAAAGGGACATGCATGAGATATTCAATCAGCTCTAAGAGGAGAAAAGAAGATTTAAGCATCGATGTTTCATTTATAAAGAAACTGAAGAAGGATGCCAAAAGAGCTGTTTCAGATTTAAAGCAAATCGATCACATTTATGGCTCACCACTGTTGAATCTTAATCACCATCTCTCTTCAGTGATCAGAGTACTCAGAGATGTTAGTGAAGTCAGCATTTTCTGTGTTTGGATTGCTCTTGTTGTTCTTGTCTGTCTCTATTTCTAAGCTGAAGTCAACAACTAAATGATGGATATAACAGGTTTATCCAAGATCTTTAATCTAACTAAAGTTTCATAAATTGAGAGAAAAGTACATTAAATCGATTACATAAGTTCCCTATTTATACTAAGTGAACAGGTGCGAATGAAACAACGTGACTGTTGATGGTGTCGGTTGGTGGCCGGCGGTTGTAGATGAAAAGTCACAACTTTTCATCATACCCTTTCTTTTGTAGTATATATAATCTTCTGTGTATGTCGAGATTATCCCAACATTCACCCCCCTAATCTTGATCATGCTGAAGAAGATTTCTAACTCCAAGTATTTGTCTCATTGTGACAAATCTTATCCTTGGTAGTGGCTTTGTAAGTATGTCGGCCCTTTGTTGCTCTCCGCTGATGTGCTCGACCATTAGATCTTCCTTCTCGACGCATTCTCGTATGAAGTGATACTTTGTATCAATGTGTTTGCTTCTTCCATGAAACACTGGATTCTTCATAAGAGCTATTGCTGATTTGTTGTCAACATAGATCACAATCTTCTCTTCCTTTGTATCAGTAATTTTGCTGAGAAGCCTTTTTAACCAAAGTGCTTGTGTTGCTGCTGCTGTTGCTGCAATAAACTCTGATTCGCATGATGATAAAGCTAATGTTCCTTGTTTCTGAGTGCTCCAGCTAATAGGTGAGTTTCCATAGTAGAAAACTATTCCAGTTGTGCCTCTTCCTTCTTGTGTGTTAACACCATAACTGCTGTCGTTGTAGCCTTGTATATTGTTTCCTCCTTCATGCCCATAAGTTATACCATAATCTTTCGTACCTTTGATATAACGCAGTACTTGCTTGATTGCTTTCATGTGCTGTTCTTGTGGTTCTTGCATGAAGCGACTTAGTAATCCAACTGAAAAGCTTAAGTCGGGTCTTGTGTGTAGAAGATATCGTAAGCATCCAATTATGCTTCGATATTCCGTAGTGTCTACATATTTTTCTTCGCTTAGCTTTGTTAGCTTGAGTCCTGGTTCCATAGGTATCTTTGCATCATTGCAGTCTAACATCCCTGTGTCTTTGAGTATCTTGTTAGCGTAGCCAGTCTGCTTTATTGAGATTTCACCCAATTTTTGTGTAACCTCTATGCCAAGGTAATAGGCAAGTAATCCAAGATCACTCATCTCGAACTTCTCTTGCATTTGTTTCTTGAAAGATTCAATCTCTTTCTTCGGTGTTCCAATGACTATTAAGTCATCAACGTATACTCCAATCAATAGTGTTGATGTCTTATTTGTTCTTGTGTAGACAGCTTGTTCCAAAGCACACTTCTTGAAGTTAAGTATCTTCAAGGTGTTGTCTAATTTTGTATACCATGCCCGTGGAGCTTGTCTTAGTCCGTATAGAGCTTTCATGAGTCGGTAGACTCTTCCTTTATCTCCTGGTTTTATAAACCCTTCAGGTTGTGAGACATAAACTTCTTCCTTTAACTCGCCATGTAGAAATGCTGATTTTACATCCAGGTGATGTACTTCCCATTTGTTGTATGCTGCCTGAGCTAGTATCAATCGTATCGTCTCGATTCGTTCTACTGGTGCAAAGACTTCATCAAAGTCTATTCCATGTTCTTGAATATATCCTTTGGCTACTAATCGTGCCTTATGCTTTACTATTTCTCCATTTGCATCTCGTTTTGTCTTGAATACCCACTTTAGACCAATTGCTTTATGATCCTTTGGTAAAGTGGTTAGTTTCCATGTATTATTCTTGTTGATGGAGTCAATCTCTGCTTTCATAGCTTTAATCCATTTGTCATCTTTAGCTGCTTCTTTGTAGTTTCTTGGTTCATCTTCAACTAGCAAAAGTTCGACAGTGTTGTCGTATAGATCATTCAAGGTTCTATAACCCCTTATAGGTTCATGATCAATTCTTGAGTCAGTTGTTGAAGGTGTCCCGATTTGTGAATTTGGTGAGTAGCTATTGGATTGTTGAGGACTATATTCGTATGTATCTGTATGGGGTATTGGCGTATTAGTTGGTGAATTGGTTGGTGAAGATATTTCATCATCTTCATCATTGTTACCAGGTGTAACATCATTTTCGATCTCCTCATCTTCATCTATGATAGGTTGAGTACTGGGTGTTTCATTATTCCTTTTATGGAAATCGCTCCTTTCTGGTTCTTCTAGATCGAAATCTTTTGTATATTCCTTCCAATTCCATGTCTCGTCTTCTTTAAACTTGACGTCTCGACTGACGCAAATTTTCTTCGTCGTTGGATCGAACAAGCGATATGTTTTTGATCCTGGCTCAATGCCTAAGTATACCATTTGTATACTTCTATCATCTAACTTTGTCAAGTGCTGTGAAGGAACCTTTGCATATGCGATGCATCCAAAAATCCTAAGATGATGTAGGTTTGGTTTTCTTCCCTTCAGCGCTTCGTATGGAGTAATGTCTTCTAGTGACTTCGTTGGTGTGCAATTTAATAGTAGCATGGCATGTCTAACTGCTTCTGCCCAAAAAATTTGTGGCATTCCGGTTGCTTTCATCATACATCTTGTAGTTGAAAGAATTGTTCTATTCTTCCGCTCAACAACTCCGTTTTGTTGAGGTGAGTATGGTGCAGTTAACTGTCTTGTGATGCCATTTTCTTTGCAATATTGTAAGAATTCATTTGATGTGAACTCCCCTCCTCTATCTGTTCTAAACATCTTTAATTTGGTTCCAAGTTCGTTTTCCACCCTTATTTTGAATTCTTTGAAGATCCCAAATGCTTGATCTTTTGAATTCAAAAAGTATTCCCACATATATCTTGAGTAGTCGTCTACTAATAGAAATATGTACCTTTTGCCCGATGGTGTAGGTGGTGATATTGGACCGCATAGATCTCCAAATACTAAATCTAGTGGTGCTTCTGACCTTGTCTTTGCCTGTTGTGGAAATGGAGCTCTAGCGTGCTTTCCTATTAAACATATGTCGCAGACATCTGTAGAGAGTTTAATAGCAGGTATTCCTCGGACCAAATTCTTCGTTGCCATTGACTTTAAAGATTTAAAGTTTAAATGGCCTAGTCTTGCATGCCATAACCATGTTTCATCATGTAAGTTGGCTAGGAGACATGTAGGTTCGCCTTTCTTCAAGTTTGCCTTATAGAGTCGGTTCCTTGATCGCGTAACTCTGAGTAGAATATTGTTGTTTGAATCGTATAGTAGTAATGTGTCTTCTTCCATCACTACTTTGCACCCATTTTCTGTTAATTGGCCTAAGCTCAATATATTACTCCTCAAGTTTGGAATGTAGTAGACGTGTGATATGACACGTTGTTCTTTGTTTCTGCATTCCAATAGTATAGATCCTTTTCCTTTGATCTCTACGTATGATCCATCCCCGAATCGTACGTTTCCAGTAATCTTTTCGTCGATCTCCTTGAAGTGGTTTCTGACTCCTGTCATGTGATTACTTGCACCGTTGTCCAGATACCATAGACTTTCATCATTTGAAGTTGTCTTGCTTGGTTCGAAATTCTTCTCGTTTAAGAAAACTTCGTGGTGTTCTTCAATAGTTGCCATTAGTAACGTTGGCTCTAAATCCTCTTCAATGAGATTTGACTGCTCTCCTTCTTGAATCTTCTGTGGACATTGTCTAGCAAAATGTCCATACTTATTGCAGTTGTAGCATAATATCTTACTCTTATCACGAGTAAACTTCTTTGAGGTGTTATACGTCTCTTTCTTGAAATTATTCCTTAAGGGTTCCCAATTCTTTCTTTCTGATCTGAATCTGTTATTCCCTCGGCCTCGTGACTGGTTAAATCTCCCACGACCACGTCCTCTGAGAGGTTGGCCTCGACCTTCATATTGTGTGAACATTAGTCTCTCCTGACTGTCCACCGGTCTTTCTTTCTTGTATTTCAGTCTTTCTTCAAATGTCTTCAATCTCCCGATTGCTTCGTCTAATGACATAGTGTCTAGATCTGAGTATTGTTCAATGGATGCGACTATTTGAAGGAATCTGTCTGGTACGGCATTTAGTTGTTTCCGTACGAGAACAGGGTCTTCATATGTCAATCCAACGCCCGCTGCTTTGTTGATAATACTCGTTATCTTCGTAATGAATGAATCTAATGATTCATTATCTTTCATCTGTAACATCTCAAATTCTGATTTGAGTGTTTGTTGCTTTGCTTGTTGGACACGATTTACTCCGACGTGTCTAATCTTCAATGCATCCCAAACTGCCTTTGCAGTCTTGTATTTTGAAATATGTAGCAATTGATCTTCTGGTAGTGATTGGTAAAGGTATGCGATAGCGGTATTATCCTTCTTGATATCGGCTTGAGTTTCTGGTTGTGGTACAATCATTTCCCAAAGACCATTTGCTTCCAGTATTACTTGCATTCGAATTGCCCAAATGTTGTAATTTGATCCTTTCAACATAGGACACTGGAAATGGGTGTTTGACCCAATTTCCCTGATCTTGGAACTATCTGTAGGTTCCTTGTCGTTCTTCCCCGTCATAATTTTATCTGTTCCCTTTTGATTTTTCAAAAGTTTTTATAATTGGCCGGTTATAAAAGATTTTGAAAAAAAAACTTTGTTATTTGTTTTCCTTTTAAAAAAAACAAATAATAGAATCTTTATGTTTTTATTTTGAACAAGTAAAAATTATATATAAAGAAAAAGGTTATTTCACTTTTTTTCTTAACCTAAATATGAATTAGGTTTATTTTGATAAAGGGGAAAAATGGTGCGTACACCTTCTGTTTGCGAGAGAGGAAATTAGGGTTGCGATCCCTTTCTTCTTCTTCGTTTGATTTTGCCGGTCTCCTTCTTGAGCGGCGGTTGTCTCCGGTGTTGATAAACTTCTTCTTCTGGTGACTGTTTCGCGAAGCCGTGTGCTTGCTTTCTACTTCTGCTAACCCGTATGGTTGCTGTTTGAGAACTTCTTCTCTGATATCCGAGACAGGTATGTTTTCCTCTGTTTCGGTGGGTGCCAGATGGTGGTAAAATACCTTCTGGTGTTTGGCCGCCCTGGTTATCCTCTTGAGATTCTGATTAACCCCAAATGATCAATTTGTGATGGTGGTTGATCGTTTAATCTTCGGCGGTACTTCTGGTGACTTTCTCTGGTTTGATTTCTGGGTAGATGATGAGAACTTTGGTATGATAATAACCAAGGCTCTGATACCAATTGATGGATATAACAGGTTTATCCAAGATCTTTAATCAAACTAAAGTTTCATAAATTGAGAGAAAAGTACATTAAATCGATTACATAAGTTCCCTATTTATACTAAGTGAACAGGTGCGAATGAAACAACGTGACTGTTGGTGGGTCGGTTGGTGGCCGACGGTTGTAGATGAAAAGTCACAACTTTTCATCATACCCTTTCTTTTGTAGTATATATAATCTTCTGTGTATGTCGAGATTATCCCAACACTAAATGGTCAATAATCTCAAAATTGATTCCAAAAGGAACAGTAGGATGCAAGTATCAGCCTCAAATTTGTGTTGAGGCTTTAGATTGCCACATTGAAGGGATTGAGAATGGATTGGCATCCATGTTTAGAAGGTTGATCAGAACAAGGGCCTCCCTCCTAAATATTCAATCTCGCGGATGTGAATCTTGTACATATAGTACATACATTATTCATCTGAGTTCTATAACGATGTATATTTTACTTAAATTACCACAAAAAGATTTTATCGGTTAAGACATACAGAAAGATAATCTGATACATTTTTGCCACATTGTTAATGTTGGTCTGTTGTCCTAACTACCTCTGTGATTGAGTGTCCCTCAGCTACAGTTAACTATAAAAAGAACCAAATTTGATCCAAATAACTTCATATATATAGATCACTGGAATATCGATCCAAATAACTTCATATATAAAGATCATTGTCGATCCAAATAACTTCATATATATAGAATACTGGTGAGCATCTGTTTGTACAGATCACTCCTGTCACTTATATCTGTTTTCATCTCAAAACGAAGCCAACTAGTTTCAAATTTGATACACAAAGGCTTAACAGAGAGTGTAGATCACCCTCCAGTAATATTGCTTTCGTTTTTGTGCCTAAAAACGAAAGTGTTCTTGAGTCTTATCCGAGGTTGAATTTCGTGAAATCTGTGATCCCAGAACAAGTAATCAATCCATATAAGCAATCAGATGGCCATCCATATATATTAATCAATGAAGAACAATCACCAAGTACAATAGAGAATGTAGAGATAATGGTAGAGTGTGTGTACTTGTGTGTGAATTGTAACACCCTAGAATTCAGGGCCAATTTAAACCTCAAAATACACGCGTTATGATCATCAAAATATCAGACTTTTATAAACCAAAGGGATCATAAGTAAATTTCTATATATACACAAAGTCGTCTAACTTAAATAATCTGATCAATTATACATCACAATAAGATCAACTAGATTATCTAAGGCTTGTCCCAAAAGTCATCAAAAGAATATCCTGATCCTTCGTTATCGCCATGTCTGATTCCCTTCAACTGTAATCTCACTTCCCAAACTATTTCCCAGAGCCGGTACCTGGTAAGACAACTTAATTTTGAAACATTAGGCTTTCGCCTAGTGAGATTATCCAAATCAAATTAAAATTTAACAACTAACATATTAACAGATATATCAAACCTGTTATCAGCCATCTTACCATACCAAGCTCTTTTCAACCATTGGAATCCACCTATTCCATTACTTATGACTAATTCATCTAGTCATCATTTTATCAACGAGAATTACTATAAATCCCACCGGACTTATAAATAATTCTAACTCCCAGAAATTACAGTTTCCAAACCTGCTTCTTTCTGAATTAGGATGTCAAATCCTCAACAATAAAGATATCTCATCTTTCGCTTGAAATGGGAATTACAACTCCAAGTCTGCCATTCCTCATTTCGTTTCCTCCCCATCTTGAATCACTGGTCTCCCAAATGAGATTTTATCGCGATCAACAACCACCAGAGACCCTCACAGATGATTCAAGATTCACTCCAATAACTAGAAATACATCCCAACAGTCCCCTGGCTAGTAAACGGTTCTCATTATACCGTACTATATGCCCACTAGATCAGATGTAGATTTCTAGCCAACGCCACACAATAACTGTGTATCATCACTCATTCTATTGTATATTAAATCTATACAATTCAACATATATTCTATATCTCTATGTACAGAATATTAAATTCAACGATTTTTCCCACTTTGCCATTTAGCATCGGGGATCAACACCTCAACAATTAATTACGGCTCCGGACTCGTAAATAAGTCATTACAATTTAACATAACATGGTTTTTATATCAACAACAGAGTTATAAACATATAACAATTAGCATATTCATATCAGATTGCATATCACATAACAGTCTCAAAATGCTACTGAAAGTCAAAACTTTTCGTAAGCTACTGTAGCGAAAAGCTACACTTTTCGCAAGCCAAAGCTGCGAAAAATCCACTTCTCGCAACCCACTATTGCGAAAACTCTACTTTTCGCAACCCTCTATTACGAAAAGTCTAGAATTCGCAACCCTTGGTTGCGAAAACTTCACTTTTCGCAATACACTGTTGCGCAAAGTCACTGTTCATCGTCACTTTCATTTCGATTCAGTTCTTCCTTTGACTCATTAAGCTTACCATATCTTAATCAAATCATACCACTGATATCATATACAAGTATAGCATATCTATAACACTTTTAATTGCTTAATTTTAACAAGAATGAATAACTCACCTGGATATTCTTGAACACAGTATTCTTCCAAAATCAATGTCTTAATCAACAGCTTAATCAAATCTGGACAGAATACTATAATTAAAATCTGTGGAGATGAATGATAGTAACAGAGAAATTAAACTCTTACCACAAAATCACCAAACGATTTCTCCTTCTCGATATCTATCTCTCTCTGCTTCGTTCTATCTCTCTCTCGATATTTCTCTGATTTCCTTTTCTTTTCTTTTTAGAATACTAAACTCAGAAAATCAGTATTATCAAATACTGATTTACTCCTAAGGTGACACCTCACATAAAGCATGAGTCATTACCCATTTTCCACCAACAACCCCAAACTTCCAATTAATGGCAAATCAACCCTCCAAGTTAACTTTCTCAATATTAAATTGTACCAAAAATACAATTTATCTTTTATTAATTACAATGAAAATTTCGGGGTGTTACAATACTCCCCAACTTGAAAAGGATTTCGTCCCCGAAATCAATCTAAGGCAATCAATCGAGGGTATCGTTTCATCATTTCTTTCTCTGACTCTAAAGCCACATTAACAACTCAAAGATATAATACCATTATACCTATAATCACTCTCTTGGATTGTACTTTATCAAAATATTTCTCTAAGATCGATTCTCGCTCCTTCACATAACAACTTTTCTCATCAATTATGCTTCAATAACTATGACAATCCATCATTGTATCCATAACTTACACGATTCTTTGATACAAAAATGCTATCACCTTCTCACAGTACTATCGCACCACACAAACATGCTGCAACCAAGCACTAAGGGGTTGTATATCAAAGGTGATAACTCCATTGAACTTGTAGTATGACTACATTCTTAAGTCCAATCTTTCTATCCTTGCTTCCCCCACGTTAGTATGGAATACTATATCTCAAGTATTACTTGTCTCTTTCTCCCAACTTTCCACATACCGATAGTATTTTCTCATTTCGAAACATAACTAAACAGTTTCACCAAGATTTCTAACTTAAAACATTCAACTAAATTATCTTGAAACGACATTACCGTTCGAAGTTATTACCATTCTTAAATCTTCAACTATAAATTTCCCGTACATTTCTTTCACACATAAAGAGCAACTTATATTCCTTAACGACCTTACCTCCGCTACACCACATTGGCCGACATACTCATCATTTTTATTAAACTTCCAGAGATTCAGAATACAACTTAATTGGCACCTCATACCATCAAAATTTCTTTGGATAAACACTCACCACTGCCCCGACATTCTATTCCGATATAAGCCATATTACCACGCCATCTTACAAACCACATGCTTCATCAAATTTATTGACAAATAGTACCTTCCAACCGGAATTCTTGAAACTTCCATTTGGATACTTCCTCTTTCTAACATCACGTCTCATACTAGATGGCACATGTATCTTGGTAATTAATGCTACTACTCGTTCGTACATTTTCCACCCATAACATTTACCACTGACCATGTCTCTCATAGTCATTCGCACACCATTAATTTTATAATCCTGTTTTCTTGCCCAAATACCCGAGTCTATATCACTAAATATCTCCTCCCCAACTTTAGTTGAACTACCACTCACGATTTTCTTTTTAACTTGAACTTATTCGTTCTTACTAGCTCTTTGTGATTCCAATACGTTGCATAGACAGGGTACAATTCCTCACAGATCAACACAATCTATACACCCCCTTTGTTCATCTCTAATATTTCATCTTTTATAAATCTTCCACATCGTAAGTAAACACTTGTCTAAAAGCAACAGTCCTTCACTGTTCTAACAATCCCACAAAGTGATCCTTCAACTTTTAAGCTTCTGATTTAAACTTAACATTCATACATGATCCCAAAAGGATAACCAATGCATTCACGTCATATAAATTTAAATTTACAATACTGTCCATGCAAGTTCAACCCCAAGCCTACGTCAAGCTTATCAAATCGGGTCAAAGTTCTTAAGACTTAACTGAGTCCAAAACCGAGTCATCTACTCAAAGGATCTAAAGATTATTTATCAATATCAACTCACGCAATTTAAATACATCTAACTCACATTATGCAACATACGCTTCGAGGCGTGAAAATCTTACGACCCTTTATTGCTACTTTCCCAATGAAGTCAATTCATTTGCAAGTACACGTAAATGCAACTCTTTTCATACTCCACAATATATATAATACGCCCAGGTTCATTAGTTCCAAAGATACTAAGAACAAGTAAAATATCAAACAGTCTTCACACCTAAGACCAACACTTAAACCGTCACTGGTTCAAATACAATGCAGTTAAGCATATAACACATCCAATACTCCATCTCGAGTCATTAAAACTGACAAACATTCAAAAGACTTCTTTGAATATAAATCAAGCCTTTAAGGCCAAAATATTCGTTTGGTTAAACATGTGCCACTCACACGATTTCGTAAACCAAAATACATTGTTACCCAAACTCTTTACCTTTTTAATCCCTTTATTGACCATCGGCCCCAAAACAAAGGTTTACACTCAAAACTTTACATGGTCGGATTTGCCAAAATTCCCCAACTCACATGTTCATATTTTAAAACGTAATACATCATAAATATTGCACACTCACAATATATATTAAAAGCGTGTTTTAACTACATGTCTTTCACTTGTGTAACAATTAATCAAAACTTCTTTCATTAATAATTTATTCGACAATCATCCAAAATCCCCCAATTGTGCCGCACACACTAATAACCACTATGCGCATACCCTCTGCATAACAGCATACCGGTATCGCTCACGGTTTGTTTCTACCCGCACAGGCACACGCGGGACGCATCCAAACCGCACCCAGTAACAAACAAAAGGCCTCATACACCTTACACAACTATCGCCTTCAAAGTCAAAGCTTGACATGTCAGTACTTCCTTAACCCTGAACCTATTCCTTCCTCCAGACACGACCGACCCTCGACAACTGTATTATTAGTCACCGAACAAGGGTACAGACCCTCATATTATTATTACTAAAGTCCACTTTCGACTCTCCCACTATTCATTTCTCATTTGAATACAATTACCAAAACCACAAACTTTCTCCCAAGGTTTATCCAACACCTCTCCACTCTTGGAGTTCTTTCTTAGCTTATAGCGTAATACTCTACGACCTAGTTAGTTCATAGCCTTCATGCATGACAATATAATAAATAATTCAATCCACCCTTTTCTCGTTTAAATAAACAACATTCGGAACAACGTGGGCACACACGACCCCAATCATTTTCATAACTCCCATGTACTACACAACGATCTCAAAAATCGTTTGTATATAAATTTCCGTAAAACTCAATCTTTCTCAACCAAAGATGTTGTTACAACAGTAATACGAAGATCTTTTTATACGTCAAAAGTTTAAAATTTACTGACACAAAGTAAACTAGTCGTTTCTCACACTCATTTATACGATATCATCAAATCAATATCTTTGTTGGTTATAAAAAGTTTACTGATCAACACTTTCTTGACCTATTTGCTATCATACAACTTTTTATGTAAAGTATGAAGTATTTTGCAAGTTGCTAAGCTCCAAAATTTCGTTAGGCAGCGTAATTGAAATTGCCCTTTTTCTTTAAATACATACTTGCACTACTAATTCATCCTTGAATAAAACTGTTATTTATGCATTTGGTTTGAAATCAAGAAAACTCATGTAACACACACTAAAACACCATGCACAAAACTTACTCGCAATGAAGGCTACTTACTCAAACAAGGTCAATCGTTTTACTTACGTAACTTATCATTGACACTCTACTTCCGACCAGAGGTCGCTCTCTCGGCCTTATAATAATTGCTATACATGCATTCCATGGCCCCCATACTCAACCATGTCATACTAATTCCGTCTTAATCAATCATCTCATACTCTATCTCTGCACATATCAAATCACCTATTAAAGGTTGCCTTGGTGGAGTTTCATGAGTCCTGCCAGTTCCAGGTTGTCCTTCCAACCCCCATTCATTTACTGCTCTGTCCTCTAAAGGACCCTGGTGGCGTATTCACCATCACTCTACTATAACCTAAAGGGATAACCATAAGAAATGGTTATGCACATACCCTTATACAAAATATACTTACCGATCGTTAGTCACTGTAACAATTTAGAAATAAGTATGCTCGCGTAACAATATATTCATAATCACAGTAGCTAATTGGAATTGTGAATATATCATACAGGAGAATCCTCGTTACCATTGTCACCGTACCAACTTCTCGTATTTCCGTCAATTCTAAGACTATCCCGTCTTAGTACTTCTACCCATCTCTCACAATCATAACTTAATTTATCTCAGCTTAAGTCTAAGTATCTCATCAGCATACTTAGTTCGCTTAAACTAGAGCTCTGATACCATACTGTAACACCCTAGAATTCAGGGCCAATTTAAACCTCAAAATACACGCGTTATGATCATCAAAATATCAGACTTTTATAAACCAAAGGGATCATAAGTAAATTTCTATATATACACAAAGTCGTCTAACTTAAATAATCTGATCAATTATACATCACAATAAGATCAACTAGATTATCTAAGGCTTGTCCCAAAAGTCATCAAAAGAATATCCTGATCCTTCGTTATCGCCAAGTCTGATTCCCTTCAACTGTAATCTCACTTCCCAAACTATTTCCCAGAGCCGGTACCTGGTAAGACAATTTAATTTTGAAACATTAGGCTTTCGCCTAGTGAAATTATCCAAATCAAATTAAAATTTAACAACTAAAATATTAACAGATATATCAAACCTGTTATCAGCCATCTTACCATACCAAGCTCTTTTCAACCATTGGAATCCACCTATTCCCTTACTTATGACTAATTCATCTAGTCATCATTTTATCAACGAGAATTACTATAAATCCCACCGGACTTATAAATAATTCTAACTCCCAGAAATTACAGTTTCCAAACCTGCTTCTTTCTGAATTAGGATGTCAAATCCTCAACAATAAAGATATCTCATCTTTCGCTTGAAATGGGAATTACAACTCCAAGCCTGCCATTCCTCATTTCGTTTCCTCCCCATCTTGAATCACTGGTCTCCCAAATGAGATTTTATCGCGATCAACAACCACCAGAGACCCTCACAGATGATTCAAGATTCACTCCAATAACTAGAAATACATCCCAACAGTCCCCTGGCTAGTAAACGGTTCTCATTATACCGTACTATATGCCCACTAGACCAGATGTAGATTTCTAGCCAACGCCACACAATAACTGTGTATCATCACTCATTCTATTGTATATTAAATCTATACAATTCAACATATATTCTATATCTCTATGTACAGAATATTAAATTCAACGATTTTTCCCACTTTGCCATTTAGCTCGGGGATCAACACCTCAACAATTAATTACGGCTCCGGACTCATAAATAAGTCATTACAATTTAACATAACATGGTTTTTATATCAACACCAGAGTTATAAACATATAACAATTAGCATATTCATATCAGATTGCATATCACATAACAGTCTCAAAATGCTACTGAAAGTCAAAACTTTTCGTAAGCTACTGTAGCGAAAAGCTACACTTTTCGCAAGCCAAAGCTGCGAAAAGTCCACTTCTCGCAACCCATTATTGCGAAAACTCTACTTTTCGCAACCCTCTATTACGAAAAGTCTAGAATTCGCAACCCTTGGTTGCGAAAACTTCACTTTTCGCAATACACTGTTGCGCAAAGTCACTGTTCATCGTCACTTTCATTTCGATTCAGTTCTTCCTTTGACTCATTAAGCTTACCATATCTTAATCAAATCATACCACTGATATCATATACAAGTATAGCATATCTATAACACTTTTAATTGCTTAATTTTAACAAGAATGAATAACTCACCTGGATATTCTTGAACACAGTATTCTTCCAAAATCAATGTCTTAATCAACAGCTTAATCAAATCTGGACATAATACTATAATTAAAATCTGTGGAGATGAATGATACTAACAGATAAATTAAACTCTTACCACAAAATCACCAAACGATTTCTCCTTCTCAATATCTATCTCTCTCTGCTTCGTTCTATCTTTCTCTCGATATTTCTCTGATTTCCTTTTCTTTTCTTTTTAGAATACTAAACTCAGAAAATCAGTATTATTAAATACTGATTTACTCCTAAGGTGACACCTCACATAAAGCATGAGTCATTACCCATTTTCCACCAACAACCCCAAACTTCCAATTAATGGCAAATCAACCCTCCAAGTTAACTTTCTCAATATTAAATTGTACCAAAAATACAATTTATCTTTTATTAATTACAATGAAAATTTCGGGGTGTTACATGAATGCTATGAATGACCTAATTAAAAATCTAGGCTAAAGTTACCTTATATACTTTGTAACTTAGCAATTACATAAATGGTCCCTCTACATGGTACAACATGGTAATTAAGGCACTAACAAAATCCATGCGTAGGGTTGAAATATCAATTCGGAAATTGAACTCACACGATTCTCGAGATATTTGGCTACCTGATCAATTCTTTTACCCTATTTCCTCCTATCCATTTTCTAACACATCTCATGTTACGCTTATAACTCCCAAATCCATCCCTAAAGGTTTCTTTCTCTGAAAGTCCAGGCTAGAATTGAAGGGTGCAGCAGGCTTAAATGTTTCAGTTACTAGCATTCGAATCTGAAGAGAATTTTTCATGCATGTGATCCTTGTCTTTAGCTTGCATGTGTTAGCTTAATTAGGTGTTCTTGGAATGAAACGAGACCCTCTATTTATAGTGAAGATTGAAACCGAAATAATTAATTTGTAATTAACTGATAATTAAACGAATTAATTACTGTAACCGAAATGAATAATTAAACGAATTAATAAATTATCATTTATTCATCTTCAATGCGTTTCAGTTACGAAAAATTGAAACTGGGTCAAAACAAAAATTAGCAAAACCAAGCTGCATGAGCACGAGATTTAGTGTCCGCACGTCGCGCCCACACACAAGTTCGACGATTTTAGCTTACGAAATCGTCAATCGGCACCCCCCTGTGCGCGGGTAGGTGTTAGAGTAAAACCATTCAAAGGAGTTTGTCAACTCTTCACACTTCTCTGGTTATAAACCATTGAAGGTTTACTCCTTCTTCCTATGTGGGACACATTCCCACACCCACTTGGTTTTTGCTAATTTCATCCAAGTACTCAACTTTGAGTATCGATATCTCATTCACATATACTCCGTTTTGGACACATTATATATCGTTTCGAAGCTCTCATATAGGAGAATACAAACCCACTAAGAGTTAATTATATATAATACATATATATGTATTTAAATGTGTCCAAAGTTAATAAAAAACATATATTTTTACTAAATTTTCCAACATATCGGTATCTATTTTAAAATTGCTCTGTATTCAAATATACATGGTTGTCCAATTGCAACCTTGCATAGCTTAGCATCCTCTAAAACCCGGATACATATTGCAAGAACCAATATTTCAGCATTGAACCAATATTTGACATGTGTATCAAGGCTATTGAATTTCAGTTGACTTTTTAACTACAATCATTTCAACATTGCCTGGCTGTTTTGTGATCAATGATCCACAACAAAAACAAAATTATATACAACATCCTCACTACTTCCTAACAAGTAACAACTATAATAATGACCCTTATACTCCATGTTTAATTTGGTCTTTGCTTTAAACAAATTATTTATAGCACCTCTGTGTTAATGAATAGAAAAGGATGATGTAACACCCCGAATTTCGTTGTAAGTGGGTTATGTAAGTAGTTTGCTTGTTCAAGTGTTATATTGTTATAGTATGTCTTGTGGCTCGTTAGAATCTATTCAAGGTCTGAAAAGGGGACCAAATAGGACTTGGTACCCTTTGGGCGATAGTGACCGGCGAGAGTGCCCGTGTCACTATCGCGGGTGTCACAATCGCCGATTTTGTACCGCAAGTTCGATCTTTCATACATTTGGGTTTCAGGCGAGTATGCCTTGGGCGATAGTGACAGTGTCACTATCGCATGGTCACAATCGCTCGAGATGTACCGAGACTTTTGGAGTGTTGAGCGAGAGTGCCTCGGCGATAGTGACAGTGTCACTATCGCCATGTCACAATCGCACCGACCTGTTTTGGTATAAAATGAGAGTTACGGGTTTCTAGTTCATTTTATGAATTTAGAACACTTGGGCAGCCGACTTCTTCTTCCAAAAAGGTAGGGTTTCGTTATTATTACTCCCTTTCATAAATTGTTAGTTGTTGGGAAGTGTTTATGAACATTTATGGTGGGTATTAGGTAATCAATCTCAACTACAAGGGATACTAGCTAGAAGTGGTCAAGAGCAAGGGTTTCCATTTCTAAGGTTTCCATATTTGGAGCTTTAAGGTGAGTAACTTTGATTTAAAAGTATACTTGTTACATAATTACTCTATCACTTCATTTATTTCTAACAAATTTACATTGAAGTATATTTTGAGCCAATAAGCTCTTAATTCTCTAAAGAGGAAATTTAAGGGGCTTAATGGTAAGATAAAGGTGACGTGGTATTTTATTTTACTTGGAAGTGTATATTTTATGATGATAATTATGTGAAATTGGTTAAACCTAAATATTAGGGTTTGGAGCTTAATGGATTAAGTTATGTCTTAATGAAGAAATTATGACTATGATAGAAGTGACTTAATATGCTAATTTAGTATGTGTTGCCATGCTAAACGATAAACTCATGATATCACTTATATGTATGTGGATAATGGGAGGATTTCTTGTATGTAGAAATCATGTGCTTAATGAGATAGTTGGACTGTCTTGTATGAGATTAATGTTTGGATTTATGAACTGCTTGGAGTAGTTGTTTGTTGGTATTCACAAATTGGAGGAGTTTCTAAGTAGGCATTAGGAAGATATAATCTTGGGCACTTACCTTGGAGGTTTGTGTATCGATCCACGCTTTCGGGATTAATACCATATAGGTAGTCCTGATGTGCCGGGCCTTGAGGCGTTACCTTGGAGGTAGACGCTAAGGTGTATTTTCAAAGATGATGTAACTTGAGTTGATGTTTGGGGTCTTCCCATAGAGTCCGATTTGTGAATGACCAAGTTAATATCTCTTATATGACATAACTGCATGTTTTACTATATGTTTGACTCACTAGGCATTCCACGCCTAACACTTGTTGTTTGTCTAATGTGTGTCACAGGTTCTAGTGTTGCCATCCCTAGGAAGGCATAGATGGGGACTTGTGAGCGTGGGGAATACTTTTGAGATGCCAAAGTTAGAAGAGCAAAGTTGGTCTAATTATGACACCTTTTGTAATCTTATTTCTATAGCAGAGATTAGATTAGTCGGTTGTCATTTAGTTGTAAATATTACACTTTTTGTAAAACAGGCATATGTAATTTCCCCTTTTTAGCTCGTGCTATGGCATTGTTTATATCACTCTTCCGTTTTATGGAAGTTTTTGTTGACCCTATTTTTGGGGTGTCACAAGTTGGTATCAGAGCTCTAGTTTAAGTGAACTAGGCGTTGACCGTAGCATGTCTAGACTTAAGCTGAGATAAGTGTCGTTGAAACCTCTACGTTGGGTAGATATCCTAGGATGGGAGAGTGTTAGGAATTGCGGAACTTCATTTGTTGAGAATTATGATGATGGTAATGAGAATGCTTATGTGTAACATGTTCATAATTCCACTTAGTTAATGCTATTATGAATATGTTGTTACGAAAGTGTGCTTGACTACTATTATTATGGTAATTAATGAATGTGTCAGTACACAATTTTAGCCTGTTCCTTACCTTTATTCTCGTATGTTTGACATACTAAGATGGTAAACACGCGAGGTCAACTTCACTCATCCCCGAAGGTTAGGCAGTGACTGAATCTACAGCCGATCAACTAGAGAACCGAGCAACGATTGGACTCCCTCTGAGGCCAAGCATCTTAGGTGGAGGAGTGGAGCATATACCAAGCACCCACATTGGCACCTCCAACCATGTGATGGAGGAAGTTACCCTCGAAACCCGTTTGAGGGATGGTATGCTCCAAGCCATGAACTCCGCCATGGCTCAACAACAAGAAATGTTCATGAAATTGTTAGAAGATCGGGACATCAGTCGTCGACAAACTGAGACAGTAGTAGTTAATGAAGGAAATGGGTCAGGCAGCCTCGGATCGGGAGGAGTCGCACAAGGGCAGACAAATGTACGTGACGGGAGGAGAGAAAGGGGGTGTTCATTCAAGACATTCCTTAGCTGCAGACCACCGGAATTCTCCGGAACTACCGACCCTGTTCGGTGTATGTATTGGATCCGGGAGATAGAAATGGTGTTTGAGGCTAGTGAATGTGAAGACTCACAAAGAGTGAAGTTTGCTTCTCAACTTCTTAAGGGCGAGGCCCTTACTTGGTGGAATCTCACCCGTTCGTCTAGCACGCCCGAGGTGTTGGCCCATCTCTCATGGCCAACATTTAAAAAGAAAATTCTAGAGAAGTATTGCAGTGAGAGGGCTCTTGACAAGATTGAAGAAGAATTCTGTGGGTTGAAGAAAGGGGATATGACCATTGTCGGGTACACAAAATCATTCCATGAAATGCTAAGTTTGGTGGAGCATCTGGCTCCTGATGAGAAAATGAAAATTAAGGCGTATCAACGGGGTCTACCGGCTGGGATGAAAACGGCTGTGAGGAACGCCAAGGTAAACACTTTACAGGAAACAATTGAAGCATCATTACTGGTAGAAGACGATTTGACTCAAAGTAAGTTGGAAAGCGGGCTAATGAATGAGAAGAGAAAGTGGGAAGGGTCGTCTGGGCCCGTTCGACAACAAAGGCAGTTTACTGGGAACAGAAGTGGGGATAACCGCCGTAATGCGAGCTGGTGTAACCGGTGCAAGAAACATCATGTTGGTCCATGCAATACCCAATCGTTTTCGAACTCGCAAGGATGTTACAAGTGCGGGAAGAATGGGCATTTTGGTCGAGACTGTCCCACCAAAGGATTGATTTGCTTCGAATGTCATGAAGCGGGTCATGTAAAGAGGGACTGCCCGAAGTTGAAGACGGGTGGAAGTGGAGGATCCAAGTCAGAGCCACTGAAGGTAAAGGGGAGAGCTTTTCAAATGACCACGGAAGAGGCAAGGAATTCGACGGACGTAGTGTCGGGTACGTTTCTTCTAAACTCCGTACCTACGCGTGTGTTATTCGATTCGGGTGCAAGCTTTTCTTTTGTATCTGTGTCCTTTTGCCAAATGTTGTCTATGCCCACTAAATGTTTAGACGAAGCTGTAGTGACCGTGACCAAAATGAAATAATTTCAAGTGTTGGGGAGGAGTCTATTTAAATGCTAAAAATTGAGGGGCTAGTTGGTAATTGTGAGGTAAGTATAAATGGCACAAAACCCTAGGAGAAACATTCTCCTACTGATTTTGTGTGTGTGATGGGCGGCTGTGAGAGTAAATAGAGAGAGAGAGCAAGAAGGAGAAAGGAGAAAGAAGAAGAAAGAGGGCAAAGTCAAGCAAGGAGGATCAAATTCAGATTTGTTGGGGAGGAATAGAAGGTGTGCTTCTTTTGGATTCAACCAGGTAATCCCTTCTCCATTTCTCTAATCTATGATTTTGCCATTGGTTGAGTAATTTGGGGTTTTTGTTAAAAGTTGGGTTTGGAACTAAATGGAAGAGGTTAGGTGTCAAATCTTATCTATTGCAGCAGATATTTCAGTAGTAGTTGAGTTTAATGACCCTAATGTCGTTGCTAATCTTTAATTGCGAGTTTTCGGCCGATTCTGTAATTTCTCGGTCCATTTAGGAAGCAGGTCGACGTCCGGAAACCTTCTGGACGTCCGGACACTTGCTTAGTTGAAAGTCTCCAGGTGAGTGTCCGGATAGGAGTTGTCCGAATATGATGTGTTGTCCGGGTAGATGTTGTCCGGATAGGAGTTGTCCGGATATGATGTGTTGTCCGGGTAGGTGTTGTCCGGATAAGGGTTGCCCGGATAGGATGTGTTGTCCGGATAGGATGTGTTGTCCGGATAGGATGTGTTGTTCGTATAGGTGTTGTCCGGACAGGGTGTTGTCCGGAAAGTGAGTGTGCCCGGAGAGACTAGTGTGTCCGGATAGTTGAGCTGACAGCTTATGCGTTTTACCCTTTCGCTCAGGTAGACCATCGGGAAGTGCGGGTCAGAGTAGGAAAGGACCGTAAGCGTATCAGGTGAGTTTTTCTAACTAAAGATTGATGGTACTTATTCTTTTACTCATATACGTGTGCTTATCTGAAGTGTGATTTGCCTATAAATTACTTATGCTTATGTGTGATCTATATGGGGGTGTGTCCCATATGACATGGTGTAATCTATATGGGGGTGTGACCCATATGCCATGGTGTGATCTATATGGGGGGTGTGACCCATATGACATGGTGTGATCTATATGGGGGTGTGTCCCATATAATATGGTGTGATCTATATGGGGGGTGTGACCCATACGACGTGGTGTGATCTATATGGGGGGTGTGTCCCATATGACATGGTGTGATCTATATGGGGGGGTGACCCATACGACGTGGTGTGATCTATATGGGGGGTGTATCCCATATGACATGGTGTGATCTATATGGGGGGTGTGACCCATACGACGTGGTGTGATCTATATGGGGGGGGGGGGGGTGTCCCATATGACATGGTGTGATCTATATGGGGGTGTGACCCATATATTATGGTGTGACGGATATGGGGGGGGGGGGCTGTGTCCCATACGAGGGTAATTGTGCACCTTGGATCAAGTAACGGGTGTGTGCCTGGATGGACGATTTGGTCAATTGTGTGACTGTTATTTGCCAAACTTCATATTGATTTATGTTTCGCAAATCCTTTAAATGCTATATGTGGTGTGTATGTAACTGAGGGACCTCACTAAACCTTGTGGTCTAACCCTCGCATTTTCAAAACTGAAAACCCTTTTCAGGTAAGCAGATTAAGGGCGGTTCCTCTAGTGGTAAAGAGAAGGCGAGGGCGGGCGTGGCTTGCATTAGTGGACTCCTTACCTTCCAGTATTTTAGATGTTCTCAGTTGTAACTAGGGTTATTCCGCAAACCCAGATTTTGAATTTTGTTGGTGTAAACCTTTGGCCAAGTTTTGGCGTTTTTCTTTTGTAATAAATGTCTTGTTTTGGCATTTTGGAGCGGGATGTTACAGTTGGTATCAGAGCCGTAGTTTAAGGGATTTAGGTGACCGGATGGGCCTAAACTTAAACTGTAGAAGTACAACTGAGAATGTAGGAAGGCCTAGGAAGACCTCACTGGGAAGCGTGGATAATGGGGTGGTGAAAACTATCATGTAAGGTAAGTTTGGGATTACACCTGGCCAGTGTAATTGTGATTTTACAGGTACATGACGGTGATCATTCATGCCTTGCTATTTTAGGACGGTTGTTAGTCTATCTTTGGTGTCGTGTTCCAGTACTTGAGAACGTCAGCAAGGTCCCTGGGGGGGATTAAGACCCTTGTTGAGGAAAGTCTCGTGGGAAGTCATTATGATGTAAGGTATGGGTACATCATAAAGAAGAAATGTTGTAACGAAGTGTTGTGTAGAGTGTTATGAGTCGTCTAGAGGTAGATCTCCGTGGATTCAAAGAGGATGAATGAATGATGTCCGGGTAAGTCTCCTGTTGCCGGAGAATTCCAGTTCTAGAAATTGTGGGATAGACCAGTTCGAATGGTAAGGAAGGGCAGTGCCTAGATCTTGGAGTGCGTGGAGTCTAGTGGTGATCAGTGTGTGGGGAATATCGGCTGTGTGTAAAGTTTAACCTTGCCATGATGGCAACGGTTAGGTGTGCTGTGCAGATTATCCTCGGTGTGTTTGGTGATCCTACCTAGAAGAAGCATTGTTGGAAGATTTGGTGTGAGAGTCTGTGTGAAGTAGAACCTTAGGGTTCTTAAGGAAGATACTTGACTGAAGGTGAGCTCCTAATCTCTAATGAGTGTTTATTCTAGGAGTGTCTGATGTCGGTGAATTAAATCTTGAGAGTTGCAACTCAAGGATCGGATAGTAGAGGTGTGCTTTCTTACTCTCTAGTTAGTGGAAGAGTGACAAGAGTGGTTGAGAAGTGATAGATGTGTGAATTGATATCACGGGTGTCGGTTAACCATTTTGGGACCGAGGTGAAGTCGTATGTTTTACAAATTATTAGCCAGGTGGTGACTGTGGGGAAGTACCGGTACCGAAGGTTGTTTTGAATGTAAGAACCTGATGATGTGGGGAGAAGTAGGGTGTCGGTGTGGATTTGTTAACCCTGTTTGAGTGAGTAGCCTTCAATGTAAAGTGAGTCATGCATTACGTTTTCAAAAACCGATTACATAAGTCCTCCATGTCAAAATGTGTGAGTGTGTGCGTGTGCCTTGTAAACTTCTGATTTTTGAAAATGAGTTGGCGTGTGCAAGCGTGCTTGAAGAAAAAGATAAATTTGCTTACATAGTGTAATAAATTTCGAACTTGGAGAATGGTGAGTTACTTCACTTCTTTTGCGAGTGAGTTAAACCTTGTTGTAAAAATCGTAATAATATTTGATCACATGATTTTATGAATGAAAGCGATATGAACACGTGGTTGACATATCAGCAAGTGTGGGAGTCGGTCGACTATCCCAGTATGAGTGATATTGCCGTATTTTTAAAATTTTTGCATAAAGGGAGTTTCAGTGAATGTATTTCCAAATGATGACGAGGTCACGGGTGAGCGATATTTGTGACCTGCGTGTACGGTTGTTCTTTATAAATGTGTCGAGCCATGTCTATCAAACCCTGTTTTGTGGAAGGTGTCGAGTGCGTAAAACGATTTAAATCGTTGGGTTGTCATGCATGAATGCTATGAACTCGCTAGGTGGTGAGAGTTATCGCGTTTAAGAAATGGACAGAGTCTTTAAGGGTGAAAAATGTGGTTGAGGCGTCGATGGTCGATTCATGACCTTGGTATTACAGTTTAGGGAAGGAGACGTCTAATGATAGTCTCAGATTTTGACCTTAGAAAGACGTGTGTGATGGTAGTCTTTACTCTTGCTTAATAAGTTGAAGTGTGGTTGTCGGCAGAGAGTGTGCCCAGGGTGATTCGAAGTAGGCAAGATACTTCGAAAGGTAGCGTTGTAGTGAGTGGATGAGTCGGTATCGGCGTAGAGCTGGAGTTGAGGAGAAATTTGTATTTAGGCTAATTGCCAAGATTTGGTGTTGAAGCCAACGACGGGTGTTGGGTCGTTGTCGGGGGGTGTGAAAGTCGAGAGGTTAGCCCTGGTGTGACCATGTGGATTTTTGCGAACGAACTCAGTCTATTCTCAAGGGCGGGTGTGTGCTCTAGATCAGGTTACAAGTGGGTAGTGACCAGGCAGAAATCAGTTATGTGTGTATGGATGTTGATTTGCAAAATTAATTATTGATGGATGTTTTCGCAAACTCTTTCAAGTCTATGTTGCGTTGGCGTGGAGGAGGCTTGGCCTTGTGTGCGTGCAAATGATCGTGATGATTGAACCTCTGGTGTGTGGGGGTTGTGTGGATAAGTTGGTGGTAACTTATATTTAGTGGGCATGCGAAACATGGTGGGGATGTATTATTGTGAGGTTAAGTGGTGGACTAGTGTTGATATGGGATGAGCATAGGTGGAGATCTTTGCTCGGAGTTGCTCATAAGTTGTACAGATATGACAAAATTATGTGTGGAGTTGCATGGATGTCTAAGTGGCGTATGATATTGTTACCCGAAAATAAAAGAATGGGGTGGCAATGGGTGACTAGATAAGAAGAAAATTGTGTACTCTCGAGTTGATTGATGAGTGCGTTTGCCTTGTATCGTTGTAATAATTGTGAAAATGTGGGATTGATTAGTTCATGATATCTTGTAGTAGATATGAAATCTCTGAGAATGTTGAACTAATCCTTGTGTGTAAAGGAATGCAAAGGAGTGGGTTAATATCGTTTGAGGAACGAGAAGTGTGTGGTCTCTTCGAACATAGAGTGGAGGTCCGGTTTGACTTGGTCGAATTTCTCGTATGAGATGTGGTGAAACTATGGGATTAGACATAGTAACCGTTGAAATTGCGTGTATGGAGTGGTCAATGTTGAAGGAGAAATGTTCCATGTTAGCCTGAGGTAATTGGGGGCGGTAGTGTGGAATAAGAGAGTATGTAAAAAAAAAGTGTGACAAGTGACTCGGAAAGAGGGAAACAATGTTTTCAGAACGTCACCATTGGGTGCATGAACTCTAGTGAGAGTATGAGAAAGAGGATTTGTGTGTATGTGAGTGGTTTAAGCGTGGAGGAAAACTAACTTACGTGAGTGATCAAGAGTGTGTATCTTCTAGTGAGTTATTCGCTGGAAACGTGTTTTATGTTTGAGAAGGATGTGGAAGAAAGTAGTCGAGTGTAGTGCTCGGATGAAGGACCGTCGGGTTGGACTTGATAGTGGTATGGGAGTGACGTTGTAGTAAAGGTGTGTGAATTGATTGTTATCGATGGGTTGTAGTCGGTATAATTAATGCAAGAAGGTGTTATCTGCCTTAGACGTATTTTGTGTTAGAAAAGTAATTGTAGAGCTGTGTATAGCCTGTGGAGGAAAATTTTAACTGTGGGTTAAGGTGATAGTCAAGGTGGATCCGGTGATCAGTTGGCGATTTGAGCGTCGTTATTTTATAAGGGTTCGGGATGTGTGGCGTTAATTTTCGGTAGAAGGCGTTCTTTTAAGAAGGTAAGATTTTGTGTGAAACCCTTAGTGTGACGCGTTTTAAAAACCGTGAGTCTAGAGGTGTGAATGATTTTGGGTGAGACCGAAGGTCGTGTGGTTGACCACCAATAGCTCATGTGTTTCGTGAGAAGTTAAGTGTGGCTCGAGATCGCCACAAGGTGTAAGCAGAAGGAAGAGTTTGATCGAATTCTGTGTGGGAGACAGTTCAATACTTATAATTAGTCGTGAAAAGACGTTGTGCGTTAGAGAGGAAGGAGAATCAATACCCAGGTATGTTGGACCTTTCGCCATCACCAAGCGTGTGGGAGAGGTGGCGTACATGTTGGAATTGCCGGAAGAGTTAAGCAGAATTCATTCGACGTTTTATGTGTCAAACCTGAAGAAATGTTTGGCCGAGTCGGATGTGGCTATTCCGTTGGAAGATGTCCGTATAGACGAGAAATTGACATATGAAGAGGAACCAATAGAGATTGTGGACAGTAAGGTTCGGAAGTCGAGGAATAGGGAGGTTCGTCTGGTTTAAGTCCCGTGGAAGTATCACAAGGGACGAGAGGCAACGTGGGAAGTGGAATCAGATATGGCGTCCAGGTACCCTCACCTTTTTGAGAATGGAATTTCGGGGACGGAATTCTTTTGAGGGGGGAGAGTTGTAGTGACCGTGACCAAATTGAAAGAATTTCAAGTGTTGGGGAGGAGTCTATTTAAATGCTAAAAATTGAGGGGCTAGTTGGTAATTGTGAGGTAAGTATAAATGGCACAAAACCCTAGGAGAAACATTCTCCTACTGATTTTGTGTGTGTGATGCGCGGCTGTGAGAGTAAATAGAGAGAGAGAGAGAGAGCAAGAAGGAGAAAGGAGAAAGAAGAAGAAAGAGGGCAAAGTCAAGCAAGGAGGATCAAATTCAGATTTGTTGGGGAGGAATAGAAGGTGTGCTTCTTTTGGATTCAACCAGGTAATCCCTTCTCCATTTCTCTAATCTATGATTTTGCCATTGTTTGAGTTATTTGTTAAAAGTTGGGTTTGGAACTAAATGGAAGAGGTTAGGTGTCAAATCTTATCTATTGCAGCAGATATTTCAGTAGTAGTTGAGTTTAATGACCCTAATGTCGTTGCTAATCTTTAATTGCGAGTTTTTGGCCGATTCTGTAATTTCTCGGTCCATTTAGGACGCAGGTCGACGTCCGGAAACCTTCTGGACGTCCGAACACTTGCTTAGTTGAAAGTCTCCGGGTGAGTGTCCGGATAGGAGTTGTCCGAATATGATGTGTTGTCCGGGTAGATGTTGTCCGGATATGAGTTGTCCGGATATGATGTGTTGTCCGGGTAGGTGTTGTCCGGATAAGAGTTGCCCGGATAGGATGTGTTGTCCGGATAGGATGTGTTGTCCGGATAGGTGTTGTCCGGACAGGGTGTTGTCCGGAAAGTGAGTGTGCCCGGAGAGACTAGTGTGTCCGGATAGTTGAGCTGACAGCTTATGCATTTTACCCTTTCGCTCAGGTAGACCATCGGGAAGTGCGGGTCAGAGTAGGAAAGGACCATAAGCGTATCAGGTGAGTTTTTCTAACTAAAGATTGATGGTACTTGTTCTTTTACTCATGTACGGGTGCTTATCTGAAGTGTGATTTGCCTATAAATTACTTATGCTTATGTGTGATCTATATGGGGGTGTGTCCCATATGACATGGTGTAATCTATATGGGGGTGTGACCCATATGCCATGGTGTGATCTATATGGGGGGGTGTGACCCATATGACATGGTGTGATCTATATGGGGGGTGTGACCCATACGACATGGTGTGATCTATATGGGGGGTGTGACCCATACGACATGGTGTGATCTATATGGGGGGGGGTGTCCCATATGACATGGTGTGATCTATATGGGGGGTGTGACCCATACGACGTGGTGTGATCTATATGGGGGGTGTGTCCCATATGACATGGTGTGATCTATATGGGGGGTGTGACCCATACGACGTGGTGTGATCTATATGGGGGGTGTGTCCCATATGACATGGTGTGATCTATATGGGGGGTGTGACCCATACGACGTGGTGTGATCTATATGGGGGGGTGTGTCCCACATGACATGGTGTGATCTATATGGGGGTGTGACCCATATGATATGGTGTGACGGATATGGGGGGGGGGTGTGTCCCATACGAGGGTAATTGTGCACCTTGGATCAAGTCACGGGTGTGTGCCTGGATGGACGATTTGGTCAATTGTGTGACTGTTATTTGCCAAACTTCATATTGATTTATGTTTCGCAAATCCTTTAAATGCTATATGTGGTGTGTATGTAATTGAGGGACCTCACTAGACCTTGTGGTCTAACCCTCGCATTTTCAAAACTGAAAACCCTTTTCAGGTAAGCAGGTTAAGGGCGGTTCCTCTAGTGGTAAAGAGAAGGCGAGGGCGGGCGTGGCTTGCATTAGTGGACTCCTTACCTTCCAGTATTTTAGATGTTCTCAGTTGTAACTAGGGTTATTCCTCAAACCCAGATTTTGAATTTTGTTGGTGTAAACCTTGGGCCAAGTTTTGGCGTTTTTCTTTTGTAATAATTGTCTTGTTTTGGCATTTTGGAGCGGGTTGTTACAGAAGCCCTGGTGGTAGAAATAGCCGACGGTGGTCAAGTTTTGGTTCGTGATATTTTTCGGGGTTGCACATTAGAAATCGAAGGGAGGAAATTCTCAATCGACTTAATGCCAATAGTGATTGGAGGATTTGACGTGGTGGTCGGAATGGATTGGTTGTCCAAAAATCAAGCAGAAATCTTGTGCGCAAAGAAACTGATTCGCATACCTTCTCCGGACGGGAGTCACGTAATTATTTATGGGGAACGGAGGAAGGGAGATATAGCAATTATTTCTATGTTGAAGGCCCGGAAATGCTTGGTCAAAGGGTGTGCATCCTTCATTGCATACGTTATTAATACCAAGTTAGAGAAAAAGAAGGTGGATGATGTAAAAGTGGTACGCGAGTTTCCCGACGTGTTTCCGGAAGACTTACCGGGTTTACCACCGGACCGTCAAGTGGAATTTAAGATAGACTTGGTACCGGGGGCGACTTCGATAGCTAGAGCTCCCTATCATTTGGCTCCGTCCGAGATGCAAGAAATGATGACGCAGCTACAAGAACTTTTGGAGAAAGGATTTGTAAGGCCGAGTTCATCTCCTTGGGGAGCGCCAGTTCTTTTTGTAAAGAAGAAAGATGGCTCTATGCGCATGTGTATAGACTACCGGGAGTTGAATAAGGTAACCGTGAAGAACAAGTATCCACTTCCTAGAATCGATGACTTGTTCGACCAACTTCACGGGGCGGGGTGCTTCTCCAAGATCGACTTACGTTCGGGCTATCATCAAGTGAAAGTTAAGGAAGAAGATGTTCCAAAGACAGCGTTCCGAACACGTTATGGCCATTATGAATTCTTAGTAATGCCGTTTGGACTAACGAACGCACCGGCGGTATTCATGGACTTGATGAATCGGGTGTGCAGACCTTTTCTGGACAAGACGGTAATTGTTTTCATAGATGATATTTTGGTGTACTCCAAGAGTGAAGTAGACCACGAGCTGCACCTACGAGAAGTGTTAGAAGTATTGAGGAAAGAAAAGCTTTATGCAAAATTCTCTAAGTGCGACTTTTGGTTGAAGGAGGTCCAATTCCTGGGTCATGTAATTACTCAGAATGGAGTGAAAGTGGATTCGTCCAAAATTGAAGCAATGATGAATTGGGAACCGCCTAAGAGTCCGGGGGAAATCCGAAGTTTCTTGGGATTGGCAGGTTACTACCGGAGGTTCATTCAATATTTTTCCAAGATTGCTTCTTCATTGACAGCGTTGACACGGAAAAATGTGAACTTTGTTTGGACCGAAGCACAAGAGGAGGCATTCCGTACCCTTCAAAAGAAATTGTGTGAAGCACCAATTCTATCCCTACCTGAGGGATCGGAAGATTTTGTAGTCTACAGCGACGCATCCAAGATGGGTTTGGGGTGTATGTTAATGCAACGGGGAAGGGTGATCGCCTATGCCTCAAGACAACTTAAGGTGCACGAAAAGAACTACCCAACACATGATTTAGAGTTGGCAGCGGTGGTGTTTGCATTGAAGTTGTGGCGTCACTATTTATACGGCACGAAATGCACGTTGTATACGGATCACAAGAGCCTGAAGCATGTATTCGATCAAAAGGAGCTGAACATGAGACAACGAAGATGGTTGGAATTACTCAAAGATTACGACTGTGAATTGCTTTACCACCCGGGTAAGGCTAATGTGGTCGCCGACGCCTTAAGCCGAAAGGAGTATAGCGGAAGCTTACGCGCCAACCTTTCGAAAATCGACATAGTGTCAAGCTTAGTGGAGCGAATTAGAGTAGCACAATCCGAAGCACTAAAAGAAGAAAACCTCAAGGATGAAGTCATGGTGAAGCAAAAGCAACTATTAACCGAAGATAGTCGTGGAGTTAAGTTGTTTAATATGCGTGTGTGGGTGCCTAAGATCGGTGGGAATCGGGAGTTGCTCATGGATGAATTTCATAAATCCAAGTACTCTATCCATCCCGGAAGTACCAAAATGTATCGAGATTTGAAGTTACATTATTGGTGGCCGGTCATGAAGCTAGATGTGGCGCGACATGTGGGACAATGCACGACTTGTTCTCAAGTAAAGGCTCAACATCAATTACCCTATGGCGAGCTGAAACCTTTGGACATTCCCGAGTGGAAATGGGAGAAAATCACGATGGATTTTGTGACCAAATTGCCAAAGACTATGAAGGGTCACGACACCATTTGGGTGATTGTGGATCGATTGACGAAGAGTGCACACTTCCTGGCTATGCGAGAAACTTTACCAATGGACAAGTTAGCAAAGCTTTACATAGATGAGGTGGTTTCGCTACATGGAGTGCCGGTGTCCATAGTCTCCGATCGGGATAGTCGGTTTACATCAAGATTTTGGCAAGCGTTACAAGAAGAACTGGGCACGAGAGTAAATTTGAGTACGGCATACCACCCACAAACGGACGGTGAAAGCGAAAGGACCATTTAGACCTTGAAGGATATGTTAAGGGCGTGCGTAATCGACTTTGGAGGTAATTGGGATACTCATCTACCGTTAGTAGAATTCGCTTACAACAATAGTTATCACTCGAGTATAAAGGCGGCACCGTTTGAAGCATTATATGGGCGAAAGTGTAGGACTCCCGCGTGTTGGTTAGAGGCGGGAGAAAAGCAATTTGCCGGACCGGAAATTGTACAAGAAACGGCCAATAAAGTTAAAGTCATTAGAGAACGATTGAAAGCGGCCCAAGATCGACAAAAGAGCTACGCAGACAAAAGGCGAAAACCAATAGAGTTCCAAGTGGGAGAAAGGGTAATGCTGAAAGTATCCCCTTGGAAGGGATTGATTCGTTTTGGAAAGCGTGGGAAGTTAAGTCCCCGTTTCCTTGGACCATTCACTATTCTAGAACGTGTGGGTTCACAAGCCTACAAATTAGATCTACCTCCGGAAATGAATGGAATCCATCCAACGTTCCATGTGTGTTACCTACGAAAGTGCTTAGCGGAAGGAGAGAGCGTGATACCTCTATCAGAAATTCGGGTGGACGACAACCGATGCATCGAGGAACCCGAAGCTATTTTGGATAGAGTGATTACGAAACTCAGACATAAAGAAGTAGCCAAGGTTAAGGTGGGGTGGAGGCACCATCGTGGTGCCAACGTGACTTGGGAACCGGAAGAGGACATGAGACGTCGATATCCGCACTTATTCGTACAACCCTAAATTTCGAGGACGAAATTTTGTTCAAGTTGGGGAGGATTGTAACACCCCGAATTTCGTTGTAAGTGGGTTGTGTAAGTAGTTTGCTTGTTCAAGTGTTATATTGTTATAGTATGTCTTGTGGCTCGTTAGAATCTATTCAAGGTCTGAAAAGGGGACCAAATAGGACTTGGTACCCTTTGGGCGATAGTGACCGGCGAGAGTGCCCGTGTCACTATCGCGGGTGTCACAATCGCCGATTTTGTACCGCAAGTTCGATCTTTCAGGCATTTGGGTTTCAGGCGAGTATGCCTTGGGCGATAGTGACAGTGTCACTATCGCATGGTCACAATCGCTCGAGATGTACCGAGACTTTTGGAGTATTGAGCGAGAGTGCCTCGGCGATAGTGACAGTGTCACTATCGCCATGTCACAATCGCACCGACCTGTTTTGGTATAAAATGAGAGTTACGGGTTTCTAGTTCATTTTATGAATTTAGAACACTTGGGCAGCCGACTTCTTCTTCCAAAAAGGTAGGGTTTCGTTATTATTACCCCCTTTCATAAATTGTTAGTTGTTGGGAAGTGTTTATGAACATTTATGGTGGGTATTAGGTAATCAATCTCAACTACAAGGGATACTAGCTAGAAGTGGTCAAGAGCAAGGGTTTCCATTTCTAAGGTTTCCATATTTGGAGCTTTAAGGTGAGTAAGGGGCTGTTTACCAAATTTTCTATTAAGACCTGTATGGATAAATTTGTCTTTCTAGATAAATTTGTCTGTCCAGTTAAATTTGTGTTGTTGTTTACTTTTCTTTCTGAATCAACGGGCTGAACAACATAAATTACCATTTTACCCCTGGCATCATTTGGTATTTCTAAATGACAGAAAACTGATCAAGATATTATCCTTTCAATTACTGTAAAAAAAATTGATTCCTTTACCCTTTTGTGAACAAAGTTCTTAAAATTATTGTTGATTAAAGCTAAACCTGACATTATTCTAATAAACCTAAAATGCCAAATCAATCAAGAAATCAACTACAAAATTGTGAATCCATTAGAGAAAAAGCAAGAGTATTTGGTGGGTAATCACAATCAACAAGCTATTATCAACAATCAACAAATCCCACTTCAAACACTCTTGTTAAAGAACAATCCATATACTTCCTTCCTTCCTTCTTCTTGGTCTCCGCCACCACCACCACCAAAACCACCAGCTCCTGGGTTCTCTCCCTTTCTTGCTGGTTTAATTTTGAAGCCATGATGAGGAACCAAAACATTGCAGAAGATGGGTACTGACCTTCTGAAGACGATGATTATTATCGCAAATTCGGCACCAGAAAAGGGCGGTGTTGAAGAATTACACCGACAAATGGAAGCCGATGATTATTTGCAGGACCCTTTAGCCGTCGCTGGAGGAAGAAGAAACCCAAATCGTTGTCGGTGGAGGAAGAAGAAACACATATCGTTGTTGGTGGAGGAAGAAGAAACCAAATCGGTCACCGTCGTCAAGCAGAGAGGGTGAGGAGAACTTTGCAGAGGAGCCGCTAGGTTTTGTTCTATCTAAAGGGAGCGTCGATGAAGATTGATCTGTATTGGAGCCATTAGGGTAGAAGGGAACAGAAGCAAGAAGAGAGGCGCCAACGTGTATTTTTAATTAAGGGGTAGAATTGTCATATTTTCAGCTTAATGGGGACAAGTGCCATAAACCAACTGTGCGAATAAGCCAGTTTCTGTCCCATTAAGTCATAAGTAAACACCCAATTTTGTCTGCGCGAATAAGCCAGTTTCTCCATTAAAACCAATAAGTCACAAGTAAACACACCCTAACTTTGATTTAAAAGTATACTTGTTACATAATTACTCTATCACTTCATTTATTTCTAACAAATTTACATTGAAGTATATTTTGAGCCAATAAGCTCTTAATTCTCTAAAGAGGAAATTTAAGGGGCTTAATGGTAAGATAAAGGTGATGTGGTATTTTATTTTACTTGGAAGTGTATATTTTATGATGATAATTATGTGAAATTGGTTAAACCTAAATATTAGGGTTTGGAGCTTAATGGATTAAGTTATGTCTTAATGAAGAAATTATGACTATGATAGAAGTGACTTAATATGCTAATTTAGTATGTGTTGCCATGCTAAACGATAAACTCATGATATCACTTATATGTATGTGGATAATGGGAGGATTTCTTGTATGTAGAAATCATGTGCTTAATGAGATAGTTGGACTGTCTTGTATGAGATTAATGTTTGGATTTATGAACTGCTTGGAGTAGTTGTTTGTTGGTATTCACAAATTGGAGGAGTCTCTAAGTAGGCATTAGGAAGATATAATCTTGGGCACTTACCTTGGAGGTTTGTGTATCGATCCACGCTTTCGAGATTAATACCATATAGGTAGTCCCGATGTGCCGGGCCTTGAGGCGTTACCTTGGAGGTAGACGCTAAGGTGTATTTTCAAAGATGATGTAACTTGAGTTGATGTTTGGGGTCTTCCCATAGAGTCCGATTTGTGAATGACCAAGTTAATATCTCTTATATGACATAACTGCATGTTTTACTATATGTTTGACTCACTAGGCATTCCACGCCTAACACTTGTTGTTTGTCTAATGTGTGTCACAGGTTCTAGTGTTGCCATCCCTAGGAAGGCATAGATGGGGACTTGTGAGCGTGGGGAATACTTTTGAGATGCCAAAGTTAGAAGAGCAAAGTTGGTCTAATTATGACACCTTTTGTAATCTTATTTCTATAGAAGAGATTAGATTAGTCGGTTGTCATTTAGTTGTAAATATTACACTTTTTGTAAAACAGGCATATGTAATTTCCCCTTTTTAGCTCGTGCTATGGCATTGTTTATATCACTCTTCCGTTTTATGGAAGTTTTTGTTGACCCTATTTTTGGGGTGTCACAGATGAGTTCAATTCCTTCTATTAGGTCAAGGAATGATGAATTTATTGATTTGTGGAATTCAAAGGATTCCATCTATTTCAAGAATTGAACCAAACAAAGGAATTGGAATTTGGTCAAAGGAATTTGTCATTCCAATTCCATCAATTTCCTTCGAATTTCGCAAACCAAAAGGCCCCTTAAGAGGCGTTTGGTTCACTGAATGAAATTTGGTGGAATTGGAATCCATCAAAGGAATTGAAGGAATTGGAACAAAATTTGCTGGAATTTGAACATGCGTTTGGTTGATAGGAATTGGAATGGAATCTCGCAAAAGAATAAAAATATGCATTTGTCGGGGGTGGGGGTGATGGCTGTTGATAGAAGGAATTTCCTTGCTGTCCATTTCATTAAGATACAATATATATACAAAGGGTATGGGGGTACATATTAGGAAACTATCAAAAAAGATATTGGGGAATATTTACAAAATCCCAGAGATATATTTACATATTTTAACATATTCTAACACACCCCCGCAGTCAAAGCGGGAGGAGGGCGTACGCTGAGACTGTCTCGGAAGTCATCAAAAAGAAGCTTTGGTAGTCCCTTAGTAAATATGTCAGCATATTGATAGCGGGAAGGTACGTGGAGAACACAAACTTCACCGCGAGCAACCTTTTCACGAACAAAGTGGATATCCATTTCAATGTGTTTGGTACGCTGATGTTGCACAGGATTACCGGAGAGGTAAACTGCACTAACATTATCGCAACATACTAGCGTAGCCTTTTTAATAGGACAATGTAACTCCAAAAGTAGGTTACGTAGCCAACATGTTTCTGCAACCACATTGGCAACCCCCCTATACTCGGCCTCAGCACTAGAGCGAGACAACGTTGGTTGGCGTTTAGAGGACCAAGATATGATGTTGTCTCCAAGAAAAACACAATAGCCCGATGTGGATCTACGAGTATCAGGACAACCACCCCAATCCGCGTCTGTATAAGCCAATAATCTCGTCACAGAAGAGGGATAGAGATGCATACCAAGCTCAAGGGTGCCTTGAACGTATCGCAACATACGCTTCAAAGCATTCATATGTTCCTCATGTGGATTGTGCATATGGAGACAAATTTGTTGCACCGCGTAGGAGATGTCCGGTCTAGTAAAAGTGAGGTATTGTAGTGCACCTGCAAGACTACGGTAGTGGGACGGATCAACAAGTGGAGTATCAGAAGTGGCACTGAGTTTGGCTTTGGTGTCAACTGGTGTCGCTGCAGGTCGACAGTTTGACATATGAGCCCTGTCTAATATTTCCTCGGCATACTTTCGTTGAGACAAGAACAAGCCACCTGCATGTTTAGTAACTGAAATACCAAGAAAATAATTCAGGGTGCCCAAATCAGTCATAGCAAATTCATTGCTTAACTTGGAGATGATAGAATGTCGAAGAGAATCAGATGAAGTAGTGAGAATAATGTCATCCATATAGAGAAGTAAGTATGCCACATCTTTGCCATGCATATAAATAAACAATGAATGATCCGAGACACTGTGGTGGAAGCCAATAGTGGAGACAAAATTTGCAAATCGCTGATACCAAGCCCGAGGAGCTTGTTTGAGACCATATAGCGATTTCTTAAGAAGACACACATAGTCTGGATGAGCGGAATTACGAAACCCCGGTGGTTGATGCATGTAGACGGTCTCCTCAAGATTGCCATGTAGAAAAGCGTTCTTGACATCAAGTTGATGCATTGACCAACCTTTGGAAAGAGAAATACTTAGAACTGTACGAATCGTAGCAGGCTTCACCACCGGGCTGAATGTCTCATCACAATCAATGCCGACTTGTTGGGACCTGCCATCACAAACAAGACGGGCTTTGTACCGCTCAAAAGAACCATCAGATTTTTCTTTGTGTCGAAATATCCACATGGATAGAACTACATTAATATTAGGGGGTCGGGGCACCAACTCCCACGTCCTTGTTTTAATTAGAGCATCAAACTCATCGGCCATGGCCATCTTCCAGTTTGGGTCTTGAAGGGCGACAATGGGTGAGCGAGGAATGGGGGATTTTGAAGCGGTAGAGGTGGATAGGTTAAAATTTTTCTTTGGTTTAAAAATTCCATGGGAACTCCTAGTGGTCATGGTTCTAGTGGGTGCTGGTTGCGGAGGGGAGGATCGAGGTGGAGGCATGGATTGGCTGTGGGTTTGGGCCATTTGTGGATGAGCTTGTGAGGGTGGTATGGGAGGGCGCCTCCTGTAAACTTGACTAAATGACCCAGCCAGGGGTTGGGCTGGTGTGGGCTGAACAGCAGGTGCCAGGGGTTGGGCTGGAGTGGGTTGAACAGCAGGTGTCGAGGCTGCCGTGGGACAGCAGGTGACGGGGCTGCCGTGAGCTGGACAGCAGGTGCCAAGGCTGCCGTGGGCTGGACAGCAGGTGCCGTGGCTGCCGTGGGTTGGACAACAGGTGTCGGGGCTGTTATAGGCTGGACAACAGGTGACGGTTGGGCTGGTGTATGGAGCATGTGGTATTAGAGATAAGGAGAGAGTCCATCATCAAGAAAGTCATAAGCAGACTTGTCAATTCTATGCAATTTTTCAAAGGGGAAACTTGACTCATCAAAGGTGACATGCCGAGAAACGATAATCTTTTTAGTCGACAAGTCTAAACACTTGTACCCCCTATGGTTAGAAGGGAAACCGAGAAAGACACAAGGCATGGACCTAGCTTGGAGTTTGTGAAGGGAAGGGGAATATAGATGAGGATAACACAAACACCCAAAGACACGTAGGTGAGAGTATGATGGCTCCCGTTGATACAAGATTTGAGTAGGGGAAGAAAAAGATAACGCCTTGTTTGGGAGAATGTTGTGAAGATATGTAGCCATTTGTAACGCATGGTGCCAAAATGATGGGGGGAGAGAAGCACGGATTAAAAGAGTCCGGACCATGTTGTTGATGGTCCTAAGTTTGCGCTCGTCTTTGCCGTTTTGAAGGGAAGTGTAAGGGCAAGAAAAACGAAATTGCATACCATTGAGTTCACATAGCTTTTGGAATTGTAAATTATTATATTCTTTACCATTATCACATTGAATATTCTTAATTTCTTTTTCGAATTGAGTGTGAATGAATGTGCGGAAGGCTAGAAAGGTGGGATATACTTGCGACTTACTTTTGAGTGGAAAAGTCCACAAGAAATTGGAAAAATCATCCAAAAAGAAGACATAATAGCGATGCTTAAGTGAACTCAAAACAGGAGAAGTCCAAAGATCGGTATGCATAATATCGAATGGTGCAATAGTATTAGTAATAGACGAATAAAAAGGTAATTTAACATGTTTCCCAAGTTGACAAGCATGACAAAGCAAAGAACTACGAGACTTATTACAAGAAATAAGATTTTTATTCTTAAGAGTGCTAAAAATCGGATCTCCCGGGTGGCCTAGACGATCATGCCAAGTAGAGGAAGAGATGGCTGCAAAAGTTGATGGTGATGTAGATGGAGATGTGGTGGAAGTGATGGGATAGAGGTCTCCATTACTATTGCACCTCATAAGACACGCACCTGTCTGTAAGTCCTTCACAGAAAAACCAAAGGGATCAAATTCAACGGATACGGCATTATCAACAGTAAATTTTCTGACATAAATCAGGTTTTTGATGAGTTTTGGTGCATGTAGGACTTTGGTTAGAGAGAGGGGTGGGTGTGGTGGTAAAATATAGGATTGCCCATAACCGGAAATAGGAATAGTATGACCATTACCGACGACGATATTGTTATTTGAGCTCAAATTAAAATAGGACGAGAGAGTGCCTTGATCGGACGTCATATGAGAAGTTGCCCCCGTGTCCATATACCAATTTTCATCTAGCGGATTAAGAGTCATAGTGTGAAGGGCAGCATTTATGTCCGTAGGTGTATGTCCCGCTGAAGGAGCACTGTAGAACGCTTGATGTGGACGTGGGCCAAGCACGCTAGGGGCTGCAGTAGGTGGTTGTTGTGGTGCCTGTGGTCTGGTCCAATTGTTGGTGGGGTACGGACAAGGGGGGGTTGCCCAAGACTGATGTGGCCACTGTTGGTTTTGCTGCTGTTGACGCGTCCATGGAGGGTAGAACCAAGGGTGGGCATACGGTGGTTGTTGCTGAAATTGTTGGTTAGGTTGATGTGCAGCCCCACGTCCGCAACGAGCCCTCCCGCGGCCACTGCTGCCTTTGTTGCGTCCTCCACGACCACGGACACCACCACCATTACGGGTGTTATTGCTTCGCGGAGAAGACCCCTGTCGAGCAGAAATGTGAGATGTTGGAGCCTCATTATTACGAGGGGAATTGGTAGTGCTTAGAAGGGCTGATTGAGAGGCATTCATGGTGGTTTCTTGTTGGAGTTGACGATTTTCCTCCAAAGTGAGCATCGAACGTGCTTTATAAAAGGGTGGGAGAGGATCACTTTGTTGAATAATGGTCGCCACACCATTGTAGTCCTCAGTTAAACCTGCAACAAGGTGAAGAACTAGACGATCATTTGACACCGAAGACCCAACATTAGATAATTGATCGGCAAGCATTTTTAACTTTTGACAGTAGCTAGAGATGGTTGGGAAGTCTTGAAGATGAGTGGTGGAAAACTGATTTTCCAAGTAAACGGCCCGGGAATTTTTGTTGTCTTGGAAAATGTCTTTGAGGCGATCCCATGCTTGTTGAGCTGTGGAGTCGGGTTCAAGAATTGTGTGGAGAAGGTCATGAGATATAGTACCGTAGATCCATTGAAGGACGACGGCATCAAGACGATTCCACAGTTCCTTATCGATCTCGGCTTTCTCCGTAGGAGGGATGATGTGATCGATAACTTGATATGCACGAGCAGTGATTTTGAAAAGCTCTGCCCAAGAAGAACATTGGACGTTTTCCATGTCCAAAGTCACCGGAAGATGATTCTTTATGTTGGAGATTGCAAGGGCAGGGTGGAAAGGAGGAGTTTTTGGTATGTTTGCCATTGAAGGAGGCTGTTTGGGCAGAAAATGGGAGGCACGGCTAGGGTTTTTGGGAGAGAAAAAAAGAAGAAACCAGAAACCTATGCTCTGATTACCATGATAGAAGGAATTTCCTTGCTGTCCATTTCATTAAGATACAATATATATACAAAGGGTATGGGGGTACATATTAGGAAACTATCAAAAAAGATATTGGAGAATATTTACAAAATCCCAGAGATATATTTACATATTCTAACAGCTGTGATGATGACAATAGTGGTGTGGTGTCTTGGGGGTGGGTAGGTGGGGTGGGTGGTGACTATGACGGCAAAAAATAGTGGCATGGTGGTGATGATAGGGGTGGGGTGGCGGTGGTGGAATGATAATATTAATTGATGGTGGTGGTGGTGATGGTGATGGCTATGTTGCCGGCGGGAGTGGTGAGGGCGGGGTGGAGAGGCGTGGTAGTTAAATTGAATGCAAAGGTTATTTTTGTCTTTCTAAAACAAAATTATAAATTAGGTTATATTTGCCACAAAATGGAATTCAAATCCTTCACATATGCTAAGGAATGAACAAATCCCTCAACCGTGGAATTCGGTAGAATCTGATAGAATTCAATCAATTCATTTCGCGAACCAAACATCACTAAGAGATTTGTGATTGGTAAACTAAAGTGTATATATATTTTTGAAGTTTGTTTGGCATTTTCTTGTATAACCAACTCTACATGTACATAATGATCAGATTCATTGATGTGCTAAACTGCTAATATCTAGAAGAATTCAGCCTCAATCCTTGCTAGCTAGATTACAAGGAGATGATGTTAAGAAGAGTAGTTCTTGTCTTCACAAATCTTCTAAACATGCACTCCAAACCGCTCTCAATGTTCATCATCTTGCCTTGCAGTCCCTCCAATTTAAATTGCATAATTCGCGTATTTTCTGCCCATTCATCATGGTCATCGCACACGATGTTATGCAATGCAACATCTAAAGTTTCCAACTCATTCTTGATTCCTTCTTGCTTTTCATCTTCTTGACATGCCATAGTTCGTTTGTAAATCAGCTTTGACACCATTAGAGACCACCCATTTCGCTTCAAAACTGGGGATACTAGGAAGAACATCAAGAGAGATTCAAAGATAACAACTGTCATTTCGTTAACTTCCATGAAGACTCTAATCATCGCCGTGAGATGGTGGTTATAATTATCAGGATCCGCCAACAGACCCATCACTTTTTTCGATTGTTTCAAATGTATAATCATTACTTTGGCATCTTTCATCGTTTTCTTCCTGAAACATTTGTATTTTCCTATGCTGAGTTCCACGCTCGTGTGGCCCTTTCTCCTCCGAAGCGCACATTGAATATCTCGAACATGCTCCGCCATTTGCAACACCACATCCCTTACAGTACTGCAAATATCTAACAACTTCATGGATCGCTCCATTACCTCTTCAACCCACGTTTCCTTTCGGTGTGAAGAAATTAGATTATGGGTTGCCGATGAATCAAGAAGATCGTCCAAGCAATTGTACAACTCAACCAGCTGAGACAGACCGTTGGATACGCTGTCAGCAGTTTGCGTTGTTGAAGATGATGCTTTAATCTTGTTCAACTCCTCTTCGATTCGAAGAGTGCTTGGATGTGATCTGCAAGGCAAACTGATTGATTTCTTCTGGAATTTGCTGTTAAAACTTAAAGTAACAACCATTTTTACCTGGAAATTAAGAAGATTGATATGGCAACTTTCAGATATATATAAGCTCATGAAGATGGATTCTACATATAGTAAAGGTACAAATACATATGCATGTGATGCCACTATCGCTTTGCCTACTACATTAAAAGTTAGCCAATGAAATTAGCAGGTATATGCTTTTTGCCGAATCTCCTGTTTCTAAATGTGCTTTAATTGCCAAACCATATATATCTTATTTATTTTACATATTTAACATATGATTTACAGGATCTCTTTTTTATATTTGATTTGATTTTCCAACATTCTAAATTGGATACATACTTGCAGGTATGTTCAAGGTTCTATATAGCGCGAGGCGTGGCGTGGCGTCGAGACCAAACCTTAAGCCTTAGAAGTCACAGCGAGGTCACGACGTTTATCAAGACGTGACTTATGGCGGCAAATCTCTACATCATATATAATATTGTATATAAAAACATTTGTTTTGTACTATTACTCGACGAGTTAATGATAATAAACAAGTTAAATTAGGTTATATATTAAAAACTAGGAAATAAGACATTAAAAACGTAAAGAAAAATTAAATATCACATCACAAAAGACCGCACATTAGGCCATGACGTGCCACAGACATAGCGTGGCGTGAGACCCAAGCCTTAAGCCACGGCGCGCCTTTGCGGCGAGCCTTTTAAAACAGTGGGCATGTTTATGTTATAAAGCTAAATAACATATGTTACACATGGTTCCATTCACTACACATGGTGACAAATCTAAAAAACGCCAATTCCCTTGCTTTCCTCAGCTGCCAATGCGATGAGCCATCACCTAAATAAGATATGTTACACATGGTTCCATTTACTACAACAAATGTATTAATTCTATTGCGACGACAAAAGTCTTCTGTCGTCGCTAAAGATCAATATTGATCTTTAGCGACGAAAAAAATCGTCGCAATAGAGTTGTAGTGATTTTCATGTTTAGTGTGAAAGTTGCGTATAATAGAAGGAATTTCTTTATATACCCCACGTGCCGAATCCAATATAATCAAAATTTCAGCTATTAATTTTGTTAAATTGCATTTAACACCCTCATTAATGTTCAAGTTAAAGTAGCAGTCCATATGTTTTAGCAAATGAGAGCATCTCCAATTATATGCTATATTTTTTTTAAAATAAAATCAATTTTGACTCCAACAATTGTTCTATTTTAGATATTATGGCATCAGTTAGTTATATTATTAAAATAATCAATACATTAATATTATTATTATTTTCTCTCTTCTAAAAGTTATACTTCATAACTTCAACGCCTTTTATTGATGGAAATATTAAAATATTATTTCTTTTTCTTATTAAAAAGTTAGTTTTACAAATTTCTCTAAATTTGGAAATTTTTATCTTGTATCTCATCTTTTCTCTATTTTAGCATACAATATAGCATATTTGTTCGGGCAAAAAAATTGTTAAAATCCATCTTTTGTTCTATTTTCGCATAGTATTAGACTGTATGGACCAAAGTGTAATTAGTATAATGTAGAGAGCACTCTATATATAGAGATCCCTTGTAATATATTATATTCATTCAATATACAAAACCTCCTTGATTTGATTTGGTATTAGAGCCAAGTTACCCAAAACCTAATCACCTACCGTCGATCACCATCATAATCAACGGAACCCTAATCACCCACCGCCGCCGCCTACCACCGACGCCCTCTACATCCCTCATTCTTTTCTGATCCTTTGCTTTACACCATGGCTCTTATCGCCTCTTTCACAACAACTGAGAAACAATCTCACAACTCACATAAGTTTGCTTTTACCCTAACCCCTACAAACTATGGTTATTGGAAAACAATGGTTCAACCTTTTCTTGTCACAAACAACCTATTCGGATACATCGATGGAGCAATACCCTGTCCATCCAAACATCTACCATCTACAATAACCTCCATCGATCCAAAGACCACCACTGACAACCCTAATTATCTGATCTGGATTTCTAATGATGCTCACGTTCACATGTTAATCATCTCCACCATCTCTGAAGCCTCTTTTCGACATGTCCAGGGTGAAACCTCTCGTGATCTGTGGCTTGCCCTAGAACGAGCCTATGCCTCTTACACAACCTCCAGGGAATGCACTCTAAAAACACAACTCCTCGAGATTCAGATGAAAGGTGATGAAACTACCGAAGCTTATCTCAATCGTGCCCAAGAATATGCCGATACTCTAACATCCATTGGCGAACCAATCAAAGACAAAGATCTCGTTATGCTTGTCGTTTCAGGTCTTCGTGAAGAATACAATGGTCTCAAATTCACCATCACTGCACGACAATTTTCGACGGCTTTCACTGAACTTCATACATGATCGAGAAAACTCGTGTATCCGGTCAACCTGGTGGTCTCTCAGGTCTTCACAGCTGCAACCGGTAATTATGGTGACTCTATCGGGTCTTCACCATCAGCCCTGGTTTGTTACAGCTTGCTGCCTCTCATCAACAACTTGCAGCTCAGATCAGTTCCATTGCATCCACCCTTGGTTATCAACTGATGCCTGCTACAATGTAATGCCCCGGGTAAGTTCGTTTATTAAGTTAGGGTGAGTTGGATCGATTTATAAGTTTAAGGGTGTCCCCGTCAATTTAGTAAAGGTCAAACCCTCAATCGCAATTTGAGACCCATATATATAGAACCGCCTCTTTCTTGAAAATCAATTGAGTCGATTTCCAATTTCTGTCTGTGTGTGCGTTTGGAGTCAAGAGAAGCAGGGGAAAAGAGTCGTTCGATTAGGGCCAAGATTGAGTTCGTTGGAGTTGATTTGGAGGTATGATTCTTTTGAGTTCGGTGTTTATAATCGTTAGTATTAAGTTTCTATCGGTTTAGAATTGATTGATTTTGATTTTTAATTATGTTCGATCGATTCTGGGTCGGAGTCAATGCGTCCAAATTCTTAAGTTTTCCGGATGTAAGGTTTTTATCAGACTTCATGGTTTCCGGGATGGTTTCCGGATTGGTTCCCGGAATGATTTACGGATTGATTCCCCCGATAGTTTTCCCGGATAGTTTCCCGGATGGTTTTTCGGGTAGGTTACCCGGATAAGTACCCCTGTGCTAAGTCGCAGAAGAGGGACATTTGTGAATGTTTTCTGGGTAAGGGTTTGATAGGTTTATCTAGAATTCTTAGCCTGCTAAAGAGTCTTATGTGTTTGATTGGTAAATGGATATTTGTATTTAATTTATTTCAGATTCTGTGACTTTTGGTGAGAGATCGAATCATCGGTTTATTTGAGAAAAGCTTGGAAGTATTTTGATAGCAATCAGGTGAGTTTTACTTTAATCATTTTCAAACTGGAATACATATATATGTGGAATAAATATGTGGTAGGTAGTGTGATGATGTGCTTATGATTGAAATATGATTGAGATATATGTTATATTTATATGAGCATTACACTACACGGTTGCACCTTGGCCGGACTTAGGGCCGGTGGAGTATTGGTTGTACGGAGGGACAACGGAGCAGCGAAGTAAATTGATTAGTTGGTTTAGCGCAGCCAACTAATATGGCCATGGGAAAGAGTTGTACACAGTGCATACGAGTCATGCTTGGTATTCTAATACTTGTGGTATATGTGTGTTTTACAAAATGATTACTAAACTGGCAGAGATTTTCTCACTTAGAGGTCTAACCCTCATTTTGTTTTCAAAAATATGTATTCCAGGTCAAGGAACTTTTAAAGGCAAGGGCAAGGATAAGGTGTAATATGCTAACAAAGTCTGCGTATCTATGACTATTTCTAAAGATCGTTTTGTATGGATAGTTTTTATGAATTGTAATGTAAATTGTTAGCGAAAAGTTTGTACTGCATTATGTAGTGTACAACTTTAAGACTTTCGGACGTTATGTGATATAGTATGTATTTTTTGTTGTATCTGTTTGTCATGTAATGAGTGTTATATGGGGTATGTTTAGGAAGGGTTATTACATACAACTTCAGGCCCTCAAGCTTTCTATGGTTCTCGACAGCCCAACACCTACAACCGTGGTAATCATCGTCGTGGAGGTTCTCGTGGCAACTACCGATGACGTGGCGATGGTCGACAGTTTAACTGGGCATCCAATCAAAACACAGTATATGGAACGTGTAACCGCTGTGGTATTGGGCACCTTCCATCACAATGTCCTAATCGTGACCAATTTACCATTCGCCCTCGGCAGACAGCTAACTTTTCCAACAGTCGTGTCTCCTCATCTGATGCATCAACTTCATGGTTTTCTGACACAGGAGCAAACAGTCATGTTATACGTCGGATTTAGCAAGCATGGATAACTCTCACACATACTATGGTAATGACACTTTCCATGGTAAGGGACTTCCTATACTTCATATTGGCTCTTCAACTATCTACTCACCATATAAAACTTTATGTCTGTCTAATGTTCTTCACATCCCAGAAATCACCAAAAATCTTCTCTTTGTTCAGAAATTTTGTTCGGATAACAATGTTTTCTTTGAATTTCACTCCACCTTTTTTGCTGTGAAGGACAAGTCTACACGGAATACCCTGCTCACGGCCCAGTGAAAATGGTCTATATTCTGTTCGTCTACCAAAATTCAAGTCTATCCTTAAATTCGCTTTTGATGCTGATCGTGCATCCTCTACCATTTGGCACAGGCGACTCGGTCATCCACATCAGCGTCTTTTTCAGTTTATGCTTTCTGGATTTTCTATTCCTGTTACAAATAAGTCATTACCTTTTTGTACGTCTTGCCAAATGGGCAAATCATCAAAACAATCTTTACCTGTTTCTTCTTTTCGAATCAATAAAATTTTAGATTTGATTTATTGTGATGTTTGGGGTCCTGCACCTGTTCTATCTTTTGAAGGTCATCGTTATTTTTTGTTATGTGTTGATCATCATTTTTGTTATATGTGTATCTATCCTTTGGCTCAAAAATCAGATGTCTACAACAACTTCAAAGATTTTCTTACCATGGTCGAAAGACAATTCACTACCAAGGTCAAAAACGTCCAAACTGACTGGGGTGGTGAATTCCGAAATCTATCTTCCTTCTTCTCATCTCTTGGGATTGTTCATCGTTGTTCTTTCCCTCACACGAGTGAGCAAAATGGTTTTGTAGAGCGTCGCAATCGACATGTTGTTGAAACTGGTCTCACCTTGCTTGCTCAATCGAATGTCCCTCAATGTTTTTGCATTACGATTTCGATACCGTTGTATACCTAATAAATCGCATGCCTTCTCGAATTTCCACAAACAAATCACCGTTCGAACACCTTTTCAACAAATCTCCCGATTACTCCTTTCTTTGGGTCTTCGGTTGTCAATGTTTTCCTCACCTTCGACCGTATAACCATCACAAAATGGATTTGCGGTCGGCTCCTTGCGTCTTTCTAGGCTATAGCTCTTCTCATCATGGCTATCGTTGCCTTGACCTGTCCACCGAGCGCCTATACATTGCTGGTCATGTTCGCTTCAATGAAGACCACTTCCCCTTTACTTCCCCTGTCCATATACCTCCTTGGTATCACCTCACGTGGTATTCGACAACAATCCATTCGTCGCTCCATCTCCTATCATACCTGATCAACCTAGTTCACCACCTGTATCTCGCCTACCTCTAGTTTCTCTCCTGCACCCACTTCATCCTCACACCCTGATCCAGATACAAGTGGATCACCTCCATCACCATTCACTCCGTCACCTTCACCACCGCCACCGCCTCCGCTCCCACCTCCGCCTCCACCGCCACCTCCGTACAAAGCTCTTGCTGATACCATTGCCGAACTAACCTGGCTTCAAGCTCTCCTTCGAGAACCTGGTATTCGTGCACCGACAACTTCTATCCTATGGTGTGACAATATAGGTGCCACGTATCTTTCAGCCAACCCGGTCTTTCATGCACGAACGAAGCATGTGGAAGTTGATTTCCATTTTGTCAGAGAAAAGGTAGCTCAAGGAGGTCTTCATGTACAATTCATTTACACAAAAGATCTGGTTGCTGATATTTTCACGAAGCCGTTGCCGACTCCTATATTCCTATTTTTATGATCCAAGCTACAGGTCGTTACCCGCCTTTAGCTTGTGGGGGCGTATTAGACTGTATGGACCAAAGTTTAATTAGTATAATGTAGAGGGCACTTATATGTAATTAGTATCTCTATATATAGAGATCCCTTGTAATCTATTATATTCATTCAATATACAAAATCTCCTTGGTTTGATTAATAGTTGTTGGAGATGCTCTGACATGAATGCAAGAACCTTTCCATAAACTTACTCTATTCTAAATGATGTTAAACACTTGACTCGATATTATAAATGCTTTGATTAATAAACAACTCTTGATGATTTTAGTGTCACCGACCATTTAAGTGTAATTGGAATTAACACAAGTACCAACGGGGTTTCAAACTGTAATCTAATACAAGGTAGGCAGTGTGGAGTACACACTTGTTATAAGACGACTTTGATCCCGATCACAACGAAATGGCCGGGGGGTAAATCCCTTGGCGGTGGTCTATATAATATTGGACTTGGAATGGAGTAGAAAAACGTGATCATAATGAAGGAAAACTTAAGTTCTAATCAGTTTTAAGCTTAAGATCGAGAAGTATGTTTTTAGACTTAGTTCTATAAAACATGGACGAGAGGCTTTGCTTGGTCGGACCTGGTTGGTCGTGCTTCTGGTCGAGACTATATCTGGTTGATGAGACCAGAGGCTCTGGTTAGTCTCGAGTTGTTCTGGAAAACATGAACGAGAGGCTCTGGTTGGTTGGAGCAGAGGCTCTGGAGCTGGTTGGTCATGCTTCTGGTCGGGACTATATCTGGTTGATGAGACCAGAGACGCTCTGGTTAGTCTCAAGCTCTCGACATGCATGTCTAGAATTCTGGAGCAATTACTGTACAATTATTTTCAACCCATGATCTTAGCTAAAACGGCTGTAACCGACCATTTCTGCTAAGAATTTTCCATGATTGCCTTTTCTGTTATTTTCCTTCTTTTACGAATGGAACTAGTATATACCATATATACCTACGTTTTGGGACAAGTTTTTGAACAACCTTCATATACTCTCCTATAATTTGCCCTCGATTTTGTACCCAAAATGGACAGCGGTCTTGAGTCTTATCCCATATTAAATTTCGTGAAACCTAGACATAGGATCGAAATTTCAATTCGAAAAGTGAACTCACTTGATTCTCGAGCACTCCGGTTACCTAATCGATTCTTTTACCCTATTTCGACTATTCAAAATACTCATCGACATAACTAAAGTTTTTTACACTACATTACAACACAATTAAGGAAAACACACAGTGAAAGATGACACCTACATAAACATTGTTAACGTGATTACACCTATGTTTACGAAAGCTTGTCTAGTACCCAATGAAATAAGCAACTATAATCAATGAAAAGTTTACAAGATAAGTATGAACTTATGCTTCAACTACAAGAATCCTTTATCAAGATGCCCTATATCGATCTTAACATTTGCACGAGACCCTCTCGTACCATCTTACCACTTGAACTTTTGTCTTTTTTAACGATAGAGTTACTCCGTAAGCCTTAAACTTATTGTTTTGAACGTTTTATACATGACTAGTGTTTGTTTTGCATTGCATTACATTACATATATCCTCCTTTTATTGTATTTTCATCACCTTTTTTCTCTTTTTGCTTATTTTCCCCTTATATGCAATTGTCGGCTCAATTTGGTGCATTGATTTGGGTAAGAATGTGCAGGTTTCGAATTGAGATTCCGAGGTAAAAGATGTTCTATAGCACAACCCTGTCAAATATAGCCAAGTTCTCTGGATGTTGAACAGTTAACCATGATTGTGCCAGAAAACGTGTAATTAATACAATGGCACGTGTTTTGTGAAACAATATCATCCAGGTAAAAATATTCATTTTCATACTCTGTTTTATTTATGCATACCGATGAAGTTTGGCAACAGAAAAAAATAATCATTCACACGCAAACATCTTATCTGAGCGGGCAGAATGGGACAAACCCGAAACGCATTAAACGTACCGAGTAGATTAGATTGTTGGAACCACCTCAAAAGTGATCGTCACTGATCGTTTATCATTCCTGATATGATAATTGACAATAACTGAAATCCCTATGTCTAGTAAATATATGATGGGCATATTTACTATTATTGACATACTATAGGGTTTCCCATTAGGTGATTGGAACTATGGGGATTATATCGCACATAATAAACACCAAGGGTTGAAAGTGTAATATACTCTTATTATAAATAGAGTACCCTAATCTTTCTTAAAACCCTAATGACATATTGCTGATCACACTTCAGCCGTGCGCCCCCTAAGGATCGTCTCTCTCTCAAGAGTCGATCATCTTCATCCCATCATTATACGATCACCTCGTTCTGGGAACCCGGCAATCAATGGCAAACATGTTCAATGCCTTCACTGGATCCTCAGGATCATCGGGTATGATTTCTTATCATCTTATTGACATTATCGATTACAAGTCATGAAGTTTATTCCAACATGTGGTATCAGAGCTACGGTTCATTACTGATTCGTGATTTGTATCGTTCTTTTTGTGGCTTTAATTCATCGATTTTTTTTTCGTATTTATGAATGTCGCCGCAAACTTCATTCTGTTTTGAATTATCGGCTGCCATATTCAATTGATTCAATTCGAAATTTATATTGAATCGCTAAAATAAAATTTTCTGGCCGCCGCATACTGGATTTTTTCGGCTGTTATAATGCAATTTGTTTTATTATTTGCATTAAACCCTAATTATGCCATGTTGATTGATCAATGTTAATTGCACTGAATTGATCATTGTATCGGAAATTTTTCGGTTGAACCAAACTTTTCGACAGCTTAAATACCGAATACCTCACTTTTCGGCATCTTGCATGTCGAAAACCTTACTTTTCGGTTCCTTACATGTCGAAAACATAATTTTTAGAATTCCTTACATTGCGAAAACCTTACTTTTCGCTTCTGTACATTGCGAAAACCTTACTTTTTGCTTCTGAACATTGCGAAAACCTTACTTTTCGCTTCTGTACATTGCGAAAACCTTACTTTTCGCTTCTGAACATTGCGAAAACCTCACTTTTCGCTTCTGTACATTGCGAAAACCTTACTTTTCGCTTCTGTACATAGCGAAAACCTTGCACTAATATTTATGGTCTCATCATTTGTGCCCAAAGGTCAAATATGATTCTCATAATGCAATTTTTTTCCTTTTGCATAATGAACACTGAGTATACTAATTCTGCCCAAAGGTGATTTAATATACCTGTGTGTCAAAAGGACTTTCTACATGCATAATTCACACGATGCTCTATTTTGTGCCCAAAGGTCAAAAGATAAGCATTGCGTTGCATAACCCTAACGCTCATGTTTACTTAGATATTAGTTATTTCTGCTCAAAGGTGATGTAACATCTAAGTAGAGCCTTACTTTGACTTATTGTTTTGGTGTTTACAATAGGTATACTCATCACTAGCTTCTTCACTAAAATGGTCATAGTTTCATTACTCTAAGGAATATTATTGTTAGGACTGCTTACTCTAACATTACTTTGATTCCATTACTTTAAGAAACATTACCTTGTCTGCCTTTTATAGCTAACTACGTCACTATAATAATCTTCTATAACTTATATCCTCCTCATTTCCCAATCAGTACCTAACTTTGGCATTGAGCCACTTACTGGTGCGAACTTTGCGTCATGGAAGGATCAATTACTTCTTACTCTGGGGATGCTAGACCTTGACCATGCTATTCGCCATGATGAACCCACTGCTATTACTGCTGCGTCCACTGCAGCTCAGAAAGCGGATTTTGAAAAGTGGGAAAGGGCAAATCGCTTGTCACTAATGATGGTCAAGAACTCCATTAACCTCAGTATCCGAGGAGCTATCCCTGACTCTGATAAAGTCAGAACCTACCTCAAATCTGTTGAGGATCACTTCAAGGGATCGTCTAAGGCTCATGCAAGTAGTTTAATGCTAAAGATGCTCACTCTGAAATATGAAGGAAATAGCAGTGTCCGTGAACACATTATGAAAATGATTGATATGGTTCATAAGCTTAAGAGTCTTGAGATGGAAGTCTCTGATAATTTTCTTGTGCATTTCATAATGACCTCTTTGCCTGCTCGGTTCGACACCTTCAAAGTTAACTACAACGCTATGAAAGGATAAATGGTCGATAAGTGAACTGATTGCAATGTGTGTGCAAGAGGAGGATCGCCTAAAGCTGGTACAACCTGAAGCTGTTCACCTGACAACCACTGGTAATTCTAAGAAAAGGAAGGGTAACCACAGTAATCAGACTGGAAATAAAGTCCAAAAGGATAATAATCATGGTGTCGTTGCCTCTGGCTCTAAATCCTTGTCTAACAAACCTAGCTGCAAATTCTGTCGTGCCAAAGGGCACGGACAGAAAGATTGCCCTAAGTTCAAGGAATGGCTAGCTAAGAAAGGTAACATTCTTTATGTAATATTTGATTCCTTTACTACTGATGTCCCTATTAATACATGGTGGGGTGACTCTGGTTCTATGGTCCATGTGACAAACTCAATGCAGGGATTCCTTACAATCCAGAAGCTACCAAAGGGCCAAAGAAAACTTAGAGTTGGAAGTGGTGATCTCTTAGATGTCGAAGCCATGGGAACTTTAAATTTACATATGAGTACCGGAAAGTGTATTAGACTAGTGGATACCTTATATGTACCGAGAATTACTCGGAACCTTGTATCCATATCTAGACTAGACCTTGAAGGTTATGTAATAATTCATGGTTGCGGCAAGATTGCCATTACTCATAATAATGAATTACTTGGTCGAGGTTTCTTGGATGGATTACTGTATAAATTAGAACTAGATCATAATTTCTCACAGTCTTTGTTGTCTCTTAATATTGATGACGTAACTAAGACAACAAAATCACCTAAACAATCAGAGAATTCCTCCATGTTGTGGCATAAACGTCTCGGCCACATCTCACGAGATCGAATGACTCGACTCGTAAAGGATGGAATCTTACATTCTCTTGATTTTAGTGATTTTGAAACATGTATTAAATGCCTCAAAGGCAAAATGGCGAAAGGGAATAAGAAAGGAGCCACTAGGAGTTCCAACTTGTTGGAAATAATTCACACTGATATTAGTGGTCCCTATCTCGCATCAATCACAGGACATACATCATTTATTACATTCATTGACGATTATTCGCGTTATTTGCACCTATATCTAATTAAGGAAAAATCTGAATCCTTACAAACTTTTATTGATTTTAAAACTTTGGTTGAAAACCAACTTGATCATAAAATAAAAGTTGTGAGATCAGATAGAGAAGGTGAGTATTATGGTAGACATACTGATATTGGTCAAGCTCCTGGTCCTTTCTATAATTTTTGCAAGGAACATGGCATAATTAACCAATACACCATGCCTGGTTCTCCTCAACAAAATGGTGTTGCTGAAAGGAGAAACAGAACCTTAATGGACATGGTGAGAAGTATGCTTGCTAACACTAACTTACCTACTTTCCTCTGGACTGAGGCATTAAAAACAGCTGTTCATATACTCAATAGGGTTCCATCAAAATCTGTCCCTAAAACTCCTTATGAGATCTGGACAGGTAGGAAACCGAGTCTAAAATATATGAAAGTATGGGGCTGTCCTGCCGAAGCAAAAGTCTATAACCCTAACTTAAAGAAACTGGATCCTAAGACCATTACGTGTTTCTTTATCGGTTATCCTGATAACTCAAAAGGTTATCGGTTTTACTGTCCTTCCCGCACTACGAGCATCATTGACACGCAGCATGCTACATTCCTTGAGAACTCAGAGATCAGTGGGAGCACGACAAATCCTGACTCAGATTTGCAAGAAGTACAAGAAGCGGGGGGAAACCATTCTTCCGGTATCTTTATTCCTCCGATAATTCCTCTTGTACCCACCGCTGCTCCTAATATCACTGATCCAGCTCCTCCTAACCAAAATACCGAGGGAACATCATCATCGCTTCCGAACGCTGATCCTAATATCACTGATTCCACTCCTCCAGTTACTGAACCAGAAAATCAACTAAGGAGATCATCTAGGACTCGCAGGGCCACAAATTTTGATGATTTCGTAACCTTTTTAACTGAAGTTGAGAACATTGGAAAGCTTACTGATCCTACCTCTTATCGAGAAGCCATTAATAGTGATCAGGCCACTCAGTGGAATGAAGCTATGATTGAAGAGCTTAATTCCATGCAACAGAATGATGTTTGGGACTTGGTTGAACTTCCTGAAGGATCCAAAACAATCGGTTGTAAATGGGTCTTCAAAACCAAATTAGACCCGAAAGGAAACATCGAACGCTATAAGGCCAGACTGGTTGCAAAAGGCTTTACTCAAAAGGAAGGAATCGATTATCAAGAGACCTTCTCTCCTGTCTCTCGTAAAGATTCTTTAAGGATTGTTATGGCACTTGTAGCTCATTATGATTTAGAGTTACATCAGATGGATGTCAAGACCGCATTCTTAAATGGAGATTTGCAAGAAGACGTATACATGCGACAACCTGAAGGATTCGTTCCAGAAGGTAAAGAGCATATGGTCTGCAAGTTGAAGAAATCCATTTATGGGTTGAAACAGGCATCACGACAATGGTATCTCAAGTTCGATAAAATCGTAAAAGGGCAAGATTTTCTAAAGAATCAAGTGGATCAATGCACCTATCTCAAGATCAGTGGGAGTAACTTTATAATCCTTGTCTTGTACGTAGATGACATCCTACTAGCAAGTAACAACTTGGATATGCTGCATGAGTCGAAGCGGATGCTTTCGCAAAATTTCGACATGAAAGATCTCGGTGATGCCTCTTATATCATTGGTATCGAAATACATCGAGATAGGCATAATGGTGTTTTGGGACTTTCTCAAAAGGCATATATTGAGCGTATCTTAAAACGCTATAACATGCAGCACTGTACACCCACTGTAGCTCCAGTAGTTAAAGGAGACGTGTTTGGTTCTTTCCAAGCTCCAAGCACTGAGACTGAAAAGGAAGAAATGAGGATGATACCGTATTCGTCTGTAGTAGGGAGCATTATGTATGCTCGGGTCTGTACTCGACCAGATATCGCTTATATCGCTGGTATGCTGGGACGTTACTTATCTAATCCCGGAATAGCACACTGGAAAGCGGCTAAAAAGGTTCTTCGATATCTGCAAGGGACCAAAGACTACAAATTGACTTATAGAAGAAGTGACAACTTAGAAGTAGTAGGATATTCTGATTCCGACTTTGCTAAATGCAAGGAAGATAAGAAATCTACTTCTGGGTATATATTTATGTTAGCTGGTGGACCTATCTCCTGGCGGAGTCATAAACAGAAGCTGACTACAACATCCACCATGATGGCTGAATACGTTGCCGTTTATAATGCCTCTTGTCATGGGATGTTGTTAAGGAACCTGGTCAGTGGACTCAAAATCGTCAATTCCATTTCTAGACTATTGAAGCTTTACTGTGATAACTCAGCTGCCGTAACTTTCTCGAACAGTAACAGTTCAACTGGCGCTGGGCTGTATCTTGATACAAAGTATCTGTTTGTGCGCGAACGGGTTGAGGAAAACGTTCTTTGTATCGAGTACATAAGTACAAAAGAAATGCTAGCGGATCCAATGACCAAAGGTCTTCCTCCTAATGTCTTCGTAGGACACGTGTCGAAGATGGGGCTTACAAAAGACTTAATTTAATAGCATATTGTACTTATTGGTCATTATTATTATCTTAATAAATTTTCCTCTATATTCAAATTTCGTTTGTCTATTAGTTACACTTTGAGCTCATAATGGTGTACGGACATTATTATAACGAAGTTTGTCTTAGTCAATTGATCATTGCTTATTCAGTTTTAAATTTGAGTCATAGTTTGACTAGTGGGGGTCCTGAGTTGATATTCATCTCTACGGCTGTACTTATCAGCTATGATTTCAGTTTAAAACAAAATGAGTGTTATCCCGGCCGGACTTATTGATACTCATAGATAAAAGATCGCTTGGTCAAGTGGGAGAATGTTGGAACCACCTCAAAAGTGACCGTCACTGATCGTTTATCATTCCTGATATGATAATTGACAATAACTGAAATCCCTATGTCTAGTAAATATATGATGGGCATATTTACTATTATTGACATACTATAGGGTTTCCCATTAGGTGATTGGAACTATGGGGATTATATCGCACATAATAAACACCAAGGGTTGAAAGTGTAAGATACTCTTATTATAAATAGAGTACCCTAATCTTTCTTAAAACCCTAATGCCATATTGCTGATCACACTTCAGCCGTGTGCCCCCTAAGGATCGTCTCTCTCTCAAGAGTCGATCATCTTCATCCCATCATTATACGATCACCTCGTTCTGGGAACCCGACAATCAATGGCAAACATGTTCAATGCCTTCACTGGATCCTCAGGATCATCGGGAATGATTTCTTATCATCTTATTGACATTATCGATTACAAGTCATGAAGTTTATTCCAACATAGATATCTCGTATTCGTTTTTTACTAATATTTATAGTTGGTAAGATAATTGGTTGTCATATCTAGTTACTTAGTTACCTGGGTATCATAATGGTTAATGATACCCGGTAGTTCTTTAGCACACCGGTTGTTACTTATCTAACCCAGTATGATAATTTTTAATCGTAAGAATTCGAAATTTGGAAGTCATATACCCGGAAACTTAACTATCCAGGTCCCATTCTTGATTGGGCTTTTATTGACTTATGTACAAGATTTCTTCTAATAAATCAGGTAGTACCATTTGTTATAAGATGTGATTTTAGAGTTGGTTTATATTAGCCCTTAATTAGCTCCTACAAAACGCTACACGATTTGGCATACCAGGTACCAATTGCTATTCTAACCGGATTATATTTACCCGTATGTATACGTACGTAGTGACTGTTGAAGCTTACTTAGATGTTTTTGTTCCATTGGTTGTAGTTTTAGTACTCTTCATAGACTAGTTACTTACTTTTCTTAGTTCCCCCCATTGCCTTGTCTGGTGACACTACTGTCTTGCTCTTTCTCTTCTTCTTTCACTTAGTTCTTACCTAGATCAATAATAATTTAGATTTTTCCATTATATTACTGCATACTAGTGTAGATCTAAATAATTTCATGCTTTCTAGTTTTGATTATTTACTTTTTGTATTACTGTATATTAGTGTAATATTTCCTGCATATTTCTTCTTTTTCTCCTTCTCTTATTTCTTGTTATTTCTAACTAATTCTTTCTTATTACCTTGTTTGGTATGCTTAGTTCTATAGAAAATGATGGGAAAATGACTTCAACACCTAGAAAGTAGGAGAGGTTGCCAAGGTCTTTAGGAGAGAATCGAGTGGAGAGTTTAGATATAAATGTGTCAATGAGATTTTTGTTGGAACCGGTGACAATGATATCATCAACATAAACAAGAAGATAGAGAACATGATTATTGTGACGAAGAATGAAAAGAGAAGAATCAGAGATGACATTGAAAAAATTAAGAGTAAGTAGATATTTTTTGAGCTCTGTGTACCATGCCCGAGGGGCTTGTTTCAATCCGTAGAGAGCTTTACAGAGCTTGCAAACATGATTGGGGCAACTTTTGTCAATGAAGCCAGGAGGTTGGGTCATATACACATCTTCCATAAGTGTACCTTGGAGAAATGCGTTATTGACGTCAAGTTGGCGAAGAGACCAACCTAAAGTTACAACCAAAGAGAGGATGACTCTAACAGTAGAAGGTTTAATAACGGGGCTAAAGGTTTCATTATAGTCTAGACCAGGACGTTGATGAAAACCTTTAGCCACTAGACGTGCTTTATAGCGTTCTATCGTGCCATCGGGATTATATTTAGTTCGAAGATGGGGGAACAAGATCCCAAGTATGATTGTGAATAAGTGCATCATACTCGACTTGCATGGCTTTTTTCCAAGGGGCAGATTGAAGAGCTTGAGAGATTGTGGTAGGTTCAATAGAGGCATTAGCAAGATGGATGGAAAGGTTGTATTTAGGGTTAGGTTTTTGAATGTTGTTTTGGAAACGAGTGACAATTTGTCGAGACGGTTGGGGAGGTGGAGTGGTATTAGATGGTGGAGGAGGAGGAGGAAGGAAAGGAAGAGGAGTGGTATTAGATGGTGGTGGAGGAGGTGGTGGGGTGAGGTTGACTCTGAGATGGTGGTTGCATCATGTGAAGTAGGAGAAACGACAGGAAGAGGAATAGTGCACCATGTATCAATGTTAGAAGGTGGTGGGATAGAAGTTAAATTGTAAAAAGGGAATGTTTGTTCAACAAACTTAACATGACGCGAGACATATATTTTGTGGGTTTTGGGATCAAGACAGTAGTAGGCACTTTGGGTGGAAGAATATCCAACAAAGACACATGGTGTCGAGCGTTGATCGAGTTTATGTGAGGTATAAGGTCGTAGCCATGGGTAGCATAGGCTGCCAAAGCTACGTAATTTCATTTAATTCGGAGTAAGACCGAAAATTTGTGAAAAAGGAGAGTGGTGCACAAGAGTTGGAGTAGGTAATCTATTAATAAGATAAACGACAGTTGAGAATGCTAATGATCAATATTTGAGGGGCATAGAGGCATGGTGAAGAAGAGATAATCCTGTTTCGACAATATGTCTATGTCGACGCTCCGAATAGCCATTATGTTGAGGTGTGTGGGGAGGGGAAGTGAGGCGAGTAATGCCATGTATAGCAAGAATAAGTTATGATAGGACGATTGAAATATTTTTCAACTAGTCCTTTAAAACGAATGAAAACATATTTTGTGTCAGATTTATGTTTAAGGGGATAGAGCCATACATACTTAGAATAATGATCAACAAAGATGATATAATATTTGTGACCGTCATAGGAGTAGATAGGAGAGGTCCATACGTCACTGTAAATAACATCTAATGGCCCATTAGAGCTAATAGTAGATTTAGAGAACGAAAGTTTATGACTTTTATTGCAATCACATGCATTGCAATTTGAAAGGGAATTTGGAATAGAAAGGTTAAACATATTATTAATTTTCTTGAGAAGAGGGAAAGACGGGTGTCCTAATATGTGATGCCAGACTAAGGTTGTGGATAAAGAAGTGGAGTTGATGGTTGGGCGGATAGGATGCCATTCATATATTCTAGATTTAGTTGGACCCTAAAGTAGTGTCGCTCGTGTTTGTATGTCCTTCACAAGAAAAGAGTTAGGTAAGAAAGTGATAGAAGCATTATTGAGATGGAGATTATGTTTCTAGAAACGGAAGGAATATGGAGAACATGCATTATTTAAGCGAAAAGAGTGAGAGGGTGTAAGAAGAGATGTGAAACTAATGTTTGATAAGTTCCTCAGTTTAACCCACCTTTCTCTTAGTATTTTATTTATTTAGTTTTCTTCCATTTTGGTCAAAGCAGTATTTACCCTTTTTGGGGCTTGAAATTTTTTGTAGTTTAATTAATTTATTTGTAATGTTTTCCTTCTTGTAATAGACTTATAGTAGTCCTTGTTTATACTTTTTATAAGTAGATTTTGTCTCTTAGAGTAGTTCTATGGAGTAGTCAGATTTTTTTAATCTGCCACGGTGCCACCCATATTGGGCTTTGGAGATTTCCTTTTTATTTGAGCTCTCATCACTATTTGATGAATCACATGTATTGTTTCAAATCTGGTGTCCTCTCCTCCTCATCACATATTTCTTCTTCATCGTCACCAAGTCCAAATTAAGGTTTGTTTTGACATTAATAGATGGATTCGATTCCTCTTGTTGGAAAATCAACATCCAAATGCTAAAAACTTTCGTATTGTAATTCGTGGCAGGGAGAGGCAATTTGGGTGGGATATTCAATTAGTTGGTTTTCCATTAAATCTTGTATGGATGTAGTTATCTGTGTAAATTTATCCGTTTGTATAAATTGCTATTAGACTTTCATCGTGAATCTCTTCTCATTCATTCCAAACGTATAAATAGTTACAAGGGAAAGATTAACATGGTAACTAACTATCTCTTAGAGATATATACAAATCATTAGAGATATACACTTACTCTAATTATCGCTAGTCTACCAAAACCTATCTGGTTTCCATACTTATCGGCTATTACTCCCCCACAGTCGAAGCGGGAGGATCCCGGATGCTAAGACTGGATTGGAAATCATCAAAAAGAACCCGTGGGAGACTCTTAGTAAAAATATCCGTGTATTGGTACCGTGACGGAACATGTAATACCCGAACTTGACCGCGAGCTACCTTTTCACGTACGAAATGAATGTCAATTTCGACGTGTTTCGTGCGTTGATGTTGGACGAGATTCCCGGACAAATAAACCGTGTTAATGTTATCACAGTAAACGAGCGTCGCTTTGGTTATGGGGCAATGGAGTTCAAGTAACAAGTTACGAAGCCAACACGTTTCAGAGACGACGTTGGTGACCCCCCCGGTATTCGGCCTCGGCGCTGGATCGGGACAAAGTAGGTTGTCTCTTTGAGGACCATGAGATTAAGTAGCCCCCTAGGAACACAGTACCCGGAAGTTGATCGTTGAGTGTCCGGGCACCCGCCCCAATCAGCATCCGTATACGACACTAAGCCGGTCGGCGAGGATGGGTGCAAGTGTAGACCAAGGCTGAGAGTTCCACGGATGTAGCGTAGGATGCGTCGCAATGCATGCATGTGGGGCTCTCGTGGATCATGCATAAAGAGACAAACCTGTTGTACGGCATAGGAAATGTCCGGGCGCGTGAATGTCAAGTATTGTAGGGCTCCGGCTAAACTCCGATAAGTGGTTGGATCTTTGATAGGAGAACCCGAAGTGGCACTTAATTTAGAACCCGTTTTGACAGGAGTTGTGGATGGATTGCATGACGACATGTTGGCGTTCTAAAATTTCGATGGCGTATTTACATTGCGATAAAAATAACCCGTGAGAATGTTGAGTGACCGAAATGCCTAGAAAATAACTGAGAGGGCCGAGGTCTTTCATGGAAAATTCGTTGCTCAACCGAGTCATAATCTGTTGCCGTAAGACCTCGGAGGAGGCGGTTAAGATGATGTCGTCAACGTAGAGGATAAGATATGCCATATCATTGCCCCGACGATAAATAAAGAGAGAATTATCGCACTTGCTATGGGAAAACCCGAGAGTTGAGACGAACGAAGCAAACCGTGTATACCAAGCTCTCGGGGCCTGCTTGAGGCCATACAACGATTTCTTGAGACGACACACATGGTTGGGAAAACGCGTGTCTTTAAACCCCGGTGGTTGATGCATAAACACCATTTCCTGAAGATGGCCGTGGAGAAACGCGTTTTTAACATTGAGCTACCGGATTGCCCATTTCTTGTCCGAATAGTTGCGGGTTTGACCACGGGGCTGAATGTTTTGTGGCAATCGATTCCTTCTTGTTGAGACCTGCCATTAACAACCAAGCGAGCCTTATGGCGCTCGAGAGACCCGTTAGAGCGAAACTTATGTGTAAAACCCACATACAACGGATTACATTATCGTCAATGGGTCGAGGTACAAGTTCCCACGTCTCGTTTTTAATGAGAGCATCATATTCATCAAGCATGACACTCGTCCAATTACGGTCACGTAAGGCATCTATCTACATGGGAAAATGGGATGGGAGAGATGGAAACGTGAGAGTGAGAAAGAGCATATTTAGGATTAGGTTTCGTGATGCCGTGTTTTCCCCTCGTGGTCATCGAGTGTGTGGGTCGGGTAGGAGGAGGGGGGTGGTTGGTGTCGGCGCTGGAGGTGCCGAAAGTGGGCTAGGGGGGGTTGTAGGTGGGGAGGCCGTAGGTGGAGAATTGGGAGAAGTTGGACTAGGATCGTTGGGTGGTGTAGTATGGGTAGTTGATGGTTGTTGGTAAAAGTGGGTGTGGAATATGGGGTTAACGTATAGTCATCTGTTGGAAGGTTGGGTTTGGAAAAGGGGAACGAGTCTTCGTCAAAAGTTACATGCTGGGATATGATGATCCGGTTAGATGATAGGTCAAAGCACTTGTATCCCCGGTGGTTCGGTGGGAAGCCGAGGAACACGCAAGAAGTGGATCTTGGTTGTAATTTATGGATAGTGGGATTATGGGGAAAACACAGACATCCGAATACTCGTAAGTGGAAATACGAGGGTAACCGGTGGTAGAGGAGAGTAGTAGGAGAGAAGTAGGAGATAGTTTTCTGAGGTAAAATATTATGAAGATATGACGCCATGGTTATCGCATGTCGCCAAAAAGATGGTGGGACGTGAGCACGAAGGAGAAGTGTTCGAGCAATTTTATTTAGGGTTTGTATTTTTCTTTCCGCTTTGCCGTTTTGAGCGGAAGTATATGGGCATGAGAACCGAATTCGAATCCCATGTTGGGCACACAAGGATAGAAAAGGAGCGTTATCGTATTCACGACCGTTGTCGCATTGAAAAGACTTAATATTTTTCTCGAATTGAGTTTGAACATAAGCGCAAAATTGTTTGAATATTTCAAACATTTGAGACTTATTGGCTAGTGGAAAAATCCAAACAAATTGAGTATAATCGTCTAGAAACAATAGGTAATAACGATGGCCACTTGAGCTTACAATTGGTGAGGTCCATATATAACTATGGATTATATCAAATGGTGCGATAGAACAAGAAGTAAAGGAATAAATGGTAATTTATTATGTTTCCCTAATTGGCAAGAATTGCAAAAACATTTATTTTTCGAAAAATGGGGTCGCCCGGGTGACCAAGACGATTGTGCCACAACGAGGAAGAGACGACCGCAAACGCTGACGGAGACTGTGGTAGAGGGATGGAAAACGGGTAGAGAGCTCCTTGACTATTTCATCGGAGGATAGTGTTCCCCGTCTTGAGACCCTTCACAGAAAAACCCAGTGGGTCAAATTCAATGGAGACGTTATTTTCACGGGTAAACTGACGAACTGAGACAAGGAGATTTAGAGGAAGGAATGTTAGCCATACCCGTGGCTGTAATGGGAAGAGTGTTACCATTACCAACGATGATATGATTAGTTGACCTCGTATTAAAAACGTGAGAAATTGTACCTGAGGTTGAAGCCATGTGGTTTGTCGCCCATGTGTCCATGTACCAATTCCCGTCCGGGGGATTGAGCGACATAGTATGGAGAGCCGTCTTGATGTCTGTAGGTACCTGAGTCATAGCATGATGAGCTTGCGGAGGTCGGGGGGCGAGAATACCTTGACCGGGTGATGGAGTCGGCGGCAACGGATATTGTGGACGAGGCGACCATGGAAAGTATCCCGTGGTTGGATACGGGCAAGGTGGCATGGACCATTGTGGAGTCGGCCATGACCACGGTGGTTGAGAGAAGGCCCAAGGGGGGCGCTGCCAAGACTGGTCGAATGAATGGCCGCTTCGACCGCCGCCCCGAGAAGAAAATCTGCCTCGACCACGGTCTCGAGATTGGGATCTGTCAGGTTGCCGTGTTGGAGATCGATAGTCGTATCGAGAAGAAGAAGTCCCGTCGACTGGGTTGCTCGATTGTCCGGTGTTTGCAACCAAAGCATTAGGTGTACCGGAAGAGATTGATGCTTGTTTGGCTTTCCGAGATTCCTCCGGTGTAAGCATGCTCCTTGCTTTGTAGAACAGCGGCAATGGATCGGATTGTTGGATGATGGTGGCGACACCGTCATAGCCGTCTGAAAGTCCGGCCACCAATTGGAGAACAAGTCGCTGGTTCGATACAGGAGAACCAACGTTTGCAAGTTGGTCAGGTAACATCTTTAGATGCGGGCAGTAGGCTGATACATTCGGGAAATCAGCTTGTTGAGTTCTTGAAAACTGGTGTTCGAGATGGACGACGCGAGAGTTCTTGTTATCCTGAAAGATGTTCCTGAGATGATCCCAAGCAATCTGGGCGGTGAAATCTGGCTCAAGAATGGTGTGTAGGAGATCTATGGAGATGGTGCCGTAAATCCATTGAAGGACGACGACATCCAAAAGGTTCCATAGTGTGTCGTCAACGGTGGTGTCCCGAGGGGGGATGAGGTGATCAAGAACTTGATATGCTCGGGCATGGATCTTGAAGAGTTTTGCCCAAGATGCATATTGCACCTTTTCGATTTCTAGGGTGATTGGGATGAACGTGCGTATGTTGGACACGGTCAAAGCAGGGTGGAAAGGTGTTTTGGGTTGATCATTGGTAGAGGAAGAGGCTTCTCCTCCTGTCATGGTGAATATGGCGGCGGCAGCTGTTTAGAAGAGAATGAGAAGAATTTTGGGTATTTGGAGAATATGGCTCTGATACCATATTAGACTTTCACCGTGAATCTCTTCTCATTCATTCCAAACGTATAAATAGTTACAAGGGAAAGATTAACATGGTAACTATCTCTTAGAGATATACACTTACTCTAATTATCTCTAAGCTACCAAAACCTATCCGGTTTCCATACTTATCGGCTATTAATTGCGAAGATTTTTGTCTGGGATGGTTCTTTCATACGTGTTTTTCAGTTGGGAGGGACAGGTTTGGAAAAAACATGGCTTTATGCATAAAGCTCCCCTAGAAGCTGACTGAATATACCATTTTCAATATCATATGTAGATGGTCTCTACACCCTATTTCAATCTTCTTGTCATGGCAAAGTCTCTACGTCTAGATTATGTCATGTTGGACTATGGCCGTGAAATTTAACAAAGGGTTTATTTGCTCACACTAAGAACTTATACATACACAAATTTAATGGTTACCAATTTTCTATTCTATGATTCTGATTATGCGAACAATATAATTTGGTTGTCTCCCATTCTCCAGACAACTACTGTAAAATTTCCATGTGGATGATACTAAAATATTTGAAGCTAACTTGCCTCGATCTCCTACAACTTGGCCTGTCATGCATAGAAACTGCATATTACATATTCATTTATACAAGCAAGCAAATATTTATAAGGTTTCTTTAAGGTTTGCACGAGCTCAATTTTGCCAATATCCACCAATATATATAGCTAAATTATTTGATCTAGGCGTGGTTGGGTGGTTGCTACGAATATATACAGCTAGATCAAAAAGGAGATCTTTAATTAAATAATTGAATAAAAGCAAATTAAGCAGATCTGCGTGACAACACCATGCATTTTTCTAAGGAATTGAAGCACATGAAAGGATGGCATATTTTTCATGATCAATAATCATTGATAAAAATAAGAGCTTTTGTTGCTCGGTTGGGAAACAATGCCAACCATATACTTCAATTGTATTCATTTTTGTAAGATCGATGCTATATATATTATGAGTTCGTATATATACAAAGCATTAGACTTGGGATCATCACAAACTGTGTGAGTTTAGCACTAGAACTAAAACATAAGAAAATAATGGCTTCTACCTCTTGTCCTTCAAACCATATTCACCACATCCGATCCTCTAGTTTGACATCCAAATCACATCCAAGCACTTTTCAAGTTGAAGAAGAGATCTGCAAGATCAAAACATGGGAGGCATCCACATCAACCACTCCAACTGCAGATGCAATCTGCAGAGGTCTACTGGGTCTGCGGGGATTATACGATTGTGTTGACGATCTTCTCAGTTTGCCATCGACCCAACAAGCCCTAACTCAAAACCAGTATATGAAATTTTCCAATGAGTTGCTAGATCAATCAATTAGTCTTTTGGACGTTTGTGGCTTCTTGAGAGATTTACTATCAGAAGTCAAAGATGTTAGAGTATTAATGTCAATATGTATAGTTCAGGGTCTTTTCTGTAATTATGTGTAACTTCTCTTTGTATAAATAGTCTCTTAGGGTTTCATTATTAGGGTACACACTTCACTTGTAAACTCTCTCTCAATATATACAAGTCGGCCGTAATTCAGCCATCTCGTGTGTCTCTCTATCAATCGACTCTCCGATTCTAACTGGTATCAGAGCTCTAGGTAAGCATCCTCAACCATCCTTCAGATCTGCATTCTTGATTTTATTTTCCTTATTTTGCTGCAGTCTTTTTTGCCTCAAAAATCCTTTTTCTGTTGCTTTTTTGACGAATATTCCAAGTTTTAAAGTTGTTCAGAATATCATCACGAACCTTCGTACCAAATTTCAGCCTAAACCGATCTGTTTTGAAAATCCGACTCAAGAACATCATAAATTCATATTTGTCGCAACTCACACACTCATAATTATCGCAACTGACCATTGCGACTTCACCCAAATCGCAACTGACCATTGCGACTTCACCCAAATCACAACTGACCATTGCAACTTCACCTCAAATCGCAACTGACCATTGCGACTTCAGCCTCAAATCGCAACTGACCATTGCGACTTCAGCCTCTTAACGCAACTGACCATTGCGACTTCAGCCTCAAATCGCAACTGACCATTGCGACTTCAGCCTCTTAACGCAACTGACCATTGCGAATTCAGCCCCTTATCGCAACTGACCATTGCGACTTCAGCCTCAAATCGCAACTGATCATTGCGACTTCAACCCCATATCGCAACTGACCATTGCGCCTTGCCTCCATATCGCAACTGACCATTGCGACTTGTCTTCATATCGCAACTGACCATTGCGAATTGCATCCAAAACCGACCTGTTTTGAAAACTCGATTCAACTAAACCTTTTCGAATGGCTCTCAATTCCGGTCACTCCAATCCCATCTCAGTTGTTCTCAATGGGAAAAACTATGTCCTGTGGCAACACCGCATGTCCATTCTCCTTAAGTCTCATGGACTTTATACCTATGTCACTGGTATATCTACCGCTCCTGTTCAAAAGGAAGGTGAAAGTGCAATTGACTTCGCAAAACGTATGAATGATTGGGATATCGCCAATGCTCGCATCCTCGGCTTCATAAACGCTTCTACCACTACTGAGATCAATCAGCAATTCCTCGGCTATACCACAACAAAAGGACTATGGGATTTCCTTGCAAACAGGTACACTTTCTACAGGCTTATCTCATCAATATCAGCTGTGGACTACCTTCCAGAACAAAAGGCAACTGCCTGATCAGTCTGCCAACTCCTACATCTCTGAGATGCAAGCTCTTAGAGATCATCTGAGCCTGGGTGCACCTCAAGTCTTTGATGAAACTGCTCGGAAGTTTACTGCTTACTTCAGCCAATTGCATCTGATTACTATCCTCATGGGTCTCACTGATCGATTTGAAGCCGTTCGAGTCTCGCTTCTACATCGACATCCTTTGCCTACCCTTGAACAAGCCATCACTGAACTGCTAAGTGAAGAAACTCGTCTTCAACAACGGTTTCCACTACCATCAGACATTGTGCTCTACACTCCCAGCTCAGGAAACCAAAAGGTAAATGGGGCAACCATGACCAGTCAAAATCTGCGGGCAAGGGGAACAATAGTGAATGTACCTTTTGTCAATGTACTTCCCATCTTCTCCTCAACTGCCCAACTCGAAAATGTCGTTGGTGTGGGATCACACAGCCACGTCACTATGCGTCTGACTGCTCCAAATGCCCATATCCAAAGAACTCTGGTAATCAAAGGCAACAGTCCAGACCTCAACCAATTGCTGGCTCCATCACTCAGGACTCCCCTTTACCAACACCTATGGCACAGCACAACAACCACTCTACACCTGACCTCATGGAACTCATGCGCCAAAATCAAGAGCTCATGGAGCAAATCATGACAGGTTCTATGGGTATGAATTCTCAATGCAATGTCACTACATCAGGTAACCCTTGGCTTTTTGACTCTGGATGTTGTAATCACATTGTCTCTAAACAAACTTCCAGCATGTTTTCATCAGTTCGTACTGTTGATGCTACTCGTTTACCGGTATCCTTCAGTGGGACTGTATCTACCCCCGATATTCAAATACCTGATGTGCTACATATACCTAACTTATCTGTGAATCTGATTTCAATTACTCAACTTATGGAAGCCGGTCTAATCGTTTTATTTCACTCTTCTGGCTGTGTTGTGCAGGATCCAAAGACCAAGCAGATCCTTGGAGTAGGCCGTAAAGTTGGTCGGATGGTTGAAGTGGTCTATCTTCGCCTTCCCTTCCCTTCATCAAATTTTGTTGCTTTAGTCTCCAGTACTCCTTCCTTTGAACTATGGCATGCGCGCTTAGGCCATTTATCCTTAGCAAGAATAAAAGTTTTAGCTAGTTCAGGGCTGTTAGGAAACACTTCCTCTGAAAATGTTTCCTGTCTATCTTGTCAACTTGGCAAACATCATGCTTTACCTTTTCAAACTAATGATTTTAAATCTGCTTCTGCTTTTGATCTTATTCATTCTGATGTATGGGGACCAGCACCACACCCATCTATGGGAGGTGCTCGATATTTTGTAATCTTTATCGATGATCACACACGATTTACATGGATTTATCTCATGAAAAACCGCTCAGAATTACCTAAACTTTATATCACCTTTGCTCGAATGATTCTAACCCAATTTTCAAAACCTATAAAGGTTCTTCGAGCAGATAATGCTATGGAATACAAAGAATCGTCTCTTCTCTCTTTTCTCCAATCTCAGGGCACTCTTTCTCAGTACTCTTGTCCCGGCACCTATCCACAAAATAGTCGTGCCGAAAGAAAACATCGGAACATCCTCGACACTGTCCGTACTCTATTAATATCAACCAAGTGCCCAGAACGTTTTTGGGGTGAAGCAGCCTTCACGGCTGTCTACACCATCAACCGACACCCGACTCCTATTCTCAATCAAAAGTCTCCGTATGAAATACTCTATGGAGTCTCTCCTCCCTATGAACTACTCAAAGTGTGGGGTTGTGTCTGCTTTGTTCAGCTACAACCTCATGAACACACCAAACTTGAACCTCGTTCTCGTCTGTGCTGCTTCCTTGGCTATGGTATTGAACATAAAGGCTATCGTTGTTGGGATCCAGTCTCTAAGAGACTTCGTATATCCCGTCATGTCACCTTCTGGGAACATCTACCCTTCTCTACAGTGTCAAAATTTCAGGACACAATCACTCCGTCTACTTCTTTCTTCACAGACACATCTATCTAATTGGATTTACTCCAATTAGATCCCATACTCTCCTCATCATCTGATCCACCATCTTCCGCATCATCTGAACCTCCATCTGTCTCATCTGAGCAGTCATCTGTTCCATCTATGCTAGCTGACCATGATCAATCACCTGCACCAACTCCAAGGACTACTTTTGAGCCATCTACTGAGTCTCTGGATCCTAGCTCCTCTCAACCAAAAGATGGAGTAAGACGCTCCGATCGGGTAAGACAAGTTCCTACTCACCTTCGTGATTATCATTGTTATGCCACTTTGTTGTCTACCCATGAACCTACTTCCTATAAGGAAGCCGCTTCTAACCCTGTCTGGCAGCAAGCTATGACTGAGTAACTTCAGGCTCTTGACAAAGCCAATACATGGGAATTTGTTCCTCTTCCATCGGGCAAGTCACCCATTGGTTGCAAATGGGTCTTCAAAATCAAAACCAAATATGATGGATCTATTGACCGTTACAAAGCACGTCTTGTGGCAAAAGGCTTCAATCAAGAATATGGCATTGACTACGAGGAAACCTTTGCTCCCGTGGCTCGGGTCACTTCGGTTCGTAGTCTTCTAGCCATCGCTACCACCAAGAAATGGCCACTCTATCAGATGGATGTCAAGAATGCTTTTCTCAATGGCGATCTCGAAGAGGAAGTCTACATGAGACTCCCTCCAGGTGTGACCTTTCGTCGGGGTAATGTCTGTCGACTTCGAAAAGCCCTCTATGGCCTCAAACAAGCTCCTCGTGCTTGGTTTGAAAATTTCAGCAATACTGTCATCTCTTTGGGGTTCTCTCCGAGTAATTATGATTCTGGCTTGTTTACTCGCACTACTGCTGCATGTACTATCTTACTTCTGTTGTACGTTGATGATATGATCATTACCGGCAGTGATTCTACAGGTATCATCCATCTCAAAAAGTCTCTCAGCTCTTGTTTTGAGATGAAAGATCTTGGCAAACTACACTACTTTCTTGGGCTTGAAGTTCTGTCAGACTCTTCTGGCATCTATCTCTGTCAAGCCAAATACATCTCAGATCTGTTGTCCAAGGTTGGGATCACGGACAACAAAGTTGCTTCAATCAGCCCTAAGAAGGAGAAAAGATGATGTAAGAGTTACCACTTCCTTTATTAAGAAGCTGAAGAAAGATTCAAGAAAAGCTATTTCATCTTTGAAGCATATAGATGGCAAGATTAGAGGCATGCCACTGCTAGATCGAGATCACCACCTCTCATCAGTTGCTAGAGTACTGAGAGATGTTACCGTTGTGAGCACATCCGTGTTCAGGTCGCTCTTGTTGTTCTTGGCTGGATCTGTTGCAAAGACAAAGACAACAAGGTGGTCAGTAGTTTCAAGCATGATTCACAAAGGAACAATGGAGAACAAAGACCAGCTTCAGGTGTTCAATGAGGAGCTACAGTCCCATACTAAAGACATTGAGAACGGTTTGGAATCCATGTTTAGGAGATTGATCAAAACAAGAGCATCCCTCCTAAATATCCTTTCCAACTAATGTAATTTTGTAGATTTATAACCTTACAATATATACAGAAAGATATATATTATGTTAAATTTATAGCATATGCTAAACTATGCAAGTCTGCAATTGGACAACCATGTATATTTGAATACAGAACAAGCTTGAAATAGATACCAATATTCATCAGACATCACAAATTATGTTTCGCTAATTAATACCCGTTTTATGCTATCTTCAACAATTTTTATCTCTTTAGCTCCCTAGTCTAGATTACTCCGACTAGCATTATGATTTGAGTGGAAACACCAATTTCATTGATAATTTAGTGGGATACAAAAATTCAGAAGGGCAGAGTGAATCATGATTGTTGTTTGTACCATATGAAAAGTCGCCCGGCCTGGTGCTAAGATAACGACATGCATTGCAAGCTAAAGACAAGGATGCCATGTATACAAAGTTCTTTCCAGATTGGGAACGCTAGCAACTGAGACATTTAAGCTTGCGGCACTCTCCAATTCTAGCATGGACTTATATGGTACGCAGACATGATTGGACATGAGTACATGACTGGACAGAACAGGACTCGACAGAACAGAACTGGACAGACAAGAGTCGATTATTAATCAAAGGATTTATAATATCGAGTCAAGAGAATATTTTCTTCTCTTAAAGAGAATATTTCAAGTATATTCTCTAAATTACTCTAGAAAAAAATAGAGAGTATGAATAGTGTTCCTCTATATTTAGAGAGTTACTATTCATTTCTCTATTATAGAGAGTAAAATAGAGAGTTCATTGGAGATGTTTTAGAGAGTAAAATAGAGGTAGAGAGTAAAATAGAGGGTTCATTGGAGATGGTCTAAGGACATGTATAAAAAGACACATCATTTGAGCAACCATCAACACTCATACATGTTTATATCTGTACATTTTACAAAAAAGACTGGCATATCCTCTACAAAATTGGACAATTAACTAGAAGTCTATGTTGAACAGTGCAGCTAGTAAGAGCGAGCATTTAGGAGAGAGGCTCTTGTTTTAATCAAGCTCCTAAACAAGCACTCCATACCATTCTCAGTGACTTCAATGTGTGATTCTAAATCCTCATATGAAACTTGAGATTGATCTACAGTTTCTGTTGCGCCTTTTTGTATCAAATTTGAAACTATAGACTATCTAGTCGGCTTCGGCTTTGAGATGAAAACAGATGTAAGTGACAGGAGTGATGTGTACACAGATATGTGTTCGTTTTTTACAGGCCTTGCATCTCCAGGATCATTGTCGATTAACCCGGCCTTTATGAAGACATCACTACGCAATCATCATACATCAGACAACAAAGAAAAGAACAAGAACAAGAGAAATATTATATGGATTAAAAAAAATGAATAAAAAATTACATAGATACATGCATGTACTTATAGAGAATGAAGGGGTGCCTTGAACCAACACAACCATTTGGTTGGTGGTTATTCACGGTTCCCTCCTCCTAACTTCCCTAAGTCTTATCCATACTAATAATAATAATTCTAATAATTATATATTATATCATTAGTTCCAACAATCTCCCCCCTAATGATATAATCAGTAATTCTTCGGTCTTCTGTCTTCATCTTTAATCTTGGAACTATCTGCAGGTTCCTTGTCTTCATCAATTTCTTTAATCTTGGAACTATCTTCAGGTTCCTTGTCGTCGTCAATTTTGTTAATCTTGGAACTATCTTCAAGTTCCTTGTCTTCATCTTTCTTCTTTCATCCAATTTTTTTCGGCTTCCTAAGAATCTTCTTCTTAGAGCGGAAAAACTATTTCTTTCTTGTTTGCGGGGCGAATCAAACCAACTGTCTCTAGCAGTCCTTTGGTTTCCTAATTCCCGGGCAAAAATAAATTTCCCTTTTTTGAACGGTCCACTGGTTTCTCCTTGTTTGCGGGGCGAATCAAACCAACTGTCTCTAGCAGTCCTTTGGTCTTCTGATTCCCGGGCAAATCTAAATGAACAGTCCACTGGTTTCTTCTTGGTGGCGGTTTGGTTCCTCCTTGCGCCGATTTCAATTTTTCGATTCTTCTTCTGAATCGATTGCAATTTTTTTCGATTCCTCTTTCTTGGAATGAAGACGCTTGGTGTCGATTCGGTTTTGTACCGATTTTCTTTGGTGTCGATTCCTTCTGAATCAATGACGATGTTTCGATTTTTCTTTCTGAAAATCGATGGGAGTTTTCTTGATTCTTTCTGAATCGTTTGATGGTCTTCGATTTCTGATAAAGTCGAAGTCTTTCTGATTTGTATCGATCGGTGGTTACTCCTTTTCGATCTGGATTCGATTTGAACAGTTGATCTCCTATCGATTGTTTTATGAAGCGACGCTTGCTGCGTTTTCTGCTTTAAAAATCGATGGTCTTTCTGACCAAATGATTTTGCCGGATGTTGTTCCGGTACCGATTTGATGCCAGTAGGCGGTAGAATCCTTCTGATTTCGGCCGCCCTAGGTGTTCTCCCTGAGATTCTGATTATGATGATTGACGCATGATTTTGATCTTCGTTTGAACCCTTCGGCTCTGATACCATGTTCGTTTTTGACAGGCCTTGCATCTCCAGGATCATTGTCGATTAACCCGGCCTTCATGAAGACATCACTACGCAATCATCATACATCAGACAACAAAGAAAAGAACAAGAACAAGAGAAATATTATATGGATTCAAAAAAAAATGAATAAAAAATTACATAGATACATGCATGTACTTATAGAGAATGAAGGGGTGCCTTGAACCAACACAACCATTTGGTTGGTGGTTATTCACGGTTCCCTCCTCCTAACTTCCCTAAGTCTTATCCATACTAATAATAATAATTCTAATAATTATATATTATATCATTAGTTCCAACAATATGCTCACCAAACTAGTATCTCAGCTCTTTTAGTGACTTAACCACAGCTGACAGGTGGTGATCTAGATTTGAGAGTATTGATTTGCTTTAGTGCAGAGAGAGCTCTTTTGGTATCCTTCTCCATTTTCTTGAATTGGAAGTGTTGACGCTCAGGTCGCCCTTTCTCCTTCTCAGAGCCGATTGCACATCTCTGACATGTTGCTTGACTTGTTCCATGGCATCTCTTAATGAACCACATCGGTCCAACAACTCATCAACCAATTTCTGATGCTTTTCATGAGAAAGAGATTGTTGGGTTATTGGCAGATTGATAATATCGTTAACGCATGTGTACAATCTTTCCAGCCCCATTAGAGCACTGCAGACTTTATCTATTGTTGGCATGGAAGAGGTAGAAACCTCCCATGTTTTGAGGTTGGTGAGCTCTTCTTCAAGTTGATGAGTGCTAGGATGTGGTCGGCTAGGAAAACTTATATATGGATCGAAAATGACGTATACTAATGGATGGAGATGAAGAAGAAGAAGAAGTTGAACAATCCACTTTTTTTTATTTTCAAGCAAATAATTCAGAAGTTTAGGATGATACCAAGAGGCTATTTGCTCTGTGCATACATATAGATAAACAAACTTAAGACAGTAAGGATCAATGAGAGTAGTGATGAAGAAGCATGTGCACTAGTCGGAATTTGCTGCAGGAATTGTTTCCATGCTACCCCTGCATTCCATCTTAATTTAATGCCATAGATCTCTCAAGCACTTGTTTTAAAGAAATAATAAATCTTTGTCACCACACCTGTACTGTGTGGCCTGCTTGTGTCTTACTTCAGAACCTCTAATCATCTTTAACTATGGAAATCAGGTTTACATGTTAAGATGCATTAATATTAAAATTTTATGCCCACTTAATTTGTTCACGTGCCGCAGCCTAACAGGTGTTTGATTTTAACATTTTATATGGTATGACTACAGGTATAGCCTTTTTCATGTAAAAGTTTGGCAATTTCTTTGTGGTTGCTTGAAATCCTCTTAATGGGAAACAATCCAGAGGCTCTGATGGAAAACATAAACAATGTGGCAAAAATGTATCATAATATCTTTCTGTATATGTCTTATAGGCTATAATCCTTTTTGTGGTAATTTAATTAGAATATACATCTCTATAGAACTTCGATGAATAATGTATGTGCTATATGCACAAGATTCACATTAGTGAGACTGAATATTTAGGAGGGAGGCCCTTGTTCTGATCAACCTTCTAAACATGGACGCCAATCCATTCTCAATACCTTCAATGTGGCAATCTAAAGCCTCGACACAAATTTGAGGCTGACACTTGCATCCTGCTGTGCCTTTCGGAATCAATTTTGAGATTATTGACCATTTAGTTGTTGACTTCAGCTTAGAAATAGAGACAGACAAGAACAACAAGAGCAATCCAAGCACATAAATGCTGACTTCACTAACATCACTCTGATCACTGAAGAGAGATGGTGATTAAGATTCAACAGTGGTGAGCCATAAATGTGATCGGTTTGCTTTAAATCTGAAACAGCTCTTTTGGCATCCTTCTTCAGTTTCTTTATAAATGAAACATCGATGCTTAAATCTTCTTTTCTCCTCTTAGAGCTGATTGAATATCTCATGCATGTCCCTTTACTTGTGACACAATCTTTAATAGAGCCACAGATATCCAAAAGTCTCATTGATCGAACCAGCAACTCATTTTGACCAATTTCACATGTTGATAATGGGAAAGGGTTTGTTGGGTCAGTGGCAAACTGAAAAGATTGTCAACACATGTGTACAATCTTTCCAGGCATGTTAGACCATTGCAAATGTTTCTGCATCAGGAAAAGATGGCATAGATGCCTCCCATGTTTTGAGATTGGTGACCTCTTCTTCAACTTGAAGAGTGCTGTGGTGTGATCTGGTTGGCAAACTAATGGACCGAATGGTATGACGAGTGTTGGATGAAGAAGAATAAAATGAATCTAGTGATGCCATTCTTTTGGTTAGGATTTGGCCAAGCATTCAAGTGTTTCTAATGATAACTAAAATATTCTCTGCTTTTCTATTTATACAAACCCAAGTTGGCTTACATTAATCTTATGAATAAGAGTAGCATGTGAACTCCATATGCAATCTTTTCGAATTGCTGAACTTGCATCCAAATTGGAATACAAACCTCTGATTTCTTTAATGCCATTTGGTATGAATGAAGCAAAGAGATGGTTTGACCCCTTTGACGTCGTGGACCACCTGGTCTCAACTTCTGAATCTTGGGAGCAAAGACTAGAATTCCTTTGGTTGTAAATTGTTTGCGATATCAGCCTGATTTTCTATAGCTAGTATCATTGTATTTGAAGATGGAAACCACAATTCGAAACGGAATATGAGGATTTAGGCATTTAGCAACATCATATATATATATATATATATATATATATATATATATATAGGAAAGTTCAAATTAAAACTCAATTTCAATTGTAAACATGAGGACAGATCTCGTCCATTGATCGCAGCCATATTTGAGTCATTTTTAAAATTCAGCTTTAGGAGTATTTTCGTCACTATTAGAATCAGCGCCTCCTTTGTTGACTTTTTATTTTCTTTTTTAATTAAAAAACTTTTACCCCCTTAAATTTTAAAATAAATGATCTAAAAAATTACTAACATTTTAATCAAACAAATTATATCAAAAAAAAGAGAATTTCGTGCTCTTCGATATGACATCCATCATGATATAGTTTTTTTTTCTCGTTTTAACCGTTTTTACGTGAAATCGTGTATATGTGTTATATTCAGAGTGAATAATACAACATTCGGGATGAATAATATCTACATTTATTCGGACTGAGTATATAGAATTATTCAGACTGAATATATGAAATTATTCAGACTGAATAAAGGTAGATATTAAAAAAGAATAAAACTTATTCATGTATTGATATAGTTTTTTTTTCGTTTTAACCGTTTTTTACGTGAAATCGTGTACATGTGTTATATTCAGAATGAATAATATAACATTCTGGATGAATAATATCTACATTTATTCAGACTGAATATATAGAATTATTCAGACTGAATAAAGGTAGATATGAAAAAAGAACAAAATTTAAACATTTATTCGTTTTGAATATCTACCTTTATTCAGTCTGAATATATAGAATTATTCAGACTGAATAAAGATAGATATGAAAAAGAACAAAACTTAAACATTTATTCGTTTTGAATATCTATCTTTATTCAGTCTGAATATATAGAATTATTCAGACTGAATAAAGGTAGATATTCAAAAGAATATAATTATTCAGACTGAATAAAGGTAAATTATTCAGACTGAATAAAGGTAAATTATTCAGACTGAATAATTCCATATATTCAGTCTGAATAATTCTATATACTCAGTCCGAATAAATGTAGATATTATTCATCCCGAATGTTGTATTATTTACTCTGAATATAACACATATACACGATTTCACGTAAAAACGGTTAAAACGAAAAAAAACTATATCATGATGGATGTCATATCGAAAAGCACGAAATTCTCGTTTTTTTGATGTAATTTGTTTGATTAAAATTTTAGTAATTTTTGAGATAATTTATTTTAAAATTTAAGGGGGTAAAAGTTTTTTAATTAAAAAAGAAAATAAAAAGTCAACAAAGGAGGCGCTGATTCTAATCTGACGAAAATAAATACCTTTATTCAGTCTGAATAATTACCTTTTATTCAGACTGAATAAATTTTTTCCAATTTTACCCCTGCGCGCTAAATATTCATTAAGCCATGGACAGAGTTTTCAACTTATTTACAAAATTGCCACCGCGTTTTTTTGCTACTGATCTCTTCACCGGATTATTAATCAACGGCTGTGGTTTGTCCTCACGTTTACAATTGAATTTGAGTTTTTATTTGAACCCACCCCTATATATATATATATATATATATATATATATATATATATATATATATATATCCTTCGGTGTTACAGAAGATGTAAGGTTTTTTGGAGTAAGTTTATATCTTATACATGTTCAGATCAGCATTCGGTGGAAAATGATTTGCCTCAAAAGAACTTACTTTACTAGGAAAGAAGCTACAAAAACTGGCATTCGAGGGGGATTGCATCGTATTAGAAAAGAATTATCAGTAAAATTGGGCTGGCGGTATGGACCAAGACGCGCTAGGTAGATAGCCATGATCGACAGATAAAAAGATTATGGATCATGGCATGTTTTGTAAGTATAAAATAACTTGTCAATCAGGTTGTAGCGCAGTGGTTGATCGCCTTAGGTGATGTGGTGGAATATCCCATCTACCCAGGGTTCGATTTCAGGCGTCCTCAACGTTGATAAGACATCTTTAAGTTTCAAAATTGTCAGGGATTAGTCCGGGTTGTACCTGGGATACCCTTTCCAAAAAAAAGTATAAAATAACTTGATATAGATCATCTAGTGAGTACATTAAGGATTGACACTCGATATTGAATCAATCGTCTAAAAACCACATCTAGTCCTGCCTCTATACAATCTATACTAATTACAAGATTTTCTGTCAGGATCGATTCTTAACAAGAATTAAACTTCTTAGAAACAGAATTTAGAGAATCTTGCGGAATAGAACTCTAAAATAATTAAAGAACAATCAATAGAATTCAACACACTGTATATATCAAACTGTATTACTCACAAGCTTTACACCAAACCTCAATCTTGTTGAACAGGCTCTACAAGACGATTTCTACTTCTCTAGAAATAGGGTTCTTACACCTTGAGGTTAATTCACTCTTGAATCAATATAGAATTCTGTATATTATCTATCTTCTATCGTATATGTTCTAATAGCTATCTATCAATACTATATATACAAAAGTAATTACAAGATAACTATCAAAAGTGAATTGATCTTCTGAATCTTCGTTAAACATATCTTGATCAATTCCTTCTTTGTCTCCAAAAGTATCGCATCCCAAACTTATCAAGTCAGCAGTATTAACAATGATTTGGCTCAGCAGCATTAACGACCTTCAGCAGTATTAACCTTCACAGTCTTCAAGCAGTAGTAACTCAGCTCAGCAGCACTAACTATGTCTAGCAGTAGTAATTTGGTCTAGCAGTACTAACCGTGTCTAGCAGTAGTAACTTCGTCTAGCAGTAGTAACCTTGCCTAGCAGTAGTAACGAAGAACTGGCAGTAGTAACATTGTCTTGGCAGTACTAACCATACTTAGCATATCTTCAGTTCCCAACAATCTCCCCCTAACTTGACTTTTAGGAAAAGAAGTCAAGTTCTTCAGATGATGCTTCCAAAACTTAGTCATCATATACGCACAGATTAGGACTTAAACCTAGACTCTGATTGAGAATCCTTTTTACCAAGAATCTACCCATTGCTGAATCCTTGTTGCAGGTCAGCTTAGTATGTAACATTCCTTGCAGCCTCTTCATGCTGTGATTGTATATTTCATCCACCAGATAGTATTCTTGAGTTGCAGAGTCAAGTGAGATGACATATACTCCACAGTTTTCATAGAGCATCCAGTTGGTAATGGCTTGAAACTGTGTGTTTATCCTATGCTGAACTGCTTCAGGTTTGAACATTTGGCACAAGAATTCAAGTACCATTTTAGAGATTGACATCCCTTGCTCAGTCAGCATGTTTTCATATATCCTCATCCCAACTTTGAACATCTCTTCTAAGTCTGATCTTGAGCAAGTTCTGACAATTTTTCCCCAAGTTGAAAAGACTTCAAATTTTCCATCTGCTCTTTTTATCCTAATGAACTCCTTTCTACCATCTTTCAAAGTGTCCCAAAAGATGATTTCAGGAGCCTTAGATGATATTGGTTCAGCCTGAAGTGGAATTGGGTTAGAGTCAACACTAGTAATGTACAAATCACATTGGGCATCAGTTTGTGATTGTACATTGCTTGATTGCCCTGATGGAGTTGCCACTTCTTCTTCAGCAACTTCTGAGGTTAATTTTTCTTTCACTGTTTCCTCCTGGGCCTCTTCTGCAGTTGGCTCTACCCTTGGCTTCTTTTCATTTTTCTTCTGTGAAGTTATGGGCTTGGTGCTTGGTCTTTTCTTTGACATCATCTTGGTTCTTTTAAGAGTTTTAACAGCTGCAGGAGTTGGTTCAGCTGTTTTAAGTTCCTCAGCAGCAATAACCATTTCTGCTGCTATGGCTGTTACTGCTTCTCTTAGAACATGTAATGATGCTGCTTCAACACTGTTCTTCACAATCCATTATATTTCTTCATCAATTTCAGCTTGAGTTGTAGTTACTGCTTCCTGCTCAGTTTCTGCTGCTTTTTCTGTTTGGCCTTCAGCAGCATTAACTGTTTCTGCTGCTTGTTCAAACTCAGCAGTATTAACAGTTTCTGCTGCTGTGGTTTCTGCTGCTCTTGAAGTTTCTGCTTCTTTAATCATCTCCTCCACCTTTTCTGTCTCCCCCTTATTCTGTGCACTGGACTCCCCCTTAAACTGTGCATTATCCATTTCCATCTCATTCTCCATGTGAACTGTCTCCCCCTCAATTTGTGGACCCTTCATTTTCAGTTCCGCTTCTGACTCTGACTCCCCCTTTTTGGGAGCATCATCAGTTGAAGTTCTTCTTCTCAGCACAAATCTTGCCTTTTTCTTTCTGTGTAACAACTTGGTGACCATCTTTCTGAGCTTCTCAATTTGAGACTGTTGGTAGGTGACCACAGTCTTCAGTTGCTCAATCTCCTTCTTCTGTGCCATAACATCCAAGTTGACATTCCCTATGGTTTCCATCAATTCCTCATAGTTATATCTATCCTCACCCTTTGTAGAAGTTTTTACTTTCTTTAAGGGATCCTTGGAAGGTTTAGCAGAAGCCTTCTGCCTAGCAGAAGCACTACCTGCCCCCTTGGTTTCTTGGCACCTGGGTCCTCCTAATGATTTCTCATTTAGAGTTGCCATGGGGAAGGTCTTATTTATGTTACCACTGTCCTTCTCTGTGCTAGCAGAAGTAGTGGCAGCCTTAGCACCCATATGCTCATCCTTCTCCTTAGAGAGCACCTTCTTGGGGTTGGGAGACACCCCTGTGGTTTCCCTGTTGATATTCTCAATTGGAGAATGCTCCAACTGAGGGCTTAAAGGCTTAGGGCTCTGAGTAGGTACAGCAAGGGAAGGAACCTTGTGCACCTTTCTTCTTTGAAACCTTTTGGTGATTGTGGGAGTGGGTTGTTCAAGAATGGACTGAGGGATGTCTTTTGAGATGGAAGGTTGGGATTGGTCATCAGTGGGTGTGTCTAATGAGGGCCTTGACCCTGATGCCATACCTTCAATTGTGTGGGACACAACCATCATTGTGGAGAACAATGGTGTGTCAACTCCTTCCGAGTCCCTAGGAAGTCTTTTCATATTTGAAAAAACCTTCCCTTTAGGGGATTTTGGTACATATACCTCATCAAACTGAGGTAAGTCCATCAATTCCTTGTTAATAACTTCTTGCACAAACCTTGGATACATGTAAAAGCTCTTTTTGGATTCCAAGTTTGATACAAGATCATTAAAGATCATAGCTGAAAAATTGTACTTTCTGGCAGTGGATAAGCAGACCAAGGCATATGCAATGGGACTGCTGAACTCACTCCATCCAGTAGTTTTCTTGGAAATACAGTGCATCAGGGTATGAACAAGAAATCTCCATTGGTTAAAAAATTTTGACTTGTAGAAATTAAAAACACCAATGGGACCTTCATACCCCATTCTTTGTAAAGTCGAATATAAGTCATCAGAAGATAGAGAGGTTATACCTGAGGCATCATTCAAGCGAAGAGAGATGCGAATAACCTCCTCTGTGACTTTCAAGGGTTTATCACAAACCCTTGTTCGAATGGTTTTCTGCCCTTCTTCGACACTAACAGTGGCATTCTCCCAAAATTGCGTCTGATGTTCGATATAGATGGTTGGGCTCACCGTTAGGACATATGAGATGTGCGAGGATTTAAGAAAATCGACGATATCGTGGAATCCCGCAGCTTGTTTCGGCTTCTGAAGCATGGCTATTTCATTGTGCTCATCCACAAACTCCATGATTCCTGAGGATTCTTGAAAGAAAACACAAAGATTCTGGGGAGACTAGGTTAGAACGAGAGAGAAGAAGTAAATGCGAAGAGTCGTTATGAACTTTGGCGGGCACACAGGGGTATTTATATGCCCTAGATTATCAAAAGCAGTATTAACAACGTAAGCAGTATTAACTACTGAGCAGTATTAACTGCAAGGCAGTATTAACTACACAGCAGTAGTAACTACCAAGCAGTATTAACTACCTAGCAGTATTAACTACCGAGCAGTCTTAACTACCAAGCAGTATTAACTACCAAGCAGTATTAACTACCTAGCAGTATTAACTACCTAGCAGTATTAACTGCACTAGCAGTATTAACTGCACTAGCAGTATTAACTACTGAGCAGTCTTAACTACCAAGCAGTATTAACTACCAAGCAGTATTAACTACCTAGCAGTATTAACTACCTAGCAGTATTAACTGCACTAGCAGTATTAACTGCACTAGCAGTATTAACTACTGAGCAGTGTTAACTGCAAAGCAGTATTAACTTCTGAGCAGTATTAACTACACAAGCAGTATTAACTGCACAAGCAGTATTAACTGCACAAGCAGTATTAACTACTAGAACACAGGCAGTAGTAACTCTGCACTGTGCATCACTTGTCAAATCCTCAAATGTCATCTTACACATCACTTTTACCACTTCTCTTACCTTCTGCAGGATTATTTTCAAAAGTAACATGTCCTCCATCAATTCATTTGAAATTCTTGAGGCAGGCCATGTTACCTGTCATGTGCCTGGAGCAACCACTATCAACATGCTAAATGCTCTTCCCCTTGAGCTGTTGGTTGCCCTGCACATCTGATAAATCAATTAGTTTTTGTTAGGGACCCAAGCCATAGTGGTCTTGGGTCTCCCTTGATCATCAAAATACTTACATTCTGTTTTGATGAGCTTGTCAAAGTGAGGAACATCAGTGCTTGAGTACTTCGTTTTGATGATAGGTCTAGAAGCAGTACTAACTGATGCAGAAGTACTAACTTTGTTAGCAGCCCTAACACTGCTTCCAGAAGTACTAGCCTTCTCAGCAGTATTAACTAACCTAGCAGTACTAACACTAGAAGCAGTATTAATTGTTGAAGAGGTATTAACTGTGTTAGCAGTACGAACACTGCTAGCAACATTATTGCTTCCTGCAGTACTGACATTGTTAGCAGTGCTAACTGAGTTGGCAGTATTATCATTAGTACCTTTAGGCATCCATACTCTAACACTTTCTGTTTCTGCCTTTTTCATGTGGCTTTTGGTTTTAACTTGTTTCTTTGCCACAAGTTTCCTCACAGGCGTTTTATAGCCACCATTCTTTCTGTAACCACCAGGTTTTTGAAAAGATCTTTGAGCATTAAACCTTTGGTTGACAGGATTGAAATAACAGTGTTTGGCTAAATGATTTAGCTTACCACAGATGAAACAAGGTTTTGGCCTGTTAATTCTGTTCAGATCAACTCCTTGTCTCATAGCCCACTGGTTATTCCAGTTCCTTTGATTTCCCCTCTGATTATCATGTTTTTTAGGCTTGTTCTCTTTAGATTTCCTGCAAGAACACTGTTTACAGATATTGGAGTTCACAACTTTGGGCTGTGTGTAATGAACTCCCTTTTTCTCTTCAGTCCTTTTGATCTCAGTGTTCTTGACACATGGACTTTCACATTCCTCATCAGAGTCTACTTTGTCAGTCTCATCCTCAACAACTATTTCTTTTTCACAAGGATCTATATTAATCTTTAATTCAGGTTCCTTTCTATCCTTGGTCTCTAACAAATCAGACTTAGGAGGTATGTAGTTGTTATTGTAGGGTGGAGGTGTGGTATTGTACCCTATCCCTACTTTCATCTTGTCATGGATTTGAGCTTTAATGATGGTGTCCATGGTTTTAGAAGCACAGGTAAACTTTTCAACATCAAGTTTAACCTTTTTAAGCTCTTCTTTTAACTTCTCATTCTCCTCCCCAGACACTTTCAGCTTAATCTCATACTCATTCTTCTCCCACTTCCAATAGTTAGTATCATAGGAGTGTTGAAGTTCATTAGCTTGAAAAGCTTTAATTTGTTCCTCAAACCTTTCTACAATCCTAACATAATCTTTCACATCTTTCTCTAGCCTCTTAAGGTTATCACACATACCCTGATTGTGATCCCTATATCTTTTAACAGCATCAATGCAAGCTTGAGAACAGAGTTTAGATTGTACCTCAGTGGGAATATCAGATACTTCTGCCATAAGAGCTTGATTCTGACAGGCTTCCTCAGCTTGATCACTCCAATCAAATCCCATTCCTTGTTGAGAAACAAGGGCTTGAGAGGAGCTTCTGTTTTGGTTTCCATTTGGAGCCTGTTGATTTGATCCTCCACTTCTGCATTCTCTGGCAAAGTGTCCCATCTTGTGACACTTATAACACTCAACCTTGGACTTGTCAAAGCCTGCACCATCTTCTCTTCTTTGGGAAAAGTTGTTTCTCCCAGTCCTTTTGATGAATTTCTTCACCCTCATTGATAGCATAGCCATCTGCCATTTGATGTCCATCTCTTCCAGATCATCAGCATTAATCTGCTCTAAATCATCATTGATTAGAGAAGAGTGAACATGACTAGAGAAGAATGCTTCTAGTACAGAGTCTGTAGTCTTCTCTTGATTAGTTCCACCAGCAGCATTAACAGAACCTGCAGTATTAACAGAATCAGGATTAGCAGCATTATCAGAGGATGAAGATAATAAAGCAGCATTATAAACAAATCCAGATGGCCTTTTCTTGGCTTCAACTTCAGCCTCAAATACTCTCAGATCATTGTAGAGGTCATCTAGCTCTTTGTCCTCCAATTGGTCATTCTGTCTGAATGAGACTGTGTACATGGTCCATTCTTCTCCCAATGATCTAAGGAACTTTCTATTGACATCATCAGCATCCATGTGTACACCCACAGTTGCTAATTCTCCAATTAACTTGTTAAATCTGTCAAAAGTTTGAGTCATAGACTCATTCTTTGCAGACATAAAGTTCTCATATTGTTGCCTGAGAATAGCCTTTTGATTTCTCTTTGTGCTCTTTGTGCCAGTAAATCTTTTCTCCAGAGCATTCCACAACATCTGTGCATCTGTGCAGTGTTGGAATTGATGTTGGTACTCATTAGGAATAGCCAAAAGCAGAGTGCTTAAGGCCTTCATCTCTGTTTGTCTGACTTTCTTTTCAGCATCTGTCTTGGGAGGAGGTCTCTTTCCATCTGCTCCAATCTTTCCTTCATTACATGGGCCATTTTCTATGATGTCCCATATTGCATAATCAGTAAGAAGAATGTACTGCTTGATTCTCAGTTTCCACATGTCAAACTCATTGGGTTTGAGCATGGGAACCTTTGAAACAAGAGTACTATGAGATTCCATTGAATTGTCCATAACTTCTAAGATACCAATGCTCTGATACCACTTGTCAGGATCGATTCTTAACAAGAATTAAACTTCTTAGAAACAGAATTTAGAGAATCTTGCGGAATAGAACTCTAAAATAATTAAAGAACAATCAATAGAATTCAACACACTGTATATATCAAACTGTATTACTCACAAGCTTTACACCAAACCTCAATCTTGTTGAACAGGCTCTACAAGACGATTTCTACTTCTCTAGAAATAGGGTTCTTACACCTTGAGGTTAATTCACTCTTGAATCAATATAGAATTCTGTATATTATCTATCTTCTATCGTATATGTTCTAATAGCTATCTATCAATACTATATATACAAAAGTAATTACAAGATAACTATCAAAAGTGAATTGATCTTCTGAATCTTCGTTAAACATATCTTGATCAATTCCTTCTTTGTCTCCAAAAGTATCGCATCCCAAACTTATCAAGTCAGCAGTATTAACAATGATTTGGCTCAGCAGCATTAACGACCTTCAGCAGTATTAACCTTCACAGTCTTCAAGCAGTAGTAACTCAGCTCAGCAGCACTAACTATGTCTAGCAGTAGTAATTTGGTCTAGCAGTACTAACCGTGTCTAGCAGTAGTAACTTCGTCTAGCAGTAGTAACCTTGCCTAGCAGTAGTAACGAAGAACTGGCAGTAGTAACATTGTCTTGGCAGTACTAACCATACTTAGCATATCTTCAGTTCCCAACATTTTCTAACTTTCTATGTGCAATTGGCATTTCCTCCGTACCATGAAGAACACAGTAGAGGGCATCATCAACACTCCCCACCTCATTTGTGATCTTCTTTGTCTTCTCCGTTGGCCTCAGTTTTGAGATCAACGAGCACCCACCATGCCTGCTCTTGATAGTTGTCCCTGGTGATGACAAGAACAACAAGAGAGACCGTAAAACAAGAGAAGTCATCACATTCACAGATTCACTTCTCTAAGAACCTTCACTACCATTGCTAGATGGTAATTTTTCGACAAGGGTACAAGGGTAAACTTCCTTTCTGCTAGTTTCAATGATCTAATGCACTTTGATGCCTCTTTCTTCAACTTCTTTCTCAATCTGATGTAAGAAGAAAGGTCATCGTAAAACCTTGATTCCGTACCTCGTCTACGGAGACTTGACTGAAGTCGTAGGGCATGTTCCTTAATCTTCCGTTGAGCGTCCCTAACTATCTCACATGTGTCAAGCAGTTTAACCGAATGATCCAACGCGTGCTCCAATATTTTCCCATGGCTAAGAAGAGCTTGTTGTGTGAGGGAAGAGTAAATAAGTTCCTCCACACATATATACACCTCCGATAAACCAACTAGACCGGTTCGAATGGTTTCGGCTGTTAGGGTTTCGGATGAAGGAACCACTCTTGCTTCCCATAGTCTTAACTTGTTTATCTCGGCATCGATCCGAAGAGAAGTGGGATGTAATCTAGAAGGCAAACTAATGGATCTATTTGGAGGTAATGCAGTTGATCTTTCCATCTTTTTCTTGTTCTAAAGCTACTCAATATCTGACTTAATCATTATGAACTATTGTTTGGTATTTATAAGCACAATTCTTTGAATTCATCCAAGAAACTAGTCTCTGCAAGCTGTCCAAGATAATGACAAAACAGAATATAACCACGTTATGGAAATATGGGCACCCGTACTGATTTGAATGAAGCTGTAAGCTTTTAGACCAGCAAATTCAGAAACAATGATCTTTCTGTTTAATCTCTCCATTGAACCTTACAGTGTTGTTATATGCATGCATGTAAAGCCAAACATGAAATATTATTGACGAACAGGTTGCAGACTGTAAAACAAATCAAGATTTCTTGAAGAATTGGTGGCAGAAGAATGGTTACGTGTAGCGGGGACAATGGGGCATGAGATGAGTTAAAAATTGTGGTATTCAAGAGGAGAGGGATAAGGTGGCAGAAATGAAGACATTTTTTACACATTAACATGTTCAATATTGATGACGAAGAACGGTTCATGGACCTATTGCTTTTCTTAATGATATATAATTATACAATTTCTTAACAAATCAACATTATGGCTTTCTTTTTTAATGGGAGGATATCTTGAATTAATCAAGTTATCAATCTAGCGATTCATTCATATGGTATATATATATATATATATATGGAAGGTTAGGTTCACGGAAAACTTCAAATAAACGGAAAACTAAGGAACACTCTGATAGCCCTTCATCTGGACGGTATGCACTTGTAACATGCACATGTGCATATGCACAAATGCATAATGCACAACTGCATAAAAACCAAAAACACAACTTAATTTACTTATATACACAAATGCATATCGTACAGGTGAAAGGCTATTAGAGTGTTCCTTGAGATTTTCCCTTGAACCACCCCTCTCTCTCCCTCTCTCTCTCTCTATATATATAAGAGATTCCCAAACCATAAGTTTATGTTTTTATTACATTACATATATAATATAATATTTGTTTTCATTTAGGATTACACATGGCTCAAACGATGAACAGTTAAGTTACAAGTAAATAGAAGTAGAGAAGCTGAGCATCAAGTTAGTCAGGATGGGCCGAGTGGTCTAAGGCGCCAGACTCAAGTTCTGGTCTTCGTAAGAGGGCGTGGGTTCAAATCCCACTTCTGACATAAATTTTTAATATTTCATTTTTTATTCATATTACTTTTCTTTCGATTTAACAATGTATCTTAACCACAATTTTATCTTGTTTTTTTAAATGTAATTTTTTTTAAGGGTATCTTAGGCTTTGCCTAAACTAATCCCTGACACTGCTTGACTGCTAAGCATGCAGCCCTAAGATAATTCCTCAGTGGCCACAAGTTGCCAATGCCTGGATTCAAACCCGGGGTAGATGGGTTTCTGAGCCACATCCCCCCAAGGCCTTAACCAGTACGCCACAAACCTTGTGGTTGTAATTAAAATTATTCTTAAGAGATATAGGTTTTAATGCCTAATGTACAAGTTTGAAGCATCATCAACTCCCACTTCTTGAATCTATTGACATCTCTCATTCCTTCCCTCTCACTCTTGTTATCCAAACTTGTTGAAATTTTAAGAGAGGAAGGAGTGATTGTCCCCTTGGCTACAATATTCTCAGGATTCTTCAATGAGGAAGTGTTCAAATCTGATTCTTACATGTCCAAAAGGGACTATAGAACCAGGTCTTGTTCATCCGTCGGAAATATCGTTTTCTGGCCAGGCACTATTTGACGGCCTTATCCGTCGGTAATGTCATTTTCCGACGGATTTGGCCGTCGGAAAAGCCAATCTGTTTTGTAGTGTGCATCATTTGTAACTTTGTTCTAATTTTGATATACTGAAATCGAGAAGTTGATTAGGATTTTTGGTCAAGGATTGTGGTGATGAAAAGAGTATGTTGGTGTGTTCCACGGTTTTGTGTATTCAAAGGGTTTTATTACTAATTGAAAGCTATGTTAATTTATTATACAATGGTGGATGCAAATACATCTATTGATCGACTTTATGTAGATCTCAACATAAAGATGCCTTGTGTTTTATCAACTTAGGGGCAGTTTATTTTCTTTTCCTCTATTTAGTTAAGTCTTCTCCGAATAAATTTTGTCTGTATGAGGTACGGAAACCATCACGCCGATGAATTTAACGGAGACAAAGAGAGGGTTGGATTATTTATGGGGCATTTCTAGTATTAATTTGTTTGATTTGGCTTAATGGGGTCAAGTGAGGGTCCTGAGTTGTTAGTCCCATTAACAACAAGCAACAATTCAAGAGATGATAGTAATAAGTAACAAGATGGACACAAATATCCGAGCCCGCTTAGGCTTTTTATAAGCCCGGGCTTTCGGGTCGGGCCCTAAACCGGGCCTTTACAAAAAAAATTAAAATTTTTAAATGTTATTCTAATTATATAATTAATTGGGTATTTGGGTTCGCTTAAATATACTTAAAAAATACGTTTATTATAATTTCGATTAGAAAATGCATTTTAAAAAAATACATTCAATTATAAAGAACATACTTAAAAAAATACATTGAATTATAAAGAACATTTAAAAAAAATACATTGAATTATAAAGAACATACATTAAAAATTGCGTTTTTTGCGTTTTGTAAGTTGGTATGTAACACCATACACCAACTATGTTATTTATAGTGTGAGGGGTGCTTATAATTGTGAAAAAACGGCTACAAAATGGTGAAAAACGGTCATATGACCGTTACCTATATAACGGTTGGAAATTTGAATTAAAGGCAGTGAAGAAAGAATAAATAAATAAAATAAGGTGAAGTAACCCTGGTGAGGCTTTGGTAGAGTGGTAAACGCGTGCAACTTGTGGAGAGAGCAGGGGATCGAATCCTGTGGAGAGCAAATATCCCATTTTTTAATGAGGTTTTAACGGTTGAAAATTTGAATTAAATGAAGAAAAAAATACATAAATAAAAGGAGGTGAAGTAACCAAATGTGAGGCTTTGGTAGGGTGGTATACGCGTGCAACCTGTGGAGAGTGGAGAATAGGTCAGGTGATCGAATCCTATGGAGAGCAAATATCTTGTTTTTTAAATGAGGTTAAAGGCGGTCCGGGCCTTGGTCGGGCTTCGGGCCGGGCTGGTGAATCGGCCAAATAACAGGCCCGGTTATGTCTTGGTTATGTCTGGCAGGCTCAGGGTCGGGCGTCAGTTACTTGGTGGGCCAGGCCAGGCCCGGGCTCTGATAGACATCTCTACTTGTTACACACTTATGCCGAATCCCATATTTCCTAAACCCAAGACCATATTACACTTATAAACCTTTACAAAACTATCATACAATTAGGACATTTTGTGTCCTAACATGAGTTATTCCATAGAATTAAGCTGTAAAGAGACATTGTTGTGTGATTGAATAATAAGTCGTGTGGACCATTAACGTTGTGTTCTCGAGTTTTGGGATGAAAGAAAAGAAAAGAAGGGGAAGAAAAAAAAGAGAAAAGAAATATTTATTTTTGTGTTCTTGAGATTGAAGGAAAGCAAAGGAAAGAAAATAATTTTTCATGGTCTTGAGTATGAGAGAAAGGAAAGGAAAGTTATCACTTTTACCAATATACCCTTATTTATTTCATTGTGGAATATAATTAATGGGTATATTGGTAATTTTATAAATAATTTTTAAATTACTTTCTTTCTTTCCTTCTATTTCCTCCCCTTTTTGGGCGGAAAGTTTTGGAAGGAAAATCAGCAATATTTTCCTTCCCTTTCTTTTGCTTTCCCTCCTTAAAAAAACTTGAACACAACATTTTTTATTTTTCTCCTACTTTCCTTCCTTTTCCCTTCCTTTCCTTCGTAAAAAAAAACTCGAGAACACAACGTAAGCTCATAAGTAAACAACCCCTTGTGTGCACTATCATATTCTTACCTGTGTATTTTACATATGGGGTCTATGTTAGGACACAAAATGTCCTAATTATATGATAATTTTGTAAAGGGTTTATATTTATAATATGGGCTTGGGCTAAGGATGTATGGGCTTGGGCTTAAGTGTGTAATAAGGGAGTATATAAGGTCTTGTGTGTGTAATTGTAGGGTAAGAGGTCATTCCCAATGTAGGGTTATGGTGTACGTGTGTGTTCTAGAGAGAGAATCATCTTGTTACTATGAATAATATGAATAATACACATATTTTCCATTATATCTCATCTTGTTACTATCCTCTATTGATTACTTGAATTGTTGCGTGTGTTTATGGGACTAACAATCTATATAGAAAGAATAATAAAAAACGGAAGCAACATTGAAAGGACTGCTAACCAAGCTATGAAAGATTTGGTCACCACCGCCCATCATCGTTGCCACCACCACTGACCGCCAACCATTGTCGGCCACCTCCACCTCCTCCTGCACTACAATAACTTTCTCCTCCACCACCACCACCACTACAAGCGTCGTTAACCTCTACCGACCACCACCACCCACCGCTATCTACCGTCACCTATACCTCCTCCACGTCGGCCACAACTACCTCCTTCATCCACCACCATTGGCCGCCACCACCACCACTGTCGCCATCCTCATGTCCTCTACAACCACCATCATCTACCAGCCACCACCACCTCTACGTCCGCCTATCGTTGCAACAACCTTCATCGTGCCTCTACCAATTCATAAGAATCTACCAAACCGAAGCAGGTTTGTTCAAATCACTATCAATTATATCAAATTCTTCAGTCAAATTTCATTATATTATATATGTAGAGGTGAGGATAAACGAGAATGGAGGCTATTTAAAAATAAAGGGACGACTGTCAACCAATCACCTTTTAAAAATAATTCTAAAAATAATAGTATCCAAAATTAAGATTAAAAGAGTATTAAGGTCATATTATGCTATGGATTAATTTTGGATAGTATTGACCTCCTAAAAACATGGATTTCAATACCTGATTCAAATCTAAATTGTTTTTATCATTTCCCTTTATTCAAATAAATTTGGTTAATCCATTTCGATCATTCATCTGGGTTTCTTTGTTTCTTCAAGCAAATCCCGAATATGCAACCCAAAATCACAGATGATTATATGATAAATAAGTTGGACACCCAAAATCACATATGATTATATCGTTAAGAAAGTGGACAAATTGTTTAAGCTAGTGTAGTATGCATCACTAAATCACATGTGATTATAATTTATAGTAATTAGACAGATCTTTATATTTGTTATTTTTCACTTTATCATATGTGATTTTTAGATAAATAGTTTGGATAAAATGATGTTATTAGTTTATAACCCTAAATCACATGTGATTAGACTACAAATGAATTAAACAGAATGCTTAGCTATAATGCTTAATTAACACCAAGTCATATGTGATTTTGGTCCAACTAACTTTAGTGTTTCTATTATGTTTGCAACTTTAAATAATATGTGCTCATCCAAATAAGATCAAAATTAAAACGCAAACGACCATGATTAGTTTCCCAAAAATTCCATCCATATAACGTTCTAAAATACCAAACTATGCTTCATGACATTCTCAAGAACCCAGTTCATCTTCTAAACCCAATTCATCTTCTTGGCCTGTGTTGAGCCCCTCATTGTGCTTCATGACATTCTCAAGAACCAAAAAAACCCATTAAAACAAAGAAAAAGAGTGGAACAATCACACATATCCAACACAGAAATGACTTCTGATCGCCGGTGTGCACCTCTGATCGCACAAATTCATCATCTTAAATGACATTCCGATGTGGCCCTTCACTTTCTCCGGTATGCGCCTCTGAATATGATCACATGAGGCAGATGCCTGTTGGAATGGATACACATAGGAAGATATTTGTGTGGAATACACATAGGAAGATATTTGCGTGGAATACACAGATATTGACGGCTGTCGAGACCGTCAAATAATAAGTTCTAACTGTCCCAAATCACAATAATTAATAATTGTAATAGTGGTAAGTCTGGTCGAATCCATAGGAATCGGTCGTGACAATTATTTTACTTCTACACGTTAAGTAAAAGGGGGGGGGGGTGAATTTGTTTAACTAAACTAAATATGCGATTAAAAATTAATTATAAACAACGAAATAAAACCCAACATTAGTTTGACTTCGATTAAGATGTTTGCACCTATCATTGATTCCAAAAACGTAAATATAAAGAACGAACCCAAGTTGATTATATAGTCGTTAACAAGCTCTAACGACCTCTATTTTTCCTTACATTTACACCAGTTAAAATAAGCTCTTCAACCGGATCTTAATCACAAATAAGAAATTAAATAAGCTCTCAAGTTCTTAGGTGTGATTAGCTTTACCGGACTAGAAAAATACCAACTCAAAGCTATAACCTCGTAAGCTCAGTTTATAATTACTTTGAAGGCAAGATTTCAAGAATTCGATTCGGAAACCTTATTGAAACCGAATGAACTCAGTTGTTACTTTATCAAAATTCCAAGAAAATTACGTATCTAGGTTTTGACTAACAATCTTCCATAAGAGACTCAACTAATTGATCAGACCAATTGAAAACTCAAATAAAATTCACATTTAAAATATAAATCAAGCAAATAGGTTTGTCCCAAACGATTACAATGGAATCTCAAAGTGCAACCATCAAAATCTAATCAAACTAATATTGAAATGAAAGCTAGGGTTACAACTACAAAAATAAAAGAAACTACCAAAACTTAAGTAGAATTGATGAAAAAAATGCTCCAACACGGCCTTTGTTTCAAATCCTCTCCGTTCCAGCCGTCCTCCCCTCAATTGTCGGTTACAAAAATCCTTTTATACCCAAAAATCTGAAAACTACTCCAAAAGGCCCATAATTTGTTGAGGCCCATGATCTGCTGGCCCGACGTGAGTTTGGAGTAAGTTGGAAAGCTGGCAACTTACTTCAAACTAGCTTAAACTTGGTGTGGGTCGTGGGAAAACAGTGTTCGGCGTGAGTTTGGAGTAAGTTGGCAAACACGCATCTCACTTCAAACTAGCTCCAAGTTGTCCCTTGAGTCGTGAGATTCCAGTGGCCGGCGTGAGTTTGGAGTAAGTTGGAAAGTTGGCAACTTACTTCAAACTCGCTTGAACTCGACCCTTAATTTGCTTGAAAAATGAGATGTTCACTTTGATTGCTTCTTTTCTTCTCATTTTTCTTGTTTCAACCAATTAAATGATAACTCCCATTATAATAAGCATTTACTTATCAAATGAACATCAATTTCACGAAGAATTTAACATAAAATATATACAAAATTTGCGTTCGTCAAATTCCCCCACACTTAGATCATTGTCCGTCCTCGACAATGACTAAGTTAGCACGAAGTGGTGAAAATGAATTAAACAAGAATGTTAACACATATAGCATATCATGAACTCGAGATTTGCGATTTAGCATAAAAAAGTGAGCACACACACAATCAAGTAGACATAAGCTAATTTCGAGAACTCTCACGAATAGGAAAAATTAAAACAACACTCGATTCACTTATTGGGGTTAAAATGTATCACTCAAACCGCACTACACTAGTATGCACCTATCATAATCTTGAAAAGTCTCTCACTCTCCACTACTTGGATAAAATATATGCATATAAATCAAAAGGACTTTTATGGGTGTAATGTAAAATAAGGCTTGGGTAAGGTACGGATATATTTGGGAAAAAGTGACTAAGTGCCTTACACCAATGGAGAAACTGGTTCTTCAACCATGAAACTTATTTCCAAAAAGGGATTTCATATCTATCTATTAAAGCATAATTACCTTTGGATGATAGGGAATAAAGATGAAACGTTTATAATCAACCATATCATGATTTCCGTCGTCTTACTTTATTTATTTATTGACGACTCATTTTTCTCATCGATTTTTATTTTTGATATTTTTTCCTGTTTTTTTGTTTTTTTTTTCTTTCTTTTTCTTTCCCAACATATATGTTGTACTTCCAAGCATATGGGAATACCGATACACTCCATTGGTGATTGGTCGGGTGAGTCGTGTTTGGTTTAGTTTATAATGTGGGTAACAAAACAAATAGGCTAAGGTTCAAAATGGTTCACAAAAAGGGTAATAATAACATAAGGGTAGGCTTAAGGCTAATGGGTTAACAAAATAAGCAAACGATGGCCTTTATCATATTTATTAGCATGTAAATATCATGTAATCTTAAGGAAAGGCAAATCAAGTTCTAGAGGTACACATCTAGGCATGACGTAAACACACAAGAAATGAAATTGAGACTAATATTAAGTGTTTAGTCTAATAGGCTCAAAGTCTCACAGTGTTAAAGTTGTTCAAGAGATTAGCAAAAGTCTAACTTTAATCGACATATTACCACAAATCGACTCTAAGTGCTATCAATTAAGCTCAATCATGCTATACATGTGTTCAAACTCGTCATCATCAACAATTTAAGCTCATAAAAACATGCTAACACATCATCAAAATGGACAAAGATCCACATTTAAGTACATATTTTTGCAAAAAATTGCAAACATTTACCCCTAAAAAGCAAGGATATACCCAAACCATGCCAATTCATGCAAACTCGAAATTTGCATCCCACCCCCACACTTAGGCCATACATTGTCCTCAATGTATGCGATAAAGTAAGGGACATTCAAAGCAATCAATGAATGAGGGAAAACATTAAACTCCCCTGATTTGGTGAATAGTCCTCTAATGTATGGGTCCTGTAGATGCGTCCTTTTAGCTCCAAATTCCAGGATGAACCCTGAGAATAACCAATAGAAATGCAAGAAGAAAGAGGAGAATCTCACGAAACTAAGGCAAATACGAAAAACAGTAAAAAGCAAATAAATGTAAACTCATGGGTTGCCTCCCATGCAGCGCCTTTCTTTAACGTCTTTGGCTAAACGCTTCCCATGCTATCATGTATCTAATAAGTCAATACCCTATACATGCGTCTTCACGCGATGTTGGGGTGCCTTGAAATCTGTTCGGATTTCAAGCGTAGGTCCTTTGTCCTCTAATGTAATTGGACGTTTCAGCTTCTCAAAGGTATCTACATGCGGGTTCCCCTTCTCATCATCTACCTTCGGTTTTTCTAGTGTGGTGAAGGTTCTCCCGATGTCTACAAATTCCTCCTTCTTTATTAGATCAACCAACTGTGTAGGAAAAAGAGGAGGTACCACCATCGGTTCCAACATATTCACATATTCTCCCATTTTGTCGACATCTCGTGAAGTAGGTAGGTTTGTGCCTTATTCTTCATCTTCTTCCTCTAAGGAGATTTCCAGTCTCTTCTTGTTCACCGATCCCAACTTTTCTTCAATTTGAGCTTCCAACTGAAGTATTGAAGACGCGTTTCGACTAATTTGGTCTTCCAAGTTATTAAGGCTTGCTCTTGTCTCATGTTGAAATTCCAATGTGCTAAAAGCTAGTGATTTAACAATATCTTCAAGAGACATACCAGAGTCCTTGGAATAGCTTTGCGTTGTCGGTGGTGTTGATTCATAGCTAGGATAAGAAGGGTAGTACCGGCTATAGTCATACTCGTTCAAGTATGGATGGAGTTGCCATCTCTGAGTGTAGGTGATATAGTAAGGCTCGGACGGACTGTGATGTTGGCTTGAAAATTCCCCATAAGGGTATGTTTGCTCGGTGTGATAGTGTGATATTGTGATGTGCGGTACCGGTTGATCGGATAAGCTTTGTTAGTGTACGCCCCACATCTTATCACTTGTTTTGGATCCTTACATACCAACTGTATCACAAGAGATGTTAGATCTGAAAGTTGCATCTCAAGGGAAGAGATATTTACCTTGTTTGAGTCTCGTGTGTTGGTGGTATGTCGTGACCCATAATGCCATGGATAACCCGTCATGAATTCAAGATGCAAAAACACTTAAAAACTATTGGCGTTAGGTACACGATTAACTAAGAAAAACAATTAAGTTATAAGACAAAATTAAGTAAAATAAAACAAAGTGCAAAAACTAAATAACGATCACCGAAACCAATCCCCCGCAACGGTGCCAAAAATTTGACGGTCGTCGAGACTGTCAAATAATAAGTTCTAACTGTCCCAAATCACAATAATAATTGTAATAGTGGTAAGTCAGGTCGAATCCACAGGGATCGGTCGTGACAATTATTTTACTTCTACACGTTAAGTAAAAAGGTGGGGGTGGATTTGTTTCACTAAACTAAATATGCGATTAAAAATTAATTATAAACAACGAAATAAAACCCGGCATTAGTTTGACTTCGTTTAAAATGTTTGCACCTATCATTGATTCCAAAAACGTAAACATAAAGAACGGTGTTAGTCCCATTAAAACAAGCAACAATTCAAGTATTTGAGATAGATTGTAACAAGATGAGATAATAGAGAATATGTGGTGTATTATTGAAATGAAGAGACTACCCTAGAGAGAGAATGGATCTCTCTCTAGATTACACACACTACACCTTAGTTCACATTGCAATATGATTCCTTTAACCCTAATTACACACAGACATCCTATATATATCCACCTATTACACCTTTAAGCCCAAGCCCATGTTTCATATACCCAAGCCCATATTTCATATACCCAAGCCCATATTACAATAATTAACCATTACAAAACTATCATATAATTAGGACAATTTGTGTCCTAACATTCTCCCCCTATAGTTTTGTAAAGGAATCACCCTTCTCGAAAGATCTTCAGTTCTTCTCCCCTTGATTTCTTTAGAAAACCATAGTGATGCAATTCTTCAAATGTAGTCTAGGCTCACCCTTGAAATAAGCTCTTACTCTTTATATTTCAACTTTGAAAAACCGGATTCGATGTGTGCCATAACCTCGACCGAGTGCACGAAAAAACATCTTTAAAAATGTTGAATCTCTAGCTCGTACTGATAAGCTCACAAGAAAGATAACGAGCGAGTTGTTGCGTGACAAACCAAGTGTAATCTCAGTTTATAACACCAAATTCGTCGATAAACCGCGAGTTGAATGGGAATTCGGATTAAGAGCTTGATTCGGATTTGCTCGAAGGAGGAAACATAATGAAGCATACACTACAAGGTAGGGATTAGAAGAACCAAACAAATAACATTGTTCACCAACCGTAGAAAAATGCTCATCTCCAAAATACTTCAGAACACTGAATGATAAGAATCCATAACTTCAATCTTCAAGAAATAGTTGAATGATTATGAGCACTCAAGAGTAACAAACTAATGATGAGAATGATGTCACACATGCTCGTATGTCTAATCCAATCAAATCAAAGACTGAATTCCAACACCTTTGAATATCTTGATAAACGTGAGCTCTTTTAAACATTGACAGTTGCTAGAAGTATGTGACAAACAAAATATAAGAATGATGTCACACACGCTTTACGCTAAAATTCCATGAACAATGCCCCCCTCCTGAGACTAAGCACGGGGGTTCCGCTAATGAATGGGTGAATACTTGGCGAGGATACCATTTTTATCGCATGAAACAGACGCGATAAGATATTTTGTCGCAGCCTTGCGATAACTCCTTTTTATCGCAAGCTATATGTGCGATAAAACCCTTTTTATCGCATGCCATTGTTGCGATAACCAATTAAGCCATTTTATCGCATGATACACGCGTGATAAACACTGTTCACACTGTTTTATCGCACCCCAGATACGCGATAAATTACTGTTCACCCTAATTTATCGCAAGCCACATCTGCGATAAAACTCCTCGATGTTTTTGTCGCAAACCATAGGCGCGATAAAATTTCTACAATTAAAAACTGATTTCTTCTATATGCGAGGAAGATGAAATTTTTATGGTGCGATAAGTATGAACATGGCTAGGTGCGATAACATTGAACATATAAACTCAGATCGAACAGAAAGCTCAAAAATGTCCAAATCGATCAAAATATGATAGACTGATGATCGTATGATGTTCAGAAACACTATTCAATCAATCTTAAGCAATCAACACTGATCTAAACGCAATTATACGCAAAAGGCATCGAAAAAGTTTCGGTTTCGTCGAGAAAATCTTACTGTTTCATCCAGATTGGGCTGTAGAACGTGAATTGTTGCAAAATGATCGTATCGATGATTGATTTCTTCGATTTAGCTCTGATACCACTTGTTAGTCCCACTAAAACAAGCAACAATTCAAGTATTTGAGATAGATTGTAACAAGATGAGATAATAGAGAATATGTGGTGTATTATTGAAATGAAGAGACTACCCTAGAGAGAGAATGGATCTCTCTCTAGATAACACACACACTACACCTTAGTTCACATTGCAATATGATTATCTTAACCCTAATTACACACACACATCCTATATATATCCACCTATTACACCTTTAAGCATAAGCCCATAATTCATATACCCAAGCCCATATTACAATAATTAACCTTTACAAAACTATCATATAATTAGGACAATTTGTGTCCTAACAAACGGGCCCAAATTGATTATAGTCGTTAACAAGCTCTAACGACCTATATTTTTCCTTACATTTACACCGGTTAAAATAAGCTCTTCAACCAAATTTTAATCAAAAATAAGAAATTAAATAAGCTCTCAAGTTCTTAGGTGTGATTAGCTTTACCGGACTAGAAAAATACCAACTCAAAGCTATAAGCTCGTAAGCTCGACTTATAATTTCTTTGAACGCAAGATTTCAAGAATTTGATTCGGAAACCTTATTGAAACCGAGAGAAATCAGTTGTTACTTTATCAAAATTCCAAGACGATTACGTATCTAGGTTTTGACTAACAATCTTCCATAAGAGACTCAAGTAATTGATCAGACCAATTGAAAACTCAAATGAAATTGACATTTAAAATAGAAATCAAGCAAATAGGTTTGTCCCAAACGATCAATGGAATCTCAAAGTGCAACCATCAAAATCTAATCAAACTAATATTGGAATGAAAGCTAAGGTTACAACTACAAAAAGAAACAAAACTACCAAAACTTAAGTAGAATTGATGAAGAAAAATGCTCCAAATCGGCCCTTGTTTCTAATCCTCTTCGTTCCAGTCGTCCTCCCCTCAATTGTCGGTTAAAAATATATTTTTATACCTAAAAATCTGAAAACTGCTCCAAAAAGGCCCATGATCAGCTGAGGCCCATGATCTGCTGGCCCGACGTGAGTTTGGAGTAAGTTGGAAAGTTGGAAAGTTGGAAACTTACTTCAAACTAGCTTAAACTTGGTGTGGGTCGTGGGAAAACAGTGTCCGACGTGAGTTTGGAGTAAGTTGGTAAACACGCATCACACTTCAAACTAGCTCCAAGTTGTCCCTTGAGTCGTGAGATTCCAGTGGCCGGCGTGAGTTTTGAGTAAGTTGGAAAACTGACAACTAACTTCAAACTCTCTTGAATTCGGCCCTTTGCTTGAAAAATGAGATGTTCACTTGGAGTGTTTCCTTTCTTCTCATTTTCCTTGCTTCAACCAATTAAATGATAACTCCCATTATAATAAGCATTTATTCATCAAATGAACATCAATTTCACGAAGAATTTAACATATAATATATATAAAATTAGCACTCGTCAGATATCAACTTCATTGATGAAGACAAGGCGATTCACAGAAAGAACCAACTCGTAATGTTGATGAATACAAGGATAGAACCACAATTGCATGCAATGATGATTTTTATTGAACATCAAAAGGCAAATTTTATTAAAACAGAAACTAGCAAGACGCTAGCTTACAATGCATCTAAGAAGCATAAATAAGGGTTATGTTGGTCCCGAAGGCCTATACAAGTTTGTAGAAGGGGGGGGGGTTGAATACAAACACACAAATTTTACTTTTCTAAATTGTTTATTGATAAATCATTAACAATTTACAGCTTGTTGCGGAAACAAGATTAAGGATAAACCTAAATCTAAACAAGTTGGAACACTAAGGTTTCTTGCACTAAGAGAGATAAGGAAATTACTAATAATAACCTATCTGAGATAAGAGATTTGAACTTGTCCAGAGTTAGCAAGTTACTTCAAAAGAAGTAAGTTCATCTCTTTATATACTGCATGCATTTAATGCAAATCAGTATATACTTTACACGTGTCATCAGCTGGTTGGTTGCATGTCATTGACTTTGGTTGACAACCTTAGTAGCCGTAAGGATGAACAGTGTAGTATCAGAGTGGTTGTACGATTTCAGATTTTCGGAGGTTCTTTTCTGACATTTCGTACGGAGGCGTGCAAGGGTGGTTAAGACAAAAGTACTTTGTACGGAGGACTTCATGAAACAGGTTACAATGAAGAACAGAAAGATTACAAGTACAAGCGAAATAATTTACAAGTACAGAAGGATAACTGATACAATAGAGAAAAAAAAAGATTATATCAGTTTTCAAAGGGTTCTTCCTTAATGAGAAGTTCATCAAGGGTCTTTTTAGTGGGGATCATCCAGTCGGGAACCGTTACGCCTTGTTTTCTTTTGTTCAGCGCTTCTTCAAAGATCAAGGGTTTTAGGTGTCGTGCCTGAATGTCTTTTCTGAAGTCACGCCAGTAGATGAGATCTCTGAGCTGTTCGATTGGAGTGATTGGAAGCTCAGCGATCCGTTGAAAACATTTACGTCTGTCGTAGTCGAGAAAGAATATTCCATAAGGATTACTGATGACTTTACCAGGGACGAAAAGTTCACATGGTGGCAAAGAAATGTCAAGGGCAGATAGATCAGGGTCAGGACCAAGCACTTCAGCGTGAGAGAAACCAATTCCAGTTTCATTTCGTATGACAGGACCTGAGTTTGAATCTTGACGTTTCTTCTTTGGAGAGGTCCTTTTTCTTTTCAGCTTAAGATCAGGAAGAGGAGGAATGTCCACACAAGAAGATATCAAGTCGATCTGTCTGTTTATCAGCTTTTCGAAATGATCCTTGTACTTAGATTGTGACGAATGGATAGCTAACCTCATCTCCAGCCATTCAGAGAGACCATACCTTTTTACACTGTCAGCGCGAAAGGCTTCAGATTGGCCATCTTCTCTGAAAAGTTTGATGTCAACAATAGGTACTCCGATAGAGGTTCTTCCAGAGATGAATACCTTGTTGATCTTCGCTGAACGATATCTGAAGTGAATTTTCTCTTTACACCAGATCAGGGTGGTCTGAGAAACTTCAGTTTTCTTTTCCACGATCTTCTGGGCTTCTTCCCAAAGCTTTCGTTGGATTTGAATGGGAACACGTTTCAGCTTGGGGTCTTTGACAGATTCTTGAGTAAGCTTGATGGCGTATTCTCTGTCTTTTTCTTCAGCTTCCTTTCTTTCAGCGATTAGGCGTTCAGCTCTAAGGTGTTTCTTGTATTCAGCTTTTGAGATTCTGAACTTTGGAGGAACTGAAGGAAGTTGATCACGCCTCAGAATGATTCGCTGATCCTCGAATCGCTTTATTATTTCCTCTCTTTTCTTTTATTCCTCTTCACTTAGCTTTTGAGGAGCTAAGGAAGGTCTGCGTTTGTGAGAGAGAGTCTGTTCCTCAGGTTCATCAGTCTCAGAGATCAAATCCAAGACTGGGATTATTTCTTCAGCAGCAGCTGGTATTTTTGGTGAAGTCGCAGTTGTGGAGCCTTCAGCGATATCCTCAAACAGGGGAGAGGACTAGCTGAAACACAGCGATCTTACAAGTAAGAACTTGGGTAGAAACAGATAGAGAGAATTGGTTTAAGTGTATAGGCTTGGGTAGAGGAACTGATAGTGTATGATAGAGGAGGGATGGAGTAAGAGATGTTTAGTGTACCTGACAAACCGGCTTTTCAAGCAAGATCGTCAGATTGTCATCTTCAGCGACGCTTTTGCCTTTGCCTTTCTCAGCTCCAGAGGCTGAGGGCTTTGTCTTTGTCCGCTCCCCTGAAGGTTCATTTATCGAGATCCCCTTAAGAGCTTTGATCCTTGGGGCAGGTTTAACGATAAAGAAATCATCGTCATCTTCGTCATCATCATCATCATTCTTCTTTGGAGAAGAAGATGGTTCATCATCAGGGATGTCGACGGCTTCATCATCTTCTGCTTCGGATTCTTCAGCGTCTTCTTCGAGTTGCTCCCCCTCAGATACAGAGGCGAGCTTCTCGGTTCCCTCAGGGTTTTCATCTCCCTGAGGTCCAGCGGCAGCTTCAGTTTCAATAGTCTTCTCACCCTCTTCAGCGAAGGTGAGGTCTTCGTTCTTCTCTCCCCTGATAGATTCATCATGGGAAAGGTCTTCAGCGCTCTTCTCCCTGGGATGTTCAGCGCTCTTCTCCCCCTCTTTTTCATGATGACTGGGGGAGGAATGGGTAGACTCTTCAGCTGTGGGAGGCTCTCTGTCTTCTTGGCCAGAGATACCCACACAGCTTTCAATCTTTGCTAATCTGACTTCTAGGCCAGTTATAGCAGGATTGATCTTTTCCAGCTCTTTGCGATCCGTCGCTGTGAAAGTTTCCAATGCAGGGACAGGGGCAGGTTCAGGAGCAGGAGTTCTCGCCTTGTTGAGCAGCTCTTCAATCATTGTTTTCATCGAACCAACGTCGGTCTTTACAGAGCCTAATTCAGTCGTCAGAGTTTGAACATTTGTCTTCACAGTAGACATATCACCCTCTAGTGCTCCAACCGATGTCTTCAGCGTTGTTACTTCGCCGGACATGGAGGAAACTGATTGTTTGAGTGAGGTGTAGTCTATGTAGATATCAGCGAGCACCTTAGCGATATCGCTGAGAGTCTTATCAACTTGATTCAAGTCATCTGCGGAAGCCGTCTTCTCCACAACCGTTGTCAGCTTTGTCAAATTTTCTCCAGCGGTGGTTACAGCTACAGAGTTGTCGGAGAGTGTGGTGGTGAGATCTGTCAGCTTTGTTTCCACGGACTTCAGAGAAGCGTTGATGTCTCCCAAATTAGGACCTGTAACACATAAGTACTTGTGAACAAAGGAAAGCTCAGAAGTTTCAGGTTTAGTTACAATGTATATGGGTTGATTTGTACCTGCAGGAGGATTGATGAACTCGTCAAAGTTGCGGATCCCTGAAAAATGTTCCATATCTTCCTCAAAAGTTCGGTGAGGAATGGTGATCTCTGCAGGTCCTGTCTTCATCATTCTTATCAGCGGAGGCTTCTGGAATGATGGCATCTCCAGTATTCTTTGGAGGAGAGTCCAAGTGAGTAGAGGGAGAAGCGAAGGATAAGAATTGGGTTCGGGTACTGAGTTCAGCGTTGGATTCGTTGAAAATCGCTTCATCAGTCTTTGGAGAGACTGAAGGAGATTGGGTAGGTTCCAAGTTTCTAACCTCAGCGTTTAGAGACGCTGAAGCCGGGATTGAAGGGATGGTTTGAATGGGTGTGGCAGAGCGTACCACAGAACTTTCCTTCAGCTCTGCAGAATGAGCTGAGGAGTCTTCAGCAGGAGATTGCTGGGGCTGCTCCTTGGTTTTCTTGATCCTTTTGGAACCAAGTGGGATTGAAGAGTGTTTCCTTTTCTTAGAAGGAGAGGAATGTGTGGCCGGGGTATCAGCGATGGGTATTGTCGCTGAAAGAGCCACAGAAGTTGAAGAAGTTGGGTTGAGAAGAGTGAGAAGGGTAAAAAGACGTACCTCATTTTCGACAGGTTTGAAGTCGAGCACCTTAGGGCCAACCTGAGAGAGTTTCAGGTCACCCTCTTTCGGGTAGCTGTCCTTCAGGCCATATTGAAAGATGGCGCTGATGAAACGGGGGTAGGGAACCCATGCAGGTCTGTCAGCAGCAGAATCTACTCTTTGTACTAGGTCATCATAAATGATAGATGCCCAGTCAATATGTAGACCTTTCAGCAGAGCGTATCCCATAGCCTGCTGAGGTTGAGCGGCTTGATCAGAGGAGCCGGTCTTCGCTGTCATGCAGCTGATCAGGTGTGCGAAGATGAAATTCATCTCGCTGGGCATTTTGGACTTCTTTATCAGCGTCAGCTTCTTCTCGGGCTTCTTGTCCCTTCCAGTTTCCCAGATGTAACCCATTGCGTCGAGGAAAGCAATGATTTCTTCTCTGTCAGCATGCTTCTTATGGTCAGGGAATGGAACAAACGGTTTTTCTTTGGTAGCATTGGGAAAGTTCAGGGCTTTTCGAATGATTGCGGGGGTTATCTTAATTGTGCCATACTCAGTATCGTTGAGTATGCAATCGATGGTTTTGGATGCATCTTTGGCGGAGGGTAGCTGAGTGTGTCTGGCAGAGTACCAGAACTGGGATAGTAGTAGCTGACTTGCAGGAGGTGTGATGGTCAGGGCTGTTGAAATGCAGCAGTTTTTCAGGAAATTCACAGCATCATCCAGATGTGTGACTTGCTTTCGAGGAGGAAACTCGAGAAGCGCAGAGAGGTTGTTGACCTTGGTCCAATCTAGTTGATCCAGCTTGAACTTAACCTGAGGGGCTTTGATGATTTCCACTTCCTCAGAGTCAGTGGAGATGGTCTCAGCGGTAACATTGATCTTTGAAGTTGCCATTTCTCTGCACTTCGTCGAGTCTGAATCCCAGCGTTTGGATCACCAAGAATTTGATCGATTGGGTGATTTATAGTCCATCGCTGAGCCGGAGCGTGAGACGCTGACTCAACTTGATCCTGTGAAGATGAAGCTTCAGCGACGTCGGGAGTATCAGCTAAGAGAGGAATGGATGCAGTTGTCATTATATTCACTGATTGCTGAGAGGTAGATGGAATGTCTGAGATATTTGGATCAACTACAGGTATAGTGTTTATAGGAACAGCTGAGACCCAAGATGTTTCAGCTTCACTATTCTGCATATCTGGAATGATAGTAGGACCATCATTTTCTACGGTGTGAGCATGAGGAGTGGGAACTTCTTCTGAATCACCAAGATGAGAAAACATCCATTGATTCAGTTCTTCAGTATCAGCGGACGGTTTAGAGTTCGCTGAACGGGATTCGTCAAACGTGACGTGAATAGTTTCTTCTACAGTTTGTCTTCTACGGTTGAAGACTCTGAAGGCTTTGGAGACTGAGGAGTATCCAAGAAAGATTCCATCATCAGCCTTAGGATCAAACTTTCCAAGGGCATCTCTGTTGTTCAGTATGAAACACTGACATCCAAAGATGTGAAGAAAGATGATTGAAGGCTTTCTCCCATGAAAGAGTTCATAGGCTGTCTTTTTGAATCTTTTAACTATCAGCGACCTGTTTTGCGTAAAACAAGCAGTGTTGACAGCTTCTACCCAAAACTGAATAGGCAGGTGAGAATCGTTGAGCATTGAACGTGCAGCTTCAATAATTGTTCTATTTCTTCTTTCAGCGACTCCATTTTGTTGCGGTGTTCTCACTAACGAAAAGTTGTGAGAAATACCCTTACTCTCAATGAAGGAATCAAGAGAACTGTTTTTGAATTCAATTCCATGATCACTCCTTATTGAGCGAACAATCATATTGTTCAGAGTTTCCATCTTCCGAACAAAGGTGATGAGTTCTTCAGGGGTGTCACTCTTAGAACGGAGAAACATTACCCAGGTGAAGCGTGAGAATTCATCAACTATGACCAGCGTATATTTCTTTCCAGCGATGGATTGTTTGTTAACAGGGCCAAACAAATCCATATGGAGTAATTGTAGAGGAGATGACACTGAGGAAACTTGCTTTGATTTAAAGCTTGCTTTGGTCTGCTTCCCTTTTTCACACGCTGAACATAATGACTCTTTGGCGTATGAATGCTGAGGTAGACCAGTGACTAACTTTTTTGACGAAAGAGTGTTCAGTGTCTTGAAATTTAGATGAGAGAGCCTCTTATGCCATAGCCAGTTGACATCAGATGAGGCCTTTGAGAAGAAACAGGAGTTCTCAGTGGTTGTTGAGTCCATGTTTATTACATAAACATTTTCCAAACGATAACCGCTGAGAGCTATCTTCTCCTTTTTGTCAGAGACAAAGCAGGATTCCTTAGTAAAAATTACTTTGTTATCCATGTCGCAAAGCTGACTGATGCTTAGAAGATTATGCTTCAGCCCTTCAACATATGCGACTCTTCTGAAGGAGGTTGTACCATTTGAAAGTACACCATACCCTCGGGTATGTCCTTTTCCATTTCCACCGAAAGTCACAGAGGGACCTTTCTCTTCTTTGTATTCAGCGAGCAGGCTTTTCTTACCAGTCATGTGTCTAGAGCATCCGCTATCGAGATACCAGATACCCTTCTTGACCTGAATAGCAGAGGTTGAAGTGGAGGGAATGTCTGAACTTTCTTCCTCTTCTTCAATCTTGGCCATGAGACATTGATTTGCTTCATCATCTTCAGAATCAGATGATGATGCTTCTTCATCAGAAGCAGCCTAATCATAGTCAGCCATCAGGCCTTTGCCTTTCTTCTTAAAGCTTTTCAGCTTCGCATATTTTTCTTTCAGCTTTGAGTATTTGTCATCTTTATTCCTTGGAACAAAGGATTTCTTTGTAAAAGCTGAGGGTCTAGAAACTTTCTTAGACCTGCACTCGTTAGCAAAATGTCCTATCTTTTCGCATTTAAAACAAGTAGCAGTAGCCTTATCAACAAAAACTGATGATTTAGGCTTGTCAGTTATGGAAAGAGGTTTGTTCTTTCTAAACATTTTCTTCTTGGCAAATCTCCTGAACTTTTTGGTTAGGAGAGCCAAGGATTCATCATCTGAAAAATCAGAATCTGATGAACTTTCAGAGTTACTCTCTAACTCATTGATAGTGACCGAGGGTCGCTGAGTAGAAAGTTCCTCTGAGATTAAAGCAACAGGGGTGCTTTTGGAATCTTTTACAAGATTCTTCTTAAGATGGCTTTATTGCTCATGATTCAGCAACGTGCCATATAAGGTAGCAAGGGTCATTGATCTTAGATCCTTTGACAGCTTGAGACACATGGAATAATTGTCCTAGCTTTCAGGTAAACATTCTAGAAACTTTGTCAGCACTTCAAAGTTAGAATATTCCTTACCAACAGTTTTCAGATCTATAATTAAACAATTAAAACGTTGGTGAACTTCAGAGAGAGTTTCATTCTTACCAGAAATGAAGCTTTCGTATTGTCTTACCAGATTGATCTTTCTTGAGTCCTGGACTTCAGACGTTCCTTCATACTGAACACATATTGTGTCCCACATGGCTTTTGATGATTTCAGGTTCATGACGGAATGGTAGACTTCGTCAGGAAGGGCCATGGATAGTATGGATCTGGCTTTTGTATCTATAGCCACTTTCTTCTTATCTTCGTCAGTCCATTGATGGATTTCTTTAGGTACCAGCCTTTCTGGAATAGCAGGTCTATTCTCAGTGCCTGGAACTGCAGTATCAAATCTTACAGGGATGAATGGACCATTCTCAATATAGTAAGGCATAGTAGGGTCTACACCTTCTAAGAAGAGTGTCATCCTATTTTTCCATAAGTTGAAGTTATCTCTGGAAAATCTAGGGGGTTTTGCAAGAGAACCATTGTCTATATAATTTGTGTTTGTATTGGTGGCCATTTTCAGATAATAACAAGGAAGAGAAATATCTTAGATTAGATCTTGTTTATGAGATTAAACAAATCCGCTCTGATACCACTTGTTGGTCCCGAAGGCCTATACAAGTTTGTAGAAGGGGGGGGGGGGGAGTTGAATACAAACACACAAATTTTACTTTTCTAAATTGTTTATTGATAAATCATTAACAATTTACAGCTTGTTGCGGAAACAAGATTAAGGATAAACCTAAATCTAAACAAGTTGGAACACTAAGGTTTCTTGCACTAAGAGAGATAAGGAAATTACTAATAATAACCTATCTGAGATAAGAGATTTGAACTTGTCCAGAGTTAGCAAGTTACTTCAAAAGAAGTGAGTTCATCTCTTTATATACTGCATGCATTTAATGCAAATCAGTATATACTTTACACGTGTCATCAGCTGGTTGGTTGCATGTCATTGACTTTGGTTGACAACCTTAGTAGCCGTAAGGATGAACAGTGTAGTATCAGAGTGGTTGTACGATTTCAGATTTTCGGAGGTTCTTTTCTGACATTTCGTACGGAGGCGTGCAAGGGTGGTTAAGACAAAAGTACTTTGTACGGAGGACTTCATGATCAGCTTTCGTTGATTCAGCGATTATCATTTTCTATTCAGCGAATGATAAAGTTCAGCGATAGCTGAAGTCTTGTACTTGATACTTCATGTTGAGTGGACAAATCTGAGTCTTCGCTGATCCGCATCAGTTCATTAGGAGACTTGTCGCTGGTTCTTGAGCTTGATCTTCGACTTCAGCGTAGAACCTTTGTTGACGTGAAACTTGTCTTCAGGGATCATAAGTAAACAACTAACTTATCAGCGATCATCATAATGACTGAACAGACTCAGCATTTATGGTGAACGGTTTCGCTGAATGTTTAATTTAAAGAGCGAGAGTTCCTATCAGCGGTACTGGAAGATCTTAGTACTTATCAGCGATAGTGAAACTCTGATACATATTGTTTACTTACAATTTTCACTAAGTATAAGAAAGGGTCATTATCAAATCACCGAGGGTTTGGATCAACAGGTTAAATCACCACGTTTCCCACCTAATTCCCCTCCCCATCTTAACTCTGTTTTGGACCTACAAAGAGGAATAGAACTGGACACGTCCTCTTCCTTCCTGTTGTTGCCCTGGGTTTAAGAGGTAAATCGAAAAAGATGGGTTTCGTGATTTTTCATTTTGGGACGAGTTTGGAAATCAACTATGAATCGAATGGTATTTTTGGGGTTCTACAGAGACGAGTTTGGAAATCGATATCAATAGGGATGGGTTTCGTGATTTTTTTTTGCCAGGTCCTGAGAGGATGATGCGGATTTGGACAATTTGACTTGGGATTTTTTTTCTCTTGATTCTCTCAAACCTCTCATTTTGGTTCTTCATCCGAAGTTGTAGTTGTTCTAATCATTTGTTCAAATTTGAAAGGGGATACGGGTTTTTGTGATTGTTCATTTTGGGATTGGTTTTTTGACATGAATTTTACATAGACCTGTTTTGGTTTGATGGTATTGTTCTTCAATGTGTTCTTTAATGAACTTTGTTTTCTTAACCTATTAGGAGATCAATAGACAAATGTAAACAGAAGGGTAATGGTTTGTTTCTTATCCGCTAGTATTAGGAGATTAATAATCAATTGATTATTTGGGTTTGATGCAACAATACAATATGGTTTGGTCTTCTTCTTCTTCAATCATTTATGGGTTTGATGTTCTTGATTATTTTGGTATTTTTTATGACAAAAAACAAATAAGAGGGTATCCATATAGCCAACTTTATCTATACTGATATAATTAATAATAATGTAAAATGTATCATTAAAATTAATTAATAATTTTTCAATTACTATTAATTAATAGTTATAAATAAACAATATTTACTATTAGTAATAATTAATTTTTATTAAAGATTAATAATATTTATTTATAATTACAAATGTAAATAATAATTAATATTAATCGTAGTTATAATTAAAAAAAGGTGCTAAAAACTCGTTATTTCAACTAGCTTCTTGATAAGCTAACTTATGTTCGTCCAAACATATAACCAAAAAATAATATAGTAGCTTATATTTTCCAAACAATGCCTTAGATGCTTCGATTTTTTTAAATGCCACATCGATCGATAAAGAAAACAGACTATAATAGGGACGAACTCAAAATCTGATGCAACGACAATCGACCCTCACAGTCGTGGAACGTAGATCTCACAACTCCACGGTTGCAATGACTTTCACGGTTGTGATTTTGAAAACCACAAACTCCAGTCAGGAAATAAACATGCACAGTGGATCTAGGTACCGAAAAAAGTTTCTTAAAGAAGACCGAAATCAAAACAAAAGAAAAACCAAGTAACTAGAACAACAAAGATCGAGCCATTAGAGCTCTGATACCATGTTGAAAAGATAAATTGATTTTATTTAAGAATCAAACAGAAATATTACACTTTCTCTATAAGAAATTCAAGAAGAAAAATAAACCCTAGTTACAGGATGAAACTAGAGAAAGAAAAATAAACGAAGAAAGAATAGAGAAAAAGAGAGAATGAAATGAATATGATGAATTGAATGAAATGGTCCATATAGGCATTTATATATCCTTGACAAATGTGCAGCTTTAGTCCCCCAAGATATCAAGAACAGCTCCGCTACCCTTTATCTTAAAGCAACAGTGAGGTGCCATCCATATCTTCAGCATATATTCAAACAACCCCTTCTCATCATTTCTTAAACTTTAAAACCTACAAAATTAAAACTCAAGTTAGAAAGGGAAATATGTTTATGTCAAGATTGCAATAATAAACTGATGTTTTAACACCCGCCCTCAATCTTGACATCTAAACAAAACATTTAATTTTAATTTGAAGCAGAAATAATCATGCTGCATCGCAACATTACAAGAAGTAAATTATCAAGCTCCAACATTACAAGAAGTAAATTATCAAGCTCCAAACCAACGAATGATTTTAAGAAACCAAATTAACTCACAAGATGCCGCTGACATAATTCGATATTCAGACTCCACTAAACAGTACCTTGAAACAGAACGTCCAGAAGAGAGACACTTACCCCATATAGTATCTTGTCTCCCACTGAGGGTTAAAATTTCAAAACTGATAGATGAACAATCAGTAGCAGAAAAGCCAGTACCACAAAAAAAACTGTCTACTGGCCCCTCCTCGAGATGATTGAGCCACCAAGTGATATGTTACTGACAACTTTGGATGAACAGGTTTGTTGATAATTCACATCATTATTAATAAATTGTTGTTTTTGAGACAGATGACTTAATGATTCATCATTGGGTAGAGGATTAAAAGAAACAGTAGAATAACTGGGAATAACGTCAAAGAAATTTAGAAGATTATCGTCTGTCGAACAAGAATCGCTTGAGCCGTTAAAACTCAACTTAAAAGGAAAAACTCACTCATAAAAACAGAAGTTCACGAGAAACAATCACCTTTTTTCGACACCAGGCTAAACAGTAAGATGCACTTCTCAGACATAATTCCAAACTTATGAAGGACATTTTGTTTTACTGAAAAACACCAACACCCAAAACAGGCTAAACAGAACAGAACAAAAAAAAATATATCCACTCACATGAACCTTTTCCATTTGAAACAGTGGAAGCCGTTCTATTAACCAAATATGTGGCAGTTAAAAAACATTCATTCCACAATAGATGACGTTTATACTCAACAACTTCATTTTGATGAAAATTAAGAACAAACCTTTTGTGAGACTGTCGTATGACAAACATCACAATGACTACTTCAGAACTTATAATCAGAATTTTCTTTAAAACACTAGGAACTTGGTTAGTTGGTTGACCAAGCCTATTGAGCCAAAGAAGATTAAAACAAAACGGAATGTAGAATCATTAGAAGCAACAATAGATACACCAATAACACTTTTGTCAACAAAGAAGAGAAAGAGCACCTCCATGGCTACGAATGCTCACTACATACTTACGAAGCGAGTCTTGAAGATAACTCTTGATCTTGTCAAAACCAACAAAACCTTTGATACTTCTAGCAAAAACCTTTGATACTTCTAGCATGTTTATTAACTGATAGAAGTTCCACATTAAATTCTAGAACAATCAAGACATCCCACAAAGTGATGATGTTTGATAATCTAATACTTCCAATCTTATTGATTTTAGATTTAGTATCAAAAACATTAAAAAGTAAGAAGAAGTGGAAGTCATATGTTAAGTTTCACAAGAGTCAATGATCCACCCTAGACTTTGATGTTTTTAACAAACCTGCCATGTTTGGTAACTCAGAGAACTGCTGGTCAAGAACAGAAACAGAAATTATATTTTGACTTAATGAGTTTTTATTTTTGATGAAAAATAAAAACAACAAAACCATCAATCTTATCAAAGCGTAACATCCAGGACAAACCATCAACAGCACCGAAAATTACAAAATGTGGTCCTGTGCTATGACGTTGGCCCCGAACAAAAATTAAGTTGGGTTTTATTTGTCCCCGACCAATCAATGGCATCTATCCCCGAACATTTTTTTATGAAAAACGGTGCACTTCAATTTTAGGCTTAAAATAGAATTGTCGCTGATGTCACTGGGATTCAAGGAAAGAGGGTCTCCAAAATCCAATTTAGCGATTTTGAAGCCCTTAGAAGAGTTAGAGCTCTCAACGACACCAGAAACAAACAAGTTCACTGACTAAAATAGAAGAGTCAGGCAAGTGTCAAAAACAAGGAGGTAAAAAAACCTGACTAAAAACCAAGTTCACTGACTCCGTAACTTGGCTACGGACAAAAGGTGATAGAAACTTACAAAGCATTTGACTATCCATTTCTTTGATGAACAGCGGAAGCTAACATGTAACAAAAACCACACCAAGGAGAATTAACCAGGAAAAAACCTGAACAAATGAAAATCTCTCAAAGAGAGACCAAGAACGGAGGGAGAAATAATTTTCGACAAGAACATATACTCTCTCTTCCAGAAAATTCAGATACCAGAAAAACAGGTTGTGTCCTAATCAACAGAAACACACACCCAAAAGAACAACGTATCCGAGGAAACAAATCAACTTCTGAAAAATAACCAGAAGAAACACAGAAAACCAAGCAGAGGTATTGAACACACAACAACATAGATCTACAAGATTTTGACGATATGAACCACCAAAGCTTACCAGATTTTGACGAGTCAATGGATCTGGAAAGAACTTTAACACTATCGCAAAGAAAGATTACCAAAATAGATCGAATCAACCAAGATCTTAAAAGAACAGGTTACGAAAATTATACCAGATTTAGAAGATAGACGTAGATCTGAAATTTTAACAATATTGAAAAAAAATACCTCCAACAATATAAGATCTACCATGAGATTTTAACAACTGAGAACCAACCCTAGTAAAAGTAACAGATCATAAAGCATAAATCGAGGGGAGTTTAGCCTCAAAGATCATCCATAGAACCACATAGGGTACATCAGATCAATCTTAAAAGCATCATCGAACTCCTCCCCCACCATAATTATGTACAATACCAGATCTGAAACGCAAAGAAAACACGAAAGGAGGTCTAGCCACCGAGATCGTCAACATAACCTCTATCGGTTCATCAGCTCGTTACCGATGGCATCACATAACCTTTCGCAAAAAAGAGAAACTATGGCGATTTAGGGTTTAGAACAATAATAGAGACAATAATACCTAAGTAAAAAGTCAAGAGCATATATGAGATTACGGCAACCGACTATCACAGCGATGGTCAACCACGACTCCAGTTGGAAAACGTGCCAGAGAGGATAGATCGTTGACAAAATTGAGTAAGAAAACGAACTCAAACCTTGAGAAGACGAGAACCAAAGATCTGAGTCAAAAAACTCTCCGAGCAGACGACCAAGCCAACTTGTATCGATGCAACAAACAAACCGAGGGGTGTTTGTACATCAATTGAATACTCGAGTCAAACTGAACAGATCTGCTACAAGTGATCTTTGGTCAAGAAAACAAAGGGAAAAAAATGTTCAAACAGGAACCAAACGGATCTACGACGATAGAGCCAAAAAGAGGAGGTTTTGTCCAGCGATCCTTGCCACCTCACGTCCAATGGTCCGTGAAGAAAGCTCAGCTGACTCCGAGGCTCAACGTGATGTAGAACGAGGCAACAACCGACCATAACCGCCGTGAATCACAACTTTGGTCGGTTAAATGTTGTAGATAAGAGGATAATGAGAACCTAAGATCTGACCTGAGAGAACCTGAAAACACGAGGATCTGGACAAAAAATAACAATCTGAACAGATCTCGATCTTCAACAAATCAGATGGAGGAAGGATTCAGACCAAAAAGTATTGATGACTTTAGATTTGAACCAGCCAAAGGAAACTGAGAAACCAAGGATCTGGACAATTTTTAATCATCCTAACATATCTATTTTTTTTAACACGAAGAAATACCAGATCAGAAGGCGATCTAGGCCAGTGCCAGAAATCGAGACCGATCCTTGCCAAAGTCTACAGATCGATCATCGAGGACAGATCGTCATTGACAAATAGAGGCTCACGGTAAGCAACGCGCCGAACCAACTCGACGATGAACAAAAAAAAAACTCGAGATATGACTGATCAAAGATCTAAGTCACACTTCGTCGAAGACGAGCAAAAAAAAACTCGACGATCTGCTAGGTTTGGACACCAACGATCAGCACCATGGTTTCAAACAAAAAATCCCATTGATTACACAATACCGCACCACAACAGAACGAAACTTAGCACCACACAATCGAATGATCTGAAGAACCAAACAGATCGTGAGATATTAAAAAATCTCAGATCTAAGATGTGGATCTAGACCGAACGAAGCCTACAATTGTAGAAGAAAGAAATAATTAAAGTAAAAAACCGACGATCCACGATGCAACCACGTGCGATCAGTGTTGTGTTCAACACACCTCTTGCCGATGAAGAGGTTACATCACAGCAGATCAGCGCGGTATTGAAAATCGCAGATCTGATTTGTGCCTCGTATTAAGAAACGAAAGTCTAAGAAAAGAACATATCTAAGATTGCAGATCTAAGACAAGACCAGATCTAAGAAAAACCGGCAATCCTTGCTAAATTCACGAAACACCAGCCGTGAAATTGACTCCAGCCGTTGACAAGAACAAGATCGAGGACAAAACCAGATCTGAAATATAGACGATATCAGACCTAGATCTACAACCGTACCGATCAAAGAACAAGGGCAAAAAACCGATTCAGACAACGAGATATGAAAGATCTCGAATCTGAGTCGAGAACACACTTAACAAACAGATCAGAAGTGTCTCGACAAGATCTGAGATATTACGGACCTCAGACCAGAGCCAAGCACATCGATCGATAAAGAAAACAGACTATAATAGGGACGAACTCAAAATCTGATGCAACGACAATCGACCCTCACAGTCGTGGAACGTAGATCTCACAACTCCACGGTTGCAATGACTTTCACGGTTGTGATTTTGAAAACCACAAACTCCAGTCAGGAAATAAACAGGCACAGTGGATCTAGGTACCGAAAAAAGTTTCTTAAAGAAGACCGAAATCAAAACAAAAGAAAAACCAAGTAACTAGAACAACAAAGATCGAGCCATTAGAGCTCTGATACCATGTTGAAAAGATAAATTGATTTTATTTAAGAATCAAACAGAAATATTACACTTTCTCTATAAGAAATTCAAGAAGAAAAATAAACCCTAGTTACAGGATGAAACTAGAGAAAGAAAAATAAACGAAGAAAGAATAGAGAAAAAGAGAGAATGAAATGAATATGATGAATTGAATGAAATGGTCCATATAGGCATTTATATATCCTTGACAGATGTGCAGCTTTAGTCCCCCAAGATATCAAGAACAGCTCCGCTACCCTTTATCTTAAAGCAACAGTGAGGTGCCATCCATATCTTCAGCATATATTCAAACAACCCCTTCTCATCATTTCTTAAACTTTAAAACCTACAAAATTAAAACTCAAGTTAGAAAGGGAAATATATTTATGTCAAGATTGCAATAATAAACTGATGTTTTAACACACATGCTTAATGTGGCGTGAGACACAAGCCTTGGTGCCATGGCGGCTGTATGGCGAGATTTTTAGAACAGTGTTCGTAATTACTATATGCGGGAAGCTCGTCAAGGATCGGTCATCATTACGAACCTTAGGCCATTTGGCCTAACTTTCAGCCTCACAATCTTTCATATATCTGGCCCAGAATTGACTACGCATAATTTTTAGTGATTTCTCGTTTCTATATATTTTAGTATAAGTTTGGAGATCATTTGGACCTCACTGGTTTGCCAATCTCTAAACTTGAATTACAGACAAGCTATGTATGAAGTGAAAGAGAAGTAGAATCATGTTTTAAACAGAACGGAATCTTACAACTTGATGACCTTAATGGTTTGGGTGTCTTATTTGGTCAGCCATACACGAGTATTTCTTTACGGCTTAATCGTTAAGCCATTAAGATAAAATTGCTATATGGAATAAGCCAGGACCCTCACTTGTCCCTATTAAGCCTGCCACCAAAAACAAGTTAATACCAGAAATGACCAAAGATAATCCACACCTATCCCTTTGCCCCCTCAAACCCATCGGTTTCAAGTCCTTTATCCAACACTTAATTAACCACTACTACACGAAAGTTTTTTGCCTACAAACTTTTCTCAGAAAAATCTGTCGTAAGGGTGATTCGTCACAAAACCATCAGAAAAGTTGGTGGGTAAATTTTTTGTGGGTAATGTGTTAGTCCCATTTGAACAAGCAACAATTCAAGTAAACATGATTATGGTAACAAGATGAGATATAAGAGAATTAATGGTGTATTATTGAAATGAGAGAACTACCTAGAGAGAGAATGGTTTTCTCTTTAGAACACACACTTACACCATGATGTCTACATTGTGAAAATGATTACCTAACGCTAATTACACACACTAATTAATCCTTATATACTCCCTTGTTAGTCACTTAAGCCTTAACCTATATTACAACAACCCAAGCCCATATAACATATATAAACCTTTACAAAATTATCATATAATTAGGATATTTTGGTCCTAACATAATGCAAATCAGTTACAGATTAACCAAGGATTGTTTGGGTTATCCATGAATATTTTCTCGAAAAACATCGGATTCTACCGAGCCATTGGTATTTTCTGGATGATCCGTGTAACACCTATGAAAAATTTCGTGGGTAAATTTTGTGGGTAAAAGTCATTTTTTTTTGTAGTGAACCGATACATGCCTTGATATAAAAAAAAAATTAAACAACCCCTAAACCTTGTGCTTTAAGTGTGAGATATTTAGAGCATCTCCAACAGTTTCCCCATAATTTCTCCAAAATGGAGAACCAAAATCCAAAATCCCTAAAAAAATACATTAATCTCCAACAGCTTCTCTATTTTGAAGAATCCAACCTTAATTAAAATATTAAAATATTTCGTTCATCTATTAAAATATTATTTTCCTCTCTACATATTTATTTTCAAAGTTTTCTATTGGTCCTCTCACTTGGTAATCATTTTTGGAGTAATCTCCATATTTGGAGAAAAAAACCTTTTCTCTCCAACTTTCTCCATTTTGGGGATAGTTTTGGAGAAGCTGTTGGAGCAAAATATTAGCCCAAAATCCCCATTTTTTGGGAAGCTGTTGGAGATGCCCTTACACTCGGTAAAACACAATTAGAAGGAAACAAGACTATATAGCATTAGAAATTGTAACATTTTCTTGTATAACTAACTAACCATCATTTACATAACGAAATTGATCTATATCCTGTCATATAATACTTAACATGAATATGGTGATTGATCTATGAAGATCACTAGACTTTGAATCAATCTCCATTCGCTGGTTCAACCCTTGCTGAGGAATCAGAGAAGATAAAATTTACAGGGACATGATGTTGAGGAGAGAAGCTCTTGTTTTTACCAATACCCTAAATATGCACTCCAAACCACTCTATTCTCTGCATTCCCTCCAATCTGTGCTGCATGATTTGCATAATTTCTGGCATTTTCTCTCCACCATTGCGGATGTTAATCAATGAAATATCTACACCTTCCAACTCATTCATAATTCCTTTGTGTTTTCCTTCTTCTTTACACACCACAGTCCCTTTATGCATCAGCTTCCACACCACCAAAGACCATCCATTCAGCTTCAAAACTGGGGGTGATACATACATCAAGAGAGACTCGAAAATGGAAACTGTAACTTCCATTAGAACCCTAATCACTGCCGGAAGATGGTGGTTATCAGGGTCCTCCACCACCAAAACCATCACTTTTTCAGATTGTTTCAGTCTTGTAATCAAATCTTTCGCATCTTTCTTCGTTTTCTTCCTGAAATCGATATAGTTTGATATGCTGATTTCGATGCTGGTGTGGTCCTTTTTCCTTCGTAATGCAGACTGGAGATCTCGAACATGGTCCTCCATTTGCAACACCACATCCCTTATGATACTGCATATATCCAATAACTTTATGGATACATCCATTACCTCTTCAACCCACAATGTGTTTCGTTGTAAAGAGATTATATTTTGGGTTATCGGCAAAAGGAGAAGATTGTCCGTGAAATGGTGCAACTCGAACAGCTGAGAAAGACCATTGCATATGTTATCTACAGATGGTGTTGTTGAGAAAGTTGATTTGATCAAGTTCAGCTTCTCTTCAATTCGAACAGTGCTGGGATGGGATCTGCATGGCAAACTTATTGACTTTTTCTGGAATTTGTTGAATTTCAAAGAAACGACCATTCTTTTTCTTTTGAAATCCAAAGCAACTCAAGTTTTTGATGACAACATTTATCTATAGATTAAAGATATTGAAGATGGAGGGTTTATATAGCGAAGTTAAAGGTACAAGTATGTATGTGATGCATGTGAGGATGGTATGGAATGGGTCTCACCTTTCTTGTGATTCTGGTCAACCCAAAGACTCAGACTAGGAATCTGGTGGAAAATTTCATCTGTCTAGGGTTTGAATCCAGGCATACATAACAATTGTAACAATTGTGGTCACTGAGGTTTAATCAGGTTGATCTCTTACAATTATAATTTGTCAAAAACTAAAAGGATTAGTCTAAGTATAGCCTAGGACAACCTTCAAAAAAAAAAAAAAAATGGACAAACTCAAATGATGTTGGCAACAATCGAAGTTTTGCTAAAATAGACAACTTTGGTAAAATAGAAAAAGTTGAGTTTTTGCTTCCTAAACCTCTCCAACAACTATAATAGAAAAAACTTAAAAAAAATTCAAGTTTAGAGAATTCTCTAAAAATTGATGGTAAGAGAGATAAATGATTATTTTATTTAATCTCACCAATATAATTGAATTTTTATCATTTTATATTAAGTTTTCTTTTATAAATGTGTTAAAAAGATAACTTAAAAGATATTATATTAATATAAGTTATGTTAAAAAATTTAAAATTTAAAATTTAATTTTTTATTTTTTATTTTAAAAATATTATAGAAAAACTTGTTCTTTGTGATTCTTGTCAACCCAAAGACTTGACAAATTCTGTTGGCAATAATGGAAGTAGGGTTACAAATAAACAAACCATCATGCCAGTTTTGACCTTCCTTGCCTTCCTCAGTTTCTGCCACATAACATACACCTCAAAGCTGCTTCCACTCCTTTGCATACACGTGGCATGTAGAACTTCATTTACGAGGGATTTTATTCTGATAAGTTAGCTGATAAAAAAGTGACGTTTGACAAAAACTAGTTTATAAGTATTTAAATAACTAAAAAGGACATCTTAAAAAAATAGTTAATAAATAATAATTTATATTAATGAGGGTATAATTGAAATATTTACAAAAAGCTACTCATAAGCTATTCCAGGTATTATACATATATATATAGGTGTGTTTTGTAGTGTTTTCATCAAAGTGTGCTTAAAGTATGATTGTGGAACTTATATGTTGCCGAAATAAGAAGATTGGAACCGGAGGACCGTGGCTCGTATTACGAGAAGAGTGGGAATGTATCGAAGCAATATCAGGAGAGGTTTGCGGATTAGGCTATGTTTGGCCAAAGGACACCGGAGCGATAACAGAAGAGGACTTGCGGCTTAGGCTACGTTTTGCCAACTAGTTAATAAGCAAGTTGTTGACTAAAAAGTTAGCCGGTTAATTAATAACGTCTATTGAAAATTAGTTGACAAGCTAATTAAGAAACCTCAAATGTTAATAAATGACATGTTAGAAAAGTATTTCAATCCTAACATTACATAATACAATTAAAATGGATCATTATTAATTTAATATGCTAACTAATACAAACTAGCTGGTAAGAAAAAGATAAATAATATAATATGCATCTTCATATGTGAATATAATAGATAAAAAGATGGGTAAGCAAATGTAGATTCACACATGCATATTTAAATTGAATTTTTTCCAGATTTATCAATGATTCGTATATAATTCATTTATCCGTACGTTCTTAACATTATTGTCTTCTTTATTTGAACACTCCCCAATGTATACCACTAATCCATTAGTGATCCGTTGGTGATTGGCGACGTCGGTGACTTGATTAGTCAGTGATCCTTCGCCGATGATTGTCCGTCGAGAAAAACGACCGTCTGTAATCCATCAGTAAAAATGGTTGTCGGTACTCCGTCAATGATGTCTTTTCCCACTATTTTTATTCAAACAGACTTTCACCGAATGATCCGACTTTTACTGACGGATTTTTTCGTCTGTGAAAGTCTCCTGTCTTGTATTGTCTAAATTGTAATAAAAAGAAAGGTAAGGTTACTTAAGTAAGATTTTAATTGGATTTAAGGGCATAATAGAAAAGCTTGGTGGCCTTAAAGATTATGCACTTGTGAATAGGTAACAAGATTCAAACACATGAATATGATGAAACCATTGTTCACATGTTCATGCAACCCAAAAATTGAAAGAAATTGAATATGGTTATTTATTCACATGTGCCTACAATGCAGAAATTATAAAAAAAATATTTATTCGGTGATTCATTCACTTGTGGATTCAACCTAGAAAATGAAGGATGGTGTATACGACGACTTATTCACATGTGCATGCAAATTAGATATTAAAAGATATTAAATACGGTGATTCATTCAATCTAATGAAAATGAAGGATGGTGTATACAACGACTTTTATTATCATGTGAAAATGCATTTGTTTAATCTAATGAAATTGTTTCAAGTATTTGTTTCATGAAAATGTTTAATTTGATAAAATTGTTTCATTAAATTGGTTAGTATGATGAAATTGTTTCATATACTTGTTTTATTAAGTTGTTTAATTTGACAAAATTGTTTCATGAAATTGTTTAATCTGATGAAATCGTTTCAAGTTATTCGTTTCTTGATGAAATTGTTTCATGTATTTATGTTTCAATGTTTCATGTATTTCTCATTTTGATGAAATTGTTTCAGGAATATGCTTCCTACTTTTTATGAAATTGGTATCCCTATTAAAGAAAATAAACATTAAATTTTTATTTATAATAATAATAATAATAATTGTCTATGTATGTTGTGACGATGATCGTTTGGAGTGCATATAAATAAAATTTAGTATCATTATCTTCGTTTATGAATTTTGAGCAAGTTTTGAGTTGGGGCAGCATGAAACGGTCGAAAGGTTTGGGAGAAAACGGTCGGCGAACGCTGCGACGTTACGATGTGGTCTTGACGAATTACGATGAGTTTTTCTTCGTTCGTTTTCGCAAGCAAAAGCTTAAATTTTATGTGTTATGTTTATTGTATTTTTTCTAAAGGTTTTGGGTTGTAAAAGTGACCCGGAGTCCGTCCTGTTGTTCGGAAAAGCGATACGAAGAGTTTCGGTAAAAATCGAAATGTTTGATCGTGAATTTTAGGCTGTACGGTGCATCGTTGTTTATGATTCTTGAGCCATTGGGTGAGGATTTATGTTATTGTGATAAAACGCAAAAAGAATCACGAAAAAAGGCGAAGAAACGAGCCCAAACAAGCAAAAACCGCAGTTGCCGACGTGAAACACACGCTGGTTTGGAGTCGGGTTTGGGCAACCTGGCTGGCGAGTCGGTCTAGAGCAGTCAGGCGCGGGCGGACACGGTCGGGCTCAGCTGACCCGCGAGTTTCTGCCAGGTTTGGACCGCCAACGGATTTGGGCCAAGCGTTGGACTAGAGATGGCCAAATGGGCCCAGCCTGGTAGGGACCGGTTTTGGCCCGACGGTCCTTAACCAGTTATGATTTTTCCACCAAAAACAAGGTGTGGTCTGGCCTGACCCGAAACCGGTTATAGGATCGGCCCGATTTATTTATTTAAAATTTTCTTTTAAATAAAATCGTATTTGTTAGTGTATTTGATTGTTTATAATAAAACGTAAGTACTTTTTATGTATTCGATTGACCAAATTATAATAAAATGTTTTTGTTAGTCTATTCGATTAACCAAATTGTTCAAATAATAGTTTTATAAGTTAAAAATCGATTTAGAAAAATAAAAAAATTAAGTGGAACAGGTTTGGACCCTGCCTGGGACCGGGACCGATTATCATAACCGAACCTTAGAAAGATTAACCGGGCCTTTGTATTTGGGTCAAGATCAACACCGGTTATGAAATTATTATTTGGGACCGGGACCGGGACCGTTTTAAATCCAACCGATCGACGACCGTTTTAAATTCAACAAGTTTCTGGGGCTAATTTAAATTACGTTGGGCCTATCCATTTAATTTACGTTGGGCTTAGCAATTAAATTAGTTGGACCCAATTAATTGTTATTTCTTCGGCCAAATTAGTTGATTGAATTGAAGGAGTAATTGAGTAATTGATTAATTCTTATTTTTCTGATTTTGATTAAAAATATTAAATTTAATCTATTAATTAATTATAAATTTAGATTAATTAATTATTATTTCTTAGAGATGTCGTAGTTAAATTATTATGATTTTAGTTAATATAATTATTATATTAAATTAAATTAAATTAAATTAAATTAAATTAAATATATTAGTTAATTAAAAAATATTTATTAATTAATATTTAAGGAAAGATGAACATTAAATTATTAAATTAATATAATGACTTAATAATATGATTTTAAAGCGTTGTTTTGGTGTCAAATGATTATTTGGGATGTTTTAAAATAAGAGAAGAAACATATAAAATTATGGAGTGGTTAAATGGACGTTTTAGGATGTCGATGAGCCGAGTGTTCGAGGGTTGATCATAGTTAATTTTTGTTGACTTTTTTGAAAAATTTAGGCTGTTAATAGAACATTTTGGTCACACACACTTTCAACTAAATGGTGTTAGGCGCCGTATGGTGACAAGGTGAAACTCTAAGCCTTCCATGTCAAGAAGAGGACACGGCGTTTTTTAAGATATGATATAAAACGATAAATTTATGTCAATATATAGAATTATACATTTACATATATGTTTTCTATATATTATCTAATCAAAATAATGATATTAAAAATGCCCATTAATATTAAAAGAAAAAAAATCATATAGACTATTACTAGAAAAATAGTTTGACTAAATATTTAAAATAGAACTTAGAAAAATAATTTTACAAATTCGTTTTAATCGAGAGTCCATAACGTTTATGAATTCGTCAAGCTGGAAGTTGTGTGATTAGATAAATATATAAAAGTGTAAAATCTAAAGTTAAAAGTGTAAAAACCCAAAAGATAAAAAAAATAGTATTTTTTGTTTAAAATCATGTCTTACAAAAAACGCGCGTCACGTCGCTCCTCAAGGCGTCATGGCGTGAGTCATGCCTTACAGAAATGTTAAGAGTCATTTTTAGTGGCGGAGACGCGTCTTGCACCATATCATGCCATGACAGTCGTCATGACACATTTTTGAACACTTCATATATAATTTTAACTTGTGTAAATAATAGATAACTTCCTTGTGCAATCGGTTCCGGTGGTTGAGGGAGATTGTAATAGCGTTAAGAAGGGGGCAGCAAATATTGCGAATCTTGCTGGAATTCACTTGCAAGGAGAATCCAATGCGGGAGTTAAGTTCTCAGATTCGGGATGTGAGGATTTTGATGATATCTCTCCTGGAGTTGATAAGAACGTGGTGCATGGAATTGATTCGGCGAAGGCCCCTTCCAAGAGGGATCTTGTTAATGATGTCGCTATTCCTAAAGAATCTTCCCAAGAGCCCTCAGTGGAGGCTGCTTCCCATCCACCAGGGTTTTCGGACTTTTGTGCTAGGGATAGAATGAATCAGAAAGGAAAGGAAAACCATAGTTTGTGATCCTTCTCGGCTGTCAATAAGGTCCCGAATATTAAAGATCTTTCAGTTACCGAGGGGGAATTCGCTATTAAGGAGATGGGAAACGCCATGGGTTTTGATATGGTTGACATGGTTGGCACAGGGACGCATCAGATCAGTAGAATGGGAGTTGATAAGGTTTTCCCATGAATTGCATGTCTCTGAATATTCAAGGAGCGGGTAATGCTGATAAAAGATCGTGGGTCAGCAAGCTCTGTAGTAGATTTCGTGTGTCTTTCTTATGGATTCAAGAAACTAAAATTTCAAGTCCTGACTTGTTTTTAATTCGTTCGTTGTGGGGCAACAATTCTTTTGATTTTGCAGTTTCGGATCCTTGTGGGTTTTCTGGAGGCATTGTGGCGATTTGGGATCCAAACCTGTTTGAGAAATCTTCCTCTTTGTCTCATCTAAATTATATTGTAGTTGAAGGTACTTGGAAGATGTCTAATGCTAGGGTGTTGATGGTACCTGTTTATTTTCCCCAGGAGCTTGACAAAAAGAAGGAGGTGTGGGTTTTGCTCCTTAGGCTGTTCCTTAACTTTGATGGGGACATCATTGTTTTAGGTGACTTTAATGAGGTCCGAGATAGCTCAGAGCGTGTTGGCTCTGTTTTTAATTCAGCAGCGGCCCAGTCCTCTAATCAATTTATTCTTGAATCGGATTTGGTGGATGTCCCTTTTGACGGTGTCAATCTAACTTGGTCGAACAAATGGGGTACAAAACGCAGCAAGTTAGACCGTTTTCTGGTTTCGGAGGGGGTGTTTGATTTTGCACCAAATCTCTCTTGCAAGTTACTTGAGAAAGGTATCCCGGACCACTCTCCTATTCTCCTGCATGAGGTTTGGCATGACTATGGTCCCACCCCCTTCCGTTTTTTTCACTCTTGGCTTGATTCGGACGGATTCGATCTGGTGGTCCGGGATTCTTGGAATGTGACTTTTGAAGGGGATCCAAATGCTATGGTTGTTTTTTAAAAAAAATTGCAGCTTCTTAAGACTAATCTGGGGGCTTGGAATACTAACAGAAGGCGTCTTGCAGAGACGAAAAAACTTCAAATTAATAAGGAGATCTTGGAGTTGGAGTCGAAAATTGCTAACAATTTAGCTTCTGACGATGATTTGCATCTCCGCATTACTCTTCTGAAAGAGTCCCGAAAAATGGCTCATGTGGAAAACTGTGACTTTGCTCAAAAGGCTAAGATCAAGTGGGGTATCGAGGGGGATGAGAATAGTAAATATTTTCATGCTTCGGTTAATAGGCGGAGACGTCATTTGACGGTCAGGGGGGTTATGGTAGATGGCGAATGGAAGGTGGAACCGAGTGTCGTGAAACAGGAGTTTCAGCGTCATTATGCCTATCGTTTTTCTAATAGAAGGGGCGGTCGCCGTCCTTCCTTTTTGTCGTCTAACTTCAAGTGCTTGTCTGGAGACCAAGTTGCTTTTCTAGACGACCGTTTCTCATGTGAGGAGATTAAGATTGCGGTTTGGGATTGTGGTACTGACAAGGCGCCGGGCCCTGATGGCTTCTCTTTTAGTTTTTTAAAGAGATGCTGGGATCTCATAAAAGAGGATGTTTTTAATCTTGTTTGGTTCTTCCAAGATGCCGCGACTATCCCTAAAGGATGTAATCCGTCTTTCATTGCCTTAATCCCTAAAGTTAAGGATCCTAAGTTCACGTCAGATTTCAGACCTATCAGTCTTATTGGGTGCCAATACAAGATCATTGAAAAATTACTAGCGAACCGTCTCTCCTCGGTTATTGGGTCCATTGTGAGTAGGGAGCAATCAACGTTCATTAAAGGGAGGCAAATCCTTGATGGACCGTTTATGTTGAATGAATTTATTGGGTATTATAAGGCACTTAAACGGAAACTTTTGGTCTTCAAGGTGGATTTTGAGAAAGCGTTTGATTCTGTGGATTGGGACTACATTATGGAGGTTATGAGAAAGATGGGGTTTAGCTCAAGGTGGTGTAATTGGATCAGTGCGGCTCTCTCTTCGGCTAGGGCATCTGTTCTTGTTAATGGGGCGCCATCGGACTTCGCCAAGGTGATCCTCTTTCGCCTTTTCTGTTTCTGCTGGCTATGGAGGGCTTCCACGTCGGGATCATGGAGGCCGCTAGGGCGGGAATGTTTAGTGGGGCGTCGATTGGTAGTGGAGGGTTGAAGATCTCGCATCTTCTTTACGCAGACGATGCCATTATGCTTTGTGACTGTAGTTTGGAAAATGCCCGACGAATTGTCCGTATGCTTAAGGTTTTTCAGTTGGCGTCTGGACTGAGAATTAACCTTAATAAAAGTAAGCTTATCGGAGTGGGAGTTGATTTTGAGGTGGTTCAGCAATGTGCCCAAGTGATTGGTTGCAATGCTACCCGGATCCCATTCATTTTTTTGGGGGTGCCAGTTGGTAGTAATATGAATCGGGTCGCTGCATGGAAACCGGTTATTGATAAATTTTTATCTAAATTATCAACTTGGAAGGCAAAGCTGCTATCGATTGGAGGGAGGCTTACCTTACTCAAGTCCGTGTTGGGTAGCCTTGGAATATACTACATGTCCGTTTTTAAGGTCCCTGCTGCGGTCTTGAAATCTTTGGAGTCGATTCGGGCTAGATTTTTCTGGGGTGCTGACATGGGGGAGCGGAAAATGTGTTGGGTGGCCTGGAAAAAAATCATTGCTAGTAAGGATTCCGGCGGTTTGGGGGTGGAAGCCTTTTTTCTCTTAATAGAGCCTTAATTTTTAAATGGTGGTGACGTTTCTTTGATGATCCGGATAGTCTTTGGGCGCAGGTTATTAATGGCGTGCACGGGGGAGGCTCTCGAATTTGTACCGGTATGGGCGGCCATAGTATCTGGATTTCTATTGTACGGGCTCTGGAAAAACTTGAGGGGCGTGGAGTCGACTTAAAAAGCTTCTGTAATAGGAAGGTGGGTAATGGCCACATTACTAGATTCTGGCTGGATAAGTGGATGGGAGATTGCCCGTTAAAGGAGAGGTTTCACAGAATTTTCGCTTTTGACACAAACTCCCAGGCCATGGTGGTGGACCGCAACTCCGAGGAGAAATTGCGCTTTTTACGTCCCTTGAGGGTGTCAACTGGAATTCGGTCTTCTCAATGGGAGGGTCTCCTTAGCGAGTTGCAGCGGTTCCCTTTTTCGGAGACAAGAGACAAAATGGTGTGGGATTTGGATATCTCGGGGACTTACGTGGTGGCTTCCGCGAGACATTTCATGGACTCCTTTTTTCTTGCATTCACTGACACTCAGACGAGATGGAATAACCTTGTCCCTATTAAGCTCAACGTCCTTATCTTGCGAATTGGGTGGGATAAAATCCCTACTAGGCTTAATCTTCAGGACAAAGGAGTGGATTTGGATTCAGTTATGTGCCCTGTTTGCTCTGACATCGGTGAGTCTACAGAACACTTGTTTGTTGGTTGCCCGCTCCTTGCTCCCCTGTGGCGTCGGATTTCATTGTGGTGGGAGATTGATCTTCCTCCGTTGTTGTCAGTTCATAATCTGATCACTTGGGCTGACGGAGCGCCTTGGAAGCCTGTTTACAGACAACTTTTTGATGCGGTTATTATCTCCTCGTTTTGGACCGTCTGGGGCTACAGGAACAACCTTATCTTTAGAAAGGAAAAACCTAAGAGAGACGTCATTTTTGATGACATCGTTTCAAACTCTTTCTTTTGGATTAGCAATAGGAAGAAAAACTGTATCATTTGTTGGGATAGATGGTTATGTTGCCCTAAATTAGCTATTTTGTAATTCTCTCTAGCCCCTTGCTAGTGTTTTAATAAATCCTGCCGTTCTAAAAAAAACTTCCTTGTGGTTATATATATGTTACGAATTGGGTCACTTACATTTTTTCTTTTATGGATAGGAGAGATGTGTTTACTACAACATATGTGATCTATTGCGACAACAAGGTCGTCGTTAAGGTCAAAACCTCGTTGCTTAAATCTAAAAATTAAAAGTTACATTTTTTATCTATTGCGACGACGTCTCATTGCTATAGATGAAAATATAAAAATTAATATTTCTTCTTCAACAACGACAAGTCGATGTTATAGGTGAAAATTTAAAAGTTAAAATTTCTACTACAACAACGACTTGTTTCTACAAGTGAAAATATAAAAATTATTTTTTTTATCTACAACGATTTTTTGCTTTTCATCTATAGCAACGAATTATCAAGTAACAAGTGAAAATATTTTGTTTCCTATTTTAAATTGGTTATAAAATATATTTAGGAGCCGTTTACCTAATCACTTATCCGGGTAAGTGTTTACCGGTAAAATTCAACACTATCACCTACTTTCCGGGTAAGATTTTAGCCCACCAAAATGGCATCGTATGCTACAATTGAGCCGGTAAGCGCTAACCGTGGTAAGAGTCGTCGCACTCACTTACCGGGTAAGACTCTCGGTCCTTGTTTTCGTTCTTACCGGGTAAGATTCTTGGTCCTTGCCATATTCATCCGGTAAGCTATAATGACTTGTAAGCACTTACCCGGATAAGCGTTTTGTAAACGACCTCTTAATCAAACAATTTGATATTCAAATAACTAATTAGAGAATAATCTTGAAAACCATAATACAATCATTTTGAAAGTCGTAATACATTAAATTTGAAAGCTGTAATATTATAATTTTGAAAAACGTAATACGGTAATTTTGAAAGCGTAATACAAAATTAATAACATAAATTAAATGTTAACGTCTCAATTCTCACACTCTTACTTTTTAAACGGAAAAAAATACGAAATATGATCAAAATCCGAACGAAACAAATTACAACAAAAAACAATCGTATTTTTCTCTTTTAATTTGACATTCATATTAATATAATTTTTCATCCGTTTTTTCATGGTTTTCCATTTATTTCACATTTTACTCTGAACCTGACTATATATATATATGTATATATATGTATATATATGAGTTTAATCAAATGAGAAATCAATACTTCATGATAACTATAAGATCCATTATAAATCACTTATTTAAGATAATAATTACTATTTTAAAATAATCAAAAATGGTACTTCCTCCGTCCCAAAATAAGTGTCCACATTTCTATTTATATTTGTCCCAAAATAAGTGTACACTTTTAAAAAGTAGATAACTAAAATCCCATATTTATCCTTAGTTAATGCAAAATTATATAAGAGTTGTGAAGAGAGAGAGAAATTAAATAAAGGTAAAGATGTCATTTGGTAACAAAAAGATGTAATAATTATGTATGTCTAAGACTATGTGCCAAGTCAAATGTGGACACTTATTTTGGGACGGAGGGAGTAATTTAGTAAAAAAGAATTGACAACTCATAAAATAATTAATACACCCAGCTTTCTCTCATTTTCTCTATACACTCGCCCTCTCTCTCATGTCACCCTCTTCTTGGTTTCAACTTAAAGTTGTATCACGGAGGAGTAGGGCTGTAAACGAACCGAACGAACACGAACAGAGGGTTGTTCCTGTTCGTTCGTTTAACTTAACCGCACAAATGAACGAACATGAACGGTAAACGAACAAAAATTTATATGTTCGTGTTCGTTCGTTAAGAAATTTTGTTTGTTCGTGTTCGTTTATGTTGGTTCATTAAGACTTAAACAAACATAAACGAACGAACTTAAATGAACATAAACGAACGAACCTAAATGATGTTCATATTCGTTCATCTAAAAATTTAATGTGTTCAAGAGGAGAGTCATCAATGAAAATAGGAGAGAAATCAATATTTATATAATGATACCTACGGACAACGTCAATTCTTATTACTTTTTTTTAAATGTTAATAAATCTTTATTATTAATAACTATAGTTGTTAATTGAAATAATTATAATTATATAATATTACTATTATTATTGTTATGTTAATCTTTTTAATATTTTATTTTTACATTATTATTAATAACTAAATGAATGTAAACGAACAAATATAAACGAACGTACACAAACATAATTGAACGAACGTTCACGAACATAAATGAACGAACGAGACATTTGTTCATGTTCGTTCGTTTAACTAAACGAACAAAAAAAATTGTTCGTGTTCGTTCGTTTATTAAATAAACGAACATCCCGCCGAACGGTTCACGAACTGTTCGTTGAACGTTCGGTTCGTTTACAGCCGAACGGTTCACCACTTATAATTAAAAAAAAAGTAAAATACGGATTTGGTCCCTGTGGTTTGTTAAAAATTACGGATTTCATCCCTAAACTTCATTTATTATGGAAATGGTCCCAGAGGTTTGCACTTTCCATTGGATTTGGTCCCTCAACTTAACGTCCGTCCAACAAATCCGTTAACTCCGAGGGTATTTTTGTCATTTATACTATTTAACCATTTTTTCTTTTCTTTTCTATTTTTTTCTTGAATCTTCATCTTCTCCAACATGAACATGAACCCTAAATTAAAGAACATGAAGAACACCATATTAATTAAATGCATTGGAAACCACCAAAAATCCATTGGAAACCACCATTATCATCAAAAAATATAATCAAATCCATTGGAAACCACCAAAAATCCATAAATCCATTGGTTTTTTGCTTGAATCTTCATCTTCTTCAACAATACATAAAACCCTTGTCCAATTTCATCTCTTTGGAAGGTGAAGATGATGTGGGTAGGATTGTTGAGGATTGAACAAACCCTATACCCTTTCACCTCTTCCAAAGCTTCAAATCGCTTCAAAATCCATTGATGTCTCCAAAGAAGACAAACCGATTTTGGATCCAGTCTCCAAAGAATACAATACACAAATTTTTTCACTTTAATTAATTCTTTTATTGATTTATAAAATCAAGAATTACACATAGAATAATGAGATTGTTGCGGAAATAACAGATGAAATCTATTCTAACAATCTTCACAAAGTAATACTGAAAACAAAACAACTTCTAAAACACAAAGATTGAAAGCTATAAAGTTCAGTCGAGGAGAGAAGCAGAATGTCTTGAGCACAGAGTAATCTTCAAGAGTTGTAAGACGTTTTCATGGAGAAGTCTTCATCTTTATATAGTGCCATGATCATTTAAAGCATGGGACACTTGTCACTTTGTCATTTGAAGGTCAAGTTTGACTCTCAAAAGTTGAGGTGTCTTTTCCTATGATTCTAAAAAGGTTTGATGGTGACAATATCTAAAAATGGGAAAAAGGACAAATGAACATTTTTCCTCCATACCAGCTATTACCTCTTTGAAGGAAATCTTTTTAGCAAAGACACAAGGGAGGATCCTCCTATTTTGAGGATCCCACCGATTTGTCATGGACAAAATAAGTGAGAGTCTTCTTAGTAAGGAGACATGGGAGGATCCTCCTATTATGAGGATCCCACCGATTTCTCATGGAGAAAATCGGTGAGATGGCAAAAATTACCTTTTTTATGAAAGTCTTCTTAGCAAGGAGATAAGGGAGGATTCTCCTGTTGTAAGGATCTCACCGATTTTCATGCCAAATTTTAAAGCTTCAAACAAATTTTAAAGCTTCATACAATGGAACTAGAATCGGAGGTTTCATAAAAAGATGGTGAAACACAGGAGGTGGAAGCAAGAGTTTTTGAAGATTGATCAGTTTCCATTTTTCCAAAACCTAAACCAGTTTTGTCATCACAAGAAATCTGATCTTGAAAAATCTTTTCTAGATTTTTGGAAGAGCTGGTCCGTTTTCTCACAATTTCTTGCTCCTTTTGAAAACATTTAAATATTTTGTTTTTCTCCTTGGCAAGAATAAAGTTGATGGATTTTAGATCTTCAAGCTCAGCCTTAACTTTGTCAAAGAGTTTCAGTTGAGAGAGACATATTTGAAGTTGAGAGGAAAGAGATTTTATCTGAGCATTTGCTTTTTTCTTAGCATTTTTAGCATCATAGAAATCAATAGTTAAAGAATCAAATGCTTCAATATTTTCAATGTCAGATAGAGAGTGAAATGGATGTACTTGTGTAGAGGAGGAGAAGCACTTAGCTGATACAAGAGCAGTTGAGGGGGTGTGACCTTCTAGATCATCCATGTCATTTATCTTGGCCATGAAGCACACATTTGAAGTGTCATTCTCGCTTTCAGATGTGGGTTCATATGCCAAATCCTGAGTTTTAGCAGACATGCCCTTTCTTTTTCTGACAAGTCTTTCATTTCTTTCATTTTCTCTCTTGTATTTTTCTTTGTATCTTTCGGCCCGGTCAGAATTTACAGAAGAGAGAGGTTGGCCGAATTTTTGGGAAGATCTTCCCGATTTTGAGGAAAATCGGTTTGAGGAAGAAGTTATGGGTCTTTCAAAGTGTTTACTTCTGCACTCAGAGGCAAAATGACCCCTTTTACCACAGTTAAAACATTCCTCGTTAGATTTGTCCAAAGAGGAGTGTTTGGAGAGAGAAGAGGATGGTTTTCTGCTGAACTTAGATTTTCCAGAAGAGAAGCGAGATTTGGATTTCTAATACCCATCCAACATGGCCATTTCATCTGATAATTTTTCAACTGAAGTTTCCTCACATTCATCCTTAACATCACTAAGATATGCTTCTGAATGCTCATTGGGATCTTCTTGACTATCATGGTCAGAGTCAAATGGGTAGGTGATTCTTAGAATACACTTAGTTCTTTTGGAAGAGTCACTTAAGAGAGCTATAGAAGAGCTCTTTATATCTGTGATGACAGACTTCCTTTGCAGCTTAGCTGCTCATAGTTGAAGAGAGTTCCATAAAGAGCAGTGAGAGGCATATGATCAAGATCCTTGGTTGTCTTTATACAAGTACAGATGTTTTCCCAAAAATCAGGAAGACAACCCATAAACTTGCACATGACTTCCTCATTGTCATACACTCTACCTAACAGCTTTAAGTCATTAAGAAGACTGTTAAAGCGGTTATAGTAGTTGGAGAAAGATTATCCTTTCTCATAAGAGAAGAGTTCATATTTTCTAACAAGAGCAATCTTTCTGCTCTTTTTAACTTCATTTGTACCTTCGTACAAAACATACAGAGTGGACCACATCTCTTTGGCAGTAGAGAATTTACCAGAGAGTGATACACTTCATCAGGAAGAGAGAGAGCAATGATAGTTCTGACTTTAGAACCAAGAGACACAAGACGTTTTTATTCATCAGTATATTTCTTGGGATTCTTAAGAATATAACGACCAGTTACAGTAGATTTTTCTTCGTCAGATGAATCATCAGAATCATCTTTTGCAGCACTTTCTTTGCCGGACTTTTGAGTTTCATGGCGAGCCCAAACTCTAGGGACAATGGGCCCCTCACTAAGAATGGTTGGATATCTGCTATCCACTCCTTCCATGAAAAGCATCATCCGGCTTTTCCACAAAGAGAAGTTGTTGGGGTTAAACTTAGGAGGTTTGACTATAGAGCCATTTTCAGAAAAAGTGTTTTGAGAAGAAACTGTATTGTTTGAGGAGGAAACAGCCATTGCAGATCAAGTTTATTGAGATTAAACTTTATGCTCTGATACCACTTGTTAGTCCCAGATGGCTAATAAAAACAAGAACATGCATTGTAGAAGGGGGGGGGGGGTGAATACAATACATAAATTTTTTCACTTTAATTAATTCTTTTATTGATTTATAAAATCAAGAATTACACATAGAACAATGAGATTGTTGCGAAAAGCACAGATGAAATCTATTCTAACAATCTTCACAAAGTAATACTGAAAACAAAACAACTTCTAAAACACAAAGATTGAAAGTTATAAAGTTCAGTGGAGGAGAGGAACAGAATGTATTGAGCACAGAGTAATCTTCAAGAGTTGTAAGACGTTTGCATGGAGAAGTCTTCATCTTTATATAGTGCCATGAGCATTTAAAGTATGGGACACTTGTCACTTTGTCATTTAAAGATCAGGTTTAACTCTCAAAAGTTGAGGTGTCTTTTCCTATGATGCTAAAAAGGTTTGATGGTGACAATATCTAAGAATAGGAAAAGGACAAATGAACATTTTTCCTCCATACCAGATATTACCTCTTTGAAGGAAATCTTTTTAGCAAAGACACAAGGAAGGATCTTCCTATTTTGAGGATCCCACCGATTTGTCATGGACAAAATAAGTGAGAGTCTTCTTAGTAAGGAGACATGGGAGGATCCTCCTATTATGAGGATCCCACCGATTTCTCATGGAGAAAATCGGTGAGATGGCAAAAATTACCAATTTTTATGAAAGTCTTCTTAGCAAGGAGATAAGGGAGGATTCTCCTGTTGTGAGGATCTTACCGATTTTCATGGAGAAAATCGGTGAGACAACTTAGTTTGGGTTGAGAAGTCCATCTTCAATCCGCATTGGTAGATTTACTTCTTCTTGATTTCGGTTGATCTTTGACTTCACCGAACTTTGAAAACAAGACTAAGCTATTACAAAGAACCTAAAATTTCTCTAAGTATAAAAGATGTTTTTCAAAGAATGTAAAGAGATCATGAGGTCATCTTCAAATCTTTGATGACCCAACACCACCAGAACCCGAATTCTCAACAGAATCCCTAAATCAAACAGACGAGTTCGACAAACGCAGGCTGGAGGAGAAATTCGTCGTTTTAAACACCAAAATATACGAGTGAAAATCGTGTGGATACTTGTACATCTGTTTCTCCATTATCATCTCCATCATCGATCTCTTGAAATCTTCTTATGGATCTTCCGATTTCTTCACCACCGCAAAACTCTCCTTCATCTTTCCTTCCACTTTACACGGTACCAGTTTCTTAAACGCCGACATTCTCGTCGGAGATCCATATTCAGGTGACGTGCCAGATCCGCCTCTTCACATCATCATAATTCCTTCTTCTTTGTGTTGTTCTTATCTGGTTATTTTCTTCAATGAGAAAGATAATTTGGTGGTATAGATTTTAAAGGATTTTTGTAATTTGCATACATTGCTTCTGAAATTGATTCATAAGAGGTTTTGGAAGGTGAGGATGATGTGGGTAGGATTGTTGGAGGGTAGGGTTCATGTTCTTCATAAAAAAGATGAAGATTCAAGAAAAAAAAGGAAAAAGAAAAGGAAAAATGGTTAAATAGTGAAAAGACAAAAATACCCTCGAGCTTAACGGAGTAGTTGGACGGACGTTAGGTCGAGGGACCAAATCCAATGGAAAGTGCAAACCTTGGGGACCATTTCCATAATAAATGAAATTTAGGGACGAAATCCGCAATTTTACATAAACCACAGGGACCAAATCCATAATTTACTCTAAAAAATTTGGGAGTGTAATGAACTCAAGGATGACGTTGAGGTTGGTGGGTGATGAAGATGCGGGAAACCAATTATCGTATTTCAATTACTATGGAGATAAGTTTGACACCCTTCATGAGATTAGTGCACTTTAACATTTGGATTAATTAAATATCCAGAAAATATTTATCTCACTTTCTCTCGTAATAGCCATTCCCTTTATTTATGTACGTACGTACATATGCTCATGCTCTTCTTGGTTTCAGATCCGAAGGTCGATAACATTGAAGGGGGCGAAGAAAACGACAATCCCAATAATTGATTTGGAATTGACTACATAGATCGGATCGGGAAGAATAATCAACATCGTCGTCTACAGTACAGATCTTTGACGGGAGAAGTTGATAACTATTTGTTTTGGACCGTTTCCAGACCGTCTTGCTTCTCTCTCAGGTTCAGATCTTTAAGATGATGACAACAATATAATTTTGGTTTCCAAACTCTCATTCTCTCTGGTTTCAGAAAAGATCCGTAATCCAGATCTTGTCGAAGATGTAACCCAATTCTCGCTGAAGATATAACGCTAGAGATGTGTTAGGACACTAAATGTCCTAATTATAAGATAGTTTTGTAAAGGGGTAATTAATAGTAATATGGGCTTGGATATAGTGTAATGGCTTGGGCTTAACTATGTAACAAGGGGTATATAATGTTTAGTGTGTGTAATTAAGGTTTAGAGTTTGTCATTGCAATGTAGCCTCCTTGGTGTAGTGTGTGTTCTAGAGAGAGATCCATTCTCTCTCTAGGTTGCTTTCATCTTGAATAATACACCACTTTGATTATCTATCTTCTTGTTACTATCTACATCAATATATGAATCGTTGTCTTGTTGAAATGGGACTTACAATTGGTATCAGAGCCTAGCAGAGAAGATTTGTGCATCAATCCAAGTATTTTTATCAATTTTATGAGAAATTGAAGTTTTGTTGGGTTTTTGAGATTTTATTGAATTTTTCCAGAAATTTAGAAATTGTTTGGAGTTTGGATTGATTCAAGTTTATAGATCCACTTTAGTTGTTGTTTGGAACGATTTGCAAGTTACAAAATCATTTTTCATCAACAAATCATATTTTTGGAAAAACAAAAATTTCAACAGTTTATGTGTTCTTCGTGTAGATCCATATTGTTTGATGTGTTTTAATTGATTTAAATTGCACATTTATGTTCGTTTTTGTTTTTCGATCATCCAGCAATTTTTAGGTTCGAAAAAGGATGAAAAATCAGTGAGATAAGAGGTGTAAAATATTCGCCGGAAAATTTAAGATCTCGCCGGATTCTGGGTTTTTCTCGCCGGAAAAACGTTTTATCGCCGGCAAGTTCATCGGAGTCGCAACTCAAGTGAAATCGCAACCCAAAACTCACCGGGAAGTCGCAACTGTTGCGACATCGCAACGAAATCGCAACCTCACCGGAATATTCACCTCGCCGGAAAAACGATGGTCGCCGGAAAATTCTTGGGTCGTCAAAACGTGTTGCTGATCTCGAATTAATTGTTGAAAAACGTTTATTGATGCTATAAAAACCCAAAGGAACCAAAAACACATCGATTTAGACGTGAAAACCAGAAGAAAATCGAGTTTGAAATTCTCAGATCTGAAAAATTGCTGTTTGGGGTGATGATGAACAGTAACTAACGGAAGTCCTTTAGTTATCCGTTAAATTTGTAACATTTTTTGTCCTTTTCCGTTAATTCGCGTTAGTTTTGTCTTCTTTCCGTTAGTATTAGTTAGTGTCGTTTCATTTTAGGTCCTAAGTTCGTTAGAGGTCAGTTAGGTTAGTTAGTTAACAGTTCCGTTAGTTTTCCCGTTAGGTTTCTTACAAAATAAGTCTTCCGTTAAGAGTCCGTTAAGTCAGTTAGGAAGTTTCAGGGTTTGTCATTTAGGGTCCCTATAGTTTAAGTTTCTTTTTATTACAGTTTTAGTCCTTATAGTTTTTAGTTTCTTTTTTGATCAATTTTAGTCCCTATAGTTTAGGTTTCAGTATTAAGTCAATTTTAGTCCCTCTAGTTTTAACTTTAGATTTTTTACAGTTTTAGTCCCTAGATTTTTAAGTTTTAGATTTTTACTTTTTTAGTCCTTAGAGTTTATTTTTCTTTTAGGATTTTTCATTTTTGGTCCTTTGAGTCGTAACTTTAGGATTTTTGTCATTTTTAGTCCTTGTCTTTTATTAGTGATAGTATTTTACACTTTTAGTCCTTATTTTTCGTTTTAGTTTCGTAAGTTGTCAGTTTTAGTCCTCATTTTTCATTTTTTTTCATTTTTCATCGTTTTTATCAGTCTTTACCTGCAATTAATCATATCTGATATATCTTTTTCGTGTTTTGCAGGTTTGTCGATTTAAAGTCCAGTTTTCCGCATTAATTTTTCGGAATTAATTTTTGGAGACAAATTTACAATTTGTTTTTCAAATTTTATTTCTGGAATTTTTTCTGACTTTAATCGATTTTTTTCTCTGATCGTTCAAGCGCACAAATTCTACTTCTCACGAAGTATCTGTTAACGATCCGACGTTTTTAAACATTTCAGGTAACAATGTCGAAATATCAAAGTTGGTGGAGTGATTCTCAGAAGATAAACCATTTAGAAAAAGAACTTGAAAAAGAAAGTATAAGAGCTAGCCTAATTCAGAGCGATAATTCTAAATATATGGCTAAAATTGCAGAACAAAATAAACTTATTGAAGGTTATATAAACACGTTTAACTTTCTGAAAACACAAGTTGGTGTGAAGAAGTGTGATTGTGAATCTAAAGCAAATCTGATGCTTTCTTTAGAGGAAAAGAACGCTGAGCTAACAAAGAAAATATCTGATCTTGAACAAGTGATGAGAAAGGAAAGAGATGAATTTAAGAAAGAAAGAGATGAGATGAAGAAGAGTGAGGAAAAAGCAAGAAGAGCTTTGGAAACTGAAAATGCCGATCTGACGCATAAGAATTCTGAGTTTGCAAATAAAATTTCCAATTTACAAATGGAGTTTGGAAAAGAAAGAACTTTTTTTGAAAAAGAAAGGGCAAGCTTTGGAAAGAAATTTTCTGAGTTTTCCAAGAAGTGTTTTGAGGAAAAGAAAGCTGTTGAACTTAAATGCATAAAACTTTCAAAACAAAACTCAGATTTTGAAAAAGTTTTATTTTTAGAAAAGGAAAAGCTTGAGAAAAGGATGTCCGAGTTTAATGTTGAGAGAAAATCCTTTGAGGGAAAGATTGTTGAGCTTTCACTGAAAATATCTAATTTGGAGAATGAATTAGACATCGAAATAAAAGAATCTGAAAAGAAGAAAATCAAAGATTTTCAAGCAAAAAGTGTGAAAGATGTCTATTCAGATGAAAGAAAGGTATTTCAGGCTGAAATCTCAAAACTCACAAGGAGATTATCTACTTTAGCAACGGAAGCTATGAAAGAGCAGAAGATCAAATCTGATCTACAGAAGAAATTTGATTACCGTGTTGCTACAAGTTCAGATACTCCTATCTTTAAGCCTGTTAAGATGGTTTGGAAGGTAAAAGGATCTACTCCTGAAAGAGATGCCCCAAAGTCATTTGTTCCTCCACCGAAGGTGAACAAGAAGAACAATGCTCCGAAAGGTAAGTCTTTTGTTAAACCTAATCTTATCTATTCTGCAAATCATTTGATTAGGTTAGCACAAAAGCACATATGCTGTTCTTATTGTGGAACTAATGATTTTGTCAAGAAAGAAGATGTTCAGTACTGGTATGGTACTTACAATATTCCTTCAAATCGAACTGCACATAACAAGCCTGGACCCAATTGGCAATGGGTACCAAAATCTACTTAATCTGTTTTGCAGGTTTATCATGTGCGGTGCTGAATGCCTAATTACTACCACACACATGACTGGAAAACAGAAGAGAAGAGTGCAATTTGAAGAAGAGTATCTGTGCTGAAACCATCTGCATAATTTTAGGGGGAGAGATTCTAAACCTTTGATTGTTTGTGCTTATTGATATATCTTTCTACATGATTATGGTTTCTAAACAAATCAGTTTAGAACCCGGATTTCAATGAATTTATGGTTTCTAAACACATCAGTTTAGAACCCGCTCCTCAATGAGATTATGGTTTCTAAACACATCAGTTTAGAACCCGCACCTCAATGAGATTTATGGTTTCTAAACACATCAGTTTAGAACCCGCACTTCAATGAGATAATGGTTTCTAAACACATCAGCTTAGAACCCGGACTTCAAAGAGTTTATGGTTTCTGAATAAATCAATTCAGAACCCGCACTTCAATGATGATTATGGTTTCTAAACACATCAGTTTAGAACCCGGACTTCAAAGAGATAATGGTTTTTGAATAATTCAGTTCAGAACCCGCTTTTCAAAGAGATTATGGCTTCTAAACACTTCAGTTTAGAACCCGAGCTTTAAATGTGTTTGACTTCTGATCATACCAGATCAGGACTCGTTCTTAATCTTTAAATTAAAAAAATAGCCTTTGACTGTTAAATGTGCTGATTTTGTCAAATTAAGATCTTTGCAGATTTTGAAGGGGAGCTTATTCGATTTTTAAATCAGTCGATCATAATTTGAGGGGGAGATAATAAAGAAATCAAGGGGGAGAAGAATTAAAGATCTTTCGAGATGGGTGATTCCTTTACAAAACTATAGGGGGAGATTGTTAGGACACTAAATGTCCTAATTATAAGATAGTTTTGTAAAGGGGTAATTAATAGTAATATGGGCTTGGATATAGTGTAATGGGCTTGGGCTTAACTATGTAACAAGGGGTATATAATGTTTAGTGTGTGTAATTAGGGTTGAGAGTGTGTGTCCATTGCAATGTAGCCTCCAAGGTGTTTGTGTGTGTTCTAGAGAGAGATCCATTCTCTCTCTAGGTGTTCTTCCATTTCAATAATACACCACTTTGATTATCTATCTTCTTGTTACTATCTACATCAATATATGAATCGTTGCCTTGTTTAAATGGGACTTACAAGTGGTATCAGAGCCAAAATCGAAGGAATCAATCATCGATACGATCATTCTGCAACGATTAATCATCAACAGCCCAATCTTGGTATGAAACAATCATTTTTTCGGATTATTTTGTTGCACACACTGTTTTGGGATTGAAAAACACATTTCTGTTGGTTTTTGGACAAAACGCGAAGTATTAATGTTGTCCAGAATACCCTCGCGCATCTACGTACCAATTTTCAGCCCAAACAGATCATTTTTGAGGATTAGACTTAAGATTATTTGAATCTTCATCCATGTCGCAACCTTAAGTGTTCTTCATGTTCATCCATGTCGCAATGGTCATATATTCATGCATATCGCAATCCACTGCTCATGAACAGTACCAATTCGCAATGGTCTATTGCGACTTGGCCTCCAAATCGCAATGGTCTATTGCGACTTGGTCTCCAAATCGCAATCCACCTCACGATGAACAGTACCAAATCGCAATGGTCTATTGCGACTTGGCCTCCCAATCGCAATTGCCTATTGCGACTTCGATCCCGAATCGCAATCCATTACACTATGAACAGTACCAAATCGCAACCTTCAGTTGCGACTTGGGTGAACTTTTACCTATTGCGACTTCAGGTGCTGCGACTTCAGCTATTGCGACTTCAGTGCATTGCGACTTCAGTACATTGCGACTTCAGTGTGTTGCGACTCTGGGTTTTAACATGGTTTGTGTTGCAACAAAGGGTTAAAAAAATGTGTAATCGTGACTGTTTCTAGAGATCCAGATGGTATCCTCGCCCAAGTAATCACCCTATCTATAAAAAAAAAATTGCTTAGTCTCAGGAGGGGGGCATTGTTCATGGTGTTTAGCATAAAGTGCGTGTGACATCATTCCCATATTTAGGCTGTCACATACATATTGCAACTGTCAATGCTTAAAGGAGCTCAAGTCTGCCAAGATTTTCAGAAGATGGGTGTTGGAATTCAGTCTTTGGTTGAATTGAATTAGACGTTTGAGCATTTGCAATCATCATTCTGGAGTTTTGTTGACGATGCTAGACCGTTGAGTGCTCTTCTGACCTGATCAATCAGAATTGTGAGTGCTTGCAATCGTTGTTCTGGTGCTTTGGTTGTGATTCAGACTTTTGAGTGCTTATAATCATTCAGCTATTTCTTGAAGATTGAAGTTCCGGATTTTCATCAGTCAGTATTCTGATATTTTGGGGATGAACATTATTCTACAGTTGATGAACAATGTTACTTGTGGAGTTCTTCTAAACCCTACCTTATAGTGTATGCTTCATTATGTTTCCTCCTTCGAGCAAATCCGAATCACGCTCTTAAGCTGAATTCCTATTCAACTCGCGGCTTATCAACGGATTTGGTGTTATAGACTGAGTTTGCATTTGGTTAATCACGCAACAACTCGCTCGTTATCTTTCTTGTGAGCTTATTAGTACGAGCTAGAGTTTCCACATTTATGAAGATGTTTTTCGTGCACTCGGTCGAGGCATTGAATCCGATTTGTCAAGGTTGAAATTTAAAGAGTAAGAGCATATTTCAAGGGGGAGCCTAGACTACATTTGAAGAATTGCATCACTACGGGTTTCTAAAGAAATCAAGGGGGAGAAGAATTAAAGATCTTTCGAGATGGGTGATTCCTTTACAAAACTATAGGGGGAGATTGTTAGGACACTAAATGTCCTAATTATAAGATAGTTTTGTAAAGGGGTAATTAATAGTAATATGGGCTTGGATATAGTGTAATGGGCTTGGGCTTAACTATGTAACAAGGGGTATATAATGTTTAGTGTGTGTAATTAGGGTTTAGAGTTTGTCATTGCAATGTAGCCTCCTTGGTGTAGTGTGTGTTCTAGAGAGAGATCCATTCTCTCTCTAGGTTGCTTTCATCTTGAATAATACACCAATTTGATTATCTATCTTCTTGTTACTATCTACATCAATATATGAATCGTTGTCTTGTTGAAATGGGACTTACAAGATGTATCAACGTGTATTTTCAGGTAGCATTGTTTTACGAAGTGTGTCACAGTGTATTTTTGTTGTTTATGAAGTGTATCACAATGTGTCTTCGTTGTTTTACGAAGTGTATAATATCACCTGTATTTCCGTTGTTTACGAAGTGTATGACAGTGTGTCTTCGTTGTTTTACTAAGTGTATCACAATGTATTTTCTCCATTTTATGAAGTGTGTCATAATGTATCAGGTAGTGTTGCTTTACGAAATGTATCACAATATGTATTTTCGTTTTTTTTTATTAAGGGTATCACAGTGTGCATCATGTGTTCATGTGATGTTCGGTGGAATAAGGTTCGCCAGAGAGAGGTGATAGAAGATTTATAAAATACGTAACTACCCTTTAATTAAAAATTACCAAAATTATTAATATCCTAATTTATCTTTTGAATTGTGGTTAAGATTGAATTTAACGGTTGTCAAACAACCGAGTTCTTTCTTGAATGATCCCATATATAATATATAATAGGGAAATTATTTGAAATAGCAATTTTACGCATGTGGTTTTACCTCTTAGGCACATTCTCTCCCACTTTACCATAACAGCATCAGGTCCGCAATTGCGGACCTAACTCAAATACACCAAAGAAAATTCGAATCTGATTGATTTTTCCTTAAAATCTTGGAAAATCGGTCGAATTCGGTTTTTTTCTTGAATTGTGTGACCTATTTTTTGCGAACCTAATACTATTTTAATAAACTTGAAGAAATTAAAAAAATATGACTAAGAGAATACATCACAAGTCAAAAATCACTACTTCAATTAATTTTCTTATATAATATAAACATGTTAGAACATAGTGAATCTAGGGACGGTGAAATGATAGAATAGGTATCAATTATAAAGATCCCCAAAACATGGTGTTACTTAGCTTCCTCTCATGTTTTACTTTGTCCCCATAAATCACAATAAATCAATTATTTTATTTCATAAAAATAATATAAAGATCATGTTAGGCTTGTACCATATGCTTTGAAGAGTGTACGACATACCTAGTACTTTGTACCTTACATCAAACCGTAGGAATTAGTAATTAGATTTATAGGTATATTATGGTGGTAATACAAAAAACAAACCCATGCATGTCTACCCGACAATCATTAAATCAATTAATTATTACTCCAAAAAGTAACAAAATACCATCATATATAATATATTAATCATGGGATATATTAAAGGATCGTGTGAGAATAAGAGTTAAAGATAGAAGTGTAATAAAAATTGGACCATTGATTACTTTTAATTCATGTTGGTCTAATAGTTCAGATTAAGTAACAAAATAACATTGTGGTTTTAGATTGAAAACAACACATCTAGAAACAAAAAACCACATATCGAGTAAAAGGATGATGTACGCATCTATAATTTACTTAGACTCCATAAAGACAATCCATAACAAAAAAAAACTTGTAGGATTTGCAAGAAAACGGAAAAAGAGCAAGGCTTGCATGGGAAGGGAGGACGATCATGCGTGTGCTCCGATTGCAGATGGTCGCCGAAAACTGACATGTTTAATAGTGTAGCCTTCGTTTGATTGTGTTTTACGTATTGGATTAAAGGTGTTGTGATTAACCAATTGACTTTACAACAAATACTAGATTTTAATTGACCTACGTTTAATCAACAAAATTGTTATGTGGGTAATCAGTTTTACCTTAGTGTTCGTTAATTTGTTTAGTCGGAACATGGACGAAAGTTTGAGTCTCGACTTAGACCGAATTGGTTGATGACTACGTTCCTAACATGAAAATAGTTATAGACGTTGGATGACAAAACATGTGTTTTATCTAAATGTTTCCTTTTCAATATCTGTATCATATGAAAGTAGGTACGAATTTGTTTTAGAAAGACTTTTCCCACTTCGATAGATGGTTAAAGTATTTTTACACAATAAATACTCACCATAACTAAAATCCAAGACTAGCATTACTAGATCGATCTTTGTTAGCAGCGGCGGAGCCAGTGTGGGAGTGGGGTGGGGGAGTGGCTGGTATGGTTTTTTTTTGTCTTTGTCTATACACTCATCGCATCTCAAGTTTTTCTCAAAGTCTTACTAGACTTTTGACAACCAACAGTAACTGCATATCTTATATTAGCGTTTTGTTTAAATGCCTTAAATCAACAGTAACTGCATATCTTATAATTTTATTCATACATTTAGATTCCACGTTTAAATGAAAAGGTGTTCGCATACATTAAAAATGTCTTCATAAGCGTTTAGAACGAAAAACATGAACTAATTGAGCAAAAAATTGATTCACTATCTAGCTTAACTTCAGCCAAAGTGGAAAGTAACAACGCAAAAGAAAAGAGGCACTTTTATGTTCTTGATCTAGCAACGATCAATTGATGTTATGTTTCATTTACATTTTAATATGTAGTATTTAGTTCTAGATAGTGATGGAAATTTCACCCGTCGGGTTGGGTATCTGCGGGTACCCGCCCCTAACGGGGCAGGGATGGGTATTGTTTTTCATACCCGAAGCGGGTTCGGGGTCGGGGTCGGGGATGGTATTACCCGCCCCTAATAATACCTGATATATATATTTTATATATAATTTAATTAATTTCTTTTTTTGTTGCTTAATAATTTTCTACTTTAAAATTTGTCATGAAGTACGATTACACGTGATTGATTATATCATTATATGTTTTTGAAACTTGAGGTTTATTTATTTGTTTTAAAATTAAAAAATCGCCTTTTCTTTGCATTAAAAATAATTTAATTGATTTTTTTCCCTAAACGGGTTCCCCGTACCCGTCGGGGATTTTCCCCCCGAAACCTGTCGGGGATTAGACGGGGCGGGGTCGGAGACGAGGGATATAAAATGGGGTCGGGGTCGGGGACCGGGGGGGGGGGGGGGGGGTTTCCATGCCTAATACCCGCCCGGTTCAATCATTAGTTCTAGATGTATTCGATAGCAAAATAGCAAATCATTATGTATATAAATATGTTGAAAGTCTTCCATGTAACTGGTTATTAGTATTTGCATATATATTATTGTTCAGAATTCATGAAATTGTTAGAACATCACAACCTTTGGAAATAGGGTGTGACATTTAGTGATATGTATTTTAGTTGTGATCACATTGGGTAATCTAATCAATCAAATAGTTTGGTGATTAACTACATTATTGACAAGGAAGCCATAATAATTTTATATAAACATATATGTCTAAGTTTGAGGATTTGAAGATGTAGAGATTCTGTTAGTGCCTAATATTCTAAGTTGTACCATGTAGAGGGACTAATTATGTAATTGTAATGTTACCAAGTATATAAGGTAACTTTAGCCTAGATTTCTAATTAGGTCATTCATTTCATTTCCTCTCAAGTACACACACACACTCCATATTCTCTCTACATTCATATTGTATTTGAAGGATGATCATCATTGATATATATGGATGGACATCTGATTGACTATACTATTTGATTACTTGTTCTGGGATCACAATTGGTATCAGAGCATAGTATATCACTTAGATCAGATTAGGATTTTGAAGGTTTTTACAAATTTCGAGTGTTCTTCATTTTCTCATTCATTTCTTATTGATTCTAGCCATTTGAGTGCTTCAAATGGATTAGAATTGGTCTAGGAGTGTTTGATTATCACCCATGTGTGGTTTGATTCCGCAATTACACCAGGATTAGTCTCAATTTGTGCAAAACTTGTATTTTCGGACTTTTGAAGAAAACCTACTGTTTTGGATTGAAAATCACGGTTCTAGTGGTTTTTGGACAAAACTTGAAGAATTAAAGTTGTCCAGAATATAGTTGTGAACCTGCGTACCAATTTTCAGAGTAATTGGATCATTTTTGAAGAATCGACTTAAGATCATTTGAATACTCATAATTTTCGCAACTCTCAGTGTTCTTGGGTATTCATAACTTTCGCAACTCTCAGTGTTCTTGGGTATTCATAACAAACGCAAATCTCAGTGTTCTTGAGTATTCATAACTATCTCAATCCACAAGAAGTGAACAGTATTGTATCGCAACCCTCAGTTGCGACAAGCCGTTATAATCGCAATTTTTCGAAGTGAACAGTAGCATATCGCAACTATCTGTTGCGACAAGACTCAACTATTGCAACCTACCTCATTGTAAACAGTACTTATCGCAATCCTCTGTTGCGATAAGAATCTTTTTGGGTTTGTATCGCAACCTATTTGTTGCGACAAGGTTTTGGCTTCTTTCACAACTTGTTGGTTGAGACAAGTTTTTGGTTGCGACAAGACGTGTGTTGCGACAAGAAGTGGGTTGAGACAATCATTGGGTTGAGACAAGACAGTGTGAACTAATTTTTACTAATCAAATCTAAGGGATACTTAACGATCATCAACAAGTAATCTAAATATGACAGCGAGAGACATCTTGACTATTGGGTCTAAGGACAAACCACATGTTCTTTTTCCTAAGGAGTTTAAGATATGGAAAGACAAATTTATGGACTATGTTGAGAGACAAGAGAATGGGGAATATATCGTTAATTCACTTGAGAATGGTCCTATGGGGTTACAAAGAAGAAGAGGAATCGCTACTGATGGTGATCCAATTCCAGAATGGGTTGATGTTATACCATTACATTATGATCATGAACAAAAGAAAAAGCACTATGGAGACAAAATGGCAAAGTCCCTAGTTATACAAGCCTTGACCAACAATATTTATCAAAAGGTAGATAGCAAAAACCATTCTGGGAAGGCTATGTTTGATGAGTTGATTAAGCTGTATCAAGGATCTGAAGTGGAGAACCAGATGAGAATCTCCAATGCCATTAATCTGTATGAAAACTTTAAACAAAAGGAAGGGGAGGCACTTGATTCTGCTTATGACCGTTTCACTACTATTTTGAATGAGCTGAATAGGTACAATATAGACAAGTCAATAATCGAGCACAATGTGAAATTCCTGAGTGTTCTTCAACCCGAATGGAAGAAGTATGCTCACCGAATGAAACAGAATGCTAGGTTAGCTGATTTGCCTCTACAAGAGATGTATGAAACCTTGAAACAGGATGAAGAAGATGCTGATGAAAAGAGAGTTAAGAAAAAGAAGAAAGAGAAGAAGGAAGAGAAAAAAGAGGTTAAGGAAGAAGAGTTAGATCCACTTGCTTTAATGTCTAACAAAACCATCAAGAAATACTCAAAGAATGTGGGTAATCAGTCTGATGAGGAACAGAATGAAGCAGATGGGATAGATGACGATGAAAGTATGAAGCAAGCTATGATATTCCTTACTAGATCTTTTCAAAGACAGTTTGGGAAAACCCCTAGTTCTAACAGTCAAAGATATGCGTCTGGCTCCAAGAACTTCGAGCACAAAGCACATGTTGAATCGAACAAGAAGTTTGATGATAAGAGGGGTGAGTATAAGAGAGATGATAAGAGGACGGATGAGAAGAAGGTATTTGAGAAAAAGGATGAAGCTACAATTGTGGGAAGACTGGTCACTTCTCCAAGGAATGTTGGAAGCCGAAAGTCAGGGATTCCAGTATTACAAGAACAAGTTGATGCTTGCTGAACAGAAGGAATCGGGGATAGCACTGTTGGTCGAAGAGGAATACTGGCTTGATCGGACTGATGATGAAGCATATGATGAGACAGCTGCTCAGACCAAGATGTGCTTCATGACCAAAAACACCGATGATGAAGGGTCAGAGTCTACTTCAAATGAGGTACATTTCGATCTCTATAATCAATTTTTTAGTCAACAAGCATATTTAACAAAGAAGTTAGAAGAACTAACAAATGACCAGAAAAGAGCAGATGAAATAATTTTCACTCAAAAGGAAAGACTAATAGAACAAGACAGTCAAATTAAAGAATTAGAAAAGAAAAAGACTGAGTTCGATATTGGTCATGCGTATTTTCAAAGTCGAGTAACTGAACTATCAGAAAAATTAATGAGTTCGGAAACCAAGAATAGTGAGTTTGAAAATCTTTTACATGTTTATAAAGATAGGAATAATGAGCTATGTGAAAATGTCAAAGGTCTGAAAGAAAAATTATATAAAGCAGGCCAAACTGAACAAACAATTCACATGAATAAGCCAAGCAAGTTTAGGTATTTCAATTCAAAGTGGGGTATCGGGTATGACAATCCACAGTACCTGAGGAATGCCTTAATAAAAACTCCCACTCTTTATAAATTTGAATGGTTTATTCTTGCATCACATCCTAGCTATCAAATCAAATGGCTTAAAATGGATGGTGAAGACTATGAGGCTGAGGAAGAAATAAAAAGAAAAACCACTGTTAAAATGCAACTTCCTTTTTGGTATGGTCCTGATAATGCAAAAGCATTAGATAACGAACAAACCTTGCCAAATGATTACTTTGAGAGTTATATTGTTAAAGAACCGGAGGAAATGGAAAATCCTCAAAAGGATATTAATGAAAATCCAATTTTGGAAGGTAAAAGGTACTTTCCACCAATGGTTCTTGAACAGAAACTCATGGACCTCGAAAGCAAGTTTGAAAGTACTATTTAAGAAGTCAGAAATGACGAGAAACTTGCTTTCGAGATCGAAAAGGAAGTTATGATCACAGTGTTTTCGGAAATTTTAAAAGAAATGAAAACAAAACTTGAGGAAATATATGAAGAAAAAGTTTCAAAAGAAAAGCATTCTTCAGATTCAGATGTCTCCTCATGCAAAGCTTTCGTGGGAAATACCATCTATAGGAGCATGGCAGTTGATGACCAAGATGATCTTGAATCTTGGGATTTGGAAAGTCAACTTGATCCTGAGATATATATCCCTACAGAAGAAGATAAAGCATTTCGAAAAGAACAAAAGAATTTTCTCTAACCGAAATCTCATGGTATCTTTCATTCTCCATTGAAGAGTCAGTCTGATTGTGATATCGAGATTATTTGTGATGGGAAGAATAAACAAGTTGTTTATGAAGTGCCTGTTCATTTTGACTTTAGTGCCAAACTTCCATATCACACTGACTTTCTAATAAAAGAAGAAGCACCTAAGAAGAATTTCTTTAAGCGTGAATCTTCAAAATCAGTTGAAAACCCTTATGTTAATGATTTTTATTCGAAATCTAAATCCAAACAATCATTACAGAAGAAGAAAAGAAAAACAAAAAGAAAGAAGCATGTTAATTCTTTTCAAGCTCAGAATTCAAAAGCTTACAACTCCTATTTATCTGATGTTTCAGATCGTAATTTGAGAAACACACGCACCTTGAGTGGAGAATAAAGAAGTCCACACAGGATGTGGCCCAGATCAAATCATCCCACGCAATTTTAAATTCCAAGAAACACAATTTTGATTCAAATGTTATTAATTATGATGTTGACAATAGACGAAAACTTGTAGTTCCTTACAAGGTTTATTCAATGCAACAACTGATTAATTTGGCACGTGATCAAATTTTTTGCTCTTCTTGTGGTGTGGATGATTTTATCTGCAAATCTGATTATAACCGTTGGTTTTATTCAAATGATTACTTTTAAACCGGTTATAGAAAACATAATGTCAAATCCAAACCTACTAATCAGAAAGGACCCATTTGGAAATGGGTACCTAAAACCATCTAATTTCCATTTTGCAGCCCAGTCATGTATGGTACTTAGATTCAGGCTGCTCAAAACACATGACTGGAAGAAAGGAGCTGCTCACTAATTATGTAGAGAAAGATGGTGGTCGGGTTAAGTTTGGAAACGATCAATATTCTCCAATTTTGGGTTACGGAGATATTGTCAAAGACAATATGAGAATTACAAAAGTCAATTACGTTGAGGGCTTAGGACACAATTTGTTTAGTATAGGTCAATTTTATGATAAAGACCTAGAAGTCCATTTCAAGAAGACCCATTGTGCAGTTCTAACCGACGGAGGATATGAGCTTCTTGTTGGTTCTAGGAAATCCAATTTGTACACTATTGACCTATCAACGCTCAAGCCTAAGAACGACGTATGTCTGATGTCGAAAGCGTCTTTGGAGAAAAGTTGGTTATGGCATAGACGACTATCTCATCTCAACTTCCGTTATATACAAAAACTGACGTTGGGTGACTTAGTCATAGGTCTACCAGTTCTGAAATTTGAAAAGGACAACTTATGTACTGCTTGTGAGAAGGGGAAGATGAAACGAGCTCCTCATCCACCGAAACCTAAGCCCAACACACATAAAGCATTGGAAATCCTTCATATGGATCTCTGTGGTCCGATGAAGACTCAGAGTATAAGCGCCAAACGATACGTGTTAGTCGTCGTTGATGACTATTCAATATACACATGGGTCAAGTTTCTACGGTCAAAGGATGAAACACCTGACTTGATCATCTCGTGTTGGGAACTGAAGATATGCTAAGTATGGTTAGTACTGCCAGAACAACATTACTACTGCCAGATCAAGTTAGTACTGCTAGTTCAATGTTAGTGCTGCCAGAACAAAGATACTACTGCTAGTTCAAGGTTAGTACTGCTGAGTCATTAATGCTTCAAGAACATGATTAGTACTGCTAGACAAGTTACTACTGCTGGTACATGGTTAATACTGCTGAACAAAGTTAATACTGCTGGTATATTACTACTGCTGGAATATCATTAATGCTGCTGATCAAAAGTTAGTACTGCTGATGTCTTACGAAAACTGTTAGTACTGCTTGGGCATATCAAACATTACTACTGCTGAAAGATTATTAGTACTGCTTGAGAAGAATGAAGTTAATACTGCTTGGGATCAGAACATGGAATGCGAGATTGAAGGAGATAAAGATGGAACGATTGAAGATATACTTAAAAGAATATTCTGAAGATCAATCTTATTTTGATAGTTATCTTGTAATTATTCAGTATATATATTTGTTGATAGATAGCTATTAAGGAGATGAAAACGAAAAGAGAAAATAATACGATATACGAAATACAATTAGAATTCGATTGTGTTTTAGAGAGAATTAACCTCAAGGTTTAAGAACCCTATTTCTAGAGAAGTAGAAGTCGTCTTGATTGAGCTTGTTCATCAAGATTGAGGTTTGGTTGTAATCTTGTGAGTCGATTTAGTGAATACACAAAGTGGTGAATTTTCTGTTACATTGTTCTTGATTGTGAGAATTAAAGTTCTTTTCCGCAGATTCTTTAATTCTGAATTCTAAGTGTTTATTGTCTTGTTAAGATTCGATCCTGACATCTCGTTAGTCAAGCAACTTCAAGTTACTCTACAACAATCAGTTCAGACTATCAGATCAGACAATGGGACAGAGTTCAAAAACAAGATTCTTGATGACTTCTTTAAGTCATTAGGAATAACTCATCAATATTTTGCGGCTAGAACACCTCAGCAGAACGGAGTCATTGAAAGACGAAACCGTACACTCGTTGAAGCTGCCAGAACGATGTTGTCTTATGCTGATCTACCTCTGTTTCTGTGGGCTGAAGCTGTTGCAACGGCGTGCTACACACAAAACCGTTCTATCATCCATCGACGGTTTGGCAAGACTCCATATGAATTTATTAACAATAGAAACCCGGTTATACACTACTTTCGTGTCTTTGGGTGCAGGTGTATCGTACTGAATGATAAAGACAACCTGAACAAGTTCAGTCTGAAGGGAAGTGAGGGTGTTTTCATTGGATACTCACTCACATCAAAAGCATACAGAGTATACTTCAAATCTTTCAGAACTGTGGTTGAGAGTATAAATGTCAAATTTGATGAATCTGAAGAAATGACTGCTGTGCAAAACAGTACAGAACCTGCGATCTCCGGAATTCTAGCATCTAGACAAATCCGTCCAATGATGACTAGATCTTCAAACAAGGATCAAGCTTCCACTTCTAACTCTAATACAAATGAACTTGATTTATTGTTTGAACATTTTTATGATGACTATTTTGGTAATGATAAACCCTCTTCATCTGTCAATAACAGGATTCAAGTTGAGACACCACCAGTGCAAGCTACTATGTCAGGCCCCTTGGCGGTGTTGACCTCATCAAATACTGGTGCAACTACTCTTGCAACTTCTCCAAGGAACACAATTATGGTATCTACACAAACACGACAACATGCATCTACGAGTGGTGCTTCTTCGTCTGGAACAAATTCGAATGTCAGTGATCAGGGTAATGACAATGTTCCTGAAAATCCTACTGAATCAGTTCCTGAGGCTGTGCCAATTGTCAATTCTGACAAACAACCCGCCTCACAACGGGAACCGACTCTGACGATCGAGTTGAACTTTGAAAAACACCCTACTCTTGTAGACCCCAATGAAAATGCTATATCTCTCCATCCACATTCTACGAAGTGGACATGCAGTCACCCAATTGATCAGGTGATTGGTGATGTTTCTGAACCAGTGAAGACAAGATCTGCATTCGCAAACGAAGTTTTATTTGCACTCTTCTTAAGTCAAGTTGAGCCCTCAACAGTTCAACAAGCCTTAGAAGACCCTGGCTGGTTGTTTGCGATGCAAGAAGATCTGAATCAGTTTGAAGCTCTGAAGGTGTGGAGACTAGTTCCGCGACCCAAAGGTAATACAGTAATCGGTACCAAGTGGGTCCTAAAGAACAAGAAAGACGAAGACGGAATAATTGTGCAAAAAAAGGCTAGATTGGTAGCGAAAGGGTATAGACAACAGGAGGGGATAGATTATGGCGAGACGTATGCACCGATTGCTCGTCTTGAGGCAATTCAGATGTTTCTTTCTTTTGCCGCCTTCAAGAACTTCACCATCTATCAAATGGACGTGAAGACCGCATTCTTGAACGGTGTTCTAAAGGAGGAAGTGTACGTGTCTCAACCGGAAGGCTTTGTAGACAAAGACTATCCAAATCATGTATACATTCTTTACAAAGCCTTATACGGTCTCAAGCAAGCCCCCTGAGCCTGGTATGAAGTATTATCCACCTTTCTACTAAAAGTTGGCTTTGTGAAAGGTAAAATCGACACAACTCTATTTACTCTGCGCGAGGAAGGTGATATTCTTTTAGTTCAGATTTACGTTGACGATATTATTTTTGGTTCGACTAACCCTGGACTTTGTAATTGGTTCTCTGGCATTATGATGACTCAATTCCAAATGAGTATGATGGGAGAGATTAATTTCTTTCTCGGATTACAAGTCAAACAATTCTCTACTGGTATCTTCATCAATCAGTCGAAGTATGTGTTTGACATCTTGAAGAAATTCAAGATGGAAAACTGTACGTCGATCGGTACGCCTATGGCTCCTGGATCTAAGATAGGTCCAGATCCAGACGGTATTGATGTCGATGTAAAGAATTATAGAGGAATGATTGGGTCTCTAATGTACCTAACCGCTAGTCGTCCAGATATAATGTTTTCAACTTGTCTCTATGCTAGATTTCAGGCCAAACCCAAAGAGTCACACCTCGGCGCTGTCAAACGAATCTTTCGGTACTTAAAAGGCACTCTATACCTAGGACTGTGGTATCCTAAAGGAACCGGCTTCGAACTCATTGCATATTCAGATGCTGATCATGAAGGAAGCATGCTGGATAGAAAGAGCACCTCGGGGCACGTCCAATTTTTGGGGGACAAGCTCGTGAGTTGGTCGTCGAAAAAGCAGAATTGTGTTTCAACATCTACCGCGAAAGCAGAACATGTTGCCGCGGCGAGCTGTTGTTCACAAGTCCTTTGGATGAAGACCCAACTCATGGACTATGGGTTTAAATACGAGAAGATCCCCATTTACTGCGACAGTAAGAGTGCTATTGCTATATCTGCTAACCCTGTCCAACACACCAAAACCAAACACATTGACATAAGGTATCATTTCATAAAAGATCATGTTGAGAAAGGAAATGTTGAATTGTATTTTGTTACAACTGAGTTTCAGCTTGCCGGTCTCTTTACAAAAGCCTTGGATGAAAAACGTTTCAATTTTCTAGTATCCAAACTCGGCATGCTGAATATGAAAGTTTAACTTTCATATATTGATCATATAATAGATGGAAATATTTGTATCTCAATCTAGACATCGTATCTAGATTGATACACTCTAACTTTCATCATATTCTATTCTCAATATATGTTATTTAAATTTTTATATCTTAGTTGTATTACAAATGCTTTATTCAACTTATCTTTTTCTTTATCTTCTTTTAATTGCCTTATCTATGATTTGTTATGATACATGTATCTTCACGAAGGTATGTTCATGGTTTCAGGGGGAGTTTTAGTACAGATCATATGCACAAATTTAGGGGGAGTGTGCATAACTGCCAGATCATGTAAGTGTAGATACATTGTGACTGTTGCTTCCGAGAAGACAAGGTACGTATTCTGTTTGTTTTTAAACACTAACTCTTAAATGATGAAAACAATTTTTCAAATCTATGCATCATTTAAGGGGGAGTGAAAACTGTGTTAAAAACCTTGAGTGCTGAATCAATTGGAAGTTGGACATCTTCCAATGTGATAAAATCATTTTTGAAAATTACTGAAAAATGTCCAAGTGTTCACTTTATCGCAACCCACTGCTTGCGATAAAGATGTGAACAGTGTTTCATCGCAACCCTCAGTTGCGATTAAACACAAAAAGAGATTTCATCGCAACCCCTTAACTGCGATAAAAACACAAATGAACAGTACTTATCGCAACCCTCTGTTGCGATAAGGTCGAACATGGTGTCGCAACCAGTTCATTGCGATATCATCAGAGCTTATCGCAACCTTATACTTGCGATAAGCTGACACTATGGGGTCAAACCTTGGACCAATCATCTCATGCCACGTGTCATGTTGTCTCAAGCCTTTAAATAGGGAAGTTTGAATTCTTTTTTATCTCAACTATCAAACCCTCAAACTTCTCTCAACTCTCTCTCTCGAACTGTTGCTTGGTGTCCTTGATCTTCAAAGTGTTTTTCGGATTTATCGTTGATTGCATTCCATTCAGATCACTTCGAGGTATATTCGCCTTAATTTTCATTCCATTTCATCCGTCGAATCATAATTTTCAGTTGATTTTAGGGTTTAGAAACCGAAACCCTTACTGTCTTTTCGATTTCTGCTCTGAAATGCATTTATGTGTGTTTGTTTACTGTTAAGAATGCTAAGGACACTCTTCTGTGCACATTGCGACACTAGTAGAATATGTTAGAAATCGATTTTAGTGCGAAAAAGTCAAATTTGGGCTTGGAGACTTAGAAAATATCTTAAGTTCGTTTTTATCGCAACCTTAGGGATTCTTGAGTTCATATCTATCGCAACCTTAAGTGTTCTTCGTGTTCAAATCTATCGCAAGTCACTGATATTCAAACTTATCGCAACCTATTAGTTGCGATAACCTTTTGTTTCAACTAGTTCTTTGCGATAACCATTTCCTCGCAAGCTATTCATTGCGATACACTCATGCCTTGCGATAAGAATCTTGTGTGTGTTGCGATAAAACCTATACTTAGAAACAAAATTGGAAATTTTTAAAGAAAACCCAATTTTTTGGCACTGTTCTAAACTGTGAACTGTTCAGATGGCTCATAATGACGGCCATTCATCTGACGAGAACACTGTCATACCGTCGCACCAGTCGTCGCATCCATCTGTCAAAGTCCGTGATCTAGATGCGAAGCTTCTATCAAGAAGTCTCCATCTTGCTCTTCACGACAACAACCATAACCTTGATCTCAACGTGGCGTTCGATCACCAGACTATCATCGAGATCATTCGCGGCCATCCTCTTCGAACAGTGCTCACGAAGGTAGTCATTGTTCCCCTTATATATCTGCAACAATTTTGGCACACACTACGATATCATCCTACACACCGACGGGGTCCACATTTTTCTGCAAAAGGCGATCATTTCGATGTTCGACTTACACTCAAGCGACTCCGTCTAGCCTTAGACCTCCCATTTAACCCAAATTTTGAGGACATGGTTCCCGAAGCCCAACTGTTCGCGGACATCCGAAGCTTAGGATACCAAGACCCACAGAACCCTATGCTAGCCAGCTCTTCTAGATTCCTAAGGAAACATCTACCACCGGTCTGGTACACCCTATGCTCCATATTCAACCGATGTATGACGTCAAAGCATACCGGCCTTGACAAATGTAACCTAGCAACCCTTCGGATGTTCCACGCCTTCGCCTTTAATCGTAACATTGACTATGCTATTCTACTCTGGAACGAGCTACAAGAACTGGTCGAAGACAAAGCACGCCCGAAGAAGAACCGACACTTCGTGCCATATCAACGGTTCTTCCAGATCATCATCATCCACCAAATCATGGAGGGCAACCGACACTTCGTGCCATATCAACGGTACGAGGACCGACTCAATGGATGCATTACCTAAAAGTGCCAGATCACGATGTCTTCGCCCACATTGCCGTAATTCCAGAGCCTGCACTTGCCTATGCCGACCAGCAGTCTGAGGTAGTTAGGCAGTATAGAATAGCTAATGCACTTGTGGTCCAGCCAGAACCGGCGGGACCTCCCCAAGGTGCAATCCCACTAGGCGGTGAGGGTGTAATTGCTGAGCAGGTTCAGGAACTTGGGGTTCCTGAACGGAGAGAGGTAAGAAGAACGCTAAGAAAGAGAGTGGGTGGGGTGGCGAGGACTGCTGGTCAGGCATCCACATCCGGAAACGTACGAATCCCTATCCTCGACGACGTTTCGATGAATTCAGATGATGACCCTGATTTCAATCCCGATGCTTCATCATCCGACGATGAAGTATCTGACGAACCACAATGAGCTGTTGATGATGATTCCGACTCCGATCCTGATCATGACCCTGATGCGGATCTAATTCCGAGACACATCGGTCGGAGTCGCCAAATAGTTGAGAGTTCCGAAGCTGATTCCGCCTGGAACTTCGGACTCTCCGGTGATATTGGAGACATAAGGCGGGAAGAGGGAGTTATAGTAGAAAATATTACTGTGAGAAGTGAGGAGGCGAGAAAAGAAATGGGGGAGAAAGAGATAGAGTCAAATAAAGTTTTAACTACTGACTCTCCCCAAACCGATCGAAGCTGGGTAGCCACATCTTCTACCAACGTGCGTACGTCGCCGTTGCGTATTGAACAAGCCATGGTGAACCCAGCCATGCATAGCACAGCCCCTCTAAGCCACTCGTCGGCATCTCAATTTGTCGGCGTTTCATTTTCCACAGGGGATAAAGCTCAAATGCTATCGGCGACATACTCGGTGTCTGCTGATATTGAACAAGGTAGGCTTCTGCCCCGGCCACTGCCATTCATTCAAAGCACTTCAAGTCTAGAGCCTTTCGAAAGAACATCTTTTTCTAGGACACGTGCAGTGGTACAACACTAAGTTGAGGGCTTTTGTGCCCCAACCGGAACACCCCGAGTGAGGCCGACATTCGTTGGTGCCCCAAGAGGACTGGGTGGAAGTCCTGTCATGGTCAACACTATGCCAGCCATGAACACAGGCAGTACGGTTGCTACAACCGCTACTTCAACCGGTAACCTAGGTGGTCCGGCAGTTAGTTCTATTTTCCCAAATTTTTCACATGAACAGGTTGTACGCATGCTTGGCCCATATCCACATTTCATAACGCTTCCACTACTGGCGTCTGCTTTAGGCGCTATCGATCACGCATACAAGCAACATCGTCAAGCCATGCAAAGTACAGTTGAGCGATTAGCACAAGAAGTGAGCAGAGCCGTCAAGGGCAAAGCAGTTGCTGAATCGTCGTCAACACCTCAGGATCAACCATCCAACACTCAACCAGACCCACAAACACCACAACCAGTACCGTTACACCAAATCCCAGCCGACCAGCTCAAATCAGAGCTGTTAGCCCGACTCTTAGCCCAAGGCGATTCGAATACAGCTAAAGAGGTAGATCTTGTTACATTACTACGCCAACAATCACAACCTCAAACCCAACCACAAGCCTCAACATCCACAAGCGCTGAATATCAAGCCTTGAACGAGTCCATGAAAGACATGACTAAAGCCATCATTGCCGGCTACCAATCCCTAGCCTCACATATCATTGTTGTTGAACAAACGTGTGGGGTTCAAGCTCAAGCCTCACAGAAATGAAGACATGATGATCAGGATGATCCTGATCAGCATGAGGGGGAGAAGAGAGCAAGGGTGGGTGAGTCCAGTGATGCGGTTAATGAAGATGTTGGTGGTCCAGATCAGCCAGCTACTGAAAGAGAAACGGGGGCCGGTGGATCGAATACTGACGTGGTACAAGTGGATGAACCTGAAGTTCTAGCTGATGTCATAACTGGGGTTGAAAAGCCTTCGGTTGTTGACAATAGAACAGCTAATGAAAGGATGGCGGATGCTATGATTGTTGACTACATTTACATAGATTCTGAGGAAGAACCTGAGAAAACAACAGTCCAGATCAAAGACGAATTGATTGATATATTCGATATCACCGGGGCTATTATTGCTGCTTTGGATTCAGAAGATGACACTCCAGATGATACTCCACAACCGCAAATACCGACTGATCAAAGTGCAAGTACTTCCGCTCCTCCAGTTCTAGTGGTACAAGAAAGTGCTCCAGTAATACAAGTGCAAGCCGATGGCAGAATCAGGGATCCTGTACTCGAAGCTGAATTGGAAATTTATCAAGAAGTGATTAATGCTGAGCCAAGGTATGTGGCTACAGGTGAACGAGTTAGGATTCTGATTCCCTTTCAAGAAAGCATAAGGAGAGACCTGTTTGTTAAGGATGTTCAAGGGATCGACCTCAAGAAGGTGTACGGGATTGAAGATTGGTCGTCACTCTAAAAGATCGAGTTCTTACATGTAATGGGCAACAAAGACCGAGAAACAGATGCCTTAAGATCAGATAGTGTGATTGTGAAAGTGCTGAAGATTGAGTCAAACAAGCTTTCAAAGGTCTGGTACCCGGTGTTTACAGTTAGAAGATCCAATGGTACTGAATGTGTCTTCTCAGAGGCAGATTTCAAAAGCTTAAAGCTAGACGACCTTCTAAGCCTCTACAATTCCCTAGCCTGCATCCCAAATAAGAATATTGAATGGTCCTTCGCCTATCAAAGTGTGAAGAGGTTCATGCGAAATATCCTGAAATTCTCTTATCTTAAGGATTTCCAAATGGCCTTGGAGTCACACCAAGCCCGGGTCAACTTAAGAGCACCGAACCGACGTCTGTCCGACATTCAAGGTATTCCTGCTTATACCGTTATGAAGAAACCTGAGCTTGGAGTGGTTTACAGCAATCAAGCCTCAAAGAAGAGATTTTTTAGAATCTGTGAAGCCAACAAGTTCAGTGACGGTACATTCAAGATTATCCAGATTCACCTTGAGAGTCGACTGCGTCTGGATGAAAGCGGTGAAGTGAAGCTGAAAGATAAGGAAAAGGAGCTGATCAAGCAAGCCCTGGACGCCATTATATACCGGAAGGAGTACAGAAATGCACTAAGGAGGTTCGAGATCATCTTCGGGATTCGGAAGAAGTACGTGGTCCCGGTGGACGCTTAAACTCTTTGCCTCTACATTGGTACAAAGGGGGAGAATGTTAGTGCCTAATATTCTAAGTTGTACCATGTAGAGGGACTAATTATGTAATTGTAATGTTACCAAGTATATAAGGTAACTTTAGCCTAGATTTCTAATTAGGTCATTCATTCCATTTACTCTCAAATACACACACACTCTCCATATTCTCTCTACATTCGTATTGTATTTGAAGGATTGATCATCATTGATATATATGGATGGCCATCTGATTGATTATACTGTTTGATTACTTGTTCTGGGATCACAGATTTATATTACTTTTTTTTAAGAGATTAGACCAAATAGATCTAATTCTACGTGAAAGATTTGAAAATATATGGATGAGATATTATTGTTACTCGTCTTTTATTTATCAGTTTCTCTTGTCTTCGAATTTCATTTAATTACCAAACAAAACGTTTCTTAGAAATGAATTATATTGTAGTTATCATAACTTTATTTGTCTATGTTAAAAGAATGGAAGGCTCTTTCGCTCTACTGGATGCGTCGGATCCCGTAGAACAAGCAAGCTCTTTACCCTTAAATTCAAATATGTGGGCGCAAAAGGCTATCCTGCTCTATTTAATTTATAATCAAATATTTTAGTAAATAACTAGATACAATATGACTATATACTTTTGCTATTAGAAAATATTATAACACGACAAATTGTAACAAAATAGAAACGCCTTTGTTTTTATTACAATTTTGGAGTTCTCATTTAAAAGACCATTCATGTTCCTAAAAATGAACGAAAAATAAGTTTTTTAAGCTTGTTCCTTAAAAAAAATAAGAAAGTTAGGGGCCGTTTACCTAATCACTTACCCGGGTAAGTGCTAACGGGTAAAATTCAACACTATCACTTACTTCCCGGGTAAGATTTTAGTCCACCAAAATGGCATCGTATGCAACAATTTAGCCGGTAAGCGCTAACCGTGGTAAGAGCCGTCACACTCACTTATCGGGTAAGATTCTCGGTCCTTGCTTTCAACTCTCGGTCCTTGCTTCCGCTCTTACCAGGTAAGATTCTTAGTCCTTGCCATATCCATCCGGTAAGCTAATGTGACTTGGTAAGCACTTACCCGGGTAAGCGTTTTGTAAACGGCCCCTTAGTCACATTTTTATATGTGTATGCATGTGTTAGGACACAAATTGTCCTAACACAGGTTATACTGATGAGAGTTTCCAGACATATCGGGATGATTCCCGCTCGCAGTCAGGATGGGTGTTCTTGTTGAATGGTGGGGCCGTGACTTGGAAAAGTTCCAAACAGGACACGATGGCTGACTCCACGTGTGAATCAGCATATATCGCAGCTAGTGAAGCAGCGAAAGAGGCTGCATGGTTGAAGAATTTCATAGGTGATCTGGGCGTTGTACCAAGCATCAGTGAACCCATTGAAATATTCTGTGATAACGAAGGTGCAGTCGCATTGACTAAAGAACCTAAAGACCATGGGAAGTCAAAACACATACAGAGGAAGTATCACTTGGTGCGACACAAGGTTGCGGAAAACCAGATCGTGGTGAGTAGAGTGCCGACTGAAGAAAATCCGGCGGATCCTTTCACGAAAGCATTAACTCGACCCAAACATGAGTATCATACTGAAGCCATAGGTGTTAGAATTATCAATATACCTTGAATGTTTTAGTTGTTAGTTTGATGCATTAAAAACGTAATAAATTGTATTTGATTTGGAGATTATTATATGGAGATTATAATATATGCCGGATTGCGTCCATTTACATTTAATTTATTATCGTGTTTTGTTTTGCATGTTTAGAACCAACTTCCTGAGTATTAATTTACTTAAACCTCCACAGTCAGTCATACTCCTGGAAGTAAGTAGTGATTCAAGGCTGTCATGGAGTGTTAGAAGCATAGAGAATGCAACTAACGCTCATGAGTACTTAATGGTGATTTAGGTATGGGAACAACCCGCACTCAAAAGTTTACTTCGTGGATTAAGTCAGAGTAATTTTGAGAAGATAATATTTTATGTTCTTCAAGCGGAGATACATAGAGTTTTGCTCTAGGATTCTGTTATGCTTTGGTGTGCTCCAACGCTGACCGTAACTGGCAGCTATACAGGGTATGTCCATGTATAATATGATGAGTAGAAATGAACTGTGTAGTCAAAGTTTATTTGTTCCTTCTGCTTAAACATGAGAAGCGATATCCATGGGCCCCTCGATGATTTGGTGTTGACATTAAGTGTTTGGCCAAACCCTGACTAGAATTGATGTGTTCAATTGAGTAGTCTGATGAATTAAACACATATCGGAAATCGGGAAACATAATCTTGATCCATGAGATAGACATTTATCCATGTCTCAGGTTCATATGATATCTTGTTGAACAAAGGAACATTAAATCACTTATCTTAGGACCGAATCTTTATCAGAGTTCGGCAGCTGCATTGGATGGCTTGCTCTCTGCTGATTATTGAAAGTGTTAAAACCAAATAGAGTTAATAACTTGTCCAAGTGGGAGACTGTTGGATATAGTGTCCAGAGTCATTAACTATTGGTAATATTTCTAATAATAGCAGGGTCCTTTTGGGTTGCCCTTAAGACCCAAAATAAACAATCAGAAGAATTAAAGGGAGTTAAAGCAATTAGTTCAATTGATGATAAGCTGCAATATAATTAATTAGATTAATTATATAAAGTGCAGGGACTAATTGGTTAAAATAGTTTTAACAAGCTTATCGGTTCAAGGGGGCTAAGTGTAAAATAGAGGGTTATAAATAAACTGCTAGGGGTTAAACCCTAATGAGTTTTTTTCATCTCTCTTGGAGCCGTCGATCTCCCTTCTCCCTCTCCCAAAATCGTAAACCCTAATTTAGGGTTTAGTGATTAAGCATCTTCCTGTTGTTGGTATTTTGGTGTTCTTAAGTGTGAGCCACTAGAGGGATTCATACTATTGGTCCTTGACATCCAAGAAGCGAGATCAAAGGTTTGATTCATCATTGTGGTTTTCGACAATCGCAATAAACAAGTAAGTGTTCTTGATTCAATCTTTTGTAGTTAATTATCTAGAACGCATGTATTCATATAGGTTGATAGTTTGTATAACCATTGATGATAAAAATTAAAATATGCTTCCGTTGCCTATATCATGTGGTTGTATGTTTACTCAAAACCTTACACATTCATCCTTATATCTCATCTTGTTACTTATTACTATCATCTCTTGAATTGTTGCTTGTTAATAATGGGACTAAAAGCATGCAATAAAAAAGTAAAAACATTTGTGACACTACTACCATGACGATTTTGATTAATAAATGTGACTATATGTCAGGATCGATTCTTAACAAGAATTAAACTTCTTAGAAACAGAATTTAGAGAATCTTGCGGAATAGAACTCTAAATCAATAAAGAACAATCAATAGAAATTCAATAAACTGTATATAGATCAAACCGTTATTACTCACAAGTTTTACACCAAACCTCAATCTTGTTGAACAGGCTCAACAAGACGATTTCTACTTCTCTAGAAATAGGATCTAAGACCTTGAGGTTAATTCACTCTTGAATTTCGAATTCTGTATGCTAACTATCTTCTATTTTTCTCATCATTTTTTAATAGCTATCTATCAATACTATTTATACAAAAGTAATTACAAGATAACCATAAAAAGTAACTTGATCTTCTGAATCTTCGTTAAGCATATCTTGATCAATTCCTTCTTTGTCTCCAAAAGTATCGCATACCAACTTTATCAACTCAGCAGTATTAATGATGATTTGACTCAGCAGCATTAACAACCTTCAGCAGTATTAATCTTCACAGTCTTCAAGCAGTAGTAACTCAGCTCAGCAGTACTAACCATGTCTAGCAGTAGTAACTTGGACTAGCAGCACTAACTTCAACTAGCAGCAGTAACTTTGCCCAGCAGTAGTAACGAAGAACTGGCAGTAGTAATGAAGACTTAGCAGTACTAACCATCCTTAGCATATCTTCAGTTCCCAACAATCTCCCCCTAACTTGACTTTTAGGAAAAGAAGTCAAGTTCTTCAGATGATGCTTCCAAAACTTAGTCATCATGTACACACAGATTAGGACTTAGGCCTAGACTCTGATTGAGAATCCTCTTTACCAAGAATCTACCCATTGCTGAATCCTTGTTGCAGGTCAGCTTAGTGTGTAGCATTCCCTGCAGCCTCTTCATGCTGTGATTGTATATTTCATCTACAAGATAGTATTCATGAGTTGCAGAGTCAAGGGAGATGACATATACTCCACAGTTTTCATAGAGCATCCAGTTGGTAATGACTTGAAACTGTGTGTTTAACCTATGCTGAACTGCTTCAGGTTTGAACATTTGGCACAAGAATTCAAGTACCATTTTAGAAATTGACATCCCTGGCTCAGTCAGCATGTTTCCATATATCTTCATCCCAACTTTGAACATCTCTTCTAAGTCTGATCTTGAGCAAGTTCTGACAATTTTTCCCCAAGTAGAAAATACTTCAAATTTTCCATCAGCTCTTTTTATCCTAATGAACTCCTTTCTACCATCTTTCAAAGTGTCCCAAAAGATGATTTCAGGAGCCTTAGATGATATTGGTTCAGCCTGAAGTGGAATTGGGTTAGATTCAACACTAGTAATGTACAAGTCACATTGGGCATCCGTTTGTGATTGCACATTGCCTGATTTCCCTGATGGAGTTGCCACTTCTTCTTCAGCAACTTTTCCATCAGATTTCACTGTTTCCTCCTGGGCCTTTTCTGCAGATGACTCCACCCTTGGTTTCTTTTCATTTTTCTTCTTTGTAGTTATGGGCTGGGTTCTTGGTCTTTTCTTGGACATCATCTTGGTTCTTTTAAGAGTTTTGACAGCCTCAGGAGTTGGTTCAGCTGCTTTAAGTTTTTCAGCAGCAATAACCATTTCTGCTGCTATGGCTGTTACTGCTTCTCTTAGTACCTGTAGTGATGCTGCTTCAATACAGTTCTTTACAATCCAGTAAATTTCTTCATCTATTTCAGCTTGAGTTGTAGTTACTGCTTCCTTCTCAGTTTCTGCTGCTTTGACTGTTTGGCCATCAGCAGCATTAACTGTTTCTGCTGCTTGTTCAACCTCAGCAGCATTAACAGTTTCTGCTGCTGTGGTTTCTGCTGCTGTGGTTTCTGCTGCTTTAGTTTCTGCTGCTTTAACACACTCTTCCCCCTTTTCTGTCTCACTGGTCTCCCCCTTAACCTGTGCATAGTCCATTTCCATATCAGTCTCTATGTGAGTAGTCTCCCCCTCAATTTGTGGACCCTTCAGTGTCAGTTCTGCTTCTGACTCTGACTCCCCCTTTTTGGGAGCATCATCAGTTGAGGTTCTCCTTCTTAGCACAAACCTTGCCTTTTTCCTTTTGTTCAGCAACTTGGTGACCATCTTTTTGAGCTTCTCAATTTGAGACTGTTGGTAGGTGACCACAGTCTTAAGTTGCTCAATCTCTTTCTTTTGTGCCATGACATCCCAGTTGATATTCCCTAAGGTTTCCATCAATTCCTCATAGTTATATCTATCCTCACCTTGTTTAGAAGTATTAACCTTCTTTAAAGGATCCTTGGAAGTTTCAGCAGAAGCCTTCTGCCTAGCAGAAGCACTATCTGCCCCCTTGGTTTCTTGGCACCTGGGTCCTCCTAATGATTTCTCATTTAGAGTTGCCATGGGGAAGGTCTTATTTATGTTACCACTGTCCTTCTCTGTGCTAGCAGAAGTAGTGGCAGCCTTAGCACCCATATGGTCATCCTTCTCCTTAGAGACCACCTTCTTGAGGTTGGGAGACACCCCTGTGGTTTCCCTGTTGATATTCTCAATTGGAGAATGCTCCAATTGAGGGCTTAAAGGCGTTGGGCTTTGAGTAGGTACAACAAGGGAAGGAGCCTTGTGCACCTTTCTTCTTTGAAACCTTTTGGTGATTGTGGGAGTGGGCTGTTCAAGAATGGACTGTGGGATGTCTTTTGAGATGGAAGGGTGGGATTGGTCATCAGTGGGTTGATCTAATGAGGGCCTTGATCCTGATGCCATACCTTCAGAGGGGTGGGACACAACCATCATTGTAGAGAACAATGGTGTGTCAACTCCTTCCGAGTCCCTAGGAAGCCTTTTCATATTTGAAAAAACCTTCCCTTTAGGGGATTTGGGTACATATACCTCAGTGAACTGAGGTAAGTCCATCAACTCCTTGTTAAGAACTTCTTGCACAAACCTTGGATACATGAAAAAGGTCTTTTTGGATTCCAAGTTTGATACAAGATCAGTAAAGATCATTGCTGAGAAATTGTACTTTCTGGCAGTGGATAAGCAGACCAAGGCATATGCAATGGGACTGCTGAACTCACTCCATCCAGTAGTTTTCTTGGAAATACAGTGCATCAGGGTATGAACAAGAAATCTCCATTGGTTGAAAAATTTAGACTTGTAGAATTTAAAAACACCAATGGGACCTTCATACCCCATTCTTTGTAAAGTAGAAAAGAGTTCTTCATTGGGAATAGAAGTTATACCTGAAGCATCATTCAGCTGAAGGGAGATGCGAATAACCTCTTCAGTGACTTTCAAGGGTTTATCACAAACCCTTGTTCGAATGGTCTTCTGCCCTTCTTCAACACTAACAGTGGCATTCTCCCAAAATTGTTTCTGATGTTCGATATAGATTGTTGGGCTCACCGTGAGTGCATAGGAAATGTGCGAGGATTTGAGAAAATCGACTATATCGTGGAATCCCGCAGCTTGTTTCGGCTTCTGAAGCATGGCTATTTCATTGTGCTCATCCACGAACTCCATGATGCCTGAGGATTCTTGAAAGAAAAGCACAGAGATTCTGGAGAGTCTAGGTTAGAACGAGAGAGAAGAAGTAAATGCGAAGAGTCGTTATGAACATGGGCGGGCAAACAGGGGTATTTATATGCCCTAGATTATCAGAAGCAGTATTAACTACCTCGCAGTAGTAACCACCGAGCAGTATTAACTGCCAAGCAGTATTAACTGCCAAGCAGTATTAACTACCTAGCAGTATTAACTACCGAGCAGTATTAACTACCGAGCAGTATTAACTACCGAGCAGTATTAACTGCCAAGCAGTATTAACTGCCAAGCAGTATTAACTACCTAGCAGTATTAACTACCTAGCAGTATTAACTACCGAGCAGTATTAACTACCGAGCAGTATTAACTACCGAGCAGTATTAACTGCCAAGCAGTATTAACTGCCAAGCAGTATTAAATGCACTAGCAGTATTAACTACTGAGCAGTATTAACTACTGAGCAGTATTAACGACCAAGCAGTATTAACTACACTAGCAGTATTAACTGTACTAGCAGTATTAACCGCTGAGCAGTATTAACCACTGAGCAGTAGTAACTGCACAAGCAGTAGTAACTACTAGAACACAGACAGTAGTAACTTCTGTACTGGCAGTAGTAACCACACTTACACTTTTCTTTACTTGGTAATCTGAGGAAAACAGAGGATCCGGAGAAAGAAAGTTAGTAGCACCAAATATATGAAGAAATATAGGTATAAAAACAGAAAGTCAAGAATTTATTCTAGGTTGATCATGCCCACACTTGTTACCAAAAAGGTGAATCTACCCACATCAAAAGCTTTTGTGAATAGATCAGCAAACTGGTCATTTGTATGAACTTTAGCAACCTGAATTAATTTCTTTTCATTGCAATCTCTTATAAAGTGATACCTTATCTCTATATGCTTTGTTTTTGAGTGTTTGACTGGATTATTAACAATGCTAATAGCACTGTTGTTATCAATGAAGATTGGTGTGTGAAGAAAAGTTACCCCATAGTCCAACATCTGATTCTGAATCCATAGAACCTGAGAGCAGCAGCTTGCAGCAGCTATGTACTCAGCTTCTGTGGTAGATAAGGACACTGTGGTTTGTTTCTTACACTGCCAAGATACTAGTCTTGTACCCAAAAACTGACATCCACCTGAAGTAGACTTCCTATCCATGTTGGCTCCTCCCAAATCACTATCTGAATATGCAAGCAAGTCAAAAGAGGATTCATGAGGATACCAGAGACCTAATCTAGGTTGCCCTTTTAAGTATCTGAATATTCTCTTGACAGCATGAAGGTGTGATTGCTTAGGAGAAACCTGAAATCTGGCACAAACACAGACTGAAAACATAATGTCAGGTCTAGAGGCTGTGAGATACATGAGAGATCCAATCATTGATCTGTAATGATGGACATCCACATCCTCCCCCTCAAGATCTGCAGTGATCTGTTTATGTGTTTCCATTGGAGTGCTTGCTGACTTTGAGTCTGATAAACCAAACTTGTCCAGGATGTCTTTCACATACTTGGATTGGCTAATAAAAATTCCATCTTTCCTCTGTTTTACCTGAAGCCCAAGAAAGAATGTAAGTTCTCCCATGGAGCTCATCTTGAAGCTTTTGTGCATCAATTCTTCAAACTCTTTACACATTTGATCATTGGTGGATCCAAAGATGATATCATCCACATAGATTTGAACAAGTAAAGTACCTCTCTTTCTCCTCTTGATGAACAGGGTCTTGTCAATGACTCCTCTTTCAAAGTCATTTATCAAGAGATAGGTAGACAAAGTGTCATACCATGCTCTTGGGGCCTGATGCAAACCATAGAGAGCCTTCTTCAGCTTGTATACTCTGTCAGGGTGCAATGGATTCTCAAATCCAGGGGGTTGACAGACATATACTTCTTCCTCAATGCTTCCATACAGAAATGCACTTTTGACATCCATTTGGTACACTTTGAACTTCATGTATGAGGCATAGGCTAGAAATAACCTGATTGCTTCAATCCTTGCCACAGGAGCAAAGACTTCCTCATAATCTATTCCTTCTTCCTGAGTGTACCCTTGTGCAACCAGTCTAGCTTTGTTTCTGATTACAATCCCTCTGTCATCCTTCTTGTTTCTGAAAATCCACTTGGTGCCAATTGCTCTTTGACCTTTTGGAAGGTCTACCAAGTCCCAAACATCCTGTAATTTGAACTGTAGCAGCTCCTCTTGCATTGCCTCTATCCAGCTTGGGTCTTTCATGGCATCATAAGCCTTTTTGGGCTCAATCTGGGACAGAAAGCAAGTAAGAACAGTGTTAACTGTATTTTGCTGCTCTTGCAACTCTTGGAGTCTGCTTTGCTTTCTAGTCATCATGGGAGATGCAATATCTCCAATTACCAACTCAGGAGGATGATTTTTCTGAGTTCTTGTTTGATGACCAGCTTCCTCTTGTAAGTCCTCATCCAGATTAGATTCATTTAATTCTGGATTTGTTTCTGCTTCTTCAGTCACCTCAGATTCTCGGGAATTTGAACCTGAAGACTGATTTTCCTCTGCTCTCCTCTCTTCTTCATTCTGAATAGGTTCAGTCTCCTCATGGTGTTCACAGAATTCCACAGGATCAATGGAAGGGATTGGAAATATCACAGATTGAATTCTGTGTTCTGATGATGGTGTATCCCTTTGTCCTGCATATACATCACCACTGAAACCCAAAGAATTAGTGAGTGAATCAATGTCAAATAGCCAATTAGGACCTGAACCAATAGGATTTGGTGTGTTCTCATTGCATTTGACATTGTCACTTTCTTCAATTATTCTAGAAGAGGTATTAAAGACTCTGTAGGCCTTACTTTGAGATGAATACCCAACAAGAAAACCATCATCTGCTTTGCTATCAAACTTGCCTAAGTGAGATTTGGTATTGAGAATAGTACAAGGACATCCAAATGGCTTGAAAAATCCAATATATGGTTTCCTTTTATGGAAAAGCTCATAAGGTGTCTTGTTTTTAGGCTTTACAACTAAAACTCTGTTTTGAACATAGCAGGCAGTATTAACTGCTTCTGCCCAAAAAGTAATTGGTAACTTTGAGTCAGCTAACAGAGATCTAGCAGCCTCAATCAGTGTCCTATTCCTTCTCTCAGCAACACCATTTTGTTGTGGAGTCCTAGGAGCACTGTATTGTCTCTCAATTCCTTTTTCTTCACAAAAGGTGTTTAGATCAGAATTTTTAAACTCAGTACCATTATCTGATCTAATGACTTTCACTCTTTGATTTGATTGGTTTTCAATTTTGAGAATGAAAGATTTGATCAGTCCACTTGTCTCATCTTTAGTTCTCAGAAAATATACCCAAGTAAATCTAGAATAATCATCAACAATAACTAAGCAGTATGATTTCTTGCCAATACTCATCACATTGGTAGGACCAAACAGATCCATATGTAACAGTTGAAGAGGATTTGATATAGTGTTTATCTCTTTGGACTTATGAGAAGTTTTGTGTTGTTTGCCTTTGAGACAAGCAACACAATGATCATCACATGAATATACTTTGGATGGCAGACCCCTTACAAGGTTATTCTGAACAAGTTTATTTATTGTTTTAAAGTTCATGTGACACATCCTTCTGTGCCATAGTGATGATTCATCTAAAGAAGCTTTTGAAACTAAACAATTTAGAGATGAATCAGATGAAACACTTTCCAAATCCAAACAATAAACATTATCCTTCCTTGGAGTTCTCAGAAGTATCATGTTTTCATCAACCACTTTGTATCCAGGAGCAAGGATAATACATTCAGAGTCTGTAAACAATATACTATGCTTCTTGTCACAAACCTGTGATACACTTAACAGGTTGTATCTCAATTGTTCAACATAGTATACATCTTCAAAGGTCATCTTACCCTTTGAAACATCACCCTTACCACTTATCTTTCCACCAGCAGGATTATCCCCAAATGCAACATGTCCTCCATCAACCTTTTTGAAATTTTTGAGGCAGGACATGTTACCTGTCATGTGCCTGGAGCAACCACTATCAACATGCCAAATACTCTTCCCCTTGAGCTGTTGGTTGCCCTGCACATCAAGATAAATCAGTTAGTTTTATTTGGAACCCAAGCCGAAGTGGTCTTGGGTCTCCCTTGCTCATCAAAATACTTACACTTGGTTTTGATGAGATTTTTAACTTTTGGTACTGCTGTGCTGGAATACTTTGTCAAAATTATTGGTGTAGCAGCACTTGCAGCAGTACTAATAGTGCTAGCAGTACTAACAGTGCTAGCAGTATTAACCTCAGAAGTACTAACAAAGGTAGCAGTATTAACCGAGTTAACACTGCTAGAAGCAGTATTAACAGAGTTAATACTGCTAGAAGCAGTATTAACAGAGTTAATACTGCTAGCAGCAGTACTATCTGAAGAAGAAGCACTAAAAGTATTAGCAGCACTAACATTGGACTGAATACTAGCAGTATTAACACTGCTAGCAGCACTAACTTTGGAATGATTACTAGCAGTATTAATATTGCTAGCAGTACTAACTTTGGAATGATTACTAGCAGTATTAATATTGCTAGCAGTACTAACTTTGGAATGATTACTAGCAGTATTAATATTGCTAGCAGCACTAACTTTTGAAGCAGTACTAGCAGTGTTAGCAGTACTAACACTGCTAGCAGCAGTATTGTTTGTAGTGCTTTTTGGAACCCACATGTTATCACATTCCTTTTCAGTTGTTTTCTTTATGTGGTTTTTGGGTTTATCTTGTTTCTTTGCCACATTTTTCTTTGCAGATTTTTTATATCCACCATTCCTTCTGTAACCACCAGGTTTTTGAAACGATCTTTGAGCATTAAACCTTTGGTTAATAGGATTGAAATAACAGTGTTTGGCTAAGTGATTTAGCTTACCACAGATGAAACAAGGTTTTGGCCTGTTGATTCTGTTCAGGTCAACTCCTTGTCTCATAGCCCACTGGTTATTCCAGTTCCTCTGATTTCCCCTCTGATTATCATGTTTTTGGGGCTTGTTCTTTTTGAATTTCCTGCAGGAACACTGTTTACAAGTATTTGAGTTCACAACTTTGGGCTGTGTGTAATGAACTTCCTTTTTCTCTTCAGTCCTTTTGATCTCTGTGTTCTTGACACATGGACTCTCACATTCCTCATCAGAGTCTACTTTGTCAGTCTCATCCTCAACAACTATTTCTTTTTCACAAGGATCTATATCAATCTTTAATTCAGGTTCCTTACTATCCTTGGTCTCTAACAAATCAGACTTAGGAGGTATGTAGTTGTTATTGTAGGGTGGAGGTGTGGCATTGTACCCTATCCCTACTTTCATCTTGTCATGGATTTGTGCTTTAATGATGGTGTCCATGGTTTTGGAAGCACAGGTAAACTTTTCAACATCAAGTTTAACCTTTTTAAGCTCTTCCTTTAACTTTTCATTCTCCTCCCCAGATACTTTCAGCTTAATCTCATACTCATTCTTCTCCCACTTCCAATAGTTAGTATCATAGTGGTGTTGAAGTTCATTAGCTTGAAAAGCTCTAATCTGTTCCTCAAACCTTTCTACAATCCTAACATAATCTTTCACATCTTTCTCTAGCCTCTTAAGGTCATCACACATACCCTGGTTGTGATCCCTATATCTTTTAACAGCATCAATGCAAGCTTGAGAACAGAGTTTAGATTGTACCTCAGTGGGGATATCAGACACTTCTGCCATAAGAGCTTGATTCTGACAGGCTTCTTCAGCTTGATCACTCCAATCAAATCCCATTCCTTGTTGAGAAACAAGGGCTTGAGAGGAGCTTCTGTTTTGGTTTCCATTTGGAGTCTGTGATCCTCCACTTCTGCATTCTCTGGCAAAGTGTCCCATCTTGTGACACTTATAGCATTCAACCTTTGACTTGTCAAAGCCTGCACCATCTTCTCTTCTTTGGGAAAAGTTGTTTCTCCCAGTCCTTTTGATGAATTTCTTCACCCTCATTGATAGCATAGCCATCTGCCACTTGATGTCCATCTCTTCCAGATCATCAGCATTGATCTGCTCTAAATCATCATTGATTAGAGAAGAGTGGACATGACTAGAAAAGAATGCTTCTAGTACAGAATCTGTGGTCTTCTCATGATTGGTTCCACTAGCAGAATTAACAGAACCTGCAGTATTAACAGAATCAGGATTAGCAGCAGTATCAGAGGATGAAGATAATAAAGCAGCATTATAAACAAATCCTGATGGCCTTTTCTTGGCTTCAACTTCAGCCTCAAATACTCTGAGATCATTGTAGAGGTCATCTAGCTCTTTGTCCTCCAATTAAATCTTTTCTCCAGAGCATTCCACAGCATCTGTGCATCTGTGCAGTGTTGGAATTGATGTTGGTACTCATTAGGAATAGCCAAAAGCAGAGTGCTTAAGGCCTTCATCTCTGTTTGTCTTACTTTCTTTTCAGCATCTGTCTTGGGAGGAGGTCTCTTTCCATCTGCTCCAATCTTTCCTTCATTACATGGGCCATTTTCTATAATGTCCCATATTGCATAATCAGTAAGAAGAATGTACTGCTTGATTCTTAGTTTCCACATGTCAAATTCATTGGGTTTGAGCATGGGAACCTTTGAAACAAGAGTACTGTGAGAATCCATTGAGTTGTCCATAATTTCTAAGATACCAACGCTCTGATACCACTTGTCAGGATCGATTCTTAACAAGAATTAAACTTCTTAGAAACAGAATTTAGAGAATCTTGCGGAATAGAACTCTAAATCAATAAAGAACAATCAATAGAAATTCAATAAACTGTATATAGATCAAACCGTTATTACTCACAAGTTTTACACCAAACCTCAATCTTGTTGAACAGGCTCAACAAGACGATTTCTACTTCTCTAGAAATAGGATCTAAGACCTTGAGGTTAATTCACTCTTGAATTTCGAATTCTGTATGCTAACTATCTTCTATTTTTCTCATCATTTTTTAATAGCTATCTATCAATACTATTTATACAAAAGTAATTACAAGATAACCATAAAAAGTAACTTGATCTTCTGAATCTTCGTTAAGCATATCTTGATCAATTCCTTCTTTGTCTCCAAAAGTATCGCATACCAACTTTATCAACTCAGCAGTATTAATGATGATTTGACTCAGCAGCATTAACAACCTTCAGCAGTATTAATCTTCACAGTCTTCAAGCAGTAGTAACTCAGCTCAGCAGTACTAACCATGTCTAGCAGTAGTAACTTGGACTAGCAGCACTAACTTCAACTAGCAGCAGTAACTTTGCCCAGCAGTAGTAACGAAGAACTGGCAGTAGTAATGAAGACTTAGCAGTACTAACCATCCTTAGCATATCTTCAGTTCCCAACACTATATATCATGCTACCATAAAAATTTTGACAAATAAACGTCACCGTATTTCATGTTATGGTCACAATTTTGAAAAATAACGTCACCATATGTCATCCTTTAGTGACGGTTTTGATACAAACGTGAACATGTATTATGCTACAATGACGATTTCATAAAATCGTCACCATATGTCATGCTACAGTGACTATTTTTAAAAAATAAACGTCACAGTACATAATGTTAAGGTAACAGTTTTACGAAAAAGAGGACCTTTTTATATAACACAAATGGTGACGGTTTTAGCCTACGACAACGTTTTTTTGATGTGGTTTGGTAACGTTTTTAAAACGTAACTAAAAGTGTATCAAAAGTGACGGCAAGATAGGTGACGATTTTTATGTACACGTAAACCGTTACCGTATACCTATAGTGACGGTTTTAAACCGTCACAAAAGACCATTTTTTTACTAGTGGAAATTTGTCACTAAGGGGCAATTCGTCATAAAACCATCACAAAAGTTGGCGGGTAAAGCACAAGGGTTGTGACATAGTGGTTAAGTCTCTGGAGGATGTGGTGGAATATCCCATCTGTTCAGTATTTGAATCCAGACGTACAAAACAATTGTGATCACTGAGTTTATCAGAGCTGATGTCTGCAGTCATAATTTGTCAGGGATTAGTTTAGGCACAGCCTAGGACACCCTTCCGGAAAAAAAAGTTGGTGGTTAATTCAAATCAGTGACATATTACCAGGGATTCTCTGATGATCCATTGGTATTTCTCGAAGAACATCATATTCTACCGAATCATTGGTATTTTTTAGGTAAGCCGTCGGTAATCACCGATGGAAAGTTCCCTAAATGATTTTTGTGGGTAAATGACTTTAAAGTCGTTTCTTTTGTAGTGTGAATTCAATATCTTAGGACAAAAACTGAATGAAAATGGAACAAGTTCATACATAATCAAGCATAAAGCAAGGTTGGTCGTAAAAGGGTATAGTGATAAGTGCTCAATTTTGAGTACTTAAGCACTTATTTCTCTTCTCTTTTAGGTAGGATTTTACACTTTTACATCCCAATTTGAGTCTTTTACTTCATTATTTTACACTTTCTTGATTTGGAGCTTAAGATGATGATTTACTTGTTTTCATGGGGTGTTTAGGTTAATTCTAACTTAGTTTAAAAAATCTCTTTGATAAACAGATCATGCTGCAGAGGTGCTGCAACATTGAAGCAGCCGAACAGATGGAAAGGGGAGAATTGGAATTTGCTTAACAAGGAGTGGAAGTAGTCTTTTGTTTATCCGATGGTTAAGCCAATTATTCAGCTGATGCTAACTATTAGTTGTAACTTAATTACTTTATGTACTTTCCTAGTTAGTTTTTGTAACTTGTGGTTTATTCCCAACAACATTGGTTGCTATTTTACACCTTTAGTCCCTCCTTATTTCCTATAAATAGGAGGCTTTGGGTGCCTTTATTAGCATCCCTCATCTATCTTTTCACTCTAACTTTTGTATCATCATTGGTTGATTTTAATCAACCCCAATTCTCTCCTAAATTCCAGAAACTTTTCAGTTCTTTAATGTTCTTCATTTAATGTTCTTATCATCTTCAAATCTTCATCCATACATATGAATGCTTGGAGCATCATCTGTAGCACTGGGCAGTGATTTTTATTTGCTTTCTTTAAATTCCATCTTGCATCTCTAATCTTGTTATTTACTTTACGTCTTTATTTTCTTGCACTTAATATAAGCATTTTACCTTATTGTACTTACATTCCATCCTTTAATCTTGTCATTTACTTCCTTGTAATTTTATTTTCTTGTCATTTATTAATTATAGTCTTTTAATTTTCAAGTATCATTTACATTCTAGCATCATGTTTACTTTCCAAGTCTCTTGCATTTATTTTACTTCATTTATTGTGATGAATAGCTAAGCATTTTAGCTTGGGTGTGAGGCAAATGGTGTTATGTTAACCAAAAGAAAGTAAACATTTTTGTGGCAAAAATGATGTTTTATTATTCCAACTCAAGTTTCTTCAAGATAATATAATCCCTTGACAAATTGATCACTTTGATAGTGTTAAAGTGTCTTAGACCTAGAGATAGGCCATTGAATAGCACGTCAATTTGGATGACATAAGGGGTAATATCGAGAGAGTTATTTGCAAAGAGAGTTGTTACTTTTGTTTTCTAAAATGATTCATTCTTGATAAGTTATCTTTTTCTCAAAGGGTTAAAATGGAGTAGACTTAGAGATAAGCTGCTTAGGATTATACAAACTTGGGAGGTACGGGGGTTATATCGAGAGAGTAACTTTTAACAAAGAGAATTTGTTTCGCCGTATACTTTGAGAACTCCATTCCATCATTCATTTACCTTAGGTTCTGCTCAGAGATGAGATTACTTACTGCTACTGGAATCATGGGACGGTGAGAGTCCGAGAGGAACGTGTCTCAAAGTAGATAATAAAACTAGTTTTTGTCACTGTTATGCTACAACATCACTGCAGCATCATGCTGTAGCATTGTTGTAGCATTAGTCTGTTGGAAGTTGGTTTAACATAACATCACAAGTCTTACACCTTTGCTTCTCTTTAATTATTGTTAATTTATATCTGTGATACTCATCAACCAACCAACCAAAGATATTTTATTCCCAATCATCTTTCGAAATCATTCCTTTCATCATACTTTTATAGCAATTTTAACTCCAATCTCTGTGGGACGATAATCGGTATTTTACCACTTTATTACTTGATAGACGACATAGTTCCGTATAAGTATACTTGCTTATTGGTTCTATTAGCACACATCTGTAGGTGTATTCAAAGCACTCATCATATAGGTTGAAGACGAAGTTTTTGCTCATGTTGATTGACTCGAAGTTAGTCTTTGGTCATTTAATATTGGTGGCATAAAATGATTGAATGTTAACTCAAATGGATGTGAAACTTGTACGAAGAAGATATTTGTAATGATTCTACTTATAAACAACTGCGAGTTAATTAAAGGTAGGGGAGAAACACAAGGTGTATGTTGTCACATTGATAAATATTGTACGAAGAATGGTTTTAAAATGTCCCCATTCAAGCATAATCCTATACGCTGGGTTTGTGGTTTGTGGTTTGATAATACTTGGATAGATTTAATGGACCATGTGAAAACACTTTCCAAAATTATTATATTTCGTCCTTATAATGCTTTGTGTTTATATGTAATTAGTACTTGGATAAGAAATTTCATACACGAATTAAGACATAAATTTGTATATATATATATATATATATATATAGGGTTTAATCAAATGCAAACTTAACACTTTATGCTAAATGTGAGATTCAATCAAAGGGCCTTTAGCCTAGCGGTATTGGAAACTTTGGCTTTGTAGGAGGTCATGGGTTCAAACCTCACCAAAGATGAGGAGGATGTGTGAGTTTATTTGTTTAATTTGCCGTATATAAATATTATATACTTCAAAAAAAATGTGAGATCCAATATGAGTCAATCAATTTATTATATTAATTTTATTTATTTAATTAATAGGTAAAGGGTGTATTAGTAATTTAACTAATTATAATTAATTTTTTTTTGCTTTGACAGTTATCAAATAAATATTACATTTCTTTATTTTTCTCAACAAAATATTGTTCAAACCATAGGCGGAGGTTTTCTTCACAGTTACCACAAACAATCAAGATCTCCTTTGTATGCCTATATATATATATATATATATATATATATATATATATATATATATATATATGAAGGTTCAAACGAGGAGCGCACCAAAACGTGAGAACGTGATGAGCAATTGACAGTTATGAATCACATGTGATTGGCAGTTGTGGATCACATGTGATTCACAACTGATCTGGAGGAGCAATTGACAGTTATGAATCACATATGATTAACAGTTGTGAATCATTAATGATCCGCGACTTGCCACCTCGCGCCACGCCTCGCGCCACATCTTGCGCGAATTTTCGATTTGTTCCGATTTTTTAGCAGTTGTTGATCACATGTGATCAGAAGCATGGGAGCGCTCCTCGTTTGAACCCACCTCTATATATATATATATAGGGTCCCGTTCTTTTGTTAACCGTCTAATTAGTGTTAACCATGTTAACTTTTTTGGACCAATAGAAATCAAGATAGGTTACTGGTTTGATAGGGGTAGTTTAGGAATTTCAGAATTTTAATTATTTATGGGTTATTTACTTTCCTAATTTCATGCACAAGATATTTTTGGTAGTTATTAATGATAATCTTAATCTTTTAAAACCAATTTTCATTTTTGGTAATTATTAATGATAATTTTAATCATCTAAAACTCATTTTCAAACATAATCTTCATCTTCACATTCCATAGATTTTTTTCACGTTTTTTTTTGCATAGATGCACGATTTCAAACTACATATATGCACATCATAGAAATGCATATATGCACATCATAGAATTGCATATATGCACATATTAATACTGCATATATGCATACCTTAGAACTGCATATATACACATCATAGAATTGCATATATGCACATCAGTTGAATATATGAAGATAAAAAATGCATATATGCACAAACATAAATCTATGTAAAATTGCATATATGCACAACCATAACTATGTGTAAACCATAATCTATGTAAAATTGCATACATGCACAACCATAAATTTGTGTAAACCATAAATGTATGTAAACTTGCATATATGCACAACCATAAATTTGTGTAAACCATAAAGGTATGTAAACTTGCATATATGCACAACCATAAATTTGTGTAAACCTGCATATATGCACATAAACATATGCATATATGCACATATGCACATAAACAAAATTGCATATATGCATATTGTACACCAACAACATGCATATATGCATATTGTACACCAACAACATGCATATCAGAGAATAGCATATATTTACATTAGAGAATTGCATATATGCAGTAACTAACGGTATGGTCGATTTACTGCAAAATAACATCAAAACTATAAACCCAAATCTGATTTACTGCAAACCAACATCAAACTATAAACCAAAAGTCTAATCCAAAACTAATTTACTGCAACATTAAAACATAGAAAAACCCACAAAATGGAAAGAGAGATCGGAGATTGGGTTTGAGGATCGGATGCAACTGAAATTGGGGTTTTTTCTTGGTGAAATGGGGGATGGAAGACGATACAGATTCACCTTTTTGTTGGTTTTCGCCGGAAAGATAGCGCCGGTGGATCACCGGTGGGGCATCGCCGGTGATGATAATGGTGGAGAACACCTCTGGTGGCCATCTCCCTCACAATTTCGATTCCACAACCGTCAGCCCTGTCGATTTCAGTCCTGATTTTCTCCATCCCCATCGATTTCACGAAACTCCAAGTGCAAACCAGAACCAATCTCTTCTCTCGAATTGCACATTCCAGCGGCCCCAATCGACCACCAAGACCACCAACGCCGACCACCGCAACAAGAACCACAGACCACCAGCACCGACCACGGCAGATCCCACTCCCTCCTCTCGATTTCTTCAACCCCTGCCACCATCGACATCCACCCAGCCGCTGTCACCACCATTGCCCTCAGCCACCATCGCTCGGTGATTTGAAGAAAGATGCTTACAGAAAAACAGGTTGCAGGCCAGCTTTGATTGATCCAGTTTTGCTTTCAAGAAAAGAACATGTTTTTGGTAAGAAAAAGTTCTCAACAAGATTGAAACTCCATGAAAAAGGACGAGTTCATGAGATTTCGAAAGAGAGAGAGAATGTGTGGAGAAAGAGAGAATGTGTGGAGAAAGAGAATGTGTGGAGGTCCTTAAATGTAGGGATTTAATGTATTCTTTCCTTGTCTGATAGTTTCCAACATTTGTTAAATGACAATACTACCCCTATGCATATATGCTTCAACTTAAATCAACCATGTATTTATTTTAATTATGAATTAAAAAATGCTTTTAATCTTAGCCATTGATTTTGATGATTAATGGTCCAGATTAGTTAATAAGATTAACACTAAAAAGGTGGTTAACAAAAGAAGGGCCCTATATATATATATATATATATATATATATATATATATATATATATATATAGGGGAGAGATCAACTGCAAACTACTTTTATTTTGCAAACAGTGCAAACCGTTGATTTCATTGGTTAAATTAATGAATTTGTTCATGAAGCTGTTTAATTTGATGAAATTGTTTCATATAATTCTTTTTTCTTGATGAAATTGTTTATATATTTGTTTTTTATGTAGTTTCATGTATTTTTCTCATTCTGGTGAAACTGTTTCATGTATTTTTCCATGTCTGATGAAACTTTCTCATTTTTACATGAAAAACATAGCTATATGAAATAATTTCATCAATAAAAGAATGATATGTAACAATTTCATCAAATTAAACATTTTTATGAATCAATTTCATCAACTTATCCAATGAAATCGATGGTTTGCACGGTTTGCAAAATAAAAGTGGTTTGCAAATGAAACTACCCCTATATATATATATATATATATATATATATATATATACTTGAGATTATGCGAGACCATACTATTTTCGTGAGACCGTGAGATCAAAAAATTAACACCAAACCTTCACAGCAAAAAACTGTGAAGGTACTGTGATGGTAAACTTTCACAGTGTTTTTGCTGTGAAGGTTTGTTGTTTTTCTTACCTTCACAATGAATCACTGTGAAGGTTTAGTGTTAATTTCTTGGTCTCACGAAAACATGTTGGTCTCACGTGAACCCAACCCTATATATATATATAGGGAGAGGTTCAAAAGAGAAGTGCAAATATTTTGAGAAATTGAGAAGTGATCTTGGTCATTCATTCGGTCAAGATCGACGGCTTTGACCGAGAAGCAGAGGATAATTCCTCGCGTGGTCTGCATAAAATAGAGGGGTAATTTCGTAAAAAATACGCGGGACAGGTTCATATATGAATTTGTGTGATTCATATATGAACTTTTGTGTTCATATATGAACCTTTGTAATTCACATATAAAATATTTTTAACTAATTCATATATGAACATTTGTGATTCATATATGAATCAGTTAATTTGTTTATATGAGAATTAGTTAAAAAAAATCATATATAAATCACAAAGGTTCATATATGAACACAAAAGTTCATATATGAATTAGTTAAAAAGAGTTTATATGTAAATTACAAATGTTCATATATGAACACAAAGATTCATATATGAATCAGTTAATTGGTTCATCTGATTCATATATGAACCTACAGTTAATTAGTTTCATATATGAAACACAAAGATTCATATATGAAACACAAAGATTCATATATGAATCACAAGATTCATATATGAATTAGTTATAAAGAGTTCATATGTGAATTACAAAGGTTCATATATGAACGTATAGTTCATATCTGAATCACACAGATTCATATATGAACTCAGCCCGTGTTTTTTGTAAAAGTTACGAAATTGCCCTTCTATTTTTTGGAACAGCCGCAACTTTTGACGAAATATAACCGATATTGACCGAATGAATGGCCAATATCACTTCTCTATTTCTCAAAATATTTGCACTTCTCTTTTGAACCTATGGCTATATATATATATATATATATATATATATATATATATATATAAATATATATATATATTTCTCAATTATCTTCATCTCTCTCTCTCCGGCGACCTCCTCCCGCTCCGGCGACCTCCTCCATTTCCGGTGAGTATCATAGTTTTCACCTTTCATATGAGAAAAACATATGAAACTTCGAAATTTTCATGTTTCATATGTGAAAAAACATATGAAACTTAAAAAATATATGATTATTTCGAGAAAAAAATTGAATATTCATATAAAAGAAAATATATTCAACTTAAAAAACTGATTGTTCATATGAGAGAAAAATATATGAACCTTCGAAAATATATGATTATTCATATGGGAGAAGATATATGAACTTAAAAATCCAACAAATATATAATGAAACCGTTTATGAAACTTAGAAATTTTCGAAAAAACAGTTTTTTGAAACCTAAAAATTTGAAAATTTCGAAAACAATTTACTAAAAAACAGATTATGAAACTCGCCGGAATTGGGGGCGGACGTTGCCAATGGGAGGTCACCGGAGAGGGAGTAGTGGAGAACCACGGTGGTTCTCGATCACCGGCGTAGTGATGATGGTTCTCGGTTGCCGTCGTAGTGATGGTTGTTCTCAGTCGCCGGCATAGTGATGGTGGTTCTCGGTGCCACCGGAATTTTGTGTGTGAGAGAAAGAGAGAGGAGGCGTCGAAAATTGTGAGAGAGGGAGAGAGATAGAGAGATTAAATCCGGAAATTGTGGGATTTCTTTATTAAGATAATGACAGTTTTTTTTGGTAATTATCCTATGATTTTTAATTCCCAAAATACCCTTTCCCTATTTTTTAAATAAATTTAAATCCGGAAATTTCTCAATCGTCGATCAAGGTATAATGGATGGTCTAGATTGGTTTACATAGTTCACATGGTAGAGTTGGTTCACAAAAGAAGATCGTAGATTCTTATCAAGGTTTATGTAATTAATTATTTATTTGCGATATCGACGGTTACGGACGGTTAAAAACAGTTAATAAGTTACTGCACATACAACTGCTTACGGTTTAGGTTAAAAAATGGTTGCAGCTGAATTAGAGGCTCTGACTCAAAAAATATCACTGAGCAGAAATCCCCCCCCCCCCAATTAAAAAAGAAATTGTACATGAGAGAGGCTCTACTACATAATTTTTATGCTAAAGGAGCTTTTAAGCCACTTTTAGGAATCAAATAAGTAATCACAAAGAATGGTAAGCATAGAAACAACTCCCTACGGGAATAAGGAATCGATCCTCAACGTCTTTGGTTTTTTCTAATATCGGATGTGTGTCTTGTTGAGTCAAATCTCAATAGGCTCTGATCAATACGACTAGAGGCTCTGATTCATCTAGATCGTCCAAAATTTAAAATTCCCTAAGTAGGACTCTTCTTAAAATTCGTAAACCTCAGGGCGCTACCGCTCGACCCCACCTTTTGGCGATCTAAGTTGATTGGGGCAACATTTGTGAGTGTGCACTCTGCACCTCCTAACTCACTTTGTTTGCCTTGTCACCTTAATCGATCTCACGTTCATCGCAATTACACCAAAATGGTTGATGGCACTAAAATCACCAACACATTAAAAAAAAAAGTTGAACAAGAAATTGCATGAATCTCCATCTTACAAATGAGGTGTTAATTAATTTGAATGGCATATGCTTGTCCTATTTCCAGTCCAGTTGAGTCGGTTTTACGCTATCAAAAGATGCACAAGAAAAGAATATTGCTCCTAGTATTCACCAAAGCATGGATAGGAGTCTCATCATGTACTTCATGGCTACTCAACCAGATGTCATGTTCGCAGTAGGCATAAATCAGTTATCAGTTTGTACGAGAACTTGTTGATAGTGATAAAATTAAAGTCGATTTTCACTACAACAAATGTAGTCTATTGCGACGACTTTTTTCGTTGCTAAAGATCAATATTGATCTTTAGCAACTACTTTAGTTGCTTATCAATACTGATCTTTAGCGACGACCTTTGTCGTCGCAATAGATTCCATTTGTTGTAGTGTTTTGTGGCGAGTAGCAATGGCGGACCTAGAGTGTGGGATACGGTGGCACATGCCACCGTATCGTTCGTCCGGCGAAGGGTAAAAAATTTTAGTCGTGTGAAGAGTGCAACCGTATCGTTTTAAAGGGTGCAACCGTATCGTTTTAAATTGTGCAACTGTATCAAAAAAACTCTAAAATCAACCAAAAAAACACTTAAAATCAACCAAAAAACCCGAAAAGTTCTCTCGAAATTGATTTTTTTTAAAGTTCCTCGAAATCGAGAAAAAAATTAAAAAAAATTCTCAAAGCAGTGAAATTAGGCTAAAACAACATCGGGCGATGTGGAAAATTTTTAGGTTCGTCGAAGGTGCCACCGTAAGAAAAAAAAATTGGGTCCGCCTCTGGCGAGTAGCTTTGATACAGCGGGTGACTAACGCCCTAACAATCGAATGACTTCAAGAAGAATACAAAATGAAGGCAAAACATGTTGAAATACAAGTTTAGCTTTTAATTAGGGGGGCTGTTAGAAATTAACCTATAGTTGTGAATTAAAATGGTAGTTAACTAAAACATGAAGGTAGTTTTTTAACCATCATAATAGAAGTAATACAAATGCCTCTTGATTTTTTTTTAACCATCATAAGTAGAATGATTATTCCAAAATTGTGTTCTCGTGATACTTTTTTGTTGTTGTAAGAAACATATATATTCTTGTTAATTTTGGTTAATGCGGTAATTTTCCTGCTTCTCTCTCTTCTTTTTTTTACTTGAAAGTTTTGCACTCACTACTTATAGAAAATTATAACACTAATGTATTAAACAAGAACTTACACTTTACAAATGAAAGAAATCTACAATGAAGAACTTCTAACCCTAATGCTATCTCTAGTAAGATATTAGAGAGAAAGTTTAGAGAGAAGTGAGAGCAAAATATAAGTGAACAAAATCGTCTGAATGAATTGCAGAATGAGGAGATTGCACTTTAAATATTCTCATCTTGAAGTTACACTCCAGCCCTTCGGTAATTACGATTTCAGTCCTTGCACTTGTAAACACGACTCCGCTACCCTTTAACTTTCTAACAATGTGAGGCGCAGTCCTTGTTGTCCTTAACTTTCAAGACTTTGTCACATCAGTCCCTCTTTATTTGATTACTACACATAATACCCTGAAACAACAAAACATTTCAAGTTAACAACTCTTTAAATAATAAATGTCAAGATTACTGATTTTAATCACATCTTTTAACACCCTCCATTAATCTTGACATTTGAACAAGTCTACCATTTTCAACTTTTTGCACAAATAATCATGCTGATGTAAAGAAAGGGACTTTGTAAATATATCAACTGCATTTTCTAAAGATTCAACTTTAACAGTTTTCAGTACACCACTAGTCACTTTATTTCTAACTTGGTGGACATCAATTTCTATATGTTTTGTTTTCTCATAAAAAACTAGATTATTTGCAATCTGTATTGCAGATTTATTATCACACAAAATATTTATTGCAGATTTATTATCACACAAAATATTAAGACTAGACAAAATTTCTAGAACCCAAAGTATTTCACAAGTGGCTGAAGCCATGGCTCGATATTCAGACTCTGCTGAAGACCGAGACACAGCAGTTTGCTTTTTACTTTTCCAAGAAATAAGACAATTTCCTAGAAATAAACAATACCCAGTTACAGATCTGCGTGTAGATAAACACTTACCCCAATCTGCGTCCACGTATGCTGACAATTTGAAACAATCCGAAACAGAAAATAAAACACCTTTACCTGGAGACCTTTTTAGATATCGCAGAACTCTAAGAGCCAAATTCAGATGAGAACGCCGAGGCGCATGCATGAATTGACTAAGGCAATGCACTGCAAATGCAATGTCCGGTCTAGTGGCCAACAGATAAATGAGACGCCCAATTAACCGTTGAAACCCAGATATATCAACTAATACAGGATCAGAAGAGGAACCTGATGACTCTGTTACTATTAAATTCATATCCATTGGATATTGATAGGATTACAACCTAAATATCCAAAATCATTCAATAGTTCCAAGCAATACTTTCTTTGGCTTATACACAAGCCATCTTTAGATTTTAAAATTTCAATTCCTAAAAAGAATTGTAAATTTCCAAGATCTTTGATCATAAAATTCGTTTGCAAGTGTTTTTTCACTCTGTGAATCTCATTATCTACATACACAAGTAAAACAAAAAAGTATTTCCAGATTTAAGAGTGAACAGAGAATAATCGCTACTGTTTTGATTAAAACCAAAATCGAATAAGCAATTAGACAGTTTCTCGTACCACTGACGAGGAGCCTGTTTTAGACCATACAGAGATTTCACAAGTTTGCAAACATGATTATCATCATTAGAAAAATATCCTTCGGGAAGAGTCATGTAAACTTCTTCCGTCAAGTCACCATACAGAAAAGCATTGTTTACGTCAAGTTGATGCAAAGGCCAATTAAACTGAACAGACAAAGCTATAACACATCTAACCGTTACCATTTTAACAACAGGAGAGAAGGTTTCTTCATAATCAAGACCTTCTCTCTGACTATAGCCTTTGGCTACTAATCTAGCCTTGTGTCATTCTATTTCACCAGTAGACTTATATTTAATCTTATATATCCATTTACACCCAATAGGTTTTCTTCCTGGTGGAAGGTCAGTTATAACCCAAGTACCATTCCTATTAAGAGCCTTCATTTCATTATTCATTGCAATTACCCAATTAGGATCTTTGAAAGCTTCCGAAAAACTACTTGGTTCAATAGACTTATTTAGATTTGACATAAAACAAAAATTTTCTTTTGTGAGATGAGAGTAATTTACTACTTTTTCAATCCCATATTTCACTTTGCCTTCTACTACAAAGTCATCAAATTTTCGGGGAAACTGAGGAACTCTACTAGACTGTCTTACAGATTGAGGCGAAGAAGATGAATCAATTGTTAGATTTGGTAGATTTTGACCCTCAGGAGGGGGGTCTACAACATTACGAGTATCATGTTCAATATCAGTTCTTGAATTTCCTTGATTCCTAGCAGACAAGATAGAATCCACACCAGTTGACAGATTGTCAACACTACCTTGACTACCAGAGGAATCAGGATGATTAACTTGAGTTGTAGACCAATGCCTAGATTCCTCATTGGGCAGATTTTCAGGAAATACATCAGTAGAACTAGTGACATTATCAAAGAAATTTAAAGTATTCAAACTTTCAGAGTAAGATTCCAGATTTTCACTCATTTTGAAAGGAAAAACGTTTTCGTAAAAAGTTACATCTCTAGAAACCAAATATTGTTTAGTATCTAGACTATACAGTCTATAGCCTTTCTTGGAATTTGAATATCCAAGTAAAACACATTTTCCAGCCCTAGAGCTGAACTTATCAAAATTATTTTGTTTGACTGCAAAGCACAAACACCCAAAGTTCCTTAAATGAGTGAGAACTGGAGGAAAACCATAGACAATTTCATAAGGACTTTTACCATTCAGAATAGAGGGTGGAGTTCTATTTATAAGATAGGTGGTTGTGAGAATGCATTCAGACCACATGTACAATGGAACCCCAGCCTGAAACATTAAAGCCCTAGCAACGTTTAGTAAATGCCTATGTTTACGCTCCACAACACCATTCTGTTGTGGAGTGTAGGCACATGATGTTTGATGAACAATGCCATGAGAATTAAAGAAATTTGAAACCTTGTGATTTAAAAATTCAGTTCCATTATCGCTCCTAACCGTTTTAATGGTTTTGTTAAACTGAGTTCAAATAAGGTTGAAAAAGGTGACAACATTGTCATAAACCTCATCCTTTCCCTTTAAGAGATAAACCCAAACTGATCTTGAAAAATCATCCACAACAGTTAAGAAGTATTTAAAACCATCCTTGCTAGAGACTTTATAAGGATCCCAAACATCTAAGTGAATTAGTTCCCCTATTTCCTTTGACTTATGATCACTAAGATCAAACTTTGTACGAGACTGTTTAGCCTTGTGACAGATTTCACAAGGAGAAGAAGAGCCCAATTTTATATTTAATTTTTCTTTTAAAACATTCAAGACTGGGTCAGCTGGATGTCCTAATCTACTATGCCATAGCTGATATGATATGTAGCAGCTAATGGTAGAATTAGAACAAGTAGACTTACCATTATTATGCAAGTTAAAAAGATATAGACCTCCAGCCTCATTACCAATCCCCATCAACCTCGTTCGTTGACAGTCCTGAATGTAACATTTATGCTCATCAAAGCCAATAAACACCTTATTGTCTCTAGCTAACTTGTGAACAGATAACAGATCCACATTAAAATCAGGCACAACTAAGACATCAAACAAAACCAATTCATCAGTGAGTTTCATATTCCCAATTTTATTTATTTTTTCTTTGGATCCATTAGGGTGATTAACAATAAGATTCAAGTCTGACACATCTACAATGTTGCTAAGGCTACTGAGAGATGAGGTCATATGTTGAGTAGCCCTAGAGTCTATAATCCAACTAGGTATAGATGGAGAAGAGAGTGACATACCTGCCATATTGGCGGAAGCCACACTGGAGGTGCTAGAGTCAAGAAGAGTCAGAAGTTTAGAAACTTGCTCTTGAGTCAAATGATGAGAGGGAGAGCATCCTTGAAGTCCCATAGATGAATGACTAGTGTTGGGAGTGTTAGATGTCTCTATATTGTTGGAAGAGGGTCTAAAATTGCCATTTACATTTGGTTTTCTTTGAAAATCCTTTGGAGGAAATCCAATGAGTTTGTAACACCTTTCTATGGTGTGACCAACCATGCCACAGTGTTTACATAGGAGATTAGGATTTGGTGGTCTTATAGGCTTACGCTTGTTATCAGAAGCCTTACCAAAGTAGGCAGAGGACTGTGTTTTACTAGAGGAGGATCTAGACGTTCCTCTATGAGACTCTTCCCTTGAAATAATGGAAAATGATGTTTTTACAGAGGGAAGAGGATCAGAGGTGAGAATAGTACTCCTTACAGGCTAATAAATATCATCTAGACCCATTAGAAATTGCATGAGTTTTAAAAGTTGGTTATGTTCAGAAAAGTCGTGAGAAGCATTGCAGGTACAGGCCGGAAGTTTGACTAAGGCGTCAAACTGTCTCCATAAGGAATTTAACCTATGATAATAATCGGAGACGGATGACCCGTTTTGTGTTAGAGAATTAATTTTCTTATGTAGATTAAATGTAACAGAGCCATCCACCTTATCATAGGTTTCCTTAAGTTCAAGCTAGACATGAGAGGCAATTTTAGAGAAAAGTTGTCCAAGAAACAGCTCTTCAGTAACAGAGCTTAAGATCCACGATAGAACCACTGAGTTACATCTGTCCCATTGTTTAGCTAGGACATCATCAGTGGTAGGTCTAGGGAAAGATCCATCTATAAATCCAAGTTTATTTTTAGTTTCAAGAGCGAGGATCATTGCACAGGACCAGACCTTGTAATTGTTAGTCTCATTTACTTTTAGGTGAAGTAAGGAAGCCCTAGTAGTATTGCTGGGATGTAAGTATATGGGATCGCCAAAGTCAAGCTTGGCGATCTGAGATGTCCCAGCGTTACCATTGGGGTTTATCACAACTTCTTCTTCGGCAGGCATGATGAAACAAACACGAAGGGATCTGAGGTGAACAAAGGCAGTATTCCTAAAACACTCAGGGTGCTAGGTCAAGCCGAACCTCAAAGCCTTCAAGTTTGATAAGAATAAGCCTGACAAAGGAGATACAGCGGAAGCAAAAGAACCAACAAAAGAAAAACTAAGAGAACAATATGTAGTAACACAGACAAACAACAAAGGGAGGGGGCCCGAGGAAGGCCACAGATCTCACCTGAACAGAAGAAACAAATAGTAATAAGCACAACAGATTTATTATTATTGTTACAGTCTTGAAACAAAAATAAAGCACCAAGAACTCACATATATCAACAGACTAAGAGCTAATGAAAAGAACAACACTAAAGCCGATGATCGTTCCTTGCTTAGGTTCACGGAGATATCCGATGTGAACAAATCAAAAGCTCACGGTTAAGAAGAAGAAACTTGGAACAATTCAGATCTTAAGGAGGATTAACCAAAGAACCGATTATGTTGAGTTCTTACTATCACCGTTGTGGTTAGAGCTATACAACTCAAGTAAAACAAAAATATTACAACAGATCGATGAACTCAGATCCGAAAAATAACGAACGGAGATCACAAGAAACTCAGACCACGAGATATGAACGAATCTCAGATCTAAGTTGTGAGCAACGTCGAACAATTACTGAAGAATAAGAACTGATCGGTGAAATTTCCAAAAGGATCTGAGATATGGACAATCTCAGATCTGAAAAGAGAGGAACGTCACCGACCTGAAGCAAACACTACCGACTACTGAGTAACGAGGATGAAACAGACCAAGAGATATAGTCGATCTCAGATCTGAGTAGCAACCAAAACTCAGCAACCAAAAGTGAACTTAGATCTGTATATAACATGCAATAGCAGATCCACAAAAAATAATAGCAGATTTTTCGAAGAAATGCACAGATCTATAAAGATAAGTTCAGATCTACGAAAATAAGTACAAGACAAACCTGACAACTCACATAGATTTGGTAACTGTTAGAGATCTTAACACGACAATAACAAGATCTTTAATCGAAAACGTAGAGTCGTAACAAGATCTTAACAGGAACAACATAGAGTCATCGAGATCTAACACGTTAATCAACGAAAAATATATGAAATGAACACCTTCACAAGAATCGTTTTAGATCTACAAAGATCTAAACAATCCTTTAGAAAAGATTTAACAAAACTATTTTGAAAAAATGAAATAACAACTCCAGATCTGAGAAGAAATAACAACTCAGATCTGAGAAGAAGAACAGTTTTTGTAACACAAAAAAAACTTAACAAGAAGGCTAAGGTGTACGAAAATCAGTCCAGTCGACGAAGTCGTGGCTCACAATACCGTCCTAGTTACAAATATAACTCTGGTAAAGGAAAAATCGCACACAATCAATCGACAGGATTAACAACAACGATTCAAATCTAAGATGAAGAACAGATAACGGATCAGGCCTTTAGGCTCTGATACCATATAGAAAATTATAACACTAATGTATTAAACAAGAACTTACACTTTACAAATGAAAGAAATCTACAATGAAGAACTTCTAACCCTAATGCTATCTCTAGTAAGATATTAGAGAGAGTTTAGAGAGAAGTTAGAGCAAAATGTAAGTGAACAAAATCGTCTGAATGAATTGCAAAATGAGGAGATTGCACTTTAAATATTCTCATCTTGAAGTTACACTCCAGCCCTTCGGTAATTACGATTTCAGTCCTTACACTTGTAAACACGACTCCGCTACCCTTTAACTTTCTAACAATGTGAGGCGCAGTCCTTGTTGTCCTTAACTTTCAAGACTTTGTTACATCAGTCCCTCTTTATTTGATTACTACACATAATACCCTAAAACAACAAAACATTTCAAGTTAACAACTCTTTAAATAATAAATGTCAAGATTACTGATTTTAATCACATCTTTTAACACTACTAAATGAAAGACTTTTATCTACGAATTTTTTCCTGAGAAATCTTTCGTTAAAGGGTGATTTGTCATAAAACCGTCACAAAATAGGTGGGTAAATTTTTGGCGGGTAATTCAAATAGTGACAGATTACCCAGGGATTCTGTGGGTGATCCATGAGTATTTTCCCGAAAAACACTAGATTCTACTGAACCATTAATATTTCCTAGGTAATCACTGATGAGAATTTTCCGGATGAATTTTGTGGGTAAAAGTTATTTGTTTTGTAGCAACTGCTGTAACTTCTATGTGTCGCTTTAAATTTGGTGTGCTGCTGTTTTTGTTTGTTTTTAGAACAAAACAATCCATTTCGTTATATTTCAAGAAAAGAAATTAAAATTTCCAATGATAACAAGACTTTCTTTGATATGTGTGTACATATGAAAACTTAAGAAAGTAAAGATCAATCATGGTGGTCAATGGCGTGTAACTCAGTTGGTAATAGATGGGGACATCTTTATACATAAAGCAGAAGGTCTCGTGTTCGAACCCAAGACACCCCCATAGCCACAACCGCTGATTGAGTCAGGCATGCCCCCCACATTATGGATAGACAGTCGATTGTGGACCGGTTGGGGTTGCCGGTATTGTACAAAAAAGATCAATCATGGTGATGAAGGAGCATGTGCATTTCTCTGAATTTGCTGGCATATATTTCTTCCTGATTAACATATTGACAATAATACCCTTAATTAAATATTGCCATTTGTTACGGATCATGCAAGTAGTGAGATGCTTTTCTCTCATGTGTTATTTGTAGTAGTTGTCTATCCATTGGATCATTAATGCACACCTCATTTTCTTAATCAGTATTAATCAAGAAATAATAAGGTTTTCTGGCCACACCAGTGATGGCTTCCTGTCAAGAGTGTGTTTTCTCCAAGAGCCTTAAATCCTCATTAATTATGGTAATTAATCTTGGCTGCATCAATATTCATTCGTGTGTAATCCCATTTTCCAGAGATCACCTTGGATTTTAACAATATTCCTTCATTAAAGTGAAAATTAGGGGTGTCAAATTTGTACCATGATAAACCAACCAATTCATTACCAACCGTAACATAGTATCAACTAAATTGGTATCAGTTCAATTGGTTAACTTGGTTGGTACGTGATATTGAAACCACGGTAATACCGTATCGACTTATATATATATATATATATATATTATTTTTAATTATTTATTAAATAAAAAATCAATGAAATGAACTGTATTTGATTACTAAGGTACTATTTATGCTTATTTATACATATGATGAGAAATGAAGTTATTAATTTTTAAATAGATTTAACTATTTAGTAAATTAACATTTTATTGTTTTACAATTTAAAGTAAAAGACTAGAAGTCCTCAAACTCAAAAAACTCAACTTAGACATTTTATTGTTTTACAACTAAAAGTTTTACGGACAACAGATTTCAGACAACAGGTTTGTAAACTTCGTAAACTTTTGAGATGTTGGTACAAAACCGTACCAACATGTACCAACCGAAAAAAGTTGGTACCAATTATAATTGGTTGGTACACGGTATTGACAAAAAACACATGGTACCGTACCATGTTCACCCCTAGTGAAAATGACTTGCCTCATGAAAGTACCAAGAGAATCAATATTTTACTAAAATTTACAGCAAAAATAATTAAGACTTGTTTTAAAGACAAGGATAACGAAAGTGAAAAAAGGTACAGAGGATAGATAAGGCTATTAAATTCATGCACATGTATGCATGGCTCATCTTGTAAGGCCACTTATGATATCTTCGATGATTTCGATTAAAACTGTAATGCACGAGTGGTGTGCCAGACGAATCTCAATATCACGTCTGAGTGATCAACTTGATGTTACAAGTTACTACTTAATCGAGAGTACAGCAAATTAATCAGTTCTATCGAAGATCTAGCAAACAGAAAACCCTGACAGCCCTTCATCTGGACGGTATGCACTTGTGCATTTTTGGTTTTTATGCAGTGTGCATATTACAAATTACTTGCATGCACAAGGCTACCAGGGTGTTCTTCAGTTTTTTCGTTTTTTTGAGTTTTTCCGTTGAACCTAACCCTATAGATATATTTTACAGAAATACTGGCATATCGTCTAGAAACATGGCAAGTAGAAATGAAGCTGGTGGTGACTGGCGGCAGACTGATAGTCCCTAGATTGCATCTATAATACCACAACCATCTGTTTTTCTTCATTTTATCAGAGATGAGGCTGTCTCATCTCACCTCTGCAGCCTCCCTAGCTGTCAAGAGAGCGTCTTTCATGAAGAAACTTGAATCCCACTTAATTAACTATGTAATTCTGAATAGCTGTTGATTACTGCAATACTAGAAAATGGTCAGTATATATATGCTTAGCAGGGACAGACCTGGTATAGTGGCAACGGCGGCACGTGCCACCGTGTTATTTCTCCGGAGAAAGGTAAAAAAAATTAGGTTCGTAAAAGGTGCAACCGTATCGTTTTGGAAGGTGCTACCGTATTACTTTTGAAACTTAAAAAAATGAAACATTACCTCGTAATCAACAGAAAAAAAATGTTGAAATCAACCAAAACATAAATAAAAAACTCTTGAAATCAACCAAAATTAAAAGAACCTAAAAAATCCTTCGAAATCGTTAAAAAAAATTAAAAATCCCTTGAAATCAAGCAAAAAACTCAGTACTAAACAAATGACCTTTTCCGGCGGAAATTTGCGGCGGATTTGGCCGTCGGAAATGTTCCGACGGATTACCGGGGGAGCTTAAAAAAGTCAAACCCCGTTGACTTCCGTCGGTAAAATCCATTTATTTTTTTAATTAGGCGATGGATTAATTTGGGAAAATTAATATTTCAATTCCAGCAGATTTCCGATGCCCAAATTTGCCGAAAAAAATCAATCCGCCGAAACGGTCGTCTGAAAAGTCCTGTTGCGGCGGGTTTTATGCCGACAGTCAAATCCGTCGGAAATGCACTTTTCTGGCAGATTTTCTGCCGGAAAAGGCCCTCTGTTTAGTAGTGTTTAAGATCCCTCGAACCGGAGGAATTAGGGTAAAAACATATCGGACAATATTGAACGTCGGTGAAAAGATTAAGACACGTCGATAAAAACCGTGATTTTTGTAATTATTTTTTTGTCTATGTTATATGGTGTCACTGTATGAAAAAATTCATGGATCCGTCCCTGATGCTCGAGATGATCGGTTCTTGTGTCACCGTGATTTAAACCTCCTTCACGTAACAATTTACACCCGAAAGTAAAAAAAGACACATATATAACAATATTAGGTTAACATCCTATTCAAAAGTCATATCTTGTTTGATGTGGCATACTAACATGCTAAGAATTTATATTTTATCTGAATTAATTAAATAAAATTTTGAATGTCAAAGGGCATCCAATTATCATGAGATGCATTTCCAATATCCACTATTTTTTTTTGGAAGGGTGTCCAAGACTATGCCCAGACTAATCATTTGGCAAATTATGACTGTAATACATTAGCCCTGATTAAAACTCAGTGGCCACAATTGTTGTGTACGCTTGGATTAGAACCTTGTGCAGATGGGATATTCCACCACATCGATCCTCAGGGCCTTAACCAGTACGCCATAACCCTTGTGGTTTCCACTATTTTATTGATGGCATGATTGGGTCATTACTATTAATGTACAGCTAATATATTTTCCACTTGATTTGTAAATGAGTAAGTCATCCCAAATTATTAATCACACAGAAGATATAATGAATTAACAGCAAAGTTTGTAAAGTAAACATGAGACATACTAAGAGAGAATGGCATCTATTCCATGGCCAGTAACAAATAAAACAAAACTAGCTTCTGATGCTTGGTTAATGGTCAACTATTGCAATGAGGTGCACATGCAGGCTTCACATGGCATTCATTTTCTTTGATTGATTCATTCCATCTTCACTTTGTATATATACAAGCATTGAACCCACAGCTACCACATCAAAAAACTTGTGAGTTATTTGGCAAAAACATAAGTAAATTAACAATGGCTTCCACCTTTTCTTCAGCAGAAAATATTCATCACTATCGATCGATGAGTTTGCCAACCATATCACATCCAAGTACTATTCAGGCAGAAGAAGAGATCAGCAAATTCAGAACATGGGAGGCGACCACGTCATCTGTTCCTACTGCGGATACAATCTGTGGTGCACTAAATAGGCTGCAAGGATTATACGAATGCGTTGATGGTCTTCTCAGTTTGCCTTTGACCCAACAAGCGCTTACTCATGGCCAATATACGCGATTGGTCAATGAATTGTTGGATAAATCCATCAGTCTTATGGACATTTGTGAATCCACAAGAGACTTGGTATCACAAGTGAAAGAAAATGCAAGAGATGTTCAATCGGCTGTGCGAAGGCGAAAAGGTGATGTAAGCATAGCCACTTCATTCATGAAGAACCTGAAGAAAGACACCAAAAAGGCTATTTCATCTTTGAAGCAAATTGATGAAAAGATTGGAGGTCATGTGCCTCCCATAGATCTAGATCATCATGTTTTGTCAGTTATCAAAGTAGTAAGAGATGTTGGTGTTGTGAGGTCATCTGTGTACAGGTCACTCTTGTTGTTCTTGTCTGGATCTGTTGCAAAGTCGAAGTCGACAAGGTGGTCAATAGTTTCGAAAATGATTCACAAAGGAACGGCTGAGGAAAAGAATCAGGTTCAAGTTTTCAATGGAGATCTAGAGAGCCTTTTTGAAGAAATGGAGAATGGTTTGGAGTGCATGTTTAGGAGTTTGATCAAAACAAGAGCCTCTCTCCTAAACATTCTTCCCCCTAAACATTCTCTCAACTTGGGCAGCAGTGTTACAATGGATCAAGCTTAATAGCATGTTCTCGAACTCAATCCTCTCGTTAGCACGTTCCTAAACTCAATCACATGGTTTGTGAGCCACATATCAGAAATGTTTATGGGCACTTCCGACAGCAATGGCATGGTCGCGCGATATGGAATTAGGCTCTTTTTATTGAATGCATATCTATGTGCTCCTTTTTCTTGTACTTCTTATTTCTGTTTTTGTAATAGATTTGAAGTGCGTTTTCCAAATTAGTGTGTTTTTGTAGACGTATACACAACCGTGTGTGTATCTGAAAAGTTAAAGCCCGGGTCTTGAATAATGCAATTCATCAAAAGATGAACGTTTCACTTATTGTCGTTTCTTTCCATGTTATGCTGAATAATGTTTATGTCATTGATTCTTATATGTTTGTACGAGTCTACTCTTTGAATAAATTATGATTATGTATGAGATATCAAAACATAAAAATCATACAGCCCATATGGTTAAAGTGGAGTTGCAAGGGGAGTGTTGTGAGAGAAGAAAATCCTGTTAAACCTGAGCGAAAAATTCTACAGGGTAGTCATAAGACCATCTATGTTTACGAGTCGCCTCTGGCGTGTAGCTCAGTTGACAAAGGGGTGGGGTGACTTTGCCCAATACATAACAGGTTCTGGGTTCAATCCCAGGCCCCTCCACTAGCATCAGCCGTTGATTGAGCCAAAAAATGTCCCCTCACATTGGTGTCCTTGGAGGCAGGTTCCGTGTGGGGCCGGTTAGGGTTGTCGGTAATCAACTTTTTTGCCCAATCTATGTTTACGAGTAGAGTGTTGGACAGTAAGAAAGAAACATAACTAATATTATTGTGGGAAAATTAGGGGAGTTTGGAGTAGTAGAGGGTAAGACATTGAGAGGGCTTTCGTGGTATGCTCGATAAAGGTTTGTCTAAAGGGCCGTTTACAAAACGCTTACCCGGGTAAGTACTTACCAAGTCACGTTAGCTTACCGGATGAATATGGAAAGGACCAAGAATCTTACCCGGTAAGAGCGAAAGAAAGTGTGAGTTTTCAAGTAACAATGATTAACAAGATTAACACATAAACATCAATAGATTAGAGATGAGAAATGTAGAAGATAAAGAATGTAACTCTATTTCTCTCACATGGAGGCCATCCCTCTAAAACACACACACACTATGATAGCTATTCTCAAATGACCTCTCCCCACAAACCCTACAATTAGGGTATTTATACCATTGACCAACACTAGCTATTTTGTTGACTTTGACTAATATTGACTAATTACAATTAGCCCTAAATTTTGGATACATTGGTGTACTAACAATCTCCCCCAATAGATCCAAGATTTAAAAAATTATGACGATAGTCTTCAGCTCTTTAATCTTCAAAGAAGCTTTATCTTCAAGAATCCACTTTGGCAGCTTTAATCTTCATTTGGGCTCTTCAAAAAACAATTAGTCACAAAGTCTTGAAACACGAACTTCAAATCTGTGTAGCGTTGATCAAGGTCTTCAAAAAAAATCTTTTTATCTTCGATCTTTGCAGCTTTGACTTTTGGAAATTTTCTTCAGACTTTGAATTATGAACAGGATTTGAGGTTTAACGGGCTTTGAACTTTAAGACATTCTTGAATAATCTTTAAGCACGAACTGTCTTTGTATCTTCAAACACTTCATCTTCTTGAACTTCTTGAGTTGTCTTTCTTTGACTTTGGCAAATATCTCCTTGACTCTCGGAAATTGAGATATTCTAATTATCTTCCTCTTTTCTTCTGTTTGATATTTCTCCCCCTTTTTGATGATTGTGAGCATCATGATCATCAAAATTCTTGTTCAATTTCAGCATTCTCTTTGAGTACCAGAAACAATCTCCTCCTTTTAATTTGTTCAACCGTCAATTCCAGAAAAATGTTTATCCAAATCTTTTCAAATTCAGATAATATAACAGTGGTAACCCTGAAACAACGGATGAATCAGTTAAAATGCCTGTAAGTTGCACAAAGCCACTTAGTACAACGAATGTACTTTGGAAAGGAGCTTTTTGATGTTCACTCCTCTAGGGCTTCCATTCAATCATCGAAAGACACAAAGGAAATTCTATGAACGTTATGACAAGAAAACATATTCCTTGTGTGTACATGCAAGTGTAGAAATGATTGAAGCAACTTATGCTTGAACAATAAGCTCAAAATGTGTAAACTGTTGAGACAGCAACAAGTTTTCCATTGACTCAATGTGCATGATTGAAGTGCGAAGGTGGGGCAAACTTCCTTCTTTTCAATATCCAAACCTTCCGAGTGAAGATTGGATAGATAATATGCTGCATCCCCAAGAAAAATGAAGCATTTCTTTGTTGAGAAAGAAATGAGTAGCTGGTGGGGTTAATGTAAGAGTTGGCATGGGCTAATTGCCTATTTCAATGACGGTCACCAAAGAATGTGAACCAATCAGTAATGTGGTTGTCCGGCTCAGAAAGTGGCTGGTGCAGAGTTCTCGTATTCTTTTAACTCTGTTCACACACCCTTTTTTTATTCGCTCACTTCTAACCAAACTCTCTTTTTCATTTTACCTCAGCACAGTGAGATTACTCAACCGGATGAGTTATCTCCCCCACTCTTTGATTTCGACCCCTCACCCCTCAATCACTCAAGGATAACTTCTTGGGTAGGAAACACTGGTTAACGTGAATCCATAGAAGTACAATGTAGCTCACACACTGATCCCATGAAATGTTGTCCTAAAAGATATGTTGTTCAATAGTTTAGCTTGAACAATGAAAAATCTCAGCTTTGAATTACATTGTCATCAGAATGTTTGCTCCTCAATAATATTCATGAAATATTTGAGCATTTGAACGTTGAAGATTTCTCAAAACAATGATATAGAATGAAATGAAATGAATTCGTAAGACTTGTTTGAGAATCTGACAATGTATCAATCAGATCAAATATGAAAGATAATCATGTACGGTTAGGGTATCAAAGAATTGGATCTTGTTTATATGAACAAATATAAACAATCGTTGAATGAAACGTTTAAGTTCTCACGCTGAATGAATGTATGATGCTCAACAAACTTTGAAATTCAAACGGGAGTATTACCATCGAAAATTGTTTCATTTTGAGACATGGTAATAACAAAGTCAAAAAGAAGCTGAACCGGTGTGTATGAATACTTGAAAGTATAGACAAGACAATACGCAAGTATTAATCTTTGGAAACACACGATCAGAAATAATGATGTAACAGTCCGAGATATACATGAAAACATTTAAAAACACACTTCTAAAGTTATAAAATCTGTTTGAATCAGAGAAGTGGTTTGAACATTTAAGAGTACATTTTCATGCTTGAAAGTCGTCCTTCTTTCAAACAATCTCAGATGAAGTTCAGAAGATACTTATAGTGCTAAAAATTAAGTTCCCCCTCAAATTATGATCGGCTGATTTAAAAATCGGATAAGCTCCCCCTCAAAATACATTGAAAGCTCGGGTTCTAAACTGAAGTGTTTAGAAGCCATTAATCTCATTGAAGTGCGGGTTCTGAACTGATGTGTTTAGAAACCATAATCTCTTTGAAGTTCGGGTTCTAAACTGATGTGTTTAGAAACCATTACGCTCCCCCTACAAAGAAGCATATAGAAATATTTATCAATAAACACAAACTATATCAAAATATTTAAATATTTCTCTCCCTGAAATTATGCATATGGTTTCAGCACAGGTACTCTTCTTCAAATTGCACACTTCTCTTCTGTTTTCCAGTCATGTGTTTGGTAGTAATTAGGCATTCAGCACTGCACATGATAAACCTGCAAAACAGATTAAGTAGATTTTGGTACCCAATGGAACTTGGGTCCTGGCTTGTTATGTGCAGTTCGATTTGAAGAAATATTATACGTACCATACCAGTACTAAACATTTTCTTTCTTGACAAAATCATGAGTTCCACAATAAGAACAACATATTTGCTTTTGTGCTAACCTAATCAAATGATTTGCAGAATAAACAAGATTAGGTTTAACAAAAGACTTACTTTTAGGAGCGTTGTTCTTCTTGTTCACCGTAGGTGGAGGAACAGATGACTTTGGCACATCTCTTTCAGGAGAAGATCCTTTTACCTTCCAAACCATCTTAACAGGCTTAAAGATAGGAGTATCTGAACTTGTAGCGACATGGTTGTAGAAAAGATTAGAAGAACGCATCTGATCTCTTGATTTGACCGACTTGATCTTCTGCTCTTTCATAGCTTCCGTTGCTAAAGCAGATAATCTCCTTGTGAGTTTTGAGATTTCAGCCTGAAACATCTTTCTTTCATCTGAATAGACATCTTTTACACTTTTTGCTTGAAAATCGTCAACTTTCTTCTTTTCAAGTTCTTTTCTTTCTATGTCTAATTCTTTTTCCAAATTAGATATTTTCAGTGAAAGCTCAACATTCTTTGTCTCAAAGGATTTTCTTTTAGCATTAAAATTCACTCTTTCCTTCTCAAACTTTTCCTTTTCAAGAAATAAAACTTTTTCAAAATCCGAGTTTTGCTTGGAAAGTTTTATGCATCTAAGCTCAATAGCTTTCTTTTCATCAAAACACTTCTTGGAAAACTCAGAAAATTTCTTTCCAAAGCTTGCCTTTTCTTTTTCAAAAAATGTTCTTTCCTTTTGAAATTCTTCGCTTTCCTTTCTCATCACTTGTTCAGAATCAGATATTTTCTTTGTCAGCTCGACATTCTTTTCCTCTAAGGAAATCATCATACTGGCTTTAGATTCACAATCACATTTGTTCAGACCAGCTTGTGTTTTCAGGTCAGAAAGTTGTAGTTGGAGATCTTGATTGTTTTTCTGTAATGTATGGATCTCTTCTTTAAGCAAATCTTCTGACTCTTTTCTTTCCTTTTTAACCTTATCAATATCATACGTAAATTTCCCTTTTAGAACAATAATATCTTTTGAATTTAGCTCAAATTCTTCAGCCTTCCTATCCAAAGCAGCAATTTTGTCTCGTGTATTGACAGGTAAATACGTAAGAAAGTATTGCATGTCAACTGTATCAAAATAATGCATTGTTACCTGAAATGTAAAATGTCGGATCGTTAACAGATACTTCGTGAGAAGTAGAATTTGTGCGCTTGAACGATAAGAGAAAATCAATTAAAGTCAGAAAAATATTTCAAAAATAAAATTTGAAAAACAAATTGTAAATTTGTCTTCCAAAAATTAATTCCGAAAAATTAATGCGGAAAACTGGACTTTAATTCGGCAAACCTGCAAAATATGAGAAAATATATCCGTTATGATTAATTGCAGGCAAAAACTAATAAAAACGACGAAAAAGCGAAAAATAATGAAGAAAAAGGACTAAAACTGACAACTTACGAAACTAAAATGAAAAACAAGGACTAAAAGTGAAAAAAATCTAAAACTTAGAACTAAAAGGACTGAAAATGACAAAAACAGAAACTTAAGACTCAAGGGACTGAAATTGACAAACTATGAAACTTCCAACTACAAGGACTAAATCTGACACAAACTAAAACTAAAACTCCAGGGACTAAAACTGCTAAACCCTAAAACTTTAAGTCCAGGGACCAAAAGTGACAGATTCAAAACCTTTTAATTAGACTTAACGGAAACTTAACTGAAGGACCAAATTTGTAAGAGAGTTAACGGAAATATTGACGTAAAGGTTAACTAACACTAATTAACCTAAACTAACTGACTCTAACTAACTTAGGACTAAAAAGTAACAAAAATTAACAAAAATAACGGACAAACTAATTGTTGTTAACGGTTCTAACGGAAAAGGACCAAAAATGCAACAAATATAACGGAGTATTAACGAAACCCGTTAGTACTGTTCATCATCACCCCAAACTCGATCTGAGTATTTTTCGTTCGATCTTTCTTCAGTTTCTTACGTTGAAATCGAATTATTTTGGTCTCTTTACGATATTATATCATCAAACAACTGATTTCCACGAAAAAATAACGAGATTTGCACCATTCCGGCGACTTTTGAACTTTCCGGTGGGGTTGCGATAACCTGTTGCGATATCGCAACTCTGCAGTTGCGACAAAAACGAAAGTTGCGATAAAATAGGAGATTTGCGACAAAAGATCCAACTTGCGATAAACAAGACTTGCGACAACTTTGAATCAGCGTCGTTTTTCCGGCGAGTAACCAAGATTCCGGCGAAGATTTTCAGTCCACCTATCTCGCTGTTTTCAGACTCCTTTTCGATTCCAGAAACTTGCAGGATGATCGAAAACAACATATAAATCGATCTGTGGACTCAAATCTGCACAAACAATACAAAAATTAACAGATCCATTAACTTCTACATGGAAAGCTTCGATGAACAACCATCAAACTCAAGAACATCAAGAATAACGATTCTGATGTTGTTTTTCGATTCTGAGTACTCCAATATGCTCTAAATCACAAACTAATATGATTTGTGAGAATCCAAACACCCCAAAAAAAAATTGAATCTGAAAATCAATTTCGAACACACCCACGAGGAGAATAACTACTGTCAAAATCCACAAAGTCAAGATCTCATATTGTTAGTGAAAACCAAAATTTTAAATTGAAATATCTTTCAAAAACAATAACAAATCGAATCTGTGGAAACAATTCGGATCAAAACACAATCAATTTCATAAATCTATGAAAAAGTTATGAAGAACACCATTTTCTCACAAATTTGAGTTTTGATCAAGAAATCACTTTAAAATAGAAAATCTGATTGATAAAACGATTTAAAGTGATTTGCTACTAATCAAAACACCAAAATGATATCAAATCCAACCAAATACTTTCAATTCTTGACAATTTCTAAGAAAAACTTCAAAAACCCAAAAACTTTTCAATTTCTCAAAAATTGATAAAAATCAATGAATGATGCACAAATTTTTCTCTGCTAGGCTCTGATACCAATTGTGAGTTTTCAAGTAACAATGATTAACAAGATTAACACATAAACATCAATAGATTAGAGATGAGAAATGTAGAAGATAAAGAATGTAACTTTATTTCTCTCTCATGGAGGTCATCCATCACACACACTAGATTTGTTCTTCATTGTATTGTGAGCTTTTGATCATTGAATGAATATAGAGATGACTTCTTTTATGCTATACATTGACGACTTTTACCACGGTAAGCGCTTAGCGGCTAAATTGTTGCATACGATGCCATTTTGGTGGACTAAAATCTTACCCGGAAAGTAAGTGATAGTCTTGAATTTACCGGTAAGCATTTATCCGGGTAAGTGATTAGGTAAACGGCCCTAAGTTTTTCCTCCTTTCATGTCTACCATTATTGCTACTTGTTTGACTTGTACACTACTATTGATGCTACTCAGCATTGCGCTTTGTGTTCCCTTGTTTCTTTGTATGATGTATGACTCCTAACTTGTTTACGCGATGTATTTTATGTCTACTATACTCGTTGTTTGTCTGCACACACTCTCGCTTGTACTTTCTCGCTTGTTATGTTATTTTTGTTTTGCAACACAAGTGTCTTCACGTAAAGTGTCGCTCTACCTTTTAGAGTAAAGGCAAGGCTGATAGTGTATATGCCCAAAAGTCAATCATTGAATGATTCCGTTTAGACATCATGTCATGATATTAATTAATGAAAGACATTGCCCAATTATTATGTTTATGTATTATTTTGTGTTATATCTAACTGTTATAATAACCTTAGAATATTGTATTTTAGAATGCCTTTAGTCAAATATAAATTCAGGTCTAGGTTGAATTAATATGATTCGACTAGTATATGCAGGGATTCATATAAATATATAGAATCCACATATGGGTACAAGATAGGATCTTGCGTACGCGTGACTCGTTATGAGAACGTTTCATTGGATGTCATATGAGTATCATAAACGTTTCTCATGTGGTCGTTGTGCATATAGTCCTTTGACTTGATCGAGATCATGGAGTTTGCTCTATGTGAGTGGTGTACTTTGATAACTAATACTTCTAATCAGTCTCTCACTGGGTGAGAGAATGGTTGTTGGGTATATTATATATCACTCAGTAGTACTAGCATGGATTTGGATATTATCCCTACGCCTTGTTCAGTTGAATAGTACTAAGGAAGTGCATGCATGCTCATATAGTCAGTATAGAATATTGATATGTCTTATCAGTATATTCCGAAATCAAGAAACTAAAGATCTTGACATAATGAGGATGACACATCCATGCCTTTGTTCAATATAGATATCAAGAACCAAGGGACAAATATATATATATATATATATATATATATAATGAAAATGATCACACGGTTTGTTGATTAGTTGAATCACCAAACTCTATTATTTGGATAACGATGATATATTGTTATATGTCGCTCTTCGTTTGTAATTATAAAATAAGATTTATAATTATTGCCAATGTGATAGTCTCAATAGGTCACACGTATAAAATGTATATCTGAATAGTGAGGATAAATAATTAAATTGTTTAATTAATAGATCTGGTTTTGTGATTTTTAATCTGATTAAATATAATCATATTACAACTAGCTTGTTTGACAAGCGTGGAACACGAATTGACAAGTAGTGACTAATATAATATGTGTAAATAGGACAAACATGCATCTAGAAGATATGAGATCTTCAAAAGCATCAACCACGGCTAAGGATACATTTAATGTGTGTAAATAGGACAAACATGCATCTAAAGGGAAGGAATTTCTGATTAACTTGATGCCCATGTTGATTGGGGGTTTTGATATGGTGATCAGAGTGGATTGGTTAGCAGAAAACCAATCCGAAGTTATATGTTCAAAGAAGTTAATCCGGATTCCGCGTTCGGATGGTGAAGTAGTGACCATATATGACGAAAGGAGAAAGAATGATGTGGCGATTATCACCATGGCTAAGGCACGTAGATGTTTGGTGGAGGGATGTTCATCCTTTTTGGCATATGTGATAGATGCCAAAGCCGAGAAGAATAAGCTCGAGGACGTAAAGGTGGTACGCGAGTTTCCCGATGTATTTTCGGATGACTTGCCCGGTTTACCACCCGACCATCAAGTGGAGTTTAAAATAGATTTAGTTCCAGGAGTGGCTCCAATTGCTAGAGCTCCTTATCGTTTAGCTCCATCCGATATGCAAGAGATGATGGCGCAACTTCAAGATCTTCTCGAAAAAGGATTCGTGAGACCGAGCTCATCGCCTTGGGGAGCATCGATCTTGTTTGTAAAGAAGAACGATGGCACGATGAGGATGTGCATCGACTATAGAGAATTAAATAAGGCGGCCGTGAAGAACAAGTATCCACTTCCTAAATACAATAAAGGTTAGGATTAATAGTTAACAACCTACTAATCTAATTCTGGACTGAACTAGATTATAATCTAGGTGTTGCTTAATCCTCAAAAGAGCACCTTTATAAGCTCCTTAGTTGTACCAAGCATAATCATGATACGGAGAGTGAGTAAGTCTATATTTTAAACCAATACATCCAAGGAATAAAAAACCCTTTGATTCCATAAAACAAAATCTTTAAATCCAAGAAATTTACCTCCATTTTGCCATTTAGGTCAAATAACCCCCAAAATCAACATATATCCACATTTGTTGAAATATTCACGAATAAAGCTTGTAAATGTTTAAGAAACAAAGTTTGACATGTATATAGTAGGGTAAAATTAGAATGAACTCACCTTACTAGGATTTAATGGAAAACGTAACAAACCCAAGCAAGAACCCTAGAAATCAAGCACAGAGGCTCTAGATCTTGGATGAGAACTTGCATCTTGATCCACGGTGGTTTTTTGGCTTTAAATGCTTGCCAAACTCTTAAAGTTAGCCTTTAATGCCAACCAAAATTGTCTTCAATGAAGCGAGAGAAAGAAGGAAGAAAAAAGGAGAAGAAATGGTGAAAAATGAAGAAGATGACTAAAAATCGGGGCTTTAAGGCGCCCAGACCCCATCGTGCGACATTGCCTGCAACCTGAAGTGCATGTCGTTAGCTCACGCGGAAAAAATAGCCATGCCACCCGGGCGAGGTTGCAGGTTGTTTCGCTCTGATTTTTTCAGTTTTCAAACTTTTAACACACTGGAAGCCCATGATCCATAAGACTAGTAATTTTATAAAACCACACTTACAAATAGGCTCAAAATGGCCAACGAAAATATGAAATTTAAGAGTGCTACATTTTCTATTTTAAATTTTCTTGTTGTATTGTTTAGAATATTGTACATCGCCTTTACTGTGTTCCTTAACTCTTTTAAAGATTTAGAATAACTAAAAAGATCAACTATCTTAGACTCCATATAGCTAAGGATCCAAGACATGACAAGTTGATCATTCGTGATCCAAGCTGACTTCAAACTTCTCGTCAGTGATTACAGGCCTCTTGCCCTCTTGAATGTAACTAAGCTTGGCTCTTCCTCTAAGTGCTAGAATGATGGATCTTGACCAAAGAACATAGTTATATTCATTCAACAATGTTGCTAAAAGATGTCGGTAAAGATTTCCATATATGAATATTGACCAAGGATTTCCATCCATCTCTCAAATATACAAAGAAGCCATTCTTATATTCGTGATATGGATTCCTAAATTGTTATTTTATATGGGAATTTTTTTTGTAAAGGGGAGTGGGTGTTTAAGTTTGTTATTGGTTTTAGAGTTAGACTTAGTTCTCTTGCCAAAGCATCTAGAGGCATTTTGTTTATAGAGTGGTTTGCCCCCCCTCAGCTTTGTAATTGCGTCTTTTTCTGAATAAAGTTTACCAAGAAGTCTCGTCCCTTTTTTCAAAAAAAAATGAAAAAGTGGAGCGATCCTTATCCCTAAATTCGTAAAAGGGCATAAAGGGAGGCTACAACTACCGTAGCTAGAAGTACAAAACACAGTGCTGAAAGCTTCATATATAATAACCCGTAGTAAGTAACCTTAGTATTTTATGTGATCATATAAGCTTAGGGGTAGAATGTGTTAGTTATATAAGTCTTAATAGTAATAAAAAGGGTTTAAGTGTCATTTTTGTTAGTCAAGGGAGTAAATGATCCTAGTGACCATAATACATCATGAGTCATCCTTTTAATGCCTCCACCTCCTCCTTCTTTCAATTCATTTTCCAGATTTTGTGTATGTGTAGTGTTTATGTTTTAGGGAGAGAGAGATACGTATAGAGAGAAAGAAATAGGAGATCAAGTGAAGAGGGTTTCTTGGTTTGGTGACTAAAGTTCCTCCTCCTCCTCCTCCTCCTTTCAATTCATTTTCCAGATTTTTGTGTATGGGTAATGTGTATGTTTTAGGGAGAGAGAGATACGTATAGAGAGAAAGAAATAGGAGATCAAGTGAAGAGGGTTTCTTGGTTTGGTGACTAAAGCTCCTCCTCCTCCTCCTCCAAGTATATGCTTTATTCTTTGTCATCATCTCCATCTTTAGTTTAGGGTTTGGGTATATATGTATTTCCATGGATGATCATTTAAGTTTGATCAAAGTTATGGTTTAAAGATGACTTTTCATGGATGATTCCAGAAGATTATTCAAATCGTTATTGGTGTTTAAAAAGAATGGCTTAAAGGTATAAGAACACCCCAAGTATGTGTTTTCATAAGTTGTGATTTTGGAACTCCTTTCATGGCCATTCTTGCTCATGTATTTTAATGGTTGTTGCACGGTTTAGATGTTACACATATCATTGGTTTTAGTCTAGACATGTTTAGGACCTCATTTGCATGCTAAACTCCATAGAAATGAGCCAAAATGACCTGGAATTCAGTTGGGTTTGACATGGGGTGTTAAGAGCTGAAACAGGGACTGTTTTTTGCAGACCACAGAGGTCCGCGCGACCGTTGGTGCGATCAGTCGCGTCAAGCTCTGTTTCAGCATTTTCTGATTTTTGTTTGTTGTGTACTTATTTCGTTTCAGTGCGTAATATAGGGGTATGGGTACTCGTTTTGAGTGTAGAATAGCATTTGAACACTTTGAACATGTTTTTATGTGTCCATTATAAACCCAAAGTCCTGTGATTGATGTCGGTTGTTCGGTTTCTAGCCTAGTTGCGTTTCTGGGGGGTCCGACGGGTCGTTTAGGGTCCTTAATCATCGTAGGGAGTCTTATATGTTTATAATTGTGTAAATTACATCTATGTGTGTATATTACAGACTTGTTTACTCGTCGGTCAAGTGTGGCTTGGGTGGTGTTCGGTTGTGGCGTTATTTACCGGTTTTGCTCGTTTGTGTCGTTTGCTCTTGTGTGGCTTCAAACTCTTAATAAGGTGAGTTTTTCTTTAACTATTTTCAAAATTGAATACATATAATATGAATTGGATAAAAGTGTTTCATGATATGAAATGAATGAGAATGGCTATGTATGTGGTTGGCACTAGTATACGGGGGTTAAGCCTAAAGAGGCCAATCGGTGACACTACCGGCTGTTTTAGAACATTACACTTCGCGATGTGCTTAAGAATCGCCAACTTCACTTGCCCTTTGGCTGTACTTGAAGGTCAGTGGGGTTGGTTGTACTTTAAGGTGCATCGAAAGGGCCTGAGTGCCAATGTATAAAGAAGAGTGCCGCCAGTTTTCGAATAAAGTGATGAAAGGTTTGACATGGATGTTTTGATATGAATGGCTTGATATAAATGAGTTATCGAATAATTATGTTTTTAAATGATCATACTATGATAAATGCAAGGGTTTTCTCACTTGATAAAGAAAAAGGAAAAATACATGACGTGTATGTGCAGGGTTGCTTTATGTACAAGCAAGAGAGTTCATGTGTTAGTTATGTATATATGCGAATATATATTTATGTTAAGTAGAAGGAAAAAAGTTAATAGTGATAATTGTAATATTGTGTGGAGTTGTATTTGGGACCCAATATGCAAACCTATGTAATCGTTTGTAATTATTGTATGTTAATATGTTATATATAAGGGTGGGGTGTTACATCATATAGGAAACATACACACATATTAACACAAGAACAAGACATATAAACAATATGAATCATATTTTAAAATCAAACTCAATGGTTCATATTGGGTTTGTTAATTAAATTCTAGAAAGCTTGAAAAACCAAATTCCAAGATCTATGTATTGAAGTTTTATTTCATTTATGTTTTATATATTGAAAAAGGGGGAAAGATTTACTTTAACTTTCCTTTCCTTTTGGTTTATTACACAAATAATATGTTAGCCAAAAATGGTTCCCTATAAAGCTTTCTGCTAACACATCTGCTGCTTGTGAAGTTGCCTTGAACTCCAAGTTCTATTCATGGTTGAACAATTCGGGAAGATGATCGTCGGCAATCTCGACCGTTCATCAACATGCGGGAAATCGATGGTGTAATGTAGTCCACGGCTTTCATGTCTCGCCAGAGCGCTGCTCACCACCAATTTCGCGCAGCAAAACAGGTTCCTCATTTCACAAGCCTCGAGCCCAACCATTGTTGGTTCCCACCCTTGTTGAAATAAATAAGACTCCCATTCTAGTTCCAGTTCCCTGATCCTCTGCTCTGCGGTCTTTAGCCTTGTGGTGGACCTCACGATCCCAACGTACTCCCACATGATTGACTGCAGTTCCTTCCTCACTTCTTTTGTCCTCCTAATGATCTTGTCCAGGATGTTGTGCCCTAGCTGCATGGGAACGACGGGTGGGTCCCACCATCGTGAAACGCTTTGATCTATATAGGACGATTTCATGTGATCTATTGACGGTTTCACGGCCCTGCGTGCAAATACCAGCGCTTCTAGCAAGGAATTACTTGCAAGTCTGTTTGCTCCATGTAATCCTGTGCATGCAACCTCACCTATGCAATCAAGTTAACAAAGATCAGATCATTCTCAGGGGTTTATCTGTGTTTAGGGTTTATTGATGAGTGAGATAAGATATTGGGATTCAACACTTCTAAAATCCAAACAATACAAGGGAAGGTTTATAAACCAAACCAAAAAAACAATGAAAAACTGAGGAACACTCTGGTAGCCATTCATTTGGACGGTATGCACCTGTGCATACAAGTAATTTGTAACATGCACTCGTACATATATGCACACGTGCATAAAACCAAAAACCAACTTAATTTACTTGTATGCATATGTGCATACCATCCAAATGAACGGTTATCAGGGTATTCCTCAGTTTTTCATTTTTTTGGGATTTTCCCTTGAACCTTCCTCATGATTAAATGCTTAATATATTGCTTTATAGGGCTTACGTTTATAGGACCAAATAATTGCACATCATATGTAAAGGTGTTACAATAAGTTGATAGGATGCTTTTGGACGTCCTAACAAGTTTTTTAGGGCACTTTTGAAATGAAGTGTACTATTGGTCTTTTTATATAACATTATTTAAAAAGGTGTATTATAGAAACAAGTTTCTTATATAAAGATATGTTCATAAAACACTTCTCAAAAATCGTGTTAGGATGCACAAATAGGTTATGACATCTTATAAACCTAAGTCCTATAAACCAGTCTGTTATGACATTTAGACGTGTTTGGCCTCCTATAAAGTCGATTTTGTTATAGTGAGATTGGTTGTTTCTCTTAAAAAAAACAAAAAAAACTAGAAGGGCATGTTTATAAACCAAACCAAACCAAACTGAAGGGACTCGGTATATTCCACACAAAAGTGGCATGAGGGGTAGGATGTAATATGTATGCAGACCTATCCTCTGTCCCAAAGAGTAGAGCGGTTATTTCCATAAATACCCTCAGGTTGTGCAAAAGTGTGAGCAAAAAGGTAAAAGGAACAATGGCTAGCACTTATGAAAACCTAGATTCAGACATTTAACAAGGGATAGAAGCAACCCCACATCTTATTTTGACTTTCAAGGTCAAACATAACAATTCAAAACTTCAATTTCGATACGGGTTTTTTATTCCTAGATATTTTTCACTATTCACCATTGCAACATTTACCATAACCACCACATACAGAAAAAAAGTTGGAGCTAAGATATAACAAATCCATATCAAATTCAGATCAAGAAACTAATCCATTTGACCACAAAAGTCAAAAACAGAGGAACAGAAAAAACTCACCTGCCACATATAGACCACGAACGTTTGTCTCCCCTTGAAGACCAGCTCGAACCCCTCCACACATATAATGAGCAGCGGGGACCACCGGAATCGGCTGACGAGTTATATCAATACCATACTTAAGGCACTCAGCAGCTATATTAGGAAAATGGGAAAGAATTTCGTCTCTTCCTTTATGACTAATATCTAAAAGAACATATTTCTCGTTCCGCTTTTTAATCTGATCGTCTATACTTCTTGCCACCACGTCTCTTGGTGCAAGCTCAGCCCGTTCATCGTACATCGGCATGAACCTTTCCATATCGAGATTATATAAAATGCCACCATCGCCCCTCACAGCTTCGGAAATCAAGAACGCGTTTTCCCTGGTTTCGGTTGGTGGGATCGGGAGGCCTTCGTCTGCTAGTGAAGTTGGATGGAACTGCACAAATCTGACAGTGAAAATATGCTTAGAATGCAGTAAAATGCAAACTTTAAAAAGAAGTGAGATTTCTTACTCCATGTTTGAAATTACAGCTTGAGCTCGATGCGCCATTGCTATTCCATCTCCGGTAGCTACCTGTCAAATTTAACCGCAAGAATTGGTATAACCTGACTACACGAAAAGAAGACTAACCGAACAAACCCAATAAATCTCACACAGATATGGGCTAGAGGTAGAGATGGCCAAATGGGCCCGGCCTGGAACCGTTTGGAACCGGTTTTGGGTCAGTAACCAGTTATGATTTTCATCCAAAAACAAGGCCAGGCCAGGCCCGGCGGTCCGTAACCAGTTACGATTTTCATCCAAAAACAAGACTCGGCCCTGTTAAGCTTTATAAGGCTCGGTTATGAGAACTGACCCCGGGCCGGGCCCAAACCGGTCCCACTTATTTTTTTTTTCTATAAATTGATTTTTAACTAATAAAAAATATTTTTTGAAGAATTTTGGTCAATCAAATACACTAACAAATACATTTTTAATATAATTGGGTCTATGAAATGCACTAAAAAAATACTTCCTTTTTAAAACAATACATTTTATTATAATTGGGTCAATCAAATACACTAACAAATACGTTTTTATTTAAAAATACATTTAAAAATAAATTTTATATACAAAACAGGGCCGGTCCCGAGCCGGGCCTATTTGGCCATCTCTAGCTAGAGGGTAGGATGTAACCGGACCTTTCCCCTACCCCTTTCTGGGGCGGACTCAATAATAGCCTAGGAGTGTCCCTTTTGGCTCTTTTATAACTTTTTGGCAAGAACAAAAGAAAAGAAACGAAAAAAAGAAGGAAAATCCCACTTGGGTGTTGCAAAAAACCGTTTGTATGTCATTTTTAATTAAATTGTACTTTTTTATAATTCCTATTTGTTTTATTTTATATCATGTTGATTATAACGTCCCCCCGCTAGGAAATTTTTTAACTGATATATAAAGAACGAATAATTAGCATAAAGAAGCAAAATAATGACTATTACTGAGATAATCATACCGGTGGATTTGTGGTGGATGGATAGACATGCCCTGCACCCCCGGAAGCAAGCAAAGTGACCTTCGAAATAAATCGCACCACCTACAACTTCCGATAGGGAGATTCAGATTAGCAACAAATAGATATCAAGTGCAATATAAAACCAAACAAACCCAGTATATCCCACCCAACTGTAGGGTATGGGGGTAGCCGGGTAGGATGTACATATAGAAAAGGGTAAATAAGTAAAACAAATAGAAAGCACAACTTAAAGCCACATTTTTGGGAAAAAATAGATTGATGGAAATGCATTTAATCATGATTGTAATCATCACCTTGAGGGTTTCTGTATTCATTGTGTCAACACCATGACAAACCATGTTGGATCCATCCTGCAAACCGATTAATAGACTCATCATATTGTAACACCTCTATACATGACGCACAATTGTTTGGTCCTATAAACTTTAAGTCCTATAAAACAGATATTAAGACATTTAGACGTCTTATAAAGCCGATTTTATTGTAATGAACCATCTTGGGCATTTACTAATCTTGTTTTTAGAGGACGAAGGCAACATAATAAATTTCAATTTAAAAAAAATAACCTGAGATGTCAACAAGTCAATTGCGAAATGATGCTTGAAAACCGAAATGTTGGGATCATTCTCAACAACCATGAGAAGTGCCCTTTCGATTTCTCTTCCGGTCATATCAGCAGCGTGTACTATTCTGTGATGAGAATGACCACCTTCTCTTGCTAGATGTAAGTTTCCATCCTCTCCATGGTCAAATGACGCACCCATGGCTATCAATTCCCTAATTCTCTCAGGTCCTTCTGTACACACCACCTGCATAAATTGATATCTTTTCGACTTATAAACATAATTTCTATCAAACAAGATGCTTCATTCATATAAAGTATGATACTAGATTCTCACACTACCATTATAAGCATCATTCACATAGTTAATATACCGGTGGCAAGGCTCCAACTCCAAAGAAAGCAAACCAAACAAATCCAGTATATCCTACCTGGAAGTAGAGATAGCCAAATGGGCCCGGCCCGGCCCGGGACCGTTTGGGACCTGCTTGGGCCTGCCGGTCCTTAACCAGTTACGTTTTTCATCCAAAAACAAGGACCGCCCCGATTTTTTATATAAAATTTATTTTTAAATGTATTTTTAAGTATATTTTTAAATAAAACGTATTTGTTAGTGTATTTGATTGACCCAATTATAATAAAATGTATTTTTTTTAAAACGTAAGTATTTTTTAGTGCATTTGATAGACCCAATTATACTAAAAACGTATTTGTTAGTGTATTTGATTGACCAAGTTCTTCAAAATATATTTTTTATAAGTTAAAAATCAATTTAAAAAAATAAGTGGGACCGGTTTGGGCCCGGCCCGGGACCGATTCTCATAACTGGGCCTTATAAAGCTTAACCGGGCCTTCGTATTTGGGTCGGGACCAAGACGGGTTACGAGATCACTATTTGGGACCGGGACCGGGACCGATTTGGGCCCGGCGCAGGACCCATTTTTGGCCATCTCTAACAAGATGAATGAAAAGTTGCTTGTTTGAAAGCTTACTCTAACAGTCTCCTCATCGCATAAATAAGCCCCGGCTACAATCGTATCCTGCATATGACTCTCCACCGAGTCAGAAGGGCACAACACAGCACTAACTCCACCCTGTGCATAATTGGTATTGCTTTCATGAGGCTCGGCCTTTGTTATCACAGCAACGCTACCATGTTTCGCAACCTCAAGAGCATATCGTAGACCAGCAACTCCACTACCAATAACAGCAAAATCAAAATACTTTGTGGAATCGTCTCTAATGCATGATGTTATGGCTGTTTGAAAGGGTCTCTGCGTTTCACCAATCGGATAACGATATTTCTTGATTTGTATGTTGTTAGACACCCCACGTGACCTGTAACATACAATATAAATACAGCAAATATGCAGTAAATCACAATAAGTGTCAAGAAAGATAAGTAAAAATGTAGTAAATCACATCAAAAGTTAAGAAAGTTAGGCAAAGCCCTGTAAACTACAAGAAAGATAGACAAAATGCTACTGTTACATACGTACAATCTGTAGCCATATATATATATATATATATATATATATATATATATGTGTGTGTGTGTGTGTAGGGTCAGGTTCAGGAAAACTGCAAAAAAAATGAACATTGAGGAACACCCTAGTAACCGTTCATCTGGATGGTATGCACATGTGAATACAAGTAATTTATATCATGAACACTTACATATGCACATGTGCATAAAAACCAAAAACCAGCTTCAGTTGCTTGTATGCACATGTGCATACCGTCCAGTTGATTGGTTACCAGGGTGTTCCTCAGTTTTTCACTTTTTTGCGGTTTTCCCCTTAACCTCCCTCTACATCAATATTAGCATTAATGGTAGTTTTGTACCAAATAATAGAAAAAGTCCCAAGAAATTAATATGAAGATTTTGTAGATGACTAAAACTGTACCATGAAAACTTCTGACAGCATCTCTGCGACACCCCCCGAGAAAACAGACTCTGTTGCCAGCAACCAGTCTCGCGGAATTGTAAATTGGCACTTCCAGAAGCTATACTAGTTGTCATTTTTCTGCTATAATTATAACAACCATCAAACAAGATATCATGAGCATCACTAATGCACATAAACTTTTCATAAAATTAGAGAGATCAAATAAAAAAATGAACAGTTTTAATATAGAAGGGTTCACCAAAAATCCATGAAAAACAAGCCCCAGGCCCCTAATTAACAAAAATAAAAGAAAAACATATGGCCTCTAGAAAAAGGGGAAAACAACAAGTTCAGGCACCAAAAAACCAACTAACATTAATTACAAGAACAAAAAATCATCCAAACCAACCATAACCAGAACTGATAAATTGCAAAAGATAACAAAAGTGTGATACCAATGAATTAAAGTAAAAGAAAGATTTTTTTTATGAAAATGAAGAGTATACTGATAGAAAGTCTAAGGGGCCGTTCGGTTCGTGGAATTTGATGGAATTGGTATGAAAAATTCCTTTGACCAAATTTCAATTCCTTTGTTTGGTTCAATTCTTGAAATGGATGGAAGCCTTTGAATTCCACAAATCAATTCATCATTCCTTGACCTAATGGAAGGAATTGAATTCCATCCTTTTGCGTTCATTTTAACCAACACCGACCACCCTTTACCCAACCACACCCACCCCACAACTGACCCTGCCCCCTCACCCACGCCCCCATCCTTGCCACACCCCACCCCTTCTGCCCCCGCCACCGCCTCCCCCAAACAAAGATGGAGATTCCAATTTTTTTAGAGATTCCATTCTAATTCCATACAACCAAACGCAATCAAAGTGTGTGGTCAAATTCCATTCCAATTCCTTCAAAGTCAAATTCCTTTTATGGATTCCAATTCCACCAAATTCCATTCTGTGAACCAAACGCCCCTAAGGGTCTATTTGGTTGCAAATGGGAATGAGAATGAAAATTGAAATGGGAATAGGAATCGGAATAGGAATGAGAAAAAGAATGAGAATGTTGTGCGATGAGAATGGGAATGGGAATGTGCATTGATGCTGGTTGGTTCATAATGGGGAATCATACAGACTATTAACAGAAAAACCCTAAGCAGCCTCAACCTTCAGTTTTAACTTTAAACACTCCAAAAAAAAACCATTAAACACAAACTTTTACATGCTATCTCATATAATTAACAAAAATTAACATTGAAACTTAACTAATGTCCACAAGAATTTACCAAGACTCAGTCTAAAACCCCAACAACTTTGAAGCTAACATCCAAAATGCAATTTCTACCAGATATATCATAAAGAAAGAAATGAATTTTCATTTCCCCTGATTTAACAAGGAATGAACAACAAAAGAGACTATCATCAAACTCACATTCCATGCATGGAGTTAGTTTTTCATCAAATGCACTCTAATCTTTATGCACCACTTTAAATAAAGAAATCTTGAAACCAATAGCTTCAATCTATCATAATCTAATTTGTTCAAGTTTGAACCACTTATTTGATGGAAATTATACATTGCTTATCAAGATCAAACTAATTTTTTTTTAAAAAACAATCTTTTTTCTAGGAAATTCAATGGAGCAAATACCCAAAATTTGACAAGGTGTATGAAGAATGTGTTGAGGAGATTCTGCAGCCTCTTTCTACTTCACTTCAGCTAATAATTCTTGAAAATGTCTTTTTTCTATTAGGGTTACAAAATAGTGATGTTATTGGGCAGCAAGAAAGCATCTTGAAGCTTGAAAAAAGCAAAAAAGAAACAAAACTTACAGGAGATGATGAAGTCCAATGAGAGAAGCGTGTATGGCGTGAAGTTTTTTTTTTGGAAAACAGAGGTCAGGAGGATGGGAAATTTTGACAAAAATAGGACACAGAACAATAATACTATTAACTTTTTGTCATCTTTCGTTTTCAAAGGCAAGTCGTGTTTTGCATCCACAAATAATAATTTTGTAAGAGTGAATTACATTTGTGGTCCCTGTGGTTTACTCAGAATTTGGATATCATCCCTCAAACATATCATCTACATCAACTGATCAACAGTCCCTTAAATTAACACCATTAGATTAATATAAATTAAATTAAATTAAATTAAATTAAATTAAGATAGGCTAACACCCTCATGTGAACTCACTTGAGGGGCAAATCCGTCATTTTACCCTCCTTCTTCCTCTCCACTCCTTCTACATCAACCCACCCAATGAAGACGAAGAACCCTAATGTAAATTCATCGTTCTTGAATATACAAATTCTTAAAAGTAAATTCATTAGGATAGAAAATTTATTCAGGATTTCAATATATAGATATCATGTAGATCAAAAACCCTTAAATCTAAATCAAAAACAATAAAAAAAAGAGTAAAACTAAATTTCCTGCTCTTACTGTTCTTCGTCTTCTTCTCCTGCCAAGAAAAAAAAATTGTTATACTATCGAAATTATCAGAGTTTATAAAACACTTCAATTTTGCAAAACTAACAAAGCCCTAACTTATTCAAATCGGTAAACCATCGAAATCACTGAGATCAAAATAAATTCCAACAGAAGAATGCAGTTTTGAAAGTAACGATGAGACTCATCTGCAGTTTTGGATGCAGTTTCTAACCTCCTTTCCTTGATTTTGAACTGACGGGTTTACTAGTCTGGGTTGAAGAAAGTTTGAAGCGTTCTTGGGAGTTTTTTTTCCAGAAAATATGAAAAGAGTAAATTACGGATTTACCCTTACATGAGAGTGTTAGGAGTTGAATGGTTTGGTGCAGAATGATTGAGAGACTTTGTATGGTTGAGTAGAGAATGAAATTTGGTTGTTTGGTAACTGTTCTAAATGGTAACTTTAAATGACAACAAATTACCATTTTAACCCTCTGTATAAATCATACATACAAACAACACATGTAAACAGTAGAACTCAACAGTAGCATAAATCGACAGATTTCAACGGTAGCATAAATCAACAAGAGTAGTACATATAAACTAGTAGAACTCGACAGTAGCATAAATCGACAGATTTCAACAGTAGCATAAATCAACAAGAGTAGTACATATAAACAGTAGCATTTATAGAGTAGTACATATAAACAAAATCAACAAGAGAAGAGAAGATTTCAACAGTAGCATAAATCGACAGTATCATAAATCGACAGATTTCAATGGTAGCATAAATCAACAAGAGAAGAGAAGAAATCGACAGTAGCAATATAAAGAACAAATCTACAGAACTCCAGTAGCAATATAGAGAAGAAATCGACATATAACAAATCAACAGAAGATTTCGGTTTTGCGAACTCCACGGTAGAAATGGACAGAAGAAATCAGAGATGGAACGGAGAGAAGAAATCGACAGTACCTGACAGTTTGCTCGGCGGTGAGATGGAACACCGGAGAGATTGATCGCCAGCGAGATGGGAGCAATGGAGAAATCGATCACCTGGAGTGCGTGGAAGGAGGATGCGACCGATAGTTTTGTGAGAAGGGTAGATGTGGAAAAAATTAGAAACTGAATGGTTGAGTGATGCCTTAGCCACAAAATCGTTAAGAGGCTTTTGTCACCATTAAGAGGATAGATTTTTTTACCAAACACCCCTGACCTCTTATCGATTCAGAGGAAGGCTCTTAATGTAACCATTAAGAGCTAAACAAACAGCCCCTTAATAGATCTTAAGTTAACGGTGTTAATTTGAAGGACTACTTATGCTATAGAAGAAAAGTTAAGAATGACCGATGTAAATAATATGTTTGAAAGATTAGAGTCAATTATGAGTAAACTTTAGGAATAAGTCACTCATTTAATATTAAAAAGGGAAATTAATTAAAATACCCTAAGTTTGACCATGTGTTACCAAAATACCACAAATCTCTCCCACTTTGCAAAAATACCCTAAAAATCCGCGATGGGAGCCCGCGATCGCGGGCCAGGGACCTTTCTGACACATTTTTAAACTTGCAGGGACCATTTTTGAAAAATGAAATCCCGCGATCGCGAAGGAATCCCGCGATGGGATTATTTTTGTGACTTTTCAATTGCAATGGACCATTTTTGAAAAATTCCAGGGACCATTTATGAAAATTTTGGTATTTTTGACACTGTTCACCCAGCTTTCGTCCATTTTTACGAATTTAAAATGAAATGTTACACTTTCAACCCCTATACTTATTTACTAAATTTACTTTATACCTTTTACTTTCATTATTTTAATTTTACATTTAACACATATAATCGTTTATTAACTAAAATACGTTAAAAAATACGTTTTAATTTTAACAAATTACACCATTATAATCGTCTCTTCGATACGTTCGAAATGAGCCCAATCTTGAATTTTTTTGGATTTATATATTTTAATATAAATCATATACATACACTACATAAAAAAATTATATCTAAAATTCATACCCTTATAGTTAATTATTTAATTTGTGGTTTTTAATGTATTGTTTCATTTCCATTTTAATGTTTTTAATATAGAAATTCACTTAAGTTATTTAACAAGGAAATAAATTAACAACATCATATAAAAATTATTGCAAATCATCTTCCCAACCGAAACGGATACAGTGCATGTAAACAAATAAATCTATTACTTGAAGGCGTCCTGGAGTCATGTGATGAAGTTAACCTTTTCCTTGATCACGTCCTCCATTCCTATGTAGTCCGATTCGAGTTCTTCTAGTTCCTCTTCAGCTTCCTTAATCTCTCGTTGCAGGTGCCGAACGTGAGCCCTAGTCATGGCCAGTTCTCGTTTCTTCTCCGCTAGATACTCCATTTTCCCCTGCTGAATCCCCCTGTTATGGTTCCACATACCCTTTACCTTTTCGATATCGGCGTTCGCCTCATCAATGGCTTTTTGCACTGCGGGAGTAATTCGTTGACTTTGTCGAAGACCCGTCGGCATAAAATCATACATTGGTGGGGTTCTCATGCCATTATCGAAGTAGTAATTGTCGGATGCCATCTCCCAGTCTGCTTCCTCCTCAGGCGTGAATGGAAAATCGGCTGCAGTTCGCCCACAGTTTGTCCACTCCTCGTCTGTTTTCGGTACCTTCCAGGTACTCCGGCGAGCTCCGTCGTTCAGTGGTTGGTAGGCTCCCGAACGTGAAGTTCCAGCCACATTCGCCGACCTGTTCCCCCTTGATCTTGAACCTCCATCCATTGGGTTAAAAAAAACGAGAGTGTGTTTGTATAAAAGATAGATAGGAAGTTGTGAATTACTACTTCATCATGCCATCTACTTATAGCCGTGAAAATGTATGTTCTTCATCAGATATGGTCAAAGATTTCGTCTGAAAAAGTTCACTGCATGATTCGTCTGAATAGTTCACTGCAAGATTCGTTTGAAAAGAGCCTGTAAGATTCCACTGAAAAAGTAACTGCAATATTCGTCTGCTCTTGAATAAAGGTCTTTCATTAGGCAGAAAATTAGTCTTTAAGTAGTCAAACATAGCTAATTAATGAGAATTTAGATCAGATTTATATGGTACTGTCAAATGCAAGTTTCTATAATATAGATACTGTTCTACATTACATGATACCAATTTTTTTATCATATGAATCACTTCCAGACAACAAGAACCAATACACCAATAATCAAGAAATAAATGCTTGTTCATCCAATAATCTCTGTATTAGGATTATCGCAAGTTTCATAAACCTACTTACTAGGTGTTGGAAATATGGGTTTTACTAAACTTTGGACGCATTTAAATTTATATATATGTGTTATATATAACTAACTTTTAGTAGGTTTATGTTCTCCTACATGAGAGCTTCGAAATGATATATAATGCGTCCAAAATGGAGTATGTGTGAAAGAAATATCGATACTCAAAGTTGAGTAAATGGATGAAATTAGCAAAAACCAAATGAAGTAAACAGTAAGTCAATCACAATACTTTAACAAAATAAGTTAATACTAAAAATAACAATTATTTAATGTTACATAAACAACCTAACGTGGCCCTATTTGACAATGCTCATAAATAGACTCCGCCATATGTTTGCGAAAATCTTTGGCAACATCCTCGGCCTCGTCAAGGTGTACCCATACCTCATTGTTATTTATCAACATTTGGGTATTACGGCATACCCAGACATCGCAATCCGCATTTATCCCGGCCTGCTGGGTACATTCTTGGCGAACTTATAGCGAAAGACACCTGTCATATCGCGACGTCTATCATCCTTGACCCGACAAAAGAAGTCAAATAGCACAGCTTTAAACTTTGTCATCTGCTCTTCCAATTGCTGTCTGAAGAGATTGGCACTGTCGCTATCATATATGGTCAAGGTCATAGCGTCAAGTTCAAACACTCCAAGCAGCCAATGTTGGGGATTAATGCATATTGGGATGTACACCTGAAATATTACAATATTAGACAACTTAGTTAGCAACAAAACAAGTTAAATAAAATAAGAGTAAAACGATTTACATACCACATCGAGGAGAGCCCAAGAGGTCCCTTCCACGCCATTGCATGAATTAACCACGGAGGCGGGACCTAGATGCTCAATCAACAAGTAATGAAAGAACATACTGAACATCATGGTCCACCTCGTGTCTGTTCCACGATGTCTTTGCAACAGCGAGACCCAACAATCGATGTGCTATACATAAAAAAATAGATGGTTAGACATGTAAAATAAATATATTTGATTATATGACTATAATTAAACTTCATACTAACCACATCCAGTAAGTCAGACTCCAAAGGGTCAACGGCCAGCAATACATTGAAAAACGAGGGGGTGATTTCCAAGTTCAAGTGAGGGATGAAGATCAAGGGGGGGAGGCGACCAGTCCGGCACATCCTCAATATTTCTGATGCCGGTTGAGGCTCCGGTGAAGACACCTTTCCCTTTTTCTTTCCTCCCTTCTTTCCCCCCGCTTTCTTTGCTTGTTTTTTAGTGACCGGTGGGGTCGTAGATCCTTGTTGGCCAAACGGGTGACGAAACCATTGTGAAATTTTATGCGACCGCTTTTGAGGGAGCGGGGTCACCTGTGGTGGTGGATCTACAACATCCATCGAGTCATCGTCAGGCTCCGAGAAGTGATCCTGGATAATAGGAGACCCCGTCTGAAAATTACGTTACTCAATGTTTTAAGTACAATTTAGGAAATGTTCACAATTAAACCAAAACTACCAAAATAACTTACAGTATGCATTTCCGGCCTGTAATAGTCATCGGCCGAACCGCCAAAGATGTTTGTGATTGCTGTGGTGGCGAACGACGGCATGTGTTGTGCCCCCAACATCCCGGCCTGCGTGACATTGATCATTAAAATAGTTACAAAATTAGGATTATCGATATATAACTATAATGGTTACTCAGTGTCACTAACACTCTCCGGGATAGTAGAATATGATGTGGTGGCGAACGGCGGCGGCATCTGCGAGGTGTATGCCCCCGACATCCCGGCCTGCGTGACATTGATCATTAAAATAGTTACAAAATTAGGAACAAACATATAACTATAATGGTTACTCAGTGTCACTTACACTCTCCGGGATAGTAGAATAGGATGTGGTGGTAAACGGCGTTTGGGACATCCCGGCCTGCGTGACATTGATCATTATAAGAGTTACAAACTTAGGAACAAACATATAACTATAATGGTTACTCAATGTCACTTACATTTTCAGGGAATGACGGATAGGATGTGGTGGCAAACGTCGCCTGTGCCCCCTGTCCGAACGGAGCGGGGATCGGTGTCGTACTCGACAGCTAAAACAAATTTAGAACGTAATATTAATATACAAACTAAATAAACGTGGCCAACAAATTAAGTTAAACACTAACATTGACAGCGCTAAACTGTCTGTAGACTCCCTCCAGAAGCTGTACACGTGACTCTAGCGGCCCGTGGACGTAGTCCCACAGGTGCTCATGAGAGCCACGCTGTGGCTCATAGGAAGAGGCCGCCTCATATGGATTGTAGGAGGAGGAAGGGGGCGGCTGGTAGGAGGAGGAACGGGCCGGCTGGTAGGAGGAGGAAGGGGGCGGCTGGAAGGAGGAGGAACGGGCCGGCTGGTAGGAGGAGGAAGGGGGCGGATGGTAGGAGGAGGAACGGGCCGGCTGGTAGGCGGCGGCTGGTATCCACCAGAAGGGGGCGGCTGGTATCCACCGGAAGGGGGCCTGTCGTCGTCTTCCTCATCTTCGTCAAATGTGGAAGTAGGGGGACGTCGAGCCCTTTCCGCCTCTGCGTCAATAAAGGCCACGCTGTCTCTGTACCAATCTGTACCCATCTCGTCGACAGTAGGCACAAGGCGATCGAAAGACAAGAGTGGCTGCTAAATATATGATAAAACATAAAAGAAATTAATAAGCGGGACTAACGTATGCAAATTGTAAACTGATAACGCCACTTTTTGGCGTTATTTTCGGTTCTCAAACCAACGAGATTGGTTTGTACTCAAGTAAAAAGGCGGGTATTTTACGGTTTATTGAGTGATTTACGCAGGTTACATAAAAGGCGGCATTCCTCGGAAAGAGAAGCTAAAAAGAGCCCAAAACGAGTAAAAACGAAGCCTAACGGAAGCCCAAAAGCCAAGCCCAAGACCCGCGACCGAACCAGGACCCGACTCGTGAACCAGATCCGACCCAGAAGTACTTCTGAATAGCGCGCGACCTTCTGCGCGACTTGCAAGTCGCGCCAGAAGTCGCGTATCCCACTGTTTGGTCGAATTCAGCTTTATATTTCGGGTTTTAGGTCACTTTTTCGGTATCACTCATACGGCAGACGATCGGTGTTGATCCAAACCCTCAGTGATTTGATAATGACCCTATCTTAAATACTTAGTGAAAATTGTAAGTAAACAATATGTATCAGAGTTTCACTATCGCTGATAAGTACTAAGATCTTACAGTACTGCTGATAGGAACTCTCGCTCTTTTAGATTAAACATTCAGCGAACACTGTTCACCATATCGCTGAGTCTGTTCAGTCCTTATGGTGATCGCTGATAAGTTAGTTGTTTACTTATGATCCCTGAAGACAAGATTCACGTCAACAAAGGTTCTACGCTGAAGTCGAAGATTAAGCTCAAGAACCAGCGACAAGTCTCCTAATGAACTGATGCGGATCAGCGAAGACACAGATTTGTCCACTCAACGTGAAGTATCAAGTACAAGACTTCAGCTATCGCTGAACTTTATCATTCGCTGAATAGTAAATGATAATCGCTGAATCAACGAAAGCTGATCATGAAGTCCTCCGTACAAAGTACTTTTGTCTTAACCTCCCTTGCACGCCACCGTACGAAATGTCAGAAAAGAACCTCCGAAAATCTAAAATCGTACAACCACTCTGATACTACACTGTTCATTCATGCGGCTACTAAGGTTGTCAACAAAGGTCAATGACATGCAACCAATCCGCTGATGACACGTGTAAAGTGTATACTGAATTGCATTAAATGCATGCAGTATATAAAGAGATGAACTCACTTCATTTGAAGTAACTTGCTAACTCTGGACAAGTTCAAATCTCTCTTAAGATAGGATTTTATTAGTAATCTCCTCATCTTTCTTAGTGCAAGAAACCTTAGTGTTCCAACTTGTTTAGATTTAGGTTTATCCTTAATCTTGTTTCCGCAACAAGCTGTAAATTGTTAATGATTTATCAATAAACAATTTAGAAAAGTAAAATAGTGTGTTTGTATTTAACCCCCCCTTCTACAAACTTGTATAGGCCTTTCGGGACCAACAATCGGGAACAGCTCGGGGGCGATTTTGGGCGACTTTTCGGAGTCCTCGGAGCCACGGTAGAGAGCCGATCACGGATACATTCAGCGCGGAACGTAGAGACGAACACGAGAAGAGGGAGTTTTCATTACTTGTTATCACGATTTTATCTTTCACTTTCGATCATGTTTACATATACTTTTGCACCTTTTTCTCTTATGTTTGAATCCACCACCGACATGAACTAACCGGTTCGTGTTGGGGGTTGGAATGAATTCGGTTTGTAAGCATGTAACGAATCGATTTGAACCTTTATCATTTTTTTCCTTATTAATTGAAGCATGTGATTTTGTTCTTAATGCGTTTGTGAATTTGGCCAATTTACAAATGATTTGTTGAGTAGTAATTAAGTTCGTGAGAATTAACTACTATATAGAATTAGGAATTGCATGCCTAAAGCTTAAAACGGTGATAGAGATATACCAAGTAAGCTTTAGTCCCATTTAAACCGTTAGGTTGACATCGAGAGATAAAATCTAGCCAATTTAACTTAAATCGAATGCTTAATGTGTTTTGGAATCCAGAAGTGAGATCGAGAGATTGAACTAATCCTTTTCAAAATAAAATCCGTTGTTATTCGAAAGAAAACGACGGTGATTTTAAAAGATTTGGGAATCATTTAGGGATTAACTGGTAACTGTTTGAGTTGATTGGGTGCATGTGTAAAACCTGAGGATTTCCAACCCTCAACTTTTCTCTCTATCGAAGTCTTTTAAACTGTTCTGTTTGTCTTGTGTTTGTTTGATTTTATTTTCTGCAATTATTTAGTTTATAAAACCAATCTCCAATTTCGACAGTCCAATTAATAGTTCTTATAGTAATTGTGATATTTAGTTCCTAGTTCCTTTGGTTCGATACTCGTACTTCCGTACGTTATTACTTGATTCGACACCGTACACTTGCGGTTAGATTTCGCGGGGTGTCAAAACCCCGTGTCAAGTTTTTGGCGCCGTTGTCGGGGAACTAGTTGCAACTAATAGCACTACCATCTATAAGCATTATTAGATTGGACATTTTTTTTATTTCATATTTTATTTCATACCTTTAATTTCTGAATTGCTAAGTCTGTTCGTTTTCTTCTCAGGTACTCATGGGCGACGAAGCGAGACGCCCTATGCGGTCGTTCGCCGATCCGAACGTGGCGGCGGCAAGCATAGGAATTCAAGCACCAACCACCGCTGCAAATTACTTCGAAATCAAGCCGAGTACCATTGTAATGGTACAACAGAATCAGTTCGGGGGAGCACCAACTGAAGACCCCCACGCGCATCTACGAGCCTTCGAACGGATATGCAACACGTTCAAGATCAACGGGATGGAAGAGAACGCGATTAAGCTAAGACTCTTCAGTTTTTCCCTAAAGGGTAGAGCTGAAATCTGGATAGAGGGCCTTCCATCAGATCTCATCACCACTTGGGCACAACTGAAGGCAGCGTTCCTCCAGAAATTCTTCCCACCGGGAAGAACCGCGCAATTGATGGCCGACATCACGCACTTCGCGCAATGGGACCAAGAGACGTTATATGAAGCTTGGGAGCGCTATAAGGACATGTTGAAGAAGTGTCCACATCACGGTCTTCATGGGTGGGTCATAATCCAAACGTTCTTTGGAGGCCTTCACCCACAATTCAAGAATGATATTACGGCTGCAGCGGGGGGAGCACTCATGAACAAGACCTATGAAGAAGCGGTCGAGCTGATCGAGAACCTTGCCGAACATAGCTACTCCACTCCACGATCGTCCATCGCACGAGTAGCGAATGTTCAAGAGTCAGATGAACTTAAAGAGATAAAAGCTCAACTAGCTTTTATCACGGACCGTATGAAGGGAAGCAATCTAGGGGAACCTGAACAGGTTCAATTTATGCAAAACCGCAACCATCAGCCGCGAAACGACCCTTTCTCCAACACTTATAACGAGGGGTGGAAAAAGCATCCCAATCTTTCATGGAATCAGTCGGGTCAACAACCAGGTAATTTCTCTAACTCTTTAAACTCTTCCAATACTAATATTGCTTACCGTCCTCCAGGTTTTAACCAAAGGAGCGAGGGATCATCCGGGGAGAAGAAACCGGGATTGGAAGATATGCTCATGAAGTTCATGACAAAAATGGACAGCACGGTCGGAGAGCTGGCAAACACGGTGAACACGGTAAAAGCCGCAACTGATTAGAATACGGCTGCAATCAAGATTCTCGAGAGGCAAGTGGGGCAGATTTCCGAGGCCCTACAAACCCGACCATCCGGTAGTTTCCCGAGTATGGCTGAAAAGAGGAATCAAGAACATTGCAATGCCATCTATCTGAGAGATGGCAAGGAGTTGAATGAGGAGCCAGCAAAGGAAGCCGAGAATGATGTGGAGATCATTGATATGGATGCATTTGAGGCTGACGAGGAGCGTAAGAGGGAAGAGAAAGAGATCGAGAGCAAAGTAAAGGAGCAAGAGCCACCACCGGTCAAGCCGGAAATTCCGAGAGTGCCTTATCCGAGCAGATTGAAAGCAAACAAGGATGATGTTCATTTTTCTAAATTTCTTGATGTTTTTAAAAAGTTAACTATTAACATCCCTTTTGCAGATGCATTGGCACAAATGACTTCATACATGAGGTTCATGAAGGGAATTTTATCCAAAAAGAGGGCAATCGATCATCAGGCCACCGTTGCACTCACTAAAGAGTGCAGCGCGATTTTCCTGAATAAGCTGCCCCAGAAGCTTAAAGATCCAGGGAGTTTCTCTATCCCTATTCAAATTGGGGATCTTTCTTTTAATAAAGTTTTATGTGATTTAGGGGCGAGTATCAATTTAATGCCTCTGTCTATTTTCAGGAAACTTGGATTGGGCGAGGTGAGTCCCACATTCATGACACTTAAGCTGGCTGATCGATCGATAAGGTACCCGTATGGAGTGGTCGAGGACGTGCTCATCAAAGTAGGTAAGTTCTATTTTCCCGTCGACTTCGTAGTCATAGATATAGACGAAGACGAAGAGGTTCCGTTAATTCTGGGGAGATACTTCCTGGCTACGAGCCGAGCTTTGATTGACATGGAAGAAGGCGAGATAACCTTCCGAGTCGGCGGCCAAAGCGAAATCTTCAAGATGTTCGAGAAGGTAAGAGTTGGAAGAGATGAAGGATCTGAAGCTGGTCATGGAGGGCCAAAAGTAAGAGAATCCGCGAAGAATCGCAGGTGTGGGCGATCCAACTCCGCGGATACTGAGCCAAGCTGAAACCACATAGTCGTGCCACGACTTTAAATGCGGCGCTGGGTGGGAGGCAACCCACCAAGGTTTGTTTTCCTTTATTATTTGCTTATTTTGAGTGTGTTTCTTATTCCCGAAAAACCATAAAAATCGAAAAATCGAAAAAAGCGAAAAACAAACAGGGACATACGCGACTTGACACGCGGTTTGCAAACCGCGCAGCAAGCTGCGGGGCACTCTGTTGGTTTTCTGAGACAGAGAGTTACGCGGTTTGCCATGCGACTTGCAAGTCGCGGGCTAAACCGCAGGAGTCCCCTGTTGGCTCCCGTTCGTTTTTCGTGCAAATTTTTATTCCTTTCTTGCTTTGTGTGTTTCATATTCCTGCATTCTGTCTTTTGCTTTGATATCTTTTGTTTTGCATGCTCTCTCCATCTTCTCTAAGTGCTCGAATCTGTCGAAAAAATCCTCCTTCGTCCGGGAAAACAGGTACGCTCTCAACTTTGTCTGTTTAACGAGTGGTGTACGATGTATGGTCTTTATTAGTTAAGCGAGATGCCACAAACCTAAGTTTCACTTAGGTTTGGGGTGCCTCAATTTTTATCATCTACACACTCAACTTTTTTTTACCCTGTGCAAACCTCGGTTTTACCGAGGTTTGGGTTGGCTTTTATTGGCAAACCTAGGCCACGGCCTAGGTTTGGGGTGCCCATTTTAGAAATTTTGGGTTTTCTTTTGCTTGCTATGTAATGCCTTACCCGTCCTTTTGATAACTGTAATAATTGCACAATGATTCGAGTCGCATCACCTACGACTTTACTTGCACATTGGGGACAATGTGTGGGTAAGGTTTGGGGTTGCCCAATCGGGCCCAAGTTATGCACGTAGAATTCCTACACTCCTGAGTGTCGAGATCAAAGTAGCTAAATTTTTTGTTTTGAATGATTGAGACCGACCATTGTGGGAAGAGTCTTGTGATAGTGACGTGACCGTTAGGGAAGGACCAGGAAAGGATATGACTAGGGACATTAGTGGAGACCACCCGATAGTGAGCTTTGAGCCTTAAAAGACGTTTTTCATTGCGAGGGATTCATACACGGAATTCTTATACACTTTTTCGAATTCCTTGTCGTGAATATAGAATGATCTCGCTACATTGTTGTATTGAGTAGCAAAGACGAACATCGGGATATTAGGTAAGGGTATAGTAGACCAAATCGTGTGGACCTTAAGACATGATTCCAGGCATTATGTGTTTGTTTTAACCTGTTTTAGCTATCATTTCCCTTTTTACCCTTTTATGTGTATCTCTAGCCCCTTTGCAGCCAAACACTCACCTTTTCGTTTCTAAACCCATCATTACACCCTCAGCCATGAGCCTTAGCCAACCCTATCCGAAAGTGTGTCAATCGGAAGCAGTAATGAACTTAGAGAGATAGAGCGGAAAAGAAAGAAATCAGGCCAGTCAAGAAAGAGAAAAGAGGGCCAATGTTGCCCCAATCAATAAAGAGGACCAATGAAGTCCCAAAAAAAAAACGAAAAGTAAATAAATACCGTTAGTTAGATAGTCTCTAGTAGAGCTGCATAATAAGTGAGTCAAAGCGACTCCAATAGTGACGAAAAAGGACCAAGTGAGCAAATGTGAAGCAACGAGAAGTTCGGAATTGCCAATGATTGACACGCCGAGGATTTTTTGATCCTTTATACCCTTCGTCTCTTAACCTTAACCTTAGCCCCGTTACAACCCGTGTAAAGACCTGGATGATCTTTTGAAAGATGTGATTACGGTATACGACCACCCTCATCGATATTCCCTGTCTTGCTACTTGACTCCTTCTGAGATCAAATTTTTGGACAATTGTGCGTCTTTCCTTAGAGTTGTCATGTAATAATTTGAGTATTCTTGTACATAACCTCCTTAAACATGACAACACGAGCGATAACCTAGGTTCGAGTGCAAAGAGAGTATCCCGTGAGGTAGGGTCGAGGCGAAATGTTTTCCCTAGTATGTTTGGACCTAGTCTAACCCGAACGTAATCGGAACAATCACGAGTTCAACTCCCAATGGAAGGTCATAGGTCAAACAAAATAAGGATGAGGCGAGAGTGAGATAGATATTCACGGGTATGGGAAATCACCGATGCATCACTTGGTACCGATTGGGAATTGTGCAGTTATTCTTATTTCACAGATATATGCTTTTATTATGTTTTTATCGCTAATTTGCTTGGGGACAAGCAACGCTCGGTTTGGGGTTGTTGATAACGCCACTTTTTGGCGTTATTTTCGGTTCTCAAACCAACGAGATTGGCTTGTACTCAAGTAAAAAGGCGGGTATTTTACGGTTTATTGAGTGATTTACGCAGGTTACATAAAAGGCGGCATTCCTCGGAAAGAGAAGCTAAAAAGAGCCCAAAACGAGTAAAAATGAAGCCTAATGGAAGCCCAAAAGCCAAGCCCAAGACCCGCGACCGAACCAGGACCCGACCCGCGAACCAGATCCGACCCAGAAGCACTTCTGAATAGCGCGCGACCTTCTGCGCGACTTGCAAGTCGCGCCAGAAGTCGCGTATCCCACTGTTTGGTCGAATTCAGCTTTATATTTCGGGTTTTAGGTCACTTTTTCGGTATCACTCATACGGCAGACGATCGGGAACAGCTCGGGGGCGATTTTGGGTGACTTTTCGGAGTCCTCGGAGCCACGGTAGAGAGCCGATCACGGATACATTCAGCGCGGAACGTAGAGACGAACACGAGAAGAGGGAGTTTTCATTACTTGTTATCACGATTTCATCTTTCACTTTCGTTCATGTTTACATATACTTTTGCACCTTTTTCTCTTATGTTTGAATCCACCACCGACATGAACTAACCGATTCGTGTTGGGGGTTGGAATGAATTCGGTTTGTAAGCATGTAACGAATTGATTTGAACCTTTATCAGTTTTTTCCTTATTAATTGAAGCATGTGATTTTGTTCTTAATGCGTTTGTGAATTTGGCCAATTTACAAATGATTTGTTGAGTAGTAATTAAGTTCGTGAGAATTAACTACTATATAGAATTAGGAATTGCATGCCTAAAGCTTAAAACGGTGATAGAGATATACCAAGTAAGCTTTAGTCCCATTTAAACCGTTAGGTTGACATCGAGAGATAAAATCTAGCCAATTTAACTTAAATCGAATGCTTAATGTGTTTTGGAATCCAGAAGTGAGATCGAGAGATTGAACTAATCCTTTTCAAAATAAAATCCGTTGTTATTCGAAAGAAAACGACGGTGATTTTAAAAGATTTGGGAATCATTTAGGGGATTAACTGGTAACTGTTTGAGTTGATTGGGTGCATGTGTAAAACCTGAGGATTTCCAACCCTCAACTTTTCTCTCTATTGAAGTCTTTTAAACTGTTCTGTTTGTCTTGTGTTTGTTTGATTTTATTTTCTGCAATTATTTAGTTTATAAAACCAATCTCCAATTTCGACAGTCCAATTAATAGTTCTTATAGTAATTGTGATATTTAGTTCCTAGTTCCTTTGGTTCGATACTCGTACTTCCGTACGTTATTACTTGATTCGACACCGTACACTTGCGGTTAGATTTCGCGGGGTGTCAAAACCCCGTGTCATAAACATAGTAAAAGAACTTACATTTCTAGACGCATTGAAGAACTGAATCCAAAGCGACCTACTTAGGGTAACACGCTTGTCCCAACGGGTTCCCCTAAGTACTCGATCTTCGCGCTTGACGAAATATCGGATTGATGCGGGAAACATCTCCAAGATCCATATCTGGAATTAGACAAGAAGAGCAAGTACGTAAAAAGAAAAGCCAAACAGTTTGTATGTATTATTAACAATTGTTATACTACGTATCTAACCTTGAAGGCGTATGTAAAACCACAAAGATTCATCTTTGCATGTCGATCAACGCGTCTGGCTATGGCTCGGTGCAGAATAGAGTAGCAATGTGTCCAGATATGGCTACCCCACGGGTAGCTGTTAAACAGCTCAAGGTCCTCGACGGCCCTAAGGACCGTCGATGAAGCATACTGGCTATACTCACGGCCCAGGAAGCCCATATCCACGATCACCACCAAGCATACACGGACAACATCGTCGTCGGTTAGGGCACTAAGGCCCTCTTTCATCTTGTCCCGGGCTGCCTTCAGCTTCAAACGAGATGCTGAAATGCCCCAAACCCTAGGAACGAATGAGCAGTCTTCTAAGGGGGGGAGCCTCTCCAAAAAGTAGTCCTGATAACGCCACTTTTTGGCGTTATTTTCGGTTCTCAAACCAACGAGATTGGTTTGTACTCAAGTAAAAAGGCGGGTATTTTACGGTTTATTGAGTGATTTACGCAGGTTACATAAAAGGCGGCATTCCTCGGAAAGAGAAGCTAAAAAGAGCCCAAAACGAGTAAAAACGAAGCCTAACGGAAGCCCAAAAGCCAAGCCCAAGACCCGCGACCGAACCAGGACCCGACTCGTGAACCAGATCCGACCCAGAAGTACTTCTGAATAGCGCGCGACCTTCTGCGCGACTTGCAAGTCGCGCCAGAAGTCGCGTATCCCACTGTTTGGTCGAATTCAGCTTTATATTTCGGGTTTTAGGTCACTTTTTCGGTATCACTCATACGGCAGACGATCGGTGTTGATCCAAACCCTCAGTGATTTGATAATGACCCTATCTTAAATACTTAGTGAAAATTGTAAGTAAACAATATGTATCAGAGTTTCACTATCGCTGATAAGTACTAAGATCTTACAGTACTGCTGATAGGAACTCTCGCTCTTTTAGATTAAACATTCAGCGAACACTGTTCACCATATCGCTGAGTCTGTTCAGTCCTTATGGTGATCGCTGATAAGTTAGTTGTTTACTTATGATCCCTGAAGACAAGATTCACGTCAACAAAGGTTCTACGCTGAAGTCGAAGATTAAGCTCAAGAACCAGCGACAAGTCTCCTAATGAACTGATGCGGATTAGCGAAGACTCAGATTTGTCCACTCAACGTGAAGTATCAAGTACAAGACTTCAGCTATCGCTGAACTTTATCATTCGCTGAATAGTAAATGATAATCGCTGAATCAACGAAAGCTGATCATGAAGTCCTCCGTACAAAGTACTTTTGTCTTAACCTCCCTTGCACGCCACCGTACGAAATGTCAGAAAAGAACCTCCGAAAATCTAAAATCGTACAACCACTCTGATACTACACTGTTCATTCATGCGGCTACTAAGGTTGTCAACAAAGGTCAATGACATGCAACCAATCCGCTGATGACACGTGTAAAGTGTATACTGAATTGCATTAAATGCATGCAGTATATAAAGAGATGAACTCACTTCATTTGAAGTAACTTGCTAACTCTGGACAAGTTCAAATCTCTCTTAAGATAGGATTTTATTAGTAATCTCCTCATCTTTCTCAGTGCAAGAAACCTTAGTGTTCCAACTTGTTTAGATTTAGGTTTATCCTTAATCTTGTTTCCGCAACAAGTTGTAAATTGTTAATGATTTATCAATAAACAATTTAGAAAAGTAAAATAGTGTGTTTGTATTCAACCCCCCCCCCCCCCCCCTTCTACAAACTTGTATAGGCCTTTCGGGACCAACAAGTGGTATCAGAGCAGATTTGTTTAATCTCATAAACAAGATCTAATCTAAGATATTTCTCTTCCTAGCTATTATCTGAAAATGGCCAACACAAACACAAACACTCACTATATAGACAATGGTTCTCTTGCAAAACCCCCTAGATTTTCCAGAGATAACTTCAACTTGTGGAAAAATAGGATGACACTCTTCTTAGAAGGTGTAGACCCTACTATACCTTACTATCTTGAAAACGGCCCACACATCCCTGTAACAATTGATCCTGCAGTTCCAGCCACTGCAACTAGAGCTGCTATTCCAGAAAGGCTGATTCCAAAGGAAATCCATCATTGGACCGATGAAGACAAGAAGAAAGTGGCTATAGATACAAAAGCCAGATCCATACTATCCATGGCCCTTCCTGACGAAGTCTACCATTCCGTCATGAACCTGAAATCCTCAAAAGCCATGTGGGACACAATATGTGTTCAGTATGAAGGAACGTCTGAAGTCCAGGATTCAAGAAAGATCAACCTGGTAAGACAATACGAAAGCTTCATTTCTGGTAAGAATGAAACTCTCTCTGAAGTTCATCAACGTTTTAATTGCTTAATTATAGATCTAAAAACGGTTGGTAAGGAATATTCTAACTTTGAAGTGCTGACAAAGTTTTTAGAATGTTTACCTGAAAGCTGGGACAATTATTCCATGTGTCTCAAGCTGTCAAAAGATCTAAGATCAATGACACTTGCTACCTTATATGGCACATTGCTGAATCATGAGCAATCTAGCCATCTTAAGAAGAATCTTGTAAAAGATTCCAAAAGCACCCCTGTTGCTTTAATCTCAGAGGAACCTTCTACTCAGCGACCCGTGGTCACTATCACTGAGTTAGAAAGTAACTCTGAAAGGTCATCAGATTCTGATTCTTCAGATGATGATGAATCCTTGGCTCTCCTAACTAAAAAGTTCAGGAGATTCGCCAAGAAGAAAATGTTTAGAAAGAACAAAACTCTTTCTATAGCTGACAAGCCTAAGTCATCAGCTTTTGTTGATAAGGCTACTGCTACTTGTTTCAACTGCGAAAAGACAGGTCATTTCGCTAACGAGTGCAGGTCAAAGAAAATCATGAGACCTTCAGCTTTTACAAAGAAATCCTTTGTTCCAAGGAATAAAGACGACAAATACTCAAAGCTGAAGGAGAAGTATGCAAAGCTGAAAAGCTTTAAGAAGAAAGGAAGAAGCCTCATCATCTGATTCTGAAGATGATGAAGCAAATCAATGTCTCATGGCCAAGATTGAAGAAGAGGAAGAAAGTTCAGACATTCCCTCCACTTCAACATCTGCCATTCAGGTATCACCTTCCTTCTTTACCAATATTGTAAATATTGATGAAGCTGATAGTCTCCGTAAAATCGAACTGCTGACTAGAAGTTTATACGAAGCCATGAACGGCAAAGCTGTGGTTGAAAACCAAAATCTTGATCTCGCTGAAAAGCTTAAAAACTGCCACCTTCAAATAGAAAAGCTTTCTAAATTTGAAGAAGATTTTAAAGATCAAGTCCATTTAAATCAGCTAGTCAAAATCGAACGAGCAGAAGCTATCGCTGCATTAAAAGCTGAACAAGCTACTGTTGAAGGATGGTGTAATTCTTCAACAAAGATCACTGAGATAATTAAGGCTCAGATTCCTCTGAGTGATAAACGTGGTCTGGGTTATAAATATGATACTCCAATACCAACCACTGAACGTTCAATGCTTAAATTTGGAACGTTCGTATCCTCAGTAGCTGACACTTCTTCATCTCAGTACTCCTCGTCGGTTACACCAATCCCTGAGGAAACTCCTACCTCCTCAAAAGGTAAGGAGAAAATGGTTTATTCAAAACCTACCTCTGTCTCTAAAGACAAAGGTAAAGGAATTGTTATTTATCAAAATCCTCAGAAGGGTACCTTAGTACCTAAGCTGAATGCTTCCAAAGCCTTAGTGATTCATTCATCTGGTTCTAGAAATCAGACCTCTGGATCAGTTCAGCGACCTACTCCTAGACTCAGAGTAGATGTCCTTGGTAAGAAATCTGAAGAACTGAATGTTCGTCCTATTTCAAAAACCAATAGTGTACTTGGTGCTGGCACTTCTAATTCCAAATTAAAAGCTCAGCACTCAAGTGGTCCTAGAACTAATTTTAGTTATAGGAAATGTTATCACTGTGGACTTACCGATCATATTGCAAGTAAGTGTCCCACAGCCACCAAAGCTGATAAGATAGCTAAGGTGAAGATAGCACCCAAGAAGACCAAACCAGTTGCAATTCAGGTCAAGGTGACTCCTACCTCTGAGGTCAAGAAATTGACCAAAGTGAAGAAAGACAAAGCTGAATCTTCAAATGCTGCGAAGACTGCTGAACCCATTCCAACCACTTCCACTGACAAACGCGTATACATGGCGAAGTGGGTACCCAAGCAAAACTAATCTTCCTTTGTATTGCAGGTTAAGAAGGGTATCTGGTATCTCGATAGCGGATGCTCTAGACACATGACTGGAAAGAAAAGCCTGCTCGCTGAATACAAGGAAGAGAAGGGTCCCTCTGTGACTTTCGGTGGAAATGGAAAAGGACACACCCGAGGGTATGGTGTACTTTCAAATGGTACAACATCCTTCAGAAGAGTCGCATATGTTGAAGGGCTGAAGCATAATCTTCTGAGCATCAGTCAGCTTTGCGACATGGATAACAAAGTGATTTTCACTAAGGAATCCTGCTTTGTCTCTGACAAAAAGGAGAAGATAGCTCTCAGCGGTTATCGTTTGGAAAATGTTTACGTTATAAACATGGACTCAACAACCACTGAGAACTCATGTTTCTTCTCAAAGGCATCTTCTGATGTCAACTGGCTATGGCACAAGAGGCTCTCACATCTCAACTTCAAGACACTGAATACTCTTTCATCCAAAGAGTTAGTCACTGGTCTACCTCAACATTCATACGCCAAAGAATCCTTATGTTCAGCGTGTGAAAAAGGGAAGCAGACCAAGGCAAGCTTTAAGTCAAAGCAAGTTTCCTCATTGTCATCTCCTCTTCAACTACTCCATATGGATTTGTTTGGCCCCGTTAACAAACAATCCATCGCTGGAAAGAAATATACGCTGGTCATAGTTGATGAATTCTCTCGTTACACATGGGTAATGTTTCTCCGTTCTAAGAGTGACACCCCTGAAGAACTCATCACCTTTGTTCGGAAGATGGAAACTCTGAACAATATGACTGTTCGCTCAATAAGGAGTGATCATGGAACTGAATTCAAAAACAGTTCTCTTGATTCCTTCCTTGAGAGCAAGGGTATTTCTCACAACTTTTCGTCAGTGAGAACACCACAACAAAACGGAGTCGCTGAAAGAAGAAATAGAACAATTATTGAAGCTGCACGTTCAATGCTCAGCGATTCTCACCTGCCTACTCAGTTTTGGGCAGAAGCTGTCAACACGGCTTGTTTTACGCAAAACAGGTCGCTGATAGTCAAAAGATTCAAAAAGACAGCCTATGAACTTTTTCATGGGAGAAAGCCTTCAATCAGCTTTCTTCACATCTTTGGTTGTCAGTGTTTCATACTGAACAACAGAGATGCCCTTGGAAAGTTTGATCCTAAAGCTGATGATGGAATCTTTCTTGGATACTCCTCAGTTTCCAAAGCCTTCAGAGTCTTCAACCAAAGAAGACAAACTGTAGAAGAAACTATTCACGTCACGTTTGACGAATCCCGTTCAGCGAACTCTAAACCGAACGCTGATACAGAAGAACTGAATCAATGGATGTTTTCTCATCTTGGTGATTCAGAAGATGTTCCCACTACTCATGCTCATACAACTGAAAATGATGGTCCTACTATCATTCCCAATATGCAGAATAGTGAAGCTGAAACATCTTGGGTCTCAGCTGTTCCTATAAACACTATACCCGCAGTTGATCCAAATGTCTCAGAAATTCCATCTATTTCTCAGCAATCAGTGAATGAAGTGACAAATGCAAGCATTCCTCTCTTAGCTGATAATCCAGAGTAGCTGAAGCCTCATCTTCAGTTTCTCCAGTTCAGACTGAGTCAGCGACGCATGCTCCGGCTCAGCGATGGACTGTAAATCACCCAATCGATCAAATTCTTGGTGATCCCAACGCTGGTATTCAGACTCGTAGAAGTGCAGGTAATATTTGTTTATTTGTTAACTTTATTTCTCTAACTGAACCAAAGAAAATAGATGATGCCCTCAGAGATCCAAACTGGGTCAGCGCTATGCAAGAAGAGCTGACTGAATTCGAAAGAAACAAAGTTTGGAAACTTGTTCGGAGACCAACTGACAAAACAGTGATAGGCACTAAGTGGGTCTATCGAAACAAGTTGGACGAACATGGTACTGTAACTCGCAACAAAGCTCGTCTTGTTGCTCAGGGATACAGACAAGAGGAAGGCATAGATTATGACGAAACCTTTGCTCCAGTAGCAAGACTTGAATCTATTCGTCTTTTCTTAGCATATGCTGTACACAAAAACTTCACTGTACATCAAATGGATGTTAAGTCAGCATTTCTAAATGGAAAGCTGAATGAAGAAGTTTATGTGGAACAACCTCCAGGATTCTCAGATCCTAAGCGTCCAGGTTATGTTTATAAGCTGGATAAGGCACTTTATGGCTTGAAGCAAGCTCCTCGTGCATGGTATGACACTCTTTCTACTTATCTCCACCTTGAAAAATTTGAGAGAGGTAAGATTGACAAAACTTTGTTTTTTAGAAAAATAAAAGGTCATATCATTTTAGTTCAAATATATGTTGATGACATTATATTTGGTTCTACTAACCCTGAGCTTTGTACTCGTTTCGCTGATAGAATGAAAGATGAGTATAAAATGAGTATGATGGGTGAACTAACATATTTCCTTGGTCTTAAGATTAAGCAAACTGAAAAAGGAACTTTTATAAATCAGGGAAAGTATGTTAAAGATATGCTGAGGAAATTCGACTTAACTGAAAGTTCAGCTATGAAAACCCCTATGGCACCACCGCTGATACTTGATAAGGACACAAAGGGTGTTCCTGTCAATGTCACGTTGTACCGTGGGATGATCGGCTCACTACTGTATCTTACAGCTAGCCGACCCGATATTATGTTTGCAACATGTCTGTGCGCACGATATCAAGCTGAACCTAAGATATCCCATATGAAAGCTGTAAAGCGAATCTTTCGATATCTTAAGGGTACAGCGAATCTAGGTCTTTGGTATCCCAAAGATTCAGGATTCGATCTAACCGCCTATTCAGACAGTGATTTTGCAGGTTGCAAAATGGATAGGAAAAGCACCACAGGAGGATGTCAGCTCCTGGGTGGAAAGCTGGTAAGTTGGACAAGTAAGAAGCAAAACTCAGTGTCCACTTCCACAGCTGAAGCTGAGTATGTAGCCGCTGGAAGCTGCTGTTCTCAAGTCTTGTGGATGAGAAATCAACTACTAGACTATGATCTTCAGCTCTCCAAAATTCCAATCTATTGCGACAGCACAAGTGCCATCGCTATAGCAAACAATCCAGTGCTACACTCAAAGACAAAACACATAGAAATCAGATATCATTTTATCAGAGATCATGTGATGAATGGTGATATAGAACTTCATTTTATCCCAACTGATTATCAGTTAGCTGATTTGTTTACCAAACCTCTTGATGAGACAAGATTCAACTTTCTCATCAGCGAGCTTGGAATGCTGAACTTTGAAGGATAAATCTTCAGCGGTTCACATTTAATCAGCGATACGTTTATACATTCTTGTATAGGCTCTCGGATAAAATAAACTTGTACAATCCATTTCATCATCTTCTCTCTGAATAAATTTGGTTAAACTGATATCAAGGTATGTTTTCTCTCTCTGACAAAACGCATGAAAATGCAAGATTTCAAATTCTTACATCGCTGAATATCTCTTCCTTAACAGCGATATTTTGAAATTTCTTAAAACCCTCACTGATATTTCTAATTCAGTGCTTCATATTTTCCAAAGAGTCCTTGAGTTTTTTCTTTCAAAACCTCAGAGACAACGAAAGAATGTGAAAGGACAGTTGTGACGTCATTGCAACGGATAACACCAGGCACGCTCTTTTTCTGACACATGTTTGCACGTTTCGTTGTCTATCCAATCAAATGCAAACACGTGTCCGTGTCATGATGAAAAACTTTCCCGCTCAAGTTTTTCTCTCTCTACTCTCTTCCTATATAAACACTCTCAAAGTTTATATTTGTCTTTTACGCGAATCAATCTTTCTCCGCAAGAAAAGAACACTGTTGCATTTTGTGCTCTCAATCTTCAAGAACTGTTCATCATCCTCTTCATCAAACTCAAGGTTAATATGCTCTTATCTATTATCAAATGTGAATAACTTGTTTTCGATCTTATCATTGTAATACACAAGATCAAACAAAAGAACTCAAAAATAAAATCATTTTCTTTCATGGTTTTATAAACACAACCATTTCATGGTTGTTCTTCAAGTTTTAAATCTAAAATCTTAAACTTGTTCTTCTTTCGTATCCATTTTTTAAGAAACTGGAATACAAGGCTTATGGGTGTTATATTCGTTTTTTTTTAAAACAAGAAAAACCCTAATCTTCATTAAGACTTTTTTGTCTGAATGAAATGGACAAAATTTGAAAAATCTTAATGGAAATTTTCTTTCCACATTAAGATAATTCTTATTTGTTAACATCTTTGGTTGAACTGGTAATACAGTGAAATGGCAACTTCAAAGCTGAATGTTACCGCTGAGTCCATCTCCGCTGATTCTGAGGAACTGGAAATCACTAAAGCTCCTCAGGTTAAGTTTGAGCTGGATCAACTAGACTGGACAAAGGCAAACAACCTCTCAGCGCTTCTCGAGTTTCCTCCTCGGAATCAGGTATCCCATCTAGACGACGCTGTAAATCTTTTGAAGAATAGCCCCATCTACACAGCACTGACAATCACACCTCCTGCCAGTCAGCGTCTCTTATCCCAATTCTGGTACTCTGCCAGACACACCGACCTACCCTCCGCCAAAGATCCATCTAAAACCATCGACTGCATACTCAACGATACTGAGTATGGCACCATCAAGATAACCCCCGCAATAATCCGCAAAGCCCTGAAATTCCCCAACGCTACCTCAGAAAATCCTTTCATTCCATTACCTGACCACAAGAAGCACGCTGACAGGGAAGAAATCATTGCTTTCCTTGATGCGATGGGTTACATCTGGGAGACTGGAAGAGACAAGCTACCTGAGAAGAAGCTGACGCTGATAAAGAAATCCAAGATGCCCAGCGAGATGAACTTCATCTTCGCTCACCTGATCAGCTGCATGACAGCGAAATCCGGATCTTCTGATCAAGCCGCTCAACCTCAGCAGGCCATGGGTTACGTACTGCTGAAAGGTCTCAACATTGACTGGGCCTCCATCATCTATGAAGACCTCATTCAACGTGTTGATTCTGCCGCTGACCGACCAGCATGGGTTCCTTACCCACGATTCATCAGCGCCATCTTTCAATATGGCCTGAAGGACAGCTATCCTGAGGGTGATCTGAAACTCTCTCAGATTGGCCCTAAAGTTCTCGACTTCAAGCCTGTCGCCAACGAGGTACGTCTCTCTACCCTTCTCACTCTACTTAATTCTCCGCTTTCTGTGGCTCCTTCAGCGACAATACCCCTCGCTGATTCCCAGGCCACAAAATCCATTCCTTCTAAGAAAAGGAAACAATCTCTTACCCCTCTTGATTCCAAAAGGATCAAGAAAACCAAGGAGCAACCCCAGCAATTCCATGCTGAAGACTCCTCAGCTCATTCTAAAGAGCTGAAGGAAAGTTCTGTGGTACGCTCTGCCACACCAATTCAAGCCATCCCTTCTAAACCTACTTCAGCGTCCTTAAACGCTGAGGTTAGAACTTTGGAATCTACCCAACCTTCTTCAGTCTCTCAAAAGACTGATGAAGTACTTCTCAGCGAATCCAACGCTGAACTTGAAACCCAACCCCAATTCTTATCCTTCGATCCTCCCTCTATTTCTTTGGACACTCCTCCAGCTAAAACTGGAGATGCCATCATTCAAGAAGCCGTTGAAGCTTCTCAACGAATGACGAAGAAAGGACCTGCAGAGATCTCCATCCCTCACGGAACTTTTGAGGGAGATATGGAACACTATGGAGGGACTCGAAACTTTGATGAGTTCGTCAACGCTCCTTCAGGTACAGATCCCACCTTAAACACTGTAACTAAACCTGAAACTTCTGAGCTTTCCTTTGTTCACAAGTACTTATATGTTACAGGTCCTTATTTGGGAGACATCAACCAGTCTCTGAAGTCCATGGAGATGAAACTTACAGATCTCACCACCGGTCTATCAAATAACTCTACAGCTATAACAAACGCTGGAGAGAATCTGACGAAGCTGACTACTGTGGTGGAAAAGAAGGCCTCCTCTGATGACATCAAAGGCCTTGATAAAACTCTCGCCGACTTTGCCAAAGTGCTCTCCGACATCTACACTGACTACACCAACCTCAAATCGTCAATTTCCACCGTTTCCAGCGAGGTTACAACGCTGAAGAAATCGGTTGGTACACTCGAAGGTGATATGTCAGTGGTCAAGACCGACTTGGGCTCAGTGAAGACCGACCTTGGTTCTGTCAAGACAATGATCGAGACGCTGGTGAACAAGGCAAACAATCCAGCTCCTGCTCCGGCCCCTGCACCTATTTTGGACTCATTCACCGCAGAGGATCGCCAAGAGCTGAAGAAAATCACGCCTGCTATTTCTGGCCTAGAAGACAGAATAGCTAAGCTTGAAGGTTGTGTGAAAATCTCTGGCCCAGAAGACAGAGATAACACCAATGCTGAGTCTACCCATTCCTCCCCCGTCCATCATGAGAAAGAGGGGGAGAAGAGCGCTGAAGATCAAAATAAGAGCGCTGAAGACCTTTCCCATGATGAATCTATCAGGGGAGAGGGTAATGAAGATCTGGTTACTGGACCTCAGGGAGATGAAAACCCTGAGGGAACCGAGAACCTCGCATCTGTATCTGAGGGGGAGCAACTCGAAGAAGATGCTGAGGAATCTGAAGCAGAAGAAGACGAAGACATCGACATCCCTGAAGCTGAACCATCCTCCTCTCCAAGGAACGATAATGATGATGATGATGAAGATGACGAATTCTTTGTCGTCAAACCTGCTCCTCGAAAAGCTCTTAAAGGGATCGTGATAACCGAATCCACAGGGGAGAAGACAAAAACAAAGACAAAGCACTCAGCCTCTGGCGCTGAGAAAAGCAAAGACAAAGGCATCGCTGAAGATGATAATCTGGCGATCTTGCTTGCAAAGCCGATTTTTCAGGTACACTAAACTTATTTTTCCTTCCCTGATCATCTCTGAACAATCAGTTATCCATTCCACAAACACCATACACATCCACATTATTTTTTTCTATCTTTTCTACCCAAGTTCTTCTACCCAGTTCTTATTTGTAAGATCGCTGCGTTTCAGCTAGTCCTCTCCCCTGTTTGAGAATATCGCTGAAGGCTCTACTATTGCGACTTCACCAATAATTCCAGCTACCGCTGAAGACATAATCCCAGTCTTAGATTTAATCTCTGAGACTGATGAACCAGAAGAACAACCTCTCTCGCACAGAAACAGACCTTCCTCAGTTCCTCAAAGGCTGAGTGAAGAAGATCAAAAGAGGAGAGAAGAAATGATAAAGCGATTCGAGGATCAGCGAATCATTCTAAGGCGCGATCAACTGCCTTCAGTTCCTCCTAAGTTCAAAATTTCAAAAGCTGAATACCAGGAACATCTCAGAGCTGAACGCCTCATCGCTGAAAGGAAGGAAGCTGAAGATAAAGACAGAGAATACGCCATCAAGCTCACTCAAGAATCTGTCAAAGACCCCAAGCTGAAGCGTATTCCCATTCAAATACAACGAAAGCTTTGGGAACAAGCCCAGAAGATCGTGGAAAAGAAAGCTGAAGTTTCTCAGACCACCCTGATCTGGTGTAAAGAGAAAATCCACTTCAGATATCGTCCAGCGAAGATCAACAAGGTATTCATCTCTGAAAGAACCTCCATCGGAGTACCTATTGTTGACATCAAACTGTTCAGAGAAGATGGCACATCTGAAACCTTTCGCGCTGACACTGTAAAAAGGTATGGTCTCTCTGAATGGCTGGAGATGAGGTTAGCTATCCAACCATCACAATCTAAGTACAAGGATCATTTCGAAAAGCTGATAAACAGACAGATCGATTTGATATCTTCTTGTGTGGATATTCCTCCTGTTCCTGATCTAAAGCCGAAAAGAAAAAGGGGCTCACCAAAGAAGAAACGTCAAGATTCAAACTCAGGTCCTATCATACGAAATGAAACTGGAATTGGTTTCTCTCGCGCTGAAGTACTTGGTCCTGATCCTGATCTATCTGCCCTTGACATCTCTTTGCCACCATGTGAACTTTTCGTCCCTGGTAAAGTCATCAATAATCCTTATGGAATATTCTTTCTTGACTACGACGGACGTAAATGCTTTCAACGGATCGCTGAGCTTCCAATCACTCCAATCGAACAGCTCAGAGATCTCATCTACTGGTGCGACTTCAGAAAAGACATTCAGACACGACACCTAAAACCCTTGATTTTTGAAGCTGCTCTGAAGCTAAAGAATAAAGGAGAAAAGGTTCCTGATTGGATGATTCCAACTGAAAAGACAACCCTTGATGAACTTCTCATTAAGGAAGAACCCTTTGAAGGCTGACAACAATCACCTCATTCTCTATTGTATCAATCATCCTTCAGTACTTGTAATTTATTTCGCTTGTACTTGTAATCTTTCTTATTCAAATTGTAACCTGATTCAAAGATTTAAAGAAAGATTTCAGCGAATGTACTTTACTCCATCAGTACTGAAAAGATCCCAGAAAACAGTAAAAGGGACAAATATTTTATGAGTTCTTTTTATTCTTATGTTTTCATTAAATAGCAATTTTCTTTGTTGCTATGTCATAATCAAATAGGGGGAGATTGTTGATCCAAACCCTCAGTGATTTGATAATGACCCTATCTTAAATACTTAGTGAAAATTGTAAGTAAACAATATGTATCAGAGTTTCACTATCGCTGATAAGTACTAAGATCTTACAGTACTGCTGATAGGAACTCTCGCTCTTTTAGATTAAACATTCAGCGAACACTGTTCACCATATCGCTGAGTCTGTTCAGTCCTTATGGTGATCGCTGATAAGTTAGTTGTTTACTTATGATCCCTGAAGACAAGATTCACGTCAACAAAGGTTCTACGCTGAAGTCGAAGATTAAGCTCAAGAACCAGCGACAAGTCTCCTAATGAACTGATGCGGATCAGCGAAGACTCAGATTTGTCCACTCAACGTGAAGTATCAAGTACAAGACTTCAGCTATCGCTGAACTTTATCATTCGCTGAATAGTAAATGATAATCGCTGAATCAACGAAAGCTGATCATGAAGTCCTCCGTACAAAGTACTTTTGTCTTAACCTCCCTTGCACGCCACCGTACGAAATGTCAGAAAAGAACCTCCGAAAATCTAAAATCGTACAACCACTCTGATACTACACTGTTCATTCATGCGGCTACTAAGGTTGTCAACAAAGGTCAATGACATGCAACCAATCCGCTGATGACACGTGTAAAGTGTATACTGAATTGCATTAAATGCATGCAGTATATAAAGAGATGAACTCACTTCATTTGAAGTAACTTGCTAACTCTGGACAAGTTCAAATCTCTCTTAAGATAGGATTTTATTAGTAATCTCCTCATCTTTCTTAGTGCAAGAAACCTTAGTGTTCCAACTTGTTTAGATTTAGGTTTATCCTTAATCTTGTTTCCGCAACAAGCTGTAAATTGTTAATGATTTATCAATAAACAATTTAGAAAAGTAAAATAGTGTGTTTGTATTCAACCCCCCCTTCTACAAACTTGTATAGGCCTTTCGGGACCAACAATCGGGAACAGCTCGGGGGCGATTTTGGGCGACTTTTCGGAGTCCTCGGAGCCACGGTAGAGAGCCGATCACGGATACATTCAGCGCGGAACGTAGAGACGAACACGAGAAGAGGGAGTTTTCATTACTTGTTATCACGATTTTATCTTTCACTTTCGATCATGTTTACATATACTTTTGCACCTTTTTCTCTTATGTTTGAATCCACCACCGACATGAACTAACCGGTTCGTGTTGGGGGTTGGAATGAATTCGGTTTGTAAGCATGTAACGAATCGATTTGAACATTTATCATTTTTTTCCTTATTAATTGAAGCATGTGATTTTGTTCTTAATGCGTTTGTGAATTTGGCCAATTTACAAATGATTTGTTGAGTAGTAATTAAGTTCGTGAGAATTAACTACTATATAGAATTAGGAATTGCATGCCTAAAGCTTAAAACGGTGATAGAGATATACCAAGTAAGCTTTAGTCCCATTTAAACCGTTAGGTTGACATCGAGAGATAAAATCTAGCCAATTTAACTTAAATCGAATGCTTAATGTGTTTTGGAATCCAGAAGTGAGATCGAGAGATTGAACTAATCCTTTTCAAAATAAAATCCGTTGTTATTCGAAAGAAAACGACGGTGATTTTAAAAGATTTGGGAATCATTTAGGGATTAACTGGTAACTGTTTGAGTTGATTGGGTGCATGTGTAAAACCTGAGGATTTCCAACCCTCAACTTTTCTCTCTATCGAAGTCTTTTAAACTGTTCTGTTTGTCTTGTGTTTGTTTGATTTTATTTTCTGCAATTATTTAGTTTATAAAACCAATCTCCAATTTCGACAGTCCAATTAATAGTTCTTATAGTAATTGTGATATTTAGTTCCTAGTTCCTTTGGTTCGATACTCGTACTTCCGTACGTTATTACTTGATTCGACACCGTACACTTGCGGTTAGATTTCGCGGGGTGTCAAAACCCCATGTCAAGTTTTTGGCGCCGTTGCCGGGGAACTAGTTGCAACTAATAGCACTACCATCTATAAGCATTATTAGATTGGACATTTTTTTTATTTCATATTTTATTTCATACCTTTAATTTCTGAATTGCTAAGTCTGTTCGTTTTCTTCTCAGGTACTCATGGGCGACGAAGCGAGACGCCCTATGCGGTCGTTCGCCGATCCGAACGTGGCGGCGGCAAGCATAGGAATTCAAGCACCAACCACCGCTGCAAATTACTTCGAAATCAAGCCGAGTACCATCGTAATGGTACAACAGAATCAGTTCGGGGGAGCACCAACTGAAGACCCCCACGCGCATCTACGAGCCTTCGAACGGATATGCAACACGTTCAAGATCAACGGGATGGAAGAGAACGCGATTAAGCTAAGACTCTTCAGTTTTTCCCTAAAGGGTAGAGCTGAAATCTGGATAGAGGGCCTTCCATCAGATCTCATCACCACTTGGGCACAACTGAAGGCAGCGTTCCTCCAGAAATTCTTCCCACCGGGAAGAACCGCGCAATTGATGGCCGACATCACGCACTTCGCGCAATGGGACCAAGAGACGTTATATGAAGCTTGGGAGCGCTATAAGGACATGTTGAAGAAGTGTCCACATCACGGTCTTCATGGGTGGGTCATAATCCAAACGTTCTTTGGAGGCCTTCACCCACAATTCAAGAATGATATTACGGCTGCAGCGGGGGGAGCACTCATGAACAAGACCTATGAAGAAGCGGTCGAGCTGATCGAGAACCTTGCCGAACATAGCTACTCCACTCCACGATCGTCCATCGCACGAGTAGCGAATGTTCAAGAGTCAGATGAACTTAAAGAGATAAAAGCTCAACTAGCTTTTATCACGGACCGTATGAAGGGAAGCAATCTAGGGGAACCTGAACAGGTTCAATTTATGCAAAACCGCAACCATCAGCCGCGAAACGACCCTTTCTCCAACACTTATAACGAGGGGTGGAAAAAGCATCCCAATCTTTCATGGAATCAGTCGGGTCAACAACCAGGTAATTTCTCTAACTCTTTAAACTCTTCCAATACTAATATTGCTTACCGTCCTCCAGGTTTTAACCAAAGGAGCGAGGGATCATCCGGGGAGAAGAAACCGGGATTGGAAGATATGCTCATGAAGTTCATGACAAAAATGGACAGCACGGTCGGAGAGCTGGCAAACACGGTGAACACGGTAAAAGCTGCAACTGATTAGAATACGGCTGCAATCAAGATTCTCGAGAGGCAAGTGGGGCAGATTTCCGAGGCCCTACAAACCCGACCATCCGGTAGTTTCCCGAGTATGGCTGAAAAGAGGAATCAAGAACATTGCAATGCCATCTATCTGAGAGATGGCAAGGAGTTGAATGAGGAGCCAGCAAAGGAAGCCGAGAATGATGTGGAGATCATTGATATGGATGCATTTGAGGCTGACGAGGAGCGTAAGAGGGAAGAGAAAGAGATCGAGAGCAAAGTAAAGGAGCAAGAGACACCACCGGTCAAGCCGGAAATTCCGAGAGTGCCTTATCCGAGCAGATTGAAAGCAAATAAGGATGATGTTCATTTTTCTAAATTTCTTGATGTTTTTAAAAAGTTAACTATTAACATCCCTTTTGCAGATGCATTGGCACAAATGACTTCATACATGAGGTTCATGAAGGGAATTTTATCCAAAAAGAGGGCAATCGATCATCAGGCCACCGTTGCACTCACTAAAGAGTGCAGCGCGATTTTCCTGAATAAGCTGCCCCAGAAGCTTAAAGATCCAGGGAGTTTCTCTATCCCTATTCAAATTGGGGATCTTTCTTTTAATAAAGTTTTATGTGATTTAGGGGCGAGTATCAATTTAATGCCTCTGTCTATTTTCAGGAAACTTGGATTGGGCGAGGTGAGTCCCACATTCATGACACTTAAGCTGGCTGATCGATCGATAAGGTACCCGTATGGAGTGGTCGAGGACGTGCTCATCAAAGTAGGTAAGTTCTATTTTCCCGTCGACTTCGTAGTCATAGATATAGACGAAGACGAAGAGGTTCCGTTAATTCTGGGGAGATACTTCCTGGCTACGAGCCGAGCTTTGATTGACATGGAAGAAGGCGAGATAACCTTCCGAGTCGGCGGCCAAAGCGAAATCTTCAAGATGTTCGAGAAGGTAAGAGTTGGAAGAGATGAAGGATCTGAAGCTGGTCATGGAGGGCCAAAAGTAAGAGAATCCGCGAAGAATCGCAGGTGTGGGCGATCCAACTCCGCGGATACTGAGCCAAGCTGAAACCACATAGTCGTGCCACGACTTTAAATGCGGCGCTGGGTGGGAGGCAACCCACCAAGGTTTGTTTTCCTTTATTATTTGCTTATTTTGAGTGTGTTTCTTATTCCCGAAAAACCATAAAAATCGAAAAATCGAAAAAAGCGAAAAACAAACAGGGACATACGCGACTTGACACGCGGTTTGCAAACCGCGCAGCAAGCTGCGGGGCACTCTGTTGGTTTTCTGAGACAGAGAGTTACGCGGTTTGCCATGCGACTTGCAAGTCGCGGGCTAAACCGCAGGAGTCCCCTGTTGGCTCCCGTTCGTTTTTCGTGCAATTTTTTATTCCTTTCTTGCTTTGTGTGTTTCATATTCCTGCATTCTGTCTTTTGCTTTGATATCTTTTGTTTTGCACGCTCTCTCCATCTTCTCTAAGTGCTCGAATCTGTCGAAAAAATCCTCCTTCGTCCGGGAAAACAGGTACGCTCTCAACTTTGTCTGTTTAACGAGTGGTGTACGATGTATGGTCTTTATTAGTTAAGCGAGATGCCACAAACCTAAGTTTCACTTAGGTTTGGGGTGCCTCAATTTTTATCATCTACACACTCAACTTTTTTTACCCTGTGCAAACCTCGGTTTTACCGAGGTTTGGGTTGGCTTTTATTGGCAAACCTAGGCCACGGCCTAGGTTTGGGGTGCCCATTTTAGAAATTTTGGGTTTTCTTTTGCTTGCTATGTAATGCCTTACCCGTCCTTTTGATAACTGTAATAATTGCACAATGATTCGAGTCGCATCACCTACGACTTTACTTGCACATTGGGGACAATGTGTGGGTAAGGTTTGGGGTTGCCCAATCGGGCCCAAGTTATGCACGTAGAATTCCTACACTCCTGAGTGTCGAGATCAAAGTAGCTAAATTTTTTGTTTTGAATGATTGAGACCGACCATTGTGGGAAGAGTCTTGTGATAGTGACGTGACCGTTAGGGAAGGACCAGGAAAGGATATGACTAGGGACATTAGTGGAGACCACCCGATAGTGAGCTTTGAGCCTTAAAAGACGTTTTTCATTGCGAGGGATTCATACACGGAATTCTTATACACTTTTTCGAATTCCTTGTCGTGAATGTAGAATGATCTCGCTACATTGTTGTATTGAGTAGCAAAGACGAACATCGGGATATTAGGTAAGGGTATAGTAGACCAAATCGTGTGGACCTTAAGACATGATTCCAGGCATTATGTGTTTGTTTTAACCTGTTTTAGCTATCATTTCCCTTTTTACCCTTTTATGTGTATCTCTAGCCCCTTTGCAGCCAAACACTCACCTTTTCGTTTCTAAACCCATCATTACACCCTCAGCCATGAGCCTTAGCCAACCCTATCCGAAAGTGTGTCAATCGGAAGCAGTAATGAACTTAGAGAGATAGAGCGGAAAAGAAAGAAATCAGGCCAGTCAAGAAAGAGAAAAGAGGGCCAATGTTGCCCCAATCAATAAAGAGGACCAATGAAGTCCCATAAAAAAACGAAAAGTAAATAAATACCGTTAGTTAGATAGTCTCTAGTAGAGCTGCATAATAAGTGAGTCAAAGCGACTCCAATAGTGACGAAAAAGGACCAAGTGAGCAAATGTGAAGCAACGAGAAGTTCGGAATTGCCAATGATTGACACGCCGAGGATTTTTTGATCCTTTATACCCTTCGTCTCTTAACCTTAACCTTAGCCCCGTTACAACCCGTGTAAAGACCTGGATGATCTTTTGAAAGATGTGATTACGGTATACGACCACCCTCATCGATATTCCCTGTCTTGCTACTTGACTCCTTCTGAGATCAAATTTTTGGACAATTGTGCGTCTTTCCTTAGAGTTGTCATGTAATAATTTGAGTATTCTTGTACATAACCTCCTTAAACATGACAACACGAGCGATAACCTAGGTTCGAGTGCAAAGAGAGTATCCCGTGAGGTAGGGTCGAGGCGAAATGTTTTCCCTAGTATGTTTGGACCTAGTCTAACCCGAACGTAATCGGAACAATCACGAGTTCAACTCCCAATGGAAGGTCATAGGTCAAACAAAATAAGGATGAGGCGAGAGTGAGATAGATATTCACGGGTATGGGAAATCACCGATGCATCACTTGGTACCGATTGGGAATTGTGCAGTTATTCTTATTTCACAGATATATGCTTTTATTATGTTTTTATCGCTAATTTGCTTGGGGACAAGCAACGCTCGGTTTGGGGTTGTTGATAACGCCACTTTTTGGCGTTATTTTCGGTTCTCAAACCAACGAGATTGGCTTGTACTCAAGTAAAAAGGCGGGTATTTTACGGTTTATTGAGTGATTTACGCAGGTTACATAAAAGGCGGCATTCCTCGGAAAGAGAAGCTAAAAAGAGCCCAAAACGAGTAAAAATGAAGCCTAATGGAAGCCCAAAAGCCAAGCCCAAGACCCGCGACCGAACCAGGACCCGACCCGCGAACCAGATCCGACCCAGAAGCACTTCTGAATAGCGCGCGACCTTCTGCGCGACTTGCAAGTCGCGCCAGAAGTCGCGTATCCCACTGTTTGGTCGAATTCAGCTTTATATTTCGGGTTTTAGGTCACTTTTTCGGTATCACTCATACGGCAGACGATCGGGAACAGCTCGGGGGCGATTTTGGGTGACTTTTCGGAGTCCTCGGAGCCACGGTAGAGAGCCGATCACGGATACATTCAGCGCGGAACGTAGAGACGAACACGAGAAGAGGGAGTTTTCATTACTTGTTATCACGATTTCATCTTTCACTTTCGTTCATGTTTACATATACTTTTGCACCTTTTTCTCTTATGTTTGAATCCACCACCGACATGAACTAACCGATTCGTGTTGGGGGTTGGAATGAATTCGGTTTGTAAGCATGTAACGAATTGATTTGAACCTTTATCAGTTTTTTCCTTATTAATTGAAGCATGTGATTTTGTTCTTAATGCGTTTGTGAATTTGGCCAATTTACAAATGATTTGTTGAGTAGTAATTAAGTTCGTGAGAATTAACTACTATATAGAATTAGGAATTGCATGCCTAAAGCTTAAAACGGTGATAGAGATATACCAAGTAAGCTTTAGTCCCATTTAAACCGTTAGGTTGACATCGAGAGATAAAATCTAGCCAATTTAACTTAAATCGAATGCTTAATGTGTTTTGGAATCCAGAAGTGAGATCGAGAGATTGAACTAATCCTTTTCAAAATAAAATCCGTTGTTATTCGAAAGAAAACGACGGTGATTTTAAAAGATTTGGGAATCATTTAGGGGATTAACTGGTAACTGTTTGAGTTGATTGGGTGCATGTGTAAAACCTGAGGATTTCCAACCCTCAACTTTTCTCTCTATTGAAGTCTTTTAAACTGTTCTGTTTGTCTTGTGTTTGTTTGATTTTATTTTCTGCAATTATTTAGTTTATAAAACCAATCTCCAATTTCGACAGTCCAATTAATAGTTCTTATAGTAATTGTGATATTTAGTTCCTAGTTCCTTTGGTTCGATACTCGTACTTCCGTACGTTATTACTTGATTCGACACCGTACACTTGCGGTTAGATTTCGCGGGGTGTCAAAACCCCGTGTCATAAACATAGTAAAAGAACTTACATTTCTAGACGCATTGAAGAACTGAATCCAAAGCGACCTACTTAGGGTAACACGCTTGTCCCAACGGGTTCCCCTAAGTACTCGATCTTCGCGCTTGACGAAATATCGGATTGATGCGGGAAACATCTCCAAGATCCATATCTGGAATTAGACAAGAAGAGCAAGTACGTAAAAAGAAAAGCCAAACAGTTTGTATGTATTATTAACAATTGTTATACTACGTATCTAACCTTGAAGGCGTATGTAAAACCACAAAGATTCATCTTTGCATGTCGATCAACGCGTCTGGCTATGGCTCGGTGCAGAATAGAGTAGCAATGTGTCCAGATATGGCTACCCCACGGGTAGCTGTTAAACAGCTCAAGGTCCTCGACGGCCCTAAGGACCGTCGATGAAGCATACTGGCTATACTCACGGCCCAGGAAGCCCATATCCACGATCACCACCAAGCATACACGGACAACATCGTCGTCGGTTAGGGCACTAAGGCCCTCTTTCATCTTGTCCCGGGCTGCCTTCAGCTTCAAACGAGATGCTGAAATGCCCCAAACCCTAGGAACGAATGAGCAGTCTTCTAAGGGGGGGAGCCTCTCCAAAAAGTAGTCCTGTAATTAGACAGAACTCACGACGCCCAAAATGCAATTGAGAGCCGAAGAAATCAAAATGCATCTCCTCCGGCTCAGCGTTGGCGTCCTCGACCTCCAACTGTAGAAACATGTGTACTAGCGTAGGGTCGCCACCAGAGTAAGACACATCCATCCATGGCCCGAACGGTGTCCCTCTATAGATGGTCTCAAGGGTATCCGCGCGATCACCTAATCCCCTAAAGAGCGCTCCTAATTCCTCGATGTAGGAAACTTTGCACCTTAGCGTCAAGTCGATGTTAAAGAAATCCTTCTACATAGTCATTCACAGATGTTATAGTTAGTGTTATATATAGATGTTGCGGTTTATTTTATTTTATATAGATGTTGCGGTTTATTTTATTTCAACGTATCATATTGTTATATATAGATAAAGTGCGGTGGTATTTTATTTCAACGTATAATAGTGTTATATATAGATAAAGTGCGTTGATATTTTATTTCAACGTATAATAGTGTTATATATAGATAAAGTGCGGTTTATTTTATTTCAACGTATCATATTGTTATATAGAGATAAAGTGCGGTTTATTTTATTTCAACGTATCATATTGTTATATAGAGATAAAGTGCGGTTTATTTTTTATAAAAACACACCCTTAATAATTTTTTATAAAAACACACTTTTAACATTTTTTTTATGAAAAAACACATTTTTAACATTTTTTTTATAAAAACACACTCTTAACAATTTTTTATAAAAAACACATTTTTAACATTTTTTTTATAAAAAATACATTCTTAACAAATTTTTTATAAAAACACACTCTTAACAAATTTTTTATAAAAACACACTTTTAAAAGAGTGTGTTTTTATAAAAAAAAACACATTTTTAACATTTTTTTTATAAAAAACAAGTTTTTAATTTTTTTTTTATAAAAAACACGTTTTTAATTTTTTTTTATAAAAACACATTGTTAACAATTTTTTTATAAAAACACACTCTTAACAATTTTTTTATAAAAATACACTCTTAACAATTTTTTTATGAAAAAACACACTATAACAACATACACATTATAACATACAAATATCACATTCAAACATAAAACCATAAAACTATAACATTTTTTTATAAAAAAACTGTTTTTATAAAAAATTGTTAAGGGTGTGTTTTTATAAAAAATTGTTAAGAGTGTGTTTTTATAAAAAAAAAACACATTTTTAACAATTTTTTTATAATAACACACTCTTAACAATTTTTTTTTATAAAAAACACTCTTAACAATTTTTTTATAAAAAAACACACTATAACAACATACACATTATAACATACAAATATCACATTCAAACATAAAACCATACATATCATGTTAAACATAGAACATATTCAAACATAAGTTATAAACACTATAACAACCTACAAATCATATATCTTAACTTAAAATAGCATACAAAAAATAACAAAAAACATAAGGAAAACATACCACAGAGGTAATACGAGACATCTTCACAAAACCCGAACGCGTATTCCACACGACAAAATTGAGAGAGTGGGAGAAAATTGAGAGAGTTTGATTAAAAATTGAGAGAGTTATTAAAAAAATGAGAGTGGCCGGTTTTTGGTCCCCCCCCCTTATATAGTGCGGCCGAAGAAAACATTTAGGGTTTGGTTCGTCAAAGTGATTTTAGGGTTAACCCTGTGCCGACACATGGCACTTTTGCCCGCGATCGCGGGGGGTCAAAGAAAGTCAAACGCGGGCAGGGACCAAAACTGCACACGCTGGCATTCTTGAGGGGGGAAAGCTGGACCGCGGGCATTCTTGAGGGACCAACGCGGGCAAAGTGGGCAAACATTGGTGACACGTGTAGCCCGCGATCGCGGGGGTCAACGAGAGTCAAACGCGGGCAGGGACCAAAACTGCACACGCGGGCATTCTTGAGGGGGGAAAGTTGGACCGGGGGCATTCTTGAGGGACCAACGCGGGCAAAGTGGGCAAACTTTGGTGACACGTGGCCTGGGGCCCGCGATCGCGGGCTCCATCGCGGATTTTTGGGGTATTTTTGTAACATGGGAGAGATTTGTGGTATTTCAGTAAAACATGGTTTGACTTAGGGTATTTTAATTAATTTCCCTATTAAAAAAGATAGGCAAAAGGTTTTTCGTCAATGATAAAGATATGTCGCTCCACTAATTAAATTTAAGACAATTTTTTTATATTTTAAATTTATTTAATATAAAGTTTATATTTTCTTTTATGATGATATGTATTTTTATGATTAGTAAATCATAAATAAAACGTGAAGATTTTAGAATGGAGATTTATATCCATATACTAGTCAATTTTAAAAATATTATTTATGATAACGGGTTTAATTGGGGATGGTAACGGAGCGGGTTTGGGGCGGGTTTATGTCCCCGGCGGGTACGGGGATTGAACTCCCAACTCCGGTCCATTTCCCGGTCATAACCGGTTCACCCCCGCCCCCCATCCCCGGTTTGTACCGGGTTACCCGACCCGGCCTCGACCCATTTTTTTGGTGTTATGCTATTGTTTTGAGTGATTTTTTTGCTATTGTTTGCTTCCATTTTTCTCAAAAATTAAAAAATAAAATAACTTAAAAGGGAATTTGGAATGATACGTGGATTTTGGAAAAGTATATAATAATTTAAACTAAATATATTAAATCTAAGATACTATATATATCGGGTACCGGGCGGGTCGGGGGTATGTGCCCCGACCCCGACCCTGACCCTGACCCTGACCCTGACCCTGACTTAAGACTATCGGGTCGGGTGAACCGGATTCTCCATCGAGTCGGGACAAATCATCATCCCTAGGTTTAGTTACTCTTTTTAATTTGATATGGATATCTATGTTCAAAAAAAAATTAATGTTAATTTTTTTATAATAAGTCTTGTATATTTTTTCATGAGGGGTTGGGGGCATTCTAGGTTAAGGAATGAGAATAACAATAGAAAATGTAGTTTGTTTTGCCATAATATAATGGGTTCATTACCTTAAATCTATTAATTTTCATACATGAAATTGGGAGACCTATTATCAGAATCGCACTTGATAGAGAAATTGATTTGGAGCATCGTGTGCATTTCATCCTAATGTGCATCCAGGGTCGAGATCCCTTCATCGGCATCCACTCATTGGCGCCAACCCTAAGTGATGTCACCTATCACTGTTGTTCAGTTGTTCCCACCCAATTCCTCATCGGCACCGCAGTTCTCTCGTCACAGGCGCCGTTTTGTTTGGCTCTGCATCATCGGCATTGTGCATCAACTCTAGTACCCACCTCCATTTTCTCTAGTGCCTTCCTTCTCCCTCAACTTCGGTCACCACATCATCCCCTTATTGTTCATTTTATGTCCTCCCTAAAGCACGAATTCCTGTAAATAGTGAACAACCATGATCACTACAGTGAGGCTTCAACTCCGTATCTATCGAACCCAATTTTGAAAACCCCATATCTCCATCTCCATTGAAACCGGTTATGAATACTTTAGATCGCTATCTCTAACGAAGCCAACCACCGTTGTTGAGACTCCATCTCCATCGTACCTAGAACAGAAAACCTTATATCTTCATTAAACCCGATCTTCAAATCTTGTTGTGGTATCACAGTTGGTATCGTTGTGGGTTTGATTTTGATTTTTAGGGTTTGGGTGTATCACGAGTATCACAGTGGTATCACAATGGGTATCAAAATGTGTTTTGGGTATCACAATCATGATCGTTTGTATGTATCTTTTTTTAACAGTGTCACGTTTTTAGGTATCACATTGTGTATCTACCGGAATAAGGTTCACTGGAGCACGGAGGGATGAGATAGGGAATTAAGATTTTTGAAATACCTAAAATTCCCTTTAATTAAAATTTCAGTCAAAGTTATCAAAATTAATAATTTCCGAATTTATTCTTTAATATGTGGCTCACATTGGACCTCGCAGTTATCACAAATAATCGAGTTCTCCCTTGAATGACTCTATATATATAGGGTTGGGTTCTGGTGAGAATGGAAGTTATGATGAGAACTGAGAAAGGTAAGAAGATATTTTCACCCTTAGATCAATCCTAATTGAAGATCAAAAGAGTTAAGGTGCATCCCGATGCACCAGATCGATTCCCATGACTTCGTGAGTGAGGTGAGATTAAAAGTTATAAAGGGTCAAAATTCCTTCTTACGCTTCTGACCTAACTCTTTTTTCTCACACAATCTTTCGTCTGTATATTTACATATATATATATATATATGTATAGGTGAAGGATGTGTGAGAAGTTGAGTTGACATTAGAAGCATGAGAAGTGGATCTAAACTCTCGATTACTTTTAATCTCAAGCTCACCTATGAATCACGATTGATCTGGGACATCCTATCTCGGTGTATCTCATCTCAGTGTGCATCCAATGGTTGATAACTACTTCTCACGCTAACTCAACTTCTCACCGGAACCCAACCCTATATATATATATATATATATATATATATATATACCGAACGATCGTGTGAAAAGTTGAGTTCGCATGAGAAATGGATCCGAACCATTGATCGCTAAATCACGTTTGATACGGGGATTGATCTGGTGCATTTTGATGCATCTTATCTCAGTGCATCTCATCCTAAATCCTAATGTACATTCAACGGTTGATAACCACTTTTCATGTTAACTCAACTTCTCACCGTTACTTTTATATATATATATATATATAAGGCCATATTCTTTTGTTAACCGTTTAATTAGTACAAACTTTGTTAATCGGGGTATTTCTGTCTTTTTCATATATATTAATCATATTCCTTAATGATTTCATTTACTTATTTAGTATGTTTCTTAATTATCTCATTTAATATGTATAAACTTCTTTAATTATCTCATTTAATATGGAAGTTATTTTTTAGTTAAAGAAAAGACTAATCATAATCTCTTCTTCCTAATTCATAACATGGTATTTTTTCACTGTGAACGACAAGTATGTTTAGTTATTGATTTAATATGACTTGTGCATAAATGAATTGTCTTATGAGTAAACGGTGAAAGTCAAACACTTGTAGTATGTTAACTTATTGATTTGTTCTGAATTATGCATATATGAACTTTGTCTTGGATGTGCACATATGAAAATTGGATGTATGTTCATATATGAATTTGGTTTTGTTGTGCATATATGAAATTATGATAAATGTGCATATATGAAACTGGAATGTAACACTTTTATATAAAATCACAAATTATTTTAAATAATCAATCCCAAACACACCAAAGTATATAAAAGTACCTTTGAAAATAAATGATCCAAGGAAATCGAATCACTCCTAAAAAGGTGCTTTGGGAAATGCGCTTTTGAAAAGGTTGGTTACAATTCCAAATACATGCATTCCAAATTTTCAACTAATACCAGTAGGTATACCCGCGCGATGCGGCGGGTGATAATTTTTTGTTGGAAACCACATGCATTTGTACTGATGGTATCTAGGTTATTGGTATATCCCAAATGCATTATCAAAGCTAAGGAACTTTAAACCCAAGAAGAACATCTAAGACCAAACGATAGAACAAATTCAGTTAATACGATTCATTGGTTTAAAAGTCCAGGGCTTTGATTCAAAATGTGTTCAACTATTACAAAACAACACAACTATAAACCAACCAAGGTCTCTTTTTTACCATGGCCGACTCTTTTCTTCCTGTAAAATATCCAATGAACTATATTGGCCTTGTGAATTGTTCGTCCAGGACCTTCGTCACCTTGCTTGCTTAAGTGGGAGCCGGATTTGCCATCATCGGGTCTTCGTTTTATTAATGCCTCAAGGAGGACATGTTGATTTCACAAAATTATCCTGTTATGAGTTTGTCAACTACACTCGTGAACCTGCTAACTAAAGCCTCTAATGTAAAGTATAAACTTTCAAAAGCTATAAAATTTTACATAGGATTTGATTGTTTGCTTCATCTACAAATTGTTTACACTTACATGCACAAATAGTTTACTGCATTGTTAAGTAAATCAAGATTTTTGTATATAGCTTTTGTATTAAACCCTAAACCCTGAAGGGTGCAAAGTTTTTCCTATCGAAAGTCTCAATAAAACTTGGATTTTCTGTTTATTCGAAATCGGTAAAAGTATTGATAACACTTACCCGGGCGCGATGCGGCGCAAAACATCTCAAATCTTAACTGAGAATTCGAAACGGCTATCACGTTTCATTTTTTATTCTATTTTCTTCTTTCTCGATTTGAAATATTTACAAATAATTACAGTTTAGAAACAAAAAAAATTATTGGAATAAACAAATAATGTAACAGCTCTCTCGGAAGCACTTCTTCAGTAGCTGCATTGCCATACTTCTCCGTGATCGTCTCCTTCACTTTGGACTTCAGTTTCTCTCTATTAACCTTCGTATTCGTCTCCTTCACTTTGGACTTCAGTTTCTCTCTATTAACCTTATAATTCTTGCATATGCACATAATTTCCCTTCTCAAACGCTTCGCAAGCATGTATATTCAATCACTTGAACTCCAAAGCTTGACCTCTTACTCTGTTCTAATTATCTCCTTATAATGAAAATACAAGAATAATAATAATCAAAATACAATTGAATTAATAGAAATAAATCCAAAACAGCATGAAACGATTAACGCCACTCACAGCATAGAACTTTTCATTTGGATCCATATGTGGAAGAGGATCCTTACGCATGTTTCGGGTTTTAGGATAATAATGGGCAGAATTGACATCAAGATTAAGCAGATACTTTGCGGTATCTTCTCGAATACACAGATTCTCGAGCAAGCTTCATTCTTCGTGCATGTTTTCCAGCCAACAGAGGAGAATTGTGGTGAGTTAGAGACTGCAAAACAATCACCGGGAAAAGAAATTTATTATTGATTAAGCATGCATCAGAGGTAAATAATATTTATATACCACAAAACCCATACAATCCTAACTTTTTAACAAGTCTTAAACCCTTAACTCCTAAGGTTGGCTCTACAAGTAACCCACGTACCGCTAGCTAATGGCCCTTTGGTGAGTCTTTAACTTACTCCAAGCGTCTCGTACACATGACACTAATATACTAAAAAATGAAATCTTGCTGCAAGTGTTCTCTTTAAAAAAAATCAAGAGAACCTGGTAAATCATACCCGAGGGGTGAAACTCTTGCCAATCATCTATTTGCTTTTAATGTTGCAAGTCTATCTCTCTCCTGAAACATAGGAAAGTTTGTGTACATCTTAGAGGAGATATATAGGATTTGTTTGGTTTGGTTTATTCTATTAATTATTTATGGAAGAAACGGTTAAATCAAGTCTGCCGGTTTTGATCCATCCTTAAAATTTACTTTAATCAAATATATGATATACCTGAATTAAATAGCAGATACCAAACGATGTTGACATCTTTTCGTGCAAGAGCTATAGTGATGCCAACCACATTCTCTTCCATATACAATGTTGCTGGAAGCAATATCAACCGCTACTGGTGGCATGTACAGCAAAAGGTTCATGTAATTCAATTTTTCCCTAAACCAAACACACTTGATTACATTCTCAGGAAGAAAATCATAAGAAAGCGGCAAACATATACATTGAGTGATTGCTGGTGATTATGCAAGGAACCAATAACTATCTTTTTTGGGCTTTAACATGGACATATGGTTGGTTCACCTTAAGAATTTTACATACCCAAATTCTAACCATTTAGAGATTTTCTTGCTTGTTTATGTGAACTTCATAAGGCACTTTGAGCTCCACTCACTACAAATTCGGCAGCATGATAAACTTGGATTGCATATATTAGGTGATAAAACTTGCTCAAGTGTAATCATGTTCTTTTCTATACACACACACACACACTCAGAAAGTAATGACAATTATTAGTAAAGTAGGGATCAAAAGTTGAATGAGGTTACCTTTTCAGTATAAAATTCAAAAGCTTTTTTCTTCTATGCTGCTTCGTAGATGTTTCATTGAGAGTATACCTGAGGCGAAAATACAAAAGGATGAGTTATATGATGAAATCAAACTTCACTACAAGACCTCCTATTTGAATGCATTAACTAATTGTTGGATATGGAGCCTAATTTGAAATGTTAATTCTATGACTTTGCCGATCCAACTTTGTAAAGAAATAGCTTATAATGACATTTGATAAAAACCCAAATTTGTTATTGAAAAAAAATAAGAACCAAATAGCAAGGAGATAACCAAACATGTGGTACTCCAAATCAAATAGCAAACAACAAAGAGATAACCAAACTTGTGGTACTCAGAATCAAATAGCAAACAACAAAGAGATGTAACCTGTGGTATTTGGAGAAGACGCCTGCAATTTTCTTCAACCCATACCGTTCTCCTTAATCCATCGAGAAGGATTTTATGACCCCATTGAAGATGGTCTTAGCAACAAGTTTTTAGGTTCAATGAAAACCCGTTGTCTCTTGTAACCTATCTAGAGGTCAACAAGACATGTTAAAAGTAACATTTTAATACTAACATAAAACAACCATTTAAATTATAAAAATACAACCTGCATAAAATTTAGCTGCATTCAAAAGATATTAAAAAGACAAAGGAGACCAACTACACTTCTTCCACTTTTAAATAAACCATACATCATTCACATCCCAAATCATCTTCCGCTTGCAATTTCTCATTTGAATGATTTCATGACAAACTCAATTTTTACTAAAAGAGAAGTAAGCAAATTTTAGAACAAAAACAAACTTTAAACAAATGAGGTAATTTTACCACAATATACATTAACATACAAACGAAGGATCGTTTGAGAAGAAGAGTTAAAGGTAAAAAGGGATCTGGACATTTGATTACTTTTAATCTCAAGCCCCCATGAATTCCACTTGATACAGGGATGTTTGATCACTTTTAATCTCAAGCCCTCATCGTAATGTGCATCAAAGAGATATCACTTCTTACCATTCAAACCATAACTTTCATTCTTACCGGAACGGAACCCAACCCCAACATATAAATACATTTATATAGTAGTAATAAATTAAAGAAAAAGGATACTGGATTACAGGTATTGTGAAATATCGGATAGAGGGTATTGTGAAAACTATATTCGTTCCAAAAAAACTTGTAAACACAAACATCATATGAGGCATGTTCTATAATCAAAATTTCCACAAGCACTACCATGGCCTCTGTTAACCAAAATATAAGTCCAACTCTTAGAAAGATACCTGGTTGACAAGTACAACATGCTGATCATGAAGCTGCTCGATGATCATATCACAAACTTTGTCTTCCCTGAAGCTGCACCACCAGCAACCCCTGTATTTTTGTCGGAATATTAATAATGAGGATACATCATCGTAAATAAAAACATGTATGAAAATCTCAAACCTTCCAAAGAAAAAAAAGGGATCACACATGCAAAGCATTCATACCTCTGATTCTCTCCTTCTTCTCCTTCTCTGTTTCTCTCTAATAAAAACCCTAAGTTTATCACCCATTGCAGACTATTTAAAGATTTGATTCGTGGGGAGAAAGAACTGCTTCGAACCTGAGAGAGGGACGTGCAGGGAGACGTGGAGGAGGAGACGGGAGGGAGAGGTTGCAGAGAAGAGAGGGACGTGGGGGAGTCAGACGAGATTTCAAGGGGGAGAAGAAGTCATGGGTTAGAAAGAAACTGAATTTAGAAAGTGAGAATGTTAGAAAAAAACTACCTACTATTCTTTTAATATAGTAGAATAGATAAGGAAAGGAAGTCTCGTCCAAGTTGTCTCCTTCAAGTTTAGTGTTTTTTAATTTTTGGTCCCTTTCTTTTTTTTAATAAAGGAAAAGAAGGAAAAGGACCAAAGGACATGGAAGCACATTAATGTAGGCTTTTCTTGCAAAATTATTCTCCCAAACACAGGAGGAAAAGGAAAGAAAAGAATAATCAGTACTTATTGTTATATCGTTCGTGTCCCTCAGAGCCACTTTATACAACTACACATATATCCATAATATTTTTTTTGATAACCGTGGGTTTCCGAGACAGCTTACGCGCACCGACTAATCCCCGGGTGACCACGAATGGTCTGGAGTCATCGCAGGTGAACCTCCATGGCCACAAGGGCTTTGGTAGTGCCTGAATTTGAACTCTGGGTAGATGAGCTTCCACTACATCCCCAAAAACTTTACCAGTACACCACAATCCAATCAATTTTATTCCTCTATAAAATAAATAAATATATATTTATAAAAATGAAATCTTTCTTTTCCTTTTTTCCCGCTCAAGAAGTCAAGAACATTAAATAAAACAAAAGATTTTATTTTTCCTTTCTTCCCATTTACTTTTATGAACACAATAAAGGGTTCTTATTTTTTTTCTTTTTTCAGTTGGGTTTTAAACGAATTTGTAACATTTAAATACAGTGGAAAATCAATAATTTTGATTACAAAATTTATAATTTTTTTTCTAAATCATTAAAGCCCATAGCCGGATCCAATTATACATTTAATTAAAATAAATCACACACCACATAGTGTTTATAATTGTATTTTTTGTAGATCAGTCGGGATTCGACGGAGCACCAAGAAACCAACAACGGTTTCCTCTATGATAGTTCACACACAAACACGTTTCCCGCCTCCACGTGATGTTAGACCAATAACCCTAGATCTATATTTGTTTTACAGAAAAGAAAATATTTATTTTATGTATTTCTCTGAAAGGTTAAATTCTAATTTTCAGTCTCATAAAATTGATTTAGCCTAACACTTTATTTATATTGAGTGAATTATAGATATACAGTATACTACAACTCAAGTAAGGTTTAGTAATTATCCGTAATATTTATATATAATTATCTTAAACTTTAAAATAATTATATATACAATTACAGATAACACCCCATAATTATCATAATTACGTTTACACCTTCTAAGTATCATAATTTCAACGTAACACATATTTTCTTAATTATCCTTCAAGAATAATTATTTCTTTTATCAACTTGATTTAATCCGGATTTCAAAAGATGAAAACAAACGTATTCTTTGTGTACGACCCTATAAGTTTACATAGTCATCGACATTATTCATATGTAACACATGTCATGGACGTATAATAACTTATACTTTCTTTCCAAAATTCGAAAACATAACGTCAAATGTTTGATTAAAAATGGGTAATCTTAAATCCACCTCCTTTTTGCTATTTGTACCTTTGTTTTTATTTTGTTTTTAAATACACAAGTTTCTTTAATTTCAAATCTACTTTTCTAAACATTTTATAAATTTATTGAGTAAATTACACACCCTTAGTTTAAAAAATAATTAATTACAATAATCAATAATATATTTAAAACAAATTTATAGTAATATAATATTAACTAATACAAATAAGGTAGCAAAGAAAAGTTAAATAATATAATATGTTAATTAAAAAATTTAAAATTTGTTATTATTATATATACTGTAAAATTTGAATTTGTTAAATCAAGTTTTAGAAAACAACTACATTAACATATGATTTTAAATAAGCGTTACATATCTTATGAAAAATAATCGAATAATAAAAAAATAGTAATTGATAACTAAAATATGTTGATTAATATTTAAAAAAATGATATAAAATAATTGATATTACTTAACAATACTTCTAAAAAATTAAAAATTAATCTCTATGTATAATTAATAATTTTTAGTTAATATTAGTTAATAATAATAATTAATACTTAATAATTAATATTTAAAAAATAATAATTAATATTAACGAGGACATAATTGGAAAAAGTCACAAAAACTCCTCCTAAGTTACTTCAAGTACATTATCAAAAAGTTAGCTTATGTCCATCCAAACATGTAAGCTAGTTTATTTTTGCTAAACGATGCCTAAGTTGCACACGAGTTAGCCTTGTTCTAGTTCAAGTGAACAAAATTTCCAGACCCGATCCGTAAAACTTGGGAATAAAAGGTTTTTTTTCATTATATCTAGTAATATATAATAAACTATGTTTGATTTTGTCTTGAATAACAAAAAAAATTATTTTAATAAAAAAAATTAATATGGTGTTTTGTAAGCTTTCTCTATATATTATCTTAAGATCACTGTTCTAAAAGGCTCGCCGCGACAGTTGCCATGGCGCGTTGTGGCTCAAGGCTCGTGTCTCACGCCACGTTATCCATGTGGCACGCCATGCGCGGTCTTCTATAACGCGATATTTGTTTTTTCTTTACGTTTTTAATGTCTTATTTGCTAGTTGTTAATATATAACCTAATTTAACTTGTTTATCGTCATTAATTGACTAATCGTTGAATACTACAAAAAATGTTTTTATATATAATAGTATATATGATATAGAGATTTAATGCCATAAGTTACGCATTGATAAACGCAATGTCCTCGCCGTGACTCCTAAGGCTTGAGGCTTGGCCTTGCCGCCACGCCATGCCTCACGGCTCACGCCATTTAGAACCTTGCTTAAAATTATTAAAAAAATTGATTATATAAATAGCCCATAGAAATAAGCCCAACAATTTCAACATTTTGGAGTATCATGCCCATTGCCTATGGTCTTTGATTATATATATAGCCCAATAATAATAGCATGACCCAAACATTCGCCTAATGCATTCATATTCATATTATAAGAGATATTAATTGATCTCCATTTAATTAGAGTAAATTACATTTTGGTCCTTGTGGTTGCCACCATTATCAATATTGGTCCTTATTTCAAACTAATTACAATTTTGGTCACCATGGTTGCCATTCTGTTTCACTTTTGGTCCCTTTTTGACCAATTTTAGTCAAAAAGCTTAGTTCAATTAAGGGTATTTTGGTCATTTCACCTTTTCTTTGTCCTTTCCAACTTTTTGTTTTATTAGATTATATGATAAATTACAATCATAGTCCCTGTGATTTGTCTTTTTTTCTTTTCTTTTCTATTCTTTTCATTTTATATTTTTATTTTATTAATTAAATAATGATAATTTAAGTAACATTACTTAAAAAATACGTATTTCATTTTATAAATTACATCCTTAGAATTTTTTTGTCGATACCTTAAAAACTGTATCGTTTTTAGATATTTTATTTACTTAAAGGTTTCTATTAAACGTGGATAAAATATTAAAAAAAACTTCATGATATAACTATTGTTTAATTTTTTTTTCTCAAAATATAAACTTAAATTTATCATAATGAAAAATAAACAACCAACTAACAACTACACATTTTCTTTATTTTATTGATTTTCATGAATCAGTAGATCAGAAAAGAATGATTTACAAGGTGAAGTATGCATGATTTATATGCATTTCAGATCAAACAAAGCAATAAGGGCTCGTTTGGATTGACATACTATTTTCGAGAGATTTGGATTTTATGTGAGGATTTGAAATTGGAAATGTTTGGAATTTTTTGGTTATTTGGTTCGTAGTTTGGAATAGAACTGAATATCATTCTCTATATATATAAATTTAAGTTTATATTTTGATTTTTTTTCATTACGATAAACTTAAGTTTATATTTTGATTCTTTTAATAAGTACATTATAAATTTAGTTTTATTTGGTACACATTCAAAGAACATGTAATTAGTTGAACTATCTAAAAACTATACATTTCTCTTATTAATAGACATGGATAAATTTTGATTTTTATATATTACTTAAATAAGAAAAAAGGATAAATTTTTAAAGACAACTTAAAATAGAAAGTTTTTTTTATTAGTGTAGGCGGATTTGAAGATATATATCAGATAAGTTGAATAAACATATAAAAATATTCAATATTTAACTTATTTTAAAGGTATCGACAAGGCTTTTCTAATGGTGTAATTTACAAAATTGAATACGTATTTTTAATGTATTTTTAGTTATAATTATCATTAATTAATTAATATAATAAGTGTGTAAAATGAAAAAAAGATAAGAAAGAATAGAAAAGAAAAGAAAATAAGAAAAGACAAACCGCAAGGACTATAATTGTAATTTGTTATATAATCTAATAAAATGTAAAATGAAAAAAGACAAAAAAAGGCTAAAGGACCAAAATGCTCTTAATTTAATTAAGTCTTTTAACTAAAGTTGGTCAGAGGGACTAAAAGTGAAATAAAATGACAACCATAGTGACTAAAAGTGTAATTAGTTTGAAAGAGGGACCAAATTTGATAATGGGTGGCAACCACAAGGACCAAAAATATAATTTACTCATTTAATTATATTCAAAAGGTTATTTTTATGGTTTCATCGTATAAGATAAAATAATATGGTAGCTTTTTACGGACCGTAAAAAAATCACACTACGTTGGAAATTTTTAATGTGGCAATATCGTATACAACGAAATAACATGGTAGCGTTTCACGGACTGTAAAAAAATCACACTACGTTGGAAACTTTTAATGGTTGCCTATCGGCTCCGTGAATCCGCCTCTATCTACATTTATAAAACAATAGATTTTTCTTACTTCTTCTTATATGGGGGAGGATGACCTGTTTACCCAACTCTTAGCGTAATAGTCAATACTTTCATTTAACTTACTGGGTAAGATTTTAGTATATTAAAACAACATTTTATGCAACATTTTTGTCTAATAAGCACTTTTCAGGTAAGAGTTATCACTCTCACTTACCGGTTAAGACTCTTAGTCCTTGTCATTGTTTTTACTAGATAAAATTCTCAATCTTTATCATGTTCATCCGATAAAGCAAGTGAGTCAGTAAATATTTATCAGATAAACATTTACTAGATAAACAATTAGTAAACGGTTCCTAAATACTATAGCAATAAGATGCCATTTGTCCATGTTGGTAGCATATCAACGAATCCTTAATAAGTATCTATAGAAGGAAAAAAATAGAAAATACAATACGACAATATATAAACGACTACTCAGCCTTTTTTGGACAATATTCAACAAGTCTAGTTCCCATTGAATGAATATATAAAACGGATAGGGGTCCTTAAAACATCTTCCAATAGTCGTATTAAATCAATAACGATTCTTATAAACTAAACAACTGAATCTTCTCGATTCATTTTATGTAATTAGATTCACAAGAGAATATGGGGTCGGTAGTTAAGAAGCATTTGAGTTCTTTTCAAAAGCGTTCGAGTCTTGTTCATAAACTTATGACTTTCACGAGCTTCCGACTCTTAGGAGTCAGAGCTAGTGAATCTGAAAGGCTACTACTATGAAGTATGAACTATCACCGACGACAAAAATCCGTTGGTAAAAGTCCGATCCATCTGCAATCTGTCAATAATCTCTGCCGGATTAAAAGACTTGGGCGATGGTAACACATTGGTAGTCATTTATCTGGACGGTATGCATATATGCATACAAGTAGTTTGTAACATGCACACGTGCATAAAAAAACAACTCAATTTATTTGTATGAACATGTGCATATTGTCCAGATGAAAGGTTATCAGAGTAATTCTTAGTTTTTCATTTTTTTGAGGTTTTCCCCTAAACCTCTTTCTCTCTCTCTCTCTCTCTCTCTCTCTCTCTCTATATATATATATATATATATATATATATATATATATGTATATATATATATATATATAGGCCCACTGTTTTGTAAACTTTTTTTTCGTGTAAACTTTGGATTTCATAGGTTTTCTTGATGAAATTGTTTCATATCATTCATGTTTTGATGAAATTGTTTCATATATTTGTGTTTTTATGTAGTTTCATATATATTTTTTCATTCCTATGAAACTGTTTCATATATTTTCTCAGATTGATGAAACTTTGTCGTTTTTACATAAAAAAACACAAATATATGAAACAATTTCATCATAAAACGAATGATATGAAACACTTTCATCAAAATAAACAATTTCATGAAACAATTTCATCAAGAAAACCTATGAAATCCAAAGTTTACACACATTTAGAGGTTTACAATTTATCATCACTATATATATAACCTTCTATTTTGTGTCAACTTTATTAACTTCATTCAACCAATAGGAACCCATTTTAGTTGGTGGTTTCAAATTTATATATAACCATTAAATAAGGGCATTGATGGAATTCCATGTTTTTCTTTTATTACATTGATTTATGAAAGGAGTTACAAAAATCAAAATCTTCTTGATTTTAGCTATATTATTATTTCTCAAATATTTTGTAGTCTTTTCTATCAAATTAGTGTTTGAATTCCTATTGTTGCATCATGAACATGAGTGATCAAAGTGTTTTCAACGACGTTGAAGAGAGAGTAGACGTAGATGTTCATTTGAACATGAACAAATATAACAACTATATATTGTTCATATAGGTTCACTTAGGCTTATATTTCATCCTTGTTCATCCATAGCCTTAATATTTGCACATCATACATGATGTGACATCAATATTACATGCTCTAAATGGAATAGTAATTAACTAGTAAGTAACACCATATAATTTTGGAGTAATCGAACATGAATGAACATATAGTTGCTCATATATGAACAATCTGTTGTTTGCATATAATTGAACAAATATGAACATATAATTGAACAATTAGGAACATTAGATTGAACATAAGAACAATATGTTCATCATTAATTACACGACTTAATTAATGGAAAAAAAGTAGGTTGTGTCAAATTCCAAAATTACCCTCTTCATTTGTGTTCAATGGGAGAATTAATTACATGACTTAATTTCTTAATTAATTAATAAATGGTTTTAATCTCAACCATTAACAAGAAAATGAATGACTAAGATGAAGTTAATAAAGTTAATACAAAATGGGAGGTTAACAAATGAGCCTCTCTCTCTCTCTCTCTATAGGGGAGAAATCAAATGCAAACCACTCTAAGGGCATGTTCGTTTGTGGCTTATTGGGCTGATAAATGGATATGGCTTATTCGGTCAGCCATATCCATGTGTTCGGTAGGGGCTGATTCGCTCAGCTACAAAAATGAAGTCCTTTGTATTCAGCTGACTTTTTTCCCAAACTACCCCCTTCCCACCTACCCCATTAAACATCAGCTACCACATTAAAAAAACACAAGTTCTCTTCATCTCCCCTATTCTCTACATCGCCTCCTTCTCCATCGAGTTCTCTTAACAGGTATGTCTCTCCTCCCTCTCCATCGGTCTTTTCTTCATATCTAGAACCTGTTATCTCCATCGATTTGTTCTTCTTCAGCTGTTAATATGTTCGATTTCTTCACTTTTTCCGATTTGTTCTTCGTTAGCTGTTACCTAGGAGCACACTTGTGATGAAATTTCACATAAAGGAAAACCGAGGGCGGTATCAGGTTGAGAGAGATCATACGAGAAGGAAAGTCGAGGTCTCTTAATTTTACCACTGGAATTTCAGATTAGAGATCCATCGCCATTTCAGCGAAGCTTTTTGAAAAATTGCAATTGAGAATGAAATTTATAGGAATTGATGTTCAAAATCACAGCAAATGATGAAGATTTTGATCGATTGAAACCACCTAAAAAGGAATGATTAAATCAAGTATTGAGCTAAAATAGAGTGATGATCTGTTGGTGTATCTAGGAGACAACAAAGGGAGAGTGGGTTTTGTTGATGGTTTGGTGAAGAAATGGGGTTCAAGAAAAAAAATAAAAAAACTATTAATATGCATCAATGAAATGCTATTAATATACATGGATATGAAATGGTTTAGAATTGGGTTTAATAAACATTTAAATCAATATTTTTTTTATCATTCAAAGGCATTTATTTAATATTTTTATTTTATAAAAATATGGATCAAGGGTAAAATGGTCATTTCTGATATTCAGATTGTTTATTCAGCCCAACAACCGAACAATAACTTATCTGTTAACACTCAGACAACCATATCCACTCAGACAGTCATATGGATTCAGGTCTTAACAGAAAATGAACAGAACATCACCTAATTTTGCAAACCGTTAGTTTCATTGGTTAAGTTAATAAAATTGGTTCATGAAATTGTTTTATATATTTGTGTTTTTTATGTAATTTCATTCATTTTTCTCATTGATGAAATTGTTTCATGCATTTTCTCGGTCTGATGAAACATCTTCATTTTTTCATGAAAAAACACAAATATGTGAAACAATTTCATCAAAAAAAAGAATTATATGAAACAATTTCATCAAATAAAACAACTTATGAACCAATTTCATTAACTTAACCAATGAAATCGATGATTTGTATGGTTTGCAAAATTAGAGTGGTTTGCAAATGAAACCACCCCTGTATATATATAGGGTCAGGTTTAGGAGAAAACCTAAAAAGAATATGTAAAACAGAGGATCACTCTAGTAGCACTTCAACTGAACGATATGCACTTGTGCATACAAGTAATTATTTGTAACATACACACGTGCATAATGCACAAGTGCATAAAAAGCAACTTAATTCATTGATTCCCACAAGTTCATATTTTTTCTTATGAATTCCCACAGGTTCATATTTTTTGTTGGCTTTTATGGATTCTGGTTCATATTGTCTTGTTGGTTCGTATATGGATTCCAGTTCATATTTCTTTCTTATTGGTTCTTATGAATTCCCACAGGTTCATATTTCTTATTGGTTCTTATGGAATCCCACAAGTATATATTTTCCCTTATAGATTCCCATAGGTTTTCCTTGTTTGTTTGTGTTGAAGCTTATCTGATGAACCGATGGGTAAAACGGCCATTTCAAACATTCAGACGGTTGATTCAGTAAACAAACAACAATAGATTTATATCTATACAGACAAATTTATCGGTACAAGACTTAATAAAATTTTTGGTAGATAACCCCTAAGTTTTTAGTATACTTAGAGAGCGTTTGGTTTGATGAAATGTTTTTGAGAGATTTGGATTTCGTGAAATGATTTGGAAGTGAAGGAATTTAGATTTGGAAGGATTTGGAATCTTTAGTTTGTAGGATATGGAACAAAATCGAATTCCATTCTTTATAATAATAATAATTTATAAAAACAAATTATAAACAATTATAAAAATAATTAAATTATCTTTTTATAATTGATTGTTATAAAACAATATTTTAAAACATAATTACATATAAATCCCATAAACATATTTGAAATCAATACCAACCACAAAATCCTATGTATGTAGGATTTCAATTTCAAGAAATCTTTCAATCCAAACATGGGATTGAAATTTAATTCAATTCCAAATTCCTCCAATTCCAATTCAATCCCGTAAACCAAACGAACCCTTTGTTTTTGGTTATGTTATTTATGGTGGGAGAGAGGGGATTTGTAAAACATACACTATAAAGTGTAATCATATATGATGTTGAAACTTCTCGCCTTCTGGCATGATTCTTCCTATATATATATATCAACCGTTAGATTAACTGATTTAGTGGATATGATTAAAAGGACAACAATCGTTTCAAATAAAAAACCTCACCCTCCTACGTTTTATTTGAAAAAGATGAAATATAAACAAAAACCGAGCAAAACAAAGTATACAATTTTTTTTTCGTGTTTTCCTCGCTGATTTGACATTCATATTAATGTGTTTTTCCATCCATTCTCTTTTTGTGGTTTTTCTAGTTTTTCATTTATTCAGCGTTTTTCCTTGACCCAACCAGCCAACCCTATATAGGAGCTTAATCACACGAGAACCTATTTATTGGGATAACTTTACATATAATATTTTCTTACAGCTTGCACATGAAAAATATGATATGATTTCTGCAATTATAATGCACGTGTGACATGTCAAGGGTTCTCATCATGACATCAGGGTAGCTAGAACTTCATGATACAGAAAACGAGCAATTATTTTATCAATAATACAGCTATTCTCTTCTGTCCAAGATCGAATCTATTGACCTTCACTTGATTTTCTTAATTATTGAGCATTATCTAAAACCTGTTGAATTATATATATATATATATATATATAGGTAATCAATCACCCATGAAATTAAATAATTCTCCTTTAATTTGCTGCTTACAAATGTCTAACAGGGACCATGCGTATTTTCTCGAAAAACATCGGATTCTACCGAACCATTGATATTTTCTGGATGATCCTCAGGTAATCGACAGAATTTCCCTGGGTAAAAATCATTTGTTTTGTAGTGATTTGAGCGCACATGCACTACGCCAAGTCTGACAACCGGAGGCCCTTTTTCGATAAGGTCATAAAACATGGATTCCAAACCTTTCTCATCGATATCAATGTGTGATTCTAGATCCTGCCTTTTGAAATTTTAGGCTGACCTATGATTGTTGTATCCTTGGCGGATCAAATTTCAAATGCAGTCGCGAGTGATGCAACACAGAAATGCTCACTGCATTGGTATATCCCTTGATGATTTAATCTGATCTGAGTGGTGGTGTTGTAGATCTAAGAGTATATTGACCCTAATTGTGGTTATTAAATTGATCATTTATGCTGAAATATTTCTTGGCACATCTCATAATTTTCTGATGAAGGAAGCTAGGGTTGATGCACAAATCCTCCTTTTTTTTTAACAGCAAGAAACGAATTTTATAAAACTGAAACTAGCAAGACACTATCTTGCAAAGCATCTGAGAAGCATAAAAGAGGGTTACAACTTACAACACCACGTTTCCCGAGTGGACTGCGTCATGCTGTGAAATACTTTTTCGTTTCTACTCCTCCAGAGGACCCATGAGGCCGTAAGGCAAATTAAAGGCAACAACATTTTATTCAGTTTCTCTCTCGAAGGGTTCGAAAACAACTCCAATACCTCCTCAAAGGAATCCGATGCAGGGATCTTGGGCCATCATTGGTGCAACAAAGCCCACATCTCATTGCACAAATCCTCCTTTAATTTTGAACTTCTAAGGGATGAATATTGAACATCTTGTACATGTTCCTGGACTCATTCTATGTCACCTCTTATTGATCTAACAACTGATTACAGCCAATTTTCCATGCATGTTTCATGTGCAAAAGGGCTTATTGGGTCAATGGCAAGCTCAGAAGCTCTTGCCACATGTGTACGATAGTTCAAGCTGCATTGGAGCTGTGCTGATTTTATCCAAAGTCGGCATACAAGGCAAAAATAGTACTCCAATGTTTTGAGATTAGTGAGCCCCACTTCAAATTCAAGATTGCTAGGAAAACTAATGAAACAGATATGGCCTATGCTGGTGGATGATGCTGAAAAAGAGGTTAAAGAATCTGTTTTTCTTTGTTTTGTTATTTCATATGAATTTAAAGGTTTTATGATAACAAGAGACTCTTTGCTCTCTTTATGTGTATTCTAACTAAAGAAAGGGATCAACTAGAGTTATTAAGAACTAATTAAGAAGCATGTGCACTCCTCGGAATTCGGTGGCATGGGTTCCTAGTTGTAAAACAAAGCTCTGGTTCCATTATTGCCATTAATTATGGATCAAGAAACGAGATTCTTTTATTTCAAGCTTTGGATGCAGCTTTTTTCTATGAGTTATTCCCCTGCCACCCCTGCGTTGCATCTTTAATGCCACAAATATCTCATTTTCTTCGTTTTCGAGACAAAACGATGCTTTCTGATCTTGGAGAACTTTAAGCCTATTGAGCCATATACACTGACTTGGTATTGATTATAGCAATTCTAGAAATGTGTATGTCTCACAGGATTGCGTGTCTCTGTGATTTAAATTAACTTTCTTCACTTATTACAAAATTAGCTCCTGAAAATAAACCGGATCAGTTCACCGCCTAGACTAAATGATTGCATTTCGAGATCTTGTTTGATATAAATTTGATTCTGGATGTCATAAAAAGGCATTTGTTAAAATCAAACATAAATACCGAGAATTTCTTAATTTAATGTTTCTAGAGATGCGTTTTCCCAATACGTACCCATCATTTTATTTTGATTTCGAGGTTGGGTCATCACAATGATTATACAGCTCATATGTTCTGCGCTTGATTTGCATATCGTTCCAAACTATTAATCTAACAAGAGATATTGCACTAAAAACAAACTTTGTAAAGCAAAAGTGAGACAATGGCATGAGGGAATAGCATCTATTTGATCAGTACCGAATAAAACAAAATTAGCAGCTTCTGTTGCCTAGTTGGGAAGCAGGGTCAACTCTTTCTAATGGATGCACATGTTGGCTTCACATTGTATGATTAATCTACTCCATCTCCACTTTGTATATATACAACCATTCGAGCTACCAATATCATCACAAAACTTTGAGCAGTTTGACAAAAGCATAAGAAAGAATGGCTTCTTCTACCTCTCCTGACAATTCTCATCATATCCGATCGACTAGTTTGCCAACACGATCACATCCATGCATTCTTCAAGCTCAAGAGGAGATCTGCAAATTCAAAACATGGCAGGCATCCACATCATCTGTTCCTACTGCAGATACAATCTGCAGCGCGTTAACAAGGCTGCAAGTATTGTACGAATGTGTTGACAATGTTCTCAGTTTACCTTTAACCCAACAAGCTCTTAAACAGAACCAATATACACAATTGGTCAATGAGTTGTTGGATAAATCCATTAGTCTTATGGACATATGTGGCTCTACAAGAGATTTGGTCTCACAAGTCAAAGAAAATGCGAGAGATGTTCAATCGGCCATGAGAAGGAGAAAAGGAGGAGAGGTATGCTTAACCACTTCATTTATCAAGAACCTGAAGAAAGATGCCAAAAAAGCTATTGCATCTTTGAAGCAAATTGATGAGAAGATTGGAAGCATGAAACCTTTAGATCTAGATCCCCACCTCTTATCAGCTATTAAGGTAGTAAGAGATGTCGGTGTGGTGAGATCATCTGTCTACAGGTCACTGTTGTTGTTCTTGTCTGGATCTGTAGCGAAGTCGAAGTCAACAAGGTGGTCGATTGTCCAAAAGATGATTCGGAAAGGAACAAATGAGGCGAAAGATCAGCTTGCTGAAATCTCGAATAAGGATCTGGTGTGCCTTTTTCAAGAAATGGAGAATGGTTTGGAGTGCATGTTTAGAAGTTTGATCAAGACCAGAACTTCTCTCTTAAATGTTGTTTCTCGTTAATGTTATGTTTTAATTGTATCGCCTTTATAAATGTGATCTTTTAAATATATAACTTTTCTATTGGTGCTTCAGACTTTAGTAATGCAAGTGTGCAATTGCAGCCATGTATATTTGAGCATATCATTTGAAATAGATAAAGCACTTCCTCAACACAAGACAAGCAGTCACCCAAAATGCAATCATGGTCAAGAATCAAGACCATGCATATGGCTTCACAACCTCTCATTTGTTTTTTTTGAAACAACATTAATGCTAGCAAGCAACTAGCAAAAAAAAAACAGAGGCATTACAAGGCCCTAACACAATCCATACGGTAACATCTCCAAACAATCATATTTTTCCTACTCTCCTTACACCTAGCCAAAACCCAATAAACGACTTCTCCACAATTTGGTCTAGAATAGAATCTTTACAAGGGGGATGGATATCAAAGACACACCTTTGTTATACTATACCTATGTAGGTATATATGTTCTGTCGTAATTCAATTTCATTAGGTAGGAAAAGATTGACATTCATCAGGGTTAGGAAAGAAAGAACAAATCTATATAAGTGATTCAAATACATTAAAATCTGAGGGAAGTTACTACAAGGCCTCTTATTGCAATTTTGCCGTCAGATTAGATTTTCTAGAGAGCCCCGTTTGGAGGAACCTCGTAAAATTTTGAACCTCACAACAACTACTCCAATATGACGATACCCAAAAAGGCTTGTATGGATTGTTTCGTAATGCCACCATGTATCATATGTAATTATTTCAAGATTTCATGCCAATGATCAATAAGATACGATTCCTTCAATTATAATGTGGAGTGGCCGTTCACATATGCATGTTTCCATTCACATGTGAATGAAACTTCAAAATACAGAAACTGATGAGGAATTATTTAGATCCATGATCAATTAAATAATATAAAGAACCACTTGTTTATTAAAGTTACATCTAATCTCTTCTGTCCAATATCAGGGAATGCTACTATATGGATTTAATTGCTCGATCGTTACTTACTTTATTTAATATTCAAAAATGGATTGTTAGAAACAGTTAGATTATGTATGATTACCGAGTAAAACACATTGTTTGATTTGGTGATCAGATCTAGATGTTTGAATCTACAGGGAATTAATGCTTCACTAGGCAAAATCAATCCCTGAAGTCTTGGTCCATAATGTCATGCAGTTGCTAACGAAAGATAAACTCAGTTCCATCATGACAAAGCAAAATATGAACAAATCATTGATAGTACATATAGAAAAAAGAAAACTAAAGGAAATCCTCTAAAACCCAGATACATGTATAGTTAAACGATGAAGCTAGTTAGAATATTTAGGTGAGAGGCCCTTGTTATTTGGATGAAGTTAAAAAATATGCACTCCATACCGTACTGATGAAGCAGCATGTGCACTACTATGCTCTGACCTAATTATTCCCATTGGTTAGAGATGAAGCAGTGAGATGCGTTTTTCTCATGTGTTGGCTGCAGCAATTGTCTAGGACTTGTTCCCAGGCCACCACTGCATTGCGTCATTAATGCCACAGATATCTCATCTCCTTGGGATTCACAAATAATTAACAAGGCTTTCTAACTACACGCGTGCCTGTCAATACCAAGTCGTTCTGGATGAGCCTTAAACCCTCATTAAGTATGGAAATCTCACTACTAAATGAAAGACTTTTGCCTACGGATTTTTTCCTGAGAAATTTGTCGCTAAAGCGTGATTCGTCACAAATCCTTCACAAAAGTTGGTGAGTAAATTGTTGGTGGGTAATTCAATTCAGTGACAGATTATCTAGGGATTCTCTGAGGGATCCATGGTATTTTCTCAAAAAACATCGGATTCTATAGAACCATTGGTATTTTATAGGTGATCCATTGTTCCCTAAGTATTTTTGTGGGTAAAAAGCATTTGTTTGGTTTTGGGCTTTCGGCTACCACATTATTATCTATGATGCCAACATAATTCATGTAAGGTTGTTTACTCACCAAAACAAACCACAAATGATCCCATAGGTCTTGACAAACGGAGATCCAAGTGCAAGTTCAACCTTAAACAACAACTGCGGAAATAATGGGTCTAGCAACAAGTATTGTACAAACCAAGTAAAATAAATCAATCCCTAACAAGATCTAAACAATATAAACAAATATCAAGCAAGTGTAGCAAATGCACACAAAACAAGACAACGAGGTTTACGTACATGGTTCCATTACTTGGGAGGTAGTGTACATCCACAAGGGAGAGAGATCACTAATATTAACCAAAATGCCGGAGATACAAGGTCATTTACAGGAGAGATGATCACAAATAGATGAAACCGTAGAAGTTGCTCTTGGCTTTTTCTCTATAATTAGGAAGACAAAGAGAATGTACAAAAGAAACTACTAAACAAAATATAAGATGGCCTAGTTCCGGTAATTAAATCACTGCATGTTGCCCTATCACTACTAAATGAAAGACTTTTGTCTGGAAAATCTGTCGCTAAAGGGTGATTCGTCACAAACTGTCACAAAAGTTGGTGGGTAAATCAAATGATTACCCAAGGATTCTCTGGGTGATCCATTGGTATTTTCTTGGAAAACATCGGATTCTACCGAACCATTGGTATTTTATAGGTGATCCGCCGGTAATCACCAACGCAAATTTCCCTGGGTGATTATATGCAACCTGATGATGGACACAATGTTGGAAACTTTAAGTGAGGTTTGTAACACCCGTAATTTTCGGATAAGCATAATTTCGAATCAGTGAGAAACCGATCTTTTAAGAAAAATATGAAAGGTAAGATTTTAGGTTAAATCTTAGATTTTATGGTCTTGTTAGATGAGGAATTCGAATATGAGTCCAACGGTTCTTTCCGGAGCGAAATCGGAGCTATAACGAAGAAGTTATGGCCAAAACAGTTTCGGTACATCTTGTGCGACTATGACCAACGACAATGACCGTGTCATTGTCGCGCCAAGGGTACAACCTACGGTATACCTTGTGCAACTATGACGAATTTAATCCCTCAAACTTCATTTCTTCATATCTCTCTCATTTCAACTCCGATTTTGGCGATTCAAGTGGCTATGGTTCCGATTTTGAGATCTCTTCAAGGATCTAGAAAGAGTTTTGAAGTTCATAGGAATATTCAAGGGTGTTTGGTGGTGGTAAGTCTCTCAAATCTCTTCTCTTCTCTCCAAATCGTTTCCCCTCTTTCTCTCACAAACCCTAACTGATTTTGGGGCTTTTTCATGGAGATTAATGTGTTCCTCCTCCATTTTATGCTAGTGGTTTTATTCATTGATGCAAGAACAAGTCTCATCCACATCACTAGAGATTTTTGGGGTTTTCTAGGTTTTCATCAAAATCTAAGTGGTGAGTTCATCCTCCTAGCTTCTATACTTTTATATGAGTTATAAATGTTCCATTGATGATCTCCTAGTGTTTTGTTTATTCAATTTTGGTTTGGATGATTTTGGAGAAGTTAGGTTAATATTGGGGTTTTGGTCAAAATGGAGATTTTAATATAAGATGTTTGGGGAATAGTTTTGAAGTGGTTGAATATGAATATTCATGGTTGGAAGTTATGAATTTAGGTTTTTGGAAGTTTTGGCTTGAGGATGCAAACTTCATCAAAGGAGCTTACGTTGGAGAAACTCTAGATTTAGCTTAAATCTAGCAAGGTGAGTTCAAGTTACTTTGCGAAAACTTTGTACATGCCAAAATGAGTATTTTCCAAATATTTGTGTGTTTTACTTGAAAATATACGTGGTTGAGTTATTTGAATGATTTAACTCTTTTTGAAGTGCTTATCTTCATAAATGTGTAAAACACCCATATTTGGGGCTTTTGGATATTTGGATGGTTAGAAACCATAAATTGTCTTTAAAAGATTAAGTGCTCAAAATGAGGTATAATTGATGGTTTAATCATATATGTGTAAATGATTTTATAAACCATTTGAGAAATACACGATTTAGTGTCAAGAGTCATTTTGAGAATTATAAGGGCGTGAGTTCTTTGGGGAAAACTCTTTTGTCTAATCGTGTCGAGTTTTGAAGTTAATAATGGGTTTGTGGTACCTGTTTACCTAATCAAAGTTTAAACACATTTTATGCGATGGTGACCGTTATTTATGGGTCTAGCGAGCTTTGAGCACTTTGCTCGGTTTTGACTTGAGAAAACTTTGGGGACATTTGTCTGGTTTAAATGGCTCGATGTGGAGTCTTATTTATGGTTTGCATTTATTGCAACATGATGCATTTTATTGCTCAATATCGATATTTACATGCTTGGGTGTTTTAGTTATTCCGGGTTAAGCATGTTTTATAGACTGTGTCACATTGGATCCATAGGCATATGAGTCAGTCTTTATTTGATGGTCCATCTCTTTGTGCACGAGGAGAGGACTATGGGGATGCATGGTTATATGCGTAGGCCGTGGGGGCCACTAGCGAGTAGGCAATAAGGGACATTGAAGTCCTTGAGGTGTAACTCGTCTAGACTGGATATGCACTAAGGTTCCTGTAAGTCCTTGAGGTGTAACTCTACGGGGTATAAAATAAAGGCAATTTATTTTGGTCTGATGATGTCTTTATGGCATGGAAGTAATGACCGGGGCTTGAGGTTGTGATGTATTTATGGCATGGGAACTAAGGTCGGGACTTGAGGTGTAATCCAGTAACATCACGAGTGACTTAACTTTGTGTGCCCGTCACTTTCGATGGAATCGGGTCTCCCCCGTCACCGAAAGGTGTTGTATTTGGGTAGTTACTTTTATCCATATTTTCGGTGACGTACTTTATTTATATGAAATGTCTTCATGGTTCATTGACAGAGTTTTTATGCCTCATTTATTTGGATGTTTTAAATATTGGAATTTTGTCCATGTTTATAATTCTTGGGATATTTACGTCTAAACATGTTTTGAGTGAGTTGGAGTTGGAACTTGTAACATCTCAATTTTTGTATAAGTATTAAGATGGATTTTATTAATAAATCTGTGATTTATTATGTGATAGATTAATTTTAGAGTTTAACCCCGAGTAAATTACGTTATTGGTTTTGTGGAGTATTAAGTTAAGGGGTAAACTTTAATTTTAATTTATAAGTTAAAGGGTATAACTTGTCAAGGGTTGATAGTTGAGGGGTTAGTTTGGTAAAAGTGATTAAATATTATCACCTCCACCGCCCCATGATATCAAATTGGGTGAGGTGTCTCATACACATGATATTGTCATTTGTGTGTGTGTGTTGTTTTTCGACAAGAACAAAGATAGAGAAAGAGAGAGAGAGATAGAATCGAAGGAAAGAAGAGGAAGGAAGACAAGATTTCTTCAGCTGGATTTTAAGAAGAAACTTGAGGAATTCAAGGTAACATCTTATACAAATTTCTCATTTCATATAGTTAAGTTTTCTATGGGTTTTGATGAATTATGGATATTTTGAGGAAACTGAGTTTATGGATAGTTTATGTTAATGATGTTAAACATATCTGCACTTTTGTAGAATTAAACATGGTTTAAAACTGATAATTTCTGGGTTTAGGATAAATTTAGTTAACTGAGATATTGATGAACATCATAGATATCGCAACCTTGAGTTGCGACATTCATGAATATCGCAACCTTGGGTTGCGACAAGCTCATGATATCGCAATGGTCAGTTGCGACATGATGTATATCGCAACAGTTGGTTGCGATATGCTACTGTGTCGCAGTAGTTAATTGCGACATGTGCAATGTGTTGCGACAAGGATTATCATTTTAGTTGGTTGCGATATGAGTCGAGGATTTTGGGATTTTAGAGTTTTTAGTCTTTAAAGAGATATCTGTATTTATTTGGTTTCAGATTCTGTGAATTTGGGGTAAAAGATTGGAGTACTTAAGAATAGCTTGAAAGGAGTTGTGTTACGCAATCAGGTGAGTTCATTCTTACCTTACCCTTTTATAAATATTTTAAAGTATGGTAAGGTATATTTATAAATGAACTATTTTGGGATGATTTTATAAAGTAAAATTGATTACTTAAATTAATGGTTTTGCTTAAACTCATTGTTTGAAAATGATTTATAATTAGCAAGAACCTATATGAATACGAATAGGTGATATGGATCCATAGGCACTAGAGGTTATGTACACGTGGAATAGATGAAGATTAATCATTATTTCGATGTGTGTAAGAAATCATGGAATAAACGTAATTCCCGATTTCTAAGGAAGAAAAGGGATTGACATAAGTAATTGTAATCTCTACTTCCTTTCCAATAAATGGGCATGTGTTATTGCGATTTATTGGATAAGAGCATTTATCTAGAATCTGTGAGGATTCGTAGTGTGGCTCTGGACTAGAGATGGCCAAACTGACCCGACCCGACCCGACCCGGCGGGCTGGCCCGACCCGAAACCGGCCAAGAACCGGTTCTGACCCGGCCCGGTCAAGAACCGGTTTTGAGCCCGAGAGCCGGGACCGGTTCGGCTATATATAGATTTCCTCGGCCCGACCCGGCCCGACCCGGGACCGGTTCGTGACCCGGTTCGTGGCCCGACCCGGCCCGGCCCGTTTTTTTCAAAAAAAATAGATCCGTTGGCTAGCCGTTTTATAGCCGTTTTATATCCCTTGTGACCGTTTTTTTCATCAAAAAACACCCTCCAAACCCCATATAAATACTAGGGGTGTTATGGAGGTCATCACCACCTTACATTGCTTACAAAACGCAAAAAAAACGCATACAATTCTCATTTCTCGGCTCTTATATTCGTTTCTCGCAAAAAACGCATACAATTCTCTAGTCTCTAGTCTATACTCTCTACTCTCTACTCTCTAGTATCAAAAAAATGGCCGAACAAAATTACGTCGTTGTTGCCGATCATTCACGAAAAGCAGCGGTTTGGGATAATTTCAACTTGGTCAAATTTCCCGACGGTACAAAAAAAGCTCAATGCAAACGGTGTGGAGATTTCCTAAAACCCGAATCAAATAGCACGTTAAAGCGCCACTTCGAGGATAGATGCAAGAGGTTGAAATCGGGTGACGATCCAACTCAACCCATACTTGACAATTCCGGTCAAGTATGGTCGTATGATAATGATCTCGCCCGAGAAATGCAAATGAAATGTGCCATTCAAATGGCGTTTCCGTTCGGACATTTCGACAATCCTCACATGACAAACATGATCAAAAATGGGTTCCAACCACGCTACACTCCGGTAAGTCGTCAAACTCTTAAGCGTGATGCTTTAAAATATTGGAATAAGGTTCAAAAAAATATGCGAGAAATGTTTTTAAACTTACCCAACAAAGTTTCTTTAACTTGTGATGTATGGAGCGCACCATTCGGATTGCCAGATTCTTATATATGCATAACGGCACATTGGATTGTGCCGGCATCGTGGCAATTATGCAAACGTGTAATCACGTTTGAGCTCTTTGGTTCGCCACATTCGGGTGAGCGTCAGTTTTCTATAATTATGAGATGTCTTCAATATTATAATTTAAAAAATAAAGTTATTAGTATTTCGTTTGATAATGCTAGTAATAATACGGCATGCGTAGACCGATTACGTTTGGCTTTATCCCCTATTTTAGAGGGAAAATTATTTCATACACGTTGTTGCGCACACATAATAAACTTAGCCGTTCAAGACGGCTTAAGTAAACTTAATGAGCCTTTAACTAAGTTTAGGCTTATGTTACGTCGAATTTTCACAAGAAATAAAAAAACGCAAAACTTATATAAAGATTATTGCAAACAAGTCGGTTTTAAAGCTTTGGGACCGGCGCACGATATGCCGGTTCGATGGAATTCGACTTGGAAAATGATGGATAATTTATTAAGACAACAACAATATATTCAATCATTTTATAACATTTATTACCCGGATAACACGATAACTCAGGATGATTGGACAAGGATTCATGGCTTTCACGATATTTTGGGCGATTTCAAAACTGCAACAACTTTGTTATCCGGTGTTTATTATCCAACGAGCCCTTTACTTTTAAATCAACTTTATATTTTGGCAAGTAAAATTGCTCAATACGAACAGGATTTGCACTTTCACGACGTCGTGAAACCAATGAAAGAAAAATTGGTAAAATATTTTAAAAAGATCCCCTTCACTTTTCTTTGTGCCGCGGCATTAAACCCGTTTTTAAATGTTACGGGTGTCGAAGTTTTAATACACGCAATATGTGTATCGTTTGGTTTGGATTCTCTTACAAATTCTAGCTTTTCAAGGAAACGCATACAACAATTTAATACTGATTTTCATCAATTATATGAGATTTATAGAGTTAATTATGGGGGAGGAAGCCAACAAACCCCTACACCTCAAATGTTTTCACCGGGTTCTAGTAGCAGTCGTGGCCGAAACCGAGAAGACTTAATGCAAACTTTAATGCAATCGGTTGTCATGGAATCTTCTAAAAAAGCTAGATATGATAGGGATAATTTGGGTGAATTCAATCAATACATACGTACTAATTTTATAACGGCATCCTTCACAAACGTCGTAGATGTTGAATCCCTAGATTTATTAGAATGGTGGAAAAGTAAACAATCAAGTTTCCCAATTATGGCCACTATTGCACTTGATATACTAACAATCCAAGCTAGTACTGTAGCTTCGGAGTCGGCCTTTTCTCTTAGTGGCAGGATCATATCGGAGCGTCGGACAAAATTAACCCCAAAATCGGTGGAGTGCTGCGTATGTCTGAAGGATTACTTGGATGGAGAAGACCGCATTCAAAATCGAACGAACCTGGAGGATGATCTAGAAGGCGTGGAAGAAAACTTATTCGAAAACGAGACGGATGAACTACTAAGTACGCCGTCCGTATCCGATACTTCTGAAGTTAGTAGTGTCGTAGATGACGAAGAAGTAGACATCGACCCCCTTGACGATCAAACGGCTATTACACGACTGATGCAGTACAATACTCTTGAAGTCTACAATACAGATCAGAATCCATACTACGCTCCATACAATCCATTCAACTATAATCCATTCAATTACTATCCGGGTGATGGGGGTGGAAGTTCGGGAGCGGGACCTTCGAATGTTTAGAATTTATGTATTGTAACTTGTAACTTTATATATAAATTATAAAACGTAAAAGTGTATTTTAGTGATATATATTATAAATAAAACGTATTTTAAAGGGTATTTTACTTATCCAATGATTCCAATCCAATTTTTTTTTTGTTAAAGTTTAGTAATTAATTATTATACAAAGAAAGTAGTTAAAAAACATAAAAAGTCGCGAACCCGATCATAAAACCGGTTCTCGGCCCGACCCGGCCCGGTTTTCCTAAAACCGGGTTCACTTACGCTTAAACGGGTCAGGGGATCTCGGTTTAAACCCGACCCGACCCGACCCGGTTCTGGGCTGACCCGGTTCTCGCTGTTACTGTGTGGAACCGGGTTGTCCCCCGACCCGACCCGACCCGGCCCGAACCCGTTTTTTGGCCACCTCTACTCTGGACCATGAGAAATGATTGATGTAATGTCAGATCGTAGTCATGGAACCGGGTTTAACCCGTTATTAAAGAATGGTTTCGCATGTGGTAAGAAAAAGGGTAAACCAGGTTTGATATGCCTTGTTTACATTATTTTGTACAAATGTTATTTTGAAACCGAATGTTTTCACTAGGCGTTAGCCTAATCGTTTCAAATGATGTTTTCTTACCAGGTACTAGTTCGGGAAGATAAAGGGATGTGGGACGAGAACTTTTGGGAATAGCGGAGAAGTTGTTAATATTGAGGTTTTGATGGACTGCTTAGATAACCTAGTTAATCTGATTATAGTGAAATGATTAGATTAGTAGGTTATTTGAAGAATTTGATGTTTGTATTTTGACCTCACAGTTAGTTCTCCGTTATTGTATAAGTTTGAAAAGTTTATGTTTAAATCTTATTATAATTTGAGGTTTAAATTAGCTCTGTTTTTAGGGTGTTACAGAATTCATTTTAGAAAACGCTTTATACACTTTGGGAACTTTTCTCCTAGATTTTGTGTGCGTTGGAAAATGAGTCATTTATGTCCGCTTGGGAAACCCTTTGGAAATAATAATCTTTGTCGCAACTTTCAACGAAAGATTTATCTAAATCATGACTAAAACCACAACCTTTCGATTTATGATTTTTATGTAGTCATGATAAAATGCTTGAACTCACTAGGCGTAAGCCTAACCCTTTTTATTTGTCGGCATGTGCAACAGGCTCAGGTTGGGGTAACTCTAGCTACATTATGAAGTGGCGGGTGCTAGTAGTGTGCACGAGAGGTGAAGTGTTTAGTGAAGTCTTCCACACTTGTTTGGACTAGCAACTTGTGTTGTGTTAAGTGACACCCGTTTAGGTTGTTTTATTTGGGAAATTATAATGTTTTTAATTCCAAGGTATTTTGAGGAATAAATTGTAGAAATGAATTTATCTATTTTGGTTGATTATTGAATTTTAAAGTTAGTTGCTCGTTCCAAATTTGAGGGTGTTACAAGGTTGGAGGTTTTCCTCCATCCCACATAATAGAAATGCAAAATTTGAAGGACCTTATAAGTAATTGGCCTTGAACTAGTTGACGGGCTCATGGTGGCGTTGTGAGTGGAAGGGCCAAAATCGTGCTTTATTTCGTTGCCATAACTATCGGAATCCGACTAGAGACTCACAACGTATTTGTCGAGTCTATCGCAATAGAATCAACCGTGTGGTTCGAATTTGATTAGAGTTCTTTAAGGTTTTCCGGATTCGTTAAAGATTAAAGTTTTTATAATCAAAGACATTGTCTTTATTAATAAAGCTCACGTCTTTATTTATTTTTGTAATAAAGACTAACACTATATATATATCGTGTTTTGTTACTGATATTTTAAATTTTCAACACGCGATACTCAGCTCGCATAGGAGAGCTCGCCTGGAAACTTTCCCTTATACAATATGGTGTACATGATACACAGAGATCCCATGCCTCCCTAGCCCCTAATTACACACACAAATCCTATATATACTCCCTTGTTACACACTTAAGCCCAAGTCCATATTTCCTAAACCCAAGTCCATATTACACTTATAAACCTTTACAAAACTATCATATAATTAGAACAATTGGTGTCCTAACAGTACCAGAGCTAAACCTTCTTATACGATCCTTCACAATGGCAAGCCAGCGTAGCCCAATTACGATTTCTGTTCCGAGACTCAAAATTTCTTCGCAATCCAGGTGAAAATGATTCTGGCTAGCGTAGCCCAAATCGCATACAGGGTCTGGGGCTTCTGTTTCGGTTTTTAGCAGCAACCTAATTACAACAATCCATTGATGTGTTGTCCCATTTTTCTAAGAAGGCAATTGGTATATCTTATTAACTAGACACCAATTAAGTAGAAGGAGATCGAAGAAAGAAAAAAGGAGCCCATAAGCCATGAGAGAATCGAAGAAGAATAAAAATACCAATTAGAGGATAATTAGAACAAATCTTTGCAGACAAACTAAGAAACAAATTAATCCATATCAACGTCAGCAAAGGAAAATCAACGTCAATTTATATATGTATCTACAAATAGATTTTTTCCTTATTTTTTAAACGATTCACATATGAATCTTCCTTTAATTTTCCGTTCTTATACCTTCTCACTATATATTAACCTTATTATTAGGATCGACCCCTACATGGCTACATATGTATGTATGCATAAATATGTGAATACATGTACAACTTTCAGCTACTCTTTATCACATCAAGCACTAGATCCCTTCACAAAAACAACTCTGTTATCCCATTCTTCATTAATCATCTATGGAAAACCCTTCTCGTTCGTATCAAATCCCAAATAAAAATGACTCAACCAAGCCATATACGTTCATCAACATCCATCACATTGCATCAAGCCACAAGCTCATGCTTTCACCCTAACAGACTCTTCTTGTCGTCAACGTAGCCTATTAAAACTGGTATATATGGACAGGTTGATAAGTGTGTAAGAAAAAGATGGAAACTAGTTCAACAAAAGAAATGTTCCAGACATATTAATGATGTCCGGATTGTGGTCCCCTACGTCTGCACCTATTAGAACGTAGAGTATTTTTTTTGAAAGGCCATATTATAAAAAAGAGGAAAAGAACCCATGGGGGATCACAAAAAAACAAAGCAAGCACACTAAATCTGCAAGGAGCAGAACGCCGAACAAGACTAAAAAACCTCAAAACTATTAGTCCCATTTGAACAAAGCAACGATCCATAGAATGATGTAGATAGTAACAAGAAGATAGATAAGGATAAATGATGTATTATTGATGAAGAACACCTAGAGAGAGAATGGGTCTCTCTCTAGTTTACACACACAAACACCATGGCCTACATTGTGAATTACACTTGCCAAACCCTAATTACACACACTTATCTATATATACCCCTTGTTACATAGTTAAGCCCAAACCCTTATAACATAACCCAAGCCCATATTACAATAATTACCCCTTTACAAAACTATCTTATAATTAGGACATTTTGTGTCCTAACAATCTCCCCCTATAGTTTTGTAAAGGAATCACCCGTCTCGAAAGATCTTCAGTTCTTCTCCCCCTTGATTTCTTTAGAAAACCGTAGTGATGCAATTCTTCAAATGTGGTCTAGGCCCCCCTTGAAATAAGCTCTTACTCTTTATATTTCAACCTTGACAAATCGGATTCAATGTCTCGATCGAGTGCACGAAAACCATCTTCATAAATGTGGAAACTCTAGCTCGGACCGATAAGCTCACAAGAAAGATAACGAGCGAGTTGTTGCGTGACAAACCAAATGCAATCTCAGTCTATAACACCAAATCCGTCGATAAGCTGCGAGTTGAATAGGAATTCAGCTTAAGAGCGTGATTCAGATTTGCTCGAAAGAGGAAACATAATGAAGCATACACTATAAGGTAGGGTTTAGAAGAACTCCACAAGTAACATTGTTCATCAACTGTAGAAAAATGCTCATCCCCAAAATATCAGAATACTGAATGATGAAAATCCAGAACTTCAATCTTCAAGAAATAGTTGAATGATTATAAGCACTCAAGAGTCTGAATCACAACCAAAGCACCAGAACAATGATTGCAAGCACTCACAATTCTGATTGATCAGGTCAGAAGAGCACTCAACGGTCTAGCATCGTCAACAAAAACTCCAGAATAATGATTGCAAATGCTCAAACGTCTAATTCAATTCAACCAAAGACTGAATTCCAACACCCATCTTCTGAAAATCTTGGCAAACTTGAGCTCTATTAAGCATTGACAGTTTCTATATATGTATGTGACAGCCTAAATATGAGAATGATGTCACACACGCTTTATGCTAAACACCATGAACAATGCCCCCCTCCTGAGACTAAGCACAGGAGTTCCGCTACCCGGTTAGCGGATTTTTTTAATTGAATGGGTGATTACTTGGGCGAGGATACCATCTTGATCTCTAGAAACAGTCGCGATTACACATTTTTAACCCTTTGTCGCAACCCAAACCCTGTCGCAACCCAAATTATGTCGCAACCCAAACCCTGTCGCAATTAACTGATGTCGCAATAAACTGATGTCGCAAAAGGTGATATCGCAACAAGAAAAAATCTTGCCGTATCGCAACTGAAGGTTGCGATATTGTACTGTTCAAAATGATGTGGATTGCGATATGGAGCAAGTCGCAAGTGACCCTTGCGATATGATACTGTTCACCTTGCGATATTGATGAATCTATGACCATTGCGAGATGGTTGAATGTTTGAATGCATGTTGGTTGCGATATAGATGAACATGAAGAACATTTGCAGTTGCGATATGGATGAAGATTCAAATAATCTTAAGTCTAATCCTAAAAAATGATCTGTTTGGGCTGAAAATTGGTACGCAGATGCGCGAGGGTATTCTGGACAACTTTAATGCTTCGAGTTTTGTCCAAAAACCAACAGAAAAGTGTTTTTCAATCCCAAAACAGTGTGTGCAACAAAAATTCCGAAAATATTACTGTTTCATACCAGATTGGGCTGTTGATGATGAATCGTTGCAGAATGATCGTATCGATGAATGATTTCTTCGATTTTGGCTCTGATACCACTTATTAGTCCCATTTGAACAAAGCAACGATCCATAGAATGATGTAGATAGTAACAAGAAGATAGATAAGGATAAATGGTGTATTATTGATGAAGAACACCTAGAGAGAGAATGGATATCTCTCTAGTTTACACACACAAACACCTTGGCCTACATTGTGAATCACACTTGCCAAACCCTATTTACACACACTTATCTATATATACCCCTTGTTACATAGTTAAGCCCAAGCCCTTATAACATAACCCAAGCCCATATTACAATAATTACCCCTTTACAAAACTATCTTATAATTAGGACATTTTGTGTGCTAACAAAAACAGAGGAAACAAGCTCTAGGAAACACAAAAACGACCCGAAACAAAGGGAATACCAGCCCGAAACGAAGAAAAACAAACAGCCTTTATCTATGCCAATACGAGCCACTCAGCCACTCCGGCCACGAAGGCTTCCTGCTCTTAGCCCTAGCTGTTGAAGATCCAAAGAAAGGAAGTCGTCTCGATTTCGAATATCATCTCCTTTATATCGATCCTAGCATCCTTTTCAAAAACCAAAGAGTTTCTTTTCCTCAATATGATGAAAAGGGAAGACCAAATGACTCCTTTGCCAAAACTAAGGCAAACCCATTACCGCTGCTGCCAGCATATGAAATTAGCTCCTCGATCGATCTTCTAGCTTGGAGATGTGCACCACACCAATAAGAGATTTTAGCCCACAAGTGAGCACTAATTGTTCAGTCTATGTAGCAGTGATTAAGGATTCCACATCATTGCTACATTTCGGGCAAAGCCTAGAGTCTATATCAAAGCCCCTGTCATGAACACTTCCTTCACTAGAATCCCTCTCTTACTTAACCTCCAAATGAAGACGTTGACTTTCTTTGGCACTAAAGAACACTAACGGGTATTTCTGACCCCATTGAAACGTAGAGTACTTTACAACATCTAATTCTAATATTTCTAGAAAAGTAGTTTTGTGAATGATAGCATGATCTCCATAACGGATGTCCACATCCATTCAGATAGAATGTCACTTTTTAAATGCTTGTGGCTTATCAGAAACATCTTTTGTCCATACTTCAACAATATTTCTGAGATTCTTTCAAGCAATTAAAGCTTTCTTCCTCTCATTTAATTCAAACATCAAGAATACTCATTCAAGAGACATTTGATTGAGAAAACTACCTGTATACTTACATTTGATATTTGTGATTTTACTTTGAAAACAAAATAGAAAATGTGAAAAGAAGACGAAATCCCCCCAAGGTTGTGTAACAAATAATAGTTGTCATTGAGCTACGCTTGTCTTAGCCAAAAATTTGTTGAAACAATCTTGTATGTAGGGGTTCAGTTGGGGACGAGTTTCATTTTGCTATAATGTTCTTTCTCGGATTACTTCTTGGATCGAATTGCTTGTTTTGTTGTTTTCTGGGGCTGTTGGAAAAATAAAAGTTGTCATTCTTAATGTCATTAATATTGAGTAATCGATGGTTATCAGCTGTTACATTCTAGATAATAACCTAGCAAATGTAACTCTTTTTTTTAAACCGCGGGTGTCCGGGGCCAGGAAACCCGGTAGCCCTAGAGGGACTCAAAATGGTGGCCACTAGAGAGAAAATAATCCCAAACCTTACCATGAGTTATTCAGCTATCCGCCTATGTTAAAATGTAACTTCTTTGGTGCCCATAGATAATGTTTAGGGAGTTCAAGACTCATATGCTAAATCGATCTATGTCATGCAGTTCCCATCAACGAAACAAAAATGAACAAGCTAGTCATGAATTGAGAATAAACATATAACACGCCAATTCATTTGATAAGAAAACATCAACTAATTTTGTATATCTTCGTATGTATCCTTACATTTACAAAAACATAGGCATTTCCACTAAAACTCGAATGCCCATATTGTAACTCGGTAAAGCTAGTGAGAGCGAATATTGAGGAGAGAGACCCTTGTTTTCATCAAGGTCCTAAACACACACTCCAAAATATTCTGAATGAGTTCAATATGGGATTCTAGAGCCTCATTTGTGATTTGAGGCTGATCTACACTCGTTGTATTTCCTTTCCGGATCAAATTTGAAACTACTGACCATTGGTAGACTTTGGTTTTAATACAAATATGGATTTAAGTGAGAGAACGGATCCAAATATTGAAATACTCACGACACTAGCATTTATTAGTGATCTAATCACCGTTGAGAGGTGGTGATCTAGATCTAAGAGTGCAACGTCATCCCCAAGCTTGTTATCACTTTTCTTTAGTGCTGAAATAGCTCTGTTGGCATCCTTCATTAATTTACTAAACGAGGAAGCATTCATGGTCGGATTCACCTTTTTTCTTCTAAGAGCTGATTGAGCATTTCTGATGTGTTCCTTTACTTGTTCCATGGTATCTTTTATAGAGCCACAAACATCCAAGAGCTTCATTGATCGATCCAACAACTCATCGACCACTCTCTCATCCTTGGTGAAAAGGGCTTGTTGGGTCAGTGGCAAACTGAGAAGATCGTTAACAGATGTGTACAATCTTTCCAGTACCACTAGAGAACCACAGACTGTATCTACAATAGGCATAGAAGACAAAGATGCCTCCCATGTTTTGAGATTAGTGAGCTCCTCTTCAACTTGAAGAGTGCTAGGATGTGATCGACTAGGCAAACTAATGGATCGAACATGGCGGACACAGGTGGATGATGAAGAAGAAGAGGCTGAAGAATCCATTTTGAAAAATTTAGAGGAAGATTTCAGATACTTGTGAATTGTGATGATATAAGAGGCTCTATGCTCAATGTATTTATATGCAAACTTAATGGTAAGGATCAATCATAATAATGAAGAAGCGTGTGCAATCCTAAAATTCCGTTGGCATTGTTTCTGGTTAGCAAACAAAGCCTGCTGGTATTTATTGCCATTGGTTAATTAAGGAGCAAGTGGGATTCCTTCCTCTCATGTGTCTTGGAATTGTTCCCAGGCCAGGCACCCCTTCTTTCATCTTTACGGACACACACACACACACATGTTGTTGGAGGAATTCGAAAATTGAGAGAGAAATAGATGTAGAATGACTTGGATAAAACGCAGAGATCGCGTGAGAGCTCGCTTTCCGTAAGAGATATTTCGACCCTATATGCCTGGGTATCACGAAATTCTCTAGGGGATAATCTCTTTGTTTCGGTGTCTCGATTAAGGCATTAATCGATTCATATATATACACTTTAGAAATGTAACCTACGCTGTATTGTTTCAGGAAATAATCATCTCAATTAATGAGATTTGATTGTGGACATAATGACGTCGGTTACAAAATGAGAGTTACAAAAGAGAAATAATCCCTGACGCCGGCGCTACTTCCCGCGCTACATAAGTAGCGCCAAAAGGGGCGCGTGAAACATTCCAGAGCCCGACGCTACTTCCCGCGCTAGATAAGTAGCGCCAAAAGGGGCGCGGGCAACATTCCAGAGCCCGTCGCTACTTCTCGCGCTAGATAAGTAGCGCCACACGTGGCCCCGACGCCCAGCTCATGAAACCACTTTGTAACTTATCGATTTTAACCGTCCAACAATCCCGGGTTCTAGTTAGCTTACACGAGTGTGCACTCCACACCTCCTAACTCATGTTATAGCTTAGCTAACAACCCCATTATTACCTTTGTGAATCCAACTACACAAAATGGACCGATGATTTCACTAAAATCACCAACATTCCTCCCCCATTTTAGTGCAATCCTTGATTCACAAAATAAAATTACAATACAGGTAAACAAACTCATGCATAAATGAAAATATCTAAAAGATTGAATTTCCATCTTAGTACATTACACATTTCAAATACTCGAGAATCCGGGTGTCCTAAGGATTGAACCCGTCAACCCATTTGAGTACCAGAAGATAACATACACATGAATTTAAAATTATCTAAAGCATAAACTTGACACTATACAGGCCATGTGTCCTTATCCATTCGTGAGGGCATCAAAGCCAAGTCCAAGCTTCTTGAAGCGGCCACACTTCCCACTCATATAGGTAGTTCTTTTCCTCATGCACCTGCACATGCATTTTTACAAAAGAACAATTACCTCCTTCACTTGCAGTACCGAGCACACACCTTGGGATGACCGTCTTGTGCTCCAATCTCTTAGAGTGAGCTTCCCCATTGAATTCAACTTCTAACGTTGTACTAGAAGGGAATTGGGTATCTCACCGTTAGAGATTTAGATGGACTTTAATCCCATCCCAATCACCGACTTGTGAACCAAGTCCCTAGCTAACCCCTTCGTCAAGTGGTCCGCTAGATTTTGTTGCGACCGAACAAACTCAACCGAGATCACCCCATTCGTGATTAGCTCACGAATCATGCTATGTCTAACACCTAAGTGTCTAGACTTGCCATTATACACTTGGCTATAAGCTTTAGCTAAAGTTGCCTCACTATCACAACGGATAGAAATGGGTGATATTGGTTTCGGCCATAATGGAATTTCATGGACCAAATTCCTTAGCCATTCCGCCTCTTTACCGGCAGCGGCTAATGCCACAAATTCCGACTCCATAGTCGAACTCGTGATGCAAGTTTGCTTCTTGGAAGCCCAAGAAATGGCACCTCCCCCAAGCAAGTACACCCAACCACTCGTGGAAGAGTGATCTTCCAAATTGGTAATCCAACTTGCATCCGAATATCCCTCCAAAACCGAAGGAAATCCGACATATGACAAACCATAATCAATGGTTTTCTTCAAGTATTTGAATACTCGTCTTATCGCTTGCCAATGATGAATACTAGGATTACTAGTATATCTACTCAACTTTCCTATGGCAAATGCGATATCCGGCCTAGTGCTTGTCATGGCATACATCAAGCATCCTATAGCCTTTGAGTACTCGAGTTGTGACACCGCTTCACCCGAATTGGGCATAAGCTTCACACTCGGATCCCATGGGGTACTCACCGGAGAACAATCAAAGCAATTAAATTTATTTAATACTTTCTCAATGTAGTGAGATTGCGTAATGGCAATCCCTTTGTTCTCACGCTTGATCCTAATACCAAGGATCACTTCCGCCTCTCCCATATCTTTCATGGAGAAACTCAACGACAAAAACTCTTTGGTTTTCCCAACTTGATTTTGGTCGGTGCCAAAGATCAACATGTCGTCAACATATAAGCAAATGATTACACCGTTACCGGAAGAATCAAATTTGCTATATACACACTTGTCCGCTTGGTTTATCATAAAACCGTTGGACAAGATAACCTCATCAAATTTCTGATGTCATTGTTTGGGTGCTTGTTTCAGCCCATACAATGATTTTACAAGTTTACACACCTTATGCTCCATTCCGGGCATAACAAAACCTTCCGGTTGTTTCATGTAAACTTCCTCCTCCAAGTCACCATTCAAGAATGCCATTTTGACATCCATTTGGTGAATCACCAAATTATGAATAGCGGCTAAGGCTATCAACAATCTAATAGTGGAGATTCTTGCAACCGGGGCATATGTATCAAAATAATCGATGCCTTCCCGTTGCCTAAAGCCTTGGATCACTAATCGAGCCTTGAACTTGTCGATTGACCCATCCGCTTTCATCTTCCTTTTGAAGATCCACTTGCAACCCAAGGGTTTACAACCCGGTGGCAAGTCCGATAATACCCAAGTATTATTCCCCATGATGGAATCCATTTCATCATGTATTGCTTCTTTCCAGAAAGCAATATCTTGAGACTTCATAGCCTCATCAAATGATTTTGGATCCTCCTCAACACTATAACAGTAAAGGAATTGGGATCCAATCTCATCTCTTGATCCCTCTACCAAGTACACTTGGAAATCGGGACCAAAGGATTTTTCAATCCTTCCTCTTTTGCTCCTTCGAAGCATCGGAGATTCGGTTGGAACAATTGCTTGTTCTTCAACCTCACTAGTTTCACTAGTATTTGGAACTATGTTCTTAGGCCTCGGCATTGAAGAGAATCTAGTCTCATCAAATATCGCATCTCTCGATTCTATAACGGTGTGAATCGCTATAGAATCATTAGGTTCAATAACATAGAACCTATAAGCCTTGGAATGCTCGGCATATCCAACAAAGATGCAATCAATGCCTTTCTCACCCAAAGTCTTCCTTTTGGGTTCGGGTAGTCGAACGACCGCTCGACAGCCCCAAACTCGAATATAACTCAAGTTCGGCCTTTTCTTGAACCAAAGTTCATATGGGGTAATCTTGTTCCTTTTATTAGGAACTCGGTTCAGCAAATAACAAGCCGTTAACATGGCTTCACCCCAAAATCCATCACTCAAACCCGAGTAGGATAACATAGAGTTCACCATTTCTTTGAGAACTCTATTTTTCCGTTCCACCACACCATTTTGCTGTGGTGTATAAGGCGCCGTAGTCTCATGAATGATTCCTACGGATTGGAAAAACATGGGGTCGTAATATTCCCCACCACGATCGGTACGTAAACACTTAATTAAGCCATTCATTTGCAATTCAACCTCCGTTTTAAAAACTTTAAATTTAACCAACGCTTCATCTTTTGAGTGTAACAAATAAACATAGCAAAAATGTGAAGCGTCGTCAATAAAAGTGACAACATACTTTTTATTACCAAAAGACGGAGTTGAATGCAAATCACAAAGATCACTATGAATTAATTCAAGTACCGAAGAGTCCCTTTTTACGTTAGAAAAAGGTTGTCTAGTGATCTTTGTTAACATGCAAGTTTTACACTTATCAGACTTAATATCAAAAGCCGGAATAAGACCGTCTTTTGACATTTCAACCATCCGTTTAAAATTAACGTGACCAAGTCTAGCATGCCATAAATTAGAATCAACACAAACATTATTTGCAATAAAAACAGAATTTGAAACAACATTCATTTTATTCAAATTCAACATAAACATATTATTAAGCAAATAACCAAATCCTACAAAAGAGCCACCCTTTGACAAGATAAACTTGTCCGACTCATAAACTTGCCTATACCCTAACTTATTCAAAATACTACCGGAAACCAAATTCTTTCGAATTCGCGGTACAAACAAAACATTTAAAAGTTCAACTACTTTGCCAGAACTAAATTCTAGCCTAACTAAGCCTCTTCCAAGAATGGGAGCCATCGACTCGTTCCCCATGCGAAGCATTGATCCGTCTTCAACCGGTTCCAAAGAAGTGAACCAACGGCGATCTTTGCACACATGACTTGTAGCACCCGAGTCGATCCACCAAGCAACATCATCATCCTGCACATAAAATGATTCGGATATCAGTGGCACATAATCCAAATTTAAATTAAAACCAAAGTCAAGAAACTGACCTTGCCGTGGGTTTTGATCCTTGGATCCTTTCCCACTTCCACTCGTGCTTGCTCCACCCTTATTCTTGACAACCCGACAATCCCACTTGAGATGGCCGGTCATCCCACAGGTCCAACAGGTTAAAGTAACCTTTTTATTGGGCCCTTTCTTAGCATCATTGAACTTCCGTTTTCCTTTGAACTTGTTAGTTTTCCCCTCTTCCACCATGTTCACCGAAGGTGCAGAAACCTCTTTAATCTTAGGTTTCTCAGCCTCTTGCGCCCGAAGAGATTCCTCTATGCGCAAGTGACTACCGAGTTGTACAAGAGACAACTCTTCCTTCTTGTGTTTCAACATATGTTTAAAGTCTTTCCAAGAGGGGGGCAGTTTATCAATAATGCTTGATACGGAGATGGATTCGTCCATCTTCATATTATGTTGAGCATATTGGCCTAAAATGCGAAGGAGCTCATTGTATTGCTCCATCACCGTCCTTGAGTCCACCATTTTGTAATTATTAAAATTACTCACAAGGAACTTCTTACTAGAAGCATCCTCGGCCATGTATTTGGACTCGAGAGAATCCCATAGCTCTTTGGAGGATTCCACATTTTGATAAATATCGAAGAGGGAGTCACACATACCGTTCAAGATGTGGCCACGACAGATGTAGTCGTCATTCTCCCACTTGCCGCGACGCCGGGTAACCTCCAGCGTCTCGTTCTTCATCAGCTCCGGTATCGGGGTGCTTAGCACATACACCACCTTCAACGTTGTCAACAAGAAATGCATCTTTTTCTGCCATCTACGGAAATCCACGCCTTCAAACTTCTCAAGTTTTGTGAACTTGGAAGTCATGTCTCTCACGGACTGATCATTCACCATCTCTCTCGTGATAAGTAAATATCTCTTACGATTGTTGGAGGAATTCGAAAATTGGGGGAGAAAGATGTAGAATGACTTGGATAAAACGCAGAGATCGCGTGAGAGCTCGCTTTCCGTAAGAGATATTTCGACCCTATATGCCTGGGTATCACGAAATTCTCTAGGGGATAATCTCTTTGTTTCGGTGTCTCGATTAAGGCACTAATCGATTCATATATATACACTTTAGAAATGTAACCTACGCTGTATTGTTTCAGGAAATAATCATCTCAATTAATGAGATTTGATTGTGGACATAATGACGCGGTTACAAAATGAGAGTTACAAAAGAGAAAGAATCCCTGACGCCGGCGCTACTTCCCGCGCTACATAAGTAGCGCCAAAAGGGGCGCGGGAAACATTCCAGAGCCCGGCGCTACTTCCCGCGCTAGATAAGTAGCGCCAAAAGGGACGCGGGCAACATTCCAGAGCCCGGCGCTACTTCTCGCGCTAGATAAGTAGCGCCACAAGTGGCCCCGACGCCCAGCTCATGAAATCACTTTGTAACTTATCGATTTTAACCATCCAACAATCCCGGGTTCTAGTTAGCTTACACGAGTGTGCACTCCACACCTCCTAACTCATGTTATAGCTTAGCTAACAACCCCATTATTACCTTTGTGAATCCAACTACACAAAATGGACCGATGATTTCACTAAAATCACCAACAACACACACACACACACACACACACACACACACACATATATATATATATATATATATATATATATATATATATATATATATATATATATATATATATATATATATATATATATATATATATATATATATATCGTCTTCTTGGTTTTAAGACCCCATCCATGTGGCTTACCTGTCAAGACCGTGTCTTTCATGAATAACCTCAAAACTGTAACTTACTTGCATTACTTCAACACTAAATTAAAATGTATAACATGATCCATTCATGTGTTAGCATATTTTAAACATCGTTCATTCGTTCACATATTATAACTATAAGGTTATCGTGAAAGTAAAAATATACATACCACTTCACCATCTAGAGTACTAAACAATTATGGTTGATATATGTCATATTACAAGTGATATATATATATGCATCATGCATGGAGGTCTATAGGTCATCCTTGTTTGAGCTGGAAAAATACCATGCCAAGAACTAGCATCTTATATGAGCTTTAAATTTTCTTTTCTATGTCTAATTTTATTTTCTATGTCAAGAGAGGGCATCTAATAGACTACACAAGGAAAAAGTTTAAAAAAACGACAACTACATACTAGAACTAAAATCAGGATCGGAATGACCAATATTATTAGTCTTCAGTTTTATATATTGCATTTTGAGCAATATTGCCGGTGAGAGGCAAATCCTACTAAGAAGATAATAATTTCTAGAATCACAAACAATGCATAGTTATACTCCTAAGACTACATGTTGTTCTGTCCATTTTATATGTTGAAAATTACCAACACTTTGTTTCATTGTTTGATATGAAGTGCAGTCATTACATGCTTTCACTAGAAAACTAATGGGTGATTTCTGATAAGATTAGTCCTTATCAAAGCTAATATTGTAATTTTATTATATCATATATTCTCATGAATGATATATAGAGATACCAGATCACCAAATCCATGGATTTGGTCTATATCATCTCTTGATTTCCTCTCTGTAATGATGGACCTTCCTATATATATATATATAAAGAGAGAGGGGAAGGTTCAAACGGGAACGCTAACTATTTAAGAAAACACGAGAACAACAGATCATGTGCAAAATCACATGTGATTTTACATTAACGGCAAAAAAATGGACGTAGTCGACTTTGATCGCAGCCTTAAGTCGTGGGGCAAAGTCGCGTGAATCACATATGATTTTGTACATGAATCATGTATGATTTTGTACATTAACGATCGTTCTCATGTTTTCTTAAATAGTTGGCGTTCTCGTTTGAACTCACACCAAATATAGATATGTATCCTACTTTTTTTCCTTTTCCAAGAAAAGTACAACTTTCAGCAACTCTTTATGGTATCACAACAATTGATCCCTTCTAAAAAAAACTCTCTTCCCCCATGAGAAACCCTGCTCCTTCAATTCCTAACAAATCCCCAAAAATTACTCAACCAAGCCCTATACCTTCATCAACCTGTTGGAAACCTAATAATATAACAAGTTAGTATGTTAGTTAAAGTTTAGTGTCAAAACTGTAAATTAGAATAGTTTATGTTAAAAGTGTAATTAGGCAAAAGTCTAAAGGATGTGTCGGTTAATAGGTTGTGTTTAACAGATGTGTTGGTTAGAACCAACCGACACAACCCTATGAAGGTGTCGCTTCATGTAATATATATAGGGCATTTGTAAACACTTGTTAGTGTGGAATCCAGAATATATTATATCAGATTTATAAAAGGGTTTCACCCCACTTCTTATTTGTTTGTTCTTTTCTATCCTATTATATGAATGAAGATTGTTGTATGAATCGAGATCCTGGGCACCACATAAGACCTGTGAAAACCGAACATGGTATCAGAGCCATGGGGCTTGAATTTATAAAGAAGAAAAGGCGTAGAAGAAGAAGAGCCAAAGGGCTCAAACGAAGATCAAAGACATACATCAATTATCATTCGAAAGTTTATCATCATCTACCGGAAGTCACTCCAACAAAAACGGTACCAGAAAATTCAACAGAAGAACACCAAGGCGTTGTTGAAGATTCAACAGAAGAACACCAAGCAAGGCGTTGATTGAAGATTCAACAGAAAAACACCAAGGAAGGCGTTGATTGAATTTTCAACAGAAGAACACCAAGGAAGGCGTTGATTGAAGATTCAACAGAAGAACACCAAGGCGTTGATTGAATCAACGGAGATACCCACAGCGGCTGATAACCGGAAAGTATCTACCACCAACTGGCACCACACCGAGAAAAGGAGAACATACCTTAATCGGAACCAGAGAAGACAACCAGAGACAAAGCAACGGTGAGAAACACCGTCAATCGCAGCCTCGATCAAAGCAGAAAGCAACCGGGCTTGTTTCATCAAGACAATCAATCATTGTCTAAAATCGGAGCCAACCGAAAGAAGATCGACAAAGGACCGTCGATCAAGAAGAACGACAAAGGACCGTCTCTCAAGAAGGACGCCGGCGAAGATCGAACGGAGAAGAAGGGTTCACGACCCTTATTTCGTTCTCGCTACACACACAAAGGGACAAGACAAGGAATTAACATTCAAATTGAAAGAGACGATTAGTAGGCACCATGTGAAGATTGGAACTACCAACCGAAAAGAACCAGTGAAGAACAAGACACGAACAAGAAGACTCAAGATGAAGAACTAACATGTTATATCATTAGGGGGGTGTGTTGGAAACCTAATAATATAACAAGTTAGTATGTTAGTTAAAGTTTAGTGTCAAAACTGTAAATTAGAATAGTTTATGTTAAAAGTGTAATTAGGCAAAAGTCTAAAGGATGTGTCGGTTAATAGGTTGTGTTTAACAGATGTGTTGGTTAGAACCAACCGACACAACCCTATGAAGGTGTCGCTTCATGTAATATATATAGGGCATTTGTAAACACTTGTTAGTGTGGAATCCAGAATATATTATATCAGATTTATAAAAGGGTTTCACCCCACTTCTTATTTGTTTGTTCTTTTCTATCCTATTATATGAATGAAGATTGTTGTATGAATCGAGATCCTGGGCACCACATAAGACATGTGAAAACCGAACACAACCTTCATAACACCATCAAGCCACACAAGCTCATGCTTTCACCAAAAAATATTAACGACTCTTCTTGATCACCATCAATGTAACCTTTTAAAAGTAGTGTGGATTAATTAGCTTGATGAATGTGTAAGAAAAGGTTGGAAAAGTAATGGTTCAACAAAAAAAATGTGCCAGACATATTCCTGATGTCTCGATTGTGGTAACGAACGTCGGCACCTTTTAAGTTCGGAGTACTTTATCTAATTATGACATTTCTAAAAAGTTCATTGTGAAAATAGCATGATGTGCATCATGGTTGTCCACGCCCATTCAGATAGAATGTCACTTTTTAAAAGGCTTGGTTTGTTGGTGATTTTAGTTTCATTTGGTGTAATTGTGATTGCTTGAGATCGATTAATATGACAAAATCACAAGTGAGTTAGGAGGTGCGGAGTGCACACTCACAAATGTTACTTCTATCACTTTAGATCGCCATAAGACGGTCCCGCACCCCCTGCGGGGTTCTAGAGGTAGCGCCCCTAGCGGGGTTCCGAGGGGCACAGAGCCCCTTAGCTAGTGGCAGATCCAGAAAAATATTGTAGGAGGCATAATACAAAATAAAATAATAGATAACTAAAATCAAACAATTGGTAAAAAAAACAACAGTTAACCAAGAAAGCAATGGGTTTTGGTCCCCTTTTTTTAATTTGTTGGGGGCACTTTTATAATTTTGGGTAAACAATTTAGGTAAAAACAAATAAACTAACATGCAGCCATTAGATTTGTGGGGAGCCTTGACTCCTACTCCCTTGTCTTAAATCCGCCATTGCCTATGGCAGTAGTATATTTAGAGAAAATTTCACAAACTGTAAGTTTGAGCCTTTGAGGTAGTGTATCAGAGATCTAATCCTTCTCACCTCTGATCCTTCTCATCAGAGTTCCGATGTATCGCTGAAAATTCTAAGTCTGGTTCAGAGTTTTTTTTTTTTTGGAAAAAAGGGACGGAACCCCTTGGAAAACTTTATTCAAAAAGGATAAAGAGGACTACAACTCAAAGGAAGGGCATCCCCTCCTAACAAAATGACGCCCAAGAAAATGTTTCGGAAGCATCGAGAGTAAAGGCCTAACTCTAAATCCAACAATTGAGCAAATAACCCAATTGTCATTACACAACAAATACTGTGATCCCAGAACAAGTAATCAATCCATATTAACATCAATGGAAGTCATCTCTATATTCAATAATCTCAATGTAGCACACAATTACAATGAAGAACAAATTAAGTGTGTGTGGCTACTATGTGTAATGGATGACCTCTTACCCTAAAGAGGAAATAAACAAACATTATATACTTAGGGTATAGAATACCCTATTTACACAAAAGGTCCTTCTACATGGTACAATTACATTTTAAGCACTAACATTCTCCCCCTTTGTACCAATGTAGAGAAAAAAAATATTAGACGTCTACGGGTGTCACATGACGTTTACGGAGACCAAAGATGTATTCAAATCGGCGTAGTTCCAGGCGGTAGTCTTTTCGATAAGATATGGCTTTTAGCACTTGGTTGATCAGATCCTTTTCTTTGTCAGTAAGCTTTACTTCTCCATTGGCATCCAGACGAAGCCTGCTTTCCAGATGAACTGAGATGATCTTCAAAGTACCCTCACAGAACTTGTTCATTTCAATGACTCGCATGAACTTCTTCTTTGAGTCGGTATCAATGTAAACAACTCCAAGTTCTGGCTTGCTCAGTACGGTGTAAGCTGGGATACCTTGAATATCTGATAAGCGTCTGTTCGGTCTTCTCAGGTTCACATTGGCTTGAAAAGATTCCAAGCCCATCTGAAAGTCAGTAAGATAAGAGAACTTGAGAATATTCTTCATAAAGTTTTTCACACTTTTGAAGGCAGCTCTGTATTGTATTCTGTTCTCAGGACTCTTCAGCTCCGGATGTTCAACAAGAAGGTTGAAAAGACTCAGAAGGTCATTCAGTCTCAGACTCTTGAAATCAGCTTCAGAAAATACGTGTTCAGACCCATCTGATCTCAAGACTGTGAACTCAGGATAGAAGACATCAAACAGCTTCTGAGATTCAACTTTAAGTATCTTCATGATCATGTTATCTGACTTGACTGCTTCTGATCCTTTGTCTTTGTTCTTCATGACATATAAGAATTCGACCTTCTTCAGTGATGGCCAATCTTCAATACCATATACCTTTTCCAAATTGACTCGCTGAACTTCCCGCACATACAGTTCTTTCCTTAAGGTTTCTAGAAAGGGAGTTTGGATTGAAACTCTCTCTCCAGTGGCTACATATCTTGGTTCATCATCAATAATAGCTTTGAAAAAAACGAAGTTCTGCATCAAGTACTCGATCTCTAACTTTACCATCTGGTATTATCGGTGCATGTGGAGCTAGAGTACCTGAGCTTGGACCTGCTGTTTCAATCAGCGGTGGAGCTTCATCTTCAGATTCAATTTCCATAGTCTGATCCCCGGTAGTATCAAGTGCAGCACCTAGAGCATCAACCATTTCTTCCTTTATCTTGTGACTTAACTGCTCTGGCTCTTCCTCTGAATCAATGTGGATTATATCAATAAGCATATTATCAGCCATCTGCACGTCTACTGTTCTATTGTCAACAGCCAAAGGCTTTTCAACCCCAGCTATGACATCAGCTAGAACTAATGAGTCTTCCACTATCTCCATAACAGTATCCGTTCCACCTGTTCCCTGTTCACCAGCTGGCTGATCTGAGCCATGAATAATTCCAGTAGCTGTCCCACTAGATTTACCAACTCCTGTAGATCTCTTCTCCCCCTCATGTTGATCAGGCGGATCCTGATCATCATGTCTCCATTTCTGTGAGGTTTCAGCTTGAACACCACACCTTTCTTCAACCACTGAAACCCGTGTGGCAAGAGCATGATATCCAGTCAGTAGGGCGTTGGTCATATCTGTGATAGCATCAGTTAGCTTCTGATACTGTGTGTTTATAGGAGCTAACCCATCTGAGGATGTTGAAGTTTGAGGTTGGGGTTGAGGTTGTGATTGTTGGCGTAGTAGAGAAACAAGATCTACTTCTTCAGCAGTGTTGGAATCGCCTTGGGCTAAGAGTCGGGCTAACAACTCTGATTTGAGCTGGTCAGTTGGGATTTGGTGTAATGGAACTGGTAGAGTTTGTGGGTCAGGTTGAGCTTCAGTAGATTCTGCAATGCCTTTTCCTTTCACAGCTCTGGATACATCTTGAGACAACTTTTTCATCTCTTCTTTCATTTCGGCAACATGAGCTTTATAAGAGTTGCTCAAGGACTTGATGGCAAGCTGCAAAAGAGGCACTGTTACAAGGTTATCCGGTCCAATAGAAGACCGTACACGTTCAGCATCAAGGGAACTAACACCCAGACTGTAATAACCAAGTATTTTATCTAAGTTAAATTTGGAATCTTATAAGTCTTTATGTTAGTATTTTATGGAGTTAGGAGATAAGGGATAAGTTTTAATGGTTAATTGGAAGTTTGGGGTTAAGTTTTGTTAAAAGAATAAAGCTTAAGGGCTTTTTGGTCTTTTATTAAAATTATTTGCACTTAACAGACTTTAGTAAGTCAATTAAGGAATGAAGTCTTCATTTGGTTAAAATATCTTAAAATCTATGTGAGAGTGGGTGTTTCTTGGTTGAGAGAAAAACGAGAGAAAGAAAGAGAGCAAGATCGAAGGAGTTTAAGGAAAGAAGAAGAAGGAACTTCAAGATTTTCTGCTGTTGTTATTCTGTACCAATCAGTAGTAATCAAGGTAAAACATCCCTACTTTAATTGTATTCCTAATTCCTTAAGTTGTTCTTGAAGATACTAGTTAGGTTCTTGGTGGGTTTTGTTAAAAATGGATGTTTTGGGAAGTTTAAGCTTATGGTTAGGTTGTGTTAATGGTCTTAAACATTTCTGCATCTTTATAGCAACATACATAGCTTAAAAGTACAAATTCTGGGTTTTAGGATGAAACAGTGAACTGAGACATTCATCGAAGTCGCAATAGAGGACTGCGACATTCATCGAAGTCGCAATAGAGGACTGCGACATTCAACAAAGTCGCAATGGTCGATTGCGATTTGGGCTTGAAGTCGCAATGGTCGTTTGCGACTTGGATTGGAATCGCAATGGTCATTTGCGACTTAGCTTGGAATCGCAGTAGTTGATTGCGACTTAGGGTGAAGTCGCAATAGTGGGTTGCGATTTCGGGGTGAAGTCGCAATAAGAGGTTGCGACTTAGTACTGTTCATTACCGTTGCGACTTGTACTATTCATTGCGATTTCATATTATTTTGGATTGCGATTTGAGTTAAGGATTTCGTAAATTTAGTTTTAAGAAGAGATATCTGTTATTTTGTGTAATTTCAGATTCTGTGAAGGGTGGAAATACGTGATATAAACTTGAGAAGGCTTTTGCTGATAAACTAATCAGGTGAGTTTTACGTTAAAAAATATTTTACTGGAATACATTATGTGAATAATAAATATTTGATATGTGGTATGAATATGTCATACGTGGGTGATTATAATATATTGAGATATTATAATTACGTGAGTATTATATGAAAATATAATACGTGGCCGGGCTTTGGACCGGTGTGTTAAATTGGCTCGCAACCAATTGATATTGGCCATTGGTGGAGGGATAAGGAGAATGAGACAGGTATGTTGTGTAAATGGTATTTGGTATTAATTTACGTGTGATGTATGTGCATTTACATAAAGAGTGTTTATATAAAGAGGGTTTATATAAAGAGTGTTTATATAAATGAATTTTTAATGATTTCCAAATGTCAGGGATTTACTCACTAGACCCTTAGGTCTAACCCTCATTTTTGTTTTTAAAAATCTGTATTCCAGGTGGTGGTACTAGTAAGAGTAAATGATTAGATTACTTGGAGGATAGCTATGTGGAATGATGATCATTATGAAGTTGATGATACTTTTGTACTTAAATTTCAGTTATTAGCTATTATCAGATCTAAATGAGATCAAGTTTGTACTGAATTTTATATTGGTTAGATCAGACTTTGGGACCAAATGTGTAATGTGAATGATTTTGTTGAAACTCTGTTATGAATTATATGTTATATGTATATTTGTTTTGCGGGATGTTACACAGACCACTTAGGTTACTGGTTTAAGTAGCGGTTGTAGCAACCGTACTGCCTGTGTTCAAAGCTGGCATGGTGTTAGCAATGACAGGTCTTCCGCCCGGTCCTCGTGAAGCACCAACGAATGGCGGCGACACTCTGGGCGTTCCGGTTGGGGCACGAAAGCCTCCAACTTGGTGTTGTACAAACATTTGTGGCCTAGGAAAGGATATGGAACCAAAAAGCTCTAGACTCTGTGTGCTTTGAAAGAACGGCGGTGGCCGGGGCGGGAGCCTACCTGTTTCAATACCAGCAGACACCAAGTGTGTCGCCGATAGAGTTTGTGCTAAAACCCCTGTGGAGAATGAAACACCGGCCTGTTGAGAGACCGATGAGTGGGTGAGTGGGGCTGTGCTTTGCATGGCTGGGCGGACCACGACTTGTTCAATACGCAACGGCGACGAACGCACGTCGGTAGTAGATGTGGCTACCCGGCTAGTAACGGTTTGGGGAGAGTCGGTAGTTAAAACTTTTTCCGGCTCTGTCACAGCTTCACTCAATTCTTTTCTCCCTCGTTCCTCACCACTACCTATCTGTTCTACTACTACTTCTTCTTCTACTTCTTCGTTTATATTTGAAAGACCCGCAGCAGCAGTAGCAGTTTCGAGAAATCCGGTGTGCCGAGTCGACTCAGTATCTGAACTCACAACCCGTGGCCTTTTGCCCATATGTCTCGGAATCAAGTTCACTAAAGGGTCATGTCCTAAGTCGTCATCATCATTATCATCATCATCATGTGGAGGAAAGAAAGGTTCCATCTCATTGTCTTGATTGGATGCATCATCATCGGGAGATGATGCAGCGGCATAAGCTTTATCCCAAGTTACATCATCGTCAAAGACATTAACTGGAGGAATTTGAGGTGGTGGTTGATCTGGTCGCGAAGAGGATGCATGACCAACAGTCCGTAATCTTCTCCCAACACTCTTTCTTTTAGTTCTTCTCACCCCTCGTTGTTCAGGAACACCCCCTTGTTCCTGAACCCCCTCGACTCTTGGACCCTCACCTCCTAAAGGATTTGCATCGTGGGTAGGTCCCTCCGGCTCTGGCTGGACCGGCAATGCATTGTCTATCCTATACTGCCTAACTACCCTGGACTGTTGGTCGGCATAAGCGAGTAAGTCTTCTCGTAGAACGGCAGTATGAGCAAAGTTCATCGCTTTGGGCATTCTTAGAACGTGCATGTACTGGCTCGGCCCTCGGGGATGTTGCTCTCGGCGTGGGATCTCGTCGTTGTCTGTCATGGCTTGATGTATCAAGATCTGGAAGAACCGCTGAAATGGGACGAAGTTACGTCTCATCTTCGGTTTTAGCTGATCGGCAGCAAGTTCAATCATTTCATTTCAGATCAAGACAGCATAGTCGATGTTGTGGTTAAATACGAACGCGTAGAGTAGAGTTGCTAGGTTGGTCTTATCTAACCCAGTATGCTTTGACGTCATACATCTGTTGAAGATAGAGCATAACGAATAGTAGAGTGGCGGTAGGAAGTTACGTCTGAATGTCGAAGATCCAGTCAGTGGAAGATTGGGTGGAGATTGATAACCCAGACTTCGAATGTCCTCAAGAAGCTGAGATTCAGGAATCGGATCCTGAATATTTTCACTGGGTAGGTTTAGAGATCGTCTAAGTCCTCGAAGTGTGAATCGGACATCGAAGTGGTCTAGCTTAGCTGTAAACTTTGGTACTCGGTCTGTTGGTCGGTCTGTTAAGGTACTCCAGAATTGTTTGAGGTATATCGCCGGCACGAGCTCAACCTTAGTTAATGCAGTCAGAACTGGATGACGGCTGATAATTTCAGTGATGATTGGATGTTCAAAACGAACTGCAAGATCTAGATGGTGGTTGTTATCTAGAAATTGCACAGCCGGGCTCGTCGATGGATATATCTCCTCGTCTAGGTCATGTGCGTTCACTGACGGAAGTGACGAACGATGCTAACGGATAATGGTATTATCATCCGAAGCATATTCATCTTGATCAGCCATCTGGAATAGTACACAGTTAAGAATCGGACCAAAATCGAGTTTGCCTTAAAAAAAATTTTTTTAAAATTTTCCAAGTGTTGGCCAAGTCGCAATCAACTAAAAGTGGCAGGTCACTGACCACTGCGACATCGCAATGGGAAGAGGTTGAGACCAGTTGAAGTCGCAATGCAAGATTGCGATTTGGTCCTCAAGTTGCAATGAAGGACTGCGACTTGGTTGAATGTGTGACCACTGCGACTTGCTTGAATGTTTGAAGACATGTTGACTGCGACTTCGATGAACACAGAGATAATCCTAAGTGTTCAAGCACTAAAATCTTGTTTTTCGCACTAAATGTGTTAAAACTACTACTACTAGACTCCTAAATGCATCGAGAGTAAACCCTAACCACTTAAAATCACTAACTAACAACAACAGACATACTTTAGGCAGAATCAAGCAAACCGAACCTAAAACCCTAAAAATCAATAATATCATGCGAATTTATTGGACGAAAATCAACGAGAATCGAGATACAATACATCGATGATGATGTGAAAGGATTCCACGAACCAGAATTCACGAAATAGCACTTTGAATCGAAGACAGTTGGGAGAGATTTCGAGAGGGTTTAAGGAGATTTTGAATTTTGAATAAGTCAAAGTCGCAGTATATATGATTTTTTTTTCAAAAAGTGACACGTGGCACAATCTGATTGGTCCAAGGTTTGACCAGCCACGTGTCATCAAGTCGCAATGAACAAATCACGACCTGACAACTTTTGAAATCGCAATAGACCATTGCGATTTACACTGTTCACCTGACCAAGTCGCAATGGACTATTGCGATTCGGTACTGTTCACCTGACCAAGTCGCAATGGACTATTGCGATTCGGTACTGTTCATTACTGTTCACATGGTCAAGTCGCAGTAGGCCATTGCGATTTGGCACTGTTCAAACCTCCAAGTCGCAATAGACCATTGCGATTTGGCACTGTTCAAACTTCCAAGTCTCAATGCACCATTGCGATTTGATACTATTTAAGCTCATTGAGAAGTCGCAATAGAAGGCTGCGACATCTCACTGTCCACATGTGAAATCGCAAGCGATATTGATGTAAATTGAACATTTTTCAGATAATAAAAGAAATATTTTATCACATTGGAAGATGTCCAACTTCCAATTGATTAAGCACTTATGGTTTTAAAAACACGGTTTTCACTCCCCCTTAAATGATGCAAAGATTTTGCAAAGAGATTTTCATCATTTAAAAGCAAGTGGTTTAAAAACAGATTAGAAAAACTTACCTTGAGATCTTCAAGTAAGAAGCACAGGAAATCAACACTTACAAGCTCAGTCAGAGATACACGCTCCCCCTATTCTTGTGCATACTCTTTAAATTTGTACTCCCCCTGAGACTATTAACACACCTTATGCAGGCATAGATATCATAACAAGAAATAAAAGGCAGCAGAGATACTAAACAATGAAAAAACAACAAAGACATGAAAATAAATATTTTAGATTGAGAAAAGAATGAGATGAAAATTTGTATGTATCAATCTAGATAGAGAAAACTAGATTGAGTTACACATATTTCCATTCATTATATGATCAATATATAATATTAAACTTTCATGTTCAACATGCCAAGCTTGGATATTAAGAAATTAAAACGTTTTTCATCCAAGGCTTTGGTAAAAAGATCGGCAAGTTGAAACTCAGTTGTGACAAAGTATAGTTCAATCGTACCTTTTTCAACGTGATCTTTGATGAAATGATACCTTATGTCTATGTGTTTGGTCTTTGTATGTTGGACCGGATTAGCTGATATTGCAATTGCACTCTTGCTATCGCTGTAAATGGGGATCTTCTCATACTTGAAGTCATAGTCAGATAGTTGAGTCTTCATCCACAGAACCTGTGAACAACAACTGGCAGCGGCCACATATTCTGCCTCCGCAGTTGATGTTGAAACACAATTCTGTTTCCTCGAGGACCAACTTACTAATTTATCACCCAAAAACTGGACATGACCAGATGTGCTCTTCCGGTCTAGCATACTACCACCATGATCGACATCAGAATATGCAGTGAGTTCAAATCCTGTTCCTTTCGGGTACCACATACCAAGGTACGGTGTCCCCTTCAAGTATCGAAAGATTCTTTTAACAGCACTCCGATGAGATACCTTTGGTTGTGCCTGAAATCTTGCACAAAGACATGTTGCAAACATTATATCTGGACGACTTGCCGTCAGGTACATTAAAGAGCCTATCATCCCGCGGTAATCCTTAACATCTACATCTTCACCAAGTGGATCCGGACCTATTTTAGATCCAGGAGCCATAGGTGTTCCAATAGAGGTACAGTTTTCCATCTTAAATTTCTTCAAGATGTCAAACACATACTTCGACTGGTTAATGAAGATGCCAGAGGAGAATTGATTGACTTGTAATCCAAGAAAGAAATTAATCTCTCCCATCATACTCATCTGGAATCTGGTCTTCATTATACCCGAGAACCAAGTACACAATCCAGGGTCAGTTGAGCCAAATATAATATCATCAACGTAAATTTGTACTAAAAGGATCTCACCGTTTTTATGCAGAGTGAAGAGAGTTGTGTCGATTTTACCTTTTCGAAAGCCAGCACCAAGTAGGTAGGTAGATAAGATTTCATACCAGGTGCGAGGGGCTTGCTTTAGACCGTAGAGAGCTTTGTCAAGAATGTAGACATGATCTGGTTTATCTTTGTCCACAAAACCCTCTGGTTGAGAAACATATACTTCTTCTTTCAAGATACCGTTCAAGAAAGCAGTCTTCACGTCCATTTGATAGACAGTGAAGTTTCTGAAAGCGGCAAATGCAAGAAACATCCGAATTACCTCTAAGCGAGCCACCGGTGCATACGTTTCACCATAGTCAATTCCCTCTTGTTGCCTATACCCTTTTGCTACAAGGCGTGCTTTATTTCTCACAACAATCCCATCTTTATCTTTCTTATTCTTGAGGACCCACTTGGTACCAATTACTGTTTTACCTTTGGGTCTAGGAACTAATCGCCACACATTCAATGCTTCAAACGAATTCAGCTCATCTTGCATGGCTATGATCCAATCCGGATCTTCCAAGGCTTGTCGAACTAAGGTTGGTTCAACTTGACTTAGAAAAAGCGCGTAAAGGACTTCATTGGCCGTTGCAGATCTAGTCTTTACAGGTTCAGAGACATCACCAATGACTTGTTCAATTGGGTGACTCTTAGTCCATCTTGAAGCATGAGGATGAACAATTATAGCACCATAGTTGGGATCCACTAAGGTAGGATCTTTATCAAAATTCAGCTCTATTGTCAAGGTAGGTTCTGGAAGTGAGACGGGTTCATGGACAGAAATGTCAACAGGAACTGCCTCCGGTTCTGCTTCAGAAGATGACTCACGTTGAGTTGCAGAATCCTCACCATTGTCAATAGGAGTTGTACCTGACGAAGAAGCACCATTCGTGGATACATGTTGTGTTGCTTGTGGAGATTCCATATGCATATTACTTGAAGTTGTAGCAGGAGTTGTTGCACCAGATGAAGGAGTAGTCAGTTCCGGTGAAGGCCCTGACAAAGTAGCATTAGCTGGTGGTGTGACAACATTGCTCCTGTTAGACATAGATGAATTAGGTTTATCACTTCTGAAAAAATCATCATAAAAGTATTCAAACAATAAATCAAGATCATCGGGTTTAGAGTTAGAAGCGGATGCTTGATCCTTGTTCGAAGATCTAGTCACCATAGGACGAATCTGTCCAGATGCTAGTACACCTGATATAGCGGGTTCTGTACTGTTTTGCACAGAAACCATTGTCTCGGTTTCATCAAATCTGACATTTACGCTTTCTTTCACAGTTCTAGACGACTTGAAATAGACTCTATATGCTTTTGACGTAAGTGAGTATCCGATGAAAACGCCCTCAATACCCTTTGGACTGAATTTGTTCAAGTTGTCCTTGTCGTTCAGCACAACACATCTGCAACCAAACACACGAAAGTAGTGTATCACAGGTTTTCTATTATTAATCAGTTCATATGGAGTTTTACCAAACCGGCGATGGATAATTGAGCGGTTTTGTGTATAGCATGCCGTAGCAACAGCTTCAGCCCACAAGAACAGAGGTAGATCAGAATAGGACAGCATCGTTCTGGCAGCTTCAACAAGTGTGCGATTTCGTCTCTCAACGACTCCGTTCTGCTGAGGAGTTCTAGCTACAGAAAACTGATGAGAAATTCCTAATGATTTAAAGAAATCATCAAGAGTCTTGTTCTTGAATTCTGTCCCGTTATCTGACCTAACAGTCTGAACTGATTGTTGACGGTTCACTTGAAGTTGATTGATTAACGAGATTATCAAGTCAGGTGTTTCGTCTTTTGATTGAAGAAACTTGACCCAAGTATATCTCGAATAGTCATCGACAATTACTAACACGTATCGTTTGGCACTGACACTCTGAGTCTTCATCGGACCACAGAGATCCATATGAAGGATTTCTAACGGTTTTTGTGTGCTGGGTTCGGGTTTCAGTGGATGAGGGGCTCGCTTTATCTTCCCCTTCTCACAAGCAATACATAAATTGTCTTTCTCAAACTGCAGAACTGGTAGACCTATAACTAAATCACCCAACGTTAGCTTTTGAATGTAACGAAAGTTGAGATGAGATAGGCGTCTATGCCATAACCAACTCTTTTCCATAGATGCCTTAGTCATCAGATACACGTCATTCTTTGGCTTAACTTTTGATAGATCAATAGTGTAAAGATTTGACTTTCGCGAACCAACTAGAAGTTCATTTCCTCCACCGGTTAGAATTGCGCACCGAGTCTTCTTGAAATGGACTTCTAGGTCTTTATCACAAAACTGACCTATACTAAATAAGTTATGCCCTAAGCCTTCAACATAATTCACTTTAGTTATTCTGACGTTGTCGGTCACAATATCTCCATAACCTCTGATTGGAGCATAATGATCATTTCCAAACTTAACTTTCCCTCCATCGTGTTCCACAAAGTTGTTCAACAGCTCCTTTCTACCTGTCATGTGTTTAGAGCAACCACTATCCAAATACCACACATGACAGAGCTGCAAAATGGAGTTTAAACAGTTTTAGGTACCCATTGCCAATTGGGTCCTTTCGAGTTAGGAGAATTAACCTTCTTCTTTGAATTGTAGTGATTATAATATCTATTTGAATAAACACGATTTGAACCATAGAAATTATAACCAAACCATGAAGAATAGTCAGACTTGCAGATAAAATCATCTACACCACATGAAGAGCAACAAATTTGATCATGTGCTAAATTAATCAGTTGTTGCATAGAATAAATCTTGTACGGAATTACAAGTTTTTGTTTGTTAGAAGCAACACGATCACTAACATTAGAAACAAAAGTGTTTTTCTTGGAATTAAAAGCGACAGTAGATGATTTTCTCTGGGCCACATCATGTATGAACTCCTTTATTCTCCACTCTACCCGCGAGTTGTTTCTTAAATTACGATCTGAAATGGAATCAAAGTAAGAATCGTAAGCGTAGGAATTTTGAACTTTAGAAAATTTAGATTTACGCTTATTTTTCTTTTTCTTTTTCCCAACGGTCTTAGAAGATTCCCCTTCGAAGAATTTCTCCTTGGGTTCCTCTTCCTTGACCAAAAAATCAGAATGATCCGGAAGTTTAGCACTAAAGTCAAAATTAACATCCTTTTGTTGAACTTGCTTATCCTTCCTTTCACAAGGAGTGGCAATAACATGATCAACTTTAATATCATTGGAGGAGGAGTGATGAGAGAAGTCACAAGAGTTTTCATTAACAGGTTCTTCCTCTAACTCAATGGGACCAAAATCATCCAAATCAACCGCCATCATGCTTCTATTAAGAGAATCGCCCATGAAAGCTTTGCATGAGGAAGCATCTGAATCAGAGGAAACTTTGCTAGCAAACTCTGTCATAGCTTCGGTGGATAGATTTGTCAATTTTCCCATTAGTCTTGAGATCTCATTTTGAAAGTATTCTTTATTGGACTCAAGATCATTTCTCTCTTTGATCAAAATGTTTTCTAAATCAGATATTTTCGTTGAAAGCAAAACATTTTCAGTTTCAAAAGACATTCTTTCAAATTTAAATCTCTCTCTTTCTTTCTCAATATTTTCTTTTTCAAGAAATAACTTTTTCTGAAAATCCGAAACTTGACGTGAGAGATTCAAACATCTAAGTTCGAGAGATTTCTTTTCTTCTAAGGTTTTTAAAGACGAGACAGAAACAACCTTCTCAGATTTTTCATTCATGCTATCTATCAAAACGGTTAGCATCACTTCCTTTTCAATATCAAATGCAAGTTGATCATCATTTCTGACTTCATCAATTTTGCTTTTAATATTCAATTCAAGATCAACAAGCTTTTGTTCGAGTACCAAGGGAGGATAATATATTTTTTCTTCAGAAACTGGTTTTGATACAGTTCCCTTTGGTGACTGAACAACGTAGCTATCAAAATAGTCATTAGGCAGGATTTTCTTGTCTTGCAATGCCTTCCTATTTGCTTGATCATAAATATAAGGAAGTTGCATGGTTACGGTTGTTTTTCTCTTAACTTCCTCCTCAATTCCATGTTCCTCCTCATTAAGCCATTTAATTTTGAATTTAGGATCCTTTAGAAACTTGAGCCATTGAAACTTATAAATACAAGGTGCCTTTTTCAAAGCATTCTCCAAATAGTGAGGATTGTCATATCCCACACCCCATTTAGAGTTGTAATATCTGAAATTCTTTGGCGTGTTTAGAAAAATGGTTTGTTCGGATTGACCTAGTTTATATAGTTTCGCTTCCAGTTCACTCGCTTTTTCAGACAATTCGTTGTTTATGTCTTTATAAGAACGCAACATTTGTTCGAGCTCATTCTTCCTAGTTTCAGCAATTCTTACACTTTCTCCCATTTCATCCATTTTTCTTCGAAAATAAGTTCGAGATTTTTCGATCTCAACCCTTTCAACTTTCAAATCATCATTTAACTGTTTATGGTTAATGATAGCTTGCTTTTGAAGTTCAATAGTTTTATGTGCCTTTTTGAGTTTCTCGCTTTGTTCATCAAGTTTTAATTGAAAAACTTTGAACTGATTACCAAAATGATTAATAGTGCAGAGATCTACCTCATTTGTCTCAGGCGCCGCATCAGCCTCTGAATCCTCATCATCTCTGCTCATCAAGCACATCCTAGCAAAAGCAGCCGTGTCTTCCTTCTCTTCATCATCTGTCTGGTCCAACCAAAACTCTTCCTCCACTGGAAGCTCAATCCCCGACTCTTTCTGTTCAGCTAACAAAGCCTTCTGTTTGTAGTAGTCGGAATTCTTCACCTTTGGTTTCCAGCAGTCTTTGGAGAAATGACCGGTTTTCCCACAGTTGTAACACTTTTGATCTTCATCCTTTTTCTCAACAAACTTCTTCATCTCCAGCCTTTTACCATCTTCCTTGTGATCATCAAACTTCTTTGACTCAATCCGATTCTTATGTTCATAGTTTTTAGAACCAGATGAGTAACGTTGGTTGTTTGATCCGGGAGTTTTTACAAATCTGTGTTGAAAGGCCTTGGAAAGAAGTATCATAGCCTGCCTTAAGCTTTCTGCTTCATCCAAGTCAGCTTGGCCTAATTCAAATTCTTCTCTCTGAACACTCTTGCCCTTAGCATTTCTTGACAACAATGCTAACGGCTCATCTTCAATCTCATCTTCTTCTGCCTTCTTCTCAGACCCCACCATCTTCTTTTCCTTCTTACCATTCTTCTCATTTTTCATCAACTTCTTCCTTTTCAACTCAGCATCATCTTCATCTTGCTTTAAGGTTTCAAACATTTGTTGTAGCGGAAGAGAATCCAGTTGGGAATTCTGTTTCATTCTATGAGCATACTTCTTCCACTCGGGCTGAAGCACGTTCAAGAACTTCACATTAGTCTCCATGATGGATTTTGATACTTTGTAACTGTTGAGATCATTTAGGATAGTTGTGAAACGATCATATGCTTTATCTAAACTCTCACCCTCCTTCTGCTTGAAATTCTCATACGTATTGAATACATTTGATATTCTCAGCTGGTTTTCCACTTCTGACCCTTTATATAGCTTGATAAGTTCATCAAACATACCTTTACCTGTTTCACTTAAACTATCAACCTTCCGATATATGTCGTTGGTTAAGGCTTGCATAACTAAAGACCTAGCTGCTTTATCGGCTTTGTATCTCAACAAATTGTCACATGTGTAGTCCTTTGGATGAATAACTAACATGTTACCTTCTTGATCTTCTTCACGAACCTCTCCTAGAACTCCGTTTATCAAGGATTCATGGATAAAAGTTCCATTTTCTTGTCTTTCAACGTAGTCAAGGAATCTGTCTTTCCAAATCTTAAAGTCTTTCGGGAAAAGAACGGGTGGTTTGTCCTTTGAACCAATAGTTAACATATCTCTGGCAGTCATTTTGGATTACTTGTTGTTGATCGTTAAAAATCTGATTAATCTGATTAGGAGTAACTTTTAAATTTTCAAGTTCAAGTCTCAACGCACTTAAAGTCGCAATGGGTTTGAAGTCGCAATGCAATGAAGTCGCAATGCAATGAAGTCGCAACAGTTGGAATCGCAACAAATGAAGTCGCAATAATTGGAATCGCAACACTTGAAGTCGCAATGAAATGGAATCGCAACACTTGAAGTCGCAATGGAGGATTGCGATTTGGTACTGTTCACGGGTTAATGGACTGCGATTCGGGAATGAAGTCGCAATAGGTCACTGCGACTTAGTACTGTTCACTCAAAGCTCACTGCGATTTCGATGAATATCAGACGATTGCGATTTCGATGAAGATCCTGATTGCGATTTCGATGAATATTCAAAAGATCGGGAGTTGATTCTTCAATAATGATCCAAATGATCTGAAAATTGGTAGGTAAGGTCGAAATACGATTCTGGACAGGTTTACTACTTCAAGTTTTGTCCAAAAACCACTAGAACAGTGATTTTCGATCCAAAACAGAGTGCGGTAAGATAAAAGTGCGAAAATGAAGAAAACAATCCAATCTGAGCTTCGATCCTTGTGTTTTTGCGGAATAAAACACACAGGACTATCCTAGAAACAACCCTTGATCAATTCCAATCCATTAGAAGAACTCTAATGGCTAAAATCAATCAAAAATTGAAGAAAAATGAAGAACTCTCAAAAATGGAAATATTTCTCTCAATCCTAACCAAATCACAGATTTACAAGCTCTGATACCAATTGTGATCCCAGAACAAGTAATCAATCCATATTAACATCAATGGAAGTCATATCTATATTCAATAATCTCAATGTAGCACACAATTACAATGAAGAACAAATTAAGTGTGTGTGGCTACTATGTGTAATGGATTACCTCTTACCCTAAAGAGGAAATAAACAAACATTATATACTTAGGGTATAGAATACCCAATTTACACAAAAGGTCCTTCTACATGGTACAATTACATTTTAAGCACTAACAAATACCAAAAAATAAAATTATCACCAAGGCCCAAACTGTAAAGTCTGGTTCAGAGTTAAGTGCAACCAGAGTAGGTTCAGTGTAATCAGACTTAAGTCTAGCTAGTGCAACCAGAGGTCTTAGTGCAACTTAACCAGACTTGATCTTAGTGCAACTTAACTGGACTTAGTCTTAGTGCAACTTAACTGGACTTAGTCTTAGTGCATCCAGACTTTGGTTGAATGCAATCAGACTTCCACTTAGTGCAATCAGACTTCTGTCCTTGGAACTCTGATTCCGTTGTACTTCTCTTCAACCTTATCCATTAACAGTTATAACTGTGATACAATTATATTTTAACCATTTAACTACCTGTAACCATCGATCTCTCGTATAAATACATAAACATGATCTGCCAAATATATATATATATATACATATATAAACGAAATTAATCAGTGCTAATTCATATATAAAGTTTCTGGATTATCCCTGTACTGAATTTGTGGAACCCAAGGCATTATAGGGGCGAAATATAGTATTTGGAAAGTGACTTTCTAATTCACAATTGAGGATTTTATCCAAGTATCTAACCACAAACCCATATTCCCCAACCTGGATTAGGCGTGTAAGAAAAAGTTGGAAAACTGATGGTTCAACAAAAAAGATGTGCCAGACATATTCCTGATGTCTGGATTGTGGTCACGAACGTCTGCACCTTTTAAGTTTCTGACATAGAGACGTTACCACATCTAATTCTGATATTTCTAAAAAAATTGTTTTGTGAACAATAGCATGATGTGCATCAAGGACATCCTCGCGTCGTCCATTCAGATAGAATGTTACTTTCTTGAAGGCTTGGTTTGATGGCTTATCTGAAATATCTTTTGACAATGCTTGAACAATATTTCTAGGATCTCAACTAATTCAAGTTCTTTTTCTCTCATTCAAACATCAAGAATACTTGTTGATCAAGAAACATCTGATTGAGGAATTACTTGTATACATAGATTTGATATTCATCTAGCTCGTAATTTCCTTAGTTGTCTAAGATCTGTAAGTTTCTATCTTGTGTCTTTGTTAGTGCCAAACGATACGTGTTAGTGATTGTCGATGATTATTCGAGATATACTTGGGTCAAGTTTCTTCGATTAAAAGACGAAACACCTGACTTGATCATCTCGTTAATCAAGCAACTTCAAGTGAACCGTCAACAATCAGTTCAGACTGTTAGGTCAGACAACGGGACATAATTCAAGAACAAGACTCTTGATGATTTCTTTAAATCATTAGGAATATCTCATCAGTATTCTACGGCTAGAACTCCTCAGCAGAACGGAGTCGTTGAAAGACGAAACCGCACACTTGTTGAAGCTGCCACAACGATGTTGTCTTATGCTGATCTACCTCTGTTCTTGTGGGCTGAAGCTGTTGCTACGGCATGCTATACACAAAACCGTTCTATTATCCATCGTCGGTTTGGTAAAACTCCATATGAACTGATTAATAATAGAAAACATGTGATACACTACTTGCGTGTGTTTGGATGCAGGTGTGTTGTGCTGAACGACAAGGACAACTTGAACAAATTCAGTCCAAAGGGTATTGAGGGCGTTTTCTTCGGATACTCGCTCACATCAAAAGCATACAAAGTCTATCTTAAATCGTCTAGAACTGTGAAGGAAAGCGTAAATGTCAGATTTGATGAAACTGAAGACTTGGTTTCTGTGCAAAATAGTACAGAACCCGCAATATCTGGAATACTAGCATCTGGACAAATTCGTCCTATGGTGACTAGATCTTCAAACAAGGATCATGCATCTACTTCTAACTCTAAACCTAATGATCTTGATTTTTTGTTTGAATATTTTTATGATGATTTTTTCGGTAGTGATAAACCTACTTCATCTACATATAACAGGAGCAATGTTGCCACACCGCCAGCTAATGCTACATTGTCAGGGCCTACACCGGAACTGACTACTCCTTCATCTGGTGCAACAACTCCTGCTTCGTCTTCAAGTAACACGCTTATGGCATCTCCACAAGCAACACAACATGTATCCACGAATGGTGCTTCTTCGTCAGGCACAACTTCTAACGCCAATGGTGAGGATTCTGCAACTCAACATGAGTCATCTTCTGAAGCAGAACCGGAGGCAGTTACTGTTGACACTTCTGTCAATGAACCCGCCCGACAACCGGAACCTACCTTGACAATAGAGTTGAACTTTGATAAAGATCCTACCTTAGTGGATCCCAACTATGGTGCTATAATTGTTCATCCTCATGCTTCAAGATGGACTAAGAGTCACCCCATTGAACAAGTCATTGGTGACATCTCCGAACCTGTGAAGACAAGATCTGCAACGGCTAATGAAGTCCTTTACGCGCTCTTTCTAAGTCAAGTTGAGCCCACAACAGTTCGACAAGCCTTAGAAGATCCGGATTGGATCATTGCCATGCAAGATGAGCTGAATTCGTTTGAAGCATTGAACGTGTGGCGTTTAGTTCCTAGACCTAAAGGTAAAACGGTAATTGGTACCAAGTGGGTCCTGAAGAATAAGAAAGATAAAGATGGGATTGTTGTGAGAAATAAAGCACGTCTTGTAGCCAAAGGATATAGTCAACAAGAGGGAATAGACTACGATGAGACGTATGCACCGGTGGCTCGTTTAGAGGCAATTCGGATGTTTCTTGCATTTGCCGCTTTCAGAAACTTCACCGTCTATCAAATGGACGTGAAGACTGCTTTCCTGAACGGTATATTGAAAGAAGAAGTATATGTTTCTCAACCGGAGGGTTTTGTGGACAAAGATAAACCAGATCACGTCTACATTCTTGACAAAGCTCTCTATGGTCTAAAACAAGCCCCTCGCGCCTGGTATGAAATCTTATCTACCTACCTACTTGGTGCTGGCTTTCGAAAAGGTAAAATCGACACAACTCTCTTCACTATGCATAAGAATGGTGAGATCCTTCTAGTACAAATTTACGTTGATGATATTATATTTGGTTCAACTGACCCTGGATTGTGTACTTGGTTCTCGGGTATAATGATGACCAGATTCCAGATGAGTATGATGGGAAAGATTAATTTCTTTCTTGGATTACAAGTCAAGCAATTCTCAACAGGTATCTTCATCAACCAGTCGAAGTATGTGTTTGACATCTTGAAGAAATTTAAGATGGAAAACTGTACCTTAATTGGTACACCTATGGCTCCTGGATCTAAAATAGGTCCGGATCCACTTGGTGAAGATGTAGATGTTAAGAATTACCGAGGTATGATAGGCTCATTAATGTACCTGATGGCAAGTCGTCCAGATATAATGTTTGCAACATGTCTCTGTGCAAGATTTCAGGCACAACCAAAGGTATCACATCGGAGTGCTGTTAAAAGAATCTTTCGATATTTGAAGGGGACACCGTACCTTGGTCTGTGGTATCCGAAGGGAACAGGATTTGAACTCACTGCATATTCTGATGCGGATCATGGAGGTAGTATGCTAGACCGGAAGAGCACATCTGGTCATGTCCAGTTTTTGGGTGATAAACTAGTAAGTTGGTCCTCGAGGAAACAGAACTGTGTTTCAACATCAACTGCGGAGGCAAAATATGTGGCCGCTGCCAGTTGTTGTTCACAAGTTCTGTGGATGAAGACTCAACTGTCTGACTATGATTTCAAGTATGAGAAGATCCCCATTTACTGTGATAGCAAGAGTGCAATTGCAATATCAGCTAACCCGGTCCAACATACAAAGACCAAACACATAGACATCAGGTATCATTTCATCAAAGATCATGTTGAAAAAGGTACAATTGAATTATACTTTGTTACAACTGAGTTTCAACTTGCCGATCTCTTTACGAAAGCCTTGGATGAAAAACGATTTAGTTTCTTAGTATCCAAGCTCGGCATGTTGAACATGAAAGTTTAATATTCTATATTGATCATTTAATGGATGGAAATATGTGTAGTTCACTCTAGTTATCTCTATTTAGACTGATACATACAAATTTTCATCTCATTCTATTCTCAATATAAGATATTTTATTTTCATGTCTTTGTTGTTTTTCATTGTTTATTCTCTTTGTTACTTTCTATTTATTGTTATGATATCTATGCCTGCATGAGGTATGTTCATAGTCTCAGGGGGAGTACAAACTAAGGGATATGCACAAGAATAGGGGGAGTGTGCATTTCTGACTAAGCTTGTAAGTGTTGATTTCCTATGCTCCTTACTTGAAGATCACGGTATGTTCTCTAATCTGTTTTTCAAACACAAACCCTTAGATGATGAAAATCATTTTTCTAAAGCTTACTTGCATCATTCAAGGGGGAGTGAAAATGTTTTAATACCTTGCGTGCTTGATCAATTGGAAGTTGGACATCTTCCAATGTGATAAATTTTTTCAATTTTTAAAAAAAAATTGAAAAAATGTCCAAGTTTTATTAAAATCGCAACCAACACTTGCGATTTCACATGTGAACAGTGAGAGATCGCAACCTTCTATTGCGATATCTCAATGGGCTTAAAATTTTCCAAATCGCAACCGTACACTGCGACTTCAGAGTATGAACAGTGCCAAATCGCAACTGTGGGCTGCGACTTGACAATGTGAACAGTGCCAAATCGCAACCGTGGACTGCGACTTGACAACGTGAACAGTGCCAAATCGCAACAGTGTATTGCGACTTCATCATGTGAACAGTAACTAGTCGCAACCTTCTGTTGCGACTTGAACTTTTATCAGTTCGTAGCTTGTTCACTGCGACTTGATGACACGTGGCAGGTCAAACCTTGGACCAATCATATTGTGCCACGTGTCCCTCAGTTTGAAAAATCGTATATAATAGGGTTTTGACTTTTCAACCAAGTCTCAACTCGAAAAAAAACCCCCTTTCTCTCTAAAACTGCTTTTGCGACTTCGATTTTCAAGATTGTGTTTTCGTGATTTCTATTCAAATCAATCATCTCAGATCGACTCCAAGGTAACGTATCTCGAATCTTATTAACTTTCGTCCATTAAATCGTATGCTAAGTCGATATTTAGGGTTTTAAGTTCAATTTTTTTTAATCTGCCAAAATCGATGCGTGTGTTGTGTTTGTTAGGATTTCAATGTTTAGGGTTTGTTCACGCTAGATTTGCGAGTCCAGTAATGGTTATTTTAACATGTTTTGAGCGAAAAAGCAGAAATCTGGGTTGAACACTTAGGGTTTAGTTCAGTGTTCGTCCAAGTCGCAACCAACTAGCATTCAAACATTCAAGCATGTCGCAGTGGTCATGCATTCAACCATGTCGCAATGGTCAGTTGCGACATGGACCAAATCGCAACCTCCTGTTGCGACTTCACTTTGTCTATCCTTTACATTGCGACATCGCAATGAGCTGCGACTTTCCCTTTTATGTTGATTGCGACTTGCCCATGACTTAGGAAATTTTTTGAAAAAAATTTTCAAGGCAAAACTGTTTTTGGCTGGTTTCTTAACTGTGTACTATTCCAGATGGCTGATCATGATGGAAATGACTCGGATGACAACACTATCATCCGATCACATCGTTCATCACATCCGTCGGTCAATGCACATGATCTGGATGAAAAAATCTTTCCGAGTACTAATGCGGTGCAATTTCTGCACAACAACCATCATCTAGACTTGGCGGTTCCTTTTGACTTCGGAGTCATACTCGAGATTCTTCGCGGTCACCCCTTACTGACTGCTTTAACCAGAGTCGAGCTTGTGCCTGCTATATACCTTAAACAATTCTGGAGTACACTGAATTACCATCCAACCGCCAGAGTTCCACATTTCACTGCCAAACTAGACCACTTCGATGTCCGATTCACACTAAGGGGACTCAGACGTTCACTAATTCTCCCGAGCGAGAATCTTCAGGATCCGGTTCCTGAATCTCAGCTCTATGATGACATCCGAAGTTTGGGTTATCAACCTCCGGCGAATGCCCCACTTACTGGCTCATCCACTTTCAGACGGAACTACCTACCGAGAATATACTACTCCATATGCTCAATCTTCAACCGGTGCATGACATCAAAGCATACTGGACTAGACAAGACTAACCTATCTACACTGCGCATGTTTCATGCATTCGTTTTCAACCACAACATTGACTACGGCGTCTTGATATGGAACGAGATCGTTGAGCTTGTCGCGGATCAGTTAAAACCGAAGATGAGACGAAACTTCGTACCATTTTAGCGATTCTTCCAGATCTTGATTCATCAAGCTATGGTAGACAACGATCAGATTCCGAGACGAGAGAATCACCCAAGAGGCCCAACCCAGTACATGCACTATATCAGGATGCCCAAGCAGATCAACTTTGCTCACACCGCCGTTCTACGTGAAGATCTACTCGCTTATGCTGACCAACAGTCTGGGGTAGTTAGACAATATAGGATAGATAACGCATTGATGGTCAATCCAGAACCGGAGGGACCTCCCCACGATGCAAACCTATTAGGAGGTGAGGGTCCGAATGTCGAGGGGGTTCAGGAACATAGGGGTGTTCCTGAACAACGAGGGGTGAGGAGAACGAAAAGAAAGAGAGTTGGGAGAAGATTACGGACTGTTGGTCATGCATCCTCTTCCAGACGAGCTCAACTACCACCTCGACCTCCTCCTGTACAGATCTATGATGATGATGTCTCATGGGATGAAGCTTATGCCGCTGCATCATCTCCCGATGATGATGCAGTTAATCAAGACGATGAGATAGAACCCTTCTTTGCTTTAAATGACGATGATGATGACGATGACGACTCAGGTCATGACCCGTTGGTAAATTTGATCCCTAGACATATGGGAAAAAGACCACGTGTTGTGAGTTCGGATGCTGATTCCTCTCGGAACACCGAACTTCTCGACACCGCTACTGATGTTGTGGGTCCTTCATCTGTAAACGAAGAAGTAGAAAAATAAGTTGAAGTAGAAAAGGTAGTTAGTGGTGAGAATGAGGGGAGAAAAGAAATGAGTGAAGCTGTGATAGAGTCAGATAAAGTTTTAACTACTGACTCTCCCCACACCGATCCAAGCCGGGTAGCCACATCATCTACCAACGAGCGTACGTCGCCGTTGCGTATTGAAACAGACATGGTGGACCCAGCCATGCATAGCACAGCCCCACTCAGCCACTCATCGGCATCTCAATTTGCCGATGTTTCATTTTCCACAGGGGATATAGCTCAAAGTCTATCGGCGACACACTCGGTGTCTGCTGGTATTGAATCAGGTAGGCTCCCGCCCCGGCCACCGCCTTTTATTCCACGCACATTGAGTCTAGTACCATTTGGTAGAACATCATTTCCTAGGACACAATTGCTGGAACAACACCAAGTTGCGGGCTTCCGTGCCCCAACCGGAACACCCAGAGTGCGGCTGCCATTCGTTGGTGCCCCACGAGGACAGGGTGGAAGTCCTGTCATGGTCAACACTTTGCCAGCCATGAACACAGGCAGTACGGTTGCTACAACCGCTACTTCAACCGGGTACCTAAGTGGTCCGGAAGTTAGCTCAATTTTCCCTAATTTTCCTCATGAACAGGTTGTACAGATGCTCGGGCCACGCCCTCATTTTATTACTTTACCATTACTGGCCTCTGCACTAGGTTCTATAGACAGGTCGTACAAGCAACACCGTGCACAAATGCAGAAATCAGTTGATAAGTTAACATCTGAAGTCAACCGCGCCATTAAAGGTAAACATGTTGCCGAATCATCATCCACTCCTCAAGAACAACCATCAGAAGCTCAACCAGATTCACAACATCCATCATCTATCCCACTACACCTTATACCTGAAGACCAGCTCAAATCTGAGCTGCTATCCCGCCTGCTAGCCAAAAGCGACTCCAGTACATCAGAAGAAGTTGACTTAGTTTCCCTACTTCGTCAACATACACCACCTCCAACCCAACCTCAAACTTCAACATCCACCGAGACACAACTTCTTCTAGCAAACCAACTTGATAAGCTTACCAACTCTGTCACAGATATGACTAATGATGTGATGCATGGTTTTACCAATATCAGTAACCGGCTCAAAGTTGTAGAAGAGAGATGTGGTATTGAATCTGAAGTATCCAAGAAAAGAAGACATGATGATCAGGATCCGCTTGATCAACATGAGGGGGAGAACAGAGCAGGTGTAGGAGAGTCGAGTGCTGCTGCGGCTACTAGCAATGTTAATGAATCAGAAGCTGGGGGAAATACAGGTGAAGGTGGAGCGGCGACTGATGTTGTACATAATGTTGATTCAGAAATACCTGTTCTAGCTGATGTCATAGCTGGGGTTGAAAAGCCACCGGCTGTAGACAATAGAACAGAGGAAGAAAGAATGGCAGATGAATTAATACGAGATTATATCTACATTGATTCTGAGGAAGAACCAGAGCAGCTCAACTACAAGATTAAAAAAGAGATGATAGAAGCTCTGGATGAATTGGTTTTTGACTTTGAAACTGGGGATCAGGATTTGGATATCGAGTCTGAAGATGATATTCCGACAATGGTAGAAGATGCTCCGACACAGGTTGATTCTGCAGGTCCAATCTCAGACACTCCACAGCTAGAAGTTGCAGCAGGTCCAAGCTCAGGTACTTTAGTTTCACAGACACCGTTTGTACCTAATGGAAAGATCAGAGATAAAGTACTTGAAGCAGAACTCAGTTTTTTCCAAGTTATTATTGATGCTGAACCAAGGTATGTAGCCACTGGAGAGAGAGTTTCAATCCAAACTCCCTATCTAGAAACCTTGAGGAAAGAACTGTATGTACAAGAGGTTCAAAAGATTAACTTGGAGAAGGTTTATGGGATTGAAGACCGGCCATCGCTGAAGAAGATCGAATTTCTATACGTCATGAAGAACAAAGACAAAGGATCAGAAGCCGTCAAGTCAGATAACATGATTATGAAGGTGCTGAAAGTTGAATCTAAGAAGTTGTTTGATGTCTTCTATCCTGAGTTCACAGTCTTGAGATCAGACGGGTCTGAATGCGTATTTTCTGAAGCTGATTTCAAGAGTCTGAGACTGAATGATCTTCTGAGCCTTTACAACAGTCTTGCTGTCCATCCTGAGAAGAAGCGTCCAGAGTATAGAATTCAATACAGTGCTGCCTTTCGAAGTGTGAAGAAGTTCATGAAGAATATTCTGAAGTATTCTTACCTCACTGACTTCCAGATGGGTTTGGAATCTTTTCAAACAAATGTGAACTTAAAAAGACCAAACAGACGCTTATCTGATATTCTAGGTATCCCCGCCTACACTGTACTGAACAAGCCTGAGCTCGGGGTTGTTTACGTTGATACTGACTCAAAGAAAAGATTTATGAGAGTTATTGAGATCAACAAGTACTGTGAGGGTACTTTGAAGACTATTCAGTTTCACTTGGAAAGTAAGCTTCGTCTGGATACGCGTGGAGAGGTAAAGCTCACTGCGAAAGAGAAGAACCTGATCAACGAAGTGTTGAAAGCCATCTCATACCGAAAAGACTACCGCCTTGAACTGCGAAGATTTGAGATCATCTTTGGTATTCGAAAGAAGAATGTGACCCCAGTGGATGTCTAAATCTTTTGCTCTACATTGGTACAAAGGGGGAGAATGTTAGTGCTTAAATTGAAATTGTACCAAGTAGAGGGACTATATTTGTAATAGGGCTATTCTATACCCTAAGTATATATAGTTTGCTTCTTTCCCTTTAGGGAATTAGGTCATCTACTACACACACTTGCCACACACACAAGTAATTGTTCTTCATTGTATTGTAAGCTATTTGGAGATTATTGAATATAGAGATGGCTTCCTTTGTTGTTTCTATTGATTGATTACTTGTTCTGGGATCACAGTCTTATCATTGTTGAAGGTTTGTGCTTTACCATAAGGAACACACAAAGGCGGATCGGTATCTCGAGAGAGGGGTCTCGGGTATAGAAGGTTAGCCACGTTTGGTGAAACCTAGCTAAATCTCGGTTTCATATCTTTATCCCTCTTTTATATTTTTGCAATTGTTTTTGTGATTATACTTCTAAGAGAAGATATCAAATTTTCATCAAGACAACATCCCCAATGGTTGTCTAACAAATAATAGCTGCAGTTGAGCTATGCTTGTCTTAGCGAAAAGGTTGTTGAAATGGTCTTGTGTGTACGTAGGTGTGCTGTTCGTGACTAGTTTCATTTTGTTTTTATGTGTTTTCTAGGCCATTAATTCAGTAATTCAATGATTGTATTGCTTGTTTTGGGCTGCTGGATCGAATTAGAAAAGTTGACATTCCTAATATCCTTAATATTGAGCAATCGAGTGTTTCTAGCCCAACAAAATGAAACTTCTTTAAATAACCGTGGTAGTTTGGGTCAGCTGGTGAACACCTCAACCAATCCCGGCCATGGAGCCGGAAAACCTCTGGTGGACTTGAGGAGACTCGAATTGGTGTCTGGTGACATGTGGGAAGCAAATCCAAGGCCTTACCAGTTAATTAAGCCATCCCCTGCGTTAAAAATGTAACTTTTTTTTGGTTCCCCCGTTCAAGATTCATTTGGCTAAATCAATCTATGTCATGCAGTTCCCATCAACAAAACAAAGAATGGATAAGTAGTCATTGAGAATAAACATAACACCACAATTCATTTGATCAACAAAACAAATGTAATGTTTTTGTATTCTTACATTTACATAAACATATATAGGCAAATCCACTACAACTCGAATGCCCATATTATAATCCAGTGAAACTAGCTAGTGAGAGCGAATATTGAGGAGAGAGACCCTTGTTTTCATCAAGGTCCTAAACATGCACTCCAAATTGTTCTGAATGACTTCAATGTGGGATTCTAGAGCCTCATCTGAGATTTGAGGATGATCTACGACACTCGCTATATTTCCTTTCCGGATCAAATTTGAAACTACTGACCATTTGGTAGATTTTGGTTTTGACAAAAATATGGATTTAAGCGAGAGGACGGATCCAAATATGGAAACACTCACTGCACTAGCATCTCTTAGTGATCTAATCACAGCTGAGAGGTGATGATCTAGATCTAAGAGTGCAATGTTGTCCCGAATCTTGTTTTCAGTTTTCTTTAGTGCTAAAATAGCTCTGTTGGCATCCTTCATTAATTTCCTGAGTGAGGAAGCATCCACGGTCTGATACGCCTTTTTCCTTCTAAGAGCGGATTGAACATTTCTGACGTGTTCCTTTACTTGTTCCATGGCATCTTTTATTGAGCCACAGACATCCAAGAGCTTCATTGATCGATCCAACAACTCATCGACCAATTTCTCATCCTTGGTGAAAAGGGCTTGTTGGGTCAGTGGCAAACTGAGAAGATCTTTAACAGATGTGTACAATCTTTCCAGCGCCACTAGAGAGCCACAAACTGTATCTACAGTAGGCGTAGAAGACGAAGATGCCTCCCATGTTTTGAGATTAGTGAGCTCCTCTTCAACTTGAAGAGTGCTAGGATGTGATCGGCTAGGCAAACTAATGGATCGAACATGGCGAAAACTAGTGGATGATGAAGAAGAAGAAGAGGCTGAAGAATCCATTTTTGATATTTCTAAAAGAAAGATTTCAAGTGTTTGTGATGATATTTGAGGCTCTATGCTCAATGTATATATATGCAAACTTTAAGACACTTAGAATCAATCACATTATTGAAGAAGCGTGTGCAATTTTTCAGATTTTCGCTGGCTTTGTTTCCTGATTAGCAAACAAAACTGTGATGTTATTTATTGCCATTGGTTTAGTAGCAAGTGAGATTCCTTTCTCTGACGTGTCTTGGACTTGTTCCCCAGCCACACGGCTCTTCTTTCACCTTTAAGGCCAAAGATATATCTGATTTTCTTGGTTTTGAGACCCCATCCATGTGGCCTACCTGTTTAAGCTGTGTCTTTCATGAATAAACCCATGAGTCAGTACTGCTTAACACTAAATTAAAATGTATGATCACATGATCCATTCATGTGTTACTATGACAAAAAGAATCGTTCACATATTACGAAGTTAGATCCTGAAAGTGAGAATACACATACCAGCTATCACCATCTAGACACTACTAAAAAGAACGAACGGTTTTTCCGGAGGCAAAATCCGTCGGAAAATCAAGGTTTTCAACGGAGTTTTGGCGGATTTTGCCACTTGAAAAGCTGTCGCCAGAAAATATGATTTCTGGCAGATCGCAGATTTACCGGCGGGTCTGACGTTTCGGCCGTATAATGGCCGCCAGAAATTCGCCAAAACTAAAATTTGAAAATATTGTTATTTCTTAACTTAATAAGACTAATTAATATATGGGCTAACTTTTTCGGCGGATTTCCGGCGGATAATCCGCCGGAAAACTAAATAAATTTTTGAAAAACTAAACATTATTTGACTTTTTTATGCCTCTGACGTGTAGCTCAGTTGGCAAAGGGGTGGGTGACTTTGCCCAAATACATAACAGGTCCTGGGTTCGATCCCAGACCCCCCACTAGCCTCAGCCGCTGAGTGAGCCAAAAAATGCCCCCTCACACTGGTGTCCTTGGAGGCAGGTTCCGTGTGGGGCCGGTTAGAGTTGCCGGTAATCAACTTTTCTGCCCAAATTATTTGACTTCTTTATATCCACCGGAATTGTCCGCCAAATTTGCCCTTACGTTTAGTCACTAGAAGATAAATTAATTAGGCGATTTCGTAGTTCATGAAGCTAGTTTTAGTTTTCTTTAACATATCCCTTTTATAATTATTGGTGATCAGCTAGGCAGCTGTAGAATAATATTATTAATTTCTTGAACTACAAATCAGCTGAAATAATACAAAAACCCTTGTTTTATTCGTTTATGCACAATCACTAAAGGTAACCTATATGGCGTAATATGTGATTTAGGACGTTGAGGTGGAATCAGGATATTCTCCCTGTTGATGCTTGTTGTGAAACCCCTAAAAATAATGGAAAAACAAAAATGCATATTGGGAGCATTTAAACAAGAAATCACCTCTATAGCGACAAACACCATAGCGACGACTATGAATTAATCCCAATAGGTGTTCAAATAATATTTCCCTTCTCTGATTTCTACAGTGACGGCATGTCGTCAAGTTAGATTTGCTTCAGCGCGCATGAGGCAGATGGATAGTTAAGATAAATATAACGAAGGTAGGCAAAGATGAAAGATCTAAGCATAAACTATGGCCACATGGATGATTATGCATAAACCTATCTGGGAAATTAATTAGTTCCAGGGCAAGAAAATTGTCATCGATCTAGTCTTCGATTCAAAGATAACTAAAATTGTTGGGGTTCAATGAAAACGTTATGACGAATGTGGAGATGGAGCAGTTATCAAAGCCGCAATAGGGTAAAAAATATTAGTATCTTAACGAGATATTCTAGCATTTATAAATCTATCAGCTTGATCACATGATATCCCGAATGACAGATGTATCATATGTGGGGTCGATTACCTTCAATGGAATAGATATACGGGTTGTTGGTTGTCCGAGTCTTTGCTCGTGTTAGTTATACAAGAAAAGCGAGTGTTAGGACACAAAATGTCCTAATTATAAGATAGTTTTGTAAAGGGGTATTAATAGTAATATGGGCTTGAGTTATGTTATAAGGGTTTGGGCTTAACTATGTAACAAGGGGTATTTATAGATAAGTGTGTGTAATTAGGGTTTGCAAGTGTGATTCTCTCTCTAGGTGTTCTTCTTCAATAATACACCACTTTGTCTATTCTATCTTCTTGTTTACCTATCTACATTATATGAATCGTTGCTTGTTATAATGGGACTCACAGCGAGCTTCAGCGACACGCCTTTAGCGAAGACATGTTTCAGCCACAAGCCATAGCGACGACATGTCATCTCTACACACCATTTGTGACGATAAATGGACTTTTAACGATGCCAAAAACACTACTAAAAAAACCTGATTTCCGGCGGAAAAATCCGTCGGAAATCCGCCGGAAACAGCCTATTTCGGCGGATTCGGTCGCCGGATAATTGGGCGCCGAGGTTACAGGTTTTCGGCGGAATTTTCGGCGGATCTTTCCGCCGGAAAACGGTAGAAATAATTATCAAAGTCTTAATTAACAAGATAATTACAGTTTAATTTCGCCGGATTTTCGGCGGATTTTTCCGCCTGAAATTTATTTATTTATTTATCAATTAATAAAAAAAATATTTTCGGTAATATTTCGGCGGATTTTCGGCGGATTTTTCCGTCTGAAATATATTTATTTATTTATTTATTTATTTATCAATTAATAAAAAATATATTTTCGGTAATATTTCGGCGGATTTCCGGCGGAATATTCCGCCGAAAATAATTTAAATTAATTTTAATTTTTTTTATTAATTTAAAATTTAATTGTTTCATGGAATCAGATAAAAAACTGCTACAAATTGTATAATCTGCTAAAATGCTATATATCATAAATTAAAACGCCCAATACATTGTTTGGGCCAAAACGACCAAATCGTTGTTCCAAATTCGTTCAAATAACACAAAAGACAATTATAAAAGTTTCAAATCGCTATGGAGGCGGAGGCGGACGCGGCGTACTTTGACTGAGACTTTTGATCAACTCGCACATCTCTTCATATTGTGCTCGTTCCAAACGACGTGCCTCTTCACGTCTCGCATCCTCTTCTCGACGTCTCTCATCCTCTAACTTACGTTCCTCTTCTCGTGCCCTCAACTCTTGCACTTGGCTCATTAAGGTCTCAACGATGTGCTACAAAATAAAAAAAGACTTAAGAATATTTAATATGAACTAAAAATCAAATTGATAACATCATTTAATGAAAAAAAACTGGTACACACCTGCTGGGAGGAAGACGACGCACCAGTTGTCGAAGATGACCCACTCAAGATCGCATTGGGATCTAGATGGTTTCCAAACCCAAAGGAACGACCTTTCTTCGTTCCCCCGGTCACGTCATGCCATAATTGGGTATCAAGTGGCGGATGATTGGTAAGGTCATCGCCGTATCTCTCTATGGCACCCGCCCGATACCCACCCTGTGGTTTTTACAAAATTATACAAGTCATTTTCGACAGCATAACGACTGTAAATAGGACGTTTCCATTTTCCTGTTAAACAACAATCCTAATGTTTGCCCAACAAATGGCAACCCAAACTAGATAGATATTAACGGCAAGATATATAACAAAACAATTATAAAGCATCATAAAATAAGCATCATAAAATAGAAAATCATATGAAATAAGCATCATAAAATCGAAAATCATCATCATCAACATACCTTAAGGGTACCTTTGCAATGGCTACATTTGAAGCAAGATTTGTGATAATCAATACCATCAGCAGACAAAAGCTCCACTGGGTAAACTGTCTTCCCACAAGCCTTGCATTTCTACTGTGTTCCAGTAATCAGAAAGGAGTGAAAAACGCAAGTCTTTCTAAAAACCCAAGAGAAACAAAAATGATAAAGATTCATGTTCTGGTATACCTTATCCAGCACAAGGCAATGTTATTCCTCTTATGGAGGCGGCATGGTGCAACTGGTACCACTAAAGATAATCAAACCTTCCACCACATGTATCCATAACCCACAGCTCCCAAAGTAGCAACTAGTACCACTAAAGATGTTACATTACCTGCAGCATCATTAAGTTTGCGATTAAAGAAACTCGAACTGAGTTGTATCAACAAGCAATCGATACTTGAAATGCATTAAAAAGCGTGCTGTGACTCGGGGGACATACCACTAGAACCACCATTCAGAACAGTAATCTGCCTTGACGAAGCCATCTGCCTAACTTCCATTGCTAATCGACGAACCTGCAAATTTTGTTAGTGTGAAAGATGATAAAGATATACTTGTGAATAAACACAATTAGTTTAACTTGGCAGTGTTGAAGTCTCAATATTTCTCCATACAAAGACAGGCATTGGGACATGAATTTCGAGATTTCAACTATAACCTTCAGCCCAAACGATCAAGCATCTAACTATATCAAATAACGGCTGAACCAATCAGTGTCAAACTTTGGGCAAAAGCCTTGCTAAGGATACCAAGACACTTTGGTTTTGCAAAATTCACAAAACAATGTAGCCTCATTTAAGAGCTTTGTGGAACGTATAAAAAGAGCTAAGAGAAGGAATGTTCCAACATATATCGAAGAAAAGAGGTCCAAGTCCGGCCGGACTCTAACATAAACAACTTATTACCGGAGATGAGATTAGTACCTGGGCAGCAATTGCATCCGAATGATCAATTTCAGCTCCACCCCCTTGCTTTTCTTCGTATCCTTTCACCAAAGCCTGCCCAATTTTAAAAATCAAAACTCTTTTCCAAGCATTAACTTCTATAATTAACTAAAATTGGACTATTAACCTCACATGTACATCAGTTCTTATTAAAACTATTCAAATCTAGGTCACTGGATGTGCTTCAATGTTTTAGGGAGAATAATAATAGTATGATTTTACCTGAAGTTCTCCCAGTACATCAGAAAGTTTGCCATTTTTCAGCATCAACGTACCAGTGTACCCTACAAACACAACACGCCCATATTGGGGATTGAAATCTTAAAAGATCTGAAATATACGGATCAAGTATATATACATGTATGTACAGAATTAATATGCATATATGTATGCAATCAAAACAGGAAGTGAGATGCTAAATTTAGGGTTTCAAATTTTTAGAAATAAAAACCGGGAATTGAAAGGAATAGGGGGGAAGAAATTAAAAAAAAGGTAATTTATAGTTTTCATAAACAATAAAAAAATGCAAGTGAAATTGCTTTGATTTTAAGAAAAAGTCTAAAAAAAACTCAACGAACTATCTAATTTTTAAATGATTAAGTCCTTAAACTATTTTTTAAAACAAATAAAATTACTTTGATTTTGGGTTTGATTTTAGGGATTTTTGGTTGCAATGGTGTCAAGAGACAGCTTTAATCGAAGGTTTTGGTTGCAATGGCGTCAAGAGATAATAAAACAAGAAACAAACAGAGGGGTGAAATAGTCATTTCTGATGTTTTGCACGTTAATGAAATAGTCATTTAGTAGTTGTTAATTAAGGAACTGTATCATGTCTCTTAATGAATTATACGGACCTTGATGGATCATGTTATACTAAGTAACTATTACGTGTTTGTATGCATGTGTGTACTACACGTATGTATTTGGTGTGTAGTAGACTTGATAAGACCTCTAAGACCCACTAAAGTGGTTCTTAATGAACTTGGTTGGATCTTTTATCACTTATTAAGGTCCAATAACACCAAAGGTGACTTATTAGTGGTCTTGTTGAGCCCAATACATACCACATGGACACATGACTTATTTGGCCTTAATGGGCTTTAACGACTCTTAATGAACTCTAATGAGTCTTTATGGGCTTAAGTGGCACTTAATGAAACGTATTGAGTATTCATGGGTTTACGAGTAACTCTTGGTAAAATGTATTAAGCTTTGATGGGTTACAACGACTCTTAAGTATTGGACATTCATGAGCTTTGATGGTTCTTAATGAACTTGATTGGGAAGACGACGAACGAACTCCCATATCTCTTCATCGGTTACCTCAGGTGGGGGACCGGCTGTCACCCTATTGTCTTTAATAAATCCTTTTCTTATTATTATTATATATTGAAGCATAATACGATCCATAAAAGGCCGATACGGTTAAAACTCAGACCGTTCCATAAGCCCATAATGGTCCATTAAAGCCCATTAAAGTTCAATTGAGTTGATTAAACACCTAGTAGATAACTGAAATCCCAATATGATCCATTAACGGCCATTACGGTCCATTAAAGTCCAATACGATCCATTAAAGTCCAATACGATCCATTAAAGCACAATACGATTCATAAAGGCCCAATACGGACTATTAAAGCACAATACGATTCATAAAGCCCCGATACGGTCCATTAAAGCAAACTAGGATCTATAAAGGCCCAATACGGTCCATTAAAGCTCAATACATTACATTAAACCCCATAACGGTGCATTAAGCCCACAAGGATCCATTGAAGCCCAAAATGATCAATTAAAGGTCAATATGGTCCATTAAAGCAAATTAGGATCCATATAGGCCCAATACGATCCATTAAAGCCCAAACCGTTCTATAAGCCCAAAATGGTCCATTAAAGCCCATAACAATCTATTAAGCCCACAATGGTACATTGAAGCCCAGATGATCAATTAAAGACCAATATGGTACATTAAGGCAAAATAGGATCCATAAAGTCCGATACGGTCCATTAAGGCAAACTAGAATCCATAAAGCTCGATATGGTCCATTAAAACCTATTACAGTTCATTAAAACCTATTACGATTCATTAAAGGCCAATACATCCCATTAAAGCCAATAACGGTACATTAAGCCCACAAGGGTCAATTAAAGCTCAAAATGATCAATTAAAGGCCAATACGGTCCATTAAAGCACAATATGATTCATAAAGGCCCAATACGGTCCATTAAAGCCTAAACCATTCCATAAGTCCGTTAAAGTTCAATTGAGTTGACTAAACACCTAGTAGATTACTGAAATCCCAACAGGATCCATTAACGGTCATTTGGATCCAATAAACCCCTGTTGGACTCGTTAACGATCATTTGGATCCAATAAACCCCTGTCAAATCCATTTGCAACCTAATACGGTCCAATAAAGCTAAAACCGTTCCATAAGCTATAATGGTCAATTAAAGCCCGATACGATTCATTAAAGCCCAATACGTCTATTAAAGCCCATAACGATATATTAAGCCCACAACGGTACATTGAATCCCAGATAATCAATTAAAGATCAATATGGTCCATTAAATCAAACTACGATCCATAAAGATCGATACGGTCCATTAAAGCCCAATACATTCCATTAAAACCCATAACGGTACATTAAGCCCACAAGGGTCAATTGAAGCCAAAATGAACAATTAAAGCCCATAACGGTACATTAAGCCCACAAGGTTTGATTTATCATTAAAATTTAATTTTATTTAATATTTATATAATTAAAAATATTTCTAAAAAATTAATGTCCGGCGGATTTTCGGCGGATGATTAAAAAAATTATTTTTTATTTTTTAAAATTAATATCCGGCGGATCGTAAATTAGTTTATTTTTTTTTTATTTTTAAAGGTTACGGGTATCCGGCGGATGATTAAAAAAATTATTTTTTATTTTTTAAAATTAATATCCGGCGGATCGTAAATTAGTTTTTTTTAAAGGTTACGGGTATCCGGCGGATGATTAAAAAAATTATTTTTTATTTTTAAAATTAATATCCGGCGGATTTCCGGCGGATCGTAAATTAGTTTATTTTTTTTTTATTTTTGAAGGTTACGGGTTTCGGCGGATGATTAAAAAAATTATTTTTTATTTTTTAAAATTAATATCCGGCAGATTTCCGGCGGATCGTAAATTATTTTTTATTTTTTAAAAATTTTTAAGAGTAGGATTTCGGCGGATTTTCGGCGGATGATTAAAAAAATTATTTTCTTAATTAATTAAAAGTTTTTCGGCGGAATTCCGACTTATTTCCGACGGATATTAATTTTAAAAATAATTAATTGCATTTCGCCGAAAATCCGCCGAAAAATAAGTCGATCATTTAAAAAAATGCGAAAATTTTATTTTTTTTTTGTGATTTTCGGCGGATTTTCGGCGGAAGTCAACGGAATTTGACTTTTTTAATTTCCGCCGGAAAGACGCCGGAAAATTTCAGGCGGAAAATCCGCCGGAAATCGACTTCTGTTTAGTAGTGAAATGGTTGCTAAAACCCCGTCTCTTGTGGACAAGTCTTTGTGTTCTTTTATTTTTGTATAACTTGTATCCTTTTTTTTCATTATCCATACATTTTGCCTTTTCTCCATAAATGAATTTTAAATAGCTCATGCCCCTGGATGAAACAACCTTCAGTTAGGATAAATCAATATGCGATTTAGACGATGAAACGGGTTGCAACGTACCTACGGTCCATGTATCATAATTTGCTGCAAGTTTTCCTTTCACTCGCGATGAAAAGAATCCATGGTCGCAGGGACCAACAATCTTGGGTCGTCTTGTCTTATAGAACTTTACACCTGCGTGCATGCAGTGTTTTCATGTTAAACACGAAAAGCGAATTCAGAACATATTCACTACAGGAAAAGTGACTTTCAGCGACGCGTTTTTAGCGACAAAACGTTTCATTTACAAGTTATAGCGACGACAAGTCGTTTCAGTAAATCGATTTATGGGATATATTAACTTTTAGCGACAACAAAAACACAAATAGGAAGGCAAATCACTTTGTAATCATCAAAATTGTATCATTGTATCTATTACATACTGAAATATACATTACTATACAACTGTACACTTTACAAACTATATAAATATGGGGATATTCACCAACACTAATGTACTACATCTTGCAAGAACCCCACTAGTGAGATAGAATATTTAGGAGGGAAGCCCTTGTTCCGATCAACCTTCTAAACATGCACTCCAAACCATTCTCTATGGCTTCAATGTTGCATTCAAAAGCCTCAACACAAATTTGAGGTTGATCTTTGCTTCCTGCTGTTCCCTTATGAATAAATTTTGAGACTATGGACCATTTAGTTGCTGATTTGGGCTTGGAAATAGACACAGACAAATATGACAAGAGCAATCCAAACACAGAAATGCTGACTTCGCTAACGTCTCTCAGTACTCTAATAACCGAAGAAAGATGGGGGTCAAGATTCAAGGGTTTCGAGGCGTAAAGATGATCGATTTGCTTCAATTCCGCAACACCTCTTTTGGCATCCTTCTTCAGTTTCTTAAGGAAAGAAGCATCTATGATGAAATCCCCCTTTCTCCTTCTTACAGCTGATTGAACATCTCTTACATGTTCCTTGACTTGTGAAACTAAGTCTCTAACAGAGCCACAAACATCCAAATGCCTCACTGATCGATCCAGCAACTCATCAACCAACTTCCCATGTTGATGGTGGGAAAGGGCTTGTTGGGTAAGTGGCAAACTGAATAGACTGTCAACACATGTGTACAATCTTTCCAGACTTGTTACACCATTGCAAATTGTTTCAGCATCAGGAATACATGAGATAGAAGTACTCTCCCACTTTTTGAGATTGGTCAGCTCCTCTTCGACTTGAAGCGTGCTGGGGTGTGATCTGGTTGGCAAACTAATCGATCGAATGGCATGACGATTCTTGGATAACGAAGAAGATGACAAGAAAGCCATTTGGCCAGTTATTGAAATATTATTTGGGATGATGACTAAATTTTCTTTTCCTTTGTATTTATACAAACCCAAGTTGGCGTAGATTAATCATAGCATGTGAAACCGCATGTGCAATCCTTTCAAACCGCTGAACTTGCATCCAAATCAGCCTACATATTTCTGATTACATCGGTGGCATTTGGTGACATTGAAGCAACGAAACTAACGTGAAAAACAAGACTATTTAATTAATGCAAAGCACACGTATGGCTTGTCTCGTAAGGCCACCACTGAAGATACCGCGTAGAAATTTCTTAATTTAATGGTTACACGTACACGTGAACGAATGTTATATGCATGATACCTGCAATTATAATACACGCGTGGCTTGTTAATTACACGAACTTCAAAATGCAAAGAGATACTCTCCTCTCCTTCCAAGAAAGAAAAGTATTAGTGTAAAGCAATAGAAAAAATGGGTTTTTGTTTGCTATTATTCTCCAACAGTATTGTTATCTTGTTTGCTAAAATAGAGATTCGTGGAGAAATCTCTCAATATAGAGAATTCTCTATAATTCTCTATATTGGAGAGATAAATAATTATTTTATTCAACCCACCAATAACATAACTTTTTTCTCACTTTATATTAAGTTTTTATTTTAAAGTGTATTGGGAATATAAATTAGAGAATATTATATTAATATAATTTGTGTTAAAATCTCTAAAATAACAAAACTGTTGGAGATGAATGTAACTCTTTTTAAAGATTTTAACTTTTGATTTTCTATTTCAGAAAAATTATAGTAAACCTGTTCGAGATGCTCCTATTCGGAATCCTGTTTTTGGAACTCTCTTTCAAAGAGAAAGATTTTTGTTTACAAAATTATAATAAGTTTTCTTTTCATTCACAAATTTATAGTAAGGTTTTCTGATTGTATCAAATACATTGTGCATTCTTTTATTTGCATCAAATGTATAGTATATTTTCTCAAATATAGCTTTTGAAAGTAGTGTAAATAAAGTATGTTTTATTTTGATATGATTTTTCCTATTTTAGAAAAATATGTTTTAGTACAGGGCAAAATGCACAAAATAACAACCTACTTTCATTTATTTCCTTATTATAGCATTGTACTTTCACTTTTTCTTATTACAGCAATGTACTTTCAATTTTATTTTTTATTAGGGCATTATACTTTAAAGAATATACCCATTATAGCATTAGGTAACCTATTACCTTTAAAGCTGGTTTTCTTTTGCTGATGTGTTATTTTAAAGTGACGTGGCTGTCTACATGGCATTAAAAAAATATTTAAAAATTCATTTAAAACCCTTTCAAAAATAAGACTTCCACTTCACGATTTCAAACCTCTTCATCTCCCTCACGATTTCAAACCTCTCTTCATCTCCCTCACGATTTCAAGTGCGGCTCCATCTTCAATCGTTCATCTCCATTTTGCTGTTTTGAGGCTGTTTTTGCTATTTTTTTGCTGTTTTTGCTGTTATTTTGCTGTTTTTAGCTGTGTTGCTGTTTTTTTGCTATTTTTACCTGTTCTTGCTGTTTTTTACCTGTTTTGAGGCTGTTTTTAGCTGTTATTTTGCTTTTTTGAGGCTGTTTTGAAGTTGTTTTGAGGCTGTTTTTCTGTCTTTCTTGCTGTTTTTAACTGTTGTAATGAGAAATGCCACGTCAGCACCATAGTACACGTGGACAGCCTATGTGGACAATGAGGTGGCATGAAAACCTGGTGTAGTAGGTAAATTTAAACCATAATGCCATAATGGATAAATTCTTTAAAGTACAATGCCCTAATAAAAAATAAATTCAGAATTTCTTAAACTTCACCTAATTTCAATAATGTTGTGAAATGTATTACTTAAAAACTGTTGCATCGTATTTAATCACCCCGGAAATTAAATCTTGCTAGCTCACAATTTTTTAAACCTGTTAGGAGTTTCAGACTTATTTTACACTACCTGTACAAGGAAATAACCAAATCTCCATCGAAAATATATCTGTCGCATCCGACTTGGTTTTAAGCCAATAGGGAAAGGTGTTGGAAGATTTCATGAAAATAGAGATAAACATTAAGTGAAATAGCTTGGATAAAAAATTGTGATCGTATGAGAGCTCATTTTCCTTAAGTTATATTTCAACCCAATTCTTCGGGAGAGATAAGAAATATAGAAATGCTCCAAAAGATATCTTTGTATTGATTGTGACTTGATAAAGTAATTGTAACACCCCAAAATAGGGGCTAACAAAAACTTCCATAAAACGGAAGAGTGGTACACATAGCTAAAGCTGAGTATACATAAGTAACATTACATAAACCTACAATGCTTGTAATTAAATGGATTACAACAATAAAAGGACAACTAACTAATCCAATCCCTTATATAGAAATTTGGATTACAAAAGGTGACAAAAGATCTATCTTTAAGTCTTCCCACTCTATCCCATGCTTTCTCCCCACTATCCTTGCTTGTGGTCGGAACCACTCAAATCTGTAACACATAAAACACATAACAAGTGTTAGGCTTTTAAAGCCTAAGTGAGGTTTACAATTAACATATAAAGCATGGTTATAACATGTAGGAAATAACAATTCGATACATTCACACAATTAGATTCCATGGAGAAGACCCATATCACAACCCTAGATACATTAAGGGAGAAAATACCTTTACATATAAGCCCCACGGCTATTTCATATGCCCCACGGCAATTACATATGCCCCACGGCATTTCATATGGCCCACGACAATTACATATGCCCCACGGCAATTACATATGCCCCACGGCATTTCATATGCCCCACGGCAATTACATATGCCCCACGGCACGAACTAACAACTCTACCCCATGGTAGGAAAGAGTATATCCTCCAAAATGTATACTAGGTGCTCCTCCAATTGTGTGAATACCAAATACATTAATCCAAATAATACTTAAATACATTAAGCACATACAATGGTCCAACCATTAAGATAATTTATAACACCTTCAAGGTAATCAAAGTACACCCACGTATACCTATTCATATTACCATCTAAATATGATCAAAATACACCCATGTGTAACTCTTCATGTCAATATAGTCTCAATTAGCAAACTTCTATGTTTACTCATCATTTACATGTCCAATTTGATCATTAAGCGGTTTAATAAGCCATCTTTGATACTTGTATTTACAACCTTGTAAACTACATATATTTTCATATGACTTCATATAAGTATGTACCAATAATGATAATAAATCTATCAAACATAGCATAGTATGTCCTATTTGGCCATTAAGCCATGATTCTGCCATTAAGCCATCTGTTAAGACACTTTCAACAAAATACTCAATTTGATACATAATCAAACTCAAACCTTTAATATGATCATTTATCATATCATTTCAAGTAATAGAACATATTAAATCATAAATCGGAAGTTAGTAATTATAGTCATGATTTAAATAAATCTTTTAAATGAAAGTTCGCGACAAAGTCTATCATTTCCAAAAGGTTTCCCAAACGGCATAAATGACTCGTTTTCCAACGCACCCAAAATCTAGGAGAAAAGTTCCCATGCCATAAAGACATCACAATCCTCAGACCAAAATAAATTGCCTTTATTGCATACCCCGTAGAGTTACACCTCAAGGACTTACAGGGGGTCCCATTGCATATCCATCCTAGACGAGTTTCACCTCAGGGACTCCAGTGTCCCCTATTGCCTACTCGCTAGTGGCCCCACGGCCTAACGCATATACCCATGCATTCCCAATAGTACCCGCTGATACCAGCCTTCCGGCACCCCATGACAGACAAAACGCGTCTTGTTGTGTGAAGGGACGAAGTCAACCAACCACACAACCGAATGCACAAAGAGATATACCATCCAATAAAATTGACTCACGTGCCTATGGATCCAATACAACTCGGTCTACAAAACATGCTCAACCCGAAATGACCGAAACACCCAACCAAGGAAATATAAAAAAATGAACAATAAAATGCATCAAGTTGCAATAAATGCAAACCATAAATAAGACTCCACATTGAGTCATTTAAAACCGGACAAATGTCCCCATGACCATCCCAAAGTCGAAAACCGAGCAAAATGCTCAAATACCAATTAGACCCATAATAGCGGTCATCTTAGCATAGAAATGCATTTCATATCAAATAGGTAGTAAGTACCATAAAATCGTTATTAACCCAAAACTCAACACGGAATTAAACATAAAGGGTTTTCCCAAAGAACTCATACCCTTAACATTCTCAAAATGACCCATAACACTAAAAGTGTATTTTCTCAAATGGTTTATAAAATCATTTACACAAGTATGATTAAACCATCAATTAAAACTCATTTTGAGCAATTAATCTTTTAAAGACGATTCATGGTTTCTAACCATTCAAATGTTCAAAAGTCCCAAATATGGGTATTATACACATTTATGAAGATAAACACTTCAAAAGAGTTAAACTATCCAAATAACTCAACCATATACATTTTCAAGTAAAACACACACATATTTGTAAAATACTCATTTTGGCATGTACAAAGTTTTCACAAAGTAACTTGAACTCACCTTGCTAGATTTAAGCTAAATCTAGAGTTCTCCAAACGTATGCTCCTTTGATGAAGTTTGCATCCTCAAGCCAAAACTTCCGAAACCTAGATTTATAAATTCCCAGCCATCAATAATATGATCCAACCATAAGGAATCATCATCCATCCATAACATACCCAAAATACCCATCTTATACCAAACCCTAGTTGGAGGTGAAGAAAACGAGATTCCCTTATTCAATCAACACTAAAATCGATCCACAACATCACAAGATGGAAAGATTATGAAATCAACAACAATAACAACTTATTGGGTAGGGAGAAATTACCTTAACCATTTGAATCTTCCAAAACAACTCCTAATCTCCACAAAAACTCCAAGCTTCTAAAAATGTTCATCAATGGAGGAAGAGGGTTTGATTTGGTGAAGGAATAAGGAAGGAGAGGGGAGGGGATGGTGTTTCTTGAGAAAATCGGCTGAGAGAGAGAGTTGAGTCGAGAGAGAGATCAATAATGAAGAAGAAGGAATGAGAAAAGGATTTAAAGCCCCCTGAGCCCGCCGGCGATAATGACACGGCGATTGTGACAGTGTCACAATCGCCAGGGCACAATCACCCGTGCCCCTACAACTCTCGGTACATCATGGGCGATAGTGACACGGCGATTGTGACAGTGTCACTATCGCCGGGCACAATAGCTCAGAGTGTACCGAAACTCGTTTTGGCCATAACTTCCTCGTTTTAGCTCCGATTTCGCTCCGGAAAGAACCGTTGGACTCGTAATCCAATTACCCATCCAACCAAACAATAAGAACTAGGATTTAACTCCAAATCCTATTTTCCATCTTTTTCTCAAAAGATCGATTCCCCACCGAATCGAAGTTGTACTTATCCGAAATTTACGGGTGTTACAGTAATAGGTAAATAGTAGCACCTATTTATACAAATGAAATAGACAAGAAAAGCAATCTGATAGGCTAGTACAAATTAGGGTGCAATTGTCCAAAGATCTGTCACAAAAGTTGTGTAATAGGACAAAGGCAACGTATACCAACTTGTACTATTTCTAGACAAGCTTGTCTGATGGAAATTGCAATCCTCCACTCTTAATACTATTGGATGGTGATGATGACTTGGATTCCACCTCACCATGATGCATTATTTTCTTCATTTCAACACGCCCCCTCAAATTGCAGTGTGGGTTTTGTCTCAATGACAATTTGCTCTTCAGATAATTGAAACTGGTAATAGGCAACGGCTTGGTGAGCATATCAGCTGTTTGTTCAGAGGTAGGAATGTACCTAACTTCAACCTTCTTGTTAAGAATCTTTTCTCGTATAAAATGTACGTCAACTTCGATATGTTTGGTTCTCGAGTGAAATACAGGGTTATAAGCAAGTTGTCGAGCACCAGAATTATCACACCATATAATAGCGGATTGATTGCATTGAACTCCTATTTCTTCACATAAGGATTGTAACCAAGTGATTTCAGACCCAACTTGTGCTAGTGCCCTATACTCAGCTTCAGTACTGGATCGTGCCACAGACTTTTGTTTCTTTGAAGACCAGCTGATTAAGTTTCCACCAATATAGACTAAGTAGCCTGAGGTGGACTTTCGATCATCAAGAGAACTTGCCCAATCAGAATCACAGTATCCTTCAATGCTTCTTAAGTCACAATAGCCTTCAATAGTGGTATTAGTCATTGGTTTGAAAAGAATACCATCACCGACTGTTCCAGCAAGATAACGCATTATTCTTTTGCATGCTTTCCAGTGGTTTTGGGTTGGAGCCTGAAGGAATTGGCTTAGTTTGTTACAGGAAAAGCAATGTCTGGCCTGCTTAGAGTGAGGTATTGGAGAGCACCAATGACACTCCGATAAAGAGTAACATCATCGAAAAGTGGGCTGTCATTCAGGTGAAGAGAGTTATTTTGGCACATCGGAGTGGGGCAAGGTTTGGAATTTAACATATTGGTTCTGGATAAGAGATCAGTGGTATATTTGGATTGAGACAAATGGATACCTGCTGCCCCCCGTGAAGTCTCAAATCCAAGGATATAAGTAACTGAACCCAGTTTCTTTAAGGAGAACATAGAGTTGAGATGTTTAATGATGGAACGAACTTGATCAGAGTTGTTGCCGGTAAGTAGGATATCATCTACATACACGAGAACAAACATTATAGCAGAGCCCTTGTTGAAGAAGAAGAGACTTGAATCTGATATGGAGTTTCGAAATCCAAGCGACAGAAGGGTGGTTTTTAGTTTATCAAACCAGGCCCTTGGAGCCTGTTTCAAGCCATACAAGGCTTTGTTGAGTTTACAAACAGCTGAGGGGTGATGAGGATGAACATATCCCTGAGGTTGTGCCATAAAGACTTCTTCAGAAAGAGATCCATTCAGAAAGGCATTGTTGAAGTCGATTTGTTGAATATCCCAGTTATGTGTAACTGCAAGAGAGAGAACCAGGCGAATGGTGGTAGGTTTTACCACAGGGCTAAAGGTCTCAAAGAAATCAATACCTGGATGTTGTTGAAACCCTTTAGCGACAAGTCGTGCTTTATGTTTTAAAACAGTGCCATCAGGGTTGTATTTGGTACGAAAAACCCATTTGTTATCGACAACGTGCATGTGAGGTTGATAAGGAACAAGGGTCCAAGTATTGTTTTTAAGGAGGGCTGTGTATTCTTCATCCATGGCTTGTTTCCATTTGGGATGGAGAAGAGCTTGAGAAATTGAGTTAGGTGTGGGAGAGGGATCAATAAAGGCTAAGTGAAGTTGAGAATTAAGGGTTGCAGTTTTTGAACGTGTAACCATAGGATGAATGTTGGTGGGTGGTGGAGGATGTAATGGAGGTAATTGAACTACCAGAGGAACAGTAGAGTAGGTGGGAGCTGAAGAAAGAGTATTACCTGTATTGTGTGTGTGTCTGAGTCTGAAGGAGCAGCTGCTTGGACAGGAGAGGCATGAGAAGACCCTTTATCATAATCAAAGTGAGAGGTTGTGACAGATGGAGAAGGTGAGGTAGGTGAATAAGGTAGCCAATGACTGTACTGGAACATAGTGGTATTAGGAGTGGTTGAAGAAATATGTGGGAAGGAAGAGAAGCCTTCTTTAAAAGGGAAGTTTTGCTCATTAAATGACACACTTTTTGCAATGTAAATTCTTCCTGAAGAGTGAAGGCATTTATAGCCTTTGTGGGATAGGCTGTAGCCTAAGAACACACACTTTGAGGAACGAAAATCAAGCTTGTGTTGATTATAAGCTCTTAGATGTGGAAAACAAGCACATCCAAAAACTTTAAGGAAATAAAGATCAGGTTTCTTGTGAAATAGTTTTTCTATTGGTGAGTGATTTTGTAGGGATGGAGAGATTAGATGGTTAATTAAAAACGTGGATGTTGAAAAAGCATCCCACCAATATTTTAAAGGCATAGAGGCTTGACTAAGTAGGGTTAGACCCATTTCAACGATATGCCTATGCTTTCTTTCAGACTTTCCATTTTGAGGGTGAGTGTGTGGACAGGGATGTTGAAAATGAATTCCAAGGGATTTAAGAAAGGGTGATAGGCTTCTGTATTCACCTCCCCAATCAGTTTGTAGAGTTATGATTTTGGAGTTGAACTTTCTTTCAACAAACTTTTGAAAGTGTATGAAAACATCTTTAACTTCAGACTTTAATCTGAGAGGAAAAATCCATGTGAAGTTGCTGAAATCATCTATAAAGTGAACATAATATTTGTAACCATCATTTGACATTATAGGGGCTGGACCCCAAACATCAGAGTGAACAAGTTCAAGAGGTTTTGTAGATGATTTAGATGAGATAGGGTACGTGAGATGTTTTGATTTTCCAATATGACAAGCATCACAGAATTCAGGATTGGTACCAACATATATGTTTTCATTAAGTAGCATAGTTTTGAGTACATTGAAATTGGGATGGCCAAGACGCATGTGCCACATATCGATGGAGTTTTTAGGACTTGAAACAGACAATGACTCATGACTAGCTTTAGGGAAAATAAAGACACTCATTGCAGATGGAAGAGCACTCTGCTTGATTGAATTTGAAAAACTTGTGTTGTTGAGGTGATTGAACTTCACTTTGATTTGATAAAGACCGTTCTCAAGATGTCCTCAAAGCAGCTCCTTCTTCGTATTCAGATCCTTCATAATACATTCGTTAGTATAGAACTCAACATAAACAGCATTATGTTTAATAAGTTGAGAGACAGACAAAAGATTTTTGGTAATCTGAGGAACAACGAGAATATCAATAAGCTTTAGTGGTGAGGATTTTGTAGTTGAAGAGATTAGACTATTACCACTGTGAGAAATAGGAACAACATTACCATTTCCAACTATTAAGTAGTTTATACCTTTCATTTCAGTTTTGTGCTGAACATTTGCTGCATTAGAGGTGATATGAGTTGTTGCTCCACTATCGATATACCACATTTGCTCATTGTTGTGGTCATTTGAAGCGTAAAGGGCTTGCTGGTCATTGATGAGATCTTTGTTTGAAAAGACAAAGGAAAGCTGCACCCTGATGGTTCCAAGTGGATATTCAAAAGAAAGCTGCACCCTGATGGTTCAATCTCAGCATTTAAAGCTAGATTGGTAGCCAAAGGATATAGACAGAAAGTGGGTATCGATTATTTTGACACCTATGCTCCGGTTGCTAGAATTAGTTCTATCCGAACTATTATAGCAATCTCGGCCATAAAAGGACTGTACATTCATCAAATGGATGTGAAAACATCCTTTTTGAATGGTTACTTAAACGAGGAGGTTTATATGGAGCAACCCGAAGGGTTTGTGGTACCCGGACAAGAGAACAAAGTGTGTAGACTTATTAAATCTCTGTACGGTTTAAAACAAGCCCCCAAACAGTGGCATGAAAGATTTGATACTACTATCACCTCTTTCGGGTTCCGACATAATGGAGCTGATCGGTGCATTTACTCAAAATGTACGAAAGAGTCCACTGTTATAGTCTGTTTGTATGTTGATGATATGTTGATCATAGGGACCAATCTGGAAGGGATTTATGAGACGAAAAACTACTTATCCTCGAACTTTAAGATGAAAGATCTTGGAGAAGTAGATACAATTCTTGGGATTAAAATCAAAAGGTCAGGATCTTAAATTTCTCTTAGTCAATCCCACTACATAGAGAAGATATTGACTAAGTTTCAACATTTGAATATACAGGAGTTCAATACTCCATTTGATTCAAGTGTGAAGCTTGATAAGAACTCTGGTAGAGCGGTGGCTCAATTAGAGTATGCTAGTGCAATAGGTTGCATGATGTATGCAATGCATTGCACTAGACCGGATATTGCTTTTGCTGTGAGTAGACTAAGTCAATATACAAGCAATCCGGTTCCAAATCACTGGAAGGCAATCAGTAGAGTATTTGGATACTTGAAAAGAACCAGTGATCTAGAGTTGACGTACATGACGCATCCAGGAATCATGGAAGGATATTCTGATGCTAGTTGGATAGATCACTCAAGTGACTCTAAATCCACAAGTGGGTGGATTTATACACTTGGTGGTGGAGCGATATCTTGGGCGAGCAAGAAACAAACATGTATCGCTCATTCAACTATGGAAGCCGAATTTATTTCCCTAGCTGCTGCGGGCAAAGAGGCCGAATGGATTAGAGATCTGCTATCAGATATCCATTTATGGCCCCGGCCAACTCCTTCGATTCCCATGTATTGTGACAGTGAGGCCATACTGTCAAAAGTATACAACGCCGTGTATAATGGGAAGTCGCGACACATAGGTCTCCGACATAATTATGTGAGACAACTGATAGATAATGGTACCATAAGCATTGTGTATGTCAAGTCGTGTGGAAACTTGGCAGATCCATTGACTAAGCCTCTGACGAGAGACTTAGTAGGATCAACTACCAGAGACATGGATCTGAAACCACGCAGAATCGGTTAGTGATGGAAACCCAACTTAGATTTAGTGCTCATATCTCCTAAGTTTAATGCGTAATAACAAGTCACTCAACCGATAGAAGGTACTATCAATTAAGATAGACTCATGTTAGGTATTTGATAGTACGTCATTGCCGAGAACGAGGATGAGTTTGATCTCTTAACAAAGTTTGAAGGCATCTTAGCAACGAAGATGATATAGAACTTTGCCTATATGACCAAGATGTGGTGCCGCCTCAATTGAAGAGTAGTGGTTCCTCTTCTAAAAGGACATGGAAAGGATTTAGCGCATGGCCATATTCGCGCTCAGTGAGAAAGCAAAGAAATAAGATGGTGTGTGCAAGTAAGCCGAAACGGTCTTAAGATTCAAGGTTTAAATCCTAAGGATACCATTGAATTGATCTCTTTTTGCATACTTGCATTAAACGGGGTTTAATCTTAGTGACACCACTGTGACACTATCTTATACGAACGTCAGAAAACTTTCCAACCTGGTGGGGGATTGTTGGAAATTTTGTGAGGTTGGAAGTTTTCTTCCATCCCACATAGATGGAAATGGGAAACCAGACGGACTTTATAAGCCTTTTCATTCAACTAAGCCTTGAATGAATTAATAGACTTATGGTGGGCGTTCAAAGAAGTGCAACGCACACGCGCGCCCGCGTGGTTGAGGCCAAGGCCGAGGGCGCGGGCGCGGTTTTCGTAAAGGGGCGCGTGGAGGCGCACTTTGAACTTCGCTCGCTTCGGAGCTGAGGAGCCTCGCCCCGAGCTCCAGGATTCTTTTTACAGGAAATTCTAAAAACGAGATTATTTTAGCAGTTAAGGGTTTTAAACTCGGTTTTGTTTTCAAATTATTAAAAACGTGTTAATTTCGGTTGGAGACTAAGTCTCAACGTGATCTCGATGTGGCTCCCTCTTTTTGAGGACTATCCCTCGTTTTTAGGCCTATCAGGTGTGGGCTTTTCTCAGTATAAAAGAAACAGTGGTGGCTGCTATTTTCCACACACAGAAAATAAAATCTCTCTCGTTTTTCCTGCTGCCTTCTCTCTCGTTTTCCTGCTGCTCCCGCTGCTGTTGTATACGGCATATTCCAGAATCCCGTCCATCGATTTCTGCGTCGACTACTGCTTTATAATTTCGATTGTGAGTGTTGTTCATAATCGAAAAACTGCATCAAATCCTGGGCTTTGCGGTTTGAAACTCACAGCATTTAAGAGTAACCGTATAAAACCTTTTTCACCGTGCAGTTCGTCTTTGGTTCGATCGAAGAAAGAAAACAGGTTGGTTTTAACTCTCGTTGTGTATTTTAATTTCGTTCACTAGAGTGAACACTCTGTTTCTACTCCTTTCTTCTAACATAACTATCGCGAAGGATAGTGTCGTTCTAGGATAATTTGATTCTGATGCTTTAAACATATTATCGTAAATTTGTTGCTGATATTTAAGACATTTTGTTATTATTAAATTGTGATTTCTATATAAAACCAAGTTACTTTGTTGTTGCTGTTGGTTTACGTGTATATATATATATATATATATATTTATATACATCTTGTTTATTAAATCATCAATCACTTATATAATTAATATTTTTTCAAAGTTTGTTTAATTATAAACTTGTGGAATATTTTACTGATTATAAAATATTCAACATAAATACTATAAATGAAATAAAATAATGAGTGGATCAAAATACCTCATACTTAACGGAGTTAAGATTAATAGAGTTGAGATAAGAGACTTGATTCATAAAAAGTCATAGTTTTCTTTGATGTTAAGGACATCTTCGTAATATTATTAATGAAACCACAATGACCAAAAATAGTAGTTTACTCTTGTTAATATCATTAGTATTTTTTTTTTTTTTTGGTGAAATATACAAAATGCAAAGATGGAAGGCGTTCTTGGATCCCATGCATTTCTCCCTCCAATCTCCATTAACACAAACTAGAAATCTAAGTTATCGAAAAAGTAGCCAAATTTAGGGAGGGTGGATAAGCTTTCTCCTCGTCACTTGGTTCATTGCAGAAACCAAATACCCATTTTTCTCTATCTCCCAACTATTTTCTCTCTTCTCTTCATTTTCTTGGAGAAATTAACCAAAACCTCCAAACAGCAAAAAAATGGATGAGATTTTTTGCAGAGATAACGTGAACCCAGCCCTGTCATTGACTGCACAGGTCTCTTCCATTTTGATTCTTTCTCACGTTTTTCAGATTTTCCTCAAGCCTTTGGGACAACATGCCCCCGTTGCTCAGATCCTCGTAAGTATGTCACATTCTTCAATAATTTCAGATTTTGTTTAGAATTCTTCTGTCCAATTGCATCCTAGTGTGAAAAATCCATATGCACTACTAAACAAATGACTTTTTTCCGACGGACGTTTCCGGCTGAATCAAGAAAAGTCAACAAAAACGTTAATTTGTCGGAAATCCGTCACTGAAGTTTTTTAACAAAAGAAATTATATATTCTCGAAAATGTTTTTGGCGGATTTGTGACGGAAATTGTGTCTGTTTAACAAAATCTGATCAAGTGTGTGGGGTCTGAAAAATAGGAAGAATTATAGTTAAATGTTTTTGATGATATTTACTTATTTCATCAAAAAATAACGAATTCTACGAATTTTTTTGACAATGACCTGATTTCTAGAAATGTTGTGATTTCTGTTTGGTGGTTGAAATTTTGATTTGAGTCTGGTTGTGAAGGAATTTTTGGCGCTAATAGAAATGTGATTTGTTGCATTGTATTCCAGATGCCATTACTCTAACTTTGTGGTACGTTCAATGTAATGATTATTTATCGAAAATTTGGATATAGGAATGATCACAACATGTTTTCACGTTAATAATTCTAAGACTTATCCTTGATTCCTTTATGGATTTGATTGATCATATATTTCTTCTCAATTAGTCTTCTCGATCCTATCTATTCTAGGCGGGGTTCATTCTTGGTCCATCAGGCTTATCAAGATCACCACAAATATACAGCTTCTTCTTTGAGAATTTTGTTGTCGACTTCTACGAAAGTTTGGCATTGTACAGTAGGATCATTATCATGTTTCTCATAGGCCTTGAGACGGATGTATCTTATATACTGCGCCACTGCGTTCCAACTAGCATCGTTGCCTGTGGCGCTTGTTTCGTATGTTCAGTATTTGCCACAGCTATTACCTTCTTTATATATGAGGAGACTGGATCTCGTGGGTCACGAGTCATGTTGGCCTTAGTCCTCACAGTAATTCTAGCTAATGCCGCATCTCCCATTGTGTTCCGATTGGTAGCTGATCTAAAGTTTGCAACCACTGATTTTGGACGTTTAGCCATATGTTCTTCTTTGATTGCTGACATGTATGCTATGTTTATCTTGATTATAATCACGGGTGCGAAATACAAAGAAACATTTCTTTTCTGGGTACTAAAGGGTTTTTGTTCCCTTTTGATTCTTGCGGGCGTTGTTGTTTTCACCACGTACTTGGCTAATTGGCTTAATCACCGAAACAGAAACCGAAAGAATCTCAAAGCTGTGGAAGTACTGTTGATTTGTGCAGTCGTTATTTCTGCTGCTATGACTCTCGAAACTATGGGATTTAGCAGCATAATCGCTTGTTTCATTATGGGTTCGATGTTTCCAAGGGGAGGGAAATCAGGTCGGACATTGTTGACGGTACTAACATACATGGTTCACAACTTTATTTTCCCCATTTACTTTGGCTACACCGGGTTCAGAGCAGATATAACTTATCTCAATAAGCTCAAAAACATTGGCATTGTTCTTATGGTAATCTTGTTGAGCATCGGTGGCAAGATCATCGGCACGCTTCTGGCTTGTCATTACTTAAAGACACCCCTAAAAGAGGGCATCCTCCTTGCTTTTCTCTTGAACATGAAGGGCCATGTAGATCTTTTGACTTTGACATCAGCTATGCTAAATAATGTAAGTGTTTTCTTGCTTTAACTACTATGATACAATATACCAAGTGTCATATGCCCAATGATATCATTAGATCTATTAAACCCTTAGGTGGCGTTTGGTTCGAAGATTCTGAAGAAATCTGATGGAATTGGAATGTTGAATTCTCCTGACCAAATTTCATTCATTCGTTTGGTTCATTCTTTTTTTAAACTTATACTTTCAAAAAGGGCATTTTGGTCATTTATTAATATTTCATTCCAATTTCCAGAGATGCATTCTGTGAACCAAACAGACATATTGCAATTTCTTAATAGATTTCATTCCGATGTCTGTCAACTAAATAAGTGGTCAAACATGACAACATTTCATTCAAATTCCGTCAAAGTCAAATTCATTTGAAAATTTTCATTCCATCCAAAAACATTTTGTGAACCAATCGCCACCTTCGGTTAAGTTTGTGAGTTCAAGTATCTTTATAGACACGAGTTTACCGGGTTATTGACTGTTTTAAAAACATAATTGATCTTTAATTTGTGTCAATGCAGGCGGTGACAAGTTTGATATTCTACAATTTGATGCTTATAGCTATTGTTATTAGTTCCCTAGTGTCATCCATGCTAGTCAGTTTCTTGGTGAAAAGAGAAAGTGAAACCATTGGTATCAAGCACATACCATTGGAATATCTTAATCCTATGAAGGAGCTAATTGTACTGGCTTGTGTGCATAGTCCCCACCCAGTCACTACAATAGTTCAGCTAGTTGTATCACTCAGAGGGTCTGAAGATGTTCCAATTACCCCTTACTTGATGCACTTGGTTGAACTTCCTGAGAAAGCAGAAGATGATTCACCATCTCATAAGCATCAAGAAGATGAATTTAGCGATGACGAAGACCATGGTGCTGATGATGCGGTGGAAATAAACGAGGCGGTTGACATTTTCACCGCAGAGACAAAGATAGTGTTTCATCAAGTTAAAAATGTATCACCTTATTTGAACATGTTTCAAGATGTTTGTGAATTGGCAGATGATATATGTGCATCAATCATAATTCTACCTTTCCACAAACATCAACGAATTGATGGAAAATTGGAGAAAGATAAAGAGGCTATAAGGATAATGAATCAGAAAGTCTTGCACCATGCGCAATGTTCGGTGGCTGTTCTTATAGATCGTGGACATAATGCCATGGCTTCACAGGTTGCGGCGTCTGAACCCCTACAACGAGTTGCGACTTTGTTTTTTGGTGGACCGGATGATCGTGAGGCATTAGGAGTTAGTAAACGTCTTAGCACACATGATCATATGAACCTAACCATCATTAGGTTTCTTCCAACATCAACAAAAGACGCCAACAAGGGTTTGAGTGTTTCCCACAAGGGCGATGATGTTGTAGTGGCTGCAGTAAATAATGGAACAGAAAGTGATGGAGCAGACCGCTCCGCCTTAAACAATTTTTATCACAGGTACTTCTAAACTTCTTACATACTTGATTATATATATATATATATATATATATATAGAGGAAGGATCATGCGAGAAGTGTAATATCATATATATATATATATATATGATTACACGGCATGTGGGTGTGTTTAATCATATATGATTAAACGTCTATGTATTGCCAATGTAACATGTGTTTAATCATATATGATATCACACTTCTCGTTTCTCGCATAAAGTTTACCTTCTCGTTTGAACCTGCCACTGTATATATATTCCATTGAAAGATGAAGTCCCGTCTTATATATGGGATTATCGACTTTCCAAACCATTACAATATGTGTGCCCTTTTATTGGAAATTAATTGATCATCATCATGAAAATAGGAAGACATTATAGTTCCAGTATTTCTTTTTGCAAGAATGATGCTCTATATATTTGCAATGAACAACCCACTGCAATAGTTCGAGAAGTAAATCACCTTTGCTACTTCCTTGATACGGGCCTTAGCGTGGAGGAGCGGACCTTATTATTTTGGGAAGCCCATGATCGGGCTACCAAAGAGGACCGCGCTTAAACGGACATAACTTTAGCTCCGGGGCTCCGTTTCAAGCCCACGACTAGTTCATTCGAAGCCTGGAACGAGACCCAAAGGGGCCTAGCCGACTTATGACCCAAAAAACGTTGTTTTAATATTGTTTTGGGGCTTTTTCGTGTTTTTACTCCTTTTTTGACATTTTCGTTGGCCTTTTTCTATTTGGCCCACAATCTTTTTCAAACCCGTTTTGTTTTAGGCCTCCTATTTATATGTTTCTTTTGTAATCTAGAAGGTCAGGGTGGATATTGGAAGACTTTTGATTTCATCCCAAATTCTGAGTTATTTGCCTCCGTTTTTTAAGCCTAGGTTTGGTATTTTACGAATCAACGAATCCTAGAAGAGATTAGCCACGAATATAGTGAATCAACGTGTTTTAATCTGTTACTTGAATTAACCACTGCATCACTCCTTTACCATATATGAAAAACGTTTCATACAAGGTGTCGACATATATGAAATTTTTTACTAAGATCCCTCATGAAATAATACAAGGCCATGCTATCCTAGTTCATTATTTGCCAAATCACCTTGGTATTGATAAAAAGAGTATGAGATGTGCCCTGTAAAATAGATAAAGGAGAATGAAAGTAAATGAGTATTTATGCAAGTATATTGTTGGATTAGCATAATTTGGTCCTAAAACAATACAAACTAGATCTCTAATTATTCTATTTTCATGTTTTATAACTTCAGCTATGTGACATCCGGCAAAGTGGGATTTGTAGAGAAATACGTGGACAACGGGGCACAGACAGCAATGGTGTTGAGAGACATGGCCGAGATGTACTCGATGTTCATTGTAGGGAAGGGTGGTGGAAGAGTAGATTCCCCTCTAACTACTGGAATGAGTGACTGGGAAGAGTGTCTTGAGCTTGGTATCGTAGGAGATTTCTTGTCTTCTTCTGAATTCGATAATGGTGGTTCAGTTTTAGTTATTCAACAACATATACCTTCACAAGGTGACCCTGATGCTTAGTATTTGTGACTAGTTCTAAACTTTCCGTTAGAAAATCTCTCATGTGCGTGGAAACGAAGATGTAAATTTGATTATAGTTCATCAAATGAGGGACCAGACACTACAAGAGAAATGACCTTCAAGGATAGGGCTAAAACTTGGCCAAGTTTTAGCCCTATCCTTTTTAGAACTAGTCACATTTGAGAAATGCTCCATCCACATTTCAGGCACTTCATCATCCTAGGATGGAGCATATAACCGCAAACACTTGAAGATTGTTGTGGCCAAGTTTTAGCCCTATCCTTTTAGCATGATGAAGTGCCATAAATGTGGATGTAGATCATAAAATAGATCGTGTATATATATTAGTCTTGGTGTACAATTTTAGTTGTAAATGAGAAATTAAATGACACATTAGGATTTTAAATGGTGATAAGTTTTGGCGTAATATCGCTTATCCATTTTAACGTGTCATATTACTCAAAGTTCAGAGATTTCTAATTGTTATTGATGATTGAATGAGGACTTAATTGGTCCATCTTTCGCATTTAGAATTTGTTCTCGGATTCCTTTCATTTTGATCATACGATGTTGACGATCTTAGTTCGACTTTTGATTAACTATTATAACTGGGATTTGAAGTTGATTGTATTGATTATTTTGCAAGGAGTGGTATCATAACTCTTTCCGGGTTTTGACACAGACATATTTTGGGTTTCTCATTGGTATATGCTATATATATGCATCATGACGTGCATGATATACCTATGTCAGATAGGAATATGCACTTGTAGCTTTCTCGAGCGCTACTGAAGTCTGAGCGTACCTTATTTGGCAAGTGAAAAAGAGAGAGATTGTGATTTTGATGGATTTACATTTTGCATTGTTGGGATTTAATAAGATGTTTAATACTTGAGATGTTTAGTCCTTTCTCCCATCTCCTTTCGATGATGTTCCTCAAAAAGAGAGTCGTCAACCCAATCTTCTTGCCCCCCCCCCCCCCCAACCCCATGTGTATTTTCTCGAAAAACATAGTGCCTACCGAACCATTGATATTTTTTGGATGGTCCCTAAGTAATCACTGGAAATTTACCTGGATAAATTTTATGGGTAAAAGTCATATGTTTTGTAGTGTTTTATCGATGTTTTATCCATATCCTAAAGCTATCAGTAGGTTTACGTCTCGTTAGGAGCTTATAGCTTATTCCATAGGAGTGTTCTTTGAGAGGTATGTAGGGTGATAAGGTCTATCCCCAGCGATGGCTCCTTAATTTAAAGATCGATGTTTTGTACTTAAACATAGTCGCATCAAGGTTTTGATCAATTTTAATGTTGTTAAAGTTGGTCAGATATTCAACACCCATCATGTACAACGCTTCGTTTGTACTAAAATAAGTGTCCAAATTTTTGTTTATGTTTGTTTTCAAATAAGTATCCGTTTTTAATGATAGAGGTGAGCATCCGAACTGGGTATCCGTCTTTAGAACCGGAACCGCTCTGGAACTGCCGGTTCCAGAACCGGAACCGATGTGATTGGTTCCGGTTCCGGTTCCTAAAATACGGAACCGATTAAGACTGGTTCCGGTTCTGGTTCTCATTTTTTTGGAACCGTTACCCACTGGGTACCCGGTCCCGCTATTTTTTAATAAAAATTATTTATATATTAGTATATTTATATATTTAAATATTTAATGATATGGTATTAGTTTTATACCTTTATTAGGTGTTTTATTCGTTTCCATCCAAGTGTTTTATTTGAGGTGTTGATGTAAATACGTGAATTGTATGGAAGTCGTTTTGTTGATGTCAACACCCAATACTCGAGAGTTTATAACGTATTTATGTAATAATTAGTTTTTATCGGATTAATTTTCACCAATTGTTGTATTTATTACTTTATGTTGGTATTTATAGTTTGAAATAGACTTAAAATTACAAATTTTATTGTATGAATTATTAAAAAAAATTGACATTGGGTACCCGGAACTGTCGGTTCCGGTTCCGGTTCCGGTTCCAAAATATAGAGAAACGATGTAAGCGGTTCCGGTTCCAGTTCCTTCATTCTAAGAACCGCCGGTTCCGGTTCCGGTTCCGGTTCCATGAAATTTAGCCGGGTACCCGGTTATGCTCACCCCTAGTAAGAGGTGGCTAATGGCACCCCTATACATTGCTAATGTTACCCCTATATAATGAATTCCTCCTCACATACATCAATATAAAAGCTTACTTTTTTTTTGAAAAGCAAAGATCTTATTACCAAAGAGGATCCCATATGCAATTGCATTAGGCCTCACAAAAACAATACAGTACAAAATCACAGTGGCTAAATTAACAGCGATAAAAGATCTACTGTCCTATAGCTACAAGCACCCCATGTCGACCCTCATGCACGTTTGCGAGTAACAAACGGTACCCTCCCCATCAACTGATTTCTAATACCAACAGCCCACTCTCGTAGGCCCTAGACGTGAGAGCCAATTACTGCAGTGACCCGGGGTTTACGAACCACGTTGTGCTATCCACCTTTATTTTATTGCAACGATTTTTAACCCACTCCAATATCGTCGTTTGGAACTCGTATGTTTGATCCACGATCTTTCGTTTATCCCCTCCGAAGACCATCCTATTCCTGTGCATCCAAATTAGGTACAATGTTGCCCAAATCACTCCGTTCCAAATCGAATCGTTGGCACTATTATTGACCGAGCTCGCTCCGGTTTGAAGGAGTTGTTGTACCGATGTTATGTTATCTAAATTTGTTTTCCACCACTTTTCGATTTCATTACAAACTCGTTTGACCTCCGGACATAAGACAAGCGCATGGTCAACCGATTTTATCGATTCCCCACATCTCGGACATAGAGTCGAATGGAGATCAATACCCATTTGATCAAGTACCGATCTACATGGGATTCTCCCCTTACTAACTCTCCATATGAAAATACTTACTTTTTTGGGATGATTTTTGACCACTTTGTTGGTTCCCCGAACGACCTTGTATCTCCGTCTTCCAACACTTCTCTTAGTTTCTTGACACTAAAGCTGTTTGTTGCATCCATCGTCCATTCCTCTTTATCTCCACAATCTTTAACAAGCTGTTGGCCTCCAAGTCTTCGGTTAAGTTCCTCCAGCTCGCCAAGTTCCCTCCCCCTAGGTGGTCTTCTCCATTTCCATTCCCATCTCCATGTGTCTTTCGTCCATGTTACCCTTTTCGCGATCTTTGCGTTTTATTCCGTCTCCAGTCTGTATAACCTGTCGTATTCTTCTTTTAGCGGTACTGTGCCCATCCATGTTTCCTTCCAGAATTTTGTGTCCTTCCCGTCACCAACGCTCTTTCGGAACGAGTTGGAGAAATTTGTTCCCATGTTATCCAATTCTGCCCCAATCCGCGCAATGCTACTCCACGTCGAACCTGCACCCATGCTAAGATTATAATTATCAAACAGCCCCCCCCCCCCCTCCCCATAGATGCTTGTTATTATTATTTTTCCACAACGCATTTTTTTAGATTCTAAAGCGCCACCACCATTTCCCGAGTAGTGCACAATTTGCCGATTTTAGACTGCCAATATTTAACCCCCCTTCCGATAGCTTCTCATCGTATTTTGCCAACTCACCCACACTAAACCTTTCTTGTCGACCTCACCCCTTCCCCCCCCCCCCCCCCCCTCCCCAAAAAAATCTACATCTCACTTTTTCAAGTTTTTTTAACACTTCGCACGGGGCTCAGTACAACGAAAAAAAGTACAAGGGAAGACTACCTAATATCGATTTTACCATTGTCAACCGTCCACCAAATGAGACTAGTTTTGTTTTCCACGAAGCGAGTCTTTTCTCCACCTTATCTATGGCCAATCTCCAATGATCTATCCGTTTCATCGATACACCTACCGGGAGCCCAAGGTATGTGAAGGGGAATGCTCCCGTTTCACATCCCATACATCTAGTCCAACATTGAACTTCCTCATCCACGACCCATACTCCATATATTTTACTTTTCCGGACATTTATTTTTAGTCCCGACATCCTATGGAAGTAATTAAGGATCTTTAGAAGATTTTTTAAATTGCTTAGACTCCACTTACCAAAGAAAATCGCGTCGTCGGCATATTGTAAGTGTGAGATTTGGGTGTTGTTCCTCCCGATCTTGATGCTTTCATACAATCCTTTGTTCACCGCCTCCTCCATTAAGATGTGTAGACTTTCGGCCACAATGAGAAATAGAAACGGGGCTAATGGATCACCTTGTCGTAAGCCCTTTTCCATCTTAAACTCTTTCGTTGGACTACCATTTATAAGAACGGACATCGTGGCGGAGTTAAGACAAGTCTTTATCCATTTCATCCATTTGTCTCCAAAACCCATTTTTCATACAGTCGAGTAGGAACTCCCATTCCACGCTATCGTATGCCTTTTCGAAATCAACCTTGAAAATCAACCCTTTCTGTTTCTTCTTTCTAATATAATCAATGACCTCGTTTGTGATGAGGACCCCGTCAAGGATATACCTTCCTTTCACGAATGCACTCTGGGTGTCGCTAATTATTTTCGGCATCACAGCTTTGATTCTCTCCGTCAACACCTTTGCAATTATCTTGTAGAACACACCGATTAGACTGATAGGCCTAAATTCCCCAAGGTTACTAGGATTGGTGACTTTCGGAATCAAGGTAAGGAATGAAGAATTACAACATCGACTGATTTCTCCTATAGCCTCGAACCATCGAATTGCTGTAAAAAATCATCTCTAATTATGTTCCAAAACCTTATTATAAACCCGATTGTAAAACCGTATGGACCCGGAGCTTTATTATTACCACAACTCTTGATAGCGTTCCATATCTCACCTTCCTCAAAAGGTTTTTCCAAGTAATCAACCTCCATTTTAGACACCTTTTTAAACAGATTTCCACGTATGGAACAGCCCCCGTTTGCGCTAGTTTCGAATTTTTCTTTAAAATATTCGAAAGCAAAGTTTTTTATTTCACATGGGTCGTCCGACCAACCGGAATTTGTGTGAAGCCCTCTGATCAGGTTCCTTCTTTCTCTATATTTGATCGCCGCGTGAAAGAGTTTGGTATTTTCGTCCCCTTCGACAATCCATTTTACTTTTGCCTTTTGTCTCATCATCCCTATTTTTTTCTTTTCCAATTCTAACCAATTTTTTCGTGTTTGCCGCCAACTTTCTCTAGTTCCCTCATCCCAGCCGTTTTGATCTGCCTCCTTTTCTTTATCCAGCACCTCTTTTTTCTTTTTGTTCATTTCTTCCTCTAGATTTCCAAACTTTGCTTTTCCCCATTCTTTAATTGCGGCTTTTACATTTTTTAACTTGTCTCGAAAAATACAATCTGCCCGAATTGAGGATACGCTCTTCCCCCAAGCGGAGTTTACCACCATCTCTATCCCCTCCTCTTTCAACCATGAGTCGAAAAATTTTAATGGTTTCGGGCCGAAATTCGATCTATCCTCATAGAGCATGATGGGCGTATGGTCCGACCATCTTCTCTCTAGTACTCTTACCCCTAGATTTCTCCATGCATCCCCAAAATCGGTCGTAATTAAGAATCGATCCAATTTACTAAACTTCACCCCATCGTCGCTAATACGAGTGAATTTCCTCTCGTTCGTTGGTAAGTCAATCAACCGGCAATTATCAATAAAGTCGTTGAATGCTTTTGTTCCCCTGCTATTTGTACTACAGTTGAGCCTCTCGTGATCCCCTCTGACCTCATTGAAATCTCCGAAAACGCACCACTTTACATTATCCTTTTCAACAATTTTCTCTATTTTACACCATAGACCGATTCTTCCATTGACATCGTTTGGACCGTAAACATTTATCATCCCCACCTTTTCGGTTATCCCTTCCCAAGACCCGATTACTGCCACGAAGTCAGTGTCTTGAATTACTTGATTGCAGTCAAACATTTTTTTATCCCACATAGTGATAATTCCTCCAGAGTTACCGATTGCTTCTGCCTTTGCAAAGCCCACATCATCTCCCCCCCCCCCCCCCATATTGCACTAACTTGAATTGAGTCCCACTTTTTCGTTTTCATTTCTTAGATCCCGACCATACTAGGTTTCAATGTCGTACACAATTCTTTCACCCACAATCTTTTTTCTTTCGACCCCAGTCCTCTTATATTTAGCGAAATTATATTCATTGTACAATTGTGTGTTGGATTTGTTACCGTCTGAGTGTGGACTCTCCTCCCACAGGGTCGGCTGTTTAGGTTTGTTCCACTCTACCCCGATTGCGTCCCCAAACTGTTCTGAGCCCTCCTCCGATTCTTCCTTACTGTTCAGTTCATTTGATGTCGTTGTGAATGACGCCATTCCCGCTAATTCCGTTCCAGAATTATTCTTCCTTGCTCCTACTTCATTTGATACTTTTGATCAGTTCCTTGACCCCATTTTTTTGTTGTTGTGCCTCGCCAATCGCTTGAATAAGTGAAAACTTGCTCTTCCCAGAATTTTGTATTGTGATTCCTTCTTCTTGATTTTCGATTTCACACCCAAAACGGATGTCGACAATGACGCATCGGCTTTGCTCCCACTTTTCCTGTTGGTTTTTACTGTATTCGAGATGTTTTGATGTTGATTGTCAAGGCCCATATTTTGAGTGTTGGTAGGTTGGGTAGTGGACCGCCTTGTTGATCCTTACGTATTTACGATTGGATCTATGGGCCCCTCTTGTTTTCCTTCCTTAACACCAGGTTTGGCATTTTGATTTTCCTTTTCCAGCAAAGGCCCATGCCCAAGTACATGAATCTCCTCATTAAGTCTAGCCGACCCCACTATCTTGGGACTTACATCCTCGTTATTCCTATTATTTGGGGAATCCCCCGAATTTAATTTTACGACCGACTCTTCATCTTCCATGCCTGTTGGACCTCCCTGACTTTTACCGTCAGGATTCCAGCCTTTCTCGCCGGCGACATTACCTCCTCCGTCCCCCGCATCTCCTAGCCACGTCTCCTCCACCCCCACCCCCACCCCCCACCCCCTTCTTCTTCTGAGAAGTTCCCGTCTTCCGACCATTGAGACGGTGGATTCGACCCATCCTCCGTCCATTCACTATCTGAATCTTGTTCTTCCCTCTTGTGGATTTCGACAGCCTCCATCAGACTGCTTTCTTCCTCCTCTATCTTAATTCTGTAGAAAACCCCACCCACCTTTATGGCCTTTAGACTGTTAATAGTTGACAATATGGACGTGCTTATTAGGACTTTCCCCCATGCAAGGTTGTTACTGCCTTCAAAGACACAATCCATGGTTTTCCATACCTTTCCCCACTTTCCGGCTATTGTCGTGAATGTTTCTTTCTTCCATCCGTGTATTGGCACTCCAAGGATTTTGATCCAAATTAACCTCTCCGCATTAGGGTTTAGGGTTTAGGATTTAGGGTTTAACATTGTTAGAGTGACGTACTTTTGTGTTCATCCACTCTCAATGGATATGAGTCTCCTCCATTACTTTTTACATTTCCAATACATGATATGACTCTGACATCAAAGAGGGGCAAATAGCATTGCCTGGGTGACTAATGCTATTCAAAAACAGACCCATACCAATAATTATAGACAGGGTCGTTCCTGATATTTTGGTGGCCTCGTGCGAAAAAACTAAGCGTACTCTTAATTTTTTTTATATTATTTATTACATTATCTTTTACTACATTTGTCTTATAATAATTCGCCCTATAACTTATTTTTGAATTTAAACAAATTGTTCATCTTTTCTTTATAGAAAAAACTATTTTCTACTACATTATCTTTTATGAATAGCGATCATCTTTATATAAAACTGATCAACCATTACCGGTAATTACAAAACTCATATCAACAAGAACCTTTTATTAATGTATCATTATTAAAAATAGATATATGAAAACTTAAAAATGTGCCAAAAACATGTAGAAAAATCATAACGAAAGTATAAGATAAATCATAAAACAGACACTAAACAACCAAAACAGACACTGAACAACCATCTAATCTTAAAAAATCTAAGATATTACATTCAACTTCGCTAACTATTTTACTTTAACAAGTTTAATATTATTTATATTATCAAGATATTTTATAAAATTTTCATCTTAAAACACTTAAAAAAAGCATTATACAAAAATATAAAATATAAAGTTCTTTAATAATCATATAACTAATTTAGTTATCACAGTAAAAAGCATAATAAAAAGGCATTATATAATTAAATCATCCGATAATAAAATTTTAAAAATAAAGATATTGTTAAAAGGTTTATCTATTTAATTAATTCTAAAAAACCTATAATAACGGGGCTATAATTTTTTTTAAACCAAAACAAAAATAATTAGAAGCAGAAAATTTGAAATTACAAGGGAAGGATTCGAACCTGGGGGAGTGTGGAGTCACAAATAACATATACGCTTTGCCATTGCGCTGGAACTCATTTTGCTTTAAATGTGTCTTAAATAACTTATATACTAATTTAATTATATATAACAAATTAAAAACAATATTCGGAGGCCCCCGGAGATCGGAGGCCCTGTGCGGTAGAACTGATTGGAACACCATAATGCACGGCCTGATTATAGATTAATGATAACGTGTATTAATGTCGGAAGATAGATTTTTTAAATAATAAATCCCTCGATGAAAACTAGACTCACACACAAATACCTATGTCCTACGTATGTACTTTCTTATTGATTCTTGATTATTTTATTTTGACGTGTTATGCAAAGGGTGGCTACTTCTTAAGATTACATTTTAATATAAGCAGTTATAAATTAGGGAAATTAATTAAAATACCCTAAGTTTGACCATCTCTTACCAAAATACCCAAAATCTCTCCCAGTTTACAAAAGTACCCAAAAAATCCGCGATAGAGCCCGCGATCGCGGGCTCCAGGCCACGTGTCACCAAGAATGCCCGCGTTGGTCCCTCAAGAATGCCCGCGGTCCAGCTTTCCCCCCTCAAGAATGCCCGCGTGTGCAGTTTTGGTCCCTGCCCGCGATTGACTCATTGACCCCCGCGATCGCGGGCTACACGTGTCACCAAAGTTTGCCCACTTTGCCCGCGTTGGTCCCTCAAGAATTCCCGCGGTACAGCTTTCCCCCCTCAAGAATACCCGCGTGTGCATTTTTGGTCCCTGCCCGCGATTGACTTTCGTTGACCTCTCGCGATCGCGGGCTCCTGTGCCACGTGTCGGCACAGGGTTAACCCTAAATCCCTTTGACGAACCTAAACCCTAATCCCATTGTTTCTTCGGCCGCACTATATAAGGGGGGGACCAAGACACGGCCACTCTCCACTCTCAATTTTTTTAATCACTCTCTCAATTTTTAATCAAACTCTCTCAATTTTCTCTCACTCTCTCAATTTTCTCCCACTCTCTCAATTTTCTCGTGTGGAATACGCGTTCGGGTTTTGTGAAGATGTCTCGTATTACCTCTTTGGTATGTTTTCCTTATGTTATTTGTTATTTTTTGTATGTTATTTTAAGTTAAGATATATGATTTGTAGGTTGTTATAGTGTTTATAACTTATGTTTGAATATGTTCTATGTTTAACATGATATGTATGGTTTTATGTTTGAATGTGATATTTGTATGTTATAATGTGTATGTTGTTATAGTGTGTTTTTTCATATAAAAACTGTTAAGAGTGTTTTTTTATAAAAAAATTGTTAAGAGTGTGTTTTTATAAAAAAAATTGTTAACAATGTGTTTTTTTATAAAAACACACTCTTAACAATTTTTTTATAAAAACACACCCTTAACAATTTTTTATAAAAACAGTTTTTTTATAAAAAATGTTTAATAGTGTGTTTTTATAAAAAATTGTTATAGTTTTATGGTTTTTATAATGTGTTTTTTTATTAAAAAAATTGTTAATTTTTTTTTATAAAAACAGTTTTTATAAAAAAAATGTTAAAAATATGTTTTTTTTTATAAAAAATTGTTAAGAGTGTGTTTTTATAAAAAAATTGTTATAGTTTTATGGTTTTATGTTTGAATGTGATATTTGTATGTTATAATGTGTATGTTGTTATAGTGTGTTTTTTCATATAAAAATTGTTAAAAATGTGTTTTTTTATAAAAAAAAATTGTTAAGAGTGTGTTTTTATAAAAAAAATTGTTAAGAGTGTGTTTTTATAAAAAAAATTGTTAACCGACGACGATGCTGTCCGTGTATGCTTGGTGGTGATCGTGGATATGGGCTTTCTGGGCCGTGAGTATAGCCAGCATGCTTCATCGACGGTCCTTAGGGCCGTCGAGGACCTTGAGCTGTTTAACAGCTACCCGTGGGGTAGCCATATCTGGACACATTGCTACTCTAATATGCACCGAGCCATAGGCAGACGCGCCGATCGACATACAAAGATGAATCTTTGTGGTTTTTGTAACATCCCTTAATCCCAACATACAAGTTTCATATAATTCACCACAAAATAACATATCATAATCCAAATACGGTCCCTTAAATTCTACAATTTGGTCTTTTAGTACAAACTTTTTCGAATAAAGTAAAATACATAACAACTACTAATTATAACTGAAATCTTCATAATCATTCAACATCCACAAAAGCTAAACATGAGAAATCCTATCATAGTCTTTTGTTTGCTCCTTGACCTGGAATACATATTTTAAAACAAAAATGAGGGTTAGACCTTGAGGTCTAGTGAGAAAAATCCCCGTTAGTAAAAGAGAACAATTGCACATAATTCACGTAAGAATACCAAATATGACTCATGCATCATGTATCTTTCCATCTCTATCTCTTTTCTTTTCCTTGGTCATATTAATTGGTAGCAAGCCAATTAATTACTTTACACCGCTGTACTAAATACAGCCAACACCACTGTCCCTTTGTACAGCCAACTTTCACCGGTCCTAAGCCCGACCAACTAGTACTCATACAAAGTAATATTCATATAAACACTATATGCACCATATTACATTTAATCACATATATGTATTCCATTTGAAAAACATTTCAAATAAAAACTCACCTCGTGTGTTTATCACCAAAAACTCTTCCAAGAAAATTCACGTATGTCGATCCTTCACAGAATCTGAAATCAGATAAAATACCAAAGATCTCTTTTAATACTTAAACTTACAAAATTCTCAACTCAAATCGCAATGAACAGTACCAAGTCGCAATCTCCTATTGCGATTTCACCCTGAAGTCGCAACCCCTTATTGCGATTCCACCCTGGAGTCGCAATCCACTACTGCGATTCCACCCTGGAGTCGCAATCAACTACTGCGATCCCAAACTCGAATCGCAATCAACTACTGCGATTTCAAGCCAAGTCGCAAACGACCATTGCGACTTCAATGCCAAGTCGCAACCAACTGTTGCGACTTCGTTGAATGTCGCAGTCGTCTATTGCGACTTCGATGAATGTCTCAGTCTACTGTTTCATCCTAAAACCCAGATTTTTGCAGTTTTATACTATGCATGTTTATGTAACTTTGCAGATATGTTTAAGACTATCATATGAACACTAATCCAAACCCAGAATTCATATACCCTTCTAAAATAACATAACCCACTTCTAAAGTTCATATAAAACCTATTATACATAAAAGTAAGGACTTGAATGGATTAAACAGAAATATTACCTTGAATTCTTCAATTGATGAACACTACCCAGCAGAAAATCCTATGGCCTTCTTCTTCTTCTAAATTTACTCTCTAAAACTCTCTTTCTCTTCTCTCTGACGCAACACACCACACACACACACCTTGGGAGATATTTGTTCTTTTCTAAGGAGGTGACACCTATTCTAAGTGAATTAGAATGGGTCGGTTGTGGTGGAGTGGGATTTAGACAAAAAGACCAAATAAACCCTTGACTTTAATTATTTGGCAAAGCTTACCCCAAACTTCCAATAAAAATTAAAACTTACTCCTTAACTTCTAACTCTTTAGAATATCTATAATAAAGACTTATAAAATATTTAATTAAAATACCTGGTTATTACAGTTTTACATACGCCTTCAAGGTTAGATACGTAGTATAACAATTGTTAATAATACATACAAACTGTTTGGCTTTTCTTTTTACGTACTTGCTCTTCTTGTCTAATTCCAGATATGGATCTTGGAGATGTTTCCCGCATCAATCCGATATTTCGTCAAGCGCGACGATCGAGTACTTAGGGGAACCCGTTGGGACAAGCGTGTTACCCTAAGTAGGTCGCTTTGGATTGAGTTCTTCAAAGCGTCTAGAAATGTAAGTTCTTTTACTATGTTTACAATTTGCATACGTTAGTCCCGCTTATTAATTTCTTTTATGTTTTATCATATATTTAGCAGCCACTCTTGCCCGCCGATCGCCTTGTGCCTACTGTCGACGAGATGGGCACAGATTGGTACAGAGACAGCGTGGCCTTTATTGACGCAGAGGCGGAAAGGGCTCGACGTCCCCCTACTTCCGAAGATGAGGAAGACGACGACAGGCCCCCTTCCGGTGGATACCAGCCGCCCCCTTCCTCCTCCTACCAGCCGGCCCGTTCCTCCTCCTACCAGGCACCCCGTTCCTCCTCCTACCAGGCGCCCCCTTCCTCCTCCTACAATCCATATCAGGCGGCCCCTTCCTACGAGCCACAGCGTGGCTCACATGAAGTCCTGTGGGACTACGTCCACGAGCCGCTAGAGACACGTGTACACTATCTGGAGGAAGTCTACAGACAGTTTAGCGCTATCAATGTTAGTGTTTAACTTAATTTGTTGGCCACGTTTATTTAGTTTGTATATTAATATTACGTTCTAAATTTGTTTTAGCTGTCGAGTACGACACCGATCCCCGCTCCGTTCGGACAGGGGGCACAGGCGACGTTTGCCACCACATCCCATCCGTCATTCCCTGAAAATGTAAGTGACATTGAGTAACCATTATAGTTATATGTTTGTTCCTAAGTTTGTAACTCTTATAATGATCAATGTCACGCAGGCCGGGATGTCGGGGGCCGGGATGTCGGAAACGCCGTTCGCCACCACATCCTATTCTACTATCCCGGAGAGTGTAAGTGACACTGAGTAACCATTATAGTTATATGTTTGTTCCTAATTTTGTAACTATTTTAATGATCAATGTCACGCAGGCCGGGATGTCGGGGGCATACACCTCGCAGATGCCGCCGCCGTTCGCCACCACATCATATTCGACTATCCCGGAGAGTGTTAGTGACACTGAGTAACCATTATAGTTATATATCGATAATCCTAATTTTGTAACTATTTTAATGATCAATGTCACGCAGGCCGGGATGTCGGGGGCACAACACATGTCGTCGTTCGCCACCACAGCAATCACAAACATCTTTGGCGGTTCGGCTGATGACTATTACAGGCCGGAAATGCATACTGTAAGTTATTTTGGTAGTTTTGGTTTAATTGTGAACATTTCCTAAATTGTACTTAAAACATTGAGTAACGTAATTTTCAGACGGGGTCTCCTATTATCCAGGATCACTTCTCGGAGCACTTCTCGGAGCCTGACGATGACTCGATGGATGTTGTAGATCCACCACCACAGGTGACCCCGCTCCCTCTAAAGCGGTCGCGATCAATTTCACAATGGTTTCGTTACCCGTTTGGCCAACAAGGATCTACGACACCACCGGCCGCTAAAAACAAGCAAAGAAAGCGGGGGGGAAGAAGGGAGGAAAGAAAAAGGGAAAGGTGCCTTCACCGGAGCCTCACCCGGCATCAGAAATAATGAGGATGTGCCGCACTGGTCGCCTCCCCAACTTGACATTCACCCCTTACGGGGGCTTAGAAATCAACCCCTCGTTTTTTGAAACATTGCTTGCGGATGACCCTGTGAACTCTGACTTAGACGATACGATTAGTATGAAGTTAAATTATAGTCATATATAATCAAATATATTTATATTACATTTCTAACCATCTATTTTTTATGCATAGCACGTCGATTCTTGGGTTAGTCTGTTGCAAAAACATCGTGGCGTAGACACGAGGTGGACCATCATGCACACTATGTTCTTTCAGTGTATACTGATGGACCATCAAGGTCCCGCCTCCGTGGTCGAAATATGCAATGGCTCGGAAGGGACCTCTTGGACTCTCCTCGATAGGGTATGTAAATCGTTTTACTGTTATTTTATTTAATAACATATATGACATATATTGTAATATTTCAGGTGTACATCCCCATATGCTTGCATCCCAGACATTGGCTGCTTGGAGTGTTTGAACTTGACACTATGGTCATGACCCTATATGACAGCGAAAAGGACGGTCTCTGCAAACAACAATTGACAGAGCAGATGCAATCGTTTAAAGCAAAACTATATACGTTCTTTTCATTGATAGGAGATCATAGACGTCGCGAAATGTCAAGTATCTTTCGCACAAAGATGGCCGGCCAAGTACCCCAGCAGACCGGGTTATATGCGGATTGCGGTGTATGGGTATGTCGTAATGTCCAAAAGTTGATAAATAACGAGGAGATATGGGTACCCCCTAACGAAACCGACGATGAGGCAATGGATTTCCGCCGACATATGGCGGAGTCAATTTATGTGCATTGTCTAAGTAGTTAGGTTGTTTATGTAACATTAAATAATTGTTATTTTTAGTATTAACTTATTTTGTTAAAGTATTGTGATACAGTTACCGTTTACTTCATTTGGTTTTTGCTAATTTCATCCATTTACTCAACTTTGAGTATCGATATCTCTTTCACACATACTCCATTTTGGACGCATTATATATCATTTCGAAGCTCTCATATAGGAGAACATAAACCTACTAAAAGTTAGTTATATATAACACATATATATAAATTTAAATGCGTCCAAAGTTTAGTAAAACCCATATTTACAACACCTAGTAAGTAGGTTTATGAAACTTGCGATAATCCTAATACATAGATTATTGGATGAACAAGCATTTATTTCTTGATTATTGGGGTATTGGTTCTTGTTGTCTGGAAGTGATTCATATGATGCAAAAATTGGTATCATGTAATGTAGAACAATATCTATATTATAGAAGCTTGCATTTGATAGTACCATATAAATCTGATCTAAATTCTCATTAATTAGCTATGTTTGACTACTTAAAGACTAATTTTCTGCCTAATGAAAGACCTTTATTCAAGAGCAGACGAATATTGCAGTTACTTTTTCAGTGGAATCTTACAGGCTCTTTTCAAACGAATCTTGCAGTGAACTATTCAGACGAATCATGCAGGCAACTTTTTCAGACGAAATCTTTGACCATATCTGATGAAGAACATACATTTTCACGGCTATAAGTAGATGGCATGATGAAGTAGTAATTCACAACTTCCTATCTATCTTTTATACAAACACACTCTCGCTTTTTTTAACACAATGGATGGAGGTTCAAGATCAAGGGGGAACAGGTCGGCGAATGTGGCTGGAACTTCACGTTCGGGAGCCTACCAACCACTGAACGACGGAGCTCGCCGGAGTACCTGGAAGGTACCGGAAACAGACGAGGAGTGGACAAACTGTGGGCGAACTGCAGCCGATTTTCCAATCACGCCTGAGGAGGAAGCAGACTGGGAGATGGCATCCGACAATTACTACTTCGATAATGGCATGAGAACCCCACCAATGTATGATTTTATGCCGACGGGTCTTCGACAAAGTCAACGAATTACTCCCGCAGTGCAAAAAGCCATTGATGAGGCGAACGCCGGTATCGAAAAGGTAAAGGGTATGTGGAACCATAATAGGGGGATTCAGCAGGGGAAAATGGAGTATCTAGCGGAGAAGAAACGAGAACTGGCCATGACTAGGGCTCACGTTCGGCAGCTGCAACGAGAGATTAAGGAAGCTGAAGAGGAACTAGAAGAACTCGAATCGGACTACATGGGAATGGAGGACGTGATCAAGGAAAAGGTTAACTTGATCACAGGACTCCAGGACGCCTTCCAGTAATAGATTTCTTTGTTTACATGCACTGTATCCGTTTCGGTTGGGAAGATGATTTGCAATACTCTGTAACTGCAAATACTTCAGCTCCAAACACACATGAATCATCATTCGCCAAATACCCATTTTCACAATTCTTAAATGAGTCCAGTGATACCAACTTGTCAAAACCCCATTTAATATTCTTCTCGTGAAACCTTCTCCTATTGCCATTCACGATATCTATAAACACATTCAAATAATAATAATTTAAAACGATTTAATGAATTAGTTAATATATGATTATTATGTTAATGCGATAGGAGTGTAAAACAAAATTGAAAAAAAAATAAGAGATGTACCATAAATTAAATAATTAACTATAAGAGTGTGAATTTTAAATATAAAAAATATTTTTTTATGTAGTGTATAACTGTATATGATATATATTAAAATATATAAATCCAAAAAAATTCAAGATTGGGCTCATTTCGAACGTATCGAAGAGACGATTATAATGGTGTAATTTGTTAAAATTAAAACGTATTTTTTTAACGTATTTTAGTTAATAAACGATTATATGTGTTAAATGTAAAATTAAAATAATGAAAGTAAAAGGTATAAAGTAAATTTAGTAAATAAGTATAGGGGTTGAAAGTGTAACATTTTATTTTAAATTCATCAAATTGAAAGAAAGCGGGGTGAACAGTAGGATTCTACGCGATCGCGGTTCAATTTTTCATAAATGGTCCCTGGAATTTTTCAAAAATGGTCCCTTGCAATTGAAAAGTCACAAAAAGTACCCCATCGCGGGATGAGCCCGCGATCGCGGGATTCCATTTTTCAAAAATGGTCCCTGCAAGTTTAAAAAAGTGTCAGTAATGGTCCCTGGCCCGCGATCGCGGGCTCCAATCGCGGAAAAAGGGGTATTTTTGCAAACTGGGAGAGATTTTGGGTATTTTGGTAACACTTGGTTTGACTTAGGGTATTTTAATTAATTTCCCTATAAATTAATAATAAGAGCATCTCCAACAGCATTGTTAAAATAATAAAAATGGATTTTTGTTTGCTAGTATTCTTTAACAGCATTGCTATCTTGTTTGCTAAAATCAAGATTGAGATGGCAGGTTCAGTAGAAGAGATCCGGGGAAATACTGAGAACTGACTGAGTGGACTTGAAGTTACAACCGGTGGATCTTTTGATAGTTTAGTTGTTGTTCAGGTGTTATACGCTATACATTTAGCTGGTTGTGATCATGTTTTGAAGTCCCGTTAAATTGTCTTTTGGGTTTGTGTGTAATTGCTTGATACCGACCCTAATACTTAATTAGATTATATTTATGTTTCGGGTTATAAGTATGACACGCACCCATCCTCAGCCACGCGGGACTGGGGGTGTTACAGTTATGCATAATGGAAAAAGCTCTAAATAGAAGAGAGAAACAATTATTTTATTCATCTCACCAATAACATAATTTTTTTATCATTTTATCACTACAACAAATGTAGTCTATTGCGACGACAAAAGTCGTTGCTAAAGATCAATATTGATTTTTAGCGACGACAAAAGTCGTTGCTAATCTTTAGCGACGAAAAAAGTCGTCGCAATAGACTACATTTGTTGTAGTGTATATTAATTTTTTCTTTTAAAGTGTATTAGGAATATAAATTAGTGAATATTATATTAATAATTTGTGTTAAAATCTCTAAAATAGCAAAGCTGTTGGAGATGAATGTAACTTTTTTTAGAGATTTTAACAATTAATTCTCTATTTTAAAAAAATTATAGACGACCTGTTCGAGATGCTCTATATAAATAGAACCAACTCTAGCATATAAATTATACTCTACATGTATTAACTTTTAAGCATAATGCTTGATACTCTCCAAAGAATATACTCTTCTCCTGTAATTTGTTTCTATCATTTTGTATAAAAACTTGAGTGACAGGTTGTAAACAACTTTCATCATGGTTTTTGACCTTTTCGTCGAGTTATTTGCATCACGTCGCTACATTAAGACCATCTCCAATGGGGTCACTAGATGTTACACTAAGCACTAAATTTAGTGTAAATAACACTATTCACATCTCCAATGGGGTCTCTATTTTTCACACTAAATTTAGTGTAATGAATAGTATTACACTATATTTGGTGTAACACTATTCATTTACACTACTTTTTACATCACTTTTAAAAAATAGTGTTACCCATTGCAGATGCCTGAGTTTGATGAATATGACATATATACTTATTAACGTGTAGCAATGGTGAACCTTTGCAGGGTTCCAAATGAAGGGACATGCACGATCCGATTGACATAATAATAATAATAATGAAAGCTCCATTTTTGTAAGTTAGTCTCAGGTTAGTATGTTCATAGTTACAGATACTAAGTTTTCTTTAACAAGAGAAATTTGCAATTCTATGATTCTTGACTTTACAACAAGCCAAATTTCTTGATCTCTTGGTCGATGATTAATGAAAAGTTAATAAGTTGCTGAAAATTAGTTCTATGACAATATTAATTTGTTTAGACATAATTAATATGAATTTAAAATTTGAGGATCACATTTAATTAATCTTGAGATAAAAAAGAATGATCTATAGCTAGGATGTTATTAGCAGTCGTTGATGATGAAAAGAACTGTCGATGATCTTGTGGTGTCAATTCCGTCGGTGATCTGTCGAAGATTAATCCCCTCATTGATCCGTCATACGTCTTGTTGGTGATCCGTCAGTGATATTCATTGGTGAAATGTCGATGAAGGTATCATGCACGAAAGTTAGTCTGAGGGAGTTTCACTGACGGTTTCCGTCATTACTGAGTACTGACATATATATCACCGACGGCTACATCCCTCGGTGTAGGTCCCTAGAATTGTAATGGTTTTATTATAGTCATGGAGCATGAGACCCAAACTGTAGATAACTTATATGCTCAAAGATCACTTGACCAAGATCTAAATGAGCTCTAGTTCTTTTCTGATAAACAATGATACATTTTTTTAGTTATAGACACATGTAACCTAGACGCTCAATTGGTTTTCAAGGCTATCTTATCACCACAAAATAGACGATCACGATGTTGTAAAACTCACAAGTATTCACACGATAATAAATTGAATCATATGTAACAAATGATGTCTTTACATACAGAACATAAAACTATACAACAACTATAAATAGAAAGTAAACCAACATCAGTAACCAACACATCCTTTCATGGCACCGGTTGGAAATTAACTGTCATAACTAACCCATAACTAACTTATCATGTTAACTGCTTATCATAAGATGCTTAGCTTATATTTCAACATTCCCCCATAAGCTATCTTCAACCCCAAGTGCTTTCTTTTATCTTATGAAATTACCACGTTGTAAAGCCTTAGTGAAGACATCTGCAACCTGCTCCTTTGAACCACAGAACAAAACCTCTACTTCTTGATTTTGAATAAGCTCTCTGATGAAGTGAAATTTGATCCTTATGTGTTTGCTTTTCCCATAATAAACTGGATTCCTTGTAAGTGCAATTGCCGACTTATTATCACAGAATATTTGAGTAGCATCAACCTGTGAAATTCCAATTTCTTCTAACACTCCTCTGAGCCATAGAGCATGGCAACCTGTTGATGAGAGGGCCATGTATTCAGCCTCTGTAGATGACAAAGCAACAACCTTTTGTTTCTTTGATTTCCATGAGACAGCCCCTGAACCCAGACTGAAACAGTAACTTGTTGTACTTTTACTATCATCCAAGTTTCCCCCATAATCACTATCACTAAAGCCAATTAACTTAGGATTTTGAACTTGAGAAAACTTAATACCATGATTTAAGGTTCCTTTAACATACCTTAGAATTCGTTTAGCAGCCTCCCAATGACTCTTCTTAGGATCTTCCATAAACCTGCTAACAAGACTGACTAAAAACATGATGTCAGGCCTTGTTGCTGTGAGGTACATAAGGCATCCCACCAAGCTTCTAAATAATGTAGGATCCACACTTTCTTCATGGCAATCCTTTGTTAGTTTCAACCCAACTTCCATAGGAGTTGCAGCAGAGATAGAGTCACTCATGTTGAACTTTACAAGGAGTTCCATTGCATACTTCTTCTGAGAAATAGATATCATGTGATTACCTTGTTTAGCCTCTATTCCCAGAAAATAGTGTAATAGACCAAGATATGTCATTTCAAATTCAGTTTTCATACTTTCCTTAAATTCATTAATTAACTCCAAAGAATTACCCGTGAAAACTAAATCATCCACATATACACAGACTAACAGCAGCTTGCCATGTTCTTTCTTTATGAAGAGGGTATGTTCATAATTACACTTCTTGAGGCCACACTTGATAAAATATCCCTCAATTCTTCTATACCAGGCCCTTGGAGCTTGTTTCAATCCATAAAGTGCTTTCTTTAGATGGCATAGCTTATCTTCTTGACCTTTTCTTTTATAACCACATGGTTGATCAACATACACATCTTCCTCAAGATAACCATTGAAGAAGGCTGATTTCACATCCATCTGGTGAACCTTCCAATCATTTTGTGCAGCCATAGCTAAAACTAATCTTATAGTCTCTAGTCTAATGACATGTACAAAAACCTCTTGGTAGTTGATTCCATATTGTTGCTTATAACCTTTCACCACTAACCTTGCTTTGTGCTTATCCGCCTCTCCCTTCTCATTGAATTTGGTCTTATAAATCCATCTGACTCCTATGGATTTCTGTCCACTTGGAAGGTCCACAAGTTCCCAAGCGTTGTTCTTTAAGATTGAATTCATTTCCCTATTCATTGCCTCTCTCCACTTACTGTCCAAGCATGCATCTTCATAATTGAATGGATCTGCATCTGAAAACAAGGCAAAGTCAGCAAAATCGTCAATATTCAAAGATTGTGTACTTTCATAAAGGTCTCTTAGGCTTCTTGTTTTTCTATTCTGCCCATTTGAAGAGGATAGGCTTGTTGAATCTGCTTCCTCAGGACTTGGATCTTCTTGATGATTATTCAAAGTATTAATTGGAGAAGAAGGCTCATCATTAATAGATTCTTCAGTGTTATCAGACTGCTCATGATCATCTTCTGTCATGACAGAAGACCCATTCTCATTACTTAAGAGTCCCTTCCAAGTTTTGTCTTCATTAAAGATGACATCCCTACTTACAATGACTTTCCTAATGTAAGGATTGTAGAGCTTGTAGGCTTTAGTATTGTAACTATAGCCTACAAATATGGTTTTTCTGATTTTTATCCAACTTTTCTCTCTTTTGCTTAGGAATATGTGCATATTCATACAGCCAAAAGTTCTTAAATGATTCACACTTGGTTTAAAACCACTCCATGCTTCCTGAGGGGTTTTGTTTGGCACACTTTTAGTCATTGATCTATTTAGAATTTAGGCAGCACAAGCAATGGCTTCAGCCCAGAACACACATCAGGAAGATGTTTGTTCTTTAGCATACATCTAGCCATTTCTACAAGAGAACTGTTTTTCCTTTCTGCCACCCCATTTTGTTGGGGAGAGTAACTGGCAGTAAGTTGGTGGTGAATTCCATTAAGTTTCAGAAAGTCTTCTAGATCATGCAACAGGTATTCACCCCCACAGTCTGATCTCAAGCATTTTATTTTGTGATCACTTTGCTTCTCAGTCATAGCCTTAAATAGAGTAAAATGGCGGTAAGTTTCATACTTTTCTTTGAGAAAGTATATCCAGACCTTCCTACTATAATCATCTATAAAAGTGAGAAAGTACCTACTTCCACCAATTGATGTGGTTCTCATGAGACCACATATGTCTGGGTGAACTAATTCCAAAGGTTTTGAGGCCCTCCAAGTATTATCATGAGGGAAAGGGTCTCTAGCATGTTTACCTAAGGCACAACTATAACACCTTAGGCATATCCCACATCGGCCGTGGACAGGAGAGATGCTGGGTATATTAGTAAACATTGGTCTTACCAGACACAACGCGTTTTTGGGCCACAAGCATGCGGGTTCCTTGGGAACTCTGTGTCTCTAGCATGTTTACCTAAGGCACAACCCTCACAGATTTGATTTGAATTATTTACTGCAGGTAGCCCTTTCACCATTTCATACTTATATATATGATTAAGGGAATTTAAATTAACATGACCAAACCTATTATGCCAAAGTAAGGAAACATTCTTAGTACTCATACTAAGAGAATAGAATCTGACATCATCAAACCTTATAGGGAACATTTTATTAGGTGTCATGGTTACTCTTCCAATCAGGTTATTTGTGGAATCTTTTATTTCACATGTTTCATTTTTAAAGATAAGAGAAAAACCTTTTAAAATGAGTTGACCAGCACTTAAAAGATTGTGTTTTAGACCAGGAACATAAAAGACATTTGAAATCTTCTTCTCCATTTCTTTAATTTTAATGCTTATCTCACCATAACCCAAAACAGTAAGTTTTTTGTCATCACCAGTCCTAACATCTCTTTTTTCAGATTCCCTAAGATTAAGAAACAGGTTCTATTTTCTGTCATATGGTTGCTACACCCATTGTCCAGATACCACACATCATATTGTGGCCTGTCTTGGACACTTAACATCATAAACATGGAATCCTCATCTCTACCATCTTCTTTATGAATAAAACTTGAAGTTTTATTCTCATCTGCTAGTCTTTTCCTACATAATTTTATGGTATGCCCAATTTTGTCACAATAAAAGCATTTAGTTTGAGAGAAGAATGATTTACCTTTTCCTTTCCTTTTGAAGTAGCCTTGAGTTTGATCCTCTTTATTAGACTCTGAATTCCTTTGTCTCTCATCTGTGTTTGAATTCCAGGAAGATTGTGCTTGAAAGGCATGATCAACAGTAGGGGAATCAAACCGTTTCATACGTAATTCATGAGATTGGAGAGTACCCAAGAGGGTTTCCAGAGAAAAGTCAGACAAGTCCTTTGATTCCTCAATTGCAACTACCACATATTCGAATTTCCTAGTGAGGCTACGCATTATTTTTTCTACTACCCTTCTGTCATCAATGCTTTCCCCATTCAGACGCATTTGATTAAGTAAGATAATCACCCTAGTATAGTATTCCTCTACAGTTTATGTTTCCTTCATTTTCAAGTTATCAAACTCACATCTTAGAGTTTGAAGTCTTACTATATTTACCTTTTCTTCCCCTCTATAGGATTTATACAACATATCCCATGCCTCCTTAGAAGAATCTGAAGAAGAGATCCTCTCAAATATGCTTTCCTCTACGGCTTGATAGATCAGATATAAGGCCTTCTTATCTTTCCTCCTATTCTCTTTCAAATTGTTTGTTTGTTAGGAGTTTCTGGTTCAATTACCCCTTCTTCAACAACTTCCCATAAGTCATGTGATTCAAAGAGTACTCTCATCTGGATACTCCAGTGAAAATAGTTTCTTCCATTTAATTTTGGAAGTTGGGTCTGTGATTGAAGACCACCGATAGAACTTGAGGCCATATTCTTGATGGCTCTGATACCAATTTGTTGTAAAACTCACAAGTATTCACACGATAATAAATTGAATCATATATAACAAATGATGTCTTTTACATACATAACATAAAACTATACAACAACTATAAATAGAAAGTAAACCAACATCAGTAACCAACACATCCTTTCATGGCACCGGTTGGAAATTAACTGTCATAACTAACCCATAACTAACTTATCATGTAACTGCTTATCATAAGATGCTTAGCTTATATTTCAACACACGACGGAAAAATCCGTTTGTAATCCGTCGGTAGAAGTAGGATCCATCGGTGAAAGTCCGTCGGCACAAAATCCGTGGGAAAAGGCATCACCAACGGATCACCGACGTCCATGTTTTCCGACGAATCACCAACGACAAGGATCACTGACAATGACAAACACCGACAACAACAATTTACCGACAGATCTCTGACGGATCCCCACCGACGAATTACCGACGGATTACCGACGATTTTTAAAAATATATTATAATTACCAAGGGATTATCCATGGGTCATCCTCAGTAATATGTTATTTTAAATAACTATAAAAATAGAATTTCTTGTACAAAACATGCCCATTACATAATTAATCCCAAAATACATTAAATATCTTGAATACACTACAATAATCCTAATACCTGGGTGGGGGATGGTTTCCACCCCAAAATTTCTTATGAATTGAATGCCTCAAATTGGTCGGTCAACAACCTCAAATTTGTTCTTCCAAGTTCCTCCTTGATGTTATTTCTTCCTCTAGCCACTCCTCATAGCTCACCATCTTCTCTTTTAGCGCATCTCCCTAAAAATATTTAACATTTGACAAATATTTTACAATGTTAGATAATAAATGCTTAAAATATAACAATTATTCAACATGTATCCCTACTAATGTCTTACAAGATCCCGATGCTGCTACTGGTGTCAGGATCACCGGGCATAGCATATCGAGGATCCTGACTGGTCCCGAATCCAAAAAGATGGAGTCATCTGAGGGAATGGTGCCAACTTCCGACACTATGCTCCCAGAACTCCGAGTCATCAGAGGGGAATGGTACTAGGGTCTGAGTCCGCGTACATGTCCTCCCTAAGACGTGCATTCATACGTCTCATACTGTATATCAATACAAAAGGTGTTAGCTAACTTGTAGACATTTAGGCAGCGGTTGTAATTCAAACATATCTGTTACCAAGATTCTAAATGGCGTGAGGCTTGACGTGGCGCCAATGCCAAACCTCAAGCCTTAGGAGCCATGGCATTTCTCAAGGTGTGACTTAACCGTTAATTTTAACCTGAAATCTGAAAATTCTATGAACCGGTCCGGTCTTTCTTTTACCAGTTTGGGGCATGGTTTCGGTCAAAAACTGGGTCCGGTTTGGTTATCACTATTACGAAATATAAAACACTGAATGTTCGTTACGCTAAATAGGAACTATTGCAAACTTTTGTTAATTGTATTATATTGTCTACAATTTTTTTAACCATCTAAGCATCTTCCAAAAGGGATTCTGAACGGTTTTTAACAGATTCATGAAGATGCCTTAGTTCTTGCCTCCACATTCTTACGCAAAATTACCTCTTTGCCATGCATCAGCATGAACGAAGCATATCTAGATCCATAAAACCTAACAAAAACTAGTATTATTTGAACACAATTTCCATGTAATCTGGACAGTGACCTTTTAACATATTTGCATCATCTACCGTTCGTGTTCTTACTATATATATATATATATATATAAACCTCAAAGCTCGTAAGTGACCATTGATCGATCGATCATTGGATTGTGTTTAAAGCCATGAAGGGTAGAAATACTATCGTTTTTCTATGTGCAGTAATGGTTGCTACAATTATTAAGATCGCCATGGGAATGGGGGTCAATGGAACTCTTTTCATCTTTGGAGATTCGATACTGGACGTTGGAACTAACAATCACTTCAACGATAGCACTGCGAGGGCTGATCACGAATACTACGGCATCGATTATCCGGGTTCCGTAGCAACAGGAAGGTTTAGTAATGGCTACAACAGTGCCGACTTAATTGGTACGTATAAGCCCTCAGCCCCTCACTACTAAATGAAAGACTTTTGCATACAGACTTTTCCCTGAGAAATATGTCGTTAAAAGATGTCTCGTCACAAAACTTGGTTGGTAAATTGTTGGTGGGTAATTCAAACCAGTAAACAGATTACTCAGGGATTCTCTGGTGATCGATTGGTATTTTCTCGAAAAACATAGGATTCTACCGAATCATTGGTATTTTAACTGGTTTATTGATGTGCGCAGCTTGGTATGTGGCTGACTATTCTCTTAGTCCGCCACCTTTTCTCTCGCTCCTTGATCTATCCGCCAATTTCCTACTAGACATATTCGGAGGCGCAAACTTTGCTTCTGCGGGATCTGGCATTTTAATCGACACCGGGCATGAAAAATACGCAAGTCTCTTTCCTAATGATCTCATGATGGATCGAAAAACACAAGTTTTTTTTCGAGAAAATACATTCCATATATATAGGGGTTAAATCAAATGAGAACCACAAATACGTTACAAACATGTGAGAACCAAATGGATTTTCCATCAAAATCTAGGATTTAAGATATTTTGCTTCACATATATTTGTTTCATAATATGATAGTTTCACATGGATTTGTTTCACCATGTGAATATGTTTTACGTGTATTTTTCATTTCACTATATGAATCAATAAAAAATTTCCACATGTAATCTTTTCACAAGGTGAACACGAACATATGTGAAACAGTATCTTAAATCATAGATTTTGATGGAAAAAAAAATTCATGTAAAAAATATTTGTATATTGTTTCTCACAGGTTTATAACATATTTGTGGTTCTCGTTTGATTGTCGTCTTTTATATATATAGTGTTAGTGTTAGTGTTTTGAATCTGTTGGGTTTAAACTTGTTTAACAACTCAACAGGGACGAGTTGTGTCGCTAGAGGAGCAAATCCAACAATTTTCGACGGTTCGGGGGAATCTCTCAGAAGCTTTCGGGTCAACCGCGGCTGATCTCTTCCTAGCGAAGTCTACTTACATCATCAGCGTCGGCAGCAACGACTTTTTCGAACATCAACAGGCTCTTTATCTAAATGAAACTAAACCCGAGCAACTCATTGCCAATCTCACAGCCACCTATTCCATCCATTTACAGGTTGTTGCCTTTGTAAAAAAGGAAAGAAGTACCATTAAATATCACTACAACAAATGTAGTCTATTGCGACGACAAAAGTTTCTGCTAAAGATCAATATTGATCTTTAGCCACGATAAAAGTCGTTGCTAAAGATCAATATTGATCTTAGCAACGACAAAAGTCGTCGCAATAGACTACATTTGTTGTAGTGTATCTTCCCATGATTCATCATGAATACTCACTTTCATTTTCTTTTCTATGTAAATTAAAATTGGCAGAACTTGTATGATCTTGGAGCTAGAAAGTTTGCGATAATAGGAATTCCGCCACTTGGTTGTTGTCCGATAGAACGCTACATCAATCTAACGCTATTAAAAGGCGATGGTGGTTGTGTGGTGGCCATGAATGACCTTGCACAAGCTTTCCATGCATCAACTGAGTCCCTCTTGCAAAATTTCAGTTCAACAAACCAAGGAGTCGTCTACTCGCTCGGAAACACCTATAACACCATCTTGAGTTTCATCGATAATCCTCGTGAAAATGGTACTACCTTTAATTTCTTCACAAGTTAATCTTCAAATAACATCATCTTGATCAATTCTCACCACAAGAAACAGGGGTTTAATTTTAGCCACGACTTTTTTCGTCGCTAAAAAGTACATTTAGCATGTAAATGGAACTTTTTGTCACTGAAACTCACTTTTCTTGTGTTGGTAATATTGTGACAATTTTTTAGGGTTCCTAGAAGTAAAAACAGCTTGCTGCGGAAATGGGACGTTTAACGCGGAGTATAAGTGTGAAAAGGGATCAAGTCTTTGCGCAAAGCATGACAAGTACTTGTTCTGGGATGAGTTTCACCCAACTGAGGCTGCTTCGCGACGCGCAGCTCTTACGCTGGCTTTCGCTGATGGACCAGAGTTTGTGAAGCCTATGAATTTCAGCAGTTTGGCCAAGGTTTTGACTTCCGTGTAAATAGCACGACCGTTTGATCGATGCTTGGTGAAGGGATCGATTGATTGATCGATGCGTGATCATTCAACTCGGTAATTAATTTCACTAGTTATATATATAAGGGTAATTAAACAACCATTGCTGAGGATAATAAAAACGGGTAGTAATATTGTTTTATCATAATATATATGTATCCATCCATGGACCAAAACATAAACTTGTTCAATAATTCCTAATGTTGGTATCCACTTAATATCTTGACTATGGGCCGTTTGTTTACCTCTTAATAGTTCCATTAAGAGGCAATCTTTGAATCGTTAAGAAGTGAATCTTTAACCACTCAGAACCCTAATTTCATTCTGAACAATTACCAAAATAACCATATTTCGTTTTGCACTATATCATAAGAGCCTCTTAATAATTCTAACCACTTAATTATCCTGTACCAAACCATTCAGCAACTGCCAAACAGCTCCTATAAATGATCATCTCCAACTTCATTAACATTTTTTGGTCGGAAAGTAATTTGTCCAACACTTTTGAATTTGTAGGCCTTGATGTCTTCAATGTAACTTGCCCATTGTTAGTTTCCATAAGAGCCAAAAACAAACTTTTGTTTCCGATCATATGTCGGCTTGCTCCGCTATGAAACACTACAAAATAGGGGGCCTTCACCAACGTAAATAACCGCCGGTAAAACCCATCAACGGCGGATTACCGGCAGACAGGTATTGTCGCAAAACTGTTGGCGGGTGATTGATTTTACCGGCGGATCACCGACGACAGGTCCACCATCGGCGAACATCGGTCGTCGCTAAATACGTCACTTATTTTTTTTTAATTAAATAAAATTGATCATTTATGTGAATTAAATCACCATGCCAGTGTTCCACGCGACCCCCGCCGGCGATAAACCTGCCAAGACATACAATTATTATATAGGCCTAATAAATCAACAACATAGGTCGGAACTCAAGACCAATATCATATCCACGTTTATATAAACGAAGATTTCGGGTGTTACAAAAGACCGACATATCACTATTGACGTCATCGGACATGATATGATGGTCGGTGTGTCGAGGCTTGCGCAGCGGCTGTTTTTTAAAAAACCAAATTTTTAAGGTTTTATCATGGTTCCATACAGTGATTTTCTGAGTGTCGCCCTACCAACCAAAAAATCAAAAAAAGTATATTTTGGTCCTTGTCTTAGCTCTTACGAGGTAAGATTATTTCTTGGTCCTTGTCATTGTTCATCCGGTAAGGTAATGTGACTTGGTAAGCGCTTACCCAAGTAAGTGTTCGATCCATTCCAAAGCTATCGAAGATTTTTCTCACCATCTCCTCAGGCCGTGCTTAGTCGTGCAAAATGATCCGAATACTCATGGTTAAGAAACATGAAATCCCGAATAACGTACAATCACTCATGCATAACATACAAGTCATCCGAACACACACAAAGCCATTCAATATTCACATTAAAAAACCCATAAAAAGGAAACACGGTTTTAACAAAGGGAAAAACGCTCAGTGCCTTTAGATTTGTCCTGGACGGCGTCGTTTTGTTATTTTTCATATTCCCTACGATATACACCTCATTGAGTACATGGACACAGGGGAATCAACCGCGGGCGCACCATAAACTCTAGGGTGGTCACTCTCCAAACCATAATCCATCATCGGACGGTACTCAAGATCTTCATCATGATCACGCACAAATTCCGGAATCTCGATCGCGTTTCTTCTGATTTGATCCCATAGATAATCTAATCTACTCACATACTTCAGCTTCCCATATAACCTGCATATACACCCGCCCACACACGATTATAATCCCATCGCTAACAAAATTATGCAACAACAAATCGTACGGTACAAGCCACACACGATTATAATCCCAATCGCTAAGACCATCTTCAATGAGTCACTAAATCTTACACTAAACGTTAAATTTGATGTAAATAACATTATTCACATCTTCAATGAGATCTCTATTTTTCACACTAAATTTAGTGTAATGAATAGTATTACACTAAATTTGGTGCAACACTATTCATTTACACTACTTTTAACTTTGGTTTAAAAAATAGTGTTACCCATTGGAGAGAAGAATTACCATATTAAGGCATTGTTTGGCAAAAAAAAGCTAGCTGATAAGCTAGTTTTTTTTCTAGGTACATGTTTGAATGATCATAAACTAGCTTTTTGAAACGCTACTTGGAGTAGATTTTCAGTAGCTTTTTGTGAATATTCGAATATTACCCTTAGTAATATCAAATTATTATTTATTAACTATTATTATAAATAAATAATATTTTTTTATATTTAATTATTATTAATTAATTAATATTAACTGAAAATTATTAAATTAATTTTTAATTATACAATAATATTAATTTCTATTTATTTAGAGTTATTGTTAATCATATAAATTAATTTTATTATTTTTAATAAGAATAAATATATTTAATTATCAATTACTATAAATCTTGTCAATTATTTAATGATTATTTTTTTCATATTATATGTGACGGTTATTTAAAATCATAAATTAATATATATTTCTTCTAAAGAACGTTTTAATAAATTCAAATTTTATAGTATATATGTAGTAATAAATTTTAAACTCTTTTAATTAACATGTTATGTTATTTAAAAAAAATTACTACATTGGTTGTATTAATTAATGTATTATATTGCTATAAAATTTTTTAATTATATAATTAAATATTGTAATTGATAATTTATTGAAGATGCCCTTTTGGTCATTTTATATGTTTATAAGCTAGTTTTGTAAACGTTAATTTTTCATCAGCTAGCTTATCAGCTAGTTTGCCAAACAAAGTCTAACACTAAAATGTACACTATTTTTTACACTATTTTTTAAATTTGGGGTAAAATATAGTGTGGCCCATTGAAGATGCCCTAACAGAATTATGCAACAACAAACTGTACGGTACTAGCCACACACGATTATAAAAAGAGTTATTTACTTAAATAATCTTCTCACGTGATCAAATTCAACTTTTAACCATTAATTTTTTTTATCAAAATGACCATAATTCCGTAAGTGTGACACCACAAAGCACCATTTACTTGCGCTATCAAACTTTTTCTGAAGCGTTCAAAAAAAATCGTGATTTTTTAAAAAATATAAAACCGCAAGCCACTGTAAAGGATACGAGACCATATGTCGTTATCCTCATTACCGCAAGTCTTGAGGTATTGCAAAAAAATGACATGTGTAAGGGAAAAACAAAAACCGTAAGCCATTATAGTAAAGCGTAAGCTGTGCGGACGCTAAAACGTAAAATCATGATTTTTTTTAGAATACGTCAGAAAAAATCTGACACCGCAAGTAAAAGGTGTCTTGCAGAGTAACACTTGCTGGATTCAGGTCATTTTGGTATTAAAAAAAAAATTGGATGGTCAAAAGTTGATTTTCCTTATGTGAGAAGGTTATTTAAGTAAATAACTCCGATTATAAACCCATCGCTAACGGAATTATGCAACAACAAATTGTACAGTACAAGTGATTAAAGCAAGTAAAGTACCCTCCGGTGAAGATGAACCGGCCAAAGGTGGCCAGAAAAAGTCTCGATTGTAGATCTGGATGAACGAAGTAAACGGCCTCCAGATTCCGTTTGACGGTGATCGGCATCGAATCGTAAACAGATCGGAGAACAGAGAATCCGGGGAAATTATCGCTTTTACGAACCTCGGTGTGGATGTAAACCACCGCAAAAGGCCTCTCCTCGAGTCTAGGAAACACTTTCTTCTCCAAATACTTTTTCAACAGATCAATACTCAAACTCCTGGCTGCAGCAGCAACGAGAAGGAATTTTAAAATCGATTGATTCAACTTCAATGATCAATGAATCAATCAATGAACAAACGTCGTAACTTTACCTGGAAAGTATTTTCCGATAATTCGAAGGATTTTACGGCCGCTTTTATCTTTGCCTTTGATTTTGAACAGATTGAGTTTGTCAATGAGTTTTTCATGCTCGATTGACAGTTCCTCCGCCATGATCGCCGCCGGCATAAGGAGAAATTATCGTTGGATAAAGATATTTAAGGAGAATATTGATTCAGATAAGATGGAGATGGAGATACGAATCAGTGATTATTTATATTGAAAAAGTGGATTCGAATATGGAAAGGGAGAAAAGTGAAGATGATTTTGGGATTAAATAATTGAAGAAAATGAATAGAAAGATGATAACGATTAACCACCGGTGGTGGTGGTGGAGGTGGTGGTGGATATGCCGGAGGAATATTCGAATATTTGGACGGTTGTGATGTGGAATTGGAATCAGAGTTTGGAGTTTAGGCCGTTGGTTTTGGTTATGAAATCTGGACCGTTACTATTGGGCGTGATTGACGGTTCGGGTTTGCTTTCATTGGCCGATAGTTGTCGATTTGCTATAAACGAATTATTCCACTTATTAAAAAAATATGAAATAACCTACTTTTATTTAGGTCAATTTGGGATTGCTTTTTTTTTTACTTAGGCTTTGTTTGGCAAACTAGCTGATAAGCTAGATGGTAGCTGATAAGATAGCTGGTAGCTGATAAGCTAATTGATGAAGAAGTCACGTTTGATAAAAGTAGCTTATAAACATGTAAAATGACCAAAAAGAACATCTTCAAATAATTATCAATTACAAATTTAATTATGTAATTAAAACAATTTTATAACAATATAATATGTTAATTAATACAACCAATGTAATAAAGAAAAATTAAATAATATAATATATTAATTAAAAGAAATTTAAAATTTATTATTACATATATACTATAAATTTTGAATTTATTAAAACAAGTTTTAGAAAAAAATTATATTAACTTATAATTTTAAATAACCTTTACATACAATATGAAAAAATAATTAAAAAATAATATTAATTGATAATTAAAATATATTATTAATATTAAAAAATAAATAAAAATAATTTATATGATTAACAATAATTATAAATAATTAAAATTTAATATCAATGTATAATTATAATTTAATTTAATAATTTTCAGTTAATATTAATTAATATTTATTAATTAATTATAATTAAATTTAAAAAATTAATATTTAATAATAATAATAGTTAGTAAATAATAATAAGGGTAATATTGGAATATTCACAAAAAACTACTGAAACGCTACTCCAAGTAGCGTTTCAAAAAGCTAGCTTATGGTCATCCAAACATGTACCCCAGAAAAAAGCTAGCTTATTTTTGCCAAACAATGCCTTATTTGCTTATTGCGTTTCCTCAATACAAATAAGCTATTTTTAGTGTTTAGATTGGAATAAAGAGAAGTGCTTATGACTTTTCCACACTATAAATAAGTTGTTTTTGATAAGTTAATTCATTCTAACTTATTTGAAATTGTTTATAATTTATTTGTCCAAATTATATTTTTACCCCTTTTTTTCTTTTTAACACGACGTAAGTTGATAAGCACTTTTAAAAATAAGCATAAGTTGTTTTAAATAAACAATCCCAAACACCCCTAAATAAATATAATAATTATATTGCTTGTAATTTTAAGTTGTAAATCTAATAATAGCCTTCTTTATTATTTCTCTTATTTTATGAATTGATTATTTTATGGTTGGTGAAATGCGCAATTGATATTGATTAAAGAGAGATCAAATGTATTATATATAAAAATAAAAGTAAAGAAATAGATTAAATTTGTTATAAAAGTAAAGAATAAATTACATTTATGGTCTTTCTTGTGATTTGATGTTTGTTTGACACATTTATCTTGATATCTTGCAAGGTGACATGACTTGTAATGTAGATAACAAGGTCTTGTAAAATACTCTTCAACTTGCTAAATTAGCATGATCTTGCTAGATGTGGAACCCCATTAAATTTAATAAAATAATATTTTTATTTTTATTTTTATTTCATTAGTTTATTATATTATATTATAATATTAGCAGTGGAGACTACTTTAGAAAAGGAGTTTGATTTTACATTGATGTAGGAGATCTTATTGCAACACTGATGTAGCGGTTTAGAAAAGACTTTGGCCGTGCACTTATGCGGATGGTCTAATGACCCTAAAACTTAATTTTTAGTCACTCGGTACATGTGACATTCCAAAATACGGGATTTGAGTCCCTCGTTCTTATGGATCCGTTAACACAGTTAACTTATAGAACATTTTGTCTTTTTACATCTCTTATATCTATTTTATGTTAAAGAATTTTAAAATATTTCTTATATAATAATATATTATATTCTTAAGTAATATATAGGGAATTTAATTAAAATACTCAAAGTTTGACTTTGACTTATCAAAATACCCAGTTTCTCTCTGATTTCACCAAAATACCCATTTTTTCGCAAAGGGGGTCCGCGATCGCGGACAGAGACCTTTTTTGAAAATTTAATCCTGTGATCGAGGGTGAATGTCCTGCGGTCATGTGATTTTTGTGATTTATAATTCATATTTACAATTTCAATCCCTATACTTATTTACTTACTTTACTTTATAAATAAATGAAGGTGAATAATCATATCAGAAGTTAAGTTAATGTGAGAATTAAATCTGAACTCTTGATCACTTTTAGTAATTAGATCAGAATTGATTAGTACAAACGTTGAAACAAATCAAAAAGTATTGAAATGGATAGAAGACACGTGTCGTGTGAAGAGGCGAATTGGGAAATGGTCCTTTTTAGAACTTATCCTCTAGTATCATCACGATGACTCACGCAAATTATCCAAAACTTCTGAAATCATCCCCACCAAGCTCATAATTCACATTCATGGCGTCCCATCATTCATCTCTATATATAAATCTACATCACCACACAATGCATGCCCATCCTCCACCATTACAAACCATACAAAAACCCTAGATTTTGATTTACTACAGGTTATGACGACGATGAGCTATACGATGGCTACACAGATTGCTGTTTCGTCTCCGATCTCTTCAATTCCTCGTTTATCTCCCTCGAAATGCGTCCCAAATCGAAGGTTTTATTTGATTTTAATGCAATTTCTGCACATTGAATTCGATTCGTAAATGAATGATCTGATGAAATAGTTGTATTTTGTAATTGAGTATTCCAGATTCGAATTGGATCCATCGATTTCGACGACGAAGGCACAGTTATCGAATCAACGCAGCCGTAGAAATAATAATGGCATTGGCAAGAGAAAGCTGAACTTCAGGTGAGCCGAGAATTTTAGGGTTTTTCTACATCAATATCTTTCCAATTTCAATTTCAATTTCAAATTCAAATTCCAAATCGATATTGATTCAATTACAAATCCGACACAAAATCCAAATCTAATTCCATTACAGATTACCAAATTCCTTGTTAAAAAACCTAATTGAACTCGTATCAAATTAGAATTCAGAAACTCGATTGTTGATCTTAATGGATAATCATGAAACAGTTGGATGGCTACGGTGGGAGAGAATGTGAAGCCCGCCACGCCGGTGACACCTACGTCGGTGCCGGTTCGTGTGGCACATGAGCTTCATCAAGCCGGTCACCGTTATTTGGATGTCAGGTACTAGATAACTGAAGGTTGGGGGGTCTATAATTCATTATGTAATTCTTTGGGGTGTAAATTGTATATTGTAATATGTTTTGTGTAGGACCCCTGAAGAGTTCTCTGCTGGACATGCTGTTGGAGCCATTAATGTTCCTTTCATGTTCAGACTTGGATCAGGTTTCTTTTTACTTTTTTCTAAAAATTTCTTTGGTTGAATGGCCTTTATTTGCCTTGCCCCCTTTAAAAGCAGTTCGCCCCCGTTAAAAATGGTATTGTTAAAAGCAGTTCGCCCCCGGTTGTGGACCCCACTCATAAAGTACTGTTTTTTTTCTCCTTCTTTATCCTAGACTAATTCTTTGGCTAATCCAAAAGTATGATTGTAAGACATCAGCCCTGATTAAACTCGGTGGCCACAATTGTTGGCGCAAGTCTGGATTCGAAACTTGGGCAGATGGGATATTAAACCTCATAACGTATTGTTCGGTTGGCTTAAATGAGTTTTTAATTAAATTCGTGTTATAAAAGAAAAAATAGCTTTATGTCATAAAAAATTAATTACAATCTCTATTTTTTCTTCATTGTATTTCTGAACTCGAGTTCTAGTTTCGGTTATAACGATTTGTTGTTGGTATATGATACAATAGGGATGACGAAAAACCCGAATTTTGTGGAGGAAGTTTTGTCCCACTTCGGAAAAGATGATGAAATTATCGTTGTAAGTTGCAAAACTAATCCGAGTGTCGGAGTTCTTTTATTGCAATAAAATCTTTAAAATTGCTTATATGAATCTATATATAATGAACAGGGATGCCAAATGGGTAAAAGGTCGCTTATGGCTGCCACCGATCTTCTTTCTGCTGTAAGTGTGCGTACCGTTTATTCGAGTCATGAAATACCAAATGGTCGGGTTCTTGTTGTTTATCGGTTGAAATCCAACCGATTTAGGTGGATCCAATTCGGTACGATGATCCATTGGATGTTGCTATTCTTTCTGATCCAATGGATAATTTGATCGTATTGGTTTCATCATTTATTCAATATTTTGAAACACCATTTCAGCCAATTATTCATGTATTTTTTTTATTTCTTAATAGAACCAATATGTACAAATATCAATTAAAAACAATATTGAAAAAAATAATTGTCCACATTTGTCAAAAAAACAAGTTTTACCTTCAAAAATATTTTTTAGTTATACCCTCAATTATGAGATGAATAAATTAATTACTTTACGATTGTTAGGTAGGTTATGAGATGGATAAATTAATTACTATACGATTTTTTTTCCGGAAGGGTGTCTAGGCCGTGCCTAGACTAATCCGTTGGCAAATTATGACTGTAAGACATCAGCCGTGGTTAAACCTCAGTGGCCACAAGTTGTGTACACCTGGATTCGAACCGTGGGCAGATGGAATATTCCGCCACATTCCCCAAGACCTTAACCAGTACGCCACAACCCTTGTGGTTTACTTTACGATTGTTAAGGGTAGGTTAAGGGTAAAATTGTTACTCACCCTTTTTTAGAACTATGTTTCCTTAGCGTAAATTACATGTTTGGTCCCTGTGTGTTTTAACAGTCCGAGTCCCTACTTTGAAATATCTATGGATTGCATCCTTGTGGTTTGCATTTTATAACGCATTGGGTCCCTAAAACTAACTCCGTTAAAAATTGAATTGAATTGGTTTGGTTTGGTTTCATTGGTTCCCAAAAACCGAGTTATCCAACTTGGATGTTGAAAATTTGGATTATAATTCAATTATTGTCGGTTGGCTCTAGTTGTATAAGTCGGTTATAACCGGATCGGATGACTTTGTATACATGCCTCAGGCTCGGGTTATTGAACTCTTGTTTTGCATTTGTGCAGGGTTTCACGGGAGTAATGGATATAGCAGGTGGATACGCTGCGTGGAATAAGAACGGGCTTCCGATTGAATCTTGATTACTAGGAGCATAAATAAACAAAGGGTCTTTTTTTATGCAAGTAATTAAGCATGAATAATGTTAAATTGTAAATAGAAACAAGGTTAGATATAATGCACATATGATAGCTTATGGTTCTTGATCCATTTTGTCGTTGATTCTCACCGTCTCTGATCCGTCGCTAAATCCGTCAGGAAACCGAATGCCTACCAAATAATTTGCGACCCTGGTTTTTGACGGATTTTAGCCTTTACCGACGGCTTACCGACGAGTGGGCTGTCGGAAATTATGTTTTTTGTTGTTGTAGTGATCTACGTTAAATTAAATTAAAGCCAAAATAACAAAATAAAAAATAAAATAAAATAAAATCCTGGAATCGGAATAAGAATCTACATTCACATCTTAACCAAATAATCTCAAGTATTAAGCAAACTACATCAATCAGATGATCTTAATACAAGATCCCGAGTTCTCAACCGTCGTCGTTTCCAAACAAGTGATCGCAAAACACAGTTTCGTATCTTTACAAAACGACCACACCTGCACCCACCTGTTTTCCGTCATATCCTCTCTGTTACTCTCCACAAACTGATTCCAATTCGTCCTCAAAACGTAACTACAAGTGCTCTTCAACCGCCACATCGTCGACTTCATCGGTTTCTCGTGCATTTTCAACCTCGGCCCCAACAACGGTGCCTCAATCTCACCATCACCATTCAGCAATTCTTTCTCATCATCTGTCAAGAACTCAAGTGTCTTCAGTTGGTTTATCGGCATGCTTAACCGGTTTTGGCCTTGTAACATCCCAAGCCAACCGTACCAGATATTGTCCGCTTTGTTCACACACCTAGACTCACGGTTTTAAAACGCGTATGATAGAGGAAGTATCAAGTCCCTCTTATAAGGCAACCTTTGTTCCCCTCCCCAACCAATGTGGGATCTTACAATCCACCCCCCTTGGGAGCCCAGCGTCCTCGCTGGCACACTAGTTCGGTTGCCGGCTCTGATACCATCTGTAACATCTCAGGCCAACCGTACCAGATATTGTCCGCTTTGTCCACACACCTAGACTCACGGTTTTAAAACGCGTCTGATAGAGGAGGTATCAAGTCCCTCTTATAAGGCAACCTTTGTTCCCCGTGGGATCTTACAGGCCTTTTGCAAGATCGGTGGCGAACAAGCTTTTCTGAATCACGAGCATCAAGTCGTAACCCTTCATCTTTTCGGTGATGAACTCATTCAACCTTTCATATGTCTTGATATTGTCAATTTTCTTGTTCTGTTTCTTGATCTTGTATTCTTTGTCCTCGTCATCTGTGGAGGGCGAACGTGGACGTTTGTTCGTAGGTCTCTTTGTGTTTTTTCCATTTTTATCGACAACATCGACTTTCTGATCATCAGATGACGACGATTGGTTCCGATGAGAGAATAAGGCTTTCTTCTCGCTCACGAGTTCGTGGATCTTTTGAAGATAATATTGGTCTTCGTTGACGTTAGTAGTAGCACGAAAATGGAGACGTTTGCTTCTTTTTGGTTCAACTTCCGGCACCATGATCTGCCGGAAAATGACTGTTGCGGCGGGTTTAGCTCCGGCAGCCAGATCCGCCGAAAATCCACCGGTATTTCTCTTTTCTGACGAATTTTCGACGGATCTGTTCGCCGAAAATGGCCCACTGTTTTGTTGTGTGAACATGGGTTCAAGAGAATCAGAATTTTCTTCAATGGCCATTTGGTTTCTTGAGAAATATTTTGATATGGGGTGATGGGTGTTTGTGTGTGTATATATAGGTTTAGGAGGAAGAAAAATATTGAAGAGTAAATTACGTTTTTAGTCCTTTTGGTTTGCAATTAGTTGCGGATTTTGTCTCTGTGGTTTCAAAATTTCGGTTTTCGTCCCTATGGTTTGTAATTCATTTCTATTTCGTCCTTGAGGTCAAAACACTACTTTTAACTATAAATGGCTAAAATAGAAATGAATTGTAAACCATAAAAATGAAAATAACAATAAAATTTAAATCATAAGGACATAAAAAAATGATGAATTATAAATTATAAGGATGAAATATTCAAAACCATAAGGACGAAAATAGAAATTTGCAACAAACCATAGGGACTAAAAATGTAATTTACACTTTATTGAATTAATAAAGGAATATAGTTTCCTTATATGAACTAGATAATCTCTAGTTTGAGATCTATTTCCATATATACATTTTTCCTAATCATACTACAACTCTGATATCACCCTATATGCAAAAAGTACAACTCTTTAATGCGTCACAAAGTCCCAAACTTTTTTAGGATCTTGAGAAAGTTAATTAAATATTTTTGATGGGTTTTTGAGAAATAATTTTGTTAAGGTATTAGTTCTTTTGAGTTATACAGGAAACTTAGGGCCCGTTTATCTAATCACTTACTCGGGTAAGTGTTTACCGGTAAAATTCAACATTATCACTTACTTCTTGGGTAAGATTTTAGTCTACCAAAATGGCATCGTATGCAACAATTTAGTCCGTAAGTGCTAACCGTGGTAAGAGTCGTCGCACTCACTTACCGTGTAAGACTCTCGGTCCTTGCTTTCGACTCTCTGTCCTTGCTTCCGCTCTTATCGGGTAAGATTCTATGTCATATTCATCCGGTAAGCTCTTGTGACTTGGTAAGCACCTATCCCGGTAAGCGTTTTGTAGACGACCCCTTAATTGATGATGTTTTATTAAATATGTCCAAGAAACTATCCAACTATATAAATTTCCAATAAATCACCAAATTTTTAATACATTTCATTATTTCACACTTAAATTAATAGTTGTTTGATTAAAACATAAAAAAAGGTATTTGGGCAGAATTTTGTAGAATTTATAAGGTTTGTTAATTATGAATTTACTTTTGAATATATAAAAGGAATTTCAAATACAAATTATAATATATAACTTGTGTCTTAAATTTTGTGGAATACAAGTTATTATTTTAACAACAGCTATTTCAAACAATTTTTGGTTGATGTATTTTTATTATATTTTTATATTTAAAGTCGAGTTCAAACGACAATAGATTGAAATTGAGTAGTCACTACTCGTTTGGTAAATTTTGTAAGTTTTGATAATCTCGTTTTTATATTATTTCTTAACTAAAACATGTCACTACTCGTTATAACAAAATTGATTTTATAGGATGCCTAAAATGTTTAAACATTCGTATTTTATACAGCTTAAATTTGTATGGTTCAAACTATAAAGTGTTCTATCTAAAAGTGTTACAATAGTTTTATGAGACACTTTTAGGCGTTTTAACAAGTTTTTTAGGATGTTTTGAAATAAAGTGTCCTATTATATGACACTTTTTCAAATAGTGTCATATAAAATAGCTAATACAACATTTTATTTTAAAAGGGTCATAAAAAACTTGTGTTAACAAACCACCTATTCAAAATGGCCCCAAAAACCAAAGAAAATGTCCGTCGGATGTTTAGCAAATAAGACAAAGAAATGATAACCACGCCTAGATAAACAATCCAGCTTCAAAAAATCGTAAAATATGGTAGCTGGATTATAACTGATATAAGATTCTCTTGATAAGTATAAATATTTATATCCATTGTCCTTTAATTTTTAACACAGATAATATTATAGTCCAATTTATTTCCAACAACCAAGCCTGACCTCTTGTAACCGGTCTCCAGCTTCAAATCCACTTGCACTTGCTCGCAAGATTGGAAAATGGATCTACAATTGTCAATATAATGTCATCTTTTTACAAGACAGACTTGGGATCATGTAAAACTATGTTGTATTCATAAGACCACGACATAAATAACACCAGCCTTCACAACAAAACACTGTGAATAGAGGTTTTAGTGTTATTTTCACAAAAAACAGACTGGTAACACGAGAACCCAACCTTATATGAGACTTGGGTATCAAAAATACATCTTAATCAATCGTATCATGAAAACATGTGAATGATAGAAAGCAAGCAGAACATGGGTTTTAGGATAAAAACAACACTCTACAGTATGACATGAGCATAAGAGTTTGATCATGAAAAATATGATGATGATGATGATGATTACACAAATTACATGAAATAACTGTTGGCTGCTACTTCAATGGTGCCCTTTTTTAAAACCCGAGAAAAATCCACCAGTCGATTTCTCCTTTTGCCCTTCTCCCGCATTTCCAACCTATTATTATTATTCACATCATTTCATTACATTAAATTCTTCAAATTTTCTGCAAAAAGTGTAAGTCCGGTCCCACGACCATCAGGGTGCGTTTGGTACGCAGGCAGGATAAAACAAGACAGGACAGAACAGAACAGAACAGAACAGGACAGAACAGTTGTTCAGCGTTTGGTAGACAGGACTGGACATAACAGATAACATTAGATGAAATAAAATAAATAAAATTTAAAGAATGAGTGAAATATAAAATAGAACGTGTATTTGATGTTTTAGGATAGAATTAGATTTTATTTTGAGGTTATATTGGTAAAACATAAGCCTGTTCCACCTTGTTCCATGGGGTAGGGTGGAACAGGACTGTTCCACTCTGTTCCTGTCTGTTCCACAAAAAAGTCATGCCAAACATGGAACAGTGATCCTTGTTCTGTTCTGTCCTGTCCAGTGTACCAAACGCACCCTCAGAGGAGTGGGACTCTCACTTATTCTGCAAAGATGGCCACCTCCATACCAGCTAAAGCCACATAAAATTAGATCACAATTCATAATCCCTACTTTTTTTAGTGCAAATCAGCATAAATTTAGGGTTATCATCCAAAAAAAGTTCTCGCAAAATGACCAACTAGGGCATACCTCTTTTGCTAGTTGCTTTAGTTTGTCTAGAATTTCGGTGAAATCGGGTCTTGATGCTGGGTTTTGTTGCCAGCAACAATCGAGCAACTCTGTGAGCTTTGGATGAGTCTGCTTAGGAATTGTAGGTCGTAAACCCTGGTAAATCACAATTACTTTTCATTAATTTTATTTCATTCGGCTTCAGATAAATCACAATTACTTTTCCATTTTTTAGAAACTTTCCATTTAGCAAGGTCTCTTTTTATTAATAAAACACTCCACTCCCTTCAACTCCCTCTGTCCCAAAATAAATGTCCACAATGAAAAAAGCATACAGTCGTAAAAATGTGTAATTATTTCGCTTTTTAATTAACTAAATGACAATTTGACCCCTTGACAATACTGTGAGTAATGAATTTCTCCGTCTTATAATTAAGGGTAGAATTGGAAAGTGAAAATGAACATTTATTTTGGGACAAACTAAAATATAAATGTGATTTCAGATAAGGAGAGGGAGATTACCTGCTGTACAACGCCAACTGCTGCTTGTAATGGTGTTAAGTATGAGTAAGGAACCTGTAAGAAAATTTACAAATAGTGTAAATTACGGGTTTAGTCCCTGTGGTTTGGTGGTTTTTACGAAAATAGTCCCTGAACTTCATTTAGTACAGATTAGGACTCATCGTATGTCGTTTTGTAACGAATTGGTCCCTCCTAACGGCCATCCAGTTCCTCCGTTATCCTTGAGGGCATTTTCGTCCTTTTCTTTTTTTGTCTTTACTCAAGGGACCAATTTCGTAAAAACCACACAAACCACAGGGACCAAATCTGTAATTAAGTCTAAAAATAAAAAATTTATACTTTAAAATTATTAAATTAAATAATTATTATACTTTAATATATATATATATATATATATATATTATAGTTGAAGTTTAAGTTTAAGTTTAATATTTAATATATTTCTTTCAAAAAATATATATTACGTACGTCTACACGCACGCACACAGTAAAAGGTTACAACCTGTGCAACCTTCATCTAACCTTCATCTAAACCGTCCATCGCATTTGGATTTTCATTGAATCTCGGAATGAATTTACATGATTTCGTCGAATTTTATTAAATTTCATCGAATTTCTGCAAAATTTGTCGATGTACATAACGGTTTATGCGATGTATCGGATGAAGGTGGTATTTTCATGAAACAGTATGCATTCAATGGCATTTAGTGAAATACTGTGCATTACATGTAAGATAATTGCATGAGACCAATAATCATTGATGCAATGCAGTAATCAATCAATATCTAAATGAATGATTTAGATGAGGGTTGCACGGGGTTGTAACCTTTTAGTGGGTTGCAAAATAAACCACCTCTATACATATATATATAGTGAGGTTCAGGAGAAAATGATATCTATTAGTCATTAGATTAACTGATTCACGTGTTTAAAAAGTGACTTACTTCGCCGGTTAATAGCTCCCATAGCACTATCCCAAAACTGAAAACATCAGCTTTATGATCATATGGTTTGTGCTCGATAACCTTCAATTCCATAACAACTGTTACTAAGACAAGCCCACAAATATAATGAGAAAATGTATAAATAGATAAAAAGATGCAGATAGACGACTTCTAATGAATGTCAAATGGCTGAAAATTATTGAACACCACCACATGGCTTTATTACATGTCACAATTACAATATTGTTAAAAAAAAAATTGTTAAGAGGTCATTTGACCAAAGGACCCCTTTTGGGATATAATACAGGTTTGTGTACATCCCATCCCCCGGGTCCGACTTTCTTCACCATGAGTGGTGGCACAAGAAAAATACATGAAGAATTCAGCCAGGGGTTTCCAGTGAGGCTATTACTAATAAATAGAGTAGATTACAAAAACCATACCTGGGCTGTAAGTCAATCTCCAAATTCAATGCTCCAAATTTGTAATTTTATGCTGAGTGCAAATTATTGTCAAATTTCGTTAACCTTAAGTTAGTGCTACTGCTATCATCTTCGTCTCCATTTTTTTCTTTGAATATTAATCTTAAAACTATTTAAAGGTTCCAAAACTACATAAACAAAATGTATGATTTTATCCAAAAAAAACATAAATATTCTAGATTGATAAATGAAATTCAATTCACAATATAGAATTTCTAGTTCTCATTATAGGAAGAACAGCTATTGGTCAAAAAGCATCTTCTGTGGCAGGTAGTGACTAATTTCCAGGAAAGGGGCAAGGGTTTGATGGTTGGGTCTTGAAAAGGAATCATAATCTTCATTTTAGGACACCAATTTAATCACATTTTCAAGAAACTTGCCATTTCCTTTGAATCAATACATGTTCAATATCGACTATGAAGGGCATACGATTAGGAAAAAAAACAAATCTACTTTAAGGAGCGGCTGCACATTTTTGTGTGTGTGTGTGTGTATGCTCTCTCTCGCTCTCTCTCTCTCTCTCTCTCTCTCTATATATATATATATATATAACTCTTTCATGTGCCATGAACATGAATGATGCGACAGTAACAATTAGTGGTTCCATCAGGGATGATTGAAATTGGCAATCAATTAAATGTGCAAAATGAGAACTGGGTGATCTCTGGAGATTGAGCAATTGGCCAATTGCAGATGGTTTTTGTAATTTACTCTAACCATTAATATGATGCCAAAAAAGGAATATAAAACAGTCCTGAAAAGACAAAAGAAACAGAGTGATATACTAATTGAACATTTAAATTCAAAGATATATATAGTGCGTGGAAATGGAAGCATAATAGTACCTCGGGTGCCATCCAGCGATACGTTCCAGTTTCTGCAGTCATTACTCCAGACTGTGTCTGAACCCTAGCCACTCCAAAATCAGCAACCTTGACAACCTGTCCAATAATATTAAACTTTGAAGTGAGACGAAAAATGCAAACATAATTTATCTGTAAAACCTCACAAAAAACCTCGATTTCAAGTGAAATGGCAAGTAAAACACAATGACGATAGAGAAACTGAAGCCAATTAAGGGGGTGTTTGGGATTGCTTATTTAAAACAACTTATGCTTATTTTCAAAAAGTGTGTAGCAACTTATGTCATGATAAAAAGGAGTTAGGGGTAAAAAAGTAATTTGGACAAATAAGTTATAAGCACTTTCAAATAAGTTAAAATGGATCAACTTATCAAAAACAACTTATTTGTGGTGGGGAAAAATCATAAGCACTTCTCTTTTTTTCAATCCAAACACTGAAAATAACTTATTTGCGGTGAGGAAAAGCAATAAGCAAATAAGTCAAAAAAATAAGCAATCCCAAACACCCCCTAAATGTTTCTGATACATTTATTTTTTACGGAGACGTGTGAAAAGTGTTTATCAACCGTTGGATGAGAAATAGAAGCACATTAGGATGAGATGCACGAGATCAATTCCCTTCTAAACCCTAAGACGCAATTCATGGGAGGGCATTTGATTAAAAGTATCAACGGTTAAGATCCACTTCTCATGTTTCTCACGTTAACCTTAACTTCTCACACGATTCTTCGCCTATATATAGAGAGAGTCGGGTTCAAACGAGAACAGTACCTATTTAAAAGAACACGAGAACGAACAAAATCATTAGTGATTTTACATTAACGCACGAAAAAGGACTTTGGTCGCGGCTTCAGGTCCGCGTGCCTTTTTTGCACATTAATGTAAAATCACTAATGATTTTGTTCGTTCCCGTGTTCTTTTAAATAGTTATTGTTCTCATTTGATCCTCCTTCTATATATATATATATATGTATATATATATATATATATATATGTATATATATGTATATATATATATATATATGTATATATATGTATATATATATATATGTATATATATATATATTAAATGAGAAAATTAAAAACTTGATAACATGAAAACATATTTCGATCGTCTATTTAATTTAACAAAAAGGAATAAAATTTTGAGTATCTATGAAGTGCTAGTATTCCTGAAATTCAGTATGATATCTTACGCTTCCGCCCATCACCCACCAAAAATATATAAGAACAAATGCATAGACTGATACAGAAAGAACATAAATAATGATGCATAATAATTAGAAAAATATGGATTTTTAAATAACTCTTACTTCGTGTTCATCCATGAGAAGATTGGCAGTTTTCAAGTCCCTGTGAATAATATTATTTTGGTGCAGGTAGCTCATGCCCTTTGATATATCAATTGCCATTTTCAGTAACAAAGGAAGCTTAAAAGAACCATTCTGCTTGTGCAAAAAGTTATATATGCTTCCCCGTGCCATGAACTCTGATGAGATAAAAAAAAACATCAGCACTACAAAAACCAATTCATTCTATGAAACTTCAAATCTCCATATATTTCACACACACATATATATATATATAACTAAACATATCTATCAACGCACATTGTTCTACAAAAACATGGACAAAACCAAATGTAATCCAAATATATAAAATTAAATATAGTTGAGTGATGTATTATCACAAACTATCCTCCAGCTAAAGTACCAATAAAATGATATATTTTTTGTAATTAATTACGTTACCGGTTACAATGCACAGTTTTGTAGATTCTGTACATGCTCCAATGAATTGAACAACATTCTTGTGTCTAATCTTCCTGCCAAGTGAGGGAAAATAAAAGGGTAAAAAACACCAGAAGCACAAACTTGGAGGGGTTAGAAAGTCAAATATAAATAAATGCAAACCTCATAATAAAAACTTCTTGAGAGAATTCTCTTAGCATGTCTGAATCAATTCGTTCTGGCTTGAGAACTTTAATAGCCACTTCTTGACTACAATATGTGCCTTTATATCTGAAGATATTAGAAATATTAGAGCTATGAAAACTTTGCATATTCTGAAGAAAGGTTTAGAAGTTCAAACACTTACAGATCACCAAAAGTACCAGATGCAACTTTATTTTCGAATTTCAGCAAACTGGCATCAAGTTCCCATACATCAGTTCCATCGGTAGGTATTTTTACATGATCGTTCAAAGACACGGAGATGTTTGGTAGTGGAACAGGTTTGCTTATAGCAGATGAGGAATGCTTTTCAAGATAAGACTCCCCCTGGCACAGAAGTTGTAAATAAGTGTTCACATTTTTAGTTTATCTCAAAATAAGTGTCCACTTTCAAAAGTAAGTTTCTCTCTCTATTATTAAGGGTAAAAATGTCATTTAGTTACTTAAAAAGTGTAATAATCAATAAGATTGTTTGTTTTTGTAAACTGCTAAATGTCTGAATTTGTTTAAATTATGTATTTGACCCATTAGAATATTGGGTTGGGTTCCGGTGAGAAGTGCCAAATTTGGTGAGAAGCAACCGTTGGATGAGAAATGAACGAACATTAGGATGAGATGCACCGGATCAATTCCCTTTTAAGCCACATTTCCTGGGAGGGTATTTGATTAAAAGTGATCAACGGTTTAAAAGCACTTCTCACCAAAAATGGCACTTCTCACATGATCTCATACCTTAGAATGTTATACTGTTGAATTTATTTATATATATATATATATAAACTTATACAATTTCACATATTTGTGTATCATCATTACGAAATTTACATATAAATCATAAAATTAACATTCTTTTAAACGAATATGTTTAATCGATAATAATATATTGAATTATACAAATTTAAATTTGAAAGTCACCTAATCATAGTAAATTGAGTTTTATTATAATCCAAGTGGATCGATTGAGAGAAAGCATCTATCAAGGTCAATTGATTCTGAACAATAAGAGGCAAATAAGGGGTTGGTTTATCTCTTACCAGATAAGAGGACAATAAGACATAAGTGGCTCTGAAAATTTGGAAAAAACAAACGGTCTGAATGGCCCTATCTCTTAACGAATCAGACATAAGAGGCTAATAAGAGTTTTTTCTAAAAAAACAAACAAGACCCAAGTGTCCAAATAAAACTACCTTAGCCTTCATAATCTCCTTTGCTATTGCATTTCTGAGCTGTGCAGTTTCCTAGAAGTTTCCAAAACCAAAGATTCAAGGGTGATGAAATAATATTCTGTCTAATTGGAATTCAATTCAGACATCTAGAGACAATTAAGACGGTACCTCATGAGGCCATCCATCAACAACAAAGACATCCAAGGAGAATCCATCAGCAGTGGAAAAAGCATGTGCTTCTTGAATGTTCAATCCAGCCTCGGAAAGCAAGGAAGTCAACTGCAGTGCAAAATTGATAAATAAGTAGCTTAATCTAAATTTCTCACGATAATACAAATCTCACATCAGGAAAACTGAGCCAGCCTTCCAAGGGGCTGTTTGTTTACCTCTTAATAGTTACATTAAGAGGCAACCTCTGAATTGATAAGAGGTAAATCTTGTTTAGCAAAACAAAGTCTGCCTCTTAATAGTTCTAAAACCCTCTAAATGATTTTGTATCTTGGGCCTCCCATAACCATTCAGCGTCCTAATTTCATTCTAAACAATTACCAAACAACAATATTTCATTTTGTATAAGAGCCTCTTAATCATTCTGCACCAAACCATTCAGCAACTGCCAAACAGATATTAACCTTTATCACGAAATAAAGAAACAAACCACACGGATCGAAATTCTGTTCTTAAAGATTTATACAACACCTCTTCTTGTTGGAAATCTCAAGCCGTAAAACCCAAGGAATGCAATCAGTTGCTAAAGAGAGAACTATCTCCCAATTCTTACATGTATGGAACCATGTGCCTCTAATGGCTTAATAATCTGTCTGTTTGCTTTCACCAACTTTGTATTCTCTAATACGCAAGCATGTGCCCTTTCACGTTATTATCATAATAGAAAGTAAGTGGCTACATAAGATCCTTTTCTCCCAGCTTAGGCAGTTTCAGACTTCAAAATAAACAGCTAATTACGCACCAAGCTGAATGCAAAAAGGGGATTGTAATACCTGACTCAGGAGCTTTGGCCTGTCTATCGTTGAAAACGTGATCTCATGCATAGGCCTGCACCATCCCGATTCAGAAAGTACATTTAGTGGGACCCATTTTATAATCACAACTTGAAAGACTCCTTAGAAGAATAGGTACAAAAAACTGACATTCAGTTGTACACCAGTTAAGTTCTAATGACTGTATTAGTAAATGTAAATGGCACCATTTTATTGCATGGTAGTTCTAATATATTGTAAGCAATCCACCAATAAGGTGGTACAAGATCTGATGAATGGGTTACCAGGGTGTTCCTCGGTTTTTGTTTTTTTTTGCGGTTTTCCTCTGAATCTGACCCTATATATGGGCCAGGTTCAAGTGCAAACTTAAGTTCCGTTATGAACCGGGGGCATTCACGGGATATTCATCATGAATGATGTATCATTCATTTTGAACGGTGTAAGACATTCACAGGATATTCATCATGAATGAGGTTCATTATGAATGTGTATAGAGTTGTATATATGTGTCTATATGTATAGGGGGTAGTGGTATTTATTTATTTAATGATCTCACAAGTGCCTAAGAGCATCTCCAACAAACTTGCTATAATTTCTCTAAAATAGGGAAACAAAAATCAAAATTTTCAACAAAAACAAACAATTACATTTAACTCCAACAGTTTGAGCATTTTAGAGGTTCTAGCATTGATTATATCATTAAAATGTTGGGATTGTTACAGCCACTATACCTCAGGTAAGATACAATCAGCACATAGCTCACATAATAGGTACAATTCTTAATTGTGGACATTGCCTTACAAGTTTTCAGCTTATGGTACATATTTATATATAGAGAGGAAGGTTCAAACGAGAACGCTAACTATTTTAGAAAACACGAGAACGGCCGCCCATGTACAAAATCATATGTGATTTTACACTAACAGCAAAAAACTGGACGCTTTGGCCGCGACTTAAAAGTCGTGTGAATCATATATGATTTTGTACGTGAATCATGTATGATTTTGTAGATGGGCGGCCGTTCTCGTGTTTTCTTAAATAGTTAGCGTTCTCGTTTGAACCGACCTCTATATATATATATAGAGAGTGTGTGTGTAGAGTTATACAAGATAGAAACAGATTTACCTAGAAAATACTGAAGTTGAAGTCACATCATTATCGGCATAACTGTCGTCATGTCTATTTGCTTTCAGTGCAAGCACTTCAAGATTTGGTGCAGAGCCAAAAGAAGGAGGGTGCAATCTAGAGAGCGTATAATCATAAATCATTGGAGAGATAATAGCACAATGAAGAACAATAAGTTAGGGGAAAAAATTAAATGGAAATCCAACAAATATAAATAATTGACATGTCTTTTCATAGACCAAACAGCATTCAAACTACCAACAAGTAATTAGAGTAAGAGATAAAGAAATAAATATTTTAAAGCAGAAAATAGCACACATAATTGTTATTATATTAATAATTTAATACCCGCTTTTGCTGCTGTAAGTTAAAGGACTTTGAGCATCTTCTTTCATTGAAAATTCCATGTTGTCCAAATCAGGTGTGTTCCCATCTGAGGTAGGATGGACCTATATAAGATATTCCTTGCATAAGACAGAAGTAACATCAAGAGATAATCAAGAAAGCAACCAATTTTCAAGAAATACCCAGATTATCCTTATGTGTTCCTTCAACATATTCATATCCAGAGAGAACAAAGAACACGTATTGTTCAACTTCATTCGAGGTGGAGAATATTGACAAGAATAGAACACAGTGCAAGTTACAGAAGTACAGATTCATGTTTCACAAAGACTGCCATATGTGTATATATATATATATACATGTGCAGATAAAACATTATTCCCTTGAGCAAATAAGAAAGCACAAACACATGATTATGTGTTTCGTGTCCAACTCTATCTGCATGCTTAAGAGAGCATAATATGTATATATATATATATATATATGCCATGCATTTCAGTTCTGAAATCTGAATTAGATCAGGTTGTATGCTCAAGTGGGGACTTTTGCTGAAATTTTGTGACCCATAGAAGAAAAAACTGAAGTTGTCTACAAGATTTTGGGACACTTGTTGCAATCAATTAAGAGCCGCCTTTAGTGAAAAAAAAAACTTGCTTAGATAGAGAGGAAAGAGAAGAAGGAAGAAAGAAAGTCAAAACTATCTTTGACTTCACAGCCAAAACAGGGAATTTATACAAACTAACAAAAGTAAGGGGCTGTTGGGCAGTTGCTGGATGGCTTGGTGCAGGATGATTAAGAGGCTCTTATGATATAGTACAAAATAAAATATGGTTGTTTGGTAACTGTTCAAAATGAAATCAGGACGCTGAATGGTTAAGGGAGGCACAAGATACAATATCATTCAGAGGGTTTTAGAACTGTTAAGAGGCAGACTCTTTTTTTTGCCAAACAAGATTCACCTCTTAGCAATTCACCTCTTAATGGAACTATTAAGAGGTAACCAAACAGCCCCTTAAGCCTCTATTCAACTATTCTTCTACACACAACGTAAAAGTAATCCAGGTACTTTCTAATATCTATATTATCTAATAACAAACTTCCTATAACCATTAAGCAATTGACCCTTGGCAGCTCCGGCAAGCACTTCACACTTCACAACAGTCTTTGCTAGCAAACTGGTTCACATCAAATATTCCATGACTTCAACTCCCCTCAGCAATTTGTACAAATTCACATTTTCCAGCTTGCATGGAAAGTGATTATGTAGAAGAAACTCAAGTGCCTTGGTTGTTATGTCTTCTACTTGATCTCAAAATAAACAAAAATTAAGTGAATTTTTCGCCTTCGATTATCCTATACTGAACAAGATGGCACTCCAATCACTACGTTTAGCAATAATGATGGATGGGATTGGAAATCAATTGAGAAGAAGTTAGACGACTAAGAAAGTTATGGTGATAACTATCATGGAATGCACATTCCAAGGGTGAAATTTATACAAAAAGTAGTTAGTATGTTAAACTTTAGCATAAAGCAAGGAATGTAAAGTCTAATCCTTACATCATCTAATGACAAACTTCCTAACTAATAAACAATTGCACACACCCTTCAGCAGCTCTTAAATGCACTTCACAGCAATCTTGGCCTGTACCACACTCACTCCATGTTGTACAACATTCTATATTCATATTTGATAAGAATATTTTTACCTCTCTCAAATCAAAGTATTTTCCAATCCCTCTGAACTTTTAAGGGAAGCCCCATAAACAATGGTGAAGGGCAGCCCCAATTGCAACATATCTCTTCTCCTTTGTCCTCAATCCTCACCGGCAACTTATCTTAATCTATCGATTTCCATTACATGAAACCATATTCACTAAAACCAAGAAATCAAAAAAATAAAATCATTTTTCTTTCAATAAAGCCTTTTTGCAACCACTAAGATTAAACCTCTGGATCCAATTTCAATTAATAAATCAAAGTGAAACGGAATTGAACCATAACAGGATTATAGCAATTTACAACCCTAAAAAATTGTAAGTCTCCAGGATTAATGACGGAGAAGTTTAAGAGAAGATAACCAATCTGATCAAAGTGATCTCTCTCTCTCTCCCTCTCCCTCTCCATGAAAGAACATTAATTACTCAGAGATGTCATCCTCAAAAGTCAAAACTCTAAGCATCGCAAGGCCAAATCTTAACAAAAATCAACAAATTTTCGACACAAACTTATGAAGTCCCAAAGCCAAGAACCACTGAAGAAAAACTTAATTCATGATGCCAACCAATGTGATAAGTGGTGAGGTACTTCCAGTTCCTAGTAAGTTCATTCTCAAATAACAACCGAACAAATCCAAAAATTAACTTTCTAGTTCATTTTTACCTGCACTAAGCGGACTTCAAATGCAGGTCTGTTAGCAGGATCTTCTGCCATCTGCAAAACCCTCTTATGCGTGATCACATCTTCAGCTCTCTCTACGTTCACATCCAACGCATATCTGTCCACAACAACAACAAAAACATACTCTTAAAAATCAGTCACATCACATAAACGAAAACTTACACCATTCCATACACAGTAAAACAGCATATCATCAAAAACGTAGGAACAACAATAATACCTCATATATTACATTATATCAATTTACAAACCTCGTAGCTCTCAAACGATAACTACTCGTCTCAATTCTAACAAAATTACAATCAAATTGAACAATAAATTGATGAAATTAACCTCGGAGGAAGGCGATTGAAGTGAAACAGCATATCATCAAAAACGTAGGGGCAATAATACCTCCTATATTACATTATATATCAATTTACAAACCTCATAGCTCTCAAACGATAACTACTCGTCTCAATTCTAACAAAATTACAATCAAATTGGACATCAAATTGATGAAGATTACCTCGGAGGAAGGCGATTGAAGTGAATCCATAGCTGGTCTTCGAAATCAGCGTGTTTGGTATCTTCATGATTCATGTCGTACAATCGAGTGAGGACATCGTTATAAACCTCGAGTTTCTGGCGTCGTTGTCGGCTCTTTTTGGGCGATTCCACCGCTCGGCTGCCACAACTTTCATTGTCATCCATGGCCATCGACGATCAAGGTGGAGTTATCGGAATCAGAATTACGCGGTGGGAGATCTGTGGGTGTTGGATTTTTCCGGTGAAGGGTTTTAAGTAACGACTGTGGAGGTCCGTACGTAAGAGTATGACCTGATTCCCTGCTATACGGCGGAGTTGGGTGTTTTGGTGGGACCCACCACCCTGCTGACTCGGATTCCTCTGCAACATGAGTTCTTTAATGCTTATCTATATACCCCTTCAAAATTATTTAATGATATCTATACCCCTTTTAAAATTGATGATATCATATCTTTACTGTATTATAATTGGTTTATTTTATATTTATGAATTAACTAGATACGTATCTGTTTGTGTGATGTGGCGCGTATCATATTGAATCTAAAGTCGAGAACTTGAAAGAAATAATCTTATTTCATGTTCAGTTTTATTTTCTATTACTCGATGTTAATTTTATGTTTAATGTGTTTTTAAATTGCATATAAATTCAAGGTTACAGAAACTTGGGTGACTGGGTCCTAGAAGTATATATGAAAAACGGAAACCGGATAAGTCACCCGAACCAAAAGGTCTTGGGTTATTTCTTTTGTGGGTTAAACGTATGGTTAACCGAATAAGGATAGTTTCGGTTTCGATTATTATTTTTTTACCATATTGGATAACCGAATAGCAAATTATACTATTATTTTATATAGATTTTTTAAGATGAATTGGTTTGAGCATATATATATAAGGGTGGGTTCAAATGAAAACTCATTTTCAATTGTGAACATAATGACAAGTCACAACCATTGATCAAGATTTGGAAAACTAATCAATGGTTAAAACTTAATGAAACCAATTGAGAAATGATTAGGGACAAATATGGAAATTTGAATCAGCGTCTACCATCTTTGACTTTTTATTTTATTTAAATGAGTATCGTTTTAAGTATTGGTCTTATGTGAGAGGACCGTTTGTTGATCTTGTATTCTTAGTACCTTTGGGACTAATGAACTTTGGTAAGTGATACATTGTTGAGTATAAAAGAGTTGCATATACGTGTACATATAGATACATATATTGATTGACTTCATTGGGAAGGTAGCAATGAAGGGGTTGTGAGATTATCACGCCTCGGAGCGTGTGTTGCATAATGTAAGTTAGGTGTATTTTAATTGCATGGGTAGATGTTGATAAATAATCATTGGATCCTTTGAGCAGATGGCTCGGTTTTGAACTCGGTTGAGTATTGGGAGCATTTGCCTGGTTTAAATAAGCTCGACGTAGGCTTGGGGTCGGACTTATATGAATTGTATTATAATTGAAGTTTACATGATATGAATACATTGGGTATTTCTGAGATCATGTATGAATATTAAGCCTGGAATCAGAAGATTAAAGGTTAAAGGACCACCGTGTAGGGGCGTTAGGATAGTGAAGGGCTGTTGTTTTAGATAAGCTGGTTTATAAAGGATGAAGTATTAGGCACGAACGAAGGGAGTACATAGATTGTGTTGATCTGTGAAAGAGTATGTCCGGTTTCTGTAAAGGTTTGGAATCACAAAGAGTTAAAGCAAGTAACGAGTAGGTATGAGTACTTAGAAACTCGTGAGTTATGATCCAACTGAAGTTGGGGAGGGATAAAGTAGCGAAATAGACTCAGTTAAATATGCGGGAGAACATGAATGTACGTTTGAATTATGTATAATTGACCATGAGAGACCTGGTCTGCTGTGAAATGTTATGAGCGGAGAATGTACGAACGAGTAGCGACATCAAGTGCCAAGATAAGTGTGTCAACTTATATGTAATGTGAAGTTAGAAAGAGGAAGCATCCAATGGAAGTCTTTTCGGGGATTTCAGATAAAGAGTATTATTTTATCAATAAAATTATTGGAGTATGTGGTTTGTAAGAATGTGTAGTAACTTGGGACGGTATGTTGTTTCAAGATAACTTAGTTGATTGCCTTAAGTTAGAATTTTGGCACAACTGTTTGGTTATGTTTAGTAATGAGAAAATGTTTTCAGTATGGGGAGAAAGTTGGGAGAAAGAGACAAGTAATGTTTGGAGGGTAGTACTCCGTGCTAACGTGGGAAGAAATGATAAAAGATCGGACCTAAGAATGTAGTTATACTACGGGTTCAATGGAATTATCACCTTTGATATACAACACAATAGTGCTTGGTTGCAATGTAGTCGCGTGGTGCGATAATGGTGTGAGAAAGTGGTAGCACTTTGTACCGAAGAAAGGTGTAAGTCATGATGTAACGATAGTGTGCCATAATTTTAGAAGTATACAAAAATGGTGAGTATGCTCGTTTTAAAGTATGTGGGTTTTTTTAGGAAATATACGTTGATGTTATTTTGAAATATGGAGGTTGAGTTGCGGTTGGTGACAGAATGAAAAGAGAATCTTTGCTCTTCACGATCACATTGGACATTTTAGGAGAGTTTCCATACTTTACTTAATTGTCGAAGAAGATACTGTAACTGTTAAGCTGTGGTGTTTCGTTATGAATTCTAGTCGAGAGTGTTGGAATACTACATGGATGTAAAGAAGCGTAATGGGTGGATTGACTGGGTTGGAAAGATATGAGCTCGTGGTAGTTCTGGGTGTTGAGTATTTTATGAGGACTTGACTAAAGGCTTTGGCTGATAATCTTGGAGAAATTATTCTTTTAAACTGTGGCTATATGTAATAGATGTTTGGTGTAGGCATGAGAGAATATGATGACAGCATGGTAGATCAATTAATAGTCAGACAAAGATTTGATGATAACCGTTACTCTAAGGAGATTTGTAAATCTAAGTTGGGGAGCGGGTAATGTTGAAGGATAAGTATCCCCATCTGTTTACCTGATTCTGATTTCGAGGACGAAATCATTTTCAAGTTGGGGAGTATTGTAACATCCTGAATTTTCATTAATATTATTTTAATGAGGATTGATATTGATTTGTATTTTGGATTAAACCTTGAATTATATGGAAATTTTATAATTCAATAGGGTTACAAATACAAAGGATTCAAGTTTGGTGTGAATTGTAGAATTAATGAAACTTGGGGGTATGTATGGTTAATGTTGAAAGTGGGTGTGGATAAGGGGTGGAAAGCTGAGAAATATCTCAGTATCTTGTGTGTGAGTCGGTCAAGAGGCAGAGAAAGGAGATAGAGAGAAAAAAGAAAGCAAGTTTGGCTTTGTTCATCAATTTGGTAAGTAAATCAATCAAGGTTTCTGATAAAAGCTGTGTAGTTCTATGTTTGTAAAACGAATTTGAATGTGGAATAGGTGTTTGGAATCATAAACAACAGATTTGAAGAATCAGATTGTGCAAAGTGGGTATAACTTCTTTAAGAGGTGAGTTCATTTGTTGTTTGCTTAAATCAGTGTTTTCGTGTTAAATTAAACCTTGAAATAGCTGTATAAATTGGTTATGAACTGTATGGAATGGTCTGGAATGAGCTGAATAGAACAAACATCGATTTAGGTTGAATTTTAAGCTGCAGGTCGAAGGTTTCCGGATAAATCGTCGTATCCGGAAAACCTCCGTGATGAATGTATCCGGATGCAGCAAGGTACCGGGTAAGTCCGAATTGCTTTAGTTTTCCGAATGGATGTAGTTACCGGATAGTATCCGGGTACTGTAGTTTCCGGGTGTTGTCCGGATTAGATGTTTGTTCGGAAAGTTCAGTTGTCCGGATTAAGTATGTATCCGGAAAGGTTTAGTTGTCCGGAAAACTCCTATTATCCGGAAACTTTGGGTTGTCCGGACACTTTGTGCAGACTGGGCAATTTTCAGTTCTGTTAATTGTGAATCGTCGTGATTTAGTGATTGAGACATAATTAGTTTAGCATGAACATACGTACATTCGAAGGGTAGTATGTTAGGCTTGATAACTGTGACGGTTTGATACTAGGCAGGTGTTTGGTATAGGTAAAGGAGATTGGCTCATATTGAATGATATGAGGAATCTATATGGTATAAAGGTGATTTGCTCATACTGAATGATATGAGAAATCTGTATTAAGCATTTACTTGCACGAGTAGATAGTGTAATGGATCCATAGGCACTAGTGTTTGGTAATCACATGGAATAGGCGTGTGGTATAACTCGTTTAATCGTTATTTCAGTGTGTGTGGGAAATCATGGAATAGGCGTGTGGTATTAATCGTTATTCCTGATTTCTAAGGAAGAGAGTGAGATTGACATAAGTGCTTGTGATCTATGCTTCCTTACCGATAAATGGGCGTGTGTAATCGCGATTTATTGGTGGAGAGCATTGATCTAGAATCTTTGAAGATTCATAGTGTGGCTCTGGGGTATGATATGATGACGGAATTATTGTCAGTCATATTCATGAAATGTGGAAATGGGCAAGTGTGCATTGCAATTTCTGGAATGTGGAAATGGGCAAGTGTACATTGCAATTTCTGGAATAGATGTGTACGGAAATGGGCATGTGTATATTGCGATTTCTGGATTAAGAGTATTATTCTAGACATGATATGATGATGGAATGTGTGTCAGTCATATTCATGGGATTGGATGAAGATCGTGTTAACGGAATAGAGTTACACGTATGGTAAGAAAAAGGGTAATCAGGTTTGATATAACTTGTTTACATTGATTTTGCAAATATTATTATGGAAACGAATGTTCTCACTAGGCGTTGGCCTAATCGTTTCAGATGATGTTTTCTTACCAGGTACTAGCTCGGGAAGGTAAAAGGGATGTGGGACGAGCATTTTGGATTAGCGGAAAAGTCAATTAACAGAAGAAGTTTTGAAGGATTGCTTAGATAACTTAGTTAATCTGATTATAGTGGCATAATTAGATTAATAGGTTATTTGGAGAATTCTGTACTTGTAAATATACTCCTAGTGGTTAATTCACTTGATGTATATGAAAGTGGAAGTTTATTTTATCATAACTTGTTGAAATTTAAGGTTCAAATTAGCCCGGATTTTGGGGTGTTACAATATGGTATCAGAGCAATAGTTTAAGCGAACTAAGTATGCTGAGGAGGTACTTAGACTTAAGTTGTGATGAATTAAGTTATGATTCGTGAGAATGGGTAGAAATACTTAGACGGGATAGTCTTAGAGTTGACGGAAATACGTGAAATTAGTACTATAACGATGGTAACGAGGATTCTCCTGTATGATATATTCACAATTTCAATTAGCTACTGTTATTTATGAATATATTGTTACATAAGCATGCTTGTTTCTAAATTGTCACAGTGACTAATGATCGGTAAAGTACGTTTTGCATGTCTATACTCGTATAACCATTTCTTAGGGTTATCTCTATGTGTTATAGTAGAATGATGGTGGATACGCCACCAAGGTCCTTCAATTTTTTGGAGATTAGATCAGTGAATGATTGGGGGTTGAAAAGACAACCTGGAACAGGCGGGACTCATGAAAGTACGCCGAGGCAAACTTTAATAGTATGAAATGGTTGAGTAAGTGGGCCATGGAATGCATGTATAGTAAGTGTTACAAAGCCGAGAGGGCGACCACTGATCGAAAGTAGAGTGTTATTGATTAGTCGTGTGAGTAAAACGATCGACCTTGTTTGAGTGAGTAGCCTTCATTTGCGAATAGAGTTTCATGTATGGTGTCCTAGTGTGTGTTACATGAGTTTTTACGATTTCAAAACAAATGCATAGACAACAATTTTAGTCGAGGTCGAGTCAGCATGTGCAAGTGTGAATTTAAAGAAAAAGGCAATTCCATTTACGGCGCACAATGAAATTTTGAGTTTAGCAATTTGCAAAATACTTCGTATTTTACATGAAAAGTTGAATGGTAGCAAAAGGGTCAAGAAAGCGTTGGCCATCAAATTTATATATATAGCCAACAAGAGTATTAACTTGATGATATCATATAAACGAATGTGAGAACCGACTAGCATACTTCGTGTCGGTAATTTTCTTTCAAACTTTGGTCGCATGAAAAGATTTTCATTTTATTACTGTCGTAACAATATCGTTTGGTTGAGAAAGATTAAGTGTTACGGGAAGTTGTATGCAAACAATTCTCGAGATCGTTGTGCAGTACATTAGAGTTATGAGAATGTTGGGGTCATTGGTACCCAAGTTGTTCCTTGTGCTGTTCTTTAAAATGAGAAATTGTGCGAAATGATTCATTTATCAAGTTGTCATGCATGAAGGCTATGAACTCACTAGGTCATAGAGTATCATTTTAAGTATTGGTCTTATGTGAGAGGACCGTTTGTTGATCTTGTATTCTTAGTACCTTTGGGACTAATGAACCTTGGTAAGTGATATACATTGTTGAGTATAAAAGAGTTGCATATACGTGTACATATAGATACATATATTGATTGACTTCATTGGGAAGGTAGCAATGAAGGGGTTGTGAGATTATCACGCCTCGGAGCGTGTGTTGCATAATGTGAGTTAGGTGTATTTTAATTGCATGGGTAGATGTTGATAAATAATCATTGGATCCTTTGAGCAGATGGCTCGGTTTTGAACTCGGTTGAGTATTGGGAGCATTTGCCTGGTTTAAATAAGCTCGACGTAGGCTTGGGGTCGGACTTATATGAATTGTATTATAATTGAAGTTTACATGATATGAATACATTGGGTATTTCTGAGATCATGTATGAATATTAAGCCTGGAATCAGAAGATTAAAGGTTAAAGGACCACCGTGTAGGGGCGTTAGGATAGTGAAGGGCTGTTGTTTTAGATAAGCTGGTTTATAAAGGATGAAGTATTAGGCACGAACGAAGGGAGTACATAGATTGTGTTGATCTGTGAAAGAGTATGTTCGATTTCTGTAAAGGTTTGGAATCACAAAGAGTTAAAGCAAGTAACGAGTAGGTATGCGTAATTAGAAACTCGTGAGTTATGATCCAACTGAAGTTGGGGAGGGATAAAGTAGCGAAATAGACTCAGTTAAATATGCGGGAGAACATGAATGTACGTTTGAATTATGTATAATTGACCATGAGAGACCTGGTTTGCTGTGAAATGTTATGAGCGGAGAATGTACGAACGAGTAGCGACATCAAGTGCCAAGATAAGTGTGTCAACTTATATGTAATGTGAAGTTAGAAAGAGGAAGCATCCAATGGAAGTCTTTTCGGGGATTTCAGATAAAGAGTATTATTTTATCAATAAAATTGTTGGAGTATGTGGTTTGTAAGAATGTGTAGTAACTTGGGACGGTATGTTGTATCAAGATAACTTAGTTGATTGCCTAAAGTTAGAATTTTGGCACAACTGTTTGGTTATGTTTAGTAATGAGAAAATGTTTTCAGTATGGGGAGAAAGTTGGGAGAAAGAGACAAGTAATGTTTGGAGGGTAGTACTCCGTGCTAACGTGGGAAGAAATGATAAAAGATCGGACCTAAGAATGTAGTTATACTACGGGTTCAATGGAATTATCACCTTTGATATACAACACAATAGTGCTTGGTTGCAATGTAGTCGCGTGGTGCGATAATGGTGTGAGAAAGTGGTAGCACTTTGTACCGAAGAAAGGTGTAAGTCATGATGTAACGATAGTGTGCCATAATTTTAGAAGTATACAAAAATGGTGAGTATGCTCGTTTTAAAGTATGTGGGTTTTTTTAGGAAATATACGTTGATGTTATTTTGAAATATGGAGGTTGAGTTGCGGTTGGTGACAGAATGAAAAGAGAATCTTTGCTCTTCACGATCACATTGGACATTTTAGGAGAGTTTCCATACTTTACTTAACTGTCGAAGAAGATATTGTAATTGTTAAGCTGTGGTGTTTCGTTATGAATTCTAGTCGAGAGTGTTGGAATACTACATGGATGTAAAGAAGCGTAATGGGTGGATTGACTGGGTTAGAAAGATATGAGCTCGTGGTAGTTCTGGGTGTTGAGTATTTTATGAGGACTTGGCTAAAGGCTTTGGCTGATAATCTTGGAGAAGTTATTCTTTTAAACTGTGGCTATGTGTAATAGATGTTTGGTGTAGGCATGAGAGAATATGATGACAGCATGGTAGATCAATTAATAGTCAGACAAAGATTTGATGATAACCGTTACTCTAAGGAGATTTGTAAATCTAAGTTGGGGAGCGGGTAATGTTGAAGGATAAGTATCCCCATCTGTTTACCTGATTCTGATTTCGAGGACGAAATTATTTTCAAGTTGGGGAGTATTGTAACATCCTGAATTTTCATTAATATTATTTTAATGAGGATTGAGATTGATTTGTATTTTGGATTAAACCTTGAATTATATGGAAATTTTATAATTCAATAGGGTTACAAATACAAAGGATTCAAGTTTGGTGTGAATTGTAGAATTAATGAAACTTGGGGGTATGTATGGTTAATGTTGAAAGTGGGTGTGGATAAGGGGTGGAAAGCTGAGAAATATCTCAGTATCTTGTGTGTGAGTCGGTCAAGAGGCAGAGAAAGGAGATAGAGAGAAAAAAGAAAGCAAGTTTGGCTTTGTTCATCAATTTGGTAAGTAAATCAATCAAGGTTTCTGATAAAAGCTGTGTAGTTCTATATTTGTAAAACGAATTTGAATGTGGAATAGGTGTTTGGAATCATAAACAACAGATTTGAAGAATCAGATTGTGCAAAGTGGGTATAACTTCTTTAAGAGGTGAGTTCATTTGTTGTTTGCTTAAATCAGTGTTTTCGTGTTAAATTAAACCTTGAAATAGCTGTATAAATTGGTTATGAACTGTATGGAATGGTCTGGAATGAGCTGAATAGAACAAACATCGATTTAGGTTGAATTTTAAGCTGCAGGTCGAAGGTTTCCGGATAAATCGTCGTATCCGGAAAACCTCCGTGATGAATGTATCCGGATGCAGCAAGGTACCGGGTAAGTCCGAATTGCTTTAGTTTTCCGAATGGATGTAGTTACCGGATAGTATCCGGGTACTGTAGTTTCCGGGTGTTGTCCGGATTAGATGTTTGTTCGGAAAGTTCAGTTGTCCGGATTAAGTATGTATCCGGAAAGGTTTAGTTGTCCGGAAAACTCCTATTATCCGGAAACTTTGGGTTGTCCGGACACTTTGTGCAGACTGGGCAATTTTCAGTTCTGTTAATTGTGAATCGTCGTGATTTAGTGATTGAGACATAATTAGTTTAGCATGAACATACGTACATTCGAAGGGTAGTATGTTAGGCTTGATAACTGTGACGGTTTGATACTAGGCAGGTGTTTGGTATAGGTAAAGGAGATTGGCTCATATTGAATGATATGAGGAATCTATATGGTATAAAGGTGATTTGCTCATACTGAATGATATGAGAAATCTGTATTAAGCATTTACTTGCACGAGTAGATAGTGTAATGGATCCATAGGCACTAGTGTTTGGTAATCACATGGAATAGGCGTGTGGTATAACTCGTTTAATCGTTATTTCAGTGTGTGTGGGAAATCATGGAATAGGCGTGTGGTATTAATCGTTATTCCTGATTTCTAAGGAAGAGAGTGAGATTGACATAAGTGCTTGTGATCTATGCTTCCTTACCGATAAATGGGCGTGTGTAATCGCGATTTATTGGTGGAGAGCATTGATCTAGAATCTTTGAAGATTCATAGTGTGGCTCTGGGGTATGATATGATGACGGAATTATTGTCAGTCATATTCATGAAATGTGGAAATGGGCAAGTGTGCATTGCAATTTCTGGAATGTGGAAATGGGCAAGTGTACATTGCAATTTCTGGAATAGATGTGTACGGAAATGGGCATGTGTATATTGCGATTTCTGGATTAAGAGTATTATTCTAGACATGATATGATGATGGAATGTGTGTCAGTCATATTCATGGGATTGGATGAAGATCGTGTTAACGGAATAGAGTTACACGTATGGTAAGAAAAAGGGTAATCAGGTTTGATATAACTTGTTTACATTGATTTTGCAAATATTATTATGGAAACGAATGTTCTCACTAGGCGTTGGCCTAATCGTTTCAGATGATGTTTTCTTACCAGGTACTAGCTCGGGAAGGTAAAAGGGATGTGGGACGAGCATTTTGGATTAGCGGAAAAGTCAATTAACAGAAGAGGTTTTGAAGGATTGCTTAGATAACTTAGTTAATCTGATTATAGTGGCATAATTAGATTAATAGGTTATTTGGAGAATTCTGTACTTGTAAATATACTCCTAGTGGTTAATTCACTTGATGTATATGAAAGTGGAAGTTTATTTTATCACAACTTGTTGAAATTTAAGGTTCAAATTAGCCCGGATTTTGAGGTGTTACAACAAGTCACAACCATTGATCAAGATTTGAAAAACTAATCAATGGTTAAAACTTAATGAAACCAATTGAGAAATGATTAGGGACAAATATGGAAATTTGAATCAGCGTCTACCATCTTTGACTTTTTATTTTCTTTTTTAATTAAAAAAATTTTACCCCCTTAAAATTTAAAATAAATTATCTTAAAAATTACTAATATGTTAATCAAACAAATTACATCAAAAAAACGAGAATTTCGTGCTCTTCGATATGACATCCATCTCGATATAGTTTTTTCATCATTTTAACCATTTTTACGTGAAATGCTATGTATGTGTTATATTCGGTATGAATATGTATGCACGTTTCCTGCTGTCCATATTCAGTATGAATAACAAAGGGGAACGTTCATTCACTATTCATGACGAATAACACAGTATTCAAAATGAATAATACAACATTCAGAATGAATAATACACGAATTCCTGATTCATGTATTATTAAACATGAATCATGTATTATTCACCTTGAGTGTTGTATTATTCATCCTGAATGATACATTATTCATGATGAATAATATATGAATGACCCGTGAAGGTGTGAACACATGACGCACTCTCTTTTGTTTTCCGATTCACAACCGCGACTTGGTTTTATTCTTTATGAATATGTATGCACATCTCCAGGTGTCCACATTCAGTATGAATAACAAAGGTGAACGTTCATTCACTGTTCATGATGAAATAATACAATATTCAGGATGAATAATACAGTATTCAGTATGAATAATACATCATTCAGGATGAATAATACACGATTCATACATCATTCAGGGTGAATAATGGTGTATTATTCACCCTGAATGGTGTATTATTCATACTGAATGATACATTATTCATGAAGAATAATACATGAGTGACCCGTGAAGGTGTGGAGACGTGACGCACTCTCTTTCGTTCCTCGGTTCATAATCGAAACTCGATAGGTTCCCGATTCATCTCGACGGGTGTTGGGTTACGGTAATGAAGAACACGATGCCTTAGGACGTTGAGGAAAGTGTTGTAGAAGGTGATGTCGAGTTACGGACTTACGGTGTCGAGATGTTATAAACACTTGAATACATAAATATTCATAATGAATATAACACATATATGACATTTCACGTAAAAACGATTAAAACAACAAAAAAAAACTATATCGAGATGAGTGTCATATCGAAGAGCACGGAATTCTCGTTTTTTTTATGTAATTTGTTTGATTAAAATATTAGTAATTTTTAAGATAATTTATTTTAAACTTTAAGGAGATAAAAGTTTTTAATTAAAAAAGAAAATAAAAAGTCAAATATGATAGGCGTGAGTTTAAATTATCTTTCATTTTTACCCCTAATCATCTTAATTAATAATTTCAATTAAAAATTCTATTTAATATGAGTCATTGGACCAATAGAGATGGAAAGGTCAAGATTCGTCCTCACGTTCACAATTGAATTTGAGTTTTCATTTGAACTTTCCTCTCTCTCTCTCTCTCTCTCTATATATATATATATATATATATATATATATAGAGAGAGAGAGAGAGAGAGAGAGGATCATGCGAAAATGATATCTATTTAAAAGAATAAGAGAATAATTTTAGGCCAAACATCATTTTATTAAATAATACTTTAAATATTTAATTCTAAAAATAAACAAATAAGGGTATAAAAGTAATTTAATTATATAAAAGTTTATTTAAGTATGTATTTAAAATTCTATTTTTATGATTTAACTGCTTATATAATAAAATATTTTATATTTAATTCATTTAAAATAAGTGTATTTAATTTTCATTTAAAAAATTCACTTTTTATTTAAAGTAATATTTAAAAATTTACAATTCTTATCAAAATCACATGTGATTCACATTGAAATAGTTTTTTTCAAAATGTTTTTCTAATCATATGTGATTTAAAATTTGAAAAAGAATGAATCAAATTAAACATTTAAAAAGAAAAATATGAAAACAGAATTTTAAAACAATTGAAAAAAACTCTTAAAAACACATTTTTATGTATCAAGTACAGTTTATTGATGCACATTACTTAAAATTCAAGATTACAAGTAATAATAATACATTAGTACAATTTTTAAAGCCACATATTTGAATTCATAACTAACTGATAAATATTATCAAATATAGGATAAACATCTCATTTTAAATATAAAAATCTAAAATATAATTAGAATAATAATTGAATTCTAACAGAATAATTAATTATTTTTTTTATAAAAAACTATTATTTATGAAACCTAAATTAAATTAAACAAATTTATAAAGAAAAAAACATTGTCGCTCTCTCAAAACCACATAAAATCGTATTATAAAATTGACAGAAACAAAAAATAGAATAAAAAATTAAAATCAAGATGTATCTCGTTGCTTTGCACGAGTACACTTCTAATATATATATATAGGGAGGTTCAAGAGAAAACCTCAAATAAATGGAAAACTAAAAAACACCTTATCAACCGTTAGATTAGATGATCTGATGGATGTGATTAGACGGACGATTACAACAATATTAATTAAATTAAAAAACCTCACCCCCCCTATTTTTATTCAAAAAAAGACGAAAAATAAACAAAATTCGAACGAAATAAATTACACCAAATAAACGATACATATTTTTCTCGTTAATTTGACATTCATATTGGTATACTTTTTCTTCCGTATTTTCGTGGTTTTCCGGTTTTCCAGTTATTTAGGATTTTCATATATATATATATATATATATATATAGGGGCGTAATCAAATGAGAACTTTTTAAAGTGTGATAACTGTGAGATCCAACGTGAACCACTCATTTTAGATAATTAACTTTATTCTTTAATTAAAATAAAGGGTACTATAGTAATTTGGGTATTTGACAACTAATTTACCCATTATATTAGGAAATATGAAATCATTCCTTTGATTCCATCGTAATAACTAACCGGATATTAGCAAAAATTAACTATTATCATTTTTAAAATTGAAACTAAATCTCAAACATCTCTATCTCTCTTCTCACCTCACATCTCTCTCTCTTCTCACTGTAGCTACCGCCTCTCCATCTCTATCTCTCTTCTCACCTCTACAATGGTGGTATCACCTATTTTGTTCCAACCATTTTCACTACCATCTCCATTCACAGTTACTGGTAGTCATCTTCTCCGGCCACAACATGCGTTAGCTTTTGATCTTGTTACTCCTTCCTGTGTTGAAATTACATAAGGAAACCAGAAGAATGTTGTGGTTGGTTGTGTAATTTTTAACAAAAAAACCATGATACCTCCTGCATCGTGTTCATTCTTGTCTCTGTCCCAGATATGTTAATCTACATCACGAAGAAATCATCGACACAAGTAGGCAAGACCGAAGACAATGATACAGATCCTTAAGACGATGACAACGGTACAATTTTGATTTTCAATCTCCCCATCTTTCTGATTTCAAATCTCGCCGGAGATGTAACGCAAATCTCGTCGGAGATGTAATATCAGAGATGTATCACAGTTTTGATTTTCAATCCCCTCTCTCTCTGATTCAAGTACCGTTGTTTACGAATTGTATCACATGTGGTATCATATGTAGCATCACAATGTATCACAATGTTTTTTAAGTGTATCTTAATGGTAATTACAGTGTAACAAAATGTATCTCAATGGTAATCACAGTGTAACACAGTGGATATTATTGTGTTACATTGTGCATCTTTGTATTTATTTTTGGGTGTCATAGTGCATTTTGTATGGTAATCACATTGTAACACAATGGATGTCACTGTGTTACCGTGTGCATCGTTGTATGTAATTTGGCTATCAGTGCATTTTGTATGGTAATCACAATGTAACACATTGATATTATGTAAACAATGCATTTAATATGTTTGAAGATTTGTGATACAGTGTTTGAAGATTTGTGATACAGCGTGATATTATGTAAACACTGCAGTTAATATGTTTGAAGATTTGTGATACACTTTTATATTATGTAAACATTGCAGTTAATATGTTTGAAGATTTGTGATACACTGTGATATTATGTAAACACTGCATTTAATATATTTGAAGATTTGTGTACAGTGTGTCATGTGTTTGTCGGAAAAAATTTCGCCGGAGAAGAGATGGCCGGAGAGGAGAGAGGAGAGAGAAGGGAGGAGGGATGAGGGAGGAGAGAGGATACTTTTAAAATACCTAAATTGACCTTTAATTAAAATTTAAGTCAATATTACCAAAATAAAATAGTTTCCTAGTTTATCTCTGATTTGTGGTTGAGATTGGATCTCACAGTTATCACCTTTTACTAGGATCATATATAAGCATTTAAGCAAAATGTCTTAAAGACAACTTTTTATGCACTGTGTACAACAAATTAAAGCACAAATTTTGAAAAACTCTTAATTGCAAGTCTTTATGCATAATGTACAACTCCAGGCCATTTTTGTTTACACACACACACACACACACAAAGTCTGACCACACCCACCCACAGTACTTCGGTACTTCCTCTTCTAGACCATACCCATAGTACACTACACCCATACTCTCTTCACCTCTACACCATACAACCATGAACCCATACCTCCAAACCTTCTACCTCTCCACACTGTCACACACACACACTACTATACCGAATACCTATTTCAGCCATACACCCATACCGATTCCATGATTTTGCCTCTCCACACACACAAACCCCCTCACCACTGCAACCATACCGATGAAACCATACCGATTGTACTAAATCCATCCATACCTTCAGTACTTCTTGCATATAAATCAAATGGATTCAGAGAAATTTCAAAAATTCGCAAGAAGCTTCAACAAATCACTTCTCCTTCTCTTCGGTTTGATTTTAGGTAAAAAACCTAACTCTGCTTTTGATTTTGTTGTAACGATTTTGATTGTGATTTTGTTTTTTTATGTGGGTTTCGGTTCACGATTTTGTCTCTGCTTTTGATTAATGTTCACCAATTCCTAATTAATTTCACCAATTCGTGCTCTGTTTTCTTCTGATTACTAAAGCTTTGATTTCGGTTTTAGGGTTTTGTTTTTATTAGAGCTTTGTATCAATTCCTAATTAATGTTCACCATTTCCTGCTTTGTTTTCGAATATCGGTTTGTATTAGTATTAACCTGATAAGTTTTTGAACCAAATATATTTCGATTAATTGGTTTGGGTTTTACGTTTTTTATAAACCCCTAATTTTTAGAAATGGTTCTGAGGTGATTTTGGTAATAATCACTGTCTAATAGGAACATTTTGAGAAATGGTTCTGACTTCTGAGGTTTAACCTGATCAGTTTTTGAACAAATTGTTTTTGGTTTAAATTGCATTATTAGTCTATTAACCTGTTATGGATTGGAAAATGGAAAATGGAAATGTTTGGTTTAACCATATCCATTATGAATACCATACATATATAATTCAATGAGGCATGAGTATAGAAAACAAAATTGAAATAGAACAAAAAATCCTTGTGGAATCTTGTTGTTGGCCAACAGCAGAATACAGACTAAATATTCTTGCCATAACTTGGTTTCTCATTCAAAGATTATATATATCATTGTAAACTTGTAACATTATAAGAAGATGAAATTGAGAAATAAAACAGCCTCTTTGCCATTGTTGATCAGCAGATCCTCATATCTTCATCCAGTCTGCTGAATTGACCCAGCAGATTTCCATTGTTGTCTATAACAAGCATACCAATATCCAAACCCAACCAACGTGGCTTCCTTCTTCTCTGTTTGGCCAAAGTTTTTGAAATATATGTATTTTAGATAGGTAATTGTTTTCCATGTAAGTGAAACTAGAATAATATCGGTGTAAGTGAAACTAACAAGGGGGTCTTTTAATATATTTTTCTCGCATCTGTTACTGGTTTTGATTTTATTGTCTCTCACTTCTTTTGTGTAGTGGTATCATTCATGTATCTCACTTATATTTTAATTATTTAATATCAGTATAATTAAAGTAAGAAGTCAAGATAACCCTCTGAAAGTTGTCTTTCTTCTTTGATTTGTTCAAATGAGGGTTTGTGTTTGATTCAAGTTCATCGGGTTTTGAGGCATATAATATGTGCATACAAAACTTTATTGTTTGCATCATGTTTCTTGTTTAGTCAACTGGTTGAAGATTCTCTTTCGGCAGATCTTGAGGATCTCCCAGATAGATTTCTTGTAATGTTATGTACTTGAAATTGGAATTGTTATTCTTGAATTCAACGAACACTCATGTCTGAACCAACGTTTATTTATTTTTATTTAGTTTGGGTGTCAGTATTATAGAATTTGCTTACCTACAATTCTTCTTCTCTGTTTTATGTTTAACAAACAGAAGAGGATATTAATAGAAACTTAATAAATGAATGTTGAAGATTTGTTTTACAGCCCATTGATGAGATAATTATACATGGATTTTTCTCTCTTGTAAATCCAGGTAACTTCATTGTTTATACATTTTGATGTGACTTGGGGTATGTTTATACTCTGCAACTACATTCTAAGTTATATGGAATTGTTGTTTATAGAGCTACTGTGATGTGGAAGAAGCATTTGTTTACCTTGTTGTTTATAAAAATAATAAGATGAACTATGGTTACCTTGTGTTTTAATTTAATTGGATAAGCATTTGCATAAGTAATTGTGAGTTCATCCCTTTCTCAAGTAATTGGTAGACTAATTATATAAGTATAGCACCTGTAACAATGAAAGAGTTGTATAGTTTTTAATAAAACCACAAAAGCTTTTCAAAATCATTTATATTCACGCCTCCCATCGAATTCGGTCTTTGAATTGAGCAAAGTCGCTACACCCTTTTACCACACGCGTAAGGGATTTTTATTATTCATCTATAATAACTTTCACACGTTGCTCACCCTGTGCATTGCACGGGTACACTGCTAATATATATATATATATATATATATCTAAGAACATGTGGTAATAAAATAATCAATGTGTGAGGGAAACGACTGCCAAACAAGAAGGTGAGAAATTCACATGGACTGGACCATTGGAGATAACTAAGTGCCTAGAGGGAACTAAGAGCATCCCCAGTCATGAACCTCTCCAGGGTTCATGATTCTGCCACATCAGTTTTCTCTCTCTGTCACATCAGTTTTCTCTTTCTTACTCATTTTATAAACCTCTCACTTCCAATCATAAACCGGTTCATGGTTAATTTAATAAAAAACAAAAACTATATTGATAACTTTTTTTCTTCTTAAAAGTATGTGTGGACCCCACTTTTTTCTTCATAAACCGGTTCCAAAACATGGACCTGTTCTTGTCCACCTCATCAAGAACCGCTTCCTCCCAATGGAGGCTTTAATACATGAACCGGTTTATAAACCTCAAAAATTTACCATTGCGGATGCTCTAAACTCATAAGAGTAAAAAAAACTTTTTTACTTTCAAAAATAAAAAATGAAACTTTGACTAAGCTTGGGGCCTCCCCCGTCCTAGATACTAGAGATAGTCAAAAATCGGTCCTGATTCCAAATAATGATTTTATAACTGGTTCTGGTGTAACCGGTCCTGGTTCCGGTCCTAATTCTGACCCAAATTCGAAGGTCGGATAAGCTTTATAAGGCCCGGTTATGACTATCGGTCTCAGTCCCGGGCCAAGCCCAATCTGGTCCCACTTAAATTTTTTTTAATTGATTAAAAAAATATTTTTTGAAGAATTTAGTCAATTATATAAACTAACAAATACGTTTTTGTTATAATTGAGTCAATCAAATTCATTAACAATTACGTTTTTAATATAATTGGCTTAATCAAATACACTAAAAATACATTTTATTATAGTTGAGTCAATCAAATACACTAACAAATACATTTTTATTTAAAAATAAATTTTAAATAAAAAATCGGATAAGTCCCATAACGGCTCTTGGGCCAGGCTGGACCTTGTTTTTGGATCAAAATCGTAGAACGACAGACCTAAACCGGTCCCAAACGATCATAGGTCGGGCCAAAACCAAGTCAGTCCCGAGACAAGCCGGACCTATCTAGCCATCTCTACTAGGGGTGTGCAAAACCCGAATAATCTGAAATCTGAACCCGATCCCGAACCGAAATTTAGGTGTTTTTGCAATACCCGAATACCCCCGAAATCCGAAGATCCGAAACCCGACTTTTGGGGAAATATTTGGGTTCGGGTTGGGTTTGATCTTTGACCACCCGACCCGTCCGAAAACCCGAAATAATATAAATATATATTTTAAATGTTATATAAATATATCTATTTATCTATCTATCTTTAGAAAATCGTAAATTATAGTGGTCGAAATGTTTTTAAAATTTTAAACTTATTTTCGGTTTCATCAATCTCTCGTTTGATTGAATTCATCCTCAAAATCGATTGAACTTATATATACTTTTCTTATTATAATAATACCCGAATCTTACCGACATTAACCTGAAACCCGACCAACCCGAACCCGAAGCAATCCGAAATCCGAAACCTAAAGTTCGGGTCTTGATTTTCATATCCGAAATCCGATCGGGTTTTCGGTTTGTCCACCCAAAACCGCCCGACCCGTCCGATGCACACCCCTAATCTCTACTTGTTACAAATCCGCCACTAAACATGATGCCCGTCTAAATAATACGATGTTGTTTTGACTTTTTTTTTGTTAAAGTCGTTTAGATAGTCAACGCTTCAAGGGCCTTTTTTATTATTTAAAATTTAGATTTATTTCTTAAGTTGTAGGTGTCTATTATGAATTTATAGTTTTTCATCAAGCGTTTTTTAATAATAGAAGGATTATAAAGACTAGCAAAAAGCTATAAAAATTTACAAAGAAACGATCATTGGATTTCTCAACCAGGCAACCCAAGAAAATTTTGTCTTCCCGCATCTATTAGAGATCCAAACAAATGATTTTACAATCATATGATCAAACAAAGAATCCAGTCGGCGTCTTCTTGTTGTAAAGCATCCTGTTACAATATGTCCAAATCACCCATATCGTTGACAAAACAACTGCATCAAATAGTTTTCACTTCACTATGTTAACATTGACCGACTCTGACCATTTTAGCAACTCTTTTACGGATGAGAAATTGTGAATTGAGAACCCCCATCAAATCATCAATTTTGTCAAAAAAAGGTTGCTTGACAATCAACAAACACGTGATCTAAAAATTATGGAAAATCACCACACACCGAGCATAATAGTGAATCCAAATAAATACATTTCCGATGCAAGTTTCTCATCAGGCGAACTGAAGACTTACTTAAGTTAAGCTCCAAAACTTATTCAAGTCCCATGGTATTTATAAAAAGTCTACCGAATTATAATTGTCGATTTAACATTATAACAAACACACGATCTTACACTAATTTTCTTCAAAAAAATCAACCTTTATAAAAAGATTGTCTTCATAAATAAAAAAATTATCTTTATATAAACATCAGTCCTATAGAAAAAAAAATTAATAAAATTAATACATCATAAAAATTGGTTTGTCAATGTATAATGGTTCAACCAAAACTAATTCCTAAAAAATTGGTGTGTCTGAGAACATCTCCAACAACATTGTTAAAATAGAAAAAAATGTGTTTTTGTTTGCTATTCTTCTTCAACAGCATTGCTATCTTGTTTGCTAAAATATAGATTCGTGGAAAAATCTCTAAATATAGAGAACTCTTTATAATTCTCTAAATAGGAGAGATAAACAATTATTTTATTCAATCTCACCAATTACATAAATCTTTTATCATTTTATATCAAGTTTTTTTAAGTGTATTGAGAATATAAATTAGAGAATATAATATTAATATAATTTATGTTAAAATCTCTAAAATAGCAAATCTGTTGATGAATATAATTTTTTTTTAGAGATTTTAACATTTGATTCTCTATTTTTTAAAAATATATAAAAAAATTGTTGGAGATGTTCTCAATGTATATAGTGGTTCAACCAAATCTAATTCCTATTTATTTATTTATTTTAAAACAAATTGGATATAATTACTTGTCACTTTAAGTTCAAATAATTTAGAAGTGCTACTTGAAGAATATCATTCCCTCATGTCATCATCAAAATCTTAAAATATTTAAAAGGAATTTATGCCCAATAAATTAATTTGTGTGATTAAAATATTATTTTCATTCAATATTTTTGTGTGGTCCCATCACACAACTTATGGATTTAATTGTGAAAAATATTATGGATCTATTTGGTAAATTTAATAAACAATGATTTAATTTCAGATCTTTCAACAACACTAATGCAAAAGGTTTTACTACAATAAGGTAACATGTATGGACCAGTGAAGCCAAAAGGACATGCATGTGTATATTAAAAAAAACAAAGAATTTATAGTTTTTAATGTAAAAAATAAAGAATTAATATTTATCAAATATATATATATATATATATATATATATATATATATATTCTCTCATGTCATGTCTTACTTAGGGGCGTTTGGTTCATTTTAAAGAATGAAAATGAAAATAAGAATAGAAGAAAATGGGAATAGGAATGAGTATTGCATTGATGCTGTTTGGTTAAACCAATATAATTAATAAAAAATTGTCTTATATAGTATTTATAATACAAATATATGACGTCCAACATAAAAATAAAAAATATTTTTCATTCAACATCGAGAAATGAAGGGATTCTTGAGAAAAAAACGACTGGGTGGGAATATGATTTCCATTACCCCCAATTTGGTCAGGAATGAAAATTAATGGGTTTAAGATAATGAATCCATTATATTATATCAAACCAAACAACGGTTTTCATTACCATTCTCATTCCTTCCCCTCAATACATCCAACCAAACACCCCCTTAGTTTTATCATTTTCACTTATCAAAGACGGTCTTAATCTCAATAGATATGACTGATTTAATATGGGATGAATTTATACGTGTTGCTTAAAAACTGTATTTTTTTTTCTTGATAACTGATCATAATTACATGACTAATTCGGCATTGATTATGGAGTCGTAATGATCTGTTTACAAATAGGCTTCGCTTGAGAAGTATTCGTCAAGCTTCTTAGCTTATTTGATTCAGTCAATGTATGTGATGCTCGTGTCGTGCATTCGTCAACACATCGATTAAGGTCGATTTATACATTTTGAACTAGAGATCCACCAAGGGATTGAATTCAGTTATACCGTAATTAGTTACGTGGTGAAACCTTTTGACCCATCACTTAAAAACCCATTAAAATGCAATCAACCAATTTTTACACATTTCTATCGTCGACACATCAAACTAATTATTAGAGACGAGTTAATATACAAATGAGTGAATTGCATTATTTTAATGTTTTATTTTTGGAATTTGTATGAAAATATTTTGGCAAATAACGACTAAATTTCATTTTATTCATAAACGGAAAATATGTAAAATTAAAAATGTCTTTTTATAGGCAACAAAATAAATTAAACAAAAATTAAATACTCAAATGTAAGGTAATCCCAAATGATGTAAGGCCGCACCAAAGAACCCCATCCAAAAATCAACAAGAGAATATCTAATTGAATGAAGCAATGTAAAACCAAGAAGATATGATGTAACACCCGTAAATAGGAGACAATTTAAAATGTAGAAATACAGAGGTTTTAAACTAAATTGAATATAATCACCCAACAAATGGAGAATGGTTTAAGAGTTTACGATAAAAGAATTGATGATAGCTAATAACCAATTAATATATACCAATTCTAGATTCAGATTACAACCGGGTGTCGCTACAATCCCAAAAGAATACTAATCAATGTAACTCCAAGATTTTCTTCCAAAAAGATGATAACCAAAAATGTCTCTATCGTCCACATCGCTCCACTCACACCTTGGGAGCCCCGTCACTGAGCGATCCTTATACACAAGTCATTTAAGCAAAAAGTTAGGCTTAACGCCTATTGAGTTCAAACAGTTAAATGTTGGGTTACGGTATCTCAAGCACAACAAAAAATAAAACTGTAACCCTCCAAGGACCCGTACGAACATGAATAAATTGGGTGTTTCGAAATTATACCTCACAGTTAGCGAGACTTTGAATCAGAACAACAAACAAAGCTTGATACCTCCATGATATCCACGATATCCCAACAATATCAGTAAAACAATTTATCACACACCGAGGATATATGTACAATGTTCATAGCCACCCATCACCCTTGGCCCGCAGTAGATGTCATCCCCGTGTGCACAAGAAACGGATTCCAGGCACAAGGTATCATATCACTCCCAAGGGATTTCCAAAATCTCAAGGTACACAAATCCCATTATGCAACTCGACGCTAAAAACGATTAACCAATTCATGAAAATACATATAAGTAGTGCATGTACATTATTGAACAATTGCTTATCATGTATGATAAAAACTTCAATGAATGCAAAACATGTCAATATGCTCAAAACCATATTCAGTAGTTTAAAATGTTGCAAGTTAGTTCATATACATAAAAGGGTTTAAGGGAACTCACCCGTGCTTAGCAATTCACCTTACGTCTTAAAGCTCAAATTGATCATACCGAACACCTGAATTGGATGGCATAAGAATGGTGTTAAACCATCTATTTCATCCTAAAATCATCTATCTCAACTCTCAAGACAAAGCCCGAATCGATGTCTCAATCCTAGTCCCAAACGAGAAGCGAAACAAAACCAAAGAAATGGCCAAATAGCAACTTAGGCGGTTTACCCCGCGACTTTAGACTGCACAGTATCCCACGCAAGTTGCTGGATCTCCCTCCTCCAGTCTGCAAGATACTACCAAAAACCCTCAAAATCCCAAACTCCCAAACCTTCCCAAAATGGCTTTAAGCCCCAAGATCGATAGAATCAATGTTCCAAACCATTTAAAACAATGTGTTAACGGCAAAACACTAATTTACCCAATCCAATCCATCTCTTGAATCATATTTCAAACCAAACTCTTAGAGATTCTCCAACAGGTTTGCTATATTTTTTTCTAAAATAGAGAATTAAAAGTTAAAATCTCTAGAAATAGTTACATTCATCTCCAACAGCTTTGCTAATTTAGAGATTTTAACACAAATTATATTAATATAATATTCTCTAAATATTCCCAATACACCTTAAGATAAAATTTTAATATAAAATGATAAAAGATTTATGTTATTGGTGGATTGAATAAAACAATTATTTCTCTCTCCTATTTAGAGATTATAGAGATTTCTCTATATTTAGAGATTTTTCCATGAATCTTTATTTTAGCAAACAAGATAGCAATGCTGTTGTAGAAGAATAGCAAACAAAAATCCATTTTTTTCTATTTTAGCAATGATGTTGGAGATGCTCTTAAACCCTTGAATCCTTTGAAGCTACCATGGAATATGGTGATGAAACTCAATAACCCACAAGAAAATATCAAAACTCAATCCCAAAACACTTTTCTAGTCCATCTTGAATCAAAAGACCAAATGAGTAAGAAATTCCCCAATCTAAAAGCCGCCATAACTCATATCACAAGACACGAGGATGAAAGGAAGAATATTACCTTGAAGATGGAGATTCCCAACTCTTGAACGATGCTTCTTTCTTCAATCTTCTCAAAGAGAATCACTAAATTCCTCAGCTTATTTTCTCTCTCTTCCAAGTCGTGAGCACCAAGTAATGAAATGGGGGAAGAGGGTTTTTCCCCTCTCTTATACCTCTAATTTAGCACTAAGTCCCTGAATTCATAATTTGCATTTAACTCCATAGACTTCAATAGAAATCAGACTTTATAGACCATGGTTATTACATGACAGGTTGCGGGACTCGCAGTCCACACCTTTATCTTCACCCTCTTTTATCCCTTTCTTGTTTTTCTCAAACTTTAACTTACCCAAACACAAAACTATCATAAAAGTTGTACATGAAAGGCGAGCGAATTTTGAAAGATTTTGATAGAATTGGAATGACGATTTCATTTGATCAAATTCTTTGAAGATGTTTGGCTCGCAAATTGAATTGATTAGATTACACATAATTCCACAGTTGAGGGATTTGATCGTTCCTTGACATAAGTAAATGATTTGAATTCAATTTCGTGGCAAATGTTAACATATTTCATAATTCGGTTTTAAAAAGACAAAAATAACATTTGCATCCAATTTAACCCACACCATCCCGACTACCCTCACCATCTCCACCGCTCATGCCGCCAACATCTTTGCCACCACCGTTGCCACCATCGTTGCCCTTGACACTACCACCACCACAAATTAATACTATCATTCCACCACTCCCACCGTCACCATCGTTGTTGCCATAACCGCCACCACCCCCACCTATATGTTACCATTATTCGTCGTTACAACCACCACCCCCCCACCCCCATCCCACTCACCCCAACTCCATTCCCGACACCACCACGCCACTATTGTCGTTATCAAAATCGATATTCACCACCCACTCCACCTGCTAACACGTCCATGTTTCAATTCTTTTCCGAGATTCCATTCCAATTCCTGCCAATCAAACACGTGGTCAAATTCCATTTCAACTCCACCAAATTTCATTATTTGAACCAAACGCCCGCTTAATGTCTAATAATACATTTTCTTTTTAGAAACTAATTTATAGTAAGATTGATTGGGTCAACATAGTATTTTGTTTCTCTTAAAAGAAATCCTAACCATAAATCCTTTAGTATATTAAATCATTACCGACATGTTCATAACAATCATTTTCAGTTCAAAAATCGTTGGCATTTGTATTCAAGAAGTATATAACGTATATTTTATTTCATATCATTATCGACTGTCTGTTATCAGTTTATATGGAAGTTAAGCAATAAACTAAGTTTCACTTTTTCTCGATTTAAAAATAAGAGATTGTCATTAACAACCATGTCATTTGTTTTTATTGTTGATGATAGTTGTATAATCAAATGAGAACTCTATATAATACGATAACTATGAGAACTGTTAACTTTTAAGGTATTGTTTCACATAATATTTTTTTATCGAAAGTTAATATTTAATATATCTGTTAACATATATTTATTTCATATGTAATTCATTCAAGATGAGAATTTCTTTTACATATATTATTTATTTTACAAATATATCAAAAAATTTATATTTTAAAATAAATACATGTAAAATAAATATTTATTAATTAATATTATAAGTTCTAATAAAAAACATATGAAATTGGTGGGTGTTACAAAAGGGATGGTTCATCCGAATGCAGCCAATGACTTTTCCGCAAGGTATGACTAGATTCCACGTATACATGAGTCTAGAGGTGGCCAAAAAACGGGTTCGGGCCGGGTCGGGCCGGGTCGGAACAAGAACCGGGTTCAAACAGTAAAGGAGAAAACCGGGTCAACCAAAAACCGGGTCGGGTCGGGCCGGGTCAAACCCAAAAACCCCTGACCCGTATAGGGTTAGAAAAAACCGGTTTTTATAAAACCGGGCCGGGCCGGGCCAAGAACCGGTTCTTGATCGGGCCGGGGTATTTTCTTGTTTTAAAAAAAAAAATTTAATTTCTTTGTATAATAATTAATTACTAAACTTTAAAAAGTAAAAAATTGGATTGGATACTAGAGACTAGAGAATTGTATGCGTTTTTTGCGAGAAACGAATATAGCGAGAGCCGAGAAATGAGAATTGTATGCGTTTTTTGCGAGAAACGAATATAACGAGAGCCGAGAAATGAGAATTATAAGCGTTTTTTGCGTTTTGTAAGCAATTGTAAGGTGGTGATCACTCCATAACACCCCTAGTATTTATATGGGGTTGGAGGGTGATATTTTAGCCAAAAAAACGGTCACAACACTATTCCAACGGCTAGAAAACGGCTACTTTTTTTGAAAAAAATTCGGGTCGGGCCACAAACCGGGCCACGAACCGGTCCCGGGTCGGGCCGGGTCGGGCCGAGAAAATCCCTAAATACACGAACCGGTCCCGGCTCTCGGGCTTGAAACCGGTTCTTGACCGGGCCGGGCCAGAACCGGTTCTTGGCCGGTTTCGGGTTGGGTTGGCCTGTCGGGTCGGGCCGGGTCGGGTCGATTTGGCCACCTCACATGACTATGCTTATTTCCATATTTTATTCTCTTTATTCGTATCAAAATAAAACAATAATATTTCTTTTATCATATCTATACCGTAGTATAAAACATTTAAGAAAAACTTTTAAAAACAACCACTAAAGCTTCATGTACCGCTATTTAATGCTAATTACTTAAAAACAACTAATGAAGCTTTATGTACCGTTTTTAATGATAATTACTTGATTAATACTTATCTCTAAGGTAGCGTTTGGTACGCAGACCGGATGAGACGGGACAGGACAGGACAGGACTGGGCCGGACAGGACGGGACGGGACTGACAGGACTGGAGGAGATGATTTTAATCTAGGTTTAGCTATCTGATGTTGGAAAAAAGAAGTATTTTAGTAATCTTATGTTTTAGTCTCATGTTGTTCCACCTATTTTGGTGGAACAAAAAATCTTAAGTTTTGTCTCATGAAAACTTATTTTTGTTTCATGTTGTCCCATCTGATTTTTGTCCCATGGCATACCAAACATGGGACTATTTTTTTGTCTCGTCCCGTCCCACCCAGTTTGCGTACCAACGCACCCTAACAACCTTCAAATCCTTAAAAACGGGGACTCTTATTAATTAATCATTATCTCTAACCACTTTCAATTCCTTAAATTATGAACTCTTCAAAAAACGTCATTCTTTAAACAAATTTATTGAAAAAACATGACCGTTTTCTCAAAACCACACAAACCCATTCTACAAAATCAGCAACGAAAAAAAAAACAAATTAGAATATTAAAATCGAAATATATCGCGCTGCATTGCGCGGGTAGACTTCTAGTTTACTATAATGAATTTATAAGTCATATATAATAGGGGTGAGCATCGGGCGGGTCGGGTCGGGCCGGCCCCAAAAAACCCTAACCCGATCGGGTTTCGGGTGGAAGGTTGTAACATCCTGAATTTTCAGTATTAGTATTTAATGAGAATTGGGATCTATTTGTATTTTGTATTTTGTGTAAACCTTGAGTTATATGGAAATTTTATAATTCAACAGGGTTAAAATACAAGGGATTAAGTTTGGTGCTACTTTTGAAAGTTTGGAAACTAGGAGGGTATGTTTGGTAATTAATGGAAAGTGTGTATGGATAAAGTAGCTAAAATCAGATATTTTATCTGAATTCTTGGTGTGGGTCGGTTTAGAGAAAGGAGAGAAAAAAAGGAAAAAGGGAGAAAGAAGGAAAACAAGGGCTTTGATCTTCAATTGGTAAGGAACTGAGTTTGGTTTTGATAAAATCTGTTGTGGGTTTATGATTGTAACCGAATCTGATTAGTGAATAGGATTTCAGAATCATAAACAGCAGATTGGGGTTGGATTTGTGCAGAGAAGCAAGTTTTGGTAACAAAGGTGAGTTCATTTGTTCCTTGCTTAAATCAGTGTTTTCATGTTAAATTAAACCTTGAAAAAGCTGTATAAATTGGTTATGAACTGTATGGTATGGTTTGGATTAAGCTGAATCGAACAAACATGAAAATAGATTGAAATTTAGGCTGCAGAGCCGACTTTTCCGGATGAATCGTCGTATCCGGAAAACCCCGATGATGAATGTTTCCGGACGCGGGAAGTATCCGGGTAAGTTTTATTTTTACAAGAATCCGGATGAAATTAGTTACCGGATGGTATCCGGATTTCTTAGTTTCCGGGTGTCGTCCGGATTAAATAGGTATCCGGAAAGTATGGTTTACCCGAAAAGTTGTAGTTATCCGGAAAAGTTCAGCTGTCCGGAAAACCCCTGTTGTCCGGAAAACCCATGTTGTCCGGACACTTTTAAGAAACTGAAAAAGTCTAGGTTCTTATGGCGGAACCCCCGTGCTAAGTCGCCGAAGGGGGGGCATTTGAGGATGAAGATACGATAGGTTATCTAGTATTCTTAGATTTGAGAATATGATATGAGCTGTAATATGTTGTTATGCATATACGTTAGTAAAGTGTAATGGATCCATAGGCACTAGAGTTTGGTAATCACGTGGAATAGATGAAGTTAGTCATTATTCTGATGTGTGTAGTACTAATGGTTATGTGCACGTGGAATAGATGAAGTTAGTCATTATTCTGATGTGTGTAGTACTAATGGTTATGTGCACGTGGAATATATGAAGTTAGTCATTATTCTGATGTGTGTGAGAAACCCTGGAATAAACGTAATTCCCGGTTTCTAAGGAAGAAGAGGGATTGACATATGTAATTGTAATCTCTACTTCATTCTCTAAGAAATAGGCATGTGTATATTGTTATTTCTTAGATGTGTACAGAAATGGGCATGTGTATATTGCGGTTTCTGGAATAGATGTGTACAAAAATGGGCATGTGTATATTGCGGTTTCTGGAATAGAGGTGTACGGAACTGGGCATGTGTATATTGCGATTTCCGGAATAGAAACATTACTCTAGAATCAGTGCAGATTCGTAGTGTAGCTCTAAGACATGATATGATGATGGAATGTGTGTCAGTCATATTCATGGGATTGGATGAAAATCGTGTTAACGGAATAGAGTTACACGTATGGTAAGAAAAAGGGTAATCAGGTTTGATATAACTTGTTTACATTGATTTTTGCAAATATTATTATGGAAACGAATGTTCTCACTAGGCGTTGGCCTAATCGTTTCAAATGATGTTTTCTTACCAGGTACCGGCTCGGGAAAATAAGGGTTGTGGGACGAGCGTTTTGGAATATCAAGGAAGTCAATTAACAGAAGGAGATTTTGAAGGATTGCTTAGATAACTTAGTTAATCTGATTATAGTGACATAATTAGATTAATAAGTTATTTGTAGGATCCTGTACCTATAAATGTACTCTTGATGATTAATTCACTTGCTATTTATGTAAGTTTGAAGTTTATATTATCATAGCTTGTGGAAATTTGAGGTTCAAATTAGCCCAGAATTTTGGGGCGTTACAAAGGTACAGGCCCCGAAACCCGTCCAAAGTATTGTTCGGGTGTCGGGCCATTTCGGGTTACGGGTTTGTCGGTCGGGTTTAGCGGGTTGGGCCCAATTTCCAGCCCAGTTTTTTGCGTTATTTGGTGTTTTTAGCAACAATTAACTAGGCCCTGTTTTTAGCCTTAATTTCCAGCCCTGTTTTTTGGTAAGCAAGAAGCAACAATAACTCAATAAGACAATTATACAACTACAATATAACTAAAAATTAAATAAACAAGTATTTTAGAAGTTAAAAATTAAATAACGTTAAAAGTTAAAAGTTAAACTACATAACTAATTAACTAAACTACTAAAGTATTAAACTCTAAAGTCTAATCAAACAACTGTTCCAATATTAAAAGTTAAGACTTAGAAGTTCCAACCAAAATACCAAATGTCCAAATCAAGTTCAAAGTTCAAACATCAAAGAAAATGTCCAAATTACCAATCCAACCAAGTGACAAACATTCCAACTTACCAACTTACCAAACGGCAAACATCCAACACTCCAACTCATGACTCATCTTCATTTGAATCCTACAAAATTAAAAGTAACAAATTAAATTATTAAAAGTAAAAACATATGAATCAACTTCAAAGTTCAAATCATGTAAAATTAAAAGTAACAAATTAAAAGTACCTTTCTCCAAATCATTACTCAACTTCAAATCCTTCGAAATCATTTGAAGCTTGTGTACTAGGACTCTCTTCGGTACCACGGGCCGAAGAAGTTCCAATTCTTAAATTTTCCATTTCTGCAAGTTTTAAAATACAAGTAACAAATTTATAAATGATAACCCATAAGTGATAAGTCATAAATTAATAGAGTATTCGTACATTTCTCAAACTTTTCAAGGTCTTCCAAAATTTCTTCCACCGCAATCGGTTCAGTAGGGCCCCTTAACCAATCTTGCGTACAGATAAGTGCTTCAACTATTTTAGGAGTTAGAGAACTCCTAAAATTATCCAACACCCTCCCACTTGTACTAAAGGTTGATTCGGATGCAACTGTAGAAATGGGTACGACGAGGACATCTCTTGCAAGTTTTGAAAGGATGGGAAACCGTGCACTATTCATTCTCCACCACATAAGCAAATCAAATCCGTCGCAATCATCTACAATGGCCTCACCTAAGTATACCTCAAGCTCACTCCGTTTGGCATCCAAGACCCCACTTTGAAGTTTCTGTTTCTTTACCAAACTCTTACTTCCAGGTTTTGACTTTCCAAGAGGGGGGAGACCTTTTACCGATTGAGATTGGGATTGGGATTGGGATTGAGATTGAGATTGAGAAGGTTCAGAATATTGTTGCACATAATCTTCAAACAAAAAAGTGAGATGAGACTTTACTTTCCTAAAACATACTTCACCTTTTTCTTCACCAAACAACTGAGTGAACTGTGTTGGCATGTACTCAAATTTATCTCTTGGATCAAAAATGTCGGCAAAGAAAATTACCATGTTCATCTTCTCCGGATCACCCCAATATTTATCAAACTTCTTCTTCATTTTTTCACCCATCATCTGCTTATAGAAAATTCAAGAAAACTAAATCAAGTTAAATATGTAAGATAAATTATAAATAAACAATATAAAGTAAGCTAAATAGTTGTACCTTCTCGGTTAAATTCTCAGAACGCATCATCTCCGTAAGGAAGAACCCCAAATCAGATATCTTAGTTAAGTAAACATTAGAAGTGACATAAAGAGAGCCCGAGATTTTTATCGTCATATCATAAAAGGTCTCCAAAAGGGTTACAAAGCTCTCTAAGTACACTCAATCATAATCCGCAAGCATAGAATCACACAAATCTGTCTTCAACGAGTCATCATGTCCGTCATAGGCTTCAAACACGGTTTTGTAAGGAATGGCATTTCTAATCATCATGTAGGTAGAGTTCCATCTAGTAGGAACATCAAGACAAAGTGAGCTTTTTTCTTCTACCCCAATTAAAGTAGCAAGCTCTCTAAATTTGAACAACCTAGCTGGAGAGCCCCTTACCCATCTAACTGTATCCCTAAGCTTCTTCACCGCTGAATCTGCCATCCTCAAGCCATCTTGGACAACCAAGTTCAAAATATGAGCAACACATATAACATGCAAGTATTGTGCCCTAACAGATTAACACCCCCAAGATACTAGCTTGCTTTTCAGAAACACAAGTGCAACATCGTTACTGGATGCATTGTCTACTGTGATGGTATATATGTTTTTTATGCCCCAGTCAACCAAACAACCCTCTAAAGCTTTGGCTATTGCCTCTCCCTTGTGTGATTGGATTGGCACAAAAGAGATTACCTTTTTGTTCAATTTCCATTGGGCATCAATATAATGTGCAGTTATGCACATATAATTGATCTGTTGCACCGATGTCCAAGTGTCGGTGGTTAAGCTAACATATTGTCCGTGTTCCTTAAAAAACCTTTTTAGGCTACTCCGCTCTTCATAATAAATGGCAAATATGTCTCTATTAACCGTCCATCTTGACGGTATTTTAAACTGAGGGCATGCTTCTTGCACCCATTGTCTCCACCCCCTACCCTCTACAAACTTAAAAGGAAGTTCGTCCATGATAATCATTTTAGGTGTTGCTTTCCTAACTCTCTCTTGATTAAAAACTCAATTGGTCAAGACACTTTCATTTTCAGAGTTTGAAGCAAATGCCAACAATGTTTGTCTAGTCTCTTTAGATTGAGGGTTTTTTAGGCATGAAACGGCATGGTTTTTTAAAGAAGTGTCGTGCTTTTTTGGGTCGGCCGCGTATACTTTTGGACAATATTTACACTTTGCTTTTATTGTGTTACCCTTCTCATCTAAAATTCTTTCAAAGTGATCTCATACATCCGACCTTGGATTAATAGTTTTTCTCTTTTTTGTTTCAGGCGGTGGTGGTGCACTACTATCCGCTTGAGATTGAGACATTTTAATTTAAAACTACATTTAACAACATTTAACAACATTAGTAAACTACATTTAACAACATTAAAGTAAACTACATTAAACATTAAAGTAAACTACATTAAACATTTAAAACTAAATTAAACTAAATTAAAAAGTAAACTCCATTAAGCCATTATCTTATTAAAGTAAACTACATTAAACAAACAGAGTCATATCTGTTACATTCAACTTCTTTTGATTAAAAACACTGCAATTCCTAATTTCCTATTGAGTTTCTTCAAATTCCAACAATCAAAATTAAGATTTATACCAACCCCGAATCTTTCTACATAACAATGTTGAAACTTGTGCAAATATCCAGGAGAATTTTCTCCACATTGAGAAACTTAAATAAACTTGACAGTGGTCTCCAAACCAAAACAAAAGGATATCATGTATAAATGGTAATGGACTAATGGTATAATCCAACATCAAAGCAAAAACAGTACAAAAAAGGTAACTTTAATATAATCTACAACCCCCAACCCCCCCCCCCAAAAAAAAAAAACAAAAAAACAAAAAAACTTCCATGAGATACCTTCCAGATGTTACAGAAAACAAACTCAGCTAATCACACAAGTACACAACTAACTATATATATATGTATATGTATGTATGTATGGAAAACAGATATACATACAATCAGATGAGATACCTTCGACTTCGAGGCTTCGACAAAGATGAGATGAAAGCCTCGACTTAGGGATTCATCATGAAACCCTCCTTCGACTTCGGTAAAACCCTCTTCGAGGCTTCGACAATCGAGAATCGTGGGTATGGCTTGGCTTCGACAGAGACGAGAATCGATGGATGGCTTCGAGTCTTCGACAAATCGACAGAGACGAGAATCGCGGTGAATGACTGAATGAGTGAATGTAATTGAAATTTGAATCCCTAATTCAATTTACCAATTATAAAATATAAAATATAAATAATATTTAAGAATATATATATATATATATATATATATATATATATATATATATATATAAATACTTCGGGTTTCGGGCGGGTTCGGCCCAAATTTTTAGCCGCCCGCCCCGATCCGTTTTAACCGATACTAATTTTCGGGTTACGGGTGCTCGGGTTGACCAAATTTCGGGTTGTTCAGGGCTCGGGTCGGTCGGGTTGTTCGGACCGGTCGGGTTTTGCTCACCCCTAATATATAAGAGCATCCACAATGCATAAGTCATTGAATGACTTGTTATTTTTGCCATATTAGATCTTTACTAACTTTTCTTAAGAGTGAATTACACCGGTGGTCCTTGTGGTTTACCTAAATTTTGGATTTGGTCCCTAAAGTTCTACGGTGGTGATCCTTAACTTTTTAATTTACTTTCACTCATGGTCCTTCTATGTTTAATTTACTTTCACTCATGGTCCTCCTATGTTTAATTAACTTTCACTCATGGTCCTCCTATATTTAATATAGAAGGGTCATGAGTGAAAGTAAATCAAAAAGTTAGGGACCACCACAGTAGATAGTGCACTTTAGGGATCAAATCCAAAATTTGGATAAACCATAGGGACCACCGATGCAATTCACTCTTTTCTTAACAAAAACCTATCCTTAAAAATTTTCTCCAATGCAAAAACCTTTTCAAAAGATATTTCATCAACTAGCTTATAATCTATCCTCGTCTATTTAAATTGTTTTATAAAAGCCCCTCATTTAATTTGTCGTTTTAAAGTCTACGTCATATTCTTCAAAAACAAAAACTATTTAACTTATAAAAAAAATAATTCGTTAAAAAAATTAAAGACGATGAATATATTATATGATTTTTATATTGTTTTAGGTATTTGAAATTGGTGTTATTTTGACCGTCTTGATGAAAGCTTTTTAAAAATGTACAATATGTTTTGTTTTATTATAGATATTTAATGAGTTAGTTATTGGGCAAGTCTCCTCGACCCATTGTCAACTGAGCTACACGTCATAGGCTCTCGACTTATTATATGCTATGATTTCATTCTTGTATTGGAACTCGATAATGTGACTTGATTGGCTTCAATAATTAATTGACAAAAAAAACTGAGATGAAATTAAAATCGAAAACTTGTTAAGAAAATATAGAAAAGAAAAGCGAAATTAATGACCATTTTGTTTAAACTGGGTTTTGCACATCGATATAAGCACTCTTTTTCTTTAAACTCGAAATTAATCCCCATTTTGCTCTAGAAAATAAGATAATTTTTTTATAACGATCCAAAATATTAAAATAAATTAAAAGAATCAAGTAAAAGTATTTATTTCATGAAGAAAATACTCTACGGTGGCGTTTGGTTCGCAGAATATTTTTGGATGAAATGGAATCTGTCAAAGGAATTTGACTTTGAAAGAATTGGAATGGAATGCTGTCAGGTTTGACCACCTGTTTGGTTGACAGACATTGCCACATTGGAATGAAATCTAGTAAGAATTTGCAATATGTCTGTTTGGTTCACAGAATGTAGCTTTGGAATTGGAATGAAATATTGATAAATGACCAAAATGCTCTTTTTTGAAAAATTTAATTTTTATAAAACTAAAAATACTTTGAAAAATAAAATAATAAAAATGAATAAATAATTATAATAGATAATAAATAAAATGAATAAACAAAATAAAATAACTAAAATAAATAAATAAATGAATGAATAAATAAAATATTAAATATTTCAAATGAAATAAAATAAATAAATTATACCTCAAAAAAATAAAAATAAATATTAAATTATATTAAACAATACAAAATAAAAAATAAAAGTATTAAATTAAATTAATTAAATTATATTTGGGTTAGAAGGTATATTTGAGATTATGAAAATATAAGATTCTATTTCATCAAAATCCCAAGGTATTGTAAATGAATGTTGAATTCCTTTATCCACGGAATTTGTTGGAATTCAAAGATTCCATTGGTCAAGAAGATTGAACCAAACAAGAGAATAAAATCTGGTAAGTGAAATTCAACATTCCAATTTCATCAGATTCCATCATATTCTGCAAACCAAACGTCCAAACGCCACCTAAAATTCTATATAACATATCAATCCAAAATTTTGAAAAGACATATGTTATGGGCTGAGCTGGGCTGGATGCGGCCCAATAACTTATACAAGCAAATTGGGTTGACGGCAAAGAATTATAAATTTATCAGAACATATCAAAATATACCATTAAAAAGGAAAATGAAGTAAAATACATGTAACTATAACCAGGGGTGTTCATAGTACGGTTTGGGACTAAACCACAACACATTGCATACGCCTTTTGAGCATTTTAACAAACCGCAAACCACACCAAATATACCTCAAACCGCAAAAAAGGCATCGCGAAGTGCGGCATTGTGTGGTTTATGCGGTTTGTACCTAACACGCTTTGCGCCTACAATCCAGTAATTATAAGATTACGACTTTATTATAAAATCATCGATAATGCGACCGTAGTCGGAACAAATAAAAGTTTAAATACGTTTGATTCATATATATATATATATATTTATATAGAGACCCACTATTTTGTAAACTTTTTTCGTGTAAAATTTGGATTTAATAGGCTTTCTTGATGAAATTGTTTCATGAAATTGTTTATTTTTATGAAATTGTTTCATATCATTCATATTTTGATGAAATTGTTTCATATATTTGTGTTTTTATGTAGTTTCATATATTTTTTTTCGTTCCTATGAAACTGTTTCTTATATTTTCTCAGTTTGATGAAACTTTGTCGTTTTACATAAAAAAAACACAAACATATGAAACAATTTTATCATGAAACGAATGATATGAATCACTTTCATCAAAATAAACAATTAAAACGATTTTATCAAGAAAACATATGAAATCCAAAGTTTACACACATTTAAGGGTTTACAATTTATTATCCATCTATCTATCTCTCTCTCTCTCTATATATATATATAATAAAATTAAATACATAACAGGTCCTATACTTCAACCATTTTAAACAAAAACCAAAACAAAAACAAAAACAAAAAGCAAAAAGTGCAAAAATGGGACAAAATAATGAAAGGACGAAAATACCCCTGACCTATGGAGGTTTTTAACGGAGTTAGTGGCCAGGTCCTGTTTCAAAGCAAAATCAAACCCCTAAGGACGAAAAGTCTAATTATGAAACCATAGTTCCATGTTTCAAAGAAATCAACATACCTCAAGCACCAAAATTGAAGTTTACTCTAAAAATAAATTTAAATCGATGACATGTATATGATTTTTTAGGGTATAAACTTTGATGCTATTTATACAAGTATACAAAGCATTTTTGGAGATTTTTTTTTTAAAACATAAATCCAATCGGTTGCTTCATCTTCGGCCACGGTCATCTTCTCCGGCCAAAACACGACCCTTTCTCTCTCTCTCTCTCTCTCTCTCTCTCACACACACACACATAGCACAACTCATATTGATTTATGCAACAAAATCGACATCCATGTTACAAAACCAAAGCCTAAATCGATATATATATATATATATATATATATATATATATAACAAAACCAATTTTCTTGAAGCGCAAAATCAAATGGGAAAAATGGTACGAGAGAAATAACTGAAATTGGTACAACATCAACTCAGATCGGAAAATGGGTTAACACACTTTGTGTTCATCGACAAACCAGATCCATAGCGCATCGAGATTTCATCTTGTTCATCAGGTTTTTTTGTCATTGTATAATCGATTGGTTGGTTAAATACAAAACCCTACTATAACTCCCAAATCGAGATCTCGTGGAGTAGAAATGAAAACGAAGCAACAACTTTGTTTTTTGATTTTCAGCACTTATTACCTCTTAACACTTTATCGGTCAGACGTTTTTAGAATAAGAGCGTTTGTTTTTTCATTCCAATTCAGACCCACTTATCACTTAAACTTGTCTACATCAAAAAGTGGTAACCTAATCACTTTTTTCCTATCTTCTTTTTATCACAGCCTCATGCAAGAGAAAACACTCTTCAGCCAAAATGATTCACGCCTTCAAATCCAGACCCAAATGGCCAAATCGATCTTCAATCCAGATCAATCTTCAGCACAAGTCGTCGATATCCAAGGTATGTCAGTCCAAAATCGATCCCTGTGAGATGGTTGTTTGGCCAAATCGACCTTCAAATCCAGACCCAAATGGCCAAATCGATGTTCAAGCTAGTGCTCTTCGTGAAGATGTTGTTGATGATGATAACTCCTCAAACTCCATTGTTGTAGTTGAAGCTATTTAGGGTTTACCTGACATAGATGAAGACCTCATTTTGGATGTGCTTGTGATTGTCTGGAAGATGATGATAACAAAGCAAAAACATTTTTAGCCTTGGATGTCACAAACTAAGAAGGAAGTGGTTGATCAGGAAACTTTTGTCGGTTTATAAAAACAAACAATCTTATTATAAAGATTTCAGAATTCAGCAGCACCACTTATTAATTAGGAGTGAAATCAGACTTCAAACTTCAGCACCTCTTAAAAAACAAACGCCACCTTACTCTTTTTATTTCACCGTTAGATCAGAGCTCGATTTCAGATCTAGAGTTTTTTGGGATGAAAATTTTAGCTCAAAACTTAAGATATAGACTTTAATTTTACCTCTTCGTAAATGGATACCAAGAGCTGAAGATTCTTTTTTGCATGTTTAGAGATGAGATGTTGAGAGATCTTATTGCAAAAATGGTAGGGTTGACTGTGAAGAAGAGTTGTAGAATTGTGTTGGGGATAAATTTTTTCATACAGTGACACCATATAATATAGATAAAAAACAATTACAAAAAGTACGATTTTTATCGACGTGTTTTCATCTTTTTACCGGTGTTCAATATTGTCTGATATGGTTTTAGCCTAATTCCACCATTTCGAGGGATTTTTGAAACTTTTTGCTTAATTTCAAGAGATTTTTAAGTTTCTTTATCGATTCTCTAGAAAAAAAATTCATTTTCTTGGTTGATTCCAAGAGTTTTTTTTTCAATTTTTTGGTTGATTTCAAGAGTTTTTTTTCTATTTTTTTGGTTGATTTCAGGAGTTTTTTTTTCCAATTTTTTGGTTGATTTCAATTGTTTTTTTGGTTTTTTGTTGATTACGAGGTAGAGTTGCACCTTCTTGAAGTTTCCAAATTAATACAGTAGCACCTTCCAAAACGATACGATAAACTAATTCACTTATCTTCTTGGACTTGTGTTCACTTAGCCCAAGTTTAGTTCGATATTGTTCTGCCTTGTGATAGATCTCGCAAGAAGAGGTGGTTTCACTTTCTATACTCAGTCTTACCTCTAAAACATTTAAAATCGGAACAACTGGATGGCCAAGTCTACTGTGCCACAACTGATAAGAAACAAAGCAGTTTACAGAAGCATTGGTGCATATAGACTTACCCTTGGTAGGACTCTAAACGAACCGAACGTTCAACGACCCTTCCGCGGGAAGTTCATTTATTTAAGAAATGAACGGACATGAACACATTTTTTTTGTTCGTTTAGTTAAATGAACGAGCATGAGCAATTGTCTCGTTCGTTCATTTATGTTCGTTCGTTTATGTTCATTTACGTTTGTTTTTATATACAAACATATTTATATAATATAAAGTTAATGAGATGTTAAAACATTGTATTGTTATTTGGTAGCAACAAATGATAACTTTGAGTTTGCCAATGGCGTGTAGCTCAGTTGGTAATGGGTGGGGGCATCTTTGTACAAAAAGCAGAAGGTCTTGGGTTCGAACCCAAGACACCCCCATAGCCACAACCGCTGAGTGAGTCAGGTATGCCCCCCACATTATGGATAGGCAGCCGATTGTGGGCTGGTTGGGGTTGCCGGTATCAACCTTTTTTTGTACAAAAAAATGATAACTTTGAGTTTGATTTAAGAAAAAATCTTCGCGATTTGTTTCTTAAACTAATTTTGCGAAGGAAATTGGTATACTTTGAAGGAGAGTTTAAAAAAACACAATGTTTGGTGCTTTCATATGTCAAAGGTGGTTCACAGTTTAAATACTTGTCTTTGAATTTTGAGCGAGTAAATTCGTATTTATTATGATCCAACAATTGTTTCGACAAATAGGGGCTGTTTGGTTGGTATTCCAATAAGTCATATATGAATAAAGTTGTCAATGTGGATTAACCTGTCTGTATAGATTGAAAAGGTTTTTGTTTGAGAGGGTGTTTTCATAGATGGTTTTGTTAAAACTAATGCTTAGACCAATCTTGTCATTACTATCTAACTTAATTTATTTTTTGTATTGTTATGTTTGTATGAGGGCTAAATGTTTCAAGATGAGAAAGTACTGGATGGCGCTTCAATGCTCGGTTGAACAAAGGGTAGCGAAGCAAAATAGGAAGTTTCAGGGGCTAAAAAGGAAAAGGACTAAAGCGCAAATATTAGAAAGTTTGTGAATATAAAATGGGGTTATTCGTTCATTTGTATTCAGATTACATTTCATTTTTTCTCTCAATACACAGAGTGTTTCTCTCTCTTGTTTTAGGGTTTCTAGAATTAGGGTTTAACTTCAAATCTTTTGAAGTTAATGTGTGTGGAGCGATTATTGTAGTGAGGTTCTATTGTAAGTATTAGTTTAGTGTTTCTCAGAGTTTTAATAATAAAAGTTTGATTTACATTTTTTACATGGTATCAGAGCGTCGATTCTCTCTGGTATTATCCTCTGTTTTTATTATCATCTGTCATCTCTGAGATATATTTTTCATCGTTCTTTACTTGTATCGACTTGCACAAGATCTCGGCTCTATAGCTCTGGTATATCATAGTCGGTTTTTGTTATCTCTTAAGATCTGAGTTATCTCAGATCCGTGTCTTCGTTTTATCTGAGGTTGTGGATCTTGACTTTAATAGTCCTGGTTTTGTTCACTCCTCAGTTTTTCTCATCATACACCTTGTTATTGGTTATGAAATGTTCAGATCTTGACTCTGTAGTCATGATCTGTTCATCCTTGTTTTACTACTCTCATTTTATCTGAGGTTGTGGATCTTGACTTTAATAGTCCTGGTTTTGTTCACTCAGTTTTTCTTATCTTGCAGCTTGTTATTTGTTATGAAATGTTCAGATCTTAACTCTGTAGTCCAGATCTGTTCATTCCTGTTTTACAACGACAACAAGATCTGTTGATGTCATCATTTCGTCATTCTTGTTGTCTTGATTTGTTATGCTTTTCTTATATGTGTTAGAACTGCATACGCCTGTTTTTTATAACTCAGATCTTGTGTTAATCATACAGATCTAGTGTTTTTTGTTGCTGCATGCATTAGGATCTATAATAGATCCCTTTTTTGTACATGCACTGTATCTAGTGTAGGCTTCATTCATGTTCACACACATATTTTTTTTGTTAGTACAAATCTAGTTCTCTTTGTTGCATACAGTACGGTTTAATTAGATCTGAGAATTTTGGTGATCTGGCTTTTAACAAAGGTCTTTGTGTACTCTCTTGGTTTGTTTTCTTTTGTTTTCAAAAATTAGAATGTGTGTGATCCGACCTCTTTGTTGCATACAGTACGGTTTAATTAGATCTTAGAATTTTGGTGATCTGGGTTTTAACAAAGGTCTTTGTGTACTCTCTTGGTTTGTTTTCTTTTGTTTTCAAAAATTAGAATGTGTGTGATCCGACCTCTGTAGGTCTGGTGGTTGCTCATTTGTTTTAATAATTAGTTTCACTGTAAACATCTGCTTATCTCAGTGTGTCTAGTGTCCTTGTTAGGACAGATCTCTTGATCCGCTCTAAAACACACAGCCCTCACATCTGCAGATTGTGGTTGTGTTTGCTTGTTCTAAGAAGATTGAGAAATAATCACTGTTGGTTACCTAGTAATGGGAAAAATTTAACCTTAGTAGTCACTCTTGTTTTAGGGTTTCTAGAATTAGGGTTTAACTTCAAATCTTTTGAAGTTAATGTGTGTGGAGCGATTATTGTAGTGAGGTTCTATTGTAAGTTAAGTTTAGTGTTTCTCAGAGTTTTAATAATAAAAGTTTGATTTACGTTTTTTACAGGTTTGGACAAAACTTGGCTTTCTGCATAAAGCTCCCTCCTAAAAACTTAATAAATAAGTCACTTTCTATATAATTAAGCCACTACCAAATAGTCATGTATAGCTGATTGAATAAGCTGTGAGTCCCATTAACCTCATTAAGCTGCTAACAAACATGCCCTTAATCTTTAGAAAATCAAGTTGCAAGTCGCCTAATCTTTTTTAAGACAATTTTCTAAAAACAAATTACGGCTTCGATGTAAATTTATTATTTATTGTGTAATATCGCATTATTCAAAGGTTTGGAACTCATAGTCCCGATGTATGGCCGCCGTTAGAGAGAAGCGTTCTAGATTTTACATCGTTCGTAAATGTGTCGTCATGCTCGTTTTTTGGCGCAAGTATGGCAATATATGATTTCCTATTTTCTTTTTCTTTTTGAACGAGTTCCAATTTTCCCGTTGGTCTTTTTTTTTCAAGCGAGAATTGATGTAATTAATTTGCAAATTGTATATACAAATAAATAAATAAGAGTTGTTTGGTTGTTTCATTTCTCCTTGTAAAACAATCATTCTACCTTTTGAACCGGAGAAAATGTGTCATGTGTGTATACATCCTATTTTCGATCTTATTTTTGGGTAGGATATAATTTGACGTATTTATTTATTTATTTTGATAGTCGTGGATATCCAAACCAGCTTACATGCACCGATCAATATCCCTTGGGAAACCAAGAATGGCATGAGTCATTTAAGATGAACCTCCATAACGACAAGCGCTTTGGCAGTGCCTAGTTTTGAAGTCGGGAAAGATGGGATTTCCACTACATCTCATGGGGCTTAACTAGGGGTGTTATTCGGTCGGTTAAATTGGTTTATTCCGTTCGGTTTAATCGGTTTTTAAGTTTTTATAAAACTAACCGATAACCAAACCAAATAAGGTTCGGTTTATTCGGTTTCGGGTTATTCGGTTCGGTAACTGGTTAAACCGAATAAGGATTTATATTTTTTCGTTGGACACTTTCTCAAATAATTTTCTCAAATTAATTGTCCGTTGCTTTTAATATATTATTGGATCATACAATAATACTCGATAATTGACTTATATTAAGTAAAAAGATCATCTATCAACCAATATCTACTGAATGATATATATATGTAGGGGAAATATCAATTGCAAACCAGTCAGTTTGTGCAAACCCCGTACAAACCAATCTACAATCATGAATCTGCAATTTTTTTTTGTTGATGCTTCATGAATCTATATTTTGGCTTCATTAATATAAAATTTGGCTTCATGAATATATAATTTGGCTTCATGAATCTATATTTTCCGATAGAGCCCTAAAATACCCTTATGGATATAAAAAAGAAGTTATGGATATAAAAAAATAAGTTACGTGATTGGTGGAGATGAAACAATATGCTAAAAGCCCTAAAATACCCTTATGGATAAAAAAACAAAGTTACGTGATTGGTAGATTGGTTTGTACGGGGTTTGCACAAACTGACTGGTTTGCAACGGATACCTCCCCTATATATGTATATTTCAATGCGACGATGTAATCAAAGAAAAAAACACGTAATCTAATAAAAACTTTATCTACTATCAATAAAAAATATTATATATCAATAAAATATGTAAAATAATAATAGTATAACATGTATTTGGATTATTTTTTATAAACATGAAATATATAAAATATTAGTAGAATATGTTATTCAGTTTAACCGAATTAGAAAAAAAAATTAACCGAAAACAACCGAACCGAATAAGAATTCTTATTCGGTTAACCGAACCGTTTAACCCAAAACTGTTTAACCCAAATTTTCATTCGGTTCGGGTGGATTATTCGGTTTCGGTTATTTTTAACACCCCTAGGCTTAACCAGTGTGCCACAACTAAAGTGGCTGGATATACATGTTTATTTATTTTTTATATCTTTAATCCTTATCCTAAAACCAATTGAACTATGACAATATATATATATATATATATATATTTTTTATTTTTTATTTTTGGAAGGCATAGCGGCATCAACCCTTTCGATCAATTACCACGAACACAACGCATGCACGCACGCACGCCTCCCCGGCGGTATCGGACATCCGAGGGCAGTCAACTAATCCGCCGCTGTCCCGGCCCAGCTTACGCTGGACCTAAGGCCCAACCACAGGCTGGGGGTAAGCCCAGTCAAAGACTGGACCACCCAAGGACTGGGTACTCCTCATAAATTCTAGACATTAAAAAAAGGAAAAATTGCAATTTTGTGTCGGATTCTTTGATGAATCTTGGTGCCAACTATTTCTAGATTCCAATAACGTCATATGAATCAAAAGATGCAACCAATGTTACACAAAGATGATCCCAATGACTCCACCTGAATCTCCTCAATTTTAGGTTTCTTTAGAGTAAACTATACTTTTTGGTCCATATAGTTAGTCAGAAAATACGGATCTCATCCCTATGGTTTGTTTTATTCTATTGAGGGCAATTATGGGTCGGAAATTCTTACGAATGCGGATGCAATAATGTGTTGTACAAATGCTTTAAATATGCATACATTAAAATTTATTTAATTAAAAAATCAGAAAAAGAAAAAACTATAAAAGATCAAATTACCCTCACATGAGCAGACTCAGCTGGCATTCGTAACCTGATCCAAAAATCAAATTTGATGAATTTTTTTTTGTTCCTTGAGGCATATTTTTTTTATATTACGATAATCATTTTATGTTACCACTTACAAAAATTCTTAGCTCAGCCTTTGCCGGCCTCCACCACCAACCGTTAAGGGACCAATTAGTAACGATTTACAAATCATACAGACTGTAAGTTTGCCAATATAATAAACGAACCAAAAGATACCTAATCCATAGTTTTTGGCATACCATAGGGACCAAAAGTGTAAATTGCTCTTTCCATTATATACCTCCCAAGATAATTTCACTCTAACCCCTCTCTCATGGCTGAAAACATCACTTACCTCCCATCGGGCCTCCTACCCGACGAGGCCTCGCCGGAGTGGCTAAACAAGGCCGACAACGCATGGCAGCTCACGGCGGCCGCCATGGTGGGGCTCCAAAGCGTCCCTGGCCTCGTCATCCTTTACGGCAGCATGGTTAAGAAAAAATGGGCCGTGAATTCGGCGTTCATGGCATTATACGCCTTTGCCGCAGTCTTAATTTGTTGGGTTTTGTGGGCCCACCAACTCTCCTTTGGTGATGATTTGATAGTGATCTTGGGCATGCCGAAACTTTCGTCGGTGTCTCAATCGTATTTGATCGAACAACAAGATGATAAAATGATTCCGAGAGCCGATTATGTGTTTTATCAATTTGTGTTTGCGGCGATAACGGTTATATTGCTTGGTGGTTCGTTGTTGGGAAGAATGAACTTTTATGCTTGGATGATTTTTGTGCCTTTGTGGCTCACTTTCTCGTACACCGTTGGTGCGTACACAATTTGGGACAGGGGGTTTCTTGCACACCGGATCATTGATTTCTCCGGGGGTTATGTTATTCATTTGTCATCCGGGGTTGCGGGTTTCACCGCGGCTTATTGGGTCAGTTTAATCTCGTTTCTCGGTTAACTTTAGATCGTGTGGTTCATCATACTGCATGCAAAGTGATTAAGTTTTTGAATCATCGTTAAAAAAAATTCAATGGTGTCATATGGGGTTCGAATATCGTTAATTAGTGGATCCATTGGTTCGTTGGAAAGTTGTCATGAATAGGGGCGTTATTCGATCGGTTTATTCAATTTTCAACACTCCCCGAAATAATTAAGATTTGGTTTAATCAACTTTTAATTATTCAGTTCGATTATCGGGTAACCCGAATAAAAGTTTTACTTCATAAGGTTTTTTCTTAACAATTTAAGTTAATAATTATAAATATAGATACATGGTTGGGCTCCGTTGAGAAGTTTAGGTTAATATGAGAGTGGTTATCAACCGTTGGATGAGAAGTGGATGCACATTATGATGAGATGCACCAAATCAATTCTCTACTAAGCCACAATTCATGAAAAAGCATTTGATTAAAAATAATCAACGATTCAGATTCAATTCACATACTTTCTCACACGATCTTTAGCCTCTAGATATAACTAGTATTTGAATATGAATAGTTTTTTAAGTTTTCAGTTTAACTGAAAAAAGTGAATAAGGAATTCTAACTAAACCGAAAAAACCAAAAACCGAATAATCTGAATGTTTAATCCAAATTTCATTCGGTACGGATGAGTTATTATTTTTAGGTTTATTTTATTACATTGCTAGTCGAGACTCATGACAACTTTCATGACGGGCTTGGCACCGCAGTAGGCTTCTAGCAACGAAAATTCGTAACTAACGATACATAATAGTGTCATATATATTTGTGGTATCTGATGTTACAAAAAGTGATGATGTAGGTCGGGCCTCGACATCGGAGCGATAGGGAGCATTTCCCGCCAAACAACATAATCCACATGTTGGCCGGAGCAGGGTTTCTATGGATGGGGTGGAGTGGATTCAACGGTGGATCACCGTTGGCGGCAAATCAGATAACCTCCCTTGCCATTCTAAACACCCATATATGCACGGCGACTAGCCTTTTGGTTTGGATGTTCTTTGACTTGATCTTCCATTTGAAAAGCTCGGTCATCGGTGCGGTTCAAGGCATGATGACCGGCCTTGTGTGCATCACTCCGGCCGCAGGTAACATCTCCTACGATCCTTACTACGTAAAGAAGTGTCCCTATAAATTGTGGCTCCAAAGGTTTTATGTTGCTGATTATCTTACGCGGTTGCTATATTTAGCAACCGCGTAAGATGTCTACGGTTTTTTTTCTAAGATCTTACCTGGTTGTTACATTAAAACCGGGTAAAAAAAAGTTCGAAGGTTTTTTATTTGCTTTTTGTAAAGGAAAATCATCGCTCACTACAACAAAATTAGGTTTATAGGACGCTACCAATTTATAAGCATCGTAATAGAGTGCTTTATAATTTTTTTTATATGCTAAAAAGTAAAATGTTCTATCCAAAGGCATTAATAAGTTTATATGACAATTTTAGACGTTTTAACAAGTTTTTTAGGGATACCTTTAATACAAAGCGTATTATCTATTTTATATGACACTTTTGAGAAAGTGTCCTTCAAACGTATTTTTATAGGACATTTGTTTTTATAAGATATTTTTTCACTACAACAAATTGAGTTTATAGGATCTTTTTTGTTTGGTCCTACAAACTTAGGTCATATAAAACACTTTTCTTTTATTTATATACGACAAATGCAACAAATAAACTCACACACTCTTCTCAAGGTTTGAACCCTTGGCCTCCTAGGAAGCCAAAGGCCCTTTGGTGACACGTACTTATTTATTTTATACGTATATCAACTCAATTTTGTTGTAGTGTTCAATAGCGTCCTTACGACACTTTTATATAAAAAAATGCTTCAAAACTTATTATGACACCCAAAAACGTTCTAAACTTATCACAACGCCTTTACATAGGACATTTTATTTTTCTAGTCCTATAAATTGGGGTTGTTTGGCAGTTGCTGAATGGTTTAGTGCAGAATGATTAAGTGGTCAGAATGATTAAGAGGCTTTTATGATATAGTGCAAAATGAAATATGGTTGTTTGGTAATTGTTTAGAATGAAATCAAGGTGTTGAATGGTTAAGGGAGACCCAAGATGCTAAATCATTCAGAGGGTTTTAGAATTATTAAGAGGCAGACATTTTTTTTGCCAAACAAGATTTACCTCTTAGCGATTCAGAGGTTGCCTCTTAATGGAACCATTAAGTCTTATAAAAAGTAGTTTGTTAGGAGGCTTAGAAGCTCAAAATTTTGTTGTTTTCGTGTTGGTATAATTTACGTTTGCCTCGAAACAAATAACTATGATGCATTTTCGTCGCGTGTGTGGTATTTCTAGCGACGTTAAGGGTGTCATTTCCCATTCCATACTCGATTTCCCAAAATTTACGTGTTTGAAACGATCAAAAACCGTAAACCATATGCAGGAATTGTCGATTCTTGGGCAGCAATGCTTATGGGAGCTTTGGCAGGCTCGATACCATGGTACACAATGATGGTTCTACACAAAAAGTCAACCTTCTTTCAACGAGTTGACGATACTTTAGGCGTGTTCCACACCCACGCAGTCGCAGGCCTTTTGGGAGGCCTATCATCGGGCATTTTAGCCAAACCGAACCTTATAAACATGTTTTACAATTTACAACATTCGAGACAAGGTCCAGGATTATTATACAGCATAGTCAACCGAAGTCAACTCATTCATGTTCGAGATGGATTCACTCAAATGGGGTACCAAATCATTGGTGCATTGTTCATTGCTGCGTGGAACGTTGTGGTGACGAGTCTTATATGTATATTTATAAGCCGAATAGTTGACTTGAAGATGCGCGAAGACGATTTGGAGATTGGAGACGATGCAATTCATGGCGAAGAAGCGTACGCTTTGTGGGGAGACGGTCAAAGGCATCCGCGTTCGATTACGCCTAAAATCCCCTCCCTTTTTCGACGGATATAAGCTCAACTTTCGATTTCGGTGGTTCGAGGTTGTTTCGTGTAAAATGTTGTCCCCGAAAAGCCCTTTGGCTTTGTTCTTATGAACTATCGATGTATAATATGATTGATCCTTATGTAGGAATTATTGGTTTTTGTTTCTATGATTTGTATATTTATATTCGGTCGTCGTTCATACCTTTTGCATCTAAATTCAGATGTCGTTAACTTTTATCCGTTAAACGAAGACTTATGCATGTAGCAACATCGTTGTGACTTCATAACCTTTCCCTCATAACTCGAATCGAGATCATTCTTTTTGAAGTTGTTTATCTTTTAAGATCTAAATGTCAGTAAAATTTGGTGATTTATCGAGCAAATATCGCAAAGTTATCGTGTTTTCCAAGTACGACTCTTGTATGTTCGTATTGAGTCCTTGCACAAGTCCAAGTTCAGCTTCTTCTGAAATCTGATGAGGTTTAACATATTCTCACTGTAATAATGGTGCGCACAACAATGGACTTAGGATTTGTGTCGAGCGGTTGCACATTAAGATGTATGAAAGGCCCGCAAAATTGCCTAATATATTTTCAGTCGAATTCCATCTTTTCGAGGTATTTTTTGAGTGTTTTTGGTTGATTCTGACCGTTTTTTTAAAACAATTGTTCTATTTTGAGAGATTTTTTGGCTGTTTTGGTTGACTTCTAGATAAAAAACCGTTTTTTCGTTGATTTTTTCCAGCTTTTTGTTTAATTTTCCTTGCTTATGGGATTCAGATTCGCAGATATGGGATTTGGTAAACATGCTGACTGTTGACCGAGTCAGATTCGCTGACCGAGTCAGTCTGGTCAGCAGCTAGTAAACAGCCACTTAGTCATTCATTGCCTTTTTTTTCACCAAAATGTCACTACATTCACAAGTGACAACTCCTCAATTTGCGGAGGGTCAAGTTTAGAAAGGAAAAAAAAGTTTTTGAACATTGTTGGCAAGTACAAGGAACACCACAAGTAATGGTCCTAAGTTCAAAACTTTGCAAAATGTTTAAATTATTTTACAGATTTGGTCCTTGTACTTGTAGAGTATGTCAAAAACCTTTTTTCAACTTTTTTACGATATGTCATCGTTCTTAATCGTTTATTTATGATAACTCCGTATGAATTGTCACCTTTCAAAGTAATGATAGTTATTTCATTAATTAATAACATTATTTATCTTAAATTAGTGGATTATGCTAGATCTCAGGATCTCACAAAAGATCTCAAACTTGTAAATTGCTCGAATCATTTACACCCTAACTTTGGTATTAGCATGGTATACTTTTGTTTTGAACTTGTTTTAAATACAACCACAACGGTTATGGCGTACTGGTTAAGGCCCTGGGGATGTGGTGGAATATCCCATCTGTCCAGGGTTCTAATCCACACGTATACAACTTGTGGTCACTGAGCTTTAATCATGGTTGATGTCTTACAGTCATAATTTGTCAAGGGATTAATCTAGACATTGCCTAAGACACCCTTAAAAAAAACTTGTTTTAAATACTTTTTGGTTGCTTTAAATGAAAATTTGCCACAAATAGCTATTATTTTTTTCAATTTTCCCAAACACAAAAAGTTTATATATAAAAACTTTGGTTATAAAGTAAACTTTGCCTAAGACTATCCACAACAACAATCTCAACCAATCCAATCTCAATTAAAATATTACTTTCTCTCTCATCCACTTACATAATATTCAACTTCAATCCAATCTCAAAATTTTCATACTCCAATCACAATCCCCTACAATCCAATCTAATCTACAATATTATTTTACAAAAGTTATATATTTTATACATGAAAAAATCAGAGTTTTCATACTGTGTGTTTGGTTGATACTGAGAGCTATCAGGATGTTGAGAATTCGAAAGAAGAGTTGGGAAGTCTGGATCCATAGCAGATAATTGAAAGAAAGTAGCAATATAACAAGAGGATTGAAATGAAGAGAAAAATTGGTGTGGTGAAAATATGGCAAGATTGGTCTCTATTTGTAGGGAATTGAAAACCATGAATTTTCGTATATTTTTTATTTTTTAATTTATTTGTAAAAGTCTGATTTTTAATTAGATAAGTTTTATCCTAAAAATCTAAAACCAACCAATAAGAAATTGACATGTGTCAATTTAAAAAAAAAGTCACGAACTTGGTTCGCTTGGCGATGAGATTGGTTGAGATTGTAGTGTTTGGTTTTCTTTTTTATTTATTTTTTTAAAATATTTTTGTCTTATATACAATCTGATTGCTTTAGATTGCTGTTGTGGATGGTCTAAGGGCACCCACACAGGGCTTTCAATATGAACTGCATATCATCCACCTCATCATATTTGAAAGCCACGTAGGAATCCAATTGCAACACTTGCAAATTGCAAGTGCAAGCCAAATGTGGGTCCCACATAGGTTAAAATTTCACTTTATATTATTATATAATATATTTGTTAACAAAAAATAATTAAAATATATATAATAATTTATAAAGTAATTAATAAATGTTGTAGTGGGACCCGATTGAAAGTGTAAATGAATTGCAGGTGTGTGGATGGTAATTACAAAAGCTGATGTGGCACAATTGAAAGTGTAAATGAATTGCAGGTGTGTGGATGGTCTAAATACAAGAATGATTTCATATTTTGGTTAAAAAGTAAGGGAAATTAATTTAAATAACCACTTTTCAACACCTCTTATCCAAAAGAGTCATTCTCTCTTCTATTTTACTATTTTAACCAATATCCTCGTGAAATCAAACCCGACCAATACCATGAGCTCATTTCATAAAAAAAATGTACACTTTTGGCCCATCCCTCGTGAAATCCCCTCTCGATCGAGAGGTTGGGTCGTGATCACGAATTCACGAGGCCTTTTGAAAATCTAGAAATAAATAATTTATATGTGATTAATTATTATTTTTAAAAAACAATGTTTTTATATTTCCCATTTTATTGGTTTTTATATCTTCGTGATCACAAGGCCTTTTAATTTTTATTTTTAAATCTAGTAAGATATTTATCTGATGAAACCAAGAAACAATGTTTGTATATTTCCCATTTTATTTGTTTTTTAAAAATAAAAATTAATCATATATAAAATATTTATAAATTATTTATTTATAATTTTTAGAGTAAATTACATGATTGGTCCTCGTGGTTTACACAAAATTGCATTGTTGGTCCCTAAAATGAAATAATTACGTGTTTGGTCCCTGTGGTTTACATTTTCTCACCCCTTTGGTCCTTATACCCTAACACCGTTAAAAACAACTGTTAAGTAGGTTAATTATGAGGGTATTTTAGTCATTTAATAATTTTTAGCTTTTTGCTAAAAACTTATATTTTAGTTGGCTGACCTCAACTTCAATGCCATCATCAATATGAACTCCATCCGTTTCTACAGGCAAATCCTTGTTTTCATCATCCAAATGATATCATTTTCACCATGCCATGATTTTGGTTAGCCTCTTCAACTTCAGCACTAACAGCTTCATCTAACCTCCTAACTAGATCATTTTTCAATCCTTTGGTCGTGAGAGACATCTCTTGATTTCTTTCAGCTCAGTTACTTTCCACTGATCAAGGGAACGATTGTCAAGAACAACATATGGGCAAGACATCTTTTTGCTTTCCAGTAGATCTGGATCTGGATCTAACAATATCATGGGTCTGCTTCTTCTTCAAATCCAAGGAACGAGATGGCAGAGATCGAAGGTCGAATCCGGATCGATGGGGTGGTTCCTTTTCCCTTTCGTCTCCAACAGATGCAGATCGAAAATCTCTAGGCTTGGTTTTTTTTCCTCTTCGCCTCCGTCTCCAACAGATCTAGATCGGAGATCAGGGTTAGAAAAGGCTTAGGTTTTTCCTTCTTCTTCTCCATCTCCGACAGATCCATGTCGAAGATCTGGGTTGGAAAAGGCTTTTTACATGAAATTTTGATTTGGGTTTCTGAAAGTGAGTTTTGCTAACAATGATCAGATTTTCATGGAGATATCTTTTGAAGACCGTGGTATGAAGAATAAAGCGAACTAGAGACAAAATTAATATTTCGAATGAAACAAGTTAGCAAGAGTAAGCTATCAATGCCTTTTGCATCTGATGAAAAGTAAAGTATGATCTCTTCTACTAGCTTCAATATAAAAAGTGCAAATCTATAAAACACCATAAAACTTACAGCAATGCCTTTTCTATAGAAGAAGTTGTATAAATTAGGGTATATATTTTCTTGTCTAGATGAAGTTTGGTGTTGCAAGTGTTTGGATGTATTCTTCAAGTTATTGAGATGAAATTTGGGTTTTTGATTATGATTTCTTGATAAAGTTTTGCTTTTTTCTGTATTATTTGTAGTTATTTATCTGTTTTATGTATTATGTTTATGGTGGTGGTTGTAATGGTTGTCGATGGTGGTGGATGTATATATATATATATATAATATGTGTGTATATTATAGAAAAGGATGACAGAGAAAGAGGTAGACCTAAAGAGCATCTCCAATGGTTGAGAAAATGACTTGGAGAATGACTTGAACATGGGTTGATGATTGGAGTCATGACTTGATGATGGGTTTACTTATCAAAGGGTTGAGAAACCTCAAGTGGTTTGAAGAATTGTTGTGAGAGGCAACTTCAAGTCTTTCAAGTCTTTGGTGGGACCCAGTATTTTTTTAATATAATTTTTTTGATCAAGTCTTTGGAATGGGTTTACCATTGTGGATGCCCTAAGTTATTTATGGATTACATTCTTGGTCCATGTAGTTTTAATAGAAAACAAAATATTATGAAATGACTAACATGCCCTTTTAATTAACCTAGTTAACAAGATTGTTTTAACGGTGTTAGAGTAGAGGGACCAAAGGAGTATGAAATTGTATACCACAGGGACCAAAGGTGTGTGAAAATGTAAACCACAGGGACGTTTTCCATAATTATTTCATTTTAGGGACTCACAGTGCAATTTTGTGTAAACTACAGGGACCAATCATGTAATTTACTCTAATTTTTAAAAGGATCACGACCCAACCATCCATTTACCTTTTATTTGCTTTTTAAAAATAAAAATTAATCGTATATAAAATATTGAGTAAACTCTACTTTTGGTCCCTGAGGTTTAGTGATTTCTTTGAAACTAATGCATGTGGTTTCATAAGTCAAGTTGTGGTACTCATGGTTTTGATTTTGCCCTAGATTCAGGACCTGGTCACTAACAGGGTTAAAAAATTCAGTTAGAGGCAGGGGTATTTTCGTCCTTTCACCATTTTGTCTCTTTTTTGTAATTCTATTTGTTTGTATTGTTTTTTTGTAAAAACAATCAAACCTTAAGGACCTATATGTATAAATTAACTAATATCTATACACTAATATATATATATATATATATATATATATATATATATATATATATACAATCAAACCACCACCACTACCACCACCATTACAACCACCACCCACCATTACAACCACCATCCACCACCCACCACTACCATCCACCACTACCACCCACCATCCACCATCCACCATTACCACCCACCATCCACCACCACCACCATTACAACCACCACCCACCATTACAACCACCATCCACCACCCACCACTACCACCCACCATTCACCACCACCACCATTTTTTTTTCTCTCTCTCTCTCTCTCACACACACACGCAACACACACTCACACATAGTACACATACTCACATTAAACACATACACACACACCTCATACACACACACAGTTCACCGGCCACCACCATTTCTCCGGCCACCACCACCATTTTCATGGGTTTCATCTAATTTGATGTTTTAGCAAGAATTAGGTTGTGAGTGTGTGTATTGTGTGTGAAATGACGACGTGTGTGCTCCGGCCACACACAGTTCACCGGCCACCACGTGTGTGCTTTGTGAGTGTGTGTACTGTGTGTGAGTGTGTGTTGTGTGAGTGTATGTTGCGTGTGTGCTATGTGTGTGTGTGTGTGTGTGTGAGAGTGTGAGTGTGTGCTTTGGGAAGAAGATGAAGAGAGAAAGACAGTGTTACAAGATGAAGAGAGAAAGAGAGTGTTACAAGGGAGGAAGATTCATGGGTTTTGTTGCTGGTAGTGGCCGGAGATGTAGTTGGGGGAGGAGGAAGACGAAGTGGGTTTGGTCCCTGTGATGTTATATATATATATATTAGAAGTGTTACAAGTTGGTCCCTAAAGTTTGATAACTTTTACAAATATAAGAAAAAACAAAAAACAAAAACAAAAACAGGAAGAAAATGTGAAATGACGAAATTGCCCCTGACACTAACGAAGCCATTTAACCCCGTTAGTGACCAGGTCCTGAATCTAGGGCAAAATCAAAACCATGAGTACCACAACTTGACTTATGAAACCACATGTATTTGTTTCAAATAAATCACTAAACCTCAGGGACCAAAAGTATAGTTTATTCTAAAATATTTATAAATAATTTATTTCTAGATTTTCAAAAGGCCTCGTGATCACGACCCAACCTCTCGATCGAGAAGGAATTTCACGAGGGAGGGACCAAAAGTATACATATTCCTTCTTTTTTATGAATGAGATCGTGATCGGGTATTTTTCACGAGGATATTGGTTAAAATGGTAAAATAGGGGAGAAAGTGACTCTTTTGGGTAGGAGTGAGCATAACCGGGTACCCGCCTAAATTTCATGGAACCGGAACCGGCGGTTCCTAGAATGAAGGAACTGGAACCGGAACCATTTACATCGGTTCTCTATATTTTGGAATCGGTCCCGTGTAACACCCCAAAAATTTGGAAAACTGATATTGGGGCTCACGGACGTCCGCGAGGCCAAGGGCCGGACGTCCGCGACTCGCGGAAGTCCGCGGGTAGTCCGCGGAAGCAACAGAGAATTTTAGGGGATTTCGGCCAAAGTGAGTCGGACGTCCGCGAGGGTGCAATGCGGACGTCCGCGATGCACCTAATGAGATATTTTGGGTTTTAAACCCTTTTCTCTCTTTCTCTTCCCTCAGTCCATCTTCAACCTCAAAACACACACTCTCTCTCTAAAATCGTTTTCTCTCAAGAAAACCCTAAACCTCCCCGCTCCTCTTCATCTTCTTCCCCAAACCAACACCATCACCATTGTTGAGAACCTTAACCCTTTCAAGGAAATCTTCCACTTCATCTTCTCCATCAATTTCTAGGGTTTCACCCCAACCCCTTTCCTCCATTGTGAAGATTTGGAGAGTGTGGCTCTTTTGGTGATGCTAGAAGTGTATTAGTTGGTGGATTCAAGTATGGTTAAGGTAATCTTCTCTTCTCTTCATTTTTGAAGTTAGAGTTTGATATAAGTGGATATTTTGGTATAAAATGGTTGGTGGATGGTTTTCATAGTTAGATCTAATTGTTGTGGTTGGAAACTTATGGATATAGGTTTTTGGAGATTTTAGCTTGATGATGCAAGATGCTTCAAAGGAGCTTACGTTTGGGGAAACTCTAGATTTAGCCTAAATCTAGCAAGGTGAGTTCAATTTGATTTGTGAAAACTTTGTACATGCCAAAAATAGTATTTTCCAAATGTTTGTGTGTTTTACTTGAAAATATCAATTGTTGAGGTATTTGGTTAGTTTAACCCTTTTGAAGTATTTATCTTCATAAATGTTGTAAAACACCCATATTTGGGATTTTTGGGATATTTGATGTGTAGAAATCATAAATATATCCTTAAAATATTTATTACTCAAAATGAAGTCTATTTGATGGTTTAATCATATTTGTGTAAATGATTTTATAAACCATTTGGGAGAATGCACGTTTTAGTGTCAATAACCATTTCGGGAATTATAAGGGTGTGAGTCCTTTTGAGAAAACCCTTTTTGTTTAACCCATGTTGAGTTTTGGGTTAATAACGATTTTATGGTACTTGTTTACCTAATTGATATTAAATGCATTTTTATGCTAAGATGACCGTTATTTATGGGTCTAATGAGTATTTGAGCATTTTGCTCGGTTTTGACTTTGAGATAGTCTTGGGGACATTTGTCCGATTTTAAATGGTTCGATGTGGAGTCTTATTTATGGTTTGCTTTTATTGCACCATATTGCATTTTATTGCACGTTATTGATATTTACATGCTTGGGTGCGTTAGTCATTCCGGGATAGGCATTCTATTATAGACTGTGTTGCATTGGATCCATAGGCACGTGAGTCAGTCTTTATTTGAGGGTCTGCTGGGTGTCGCAGGGTTTGACTGGGCCCCATGCTAAAAGACCTTTACTTTCAAGGGTACGATAGGAGGGCTGAGTCATGGATGAGCACGTTGGGCGAATATGACCTCCGCCATGTAGGGGCAATGCCATGGTTGTATCCCCCTTGTGTCGGGCCTTTGGCGGTATTCTTAGTAATGTTCCGCTAAGGTCAGCTGTCTCTTGGTCGTAACTTGAAAGGCGTCGTATGGGACACTTGGGCTTTTATGCAGTGAAGTGTCATACGATTAACATTGTATGAGTGGCGTACTTTTGTGTTCAACCACTCTCAATGGATACGGGTCTCCCCCGTCGTTGACCAACCTACTTGGGATTGTATATTGTCCCTGTTTTATTAATTATTGTTGGTCTTATACGTTTGACTGCGGTTGGATGACTTTAATATTGGATTCCCCTCCACGTGTATTAAAGTCTAAATAAAGCAGGTCATTTCCATATTTATGGTATTGGGACTTCATTACATTTTACGTTCGCGTGAGTATTGCTTCGTATTATGTTTTCAATGAAGTGTTATAATTAAATGGATGGTTTTCCATGATTTACGGGTTGAGTATTTTGTTGTCAACCGTCTTTGAAGGTCTTGCATAATAAGGAATTATTCACGTATCGAGTGAGTTTTGGATTGGTATTCATTTTGGAAAACGCTTTATACCTTTTGGGAATATTTCTCATAGATTTTGGGTGCGTTGGAAAATGAGTCATTTATATCCTTTTGGAAATCATAAACTGTATTGCGAACTTTCATTTAAAGGATTATTTAAATCATGCTATAAACTCTTGAACTCACTAGGCGTTAGCCTAACCCTTTTTATTTGTCGGCATGTGCAACAGGTCTCAGGTTGGGAGTAGTTCTAGTGACACGTGTGAAAGGTCGTGTGCTAGTATAGTGCTCAAGAGGTGAATAGCTTACGTGATGTTTCCGCATTCATCCTTGGGATTAGCAACATGTACTTGGGTTAAGTATCACCCGAGGTAGTTTTAGTCTTTGAAGTGAGACTTGTGTTATATATTGTTTGAGGTTAATCATAGTTGGTAATTTAAGGTATTCCACCTATTGGATTTATAGGAATAAATCCTATTGTTTCGGAAGTAATATCGAAAATTTTAATTAGTTGCTTTTTCCCAATTCGAGGGTGTTACAAGTTGGTATCAGAGCATAAGTTTGAGAGAATTAGGTGTTGATTTTGGATACCTAGACTCAAACTAGCGTTATTTTAAGTAAATGAGAGTGAAATTCACCATTAGGCACTTTAAGATAGGATGTTTTGAGGTCGATGGAGTTGCTAGAAATGAGAATCCCATCTAGAGTAGCAAGGGTAATCATGTACGGTACGTTCATAATGACACCTGGCCAGTGTCATGGTGAATCTACTAGTTACATGTGCATACTTGAATTGCTTTAATGTGATGATCGTTGGGGTAGTGAAGAAGTTTCTAAGCTAGTAGTCGTTGGAATAGATGGACGATTCTAGCCTTCGTCACTTAGAGTGACGATAAGCATGATATTTGCTCTAAGTAGACCGTTTCGGGTCAAGATTGATGGTTGGGTTAGAACCATAGACTTATTGAACCGACTTTGATTCGAGGAAAAACCGTAAGGTTAATTGATGTAATTCCCAACCTTGCCTTAAGAGGTTTGAATATCCGGATGACAATAGTGGACCGGAGGGATTTGGAGGAGTATGGGTTGGGACGTTGAGTGCCGACTAAGTTATGCACAAAATTTATTTTGAAAATAAGTTGCATCAATTATTTCTTGTGTTTCAAATCCTTATATGGATTGTGTTACAATCTTTGGAAAATGTTTTGCACACACACAAGATTTCGAATCATGGATTTTTAAACCTACATGAAATTATTTTATTGCGGGAGTTGCAAACTCCACCAGGATTTGTTTTGCTTTATTTCATTTTGGTTCAACATTACTTTCGGATATAGTGACATCCATATTTTTATGATGTTTATGATGTTGGGCAAGTAACTACGACTTACGACTTTAACATTGGATCTCCTCCGCATATGTTAAAGTCTGAACGGAAAGTTATCTTCCATTATGTCTATGTAGCGCTATTTTTGGGAATTTGTTTAATGTGAATTTATTAAACAGTGTTGTTTATATGATACTACATCAGGAAGGGGATTTCTAGAATTTTGGTGTTTTAGTCATGACTTTTGCTTATTGCAATTTGACAATTGGAAGCATAATGTTTGATGCCATTTTGTTGACTTGAGGTCATTGAACTCATTGAATTTCATGGAGTTTTGTTTTACGACGTTTTAAGTCGTGTGAGTGTAATTTCACAATATGCATACTCCATTTGTATATGTGAAAATTTATGAGTTACGTTGGGCGTTTTGTCCCACTCGAACTTTGTTGAGAAATGTCAACTTTATGTCCTAAGGCGACCAAAGAGATAAGTTTTGGAACTTTAGTGTCGCGTAATTTCTCTTTCAAAGATTTGTGCTAGCACAACTTGTTGCAACTTGTTCGGTATATGGATTGATTTATACGTGACGTAAGTAATGCATGAAAGAACACTTTGATAGTATTTCATAACGATTTGCGTAATGCGCTTTCGGTCAGTCAAATGTTTTAGTATCATTTTCATGTAAATGCATTATATCGACCTAGGGGTATGCATAGCTTGGTAACCATTACCCCCTCGACACTTTGATAAACGAGTCGTGCATTAAAATGTTTTATTAACTAATTGCACAAATGAAGACCATTTGGTCAAAATATGCGTTAGTGTTGTGGGGATCATGCATAGTTCACAATACATTACATTTTGAAAACACAAGTGTGTGAGTCGTTGACATATGATCAATTTTGGTTCGAGGAACATTTTGGAAAAGTATAAACCTTTTTGGTTTTGGAGAAAATGTGTATTTTGAGTATTTTCTAACAAATAAACTTTTAGACATTGACGTTTTAACGTTTTATATTTCGAATGCGAAACTTTTGATGTAAATGCTCTGTAATGGAGATTTTGGAAAAATCAATTGCCTAAACCTAGAGTGCGTGGAATTGTTTATGTTTTGAATATTAATGCGCACTGTTTGTATGACTCAAGGTCGGAAGTTGATTTGAACCCTTTTCGGTGTCAACAAATTATAAGCACTTACTTTCTCTTATGTTTTGGGAAAACACATTGTCGTGTGAAAACCTTGTCAGAAACATTTTACTCGTGTGTCATTATATGACCGAATGAGGAAAATTTTGGAAATCAATTTAAAGAATTTCACCTTTTGAAACTTTGGTGTGAACTATTTGGTGCATGTTATCTCATTTCAAGAAAACCACTAGGAAGGTGTTACGAGCTTGCATGCATACTCCAATTTGAGACTTTCTCATGATGTTTTATTCGATATCTTCTAATGATGAAAGCATATCGATCTTGTCTTTAAATTTGGAACTCACACAAGTCATTTTATGTTTTGACTAAGGTGTATTTATGAATCGTTTCATCGTTTTTGTATAATAAAACTGACGCGCACAAATTTTGTTGGTGAACCTTGTTTCATGCCATTTTATGGTTAAAAAAGGGGATTTTGGAGTCAAATGTCGTTTGAACTTCTTTTGAAGTACGTGCGATCCTTTTTGTTGCACACTATTTAAAGTGGGCAGTTACTTTACGTGCATGTCATGAATCAATCCGTACTAGGACCGTAGAGGTTCATTTTAAAGAAGCTGTATATTACGCTTTTGCGATTTGCTGATAATCTGAACTGCAATGAAATAATTTTCAATATGATTTTCATATGTGGGACGAGCGTGTCCATTTTTGCGCAACTACCGAATTGATGGTAGTAGTTTTTATGCGTACATATAACTTGATATGAAAATCTTTGTGTTGAAAACTTCTATAAAAAGTTTTTGATTGGCATATGTGTTAAAATAATTCACTTGAAAACCTTGAACTCATTAGGACCTTGGGAAAGGTTAAGTAATCCCGATTGAGAGTAAATTTGTATAGAACCTCGACTATGAAAAGTTGGACGTTTAGGCACGTGATATGACTGAATGTCGGATGATATCGGTGGCAGCGTCGATGTGCTTGTGATAATTGAAGGGTTAAACTTGCGGTAACGTATTTTAAGGTTAGTATAACCAATTTTGCCGGCAACCCGGTTTTAGGTCTTGGACACTTTTTGCATGAGGGGCCCTTTTAGACACCGTATTGATAACCTTAGTTTTGTGGGAATACTCGGTGAACGGAACTAGTGTGAGGAGTTCTGCTAGAGTTCAAAGCTTGACGGTATGACTAGGTGTCAATCTGTTTGGGTTCGAGGTCGAGAACCGTTAGTGTATTCGGAGAGTAGTAGCCGATTCTAAAGAAATAACGGTAACGGTGGTAGTAACCTTAAGATACTCAAGTGTGATGAGTATATTTGGTAAGGATGATTTCCTTGTGTGGTAAAGGAACCTGCCTGTTTAACGATTTATGTTGGGATGGATTCTTGGAGTCTATTAGAACTCGTTGGATTTAAACGACAATTAATGGTAGGAACAATCAGAATTGGAGATTCTGTTGTGTTCGTTAGTGAACAGACCTTGGATTGATTTAGAGTCTGAAACCGAAAACGGGGAGTATGGAACATTTTAAGGTTGGGAGACAACCGAAGTTGTCTGATATGGAGTTACACCAGTGGATGGAATGTTGCCCCGGACACAAGTACAGTGTACCTTAGAAAACATTGTTGGTAAGAAATTGCTTGAGGTTGGTCATAGCAGTCCGTGTGGGGAGAATTTAGATTCTAGTTAGGAACTGATAAATTATGGTCGACGTTGAGTCGGTTAGCCTTTAGTTGCAAAGATTATAACACCCCAAAAATTTGGAAAACTGATATTGGGGCTCACGGACGTCCGCGACTCGCGGAAGTCCGCGGGTAGTCCGCGGAAGCAACAGAGAATTTTGGGGGATTTCGGCCAAAGTGAGTCGGACGTCCGCGAGGGTGCAATGCAGACGTTCGCGATGCACCTGATGAGATATTTTGGGTTTTAAACCCTTTTTTCTCTTTCTCTTCCCTCATTCCATCTTCAACCTCAAAACACACACACTCTCTCTCTAAAATCGTTTTCTCTCAAGAAAACCCTAAACCTCCCCTCTCCTCTTCATCTTGTTCCCCAAACCAACACCATCACCATTGTTGGGAACCTTAACCCTTTCAAGGAAATCTTCCACTTCATCTTATCCATCAATTTCTAGGGTTTCACCCCAACCCCTTTCCTCCATTGTGAAGATTTGGAGAGTGTGGCTCTTTTGGTGATGCTAGAAGTGTATTAGTTGGTGGATTCAAGTATGGTTAAGGTAATCTTCTCTTCTCTTCATTTTTGAAGTTAGGGCTTTGATATAAGTGGGTATTTTGGTATAAAATGGTTGGTGGATGGTTTTCATAGTTAGATCTAATTGTTGTGGTTGAAAACTTATGGATCTAGGGTTTTGGAGGTTTTAGCTTGATGATGCAAGATGCTTCAAAGGAGCTTACGTTCGGGGAAACTCTAGATTTAGCCTAAATCTAGCAAGGTGAGTTCAAGTTGATTTGTGAAAACTTTGTACATGCCAAAAATAGTATTTTCCAAATGTTTGTGTGTTTTACTTGAAAATATCAATTGTTGAGGTATTTGGTTAGTTTAACCCTTTTGAAGTATTTATCTTCATAAATGTTGTAAAACACCCATATTTGGGATTTTTGGGATATTTGATGTGTAGAAATTATAAATATATCCTTAAAATATTTATTACTCAAAATGAAGTCTATTTGATGGTTTAATCATATTTGTGTAAATGCTTTTATAAACCATTTGGGAGAATGCACGTTTTAGTGTCAATAACCATTTCGAGAATTATAAGGGTGTGAGTCCTTTTAGGAAAACCCTTTTTGTTTAACCCGTGTTGAGTTTTGGGTTAATAACGATTTTATGGTACTTGTTTACCTAATTGATATTAAATGCATTTTTATGCTAAGATGACCGTTATTTATGGGTCTAATGAGTATTTGAGCATTTTGCTCGGTTTTGACTTTGAGATAGTCTTTGGGACATTTGTCCGATTTTAAATGGCTCGATGTGGAGTCTTATTTATGGTTTGCTTTTATTGCACCATATTGCATTTTATTGCACGTTATTGATATTTACATGCTTGGGTGCGTTAGTTATTCCGGGATAGGCATGCTATTATAGACTGTGTTGCATTGGATCCATAGGCACGTGAGTCAGTCTTTATTTGAGGGTCTGCTGGGTGTCGCAGGGTTTGACTGGGCCCCATGCTAAAAGACCTTTACTTTCAAGGGTACGATAGGAGGGCTGAGTCATGGATGAGCACGTTGGGCGAATATGACCTCCGCCATGTTGGGGCAATGCCATGGTTGTATCCCCCTTGTGTCGGGCCTTTGGCGGTATTCTTAGTAATGTTCCGCTAAGGTCAGCTGTCTCTTGGTCGTAACTTGAAAGGCGTCGTATGGGACACTTGGGCTTTTATGCAGTGAAGTGTCGTACGATTAACATTGTATGAGTGGCGTACTTTTGTGTTCATCCACTCTCAATGGATACGGGTCTCCCCCGTCGTTGACCAACCTACTTGGGATTGTATATTGTCCCTGTTTTATTAATTATTGTTGGTCTTATACGTTTGACTGCGGTTGGATGACTTTAATATTGGATTCCCCTCCACATATATTAAAGTCTAAATAAAGCAGGTCATTTCCATATTTATGGTATTGGGACTTCATTACATTTTACGTTCGCGTGAGTATTGCTTCGTATTATGTTTTCAATGAAGTGTTATAATTAAATGGATGATTTTCCATGATTTACGGGTTGAGTATTTTGTTGTCAACCGTTTTTGAAGGTCTTGCATAATAAGGAATTATTCACGTATCGAGTGAGTTTTGGATTGGTATTCATTTTGGAAAACGCTTTATACCTTTTGGGAATATTTCTCATAGATTTTGGATGCGTTGGAAAATGAGTCATTTATATCTTTTTGTAAACTCTTTTGGAAATCATAAACTGTATTGCGAACTTTCATTTAAAGGATTATTTAAATCATGCTATAAAATCTTGAACTCACTAGGCGTTAGCCTAACCCTTTTTATTTGTCGACATGTGCAACAGGTCTCAGGTTGGGAGTAGTTCTAGTGACACGTGTGAAAGGTCGTGTGCTAGTTTAGTGCTCGAGAGGTGAATAGCTTACGTGATGTTTCCGCATTCATCCTTGGGATTAGCAACATGTACTTGGGTTAAGTATCACCCGAGGTAGTTTTAGTCTTTGAAGTGAGACTTGTGTTATATATTGTTTGAGGTTAATCATAGATGGTAATTTGAGGTATTCCACCAATTGGATTTATAGGAATAAATCCTATTGTTTCGGAAGTAATATCGAAAATTTTAATTAGTTGCTCTTTTCCAATTCGAGGGTGTTACATCCCGGAACCGTCGGTTCCGGTTCGGGGTACCCAATGTCAACTTTTTTTAATTTCCTTTAACAATTCATACAATAAAAATTGTAATTTTAAGTCTATTGCAAACTATAAAGTACCAACATAAGTAATAAATACAACAAATTGTGAAAACTAATCCGATAAAAACTAATTATTATTATATAAATAAATTAGAAACTCTCGAGTATTGAGTCTTGAAATCAAGAAAACGACTTCGATAACAATTCACGTCTTTACATCAACACCTCAAATAAAACACTTGGATGAAAACGAATAAAGCACCTAATAAAGGTACAGAACTAATACCACATCATTAAATATTTAAATATAATAAATATATATATAATTTTTATTAAAAAGTAGCGGGATCGAGTACCCAGCGGGTAACGGTTCCAAAAAAAGTGAGAACCATAACCGAAACCAGTCGTAATTGGTTCCGTATTTCCGGAACCGGAACCAATCACATCGGTTCCTGTTCTGAAACCAGCAATTCCATAGCGGTTTTAGTTCTAAAGGCGGGTACCCAGTTCCGACGCTCACCCCTACTTTTGACTGTTTGAGTAAGAGATGTTGAAAAATGATTATTTAAATTAATTTCCCAAAAATTAAATACTTTTAACTTTTTTGTTCCAACCAAAACTTCAAGGATTAAAGTGCAATTAGCCAAAAATAGAAACCAAAATGTGACATGTCGAATAGCCACATACCGTTGACTAAACGCCTTCAAATTACAGAATATGAACAACACAGATTTCAAACTACATTTTGCACCTCTCAACATCAAACTTTCCTCTCGATTTCTGTTCTTATAATCTTCAACAATGGCGTCAAAAGGTAGATTACACCCTCGAGCTTCTTCACGGAAATCCTCATCATCAACATTCATCTTTTCGGTACTAATTATCTGTTCGTTCTTCGTCTTAATTCTTCTCGCTTTCGCGATCCTTTCGATTCCAAAAACTTCATCTGATTCTTCGATTGTTCGTGAAGTCAATTCCATCGATCATCATACTTCTATTGTCGACAGGTCAGTGGTAATTTAGTTGAATTTCGATTGAATTTGATTCGATTTCAGATTGGATTTGAATTGATTGTGGTTTTGGTGAATGTAGCGATGATAGAGCTGATCAATGGGTTGAAGTGATCTCATGGGAGCCTAGAGCTGTTGTGTATCATAATTTTTTGGTTAGTATGTTTTGATTTTTTGTCAATTTTATAGTTTGATTCCATTTTGTTTGAATTGGGGATAGAATGAGCAGATTTAGGGCAGGATGATTTCCCCAAATCTGTCCTTCACATTCTATGTATTCTCTTGTCTGCCGGAAAACCCTGAAAATAGTCCGACTGAAGTTGACCGATCACAAAACGACCAAATTTTACCAACTTTTTCGTTAACAGTACTTTTTCCATTGTAAAAACGGAAAAGATCTAATTTTGCATTATTAAGTTTTTAAACTATTTTTTTTGAACAAAAATCTTTATTAAACTTTCTTATTTTGAATGATTGAGTCTCTAAACTATTTTTTGGATGAAAAAACCATTAAACTTTCTTATTTTAAATGATAAAGTCCTTGAACATTTTTCTTAAAAATATAGATCATCGAACTTTTATAATTGTCTGTAAGTGACTAAAAATGTTTTAAAGTAAAAAAAAAAAACATGAATCAATTTTACCGTTCCCAAACCATACGTCATTCAAACCTCAAACAAACACCGGAGTCAACAACTTGATTGATGATATGGAGAACGGACAACTATGGGGCGACGGGGAGTGGTGAGGGGGAGTGATACCGTTGTTTTTTAGGGGTTTGAATGGCGTAGGGTTTGGAAACGGTAAAACCGATTTAGTTTTTTTTTTTTACTTTAAAATCTTCCTAATCGGTTTCATGTAGTTTTTTTGTTAAAATGTTGCACGTAACCAACTTTGAAAGTTCGACGACTTATTTATTCAAAAAAGATATTCAAGGATTTAATCATTCGAAATTAGAAATTTTAATGGTTTTTTCATTCAAAGTGAGAACTTTTAATGGTTTTTTCATTCAAAAAATAGTTTAGGGACTTAATCATTCAAAATGAGAAAGTTTAATGATTTTTTCGTTCAAAAAAATAGTTTAGAGTTAACCATTCAAAATTGAATAGTTCGTTGGGTTTTTTTAAACTTTTGCCTTATAAAAAACCCAAAACTGAATAACCCACTCGAATAGAAAGTTGTTTGAAAAACTTATTTGGTTTGGTTTTGGTTAGTTTTTACTAATTCGGTTGAATCGGATAAACCGAATAACACGTTATGTTTTTATTTTATATATTTTATTTTTGTATCTAAATAAAACGAGTAACACATTATACTGTTATTTCAGTTATTTGCTAGGTAACGTTTTTTTGTTTGATGTTAGATATGTTTTTTAATTAGATAATATTTTTTACTTGATAATGTTTTTGTTTAATATACAAGGCAGTGTAAAAAGAGAATGTCATAATGTTTTTTTTATGCTAGTTAAATTGTTAATTATGATACAGTTATATATTAGAAGCAACGGATCTTGCGTTTGGGAAAAACTGTTGAACCCAGTTACCGGACTAAATAACTCAAAACCGATTAAATCGAACCTTGTTCGGATTGCTTATCGGGTAGTTTGAAAAAAGTTAAAAAACCGAAAACCAATTTAACTGACCGAATAACATCCCTACTTTTCTGGATCTTTTTCAATTTTTGTGGGCCCGCTTCAGTGAGTAGACCATCTTTTCTGCTTTTTGGAAAGAAAAGTATATTTTTGGGTGTCTTAACAAGTATTTAATGACATTTTTTTTGAAATAAAGTGTTATGTTAGTTTTTTTTATAGGATACTTTTAGAAGCGTCGTATGAACACATTTTTTTATAGGACATTTGACTTTATAACACTTATTTAAATAATGTTATATAAAATAAATTAATAACTCTTTATTTCAAAATTGTCTTAAAACACTTGTTAAATGCCCAAAAACGTCCTATAAACTCGTTGTAACACTTTTATATAAACACTATTAATTTGTTCAGTTTTGGGTGTCAACTTTTGTATGCAGTCCCAGGACGAGTGTGAACATCTGATTAATCTTGCTAAACCTCATATGGAAAAGTCGACTGTTGTTGATAACGATACAGGCAAGAGCAAAGATAGTAGGTATGGAGTAAGCTATCTGTAAGATTAGTCGCTGTATGTTTTTTGTACTGAATAAACTGTCTGAATGGTATAAATTACCATTTTACCCCTAGCATTGAATCTAAATGTGCATTTCCATTATGCTTGATTTTAGTTTTTCATTATCATCTATATTAATTACTGAGAGAATAAAAGCCTCTCTTATTCAGGGTGCGCACGAGTTCTGGAACATTTCTTGCCAGAGGGAGCGATGAAACGATCCAAGCCATTGAAAGAAGAATTGCGGATTTCACGTTCTTGCCTGTAGGTATGCCTTTTTACAAATATAACATAGTTGTTGGAGATGCTCTTATGAAACTTATTGTTAGGACGATAAGTTGATAGGACGTATTTGGGCTTTTGGAGTTGGAAGTCATTTTTTTTAGAGAATGCCCAAATACGTCCTATCAACTTATTGTCCTAACAAACTTGTTAGGAATGCCAAAAATGTATGAACTTATTGAAACACTTTTACATATGACACACAATTAATTTGGTCATATAAACGAAAGTCTTATGAAACAGTCTATTAGGACATTTAGACCTATTTGGTGTCCTATAAAGTCAATTTTATTGTAATTTAAGTTTCTACGTATATACAAGTTTAATGGTCCGTGTTTAGCCGATCTCAGACTCCAGCAACCTAGATTGGCTACTTCTTATCCTCTAATGCACCTGTTCACCTTCTTTTTATATCCAAATTATGTCCAGAAAACGGGGAAGGACTGCAAATTCTTCACTATGAAGTGGGCCAGAAATACGAGCCTCACTATGACTACTTTCTTGATCATTATAACGCCAAGAACGGGGGCCAACGAATGGCTACAGTTCTGATGTATCTGTAAGTGATGTTTTTCTATTAACTAAACACTTATTACCGGTAATTAAGAGATGCTTACGCAGTCAGAGATGATGGTTTTTACCCTGAGAATTTTATTAACCTAGAATCTTAATTATCCGGTAAGTGAGGGTGGTCTTACCAGGTTATCGCTTACCGGGTAAGAGACGTTTATACTATGCTAATATGCTATTTTGATGATCAAGAGTCTTACCCGGTAAAGTAAGTGAAGGTCAAAAGGTGGCGACTCTTATACCTAGTAAGCGATTACCCAGTTTGTGTTAGTAAACGGCCCCTAAATTCTACTCTTGTTTGCAGCTCAGATGTCGAAGAAGGGGGTGAGACGGTTTTTCCTTCCGCAAAGGGCAACATTAGCGCGGTGTCTTGGTGGAACGAACTATCTGAATGTGGCAAAGATGGGCTATCTGTTAAGCCTAAAATGGGGGATGCATTGCTTTTCTGGAGCATGAAACCAGATGCATCTCTAGACCCTTCAAGTTTGCATGGTCAGTTATTTTTCATCTATACCAAATCAGACAAACCCAATATATCCTGCTCGAAAGCAGGGTCTGGGAGGGATGAGATGTATACAGATCTGACCTCTACCCCCTCTAGCAGACATGCCGGTTATTTTTCAAAATGTTTTAGTAATTGAAAAAGCCCTACAGGCATAAGCTAGCTACTTGAAGTAGGGTTTCAATAAGTTTAAGGGGCTTTTTGCCACTTTTTTCCGACAACGTCCCTTATAATTTTCTAATTAAATTTTCAACATGTACTTTTAGGTCGTTTTATATTGTAATTTAGCTTATCAGCTAGTTTTTATCAAACATAAATAGTTTATCAGCTAACAGCTACTTTTCAAACATAGCTTGAGGGTATTTATGTAAAAGACCCTAAACTAATATTATTTACAATAATGGACAAAACTTATGTAAAATGGTTCATGGCGAGTCTTTTTATCAAAGAGTCGCCATGATTTCTTACTCATAATAACCTTTACATATCCGTCTTTAACCGATACTCTTTTCTATAATTTGTCTTATAGGTGGTTGTCCCGTTATTAAGGGGAACAAATGGTCTTCTACAAAATGGATTCACGTCGATGAGTATAAGGTTTAGATTTTCTTCAAAAGGTACCAACTTTACGACCTCCTATTGATACTATAGAACATTGTGTCTAGGGTTAATAAAACACTTGCATGTATGTGAGCCTGTAAGAGGCCGTTTACCAAACGCTTACCCGGATAAGCACTTACAACACACTATTACTTACTTATCGGGTAAGAATTTAGCCCAGCAAAACAGTATCGTATGCAACAATTTTCCCAGTAAGTTCTAACCGTGGTAAGAGTCTTCGCTCGAGTCTTCGCTCTCACTTACCGGGTAAGACTTTCGATCCTTGCCTTAGCTCTTACCGGGTAAGACTCTTGGTCCTTGCCATATTTGGTTAGCACTTACCAGGGTATTGATTGTGTTTTGTTTTATCCAAACTATGTTCTTGGTCTCTCTCCATCTCCCCTATCTCTTACGTATAATCGTTAATTTGTAATTTTGTCGGTATATTTAACTCATTTGGTTACTTTTGACACAATTTGTTGTTTTGACAGGTTTCGAATGTGTTCTTTGGCTATAACAATTAATGTTCGAGCATGACACGAGATGTTTACAAAGGCCGGTGGATCATATACTCGTCCTTCATTATACGTTAATATTTTATGGTCGTCCTTCATTACAATGTAATTTCTTTGTATCGAATCCATTTATCATTTTTTATTTCCGAGCTTCGATTGATTTATGACCAAAAAGCGGACCATCGTCTACCTTAATCTTCACTTTCACTCCATTTCAGAGACTTTATACCTTTAATCATTTTTCACATTGCATGAACTTGTTAAAGTTATTAGGTCAATGAAGATATTGAAGATAATTGAAAGTAGATGAAGACTCTAATAAACAAATTGATACATAAGAAAAATAAAAGAACAGATAAGAAGAAATACGCCCACCCCCAACCGATTTAATAACCTCTGCTACAAAGAAACTCATAAGACCAGCTGCATTTGGAATTCCATTAATTATTCGTCTATCAAAAAAATTAGAGAATTTGGCCAATTTTCTTATCCCCACAGTTAAGAATGTTCCATAAAAGGCATCATATGTTATAATCATCATAACTCTTATTCTTACACTGGAAAGGCAAAAAGGTAAGATGGAAAGGTAAGAAGGGATATGAACCCTTGACCACTTCTCAAACGCACCATAAATTACGTTTGACACGGGGATTGATCTCGGTGCATCGAAAGGTGGAGATCTCTTTTTACGATTCTCACCATAACTTTCATTCTCACCGGAACTCAACCATATATATATATGTGTGTGTGTGTGTAGGCGAATGATTGTGTGAGAAGTTAAGGTTAACATGAGAAGCGTGAGAGATGGTCGGGACAAACCTTTGTTTATGTTCATTCGTTTAACTTAGGTGAACAAACATGAACATGAACATTAACAAACTTTCGTTCATGTCCGTTCGATTCGTTTACAACCCTATCTCTAACCCTATCTCTAACCGGTACTTATTATTTAATGGTTCAATCACCTATTAATTCAAATAATTTTCATTAAAGGTGTCTATTTCTCTTTCTCTTTCTATTTTTATTATTTATAAACTTTTATGACCTAATAACTATTTATTCAATTTTCCTATAATAAAGGTACACAAATGATGACCATAATAACTATAAATGGCACTATCTGCCTTGGTTAGGTGTGCACCCATTCCAACTTCAATTATTTTTTTCCATTAAAAGTGTTGTATTGCTTGGTCTCCATCCCTGCCATACAATCAAAATATCTTTCTATAAATGAACATTTTAAAAAACAATCATTAATAAACATTTTTATTAATACGTTATTAACCGACAAATAGATTCATCCGATTATAAATCGCATTTGAGCATTTTGTGCGGGTTTGTAATTCGTTCATAATCTCATTCTATCGCGATATCAACACATAACAAGTTGCTATAGAGAAAAAACGTCACCATATCCATTTATAAATGGATACATGTTAGAGTGACAAATAAAAAATGGAAATTCAGCATAAGAAAAAGAATATTATGGTTTGCTAACACCATTCCACCGTCACATTGCTACCAAGCGACTACTCAGACATCCTATTCAAGTAGCAGGTTTCTAGAGGTTCCGGACCGGTTACAACCATTCAAGTAGCTACAATTGGGATGGATTCCTTTGATACGAAGATAGAGGCTCAAAACCACAAGGGTTGTGACGTAGTGGTTAAGGTCCTAGGGGATGTGGTGGAATATCCATTTGTCCAGGGTTCGAATCCAGACGTACACAACAATTGTGGTTATCGAGTTTAATCAAGGCTGATATCTTATAGTCATAATTTACCAAGGGATTGGTCTAGGCATAGCCTAGAACACCCTTCCTAAAAAAAGATAAAGGCTCAATTGAGTAATAACATTCATTTTCAATCCCCTTTTGGGACTTTGGCCTTGTCTAATAATGCCAAGGATTGCTATAGCTGAGGTTTGCTCCCATAAGAAGCATCACCTTGGATGGGGTGAGAGGCTAGCCAAGTACTTGAAAATAAGGTTAGTACTAATGAATCTATACATATAATAAATGAGTAAGTAGCATGTCACGTGTCGTCTTCTGGTGAGCCGACTTCAGTATTTTCCCGCCTAAACATGTATCTGGACACAGTTTACATTGTAAGTTCAATTAGCACACCCACATTCACTCCTCCTTAAATCTCTCCTTAATTCAATTTTTTTAGTTTATACGTTACATTTACTACCCTTATAATTAGGTATGTAGTTTACTTGTAATTCCTTACTTTTTTATTTTTCATTTTAGACACTTATCATATAAACATAAATAATGTATATGAACTAAAATGCATTAAAAACATTTCTATTTTTTTTACAAATTATACCATTGTAATCGTTTCGTCAATACCTTCGAAATGAGCTTAATATTGAATATTTTTGGATTTAATTATATTATTAAATAATATAAATATTATGAATTAATGTATCGTGATTAGTATGAGATTTGTTGAAATTAGTATGGGATTTGATACAAATAATTACTAAATTGTCGTGATTTTCTTTTTGCAATTTCATATTAATTTTTACTTAAAACTCGAATTCCTTCGACGAATTACAATTCTATCAAATTTCATTCTATCAACGAAACATTTAATTACTTGAAAAAAAAATATCACTTATCAATTGACTTTTGGATTATGAGTTCGAACCTTTTTCAAAAATATAAATATGCAATTATTGTGTATTCGTTTGATAAATTAATTTAGTAATGACATTTATAATAGGTATCAAACTTAATAGACATATTTTTATCTTCAAGATAATATTCCCTATTTGTGGAATTTTTGTTTTCTTTTTATCAATTATTTTATGTGTCACAAAATTAATTATTCAACGACTATTAAACATCAAATAATTAACTTAAAACACAAATTTGATCGTCGCGCAACGGGCGAGCTAAAGACTAGCTGTTAATAAAGAGGTTGGAGTCCGAAGGAATGGTTGATGGTGTCAAACTGTTGGCTAGAGATGCACAAAAGCCCAATCTCAAATCCCGACTCGGGTACGACCCAAAAAGTCTGGGCCTAGTAAGAGCGATCCCAGACCCGATCTCAGAGCCCGATTAAGTGGAAAAAAAAATCAAGACTCAGTTAAAGCCTACTTTAAAAAGGTTTCGTTAAATCCAGCCTAAAAAACCCGATTAAACCCTTTTTTAACCTCAAAGCCCGGCCAAAGCTTGAAAACACCATGACTTTTTTTCTTTTTTACCTAACATACCCCAAAAAAAGCCAAGTCCTTGTGCATCACTAATTTGTTTATAACATGATGCAACCCAAGTGTTCAACCTAATCCAACCTAACCATCATGTTTAGATTGGGTTATACTTTTAGGCGATGTTTGGCAAACTAGCTGATAAGCTAGCTTATGACTGATAAGCTAGCTGTTGACTGATAAGCTAGCTGGTAGCTAATAAGCTAGCTAATGAAAAAGTCACGTTTTGCAAAAAATAGCTTATAAGCATTTAAATGACCAAAAAGGACATATTAAAAAAATAGTTAATAAATAATAATTAATATTAATGAAAGCATAATTGGAATATTTACAAAAAACTACTCATAAGCTACTCCAAGTAGCTTTTCAAAAAGCTAGCTTATGGTCATTCAAACATGTACCAAAAAATAAGCTAGCTAAGACCATCCACACACCTACAAGACCATATTTCTTTCACAAGTGCCACATCAGCTTTGCAATAACACTTTCCACACACACGCAAGACCAAACTCCTTACTTATGTAATTTTTTTGATGTTTGTGTATGTTTATCTATTAGTATTTGTATTTCCGTAATTTTTATATTAATGTACTTTTAATTTAGCAGTTTAAATAAAAAGCATTGCATAAAAGTATCATTTTTTTAATAAAGCGTGGATAAGAAATTTTAATAAAAATATTAAAAAAATAATGTTAAAAAAACTAATAAATGAATTAAATTTAATAAACATATTAATAATAACTAATATTTAAACAAAAAAAAACTAATTAAATTAATAAATTATTTTTTGTTTAATATATTATATTGATTGAAAGACCTTTCACATTTAGCAAGATCATGGTAGTCTTGCAAGGCCTTGACATGTCATGTTTGCAAGAGCCAAGACGCGTGTGAATGGTGTAATAAATTACAGTAGTTTTTTTTTATATATATATTTTTTGGTGCCAAACAAGGTCTTAAAACGATTTGAACAGATTGGGTTACACTAAAATATCTTGTTGACCCACAAGAGATTGAGAAGACCATAAATGCTCTTTGGTTCTCTCACTCCTTTCCCTTCATCTTCTCAACTATTTTGCTCTTTTAGGTGAATTCATAGCAACCAACCTTCATAAATCCCTAAGAAATCCATTCTGATTCTTTGTGTTATTATTACAAATATCACACAAACTTTAGAAAAAAATATCTCAAAGAATCCTGTTTTCAAGATTCATCAGCAATGGAGGTTTACACATTCCCATCTCATTTTATGCCATCATCTTCACAAATTTCTTCACTTTCATTTAGGAATTTAGTTTTCAAAGTTAAAGATTTCCTTAGCTCTGCAGTTTCTGCCATTATTGGGAATTTCTTCTCTGCAATTCTCACCTTCTTCTTTGCGTTAGGTATGTCTTATGTTCTGTTATGTTCTTCTTTCTCATTGTTTTTCATATGAATTTAGATTGAAACCCACTTCTTAATTGCTTTTTTTGATGTGGGTTTTCTGTAATTTGAACTGGGTTTTCGTTCTTAGCTCCCAATTCGACATGTTTTTGTTAATCGTTTATATAAAAGACTAGGGTTAGGGTTAGGGTTAGGGTTCTTCTTTGTTTTCCAAATTGTGCTTCAACTACACATGCACCATTGGAAATATATAAAGAAATAACCACTTGGGTTGTGCCGTATATATGTGGTGGAATATCCCATCAGGCCAAGGTTCGAATGTAAGAGGTTTAATCAGGGTTTGATGTTTCACGGTCATAATTTACAGATTAGCCTAGGGCATAGCATAAGACACCCTTCCAAAATATATATATATATATATATATATAGAGAGAGAGAGAGAGTCAGGTTCGGAAGAAAACCTCAAATAAACGGAAAACTAAGCCATTCGTTTGGATGGTATGCACTTGTGCATACAAGTCGTCATTTGTAACATGCATACTAGTCATTTGTACAAATGCATGCTGCACAAGTGCACAAAGGCGGACCCAAAAAAAAGTTCTTACCACCTTTGATGAACCTAAAATTTTTCCACATCGCCCGATGTTGTTTTAGCCTAATTCCACTGCTTTGAGAAAAAAATTAATTTTTTTCTCGATTTCGAGGAACTTTAAAAAAAAATCAATTTCGAGAGAACTTTTCGGGGTTTTATGGTTGATTTTAAGAGTTTTTTTGGAATTTTTGGTTGATTTTAAGAGTTTTTTTTTATACGGTTGCACCCTTTAAAACGATACGGTTGCACTCTTCACACGACTAAATTTTTTTACCCTTCGCCGGACGAACGATACGGTGGCACGTGCCACCGTATGCCCAAGGCTAGGTCCGCCAATGCAAGTGCATAAAACCAAAAAAGCAACTTACCCGTACGCACAAATGCATAACGTTCAGATGAGAGGCTACCAGGGTGTTCCTTGGTTTTCTATTTTTTTGAGGTTTTCCCTTGAACTTCACTCTATATGTATATATAAAGAAATCAATTAATGGTGATGGATATATGAAGGATGTATAGATTAGAAATTGATTTCCACCATTTTTGCAGGTAATTTAAGCTTTAAACATTGTTGATATCTTGCAGTAGGAACTTTACTGGGGGCAATGACAGGGGCATTAATAGGGCAAGAAACAGAGAGTGGGTTTGTTAGGGGGGCTGCAGTTGGAGCCATTTCGGGTGCTGTTTTTTCGATTGAAGTCTTTGAAGCTTCGCTTGTTTTGTGGAGATCTGATGAATCTGGGATCGGATGTCTTCTTTACTTGGTGAGCAATTTTAGTTTCACCCCTCTTCATAAGTCATAATCATTCACATTTTGATGACATAAATCAAGAAATGGTTCAAAGTTCCATGTTTTTAGCACAAACCCATCTCTATATCCAACAAAAAAAGATGATCATTACGAAAATTAGTTTACGAATGGTTTACTACCTGCCTACCACCTCTTACCCGGTCAGAGATGCTTATGTTTACCAAGCACACTCTTACTGGTCCATGATGATGATAAGCTAGGACTGTTAGAGGCTGTTTGTTTATAGCTAAGAGGTGGGTCTTTGGATCTTGTTTAGTAAAAAAAAGGGTTGGCCTCTTAATGGTTCTAAAACCCTCTGAATGATTTTTATCTTGGGCCTCCCTTAACCATTCAGAGCCCTAATTTTATTTTCATTCTGATTTCTGAACAATTACCAAACAACCATATTTCATTTCACACTATATCATAAGAGCCTCTTAATCATTCTGCACCAAACCATTCAGTAACTGCCAAACAGTCCCTTAAGGGCCGTTTACCAACGCTTATTGGGTAAGCTCCTACCGGGTAAAAGTGACCACTCTCGCTTACTGGCTTACTGGGTAAGATTCTTGGTCAGCAAAATGGTATCATAAGGTTGTTGATACTTGATAACACCATAATCTTGAACGGGTAAGCGTCTCTTACCCGGTAAGAGGCTGTAAGTGTTTAGTAAAAAAGCCCCTTGCTCGGTGACTCGGTCAGTGCTGACCCAGTCAGCACTCTTACCCAATTTGTGGTAGCACTTACCCAATTTGTGTTGGTAAACGGCCCTAAATGGCAATGAATCATCAATGAGTCCTAAACATCTATTGGTTTTAATGGAACTTCTTATTTCAGATTGATGTCATTGTAAGCTTGTTAAGTGGGAGGCTTGTACGTGAACGGATGGGTCCCGCTATGTTGAGTGCGGTTCAAAGTCAGGTAAATTTTGCAAAGTTTTACGAGCCCCATTTCGTTTATTGTTCTAAATAGTAAAATATGAAACAAATTTCTAGAAGGTTCCGACTTTCTTGTTGGTCTTGATCTTTCTGCCATTAATTTAGATGGGAGCCGTTGAAACAAGGTTTGATGAGGTCCATAACATATTTGACACCGGGGGTTCCAAAGGCTTAACGGAATATTCAGTTGAATTGATACCAAAAATCTCGTTCAGTAATGACAACGATGTGGATGAATCGGGAGAGCGTGTTTCTTGTTCTGTGTGCCTTCAGGTAATGTAGATTCTTCATCATATTTGGTTATAAAAACCACTTGTACCTAAATCCCATGTCCACCAATCAAAATAAGACACGTCATAAGAGAGAGAATACAAAGATGAATTAAATAAAAATAATGATGTGTCGTATTTTGATTGGTGGAACACGGAAGGAACATGAGATTTAGAGACGGGTGATTTTTATTTAGTTTTCTCACACTGGTTCCGTTTTCCGGGTTAAAAAGAGAAGGTAACTTCACGAATCGACCATTCATAAACATGATCTCGTTATGGGCAAATCCGTCCGAAATATCTTTTTTGGCTGGAAAATAGGATCGGTGGGTGAAAGGCGAGTGAAACGATCAAATACACAACTTGTAACCAAGATTCCATTATCTATTTTTGCTTAAAAATCAACTTTGGATACCGTTCTTGTCATCTGCCAATCTTTGGAGCAGACGGCAAGAACGATATCAACTGTTAGATCAAGATTGATGAAGCCCACTTTAACTTTTTCTACTTACTAATTGATTGATTGTTGACTTTTGTCAGTCAAACAACTCAAACTCTAAATGGAAAGTTATGTACTTCCTATCCAACCGTTCTTGCCATCTGCCCGTCTTTTTAGCAGATGGCAAGAACGGTACCCACCTTTGGATTTCCAATAATCTAATGGTCAAGATTGATGAATCCCACTTTGACTTTTTTTTTCTATTTGCTGATTTGGTGTATGATTTTTATTTCAGGATTTTCAACTTGGAGAAACTGTGAGAAGTTTGCCACAATGTCATCACATGTTTCACCTACCTTGCATTGATAAATGGCTGGTGAGACATGGATCTTGTCCACTATGTAGAAGGGATCTTTAATTTTTAATTTTTAATTTTTAATTTTATGTATATTCCCACATGAAATTTTCTTACTTTTTTCTTACTTTTGACTTTAGGGTTCATTTTATTTGTTCATCTTTATAGTATTAAATAAATAAAAACCCTAAAAAGACAACCTTTTTACATCTAGCTTATCTCCTACATTTGGATCTTAGAGTTTTATAAATATGGTATGTGGAGATAAGATGGTCTTCACTCTTGATTGTAAGCAAACACAATTGATCTTGATTTTTTCAAGATGGAAACAAATGAAGATCTTAGTAAGATGAAACCGTGGAGAAATCAAACGAAAATAAACGGATTCAGTACATCTCAAAAAATTGGACTTCAATACGTTAATTGAAGTGAGCATCGATGATCGAAAGAGGAAATGAGAAAAAGAAACAAAAGAATGACAATGGCAGATTTGTGAGGCTGTGGGGTTTTAATCATAACTCACACACCGAAGCCATGATTTAAGCGATTCAATATGTGGTGGAAAGCCAACACATGGATCTACAATCTTCCGTAGTGTTCTCGAAACTCATTTTACGAAGGAAAGGAAAGGGAGGGAAATGGGAGGAAAGTAAAAAATCGTGTTCTCGAAACTTTTTTAGGAGAAAAAGGAAAGGAAACGGAAAGAAAATAATGATAAGTTTCATTTCAAAACTTTCCTCCCAAATATGGGAGGAAATCGAAGAAATTAAAAACATTTAAAAAAATTTACTAAAATTATTTTACAAAACTACCCGATTTTTCATTATAAAAGATACATTTTTAAGGGTATATTAGTAAAAATGACGTCTTTCCTTTCCTTTCTCTCCTGTTCAACAACACGAAAAAATATTTTCTTTTCTTTTGTTTCCTTCATTTTCATTCGCTTTCGAGAACACAAATGAAAGAATTAATTTCTTTTCCATCCATTTCTTTTCTCTCCTGATTAGAGAACACAGTGTTCGTGTTTTGCGTTTTTGAAAATTCAGAGTGCACATGAGTTAAAATAGATGTTGAAGTCGATATAACGGTGTTGGACGAAAATAAGAGTTAAATGGCTAAATCATTACTTAATTTATCAGAGGACATTAAAAATCAAGAGACAAAAATATATAAAAATTAGTTTGAATTATCTAGTATCCAACCAAATCCGACATGAGTAATAAATAAGAGATATTTTCGAAAAACCAAAGATACCATCGTGGATATTTTTGGTCATCAAAGATCCCAAGTCACTGGAGGGTCGGATAAGTATTGGAAATAGATATAGAGATGGTGTTGAACTTAGGGCCTCTTTGTTAGCAGTTTAATGACTTTAATGGGACACATAGTTTATTCAGTCAACTATATGACTGTTTGGTAGTGGCTTAATGATATAGAAAGTGACTTATTTATTAAGCTTTTAGGAGGGAGCTTTATGCAGAAAGCCAAGTTTTGTCTAAACCAGTCTATCCTAATTAAAAAACATGGTCCTTTCATCTATGAAAACACCCTCTCAAACAAAAACATTTCCAATCTCTACAGACAGATTAATCCACACATACAGGACTTAATGGAAAACCAACCAAACAGCCTCTTAGACCTAAAGTAGCTAAACAAGTAGTTAAAGTAAGTTTTTGGCTAAAATGAGTCTTGGTTCTACCCATCGGCAAGAATTTTTCGACCAGAGCATCCACAATGTATAAGTTTTTTAATGATTTTTTGTTTTTGCCACATCAAATTTCTACTAACTATTTTTAACAAAAGTCTATTCTAAAAATCATTCTCCAATGTAAAAACTTTTTCATCAATTTTATTACAATCTATCATCATCTATTTACAATGTTTTATAAAAGTCCCTTATTTAATTTGTCATTTTAAAGTCTACGTCATATTCTTCGAAAACAAAAATTTCTTAACTTATAAAGAAAATTAAAGACGATGAATATATTATATGATTTATATATTTTTTAGGTATTCGAAATTGGTGTTATTTTGACCGTCTTAATGAAAGCTTCTTAATATTGTATTTTTTTATAAATTATGTTTCGTTTTGTTTTATTATAAATATTTAATGTTAGATTAATTAATAAAGATTAAAAAGGTTAATGGAGTAATTTCATTTATTGGTTCTTCATCTCTATCTTTTCACCTAGCATTTATGAGGGGTTGATATTTGTGATATATCTTCATGTAAAACTACATTTTTAGTCCTTGTAGTTTGTTTGAAATTATGGATATTGTCTATACGGGTTGTTTATTGCGTTAGTCGTCCCTGTGGTTTGCAAATTGAAACAAAGTGGAACATAGTTATGTTTTATCGATAAATCTCAAAATAAAACGTATTTCTCTTTTGAAACATCAAATATACTTCTTTACATTTTATTCATTTTTTATTCATCGTATTTTATGTTCTTTAAACTTTCACTTTACTTTTTTTCGAAATATTATTTTTATACAGTTTCTGTATTTTGATTAGTTTTATGTATTTTATTAAATATTAATACTAAATAATAATATAAAATAGGTTCTAAATTATAAACTACATAAACTTTTTAACTTGATGTCATTTTAATCGTGTTGACGAAAACTTTCTAATGATATATGTTGTTATATAAAATATTTTTATTATAGTTTAATAAATTACATAATTAATCAAAATCTATAAAAAACTTGTTAGGGGTAAATTCATAATTTTATTTGTCCTGTCTTGTCCAGTTATTTTTAACCAAACGTTGAATAATTATCTTGTCATGTATGAATACTAGACGCACCCTTGTAATTTTCTTTTACCAAAAAACGTGACATGGCATCTTAGAAAGAGAAAAAAAAAAGTAATTCCTCTCTCCACTTCGGTCCATTTTGGGTTCTTTCAAATAGGAACATGGTGAATGATGGAAATGGATACAATGCAACGAGGTCGAGGGGAGTGGTGCAGAGTCGAAGCAAACCCAGACGCTGCAGACGCATTTGCATGATGTCAGGGAAGAAGACGATGCTAACCCCATGGATGATGTAACTAAGGGGTTGTTTATCACACGCTTAATCTGGTAAACGTTTACCAAGTCACATTATCTTACCGTATAAATATGGCAAGGACCAAGAATCTTATCCGGTAAGACCAAAGACAAGGGCCGAGAGTCTTACCCAGTAAGTGATGACGAAGACTCTTACCACGGTTAGCGCTTACCGAAAAAATTGTTGCATACAAGTCCATTTTGGTGGACTAAATCTTACCTGGTCAGTAATGCTAGTGTCGAATTTTATCGGTAAACGCCCCCCCCCCCCCCCCCCTAAGCTTTGGAAGCAAATGCCACCCGGACTACCTCAATAGGTGTTTGGAAGGTTTATTTAGTTTTTCTTAAATCTTTAATGCTTTGTACATACGTATTATATACTTATGCATTAGAAATTTTATAAAAGACAAAAAAATCATAATTTCTTCATGTGATGGGCACGTAACGCCTTTTTAACCACGTTGTCAGTCACATGGACCAAATCTGTTAGGATTTGCAAATCACAAGGACCGCCAATGCTATAAACAAACCACGTGGACAATATCCGTCATTTCAAGCAAACCACAAGGACCAATATGTTTAATGACCGAGAGATGAAAACATTAAGGGACCGTTTACCAAATGCTTACGTGGGTAAGTGCTTACCGGTTAAATTCATACTATCACGTACTTATCGGGTAAAATTTTAGTCCACCAAAACGATATCGTATGCAATAATTTTTCCGGTAAGCGCTAACCGTGGTAAGAGTATTATGTCTCACTTACCGGGTAAGACTCTCTATCTTTGGCTTGGCTCTTATCGGGTAAGATTTTGTTCTATGCCATATTCATTTTGGTAAGGTAACGTGACTTGGTCAACGCTTACCCGAATAAACGTTTGGTAAACGATCCTTAAATTTCACCGATCTTATAACATTGAATGACTTGATATTGATCTAATGGATATGATTAACAAGACGGTTACAACTTTATTTTTAAATCAAAAAAATACGAAATACGATCAAAATTCATACGAAATAAATTACACCAAAAAACCAATCATATTTGACATTCATATTCATATACTTTTTCATCTATTTTTCCATGATTTTCTACATATTTAGCGTTTTACCCTAAACCTGACCTAACTTTTTAACATGCTAAAAAACATATATCTACCATATCTTATGATCAAATTGCTATAACAATAATATCGATCTTATCAAGTTCGAATCTTTCGGTTCTCCATCTTAAATCTAAAGATTGTTTTCGTATTACACCCGAACGATGGTTCCGCCATAGTGAACCCACCGGAGACGGCCGGCACGAGGCGGCTCCTCCCGCCATCATCAAGTCGTTTCCTAAGGCTATGTTCGGCAAACTAGCTGATAAGCTAGCTGATGAAAAAGTCACGTTTGGCAAAACTAGCTTATAAACATGTAAAATGACCAAAAGGACATCATTTAAAAATTAATATTCATTAATAATAATAGTTAGTAAATAATAATAAAGGGCAATATTGGAATATTCACAATAAGCTACTAAAACGCTACTCCAAGTAACGTTTCAAAAAGCTAGCTTATGGTCATCCAAACATGTACAACAAAAAAAGCTAGCTTATAAGCTAGTTTTTTTTGCCAAACAATGCCTAAAACAAATCTACGAAAATTCTATTAAACCGATCGGAAAAAACGATTCTGAATTTCTAACATGGTTTTACAGCATTTACACAATGATAAACATAGAACCAAAGATTCTTCTATCTTTCCTCAGGATTCTTCTCTACCATTTGTTCTTTTTATCTCTCAAGAAACCAAATAACAAAGTGGTTTTTTTAAGTTAAAATGTTACCTTGCCTTGTACATCAAAGAATTGAAATTAGAGATGGATAAAAACCGACATAATAACTCAGGCGGCGGCGATGGTGGTGGTATTGACTTCCGTGGTGGTTGATAGCGGTGCCAAAGTTTTTGTCGGGAGGTGGACCCCGCCCCCTCTTAAAGATAAAGTCGGGCCTTTACATGTGCTTGCTTTACTCGCTAGATTTGAATCCAGAAATACAACTACGACTGTGATGTCATCGTGGAAATGACGCCTTACGCCCCTTTCGATTCTTTTTAAATCCGAATACCTCATTTCTCTTTTCTTTGCCGCCTCTTGTAACGCTGCTTTCACTAGCCTTCTAGCGCTTCCCTATATTAATGGAAACGGCTGATAAGTTAGCTGGTAGCTGAAAAACCAGTTGGTTGATACACCGCTTAGGATTGGTAAAACTAGTTGATAAGCTATATGACAATGAAAAATGACCTAAAAGGGTATACTGAAAAAATGTAAGGAGCGTAATTGGAAAAAAAAATGGACAAAAGCCCACGGAGATTATTGAATGCTACTTGAAATAGTTTTTCAGAACGCGGGTTTGTGGCTAACCAAACGAGCGTTTCCAACAAGCTCAAAAAGTAAGATAGCTTATGGTTGTCAATGCCTAAGAACGAAATTCATGAGGGTAAAATTCCTATAATGACCCTGTTGTCATATACTAGCGGCTACTTTCGCATCTACCAAGTATAAAGACTACAGCTCATGGTAAAGAGGGAAGATGCATAAAGATTGTTTATGGGGGTAGAATAGTCAATTTGTTTTGGAAAGGTTTCTGACCCTTAATGGAGACCCCAAAAACAAATATGTAGCACTTAATTCGAAAAGGAGAGAGCAATGGAAACGGAAATCTATCATAGGCAAACTGGCTTATAAGCTAGCCAACAATATTTGCCGATAAGCTAGCTGATAAACTAGTCATGTTTGGTAAAAACCAGTTGATAAGCTAGATGACAACGTAAAATGACCTAAAGGGTGCGTTTGGTACACTGGACAGGACAGAACAAGGTCCACTGTCCCACGTTTGGCAGGACCTTTATGTGGAACAGACCGGAACAAGGTGGAACAAACTGGAATAGGCCTGTTCCACCCCCACCCCATGGAACAAGCTGGAACAGACTTATGTTTTACCAATATAACCTCAAAATAAAATGTAATTATCTTCTAAAACATCAAATAAACCATCTATTTCATATTTTATTCATTCTTTAAATTTAGCAAGGGTAAATTGGTCAACGTTATTTGTTCTGTTCTATCCAGTTTTGTCGTACCAAACGTAGAACAACCGTTCTGTCCTGTCCCACCTTGTCCTGTCCTATCCTGTCTGCGTACCAAACGCACCCAAAAGAACATGTTGACAAATTAACTGAAAAACTATTAAGGGGCAGAATTGAAAAAATTGGGAAAAAATCAGTGAATCTTGTTGAAACACTAATTGAAGTATGGCTAACCAAGTAGGGTTTTTTTCAATAAGCTCAAAAAATAAGCTAAAACATGGCCCAAAGTAGCATAAGAAAGGCAAACTCGGTGCACCAAGGCTCTATCGCTCTACACGGGCTAAGCCTTCACGGTTCCGAGTCAAGGAAACAATTCTTTGCAAAATGAAAAAGAAAGGCTACAAACAAATGCATATATATATATAGGGTTGGGTTCCAGTGAGAAGTTGAGGTTAACGTGAGAAGCGTGAGAAGTGGTTATCAACCATTGGATGAGAAATGGATGCACATTAGGATGAGATGCACCGGATCAATTCCTATCTAAGCCGCAATTCATGGGAGGGAATTTGATTAGAAGTTATCAACGGTTTAGATCCACTTGTCACGCTTTTCAAATTAACCTCAACTTCTCACACATCCTTCGCCTACATACATATATATATATATATAGGGGTTAAATCGTGTGCGAACCAAAAAAAGATTGAGAACCATGAGAACCGATCTAAGCCATAATTTGGTTTTGATCCCATGGTTATAATTAAACTTTTGATCACATGGTTATAATTAAAAGATTGAGAACCGTGAGAACTCATCTAAGCCGTAATAGATTAAATCAATTAATGGTTTAGATCGGTTTTCATGGTTCTCAACCTTTTTACGGTTCTCATTTGATTACCGTCCTATATATATATATTTATTTATTTGATGATGTAAAAAATCTTACATTATTAGGGTGATTTTGCACTATATCAACTGCTTCCTGATTGGTAAGGTGCTCCCAAAGACCATCAGATGCAAAAATGAGAAAGCGATCTTCTGGTTGGATTTCATGCACGGATATTGACGGGTCTGCACTCAGTATCGGCCTTCGAATAGGGTCACGTAGCCGAAACTTAGCATACAACGGTTCCCTGTTAAATTCTGCTTTTTTCAGGTATACATCACCTATAGATCTAGATATCTGCAACACCATTTCAACAAACAACAAAACTCATGTAATTATCACCCAAATTGTCATGAGAAAACAAATTAATATTATTATTTCAACATTTAAAACATAAAAAAAAGATCATATCTTTTTGGGTATTAAAGATGCACCCACTAAACTTTGAAAGGTGCTCCAAGATATTAGAACATACAAGGAAGATCAACCAAAAAACCGGGGGAAAAAGCACTCAAAATCAACCAAAAAACCGAAAAAGTCCCTTGAAATCAACCAAAAGACTTAAAAACCCTCAAAATTAACCAAAAAACTTAAAGAACTAAGATTGTGTGAGAATAAAGAGTTAGATGAGAAGTGTAAGAAGGGATTTGGACCTTTGATCACTTTTAATCTCAAAACAACCCATGAATTGCGCTTTAGAAGGGAATTGATCTGGACATCTGGTGCATCTCGTTAGTGTTGATCTTCAATTAGGATTGATCCAAGGGTCCAAATCCCTTCTTACCTTTCTCACCATAACTTTCATTCTCATTGGAACCCAACCCTCCTCTACCAATGGGGTAAAGAGGTTGTTTCCATGAAAACAGCTAGTTGGTTGGATCATACTATATATGTATTTATCCTCTTAAATAAGGCAAAGGATAGTGTGAGAAGTTGAGGTAACGTGAGAAGCGTGAGGAGTGGATCTGAACCGTTGATCACTTTTAATCCAACGTCCTCCCATGAATTGCGGCTTAGAAGGGAATTGATCCGGTGCATCTCATCCTAATGTGCATTCGTTTCTCATCTAACGATTCATAACCACTTCTCACGTTAACCTCAACTTCTCACGGGAACCCAACCCCTTAAATAAAAGAGTAAGCTACGTTTTTTATCCATGTGGTTTATTGAAAATTGACATTTTGGTCCCGATGCTTTTGAAATTAAGGTTTTCGTCCTTGTGGTTTATAACTCATTGTTGTTTTTGTCCCTATGGTTTACAATTCTATGTTGTTTTAGTCCTCGTACTTAACGGTAAACCACTAGGAACGAAAACAGCAATGAATTGCAAACCATAGAAACGAAAACTATAATTACGAAAGCACGGGAACGAAAGTCTCAATTTTTAACAATCCACAGGGTCAAAAACGTAATTTACTCTAAATAAAACTTTCACAAACTAAAAGAAAGCAACTATTGCAAGCAAATGGACGACCAAAAGAACGCCATACGTGTTGAGGCTCAACTCCTCGAGGCAATTAAGGAAAAAAAAACATGCAAAGCTTAACTTAGCTACAACTGAACCACCATTCATAAAAAGACAAATTTGCCCATAACCATCTACTATGTTTGGCAAGCTAGCTTTGGCCGGTAAGGTAGCCGATAAACTGCTCATGTTTAGTAAAAACTAGTTGATAAGCTACATCACAATGCAAGATGTAAAATGACCTAAAAGGACATGTTGAATTAATTGGAAAATTATAAGGGGCATATGGAAAGAGCGGAAAAAAGCCCCGAGGCTTATTGAAACGCTACTTGAAGCAACCTTTCAAAAAAAGGCTAACTTATGGCTAATTAAATGGGCTTTTTTTAATAAGCTCAAAAAATAAGTTAGCTTATGAAGTTATGTTGCCAAAAATGGCCCAAGAAACGCAAGGATCATACCTGTATGAGGCCCTTCACACGCCATACGTTATGTTTTAAAACTACAATATGAGGATCATCGGGATGCAAACTATGAAGTTCTTGCCTAACGGATTCTATACTTGCATTGTGTTCCGTTGACAATTGAATGCCAATAACTTCCCCGGTAGCCTTAACCGCTCTTCCCAAAACGGCACGCGAATCGCCAGCATTCGCAATGTAAAGGGTCCCACCGCAAACCACACCAACCAAACAACAAGATCCAACGGCCGCCAACTGTGGTTTCACCATCCATTGTTTAGTAACAATAGATAAAAACCCCTCTTCGGTAGCGTGAAACGCCTTTTGTATAACATCCACCGACATGGATTGTTGTTCCGTAGCAAACCCTACAAAAAACCCAAATCAAATCAAGATTTTTAAAGATCGAATTTACAAAAAACCCAAACCAAATCAAGATTTTAAGATTGAATTTACAAAAAACCCAAATCAAATCAAGATTTAAAGTTCGAACTTTTATGTAACGAAAACGATGATTGGTTGGTTCTTGGTTCGGGTACTCACTTTTGAGATTCTGAAAAAGGTTATCGTTTACGTAGCGTGAGGTTTCGGGCCCGCCATGACCATCGTAAACGCCGACAAAGGTTCCGTACGGGCCGGAATCAAGAAAACTTAAAGGGCCTGATTCGATCTGGCTTTGATCCTCGAGCAACATATTGGCTTGAACCACGGCCATAGAGAACTCGCCGTTTAAGTGGTGACCGATGTCTTTATACCAAAGAAGACCATCTTGTCGGCCCGCTGAATCCGAACCGGTATAAGCGTAACGGTCCGATGGTCGCCAACAGGCCTTTAGAAAGTTTATCAACTTTGATAACATCCCTCATCTCACCACAATTAACCACCAATTTCTCAACATCCAAAAATTGGATGTGAAGAACACTTAGAACAAGAAATCCCTTCCAAAAGTTTATAAATCCTTTTCAAGATTCAGTTTTTCCTGCAAAAAGAGTATTTTTTACAACAATTTCAAAGCAAGAAAGCTAAAGATCATTTATTTTTGGCAAAATTAAGATGAATCTTTAAAGGGGTTTGTAAAAAGATTGGATGTGAAGAACACTAAGAATACTAAATCTCTTCCAAAAGTTATAAATCCTTTTCAAGATTCAGTTTTTCCTGCATACCATAAAGAATCAAAACTATATGCATAAATTAATCTTTTTCACAACAATTTCCAAAGCAAGAAAGCTAAAAATCATTAATCATGGTGAAATTAAGATGAATCTTTAAAGGGGTGTGTAAAAAGATTAGAACAAAAAGATAACCTAATGGGAAAACTAGAAGTCAAACAAGGTCTATCTTACCAGTCAACATTTAGAATCTTGAAAATCTATTGATCAAATAAAGGATACCCTAATTCAAATCCATCAAAAACCCAGTAAGGAAACTGAAATAAAAAGATGAAAATTTATAAAGCAATAAAGATTAGACACCACCCCATTGACTGTTTTTTTATTTTTTTTCCTTCTTGATTATATTGAAATAAATAAACCCTAAAGAAAGAAGGTTGAAGACTCACAGTTGAAAGTTAGGCTTGTTTTCAAGTGTAGGTTTCTGGTAAGCTACTGAATCATACCAAATGAAAAGGATGGAGATCTGAATGAGATTAGAGCATACCCATGTGGGTTTAGATGGGTTAGATCTGTAGATCCATCAAAAATCCAAACTTTGTACATAAATATATACGTATATATGTATGTATTTTGGGATATTTTCTTCAAAGAGAAGATGAAGATGGAGAGAGAGAGAGAGAGAGAGAGAGAGAGAGAGATGGAAAGATAAAGATAATTGAAGAGAGTGAAGAGAAGGTTTTTATTTTTTATTTTTTTTAATTTAAACAATCAGTGTCTTTGGGGTAGTCTTGGTGTTGTGTGATTAAACAAAACGAACATTTGCTTTGCTTTCTATTATCAGCAGACAATAACTCCTCTCTTCATCTAGAAGATGAAAAACAACAAAAACAGATGTCTCAAGTCAAGGCCAGCAAATATAAATGGATTTTTATATTATACTATAAATTTTTGAATTATACAATTATTAAAATATTAACTTAAATTATTAATAATAAAAAAATTGACGATTTTATAATATTTTATAACAAAATTGAAAACTTGAAAGATTTTTTAAAACTCTTCAGTCTTCTCATATAAATGAATCAAATTTTAGAAACTCTATATATTTACCTTAGGGCTGTTTGGTTGGTTTTTCATTAAGTTCTGTATGGATAAAGTTGACTGTGTAGATAAAAGTTGGTTATACTGATTAGATAAAGTTGTTGTTTGTTAGTTGTGCTGAATACATTGTCTGAATAATGAAAATGACAATTTTACCCCTACAAGTTGTTTAGTCTATTTTATGTATAGCTTCAAAGAACACCTGATGTACAAAAACAAATCTCACACAATGTTCAATCCCTTATCATCTTCTTCAACAAACTTTCTGCTGCAGAAATCAATGATGAAAAACCAAATTTACAAGTTCCTAGGTATTAATTTCCCAAATCCATTCCACAATCGATGAAGATTTTCATCTCTTCCACTAAAAAAAACATTACCACAAAACTACTACCATATATTGATCTACAGCTTTTGCCTCTGCCCCCTTCCGATAATGCTGTAAGCAAACGCTTATCTAATTCGATTCAACTATACATATATTCTCCAAAATTACTACCATATATTCATCTATATAGTTATTGTTGCATAACAAAATCGTAAAACGGGAAGCATTTGGGGTTAATTCGTTGTAAAAATGTCGCTGAAAACTGGCTTTGTGCTATTGATCATCTTCTTGGTGGCGGTTACAGCGGCTCTGGTGGCGTATGAGAGCAGAGGTGAATATTCGACGATGGTTTTAACCCTGTCGAGGGCTTTTCCGGCGAACGAGACGGTTGAATATTGGTTTGATTTGGAAAATAAGCTATAATGATGAAGAAACCCTATCTTCCAAATGGAGTAGCCGGGGAAATCTACAGCAGAAGCTTCAGTTGTAATGGCGAAAAAAACAATAGAGGAGAAGAGGAGGCGTAGATGAAGAAACCTTGTCTTCCAAATGGTTGACGAGGGTTATGGTTTTGAGAGATGGGGAAGAGAGAAGGGGGGCGGCAGCAACGAGATGGAGAAATAAGAATGTATCAGAGAAATAAGAAGAAGAGAGGAGGGTATGCAAGGGCATTTTGGGGAGAGTCATGGCTGAGTGGATAAAGGAGCATCACACGAGTTGTGTGAATAAGTCATGTGATTTACCATTAAGCTCCAAACAAACAACCATATATGGTTGATCGAATAAGCCATACATGTCATTAAGCTCATTAAGTCAAAAACAAACAGGCCCTTAGTTTTTTAAATTTTAACCATCTCAAATATAACTAATTTTTTAATTATATTAATTGTATCAAAAATAAATGTTTTGTTCTTTTTAAGTTTATACCCAGGTCTAGGATGGCAACGGGGCGGGTTTGGGACGGTTTTACATTCATCGGTCTCGGATATTGTCCTCGACGGGTACAGGATCCTAATCACATTCCTCGTCCCCGTTTCAGACCCGGCCCCCGACCCAGTTCAGACCCTTTTGTGTATCCATTATGTTGATGTTACATAATAGATCTTTAGCATATATAAGTTGACAAATCTGAACATGAAATCCACCTTTAGCCCTTTGTTATTATGCTACATTCCCTTACTATAGATGTCAGTATGTCACCCTTCCTTTGCGACAAAAAAAAACAAATGACAAGGGGCACGGCGAGGTTTGTGAACTTGACAAGGGGCACGATGAGGTATGTGGTCTCACTCTCTGCAAGTCGAAGTCACTAATTTGGAATTTAGAATACATGCGTTAGATACATAAGTTGATAAACACTTTTAAAAATAAGCATAAGTTGTTTTAAATAAGCAATCACAAACATCCCCTATGTAAAATTCTTTAAATTTGAAGAATTTTTTAAAATAATTATAATTAAAAATAAATAAATTTTAATATATTTAAACTACTAGAAAACTTTAAAATAAATTTTTAATATTTTTTTAGATGAATAATTATTTTAATAATATAATCAATATCGTAATCTTTGAAATAAAGAATTTTTTAGAGTTGAATGCATTTTGATTTTAAAGATTTTAAAGGTTTATTCTCTATTTTAGAGAAATTTTAGAAGATTCGTTGAAGATGCTCCTAATGCTTCTATAAATTATATATAACACTTTATAAAATGTGTTTTATAAAATGATTAGCACAATGGTTTATTTATCGTTTCATATTATGTTGTCCAATTATTTTATTACATTTGTTAGGTCATCTAACTTAGTCCTTAGGTCGTGCGTACCGCCATCGGGTACCACGGCCGGGTTCACATCGGGTTGGGGTGGGTAGCCCGGGCACACGGTACGGGTACCGCGGGTTCGGTGGGTGCGGGTAAGAGTGGGTTCGGGAACCCGGTCCTAATTTTTTTTTATTTTTTATTTTTTTTTAAATATAACCGTTTACCAATGACATTTTTTTTTATTTTTTTTTCAAATTATTAACACTATATATATTAACCTCTACCACCTTCATTTTTTCATACCAAAAAATATCTCAAATTCAATACTTTCTTCCATTTATTTCAAATTCAATACTTTCAATACTTTCTTCCATCATGAATTCAAACACTACACCTACATCCCGTCGTAACCCATCGGGAGAAACAAGGCAAAAAGGGCATCAACGAGTAATACGACCGGGTCGAATCCGGACGAAAGCGTTACTCAGTTGTTGAGTCAAATAAGCTCGTTCAACCATCGGGCTGACAATACAATGGATTACAAAATGAAAAAACTTGAACTCGAAGAAAAACAGTTGCAACTCGAGTTAGAAAAACGATTTGATAAAGACTTCGAGTTTTTCATAGTCCCGCATGATCACCTTACGGGAGATATTTTGAGGGCTACTTTGGTGAAGAAAGAAAGAATTAGAAAATTACATAATTTTTAATATTAGTTTTTAGTGTTTTGTATTTTGTAATTTTTAAATTTATAATGAATGTTATGAATTGTTATTTTTATTATTTATCTTATTTTTATTTATTAAAAAATATATGAATATTTTTATTTTGTTAAATAATTAAATGTATAAATAAAAGAATTAAAAAAGTTGATGTGGCGCTGAGGTGGCATCAGAGGTTCAGAGGGTATGATAGGAAGCGGTACTCCACTTTAGGGTAAGGAGGGTAGGAAAGAGAAAAGCTGATGTGGCACTGAGGTAGCATCAGGGTTCAGAGGGTATGATAGAAAGCGGTACTCATGGTCTTATAAGTTACAGCATCTCAAATTTTAAATTTTAGCTAAAACGAATAATCAAAATTCAAAATCTCTAAATAATTGAATCCAACTCCAACGACGAGCTTTTCATTTTAAAAACTATATCATTATAATTATATTATTAAAATATTTTATACTTGTGATATTATTCCGTTCTTCTAAATATTTTATTTTAAAGTTTATTATAACTGAAATATAATAAGATTATTTTTCTGTCATTGTAATTGTTTTATTAGATTTTTTAAAACTTTAGACGATTTCGGTCTTTCTCATACTTTCTCTATTTTAAAACTTTTTGAAGGAAAAAATTGTCCAAAATATTTACTTCTTCATTTTAAATAATCTATTGAAGATACTTTCATAACGTTATTTTTAGAAGACATACAATTATTGATTTTGTAAACCAAAAACCTCATTAAGATGTTCAATAACAATTAAACATCTTAGTGATGTAGGGGTTCTATTTTGGTCTTTCTCATATTGATTTCCTTGGGTCGTTGTTTCCGTTGTGTTCGTGTTTGGTCTGTCTTCTTCCTTGTAAATATTGTATATTATGTGCACCGATAACAAATTGCTTTTGCCTTTCAAAAAAGATAACAATTAAACATCTTAAAATCATCATTTTATCATAATAAATTTTCATTCATACATATTTTAATCCATTACAACCCACTACCCACCTATTCATCCATTTCCATCTCTAAGTAGAATTTATATATATTTTTTAAATAAAATAAAATGGTTGAAAGCATCAAAGCACTTTAACCAAAGCCCTATGGTTGTAGACCTACCATTGGTAACTTTTGATAGCTTTGTTTAGTGTTCTATTCACATACATATGTGGATTTCTTCATTGGTAAGCTTCAATGTAATAAGTGGAAGAAAAGTATTAATTATTTTTTATTACATTAATAGTTTTTTTTATATAATAAATAGAGTAAAATTACCTTCTTTATCCACGTGGTTTGCAAAAAAAATGCAGATTTCATCCCTATGGTTTCGAAATTCCGGTTTTCGTCCTTATGGTATGTATTTCATTTCTATTTTCATTCCTAAGGTCAAAACACTAACTTTAAGTATGAAGGACTAAAATAGAAATGAATTGAAAACCACAGGGATGAAGATAACTATAAATTTTAAAATCATAAGGACGAAAAAGGTGATAAATTATAAACTATAAGGGTTAAAATCGTAATTTTAAAACAATAAGAACGAAAATGAATTTTTTTAACAGACCATAGGGACTAAAAATGTAACTTACTTTAATAATATTATATACATAATTGGGATCATGTATGAAATCTTCATTCCCGGAGGCTGTGTTCTTATCAGGAGAGAAAAGGAAAGAAAAAAATGGATGGAAAAAAAAGAAAGGAAGAGAAAGTAATTTTTTCATTTGTGTTCTCGAAAGCGAAGAAAAGGAAAGGAAATGAAAGAAAAGAAAGTATTTTTTCGCATTCTTGAACAGGAGAGAAAGGAAAACAAAGACGTCATTTTTATTAATATATCCTTATAAATAAATCTTTTATAATGAAAAATCGGGTAGTTTTGTAATTTTATTAATTTCTTTAAACGTTTTAATTCATTTCCTTCCCTTTCCTCTCACATTTGGGAGGAAAATTTTAGAAGGAAACTTACCATTGTTTTTCTTCCGTTTCTTTTCCTTTCTTTCCTAAAAAGGATTCGAAAACACGAGTTTTATTTACTTTCCTTTCCTTTCCTTCGTAAAATGATTTTTGAGAACACAACGGTAGAGACCGTGGGATCTCCTTTATTGTCGTTTGATGAAACCCGCCACTTGATTCAATGAAAAATGTGGTGGCAGGATGGTAATTAAATGAAACTTCAAAGGCATTGATGTAAGGGATCACATAGCTTATCATAATGTAAGATACCCCGGACACCTTAACATAAACTAACATGTTAATTTTAACATATCTTAACCATAAGGTGTGAGAAAAAAGAGTTACGATGAAAAACATAATAAATGATCTGAGTTTACTTGGTATATCTTTATCCAATTTCTCATCCTAGGCATAAAAATTCAAGCCAAGTTATAGAATCGTTCTCTCGGATCTGATTTCTAACAACTAAATCAATTTGCAAGGTGATCAGGCTCACAAAAGCATTAAAACCAAATTCATATGCTTCATTGATTAGAAAAATTGATAAGAATCACAGGTTTTCATGTTTATAAGCTTACAAACCAAAGTTCATCCAACCCTGTAACAACCGGGTTTTTTCTTGCTTTAGTGTGAAAGTTTGGTGGTCAAGTTCGAAGAAAATAAAGTTTGAGATGAGGGACTTGTTGGCAATTTAGGAGAAGTATAAATGGCTCTAAATCCCTAGGGCATTCTTGAATTTAATCAGTATTATTCTTGTGTGGGAAGTGGTTGGCGGCTAGAATAAGAAAAGGGAAGAGAAGAAGAAACTTTGGAGAAATCTGATTTGTGGAAGAAAGCATTGAAGGTAAATTCATCTAAACTCTTCTCCTTGTTTCTTATGATCATCTCTTCTGTGTTGTCTAAGATTTTGGATGAAAAACCTTAAACTCACTGTGTTCTCCACCTTATTGTTCTAAAAGGGGATTTTGGGTTTTTGATTTGTAAATATCGATTTAGAGGTAAAAAATGGATTAAATGAGTGTTTATGATTGGTGGATGAACCCTTTTGATTGTCTAATCGAGCTTATAGCAGAAATGAGTTTTTAATCACTTTTGGAGAATGGGTTTTCATCCAGTTCGTAGTTACCAGATTGTTGCAGTAGTTACCGGGTAGATGTATGTTCCCGGGTAGGAAGTCTAGTGAAGTTACCGGACAGTTTTCTTACCGGATAGTTTGGGTTACCGGGTGCTTAGTACCCGGTAAGGTTTGTGGTGTCCGGAAAGACCGTTGTACCCGGTAAGTTCTGGTAACCGGGAAGTAGGGTATACCCGGTAAGGGGGTAGTACCCGGTAAGTCCTGTGTCCAGATAGTATTGTCCGGATTCCTTACTGATTGGGAAGCGTCTGATCTTTTAGGTGCTAAGTTTGGGTAATTCAAGAATAGAACGAGAGTGCGTATAATACCATCGCAAGGTGAGTTCCCTAAACCCTTTTTATGACGTACTATGTTTTACTGATTATGGTTTCGTTTACGAGCATGAACTGTTTTATAAATGTCACGCATGCTTTCCATGAACTACATATTTTATTTGAGGAGGTTTGTTCAGCAAATGAAATGATGTTAAAGTTTTCATAAATGTGATTTCGATACGTTATGTGTATGCTATGTGGAGTCGGTTTACACAGTGGGATCAGGGTACCTTGGGATTCGATAATTCCTTGGGCATATGTGGTCAGCTTGTAGGTTGGAATTTGTTTCCTTCCTACTCGGATAGAAGGGGGTCCACTTGGACTCCGGTATAGCCGAGAGGGTGCCCGTTAGGCCCCGATCGAGGTAGCTTATGCGATCCTTGAACCCTGTGTTGAACCTTGAATGATGATTATATGAAGAATGTGAATTGTTTTAAATAAAATGAATTTATACTGTGATACGTGTTTTATGGAGAGAATTCACTAGACCTTTTTGGTCTAACCCTCGCTTTTCAAAAATCAAACAATTTTCACGTAAGCGTGTTACGGGTTCTTCTAGTAAGAACTAAAAGATGGCATACAGGATATGGAGCTTAGAGTGACTCCAAGTTTTGACTATGATATCTATAGATAGAGCTCTCGGCTGTGGAATAGAGACTTCCGCTGTCAAATTTTGTTTAGCATAGATTAACGAAGAATTAAAGAGTAATTCGAATGTTTAATGTATTGATTTTGCATGCTTGGTTTATGGGACATTACAAATGGTATCAGAGCCTTAGTTTAAGGGATTTAGGTGACTAGTCGGGCCTAAACTTAAACTGTAAGATGAGGAACACAGCCGAGACATAGGATTGCCTCTAGGAACGATCACTTTAAATGCGCTTAGGAATAAGGTGCCAAGGACAAACGTGTAAGGTAAGTTTGGGGTTACACCTGGCCAGTGTAATTACGAACCTACAGGTACATGTGCGTGCTTAAATTGCCTTAAGGACCCGAAGGATGGGAGAAATCCGACCCGAAGGACGACTCGTGTGACTCGAAGGGCAAAGAGTGTGGAAATCCCCGCCCACCAAGAAGACTCTATTCAGGAGAGTTCAGCTTCGGTGAGAAGGGTAAATCACCCGAGGGGACGTGGTCGAGGCCGCGGATCTACTTTTGTCACTCGAGAGAATCTGGCTGCTGAGCTGGGTAAAATTCAGGAGACTCTACAAGCTCTCCTTACCAAGCAGAATGAGTCAGCCTCGGGAAGCAAAGAGGTGAGTGAGAACAGAGAAAGTGTGGAGTTGTCAAGTCCACTAGAGACTAGTACTGGGAGTCACTCAAAATCGATTCCTCTGTTGGTGAATGAGTCAGCAGCTAAGGGATGCAGTTATAAGGCCTTTGCCTCATGCAAGCCCCCTACTTTCAAGGGCGGGTGTGACCCCGTCTTGGCAATGAAATGGGTGAAAGAGATGGAACTGGTATTCGATATGTGCAAGTGTGCTGATGGAGATAGGGTGATGTTTGCCCTATCCATGCTGAAGTCTGATGCAGTTTATTGGTGGGATGCCGAGACTGGGGGAAAGGGTTCGGCAATGGCTAAGGGAATGATGTGGGAAATGTTTGTGGAGAGATTTAAAGTGCAGTTTTGTCCACTCGCGGCTGTGAAAAGGTTGGAAGAAGAGTTTATGGGTTTGGAGCAGAGGGAAATGTCGGTGCGGGAGTATACCTCTAAGTTTATTGAGAAGTCTCGCTTCGCAGATTTGTATGTACCGACGGAGGAACGTCGAGTGGAACGTTTCATCTATGGACTGAAAAGTAGCATCCGAGAATTGGTTTTGGCAAGAAATCCCACTACCTTTCAGGCGGCCATTAATACGGCTGAGTTGATCAAGAAGGAAAAGAATCGCCAGACGACTGAGAAGGGTGGTGAGAAACGTAAGTGGGATGGATCGGGAAATGACTCAAGGAAAGGGAAAGTGTTCCGACCAGAAAACCGTGTTAACAAGGATACCGCTGGGAAATCGTGTATGAGATGTAACAAGGTACACCAGGGAGAATGCATGGCAGGTTCAAACTCATGCTACCGGTGTGGATTGCCCGGTCACTTGTCAAAGGATTGTCCGGGTGGTGGGAAATCATGTTATCAATGTGGAGCTACGGGTCACATGCGGTATGACTGTCCGCAATTGAAGAAAGGGGGACCAACCCAGTATGGCGAACGGCAAGGAGGGAAAGGAAATGACAAAGGAATAGAACTGGCGCGTTCGAAGGGGCGTGCGTTCCGCATGACTGCGGAAGAGGCGGAAGAAGTTCCAGATGTCGTGGCAGGTACGTTTCTAGTGAACTCTCTATGTGCCAAGGTGTTATTTGATTCGGGAGCGAATCTCTCTTTTGTATCGCATGCTTTTATGAAATGTTTGGGGGTGAGGCCTAGACGTTTGGTGAGAGCACTAGAAGTGGAAACTGCCAATGATAATTGTGTTTACGTTAAGGAATTGGTAGAGGATTGTGTCATAGATATAGAAGGGAGGTTGGTGTCTATGCAACTATATCCCATGGCAATGGGAGAGTTTGATGTGGTGTTGGGTATGGACTGGTTAGCCGCGAATGATGCGAATATCGTTTGCAACAAAAAGCTGGTCAGGATTCGGTTACCTGATGGGGATTCTATAGTGATTTATGGGAATCGCCGTGATAGAAAGACTAGCCTTATCTCCATGATTAGGGCTACTAAGTGTTTGAGGAATGGGTGTCAAGGATTCTTGGCGTACGTGTTGGACGCCAAGAAAGAGAAGCGTGGGGTGGATGATGTGCGAGTAGTAAATGAGTACCCGGAAGTATTTCCGGATGACTTGACAAGTCTACCTCTGGATCGTCAGATCGAGTTCAGAATTGATTTGATTCCTGGAGCTGCACCAATTGCCCGCGCACCTTATAGATTGGCGCCGTCCGAAATGAAGGAAATGATAACTCAGTTGCAGGAGTTGTTAGACAAGGGATTCGTTAGACCAAGTACGTCTCCGTGGGGAGCACCTGTGCTCTTCGTGAAGAAGAAGGACGGTACTATGCAGATGTGCACAGACTACCGAGAACTCAATAAGGTCATGATCAAGAACAAATATCCGATACCGAGGATTGACGACCTGTTCGATTAATTACAAGGAGCCAGTTAATTCTCCAAGATAGACTTGAGGTCAGGTTATCATCAACTCAAGGTGAGGGAGGAGGATGTGCCAAAGACCGCCTTCAGAACCAGGTATGGACACTACGAATTTTTTGTGATGCCGTTCGGGCTAACCAACGCCCCGGCAGCATTCATGGACCTAATGAATAGGGTGTGCCAACCTTATTTAGATCAGTTCGTGATAGTCTTCATAGACGATATCCTGATATTTTCAAGATCGGAAGAGGAGCATGAAATCCACCTTCGGACAATTCTCGAGCTACTAAAGCAAGAGAAGTTGTATGCGAAGTTTTCTAAGTGCGAGTTTTGGCTAAGGGAGGTGCAGTTTCTCGGACACGTGGTGTCTGAGGAGGGAATCATGGTAGACCCGTCTAAGATCGAAGCCATCCGAGATTGGGAGCAGCCTAAGAACCCGTCAGAAGTTCGAAGTTTCCTCGGACTGGCAGGATACTATCGGAAGTTCATCAAGGACTTTTCGCGTATTGCCACGCCCTTAACCTCCTTAACCAAGAAGAATGTCAAGTTCGCCTGGTTAGAAAAGCAAGAAGAAGCCTTTCAAAAGCTGAAGGATATGTTGAGCAGTGCTCCGGTGTTGTCGTTACCGGGCGGTTCTGATGATTTCCTGGTTTTCAGTGACGCATCGAAGCTCGGCTTGGGTTGCATACTCATGCAACGAGGAAAGGTGATCGCGTATGCCTCCCGGCAGTTAAAGGATCACGAGGTTCGATACCCCACTCACGATTTAGAATTGGCGGCAGTGGTTTTTGCTCTGAAGATTTGGCGATACTACCTTTATGGGACGAAGTGTCAGATCTTCACAGACCACAAAAGCTTATGTCATCTCTTTGACCAAAAAGAGTTGAATATGCGCCAAAGAAGATGGATTGAGTTGTTGACCGACTACGACTGTAAGATCGAATATCATCCGGGTAAGGCAAACGTAGTGGCAGACGCTTTAAGCCGGAAGGAAAGAAGTGAGACCCCGAGTATTGTGGCCATGAGGGCCGAAGTGACGTTCAATTTGTTAGACGAGATAAAGAAATGTCAGGCCGAGGCATTCGGAGCTGAATATCTCAAGAAAGAAAGAATGATAGGACAAACGTTCTCGTTAGTGGAAGACAGTCGAGGGGTGAAGTGTCTTAGTGGGAGAATCTGGGTCCCGAAACTCGGGGAACTCCGGAAGGTGATTTTAGAAGAAGCTCACAAATCAAAGTACATAATGCACCCTGGAACTAACAAGATGTACGGAGATCTACGAAGAGACTATTGGTGGCCTGGAATGAAAAAGGATATAGCTCACTTTGTAGAGTTTTGTATGACGTGTTCGCGTGTAAAGATCGAACATCAACGACCTTACGGGAAACATCAGTCCTTGGAGATTCCGATGTGGAAGTGGGACCAGATTACGATGGATTTCATAACCCACTTGCCTAAGACCCCAAAGGGCTATGACGCTATATGGGTGATCGTGGATCGACTCACGAAATCAGCACATTTCTTACCTATACGAGAGTCTTACTCGTTAGAGCGGTTAGCAAAGTTGTATATCGACGAGATTGTAACCTGTAACACCCCGGAAATCCTAACTGCAATCGTAAATGAATCCATTTAGAATTATTAAAGGGCAAGGTTTTTGCATTGGAAATGTGGGATACATGATGCTAATTGAATTGCATGAAAATCTGGCCAGGATGGGCTCGGTACCAGGACCGCGAGTATGCCCGGCGATAGTGACATGGTCACTCTCGCCAGGGCACTATCGCCGATAATGTACCGAGAGTTTTGGGGTTAGCGGGCGAGTATGCCCGGCGATAGTGACAGTGTCACTATCGCGGTGTCACTATCGCCGACGGGCTCTGAAGGTTTTAAACCTACGCTATTCAGCTTTCTTTCATTTCATTCTCACTCTCACTCTCAACTCCCTCTCCCTCTCCCTCTTACTGAATCGATTCTTCCCCAAAACAACCACAAATCCTTTCCCTCTCCACTTCATCTTCTCTACCAAAAGCAACCCATTTCCACCATTGTTGAAGATGTAGGAACTTGAAGCTTGTTGGGAGTCTAGGAGCTATTTTTTGGAGGATTCAAGTGGAAAAATGTAATCTCTCCCTACTCAAGAGTGTTATTGTAGTTGATTTCATCTTCTTTCCATCTTGTGAGGTTGTGGGTCGATTTTGGTGTTGATTTGTTAAAGAAATCTCGTTTTCTTCATCTTCAAAAACTAGGGTTTGGTATAAGTTGGGTATTTGGTATATTATGGATGGATGATGATTCCTTATGGTTAGACTTTGGTATTGATGGTTGGAAACTCATAAATCTAGGTTTTTGGAAGCTTTGGCTTGAGGATGCCAACTTCATCAAAGAAGCTTACGTTGGAGAAACTCTAGATTTAGCTTAAATCTAGCAAGGTGAGTTCAAGTTACTTTGCGAAAACTTTGTACATGCCAAAATTAGTATTTTCCAAATATTTGTGTGTTTTACTTGAAAAGATCTATGGTTGAGTTATTTGGATAGTTTAACTCTTTTGAAGTGTTTATCTTCATAAATGTGTAAAACACCCATATTTGAGGCTTTTGGATATTTGGATGGTTAGAAACCATAATTTGTCTTTAAAAAGACTGGTTGCTCAAAATGAGGTTATTTGATGGTTTGATCATGTTAGAGTAATTGATTTTATAAACCATTTGGGAAAATGCACTTTTAGTGTTATGGGTCATTTTGAGAATATTAAGGGTGTGAGTCATTAGGGAAAACCCTTTTGTTTAACCCGTGTTGAGTTTTGGGGTTAATGATGATTTTGTGATATTGTTTGCCTAAACAATGTTTAAAAGCATTTTATGCGATGATGACCGACATTTATGGGTCTAGCAAACTTGGAGCACTTTGCTCGGTTTTGACTGTGAGTAAGTCTTAGGGGACATTTTTCCTGTTTAAATGGCTCGATGTGGAGTCTTGTTTATGGGTTGCTATTATTGCACCATTTTGCATATTATTGCACGTTTGGATATTTACATGCTTGGGTGAGTGAGTCATTCCGGGATAGGCATATTGTTTGTAGACTATGTTGCATTGGATCCAAAGGCATGTTAGTCAGTCGTTGGTAATGGTCGATTGGATATCTTGAGGTTGGACCTCGGTGCCCACGTTTTATGACCTTAACTTTCCAAGTAGGCACTAGGAGGATATAGTCTTGAGCACAAACCTTGGAGGTGCGTGTAGCGATCCACGCCTTCGGGATTAATACCTTGGAGGTAGTCTCGATATGTCGGGCGTTGAGGCGTTACCAGTTAGGTGGGTAGACGCCAAGGTGTATCCTCTCTTACGGTGTAACTTGGGTTTCGTAGAGCAGAGTCGTGGAATAGGAATAACGTAACTTGTAATTCCCGATTTCGATGGAAGGACAGAGATAGGCATAACGTAACTTGTAATCTCTACATCCAGTTGTACGATGAACGTTGTATGGGTGGTATACTTATGTGTTACCTCCACCTTCAACGGATACGGGTCTCCCCCGTTTATGGTATTTGAATTTTAATACATTTTACGTTTGCTTGAGTATTGCTTCGTATTATGTTTTTAATAAAGTGTTATATTTAACGGATGGTTTCCATGTTTTATGGGTTGAGTATGTTTTGTCAACCGTATTTGAAGGTTTTGCCTAAACTAGATGTATTCACGTATTTGGGTGAATTGGGATTCGTAACTCATTTTGGAAAACGCTTTACACTTTTCGGGAATGGTTCCCATGGATTTTGAGTGCGTTGGAAAATGAGTCATTTGTGCCGTTTGGGAAACCTTTTTGGAAATGATAGTCTTTGTCGCAAACTTTCATTTAAAGATTTATTTAGATCATGACTATAACTACTACCTCCGATTTACGATTTTATATAGTCATGATAAAATGCTTGAACTCACTAGGCGTAAGCCTAACCCTTTTTATTTGTCGGCATGTGCAACAAGCTCAGGTTGGGGTAGCTCTAGCTACATTGTGAAGTGGCGAGTGCTAGTAGGATGCACGAGAGGTGACTTGAGTAGTGAAGTCTTCCGCACTTGTATGGACTAGCAACTTTTGTTGTGTTAAGTGACACCCGTTTAAGTTATTTTATTTGGGGAAATATATTGTTTTAATTCCGAGGTAAATTTGAGGAATGAATTTGTCTATTTTGGTTAATTTATTGAATTTTAAAGTTAGTTGCTCGTTCCAAATTTGAGGGTGTTACATAACCCGCCATGGGGTGCCATCGTCGATAGTGTCAGACCGAGATAGCAGGTTTACCTCCACGTTTTGGAAGAGCTTCCAAAGAGAAATGGGTTCGCAGATTAAGATGAGTACCGCTTACCATCCTCAGACCGACGGTCAGAGTGAGCGAACGATCCAGACGTTGGAAGACATGTTAAGGGCTTGCGCCTTGGACTTTCAGGGCTCTTGGGAAAAGCATCTACCATTGATCGAGTTCGCTTACAATAACAGCTATCACTCGAGCATCAAGGCAGCGCCGTTTGAGGCACTCTATGGTAGAAAATGTCGAACACCTTTGTGTTGGAACGAGGTCGGAGAAAGACAGTTAGCCGGGCTAGAGTTAGTGCAACTGACTTCGGACAAGATAGTCCAAGTACGTGAAAGACTGAAGGTCACTCACGACCGACATAAGAGTTATGCGGATAAGAGACGGAAAGACATCGAATTTCAAGTCGGAGACCATGTTTTGTTAAAGGTGTCCCCTTGGAAGGGAGTGGTACGATTTGGGAAACGTGGGAAGCTAAGCCCACGTTACATCGGACCATTCGAGATTACCGAACGAATTGGAGAAGTGGCGTATAGGTTGGACCTACCGGAAGAATTGCGCGGCATCCACAATGCGTTTCATGTGTCTAATTTGAGGAAGTGTCTAGCCGACGTGACCAAAGAGGTGCCGTTAAATGACATAAAGGTGGATGAGAAATTAAACTTCGTAGAGGAGCCCGAAGCCATCACTGATTGTAAAGTAAGGAAATCACGAAACAAGGAAACCAGACTGGTAAAGGTACATTGGCGCCATCACAAAGGTCCAGAGGCGACTTCGGAATTGGAGTCGGATATGAAAGCAAGATACCCGCATCTTTTCCAATGAGGAATTCCGGGGACAAAATTCTTTTAAGGGGGGAGTGTTGTAACAACCGGGTTTTTTCTTGCTTTAGTGTGAAAGTTTGGTGGTCAAATTCGAAGAAAATAAAGTTGGAGATGAGGGACTTGGTGGCAATTTAGGAGAAGTATAAATGGCTCCAAATCCCTAGGGCATTCTTGAATTTAATCAGTATTATTCTTATGTGGGAAGTGGTTGGCGGCTAGAAGAAGAAAAGGGAAGAGAAGAAGAAACTTTGGAGAAATCTGATTTGTGGAAGAAAGCATTGAAGGTAAATTCATCTAAACTCTTCTCCTTGTTTCTTATGATCATCTCTTCTGTGTTGTCTAAGATTTTGGATGAAAAACCTTAAACTCACTGTGTTCTCCACCTTATTGTTCTAAAAGGGGATTTTAGGTTTTTGATTTGTAAATATCGATTTAGAGGTAAAGAAATGGATTAAATGAGTGTTTATGATTGGTGGATGAACCCTTTTGATTGTCTAATCGAGCTTATAGCAGAAATGAGTTTTTATTCACTTTTGGAGAATGAGTTTTCATCCAGTTCGTAGTTACCGGATTGTTGCAGTAGTTACCGGGTAGATGTATGTTCCCGGGTAGGAAGTCTAGTGAAGTTACCGGACAGTTTTCTTACCGGATAGTTTGGGTTACCGGGTGCTTAGTACCCGGTAAGGTTTGTGGTGTCCGGAAAGACCGTTGTACCCGGTAAGTTCTGGTAACCGGGAAGTAGGGTATACCCGGTAAGGGGGTAGTACCCGGTAAGTCCTGTGTCCAGATAGTATTGTCCGGATTCCTTACTGATTGGGAAGCGTCTGATCTTTTAGGTGCTAAGCTTGGGTAATTCAAGAATAGAACGAGAGTGCGTATAATACCATCGCAAGGTGAGTTCCCTAAACCCTTTTTATGACGTACTATGTTTTACTGATTATGGTTTCGTTTACGAGCATGAACTGTTTTATAAATGTCACGCATGCTTTCCATGAACTACATATTTTATTTGAGGAGGTTTGTTCAGCAAATGAAATGATGTTAAAGTTTTCATAAATGTGATTTCGATACGTTATGTGTATGCTATGTGGAGTCGGTTTACACAGTGGGATCAGGGTACCTTGGGATTCGATAATTCCTTGGGCATATGTGGTCAGCTTGTAGGTTGGAATTTGTTTCCTTCCTACTCGGATAGAAGGGGGTCCACTTGGACTCCGGTATAGCCGAGAGGGTGCCCGTTAGGCCCCGATCGAGGTAGCTTATGCGATCCTTGAACCCTGTGTTGAACCTTGAATGATGATTATATGAAGAATGTGAATTGTTTTAAATAAAATGAATTTATACTGTGATACATGTTTTATGGAGGGAATTCAGACCTTTTTGGTCTAACCCTCGCTTTTCAAAAATCAAACCATTTTCAGGTAAGCGTGTTACGGGTTCTTCTAGTAAGAACTAAGAGATGGCATGAAGGATATGGAGCTTATAGTGATTCCAAGTTTTGACTATGATATCTATAGATAGAGCTCTCGGCTGTGGAATAGAGAATTCCTCTGTCAAATTTTGTTTAGCATAGATTAACGAAGAATTAAAGACAAGTTTATTTCTGTAATTCGAATGTTTAATGTATTGATTTTGCATGCTTGGTTTATGAGACGTTACAAACCCCCAACAATCTAAAGATTGGTTCATGTTGGGGGTGTTAGAACACAAAGTAAAAAGGGAGAAAAGTAAAGTAAACATGGTCTCTTGAACAAGAAATCAAAGGATGAACAAACTCCCTTTTGTTGAATCACAATACCCACGAACAAGGAATGGATCTTCATAAATCCGGCGTTCCCTGATGATTTCGTTGCATTAATCGACTTCAAAATCCGTGGAAAATCGACCCAAGTTGCCCCAAAATCGCCCCTTTCCCCTCTCTAGTTATTATGGTAAAGATTCAATGAAAGCCTAGGTGAAAAAGGGCTTAAAAACGTCTCAGCTCGTCGTCGGTACTTACTCTGAGAGTTTAAGTCTCGGTGGCCACTGTTTTGCAAAATTTGGACCGTCAGTAGTTACACCGAGAGTTTTAAGTCTCGGTGAGCGCTATTTTGCATAATTTGAGACTCTTCATTCGCTTGACGGTCCAACTTAACAAGTCACGGTGACACGTTTTTTAGTTTCTTTGACACATTGATCCAAGCTTTGACCCGAGAATTGACTCGTACAACCTCGCTTTGCCATCATTTTGTTAGATACTTCATTCTCGTCTATAATTAGCTCCTTTCGAACCTAAATCTTCGTTTATTCTCGAAACTTGGATTCCTGAAAAACTAATGAATAAACCGTGAAATACGCTTCGTTTGTTTGGAATTCAAGCAATTTAACACGGAATGTGGTGCTAAAATAACGCCAAAAATGGCGTTATCAAGCGCTAAATGGTTAAGGGAGACCCAAGATACAAAATCATGCAGAGGATTTTAGAACCATTGAAAGACTGACTTTTCTTTGTCAAACAAGATTCACCTCTTAGCGATTCAGATTTTGCATCTTAATAAAACTATTAAGAGGTAAACAAACGGCCCCTTTTACCGTGTTAATGTTGACGTATATTGTTTCATATTGTAAATCATTAGCAACATGGTTATGACATGTGTGATTCTGATTCACACTATGAGATTCAATACCACATTATTGTTGATGTATATTGTTTCATGTTATGAATCATTATTAAGGTGGTATTGACATGATCGATTTTGATCATAAGTTTTTTCATGTTTGCATTCATGGGTTTGCAGTTTTTTTAACATGCAAAATGGTTTTTGATTGTATTCTTGAAAAATGTTTTAATTATAATTAGATAAAGATATTTTTTTAAAAGATATGGTTAAAGATAATTAATAAACTATTAAAAGTTATTTATGGTAAACTGGGGCATAAAAGGAAGAGAGGTTATAAAATTGCCTTAAAAAAAGGAAGAGAGGTTATAAAATTATTAATTTAATGAACAACTAATTACAAAATTGCCCTTTACTTATTACCTAAAGTATGTTTAATATCGTGGATATGATTAGATCTCATAGTTCTCACAACATATCACTTTCGGTACATATTTCTTATATTTGTATGTAATGATGATAACAACCTTTATCAACTTTAGGTTGTAATTATGGGAGTAAATGGTTCGGCACAACTCGATTTTGATGGGAATTGTAATCTAAACCGTCTTTAACTGGTTTGTAAGTTTTTGAAACCTATCAAACAAGACGACTTTGATTTCATATGGTTTGGTCATGTTACTAAACAAATACCTAACAATATAGGTAAAAAAACATTAAAGATTATGTTTTGAACGGTATTAAAAAAGAAGCCTTTTTTTTTAAGATTATATAGAAAAATTATTCGATTTCACTAGAACAAAATAGACATGTTAGAATGTTTAGTCGTCTTTAAGCAACCTAATATAGTCAAAGTTTACGAGACTATCAACTTGATACGTCATATATCTTGACATTATAATAATTGTTAGGACGAAGTTAACAATCTTGCAAGTTTTATCGACGAAGCTGGACAACTAAGATTAGGGGTGTAGACCAGTCGAGCTTTTAACGAGCTACTCAAGCTCGAGATTGTTTATCTTGAACTCGAGCTTGAGTCGATCTTGTACTCAAAATAAAACTCGATTATCTTAACGAGTCAAGCTCCATAACACCAATCTTCGACTCAACTCGTTCGAAAACTCGATTAAACTTTAGGAGTCAAGTCGAGCCATTCGAGCATCACTTTTTTCGAGCCAAACATTTTTATATTCTTACAAATTATATAATCAAAATATAAAAATTATCGAGCTTAAGAACATAAACGAGTTAATCGACCTCGAATTCAAATTCGAGTTCATAAATGAGCATCGAGCTCGAACTCAAACATTGAAAAAGTATTTGAGCTCGAACTCGACCTTGAAAAAGTTAATCGAGCTCCTGTATAGCTCAAGTATGATATTATTTTTTCGAGCCAAACTCGAAGAATGTGATACTCGACGCGGCTTATTTACACCCCTAACTAAGACGGCTCATGAAGTAAATTGTTATATTAATATTTTTATATGATACTTTTGAAAAAAGTCATATTAACCTTTTTATGAAACATGTTTTACATTATATTTTTGAAAAGTGTTAAATAAATGTGATAACAAGATGATTTAGGCTATATTTAGCAAACTAGCTAGTAAGTTAGTTGTTAGATGATATGATAGTTTGTTGACCGAAAAACTAATTGATAAGCTACTCACATAAAAGGTAAAATAAACCACAAGGGCTGTGGCGTACTGGTTAAGGTTCTGGGGGATGTGGTGGAATATTCCATTTGTCCAGGGTTCTAATCCAGACGTAGACAACAATTGTGGCCACTGAGGTTTAATCAGGGATTAGTCTAGGCATAGCCTATGACACCCTTCCAAAAAAAAGGTAAAATAATAAATAATGACATGTTAAAAAGATAGTCAATTATAAGATTGTGTAATATAATTAAGTCCATGTTTGACAACATAAGCTAGCTTATTTTCTAAACTTATTACATAAACCCCGTTTGGATGGAGAAAAACTAGTTGATAAGCTAGCTTATTGAAATGTTACTTGAAGTAGTGTTTCGATCAGCTCTATGAGCTTTTTTGTTTTCCAATTGTATCATCGATTAATATGAATTGTTATTTATCATTAATAAATATTAATTTGTAAATTAGAATAAGTTACATGGTTCATTCCTATGGTTTATATGTTATAATGTATCAAATCCCTATTTTAAAATAATTATGTGTAATAACTTAAATCCTCGTATTATGTTTTATGGTAGTTTAAGGGGTGAGTGTTAACACCACAATTCATCATCTTTTTATCTTCAAAACTTTAACTCTGACTGCTTTAAACATTAAAGCTTTGACAGTCTTCAAACGGCTTTACAATCTTCAAACTTTCAACTTTGAACAGTCTTTAGTCAAACATGAAAAGTCTTCGTCTTCTTTTTGAAAAGTCAATCTTCATGAAATGTAATCTTCAACAAATATTCATCAAATCTTGAACGTGAATTTCAGATCTTTGCATCTTTGAACTTTGCAACTTTAAACTTTGAAGCTTTGAAAACTTTGAAAACTTTGAAGCTTTGAGCTCAAACTTTGAATGATTTCTTGAACTTTGTATCTTCATCTCTTTGGCCTTGAACTGTCTTTGAATAACGAATTCTCTCTAATTATCTCGGAACATCTTGTTGACTCTGATAAATCATTTCTCCCCCTTAATCTTTCAATGACAATTCTCCCTTTTCTTCAGGGTATTATTTCTCCCCCTGTTCTTCAGTATACTATTTCTCCCCCTTTTTGATGATTGTGAGCATCATGATCTTCATAACCTTTATCAATTTAGCACGCACTTTGTTCACCACAAGTAACATTCTCCTCCTTTTTGATCTGATAAACCGTCAATTCAAAAAGAATTTATCCGAATCTTTTCAAATTCAGACAAAAGAATGTGGTAACCCTGAAACAGCAAATGAATCAGTTAAAATGCCTGTAAGTAGCACGTAGCCACTTAGTACAACATATGTACTTTGTAAAGGAGCTTTTTGATGTTCACTCCCCCAGGGCTTTCATTCAATCATCGAAAAACACTAAGGAGTTTCTATGAACGTTATGACAAGAAAACATATTCCTCGTGTGTACGTGCATGTGTAGAAAGAATAAAGCAACATATGCTTGAATAATAGGCTCAAAGCGTGTAAACTGTTGAGACAACAACAAGTTTTCCACGGACTCAATGTGCATGAATGAAGTGCGAAGGTGGGGAAAACTTTCTTCTTTTTCAATATCCAAATCTTCCGAGTGAAGATAAGATAGATTATATGCTGCGTCCCCAAGAAAAATGAAACATTCCTTTGTTAAGAAAGAAATGAGTAGCTGGTGGGGTTAATTGCAAGAGTTGGCATGGGCTGACTGCCTGTTTCAATGATGGTGACCAAAGAATGTGAACCAATCAGTAATGTGGCTTCCCGGCTCAGAAAATGGTTGGTGCAGAGTTCTTTTATTCTTTTAACTCTGTTCTCACACCCTCTTTCTATTTTTAATCCGCTCACTTTTTGTCAAGAACACCAAATTTTACAAAATCTTAAAATTGATCAAATATTAGCATGTTTTTGCAAAATTGATGATTCAAAACTTGTTTAGAATGATGGAGAAATACTTTGCAATCAAAATCAAACCAAAAAACAATCAAAAATTGGATAACCCATTTGTGATCTTCAAGAACTTCAAAAATGGAGATTTTCTTCAAAAATCTTCAATTTTCTTCAAATCTTCATGAATTTGGACGAATTTTGCACACAATTTGATCTCCCAAAGCTCTGATACCAATTGTTAACACCAGATCTATTAGGTAAACAACAAATTATCCATTGATCTTCAATAATCTAGAGTTTTACATAAGAATTGGAAACTTTCTCTCTCTAGATTCTCTCTCTAACAATGCTCTCTTGATATTACAATTATGATCATTCTAATCACTTGCTTACAAACTAAGAAAACTAAAACCTATTTATACCTAGACTGTAACACCCTCAAATCTGGAAAGAGCAACTAAATAAAATTTCGATAAAATAACCACTTAAAGAATAAAATTCCTTCTACAAACCATTTTTGGAATTACCTCAAGATAAAACATAACACCTCTCTCACAATTAATAACTCAAGTTATACTATGCGACTACAAAAGTCGGATGTTACTTAACAAATTACAAGTTGCTAATCCCAAACCAAGTGCGGAAGACTTCACCAAGCAAATCATTTCTCGTGCACATTACTAGCACTCATCTCTTCACAGTGTCACTAGATCTACATCCCAACCGGAACCTGTTGCACATGCCGACAAATAAAAAGGGTTAGGCTAACGCCTAGTGAGTTCAAGAGTTTTATCATGATAATGTAATTCGTAAAAGGAAAGAGTGAGACTCTAATCATGATTCCCAAAATGATTTACATTAAATAAGAAAACAATCTGATTTCCAAGAATACGTATTTTAGACGATGGCAACGCCACGTGAAACATTTCTTTATGATGCAAGCTTAAACCCAAAACTCACCCAAAGTGTGAATAAACATTAAATTCCCAAATGATATAAATGTGAATAAAACTCCATTATTCAAAACATCCCAACCAGGATTAAACATAATACATTACCTATAAATCATGGAAAACAATCCATTTAGATATATAATTACGTCACCGAAAACATGGATAAAAGTAAATACCCAAAACAACACCTTTTGGCGACGGGGGAGACCCGCTTACCAACGCAAGTGACGGAACACAAAAGTAAGCCACTTGACAAGTTGGTAAAGCCAATCACTTAGTAAGACATATAACGGATGCCGAGTGTGGCCACTTAAAACCACACCCAATTTGGGGCAACATCCTTAACGTATTCGCACGTAGGACTTATACCATACCGTCAATGCCTAACTGTGCCGCGATGTGGAAAACTAGCGTCCCAATCATCGGCATAAAGAATATAACGTATTCGCACGTAGGACTTATACCATACCGTCGATGCCTAACCGTGTGGCGATGTGGAAAACTAGCTTCCCATAATCGGCATAAAGACTATAGTGCTTATGGATCCATTGCATTACAAATAAAACATTACATGGCCCCAAACGAATGAACTAGTGCATTCAAAACATGTAATCCTCAAATAAGATGCATTAAATGCAAATCATAACCAAACGCCCAACATCGAGCTATCAAAATCGGACAAATGTCCCCAAGACCCAACAGAGTCAAAACCGAGCTGTGGGCTCCATAGATCAAATGACCATTAGTAAAAGTCATAAAATGAATTAAACGTAAACAACACACGTTTATGCGAACACCCGTTTTAAATTCATGAATAACCCAAAACACAACATTGGGTGGGACATCCCATTTTCCAAAGGAACTCATACCGTTTACGCTTTCAAACCGTCCCATAACATAATTTATGCATATTTCCAAAACATATGTTAAAAGGGCATTTATACAAATCTCCGTCTATAGGACAAAACATTTAAATGCTTTCATGCATGTTTCATTTATTCAAAGCTTAAACTCCTACACGTTCGTATTTTCAAAACGTATCATAACATAGACTAGGCATATTTCCAAATAAACACTAGAAGTGCATTTTCACCAAATGATCTCCATCAATGCAATAAATCAACGAAACATTATCATTTATGATTTACTATCAAGTTTTCCCAAAAATCCCAAATATGAGCATTTTACCACATTTACAAAGTTAAATACTTCAAAAGTCAAGACCCATCAAATAACCCAACAATTGATAAATTTTCATGTAATCACATAAGTACTTGGAAATATCATTTTGGCATGTACAACGTTTTCACAAATCAACATGAACTCACCTTGCTAGATTTAGGCTAAATCTAGATTTTCCCAAACGTAAGCTCCTTTGAAGAAACACGAATCTTCAAGCTCAAATCTTCCAAAAACCTAGATCCATAAGTTTCCAACCATAAGTAATCATCCTCAAGCACTTATATACGCTTCCCCCAACATAAAACATCCAAAATCACCAAAACACCAAAACACCAAAACCCTAACTCCTTAAATGGAGAAAAGTGAGAAGCTTACCTCAGCCACCACCAAATACTCCTGGATCATCCAATACACTTCAAAACTCTTTCTAGATCCTTGAAGAGCTCTCAAAAACGAAACCATGGCAACTTGAATCACTCAAATCAGAGTTGGGATGCAAAAGTTATGAAGGAATGAAGATTGAGGCTGAAAATCGCGACTTAATACTTCAGATGTGGACTCCAAAGCGTTACGCGGCTTAGGCCGCGGCCTAAGGTCGCGCACCAGGCCGCACGGCTTGCGGCCTTCTTTTGGGTCATATACTGTTTCGGCCGTAACTTCTTCGTTATAGCTTCGTTTTCGCTCCGAAAAGAACCGTTGGACTCGTATTCGAATTCCCCATCCAACAAGACCATAACTAGGATTTAATCTCAAATCATTTTTTTCATATTTATCTTAAAAGATCAATTTTACACTGATTCGAAATTATACTTATCCGAAAATTACGGGTGTTACATAGACATTACAAGGTATTAAATCTAATTACATTGACTCTCTATTTAACTACTTTGACTATCTTTGACTTTTACATTGACTTTACAATATTGACAATTACAAGACTTTTACAATAAATCTTGAATACAATAATACAAGACTTTTTGGAGATTGATTTTGCAATTTATTGTAATTAGATTTATTGTAAAAGTCTTGTATTATTGTATTCAAGATTTATTGTAAAAGTCTTGTAATTGTCAATATTGTAAAGTCAATGTAAAAGTCAAAGATAGTCAAAGTCAAAGTAGTTAAATAGAGAGTCAATGTAATTAGATTTAATACCTTGTAATGTCTAGGTATAAATAGGTTTTAGTTTGCTTAGTTTGTAAGCAAGTGATTAGAACGATCATAATTGTATTATCAAGAGAGCATTGTTAGAGAGAGAATCTAGAGAGAGAAAGTTTCTTCTTGAAGATCAATGGATTATTTGTTGTTTACCTAATAGATATGGTGTTTACAGTGAGAGGGTAACATTTTTTGTTCTTCAAGGACTAAAGGGATAAATAAGGTAATAAAAAAGTAAACCATCATTTCTCCTTATTCCTACAAGTGTGTACGTCCTACAACTTTCGTACATGAAACATATCGTTTTTTTCACGAAGGTTGCCGTCATATGACAACCACAATTCTCTCGAGCGCATACAACCTCGTATCTGGTTCTGTTAGATCTTTTTGTTCTATACTTGAAGTCTTGAACCCCTCTTCAATAAACTTAGTTTTGCAGAGGTAGTGTTATTTCAGTAAATTAAACTATCGTCAAAAAATGGCTAGAACAATTAATTTCCCGAATTATAATTAATTTATAAGTCATAAATTAATTATTTTAAATATGTTTTCTATTTTTAATAAATATACCAAATTGTTATAAACTATAGATGTCACCATATACGCAATTTCTCACACCTTTTCAAAAAAAAATATGAAAAAGACATTTAAAGTCTCTCGGATATTTTAAAGTTCTACTCATTAATTCCAAGAATATCTTCAACAAGATTCCGAAATGCACTCAAATAATTCATCATCAACTTCGCTCCAATTTGGTTGAATATATTTGGTCGAATCAAAGTTACGAGTGATCTACATTAGTATTTATTATGTAGTGTTACTTTATATAAAGATTACGAGGAATGCGAATGGAAATGGAAATGGAAATGAGAATATAGTGGAATAGGAATAGGAATGAGGATTAGCTTGATGTTGTTTGGTTAATACTCATAAATCACAACTGTTGCAATCAAGGGTTTGTGTTTCGTCTATGTAGAATCTAGGGTTTTTGTTTCGTCTCATTTACATTAGTATCCTCGTACTCGTCGTTCCCTTCTTCTTCTTCACCAGCATACCAACACCTTCGTCGTCGGCCTTCATCTCCATCTCCGACTACAATAAGTGTAACAGCCCTCACCAGACTAGCCAAAACAAAACCACATGCTTAAATTAACACTATCAAACATGGCCCACCGTCTCACAATATCAAAAATTCAAAACTTGGGTTGCGGAATAAACCCTAATTACAACTAAGAAAAATAACTATCACTAGGAAAAGGGAAAGTCTTCTAGTTCCACTAAAGCACGTCCGCAATCACATCTTCTCCATTCCACTAGCCGAACCCTCCCTAACCTGCTTACCGGAAAAGGGTTTCAGTTTTGAAAATGCGAGGGTTAGACCACAAGGTCTAGTGAGATCCCTCAAACAACATTCACACCACAAATAGTATTTAAAAGAGTTTACGGAAAACATTAAGCAATAACCGATCTTGCAAGTTAACATCAACAAACATATAACTGTTATTCCTCACCTGGTCACGCCCACACCTGTGACCTGATCTAGGGCACACACCCGCCCTGGGAACAGACTGAATCCATTCAATTATTCCATTTGGGACACACTTTATAGCATGCATAGATAAATCAAATGCAACCACACAGTCCGAATATAAATGTACAAGTAAACAAACAAGTATCATCAAGCTTTGGTTTGGAAAAACTCACCTTAAGTCCTTGCTAGGAATTCTTACTTGCAACCGATTATCTCTACCCGCACCTACATTTGAACCCAACACACAATACCAGATAAGTCTCTCGGCACACTCAAATTCTACTAACATGAAAGTGCCGGACAAAATACCCGGGTTCCGGATCCCACTTCCGGATTCCGACACCTTCCCGGATCCATCCGGATTCCGGTATGCATCCGGTTCTATCCGGGTTCCGGTATGCTTCCGGATCCTTTCTGGATTTCGGTACGCTTCCGGAACCTTTCCGGATTCCGCACCAAAACTAGTCCAGACTCTCTCTCAACTCCGGGCAACCCTTCCGGATTATACCGGATTCTGGTACTCCTTCCAGATTCCCAATCGATTCTGGACTAGTCGAGTCCCAGACTTCTGGGTTTTTCCTTATCGAACAGCGAAAAATCCCAAACGCCTTAATCGGCTATTCCACACAATTCCAAATTTGATGTTAAACCATTAGGATTAAGGAGACATCATTACTAGCCGATTTAGTAAGTTAATTCATCCGATCTCTTATAATAAATCCATTAGAAAATACACAGACCCCATTTCTGTTCTTACATAGAGATAAACATAAGTTGTCTGATCCTACCACTCCAATCCTTTTTAATCAAATTGCCAAGGAGAAAGATAAGGGTATTACCTCGAGATTGATGATTTCACACACGATATGGAGAATCCCGATTGCCTTGACTCCTTGCACCCACCAATTTCACCTTAGCCGCACACAGTGTTCTTGAAGAATTCAGGATCCCTAGGGTTTTACCCCTTTTTATACACTTCCCAAAGAACACCAAACTTTTCCTCTTTCACACTTTACACCCCATAATTATTATTTATTCACAAAAAAGGTTTCGATTATTACATCATCCTCCCCTCAAAAGAATTCCGTCCTCGGAATTCCATCTTCGAACAGTCGAGGGAAACGGGCCCTCATCTCTGATTCCACTTCCCACGTTGCTTCTTGCTCCTTATGGAAGCGCCACTGAACTTTCACTAACGATATTTCTTTACTCCTCAACTTCCTTACTTTGCGATCGACGATTGCCAACGGTTCCTTAGCATAATTTAACTTCTCATCTACACGAATGTCTTCCAACGGTACTGCCATGCTTTCTTTAGCCAGACATTTCCTTAAATTCGACACATGAAAGGTCGAATGAACTCCTCGAAGCCCCTCAGGCAACTCCAACTTATATGCCACTTCACCCACATGCTCGGTGATGGCGAACGGCCCAACATACCTAGGCCTTAGCTTCCCTCTCTTCCCAAATCGGACGACGCCTTTCCACGGTGACACCTTGAGCATCACTTTATCCCCCACCTTGAACTCGATCGGCTTCCTTCTTCTATTCGCATAAGCCTTTTGGCGGTCTTGATCCACCTTCAACTTCTCTCTTATCACACTAATCTTATCGGCCGTTAGCTGCACGATCTCCGGTCATGCCAACTGCTTCTCTCCCACTTCATTCCAACACAACGGCGTTCTGCACTTACGCCCATACAATGCCTCAAATGGTGCTGCTTGAAGACTGGCGTGATAACTATTGTTATATGAGAATTCAATCAACGGCAAATGAGACTCCCACGAGTCCTTGAAATCTATCACACAAGCACACAACATGTCCTCCAAAGTCTGTATGGTTCTCTCACTTTGTCCATCCGCCTGAGGGTGATAGGCAGTGCTCATCAATAGCCGCGTACCTAACTCTCTTTGAAGGCTCCTCCAAAAAGACGACGTGAAGCGACTATCACGATCGGAGACTATGGACGACGGCACTCCATGCCTCGTCACTATTTCATTGACATACTGTTGGTCCCGAAGGCCTATACAAGTTTGTAGAAGGGGGGGTTGAATACAAACACACAGATTTTATTTTTCTAAATTGTTTATTGATAAATCATTAACAATTTACAGCTTGTTGCGGAAACAAGATTAAGGATAAACCTAAATCTAAACAAGTTGGAACACTAAGGTTTCTTGCACTAAGAGAGATAAGGAAATTACTAATAATAACCTATCTTGTGATAAGAGATTGAACTTGTCCAGAGTTAGCAAGTTACTTCAAATGAAGTGGGTTCATCTCTTTATATATTGCATGCATTTAATGCAAGTCAGTATACACTTTACACGTGTCATCAGCTGGTTGGTTGCATGTCATTGACCTTGGTTGACAACCTTAGTAGCCGCATGGATGAACAGTGTAGTATCAGAGTGGTTGTACAATTTCAGACAGTCGGAGGTTCTTTTCTGACATTTCGTACGGAGTCGTGCAAGTGAGGTTAAGACAAAAGTACTTTGTACGGAGGACTTCATGATCAGCTTTCGTTGATTCAGCGATTATCATTTTCTATTCAGCGAATGATAAAGTTCAGCGATAGCTGAAGTCTTGTACTTGATACTTCACGTTGAGTGGACAAATCTGAGTCTTCGCTGATCCGCATCAGTTCATTAGGAGACTTGTCGCTGGTTCTTGAGCTTGATCTTCGACTTCAGCGTAGAACCTTTGTTGACGTGAAACTTGTCTTCAGGGATCATAAGTAAACAACTAACTTATTAGCGATCATCATAATGACTGAACAGACTCAGAGCATTAATGATGAACAGTGTTCGCTGAATGTTTAATTTAAAAGAGCGAGAGTTCCTATCAGCGGTACTGTAAGATCTTAGTACTTATCAGCGATAGTGAAACTCTGATACATATTGTTTACTTACAATTTTCACTAAGTATATAAGAGAGGGTCATTATCAAATCACTGAGGGTTTGGATCAACAATCTCCCCCTATTTGATTATGACATAGCAACAAAGAAAATTGCTAAGTATGAAAACATAAGGATAAAAAGAACTCATAAAATATTTGTCCCTTTTACTGTTTTCTGGGATCTTTTCAGTACTGATGGAGTAAAGTACATTCGCTGAAATCTTTCTTTAAAACTTTGAATCAGGATACAAAGAGAAATGGAAAGATTACAAGTACGAGCGAAATAAATTACAAGTACAGAAGAATAACTGATATAATAGAGAAAAGGCGATCATATCAGCTTATAAAGGTTCTTCCCTGATGAGAAGTTCATCAAGGGTCTTTGATGTGGGGATCATCCAGTCAGGGACATCTTCTCCTTGATTCTTTTTCTTCAGAGCTGCTTCAAAAATCAAGGGCTTCAGGTGTCTAGCTTTGATGTTGCGTCTGACTTCACACCAGTATACGAGATCTCTGAGTTGTTCGATGGGAGCGATGTCTAGCTCAGAGATACGTTGAAAGTGATGATTTCCATAGTAGTCTAAAAAGAATATACCATAGGGATCACTTACAACTGTGCCAGGAATGAATGTTTCTCCAGGTGGTAGAGAGGTGTCAAGCATTGAGAGATCGGCATCAGGGCCAACAATTTCAGCACGAGAGAAACCAATGCCCGTTTCATTCCGAATATGAGGACCTGAACCAGAGGCTTTCTTTTTCTTATCAGGGACTTTTCTTGGTTGAGGAAGAGTAGGAGGAATATCCACAGCAGATGAAAGCAGGTCGATCTGTTTGTTTAAGATCTTCTCGACATGGCTTTTGAACTTTGAGCGCGATCCCTGAATGGCTAATTTTGTTTCTAACCATTCAGAGAGACCAAACTTTTCTAAGGTAGCAGCATAGAAAGTTTGCTTGGTTTCGTCATCTCTGTAGACGTCCACTTCAACAACAGGAACTTCAGCGTACAGTCTTCCTCTGATGTTTGCCTTGACGATTTTGGATGGTCTAGATCGATAGGTCAGCATTTGTTTAGCCCATTCCAAAGTCGTATCAGAGACCTTAGTCTTTTCTCTAACGATCTCTTGAGCATCATCCCATAGCTGACGTTGAACATCAATGGGAACTCTTTTCAGCTTGGGGTCTTTTATTGATCGTTGAGTAAGTTTGATGGCGTATTCTCTGTCTTTTTCTTCAGCTTCCTTTCTTTCAGCGATTAGCCGTTCAGCTCTGAGGTGTTCCTGGTATTCAGCTTTGGAAATTCTGAACTTTGGAGGAACTGAAGGAAGTTGATCACGCCTCAGAATGATTCACTGATCCTCGAAGCGCTTTATTATTTCCTCTCTTCTTTTCTGATCCTCTTCACTTAGCTTTTGAGGAGCTAAGGAAGGTCTGCGATTGTGCGAGAGTAGCTGTTCTTCTGGTTCACCAGTCTCAGAGATTAAATCTAAGACTGGAATTATTTTTTCAGCAGCAGCTGGTATTATTGGTGAAGTCGCAGTTGTGGAGCCTTCAGCGATATCCTCAAACAGGGGAGAGGACTAGCTGAAACACAACGATCTTACGAGTAAGAACTTGGGTAGAATCAGATAGAGAGAATTGGTTCAAGTGTATAGGCTTGGGTAGTAGAACTGATAGTGTATGATAGAGGAGGGATGGAGTGAGAGATGTTTATCATACCTGACAAACCGGCTTTTCAAGCAAGATCATCAGATTGTCATCTTCAGCGACGCTTTTGCCTTTGCCTTTCTCAGCTCCAGAGGCTGAGGGCTTTGTCTTTGTCCGCTCCCCTGAAGGTTCATTTATCGAGATTCCCTTAAGAGCTTTGATCTTCTGAGCAGGTTTGACGATAAAGAAGTCATCGTCATCTTCGTCATCATCATCATCATTCTTTGGAGAAGAAGATGGTTCATCATCAGGGATGTCGACGGCTTCATCATCTTCTGCTTCGGATTCAGTTTTCTCAGCTTCTTCTTCGAGTTGCTCCCCCTCAGATACAGAGGCGAGCTTCTCGGTTTCCTCAGGGTTTTCATCTCCCTGAGGTCCAGCGGTGGTTTCTTCAGTATTCGTCTTCTCTCCCCTGATAGATTCATCATGGGAAAGGTCTTCAGCGCTCTTGGCGAGGTCTTCAGCGCTCTTCTCCCCCTCTTTTTCATGATGACTGGGGGAGGAATGGGTAGATTCAGCAGCGTTGGTAGGTTCTCTGTCTTCTTGGCCAGAGAGACCTACACAAACTTCAATCTTTGCTAATCTGTCTTCTAGGCCAGAAATAGCAGGATTGATCTTCCCGAGCTCAATGCGATCCACCGCTGTAAAATGTTCAGATTCAGGGACAGGGGCATGAGCAGGAGTATTCGCCTTGTGCAGCAGCTGTTCGATCATAGTCTTCATCGAACCAACGTCAGTCTTTATAGAGCTTAAGTCAGTCGTCAGAGTGTTGACATTTGTCTTCACAGCAGACATATCTCCCTCTAGTGTTCCAACCGATGTCTTCAGCGTTGTTACCTCACTGGACATGGATGAAACTGGATTTTTTAGAGAGGTGTAGTCTGTGTAGATATCAGCGAGCACCTTGGAGAAGTCGCTGAGAGTTTTATCAACCTGCTTCATGTCATCTGTGGAAGCCTTCTTCTCCACCACCGTTGTCAGTTTGTTCAGATTCTCTCCAGCGTTTGTTACAGCTGTAGAGTTATTGGAGAGAGTAGTGGTGAGACATGTCAGCTTTGTCTCCACGGACTTCAGAGAGGCGTTGATATCTCCCAAATTAGGACCTGTAACATATAAAAACTTGTGAACAGAGGAAAGCTCAGAAGTTTGGGGTTTAGTCACATTGTTTATGGGTTGTTGTTTACCTGCAGGAGGATTGGTGAATTCATCGAAATCACGGGTTCCTGAGTAAAGTTCCATGTCATCTTCAAAAGTGCCCATGGATTTTTCTGCAGGTCCTGTCTTCATCATTCCTGGAGAATCAGCTTTAGGTTCCGAGGAGATGATGGCAGCTCCAGTTAGATCTGGAGTAGAGACCAAATGAGTGGAGGCAGGAGCGAAGGATAAGAATGGGGTTTGGGTTATGAGTTCAGCGTTGGATTCGCTGACAATCACTTCATCAGTCTTTTGAGAGACTGAAGGAGGTTGGGTCGGTTCCAAGTTTGTAACCTCAGCGTTTAGAGACGCTGAAGTCGGGATAAAAGGGATAGCTTGTTCAGGTGTGGCAGAGCGTACCACTGAACGTTCCTTCAGCTCTGCAGAAAGAGCTGAGGAGTCTTCAGCATGAGATTGCTGGGGTTGCTCCTTTGTTTTCTTGATCCTTTTAGAATCAAGTGGGGTAGATGAATGTTTCCTTTTCTTAGGAGAGGATTTTGTGGCCAGGGTATCAGCGATGGGTATTGTCGCTGAAGGAGCCACAGAATGAGAAGAAGAAGGGTTGAGAAGAGTTAAGAGGGTAGAAAGACGTACCTCATTTTCAACAGGTTTGAAGTCGAGTACCTTAGGGCCAATCTGAGAGAGTTTCAGATCGCCCTCTTGCGGGTAGCTGTCCTTCAGGCCATATTGAAAGATAGCGCTGATGAATCGGGGGTAAGGAACCCATGCAGGCCTGTCAGCGGCAGAGTCTACTCTTTGCAGCAAGTCTTCATAGATGAGAGATGCCCAGTCAATGTGTAGACCTTTCAGCAGAGCGTATCCCATAGCTTGCTGAGGTTGAGCGGCTTGATCAGAAGAGCCGGTCTTGGCAGTCATGCAGCTGATAAGGTGAGCGAAGATGAAGTTCATCTCGCTGGGCTTTTCGATTTCTTCAGCAGTGTTATCTTCTTCTCAGGCTTCTTGTCTCTGTCCATTTCCCATACATAGCCCATTGCATCAAAAAATGCAATAAGAGCTTCTTTGTCAGCGAGCTTCTTATGGTCAGGGAAAGGAACAAAAGGTTTTTCCTTTGTAGCGATGGGAAAGTTCAGAGCTTTGCGAATGATGGCAGGTGTGATCTTTATCGTGCCATATTCAGTATCGCAGAGGATACAATCAACTGTTTTGGAGGGATCTTTGGCGGATGGTAGCTGAGAGTGTCTGGCAGAGTACCAGAACTGAGATAGTAGCAGCTGACTTGCAGGGGGTGAAATGGTCAGGGCTGTTGAAATGCAGCAATTCTTCAGGAAATTCACAGCATCTGTCAGATGTGTGACTTGCTTTCGAGGAGGAAACTCGAGAAGCGCAGAAAGGTTGTTTATCTTAGTCCAGTCTAGTTGATCCAGAGTGAACTTAACCTGAGGAGCCTTGATGATTTCCACTTCCTCAGAGTCAGTAGAGATGTTCTCAACGGTAGTAGGAATGTTAGACGTTGCCATTTCCTGTATTATCAGTTCAACCAAAGATTAACAAATACGAATAATCTTAATGTGGAAAGATTTTCCATTAAGATGGTTCGAATTTTGTCCATTTCATTCAGACAAAATGTCTTAATGAAGATTAGGGTTTTTCTTGATTTTTGAAACGAAATGTAAAACCCATTTTCTTGTTTTCCAGTTTTTCTATGAAGAAATAGATTCTGGAAACGGATGAAGAACAAGTTTAAGATTTTGCTTTTAAACTTGAAGAACAACCATGAAATGGTTGTGTTCATAAAACCACGAAAGAAAATGATTTCATTTTACGAAGTTCTTTTGTTTGATCTTGTTAAAACAATGAGAAGATCGGAAACAAGTTATACGCATTCGGTAATAAATAAGAACATATTAACCTTGATGTTTGATGAAGAAGATGATGAACAGTTCTTGAAGTTTTTGAAATCACAAATGCAACAGTGAATTCTTTCTTGCGGAGGAAGATTGATCGCGTAAAAGAAAAATATAAACAAAGAATTTGTTTATATAGAGATTTTAGAAAGAGAAAATCTTGAGCGGGAAAAGATTTTCATCATGACACGGACACGTGTTTGCATTTGATTGGAAGTTTGAACGAGACGTGCAAACGTGTGTCAAGAAGAGAAAACGTGCCGGGGTTTTATCCGTTGCAATGACGTCACAACTGTCCTTTCATATTCTTGGTTGTCTCTGAGGTTTTTAAAAAAAAAAACTCAGGGATACTTTTGAAAACATGAAGCACTGAATAGAAATATCAGTGAAGGTTTTAAGAAATTTCAAAACATCGCTGTTAAGGAAGAGATATTCAGCGATGCATTTTGTTTTGAAAACTTGCATTTTCATGCGATTGTCAGAGAGAGTAAACATACCTTGATATCAGTGAATCAAGTTTATTCAGAGAGAAGATGATAGAATGGGTTATACAAGTTGATTTTATCCTTTCGCTGATCAATGTGAACCGCTGAAGATTTTATCCTTCAAAGTTCAGCATTCCAAGCTCGCTAATGAGAAAGTTGAATCTTGTCTCATCAAGAGGTTTGGTAAATAAGTCAGCTAACTGATAATCAGTTGGGATAAAATGAAGTTCTATATCACCATTCATCACATGATCTCTGATAAAATGATATCTGATTTCTATATGTTTGGTCTTTGAATGTAGTACTGGATTGTTTGCTATAGCGATGGCACTTGTGCTGTCGCAATAGATTGGAATTTTGGAGAGCTGAAGATCATAGTCTAGTAGCTGATTTCTCATCCACAAGACTTGAGAACAACAGCTTCCAGCAACTACATATTCAGCTTCAGCTGTGGAAGTGGACACTGAATTTTGCTTTTTACTTGTCCAACTTACCAGCTTTCCACCCAGGAGCTGACAACCTCCTGTGGTGCCTTTCCTATCCATTTTGCAACCTACAAAATCACTATCTGAATAGGCGGTTAGATCAAATCCTGAATCTTTGGGATACCAAAGACCTAGATTCGCTGTACCCTTAAGATATCGAAAGATTCGCTTTACAACTTTCATATGAGATATCTTAGGTTCAGCTTGATATCGTGCACATAAGCATGTTGCAAACATAATATCGGGTCGGCTAGCTGTAAGATACAATAGAGAGCCGATCATCCCACGGTACAACGTGACATTGACAGGAACACCCTTAGTGTCCTTATCAAGTGTCAGCGGTGGTGCCATAGGGGTTTTCATAGCTGAACTTTCAGTTAAGTCGAATTTCTTCAGCATATCTTTAACATATTTTCCCTGATTAATGAAAGTTCCTTTCTCAGTTTGCTTAATCTGAAGACCAAGGAAATATGTTAGTTCACCCATCATGCTCATTTTGTACTCATCTTTCATTCTATCAGCGAAACGAGTACAAAGCTCAGGGTTAGTAGACCCAAATATAATGTCATCAACATATATTTGAACTAGAATGATATGACCTTTCACTTTTCTAAAAAATAGAGTTTTGTCAATCTTACCTCGCTCAAATTTTTCAATATGGAGATAAGTAGAAAGAGTATCATACCATGCACGTGGAGCTTGCTTCAAGCCATAAAGTGTCTTATCCAGTTTATAAACATAACCTGGACGATTAGAATCTGAGAATCCTGGAGGTTGTTCCACATACACTTCTTCATTCAGCTTTCCATTTAGAAACGCTGAATTAACATCCATCTGATGTACTTTGAAGTTTTTGTGTACAGCATATGCTAGGAACAGACGAATAGATTCAAGTCTTGCTACTGGAGCAAATGTTTCGTCATAATCTATACCTTCCTCTTGTCTGTATCCCTGAGCAACAAGACGAGCTTTGTTGCGGGTTACAGTACCATGTTCGTCCAACTTGTTTCGATAGACCCATTTAGTGCCTATTACTGTTTTATCAGTTGGTCTCTGAACAAGTTTCCAAACTTTGTTTCTTTCGAATTCAGTCAGCTCTTCTTGCATGGCGCTGACCCAGTTTGGATCTTTGAGGGCATCATCTACTTTCTTTGGTTCAGTTAGTGAAATAAAATTTACAAATAAACAAATATTACCTGCACTTCGTCGAGTCTGAATCCCAGTGTTTGGATCACCAAGAATTTGATCAATTGGGTGATTTATAGTCCATCGCTGAGCCGGAGCGTGAGACGCTGACTCAACTTGAACTGGAGGAGCTGAAGATGAAGCTTCAGCGACGTCAGGAGTATCAGCCAAGAGAGGAATGGATGCAGTTGTCATTATATTCACTGATTGCTGAGAAGTAGATGGAATGTCTGAGACATTTGGATCAACTGCAGGTATAGTGTTTATAGGAACAGCTGAGACCCATGATGTTTCAGCTTCACTGTTCTGCATATTTAAAATGATAGGACTATCATCTTCTACTGGATGAGCATGAGTAGTGGGAATAACTTCTGAATCACCAAGATGAGAAAACATCCATTGATTCAGTTCTTCAGTATCAGCGGACGGTTTAGAGTTCGCTGAACGGGATTCGTCAAACGTGACGTGAATAGTTTCTTCTACAGTTTGTCTTCTACGATTGAAGACTCTGAAGGCTTTGGAAACTGAGGAGTATCCAAGAAAGATTCCATCATCAGCCTTAGGATCAAACTTTCCAAGGGCATCTCTGTTGTTCAGTATGAAACACTGACATCCAAAGATGTGAAGAAATCTGATTGAAGGCTTTCTCCCATGAATAAGTTCATAGGATGTTTTATTGAATCTTTTGACTATCAGCGACCTGTTTTGCGTAAAACAAGCAGTGTTGACAGCTTCTGCCCAAAACTGAGTAGGCAGGTGAGAATCGCTGAGCATTGAACGTGCAGCTTCAATAATTGTTCTATTTCTTCTTTCAACGACTCCATTTTGTTGCGATGTTCTCACTGAAGAAAAGTTGTGAGAAATACCCTTGCTCTCAAAGAAGGAATCAAGAGAACTGTTTTTGAATTCAGTCCCATGATCACTCCTTATTGAGCGAACGGTCAAATTGTTCAGGGTTTCCATCTTCCGAACAAAGGTGATGAGTTCTTCAGGGGTGTCACTCTTGGAACGGAGAAACATAACCCATGTATAACGAGAGAATTCATCAACTATGACCAGCGTATATTTCTTTCCAGCGATGGATTGTTTGTTAACAGGGCCAAACAAATCCATATGGAGTAGTTGAAGAGGAGATGACACTGAAGAAACTTGCTTTGACTTAAAGCTTGCTTTGGTCTGCTTCCCTTTTTCACACGCTGAACATAACGACTCTTTGGCGTATGAATGCTGAGGTAGACCAGTGACTAACTCTTTTGAAGAAAGAGTATTCAGTGTCTTGAAATTTAGACGAGATAGCCTCTTATGCCATAGCCAATTGACATCAGATGAGGCCTTTGAGAAGAAACAGGAGTTCTCAGTGGTTGTTGAGTCCATGTTTATTACATAAACATTTTCCAAACGATAACCGCTGAGAGCTATCTTCTCCTTTTTGTCAGAGACAAAGCAGGATTCCTTAGTAAAGATTACTTTGTTATCCATGTCGCAAAGCTGACTGATGCTTAGAAGATTATGCTTCAGCCCTTCAACATATGAGACTCTTCTGAAGGAGGTTGTACCATTTGAAAGTACACCATACCCTCGGGTATGTCCTTTTCCATTTCCACCAAAAGTCACAGAGGGACCCTTCTCTTCCTTGTATTCAGCGAGCAGGCTTTTCTTTCCAGTCATGTGTCTAGAGCATCCGCTATCGAGATACCAGATACCCTTCTTAACCTGCAATACAAAGGAAGATTAGTTTTTCTTGGGTACCCACTTTACCATGTATACACATTTGTCAGTGGAAGTAGTTGGAATGGAAGATTCAGCAGTCTTCGCAGCATTTGAAGATTCAGCTTTGTCTTTCTTCACTTTGGTTAATTTCTTAACTTCAGTGGTAGGATTCACCTTGACCTGATTTGCACCAGGGTTGGTCTTCTTTGCCTTGGGGGCAATCTTCACCTTAGCTATCTTTTCAGCTTTGGTGGCTGTGGGGCACTTACTAGCAATATGATCGGTAAGTCCACAGTGATAACATTTCCTATAACTAAAAGTAGTTCTAGGACCATTTGAATGCTGAGCTTTTAATTTAGAATTAGAAGTTCCAGCACCAAGTAAACTATTGGCTTTAGAAATGGGACGAACATTCAGTTCTTCAGATTTCTTACCAAGAATATCCACTCTGAGTCTAGGAGTAGATCGCTGAATAGATCCAGAGATCTGTTTCCTTGATCCAGAGGGATGAGTCGCTGAGGCTTTAGAAGCATTCAGCTTTGGTACTAAGGTACCCTTCTGAGGATTTGGTAAATAACAATTCCTTTACCTTTGTCTTTAGAGACAGAGGTAGGTTTTGAATAAACCATTTTCTCGCCTTTTGAGGAGGTAGGAGTTTCCTCAGGGATTGGTGTAATGGACGAGGAGCACTGAGAAGATGAAGTATCAGCGACTGAGGATACAAACGTTCCAAATTTAAGCATTGAACGCTCAGTGGTTGGTTTTGGAGTTTCATATTTGTAACCCAAACCACGTTTATCACTCAGGGGAATCTGAGACTTTATTATCTCAGTGATCTTTGAGGAAGAATTACACCATCCTTCAACAGTAGCTTTTTCAGCCTTTAATGCAGCGATAGCTTCTGCTCGTTCGATTTTGACTAGCTGATTTAAATATACTTGATCTTTAAAATCTTCTTCAATTTTAGAAAGCTTTTCTATTTGAAGGTGGCAGTTTTTAAGCTTTTCAGCGAGATCAAGATTTTGGTTTTCAACCACAGTTTTGCCGTTCATGGCTTCGTATAAACTTCTAGTCAAGAGATCGATCTTACGGAGACTATCAGCTTCATCAATATTTGCAATATTTGTAAAGAAAGAAGGTGATACCTGAATAGCAAATGTTGAAGTGGAGGGAATGTCTGAACTTTCTTCCTCTTCTTCAATCTTGGCCATAAGACATAGATTTGCTTCATCATCTTCAGAGTCAGATGATGATGCTTCTTCATCAGAAGCAGCCCAATCATAGTCAGCCATCAGGCCTTTATTCTTCTTCTTAAAGCTTTTCAGCTTTGCATATTTTTCTTTCAGCTTTGAATATTTGTCATCTTTATTCCTTGGAACAAAGGGTTTCTTTGTAAAAGCTGAGGGTCTAGAAACTTTCTTAGACCTGCACTCGTTAGCGAAATGTCCTGTCTTTTCGCAGTTAAAACAAGTAGCAGTAGCCTTATCAACAAAAGCTGATGATCTAGGCTTGTCAGTTATGGAAAGAGGTTTGTTCTTTCTAAACATTTTCTTTTTGGCAAATCTCCTGAACTTCTTAGTTAGGAGAGCCAAAGATTCATCATTATCTGAATAATCAGAATCTGATGACCTTTCAGAGTTACTTTCTAACTCAGTGATGGTGACCGAGGGTCGCTGAGTAGAAGGTTCCTCTGAGATTAAAGCAACAGGGGTGCTTTTGGAATCTTTTACAAGATTCTTCTTAAGATGGCTCGATTGCTCATGATTCAGCAACGTGCCATATAAGGTTGAAAGGGTCATTGATTTTAGATCCTTTGATAGCTTGAGACACATAGAATAATTGTCCCAGCTTTCAGGTAAACATTCTAGAAACTTTGTCAGCACTTCAAAGTTAGAATATTCCTTACCAACAGTTTTCAGATCTATAATTAAACAATTAAAACGTTGGTGAACTTCAGAGAGAGATTCATTCTTACCAGAAATGAAGCTTTCGTATTGTCTTACCAGGTTGATCTTTCTTGAATCCTGGACTTCAGACGTTCCTTCATACTGAACACATATTGTGTCCCACATGGCTTTTGATGTTTTCAGATTCATGACGGAATGGTAGACTTCGTCAGGAAGAGCCATGGATAGTATGGATCTGGATTTTGTATCTATAGCCACTTTCTTCTTATCTTCGTCAGTCCATTGAAAGATTTCCTTAGGTACCAGCCTTTCTGGAATAGCAGGTCTATTCTCAGCGGCTGGAACATCAGCATCAATTCTTACAAGGATGAATGGACCATTCTCTAGATAGTAAGGCATAGTAGGGTCTACACCTTCTAAGAAGAGTGTCATCCTATTTTTCCATAAGTTGAAGTTATCTTTGGAAAATCTAGGGGGTTTAGCAAGAGAACCATTGTCTATATAATTTGTGTTTGTGTTGGTGGCCATTTTCAGATAATAGCAAGGAAGAGAAATATCTTAGATTAGATCTTGTTTATGAGATTAAACAAATCCGCTCTGATACCACTTGTTGGTCCCGAAGGCCTATACAAGTTTGTAGAAGGGGGGGAGGGTTGAATACAAACACACAGATTTTACTTTTCTAAATTGTTTATTGATAAATCATTAACAATTTACAGCTTGTTGCGGAAACAAGATTAAGGGTAAACCTAAATCTAAACAAGTTGGAACACTAAGGTTTCTTGCACTAAGAGAGATAAGGAAATTACTAATAATAACCTATCTTGAGATAAGAGATTGAACTTGTCCAGAGTTAGCAAGTTACTTCAAATGAAGTGGGTTCATCTCTTTATATACTGCATGCATTTAATGCAAGTCAGTATACACTTTACACATGTCATCAACTGGTTGGTTGCATGTCATTGACCTTGGTTGACAACCTTAGTAGCCGCATGGATGAACAGTGTAGTATCAGAGTGGTTGTACGATTTCAGACAGTCGGAGGTTCTTTTCTGACATTTCGTACGGAGTCGTGCAATGGAGGTTAAGACAAAAGTACTTTGTACGGAGGACTTCATGATCAACTTTCGTTGATTCAGCGATTATCATTTTCTATTCAGCGAATGATAAAGTTCAGCGATAGCTGAAGTCTTGTACTTGATACTTCATGTTGAGTGGACAAATCTGAGTCTTCGTTGATCCGCATCAGTTCATTAGGAGACTTGTCGCTGGTTCTTGAGCTTGATCTTCGACTTCAGCGTAGAACCTTTGTTGACGTGAAACTTGTCTTCAGGGATCATAAGTAAACAACTAACTTATCAGGGATCATCATAATGACTGAACAGACTCAGAGCATTAATGATGAACAGTGTTCGCTGAATGTTTAATTTAAAAGAGCGAAAGTTCCTATCAGCGGTACTGTAAGATCTTAGTACTTATCAGCGATAGTGAAACTCTGATACATATTGTTTACTTACAATTTTCACTAAGTATAAAAGAGAGGGTCATTATCAAATCACTGAGGGTTTGAATCAACACATACAACCTTGCCAACTTTTCTAACGATTCACTCTCCCGAATGGGTAGAAAGTGAGCCGACTTGGTGAGATGGTCAACTATCACCCATACGGCATCGTGCCCCTTCGGGGTCCTTGGTAGTTTCGTGACAAAGTCCATTGTGATACAGTCCCACTTCCATACCGGTATCTCTAAGGGTTGCATCTCCCCGTATGGTCTTTGATGTTCTGCTTTGACCTTCAGACAGGTCACACACCGCTCAACAAAGTACGCGACGTCCTTCTTCAATCCCGGCCACCAATACATTTGCCTCAGATCTCGGTACATCTTATTGGTTCCCGGGTGTACTGAATATCGCGATTTGTGCGCTTCTTCCAAAATACGCTCCCGCAAACCCCTCAACTTAGGAACCCACACTCGGTTCCCCAAACATCTCACACCACTCCCATTACACTCCAAGGATGTCACATAACCGACATTCCTCTCACCTTTCCACCGTTCTTCTACAAGAGCTTCCTCTTGAAACTTCTTAATCTCGTCCAGCAGATTAGGAATTACTTCGACTCGAAAGGCCACCACTTTAGTTGGTTCCCTTCTTTCCTTCCGACTCAAGGCGTCGGCCACGACGTTCGCTTTACCCGGATGGTAAAGGATCTCACAATCATAGTCACTTAACAACTCTAGCCAACGACGCTGTCTCATATTCAACTCCTTCTGACCAAACAAGTGCTTAAGGCTTTTATGATCGGAATAGATCTAACACTTGACTCCATAAAGGTAGCGTCTCCATATTTTTAGCGCAAAAACCACCGCCGCTAACTCTATGTCGTGCGTAGGGTAATTCTTCTCGTGCTCCTTCAATTGTCGGGATGCATAAGCGATCGCCTTCCCTCCCTGCATCAGTACACACCCTAGTCCTAACTTGGACGCATCGCTGTAAATTACGAATCCTTCCGTCCCACTAGGCAATGATAAAATCGGAGCACTACTCAACTTGTCCTTCAACTTACTGAACGCTTCTTCTTGAACTTCCGTCAATTCAAACTTAGCACTCTTCTTGGTCAAAGCGGTCAACAGCGTAGCTATACGAGAGAAGTCTTGAATGAACTTACGATAGTAGCCCGCTAAACCAAGGAAACTCCTTATCTCAGATGGTGATCTCGGTGGTTCCCATCCTCTAATGGCCTCTACCTTGGTCGGATCCACCTTGATACCCTCTCCCTACACCACGTGTCCCAAGAATTGGACTTCCCTAAGCCAGAACTCACACTTAGAGAATTTTGCAAACAACTTCTCTCACCGCAACAATTCTAACACTAAGCGAAGATGTTCTTCGTGCTCACTTCGAGATCGGGAATAGATGAGTATGTCGTCAATGAACACAATCATACACTTGTGTAACAGCGCACTGCACACCCGATTCATTAAATCCATGAATACCGCCGGAGCATTAGTCAGCCCAAAGGGCATGACTAGAAACTCGTAATGCACGTACCTCGTGCGAAAAGCCGTCTTCGGCACATCTTCTTCCCTTACCTTCAACTGGTGATAACCGGACCACAAATCTATCTTCGAGAAGAAACTCGCCCCTTGCAACTGGTCAAACAGATCGTCGATCCTCGAGAGCGGGTACTTATTCTTGACAGTCACCTTGTTAAGCTCGCGATAATCTATGCACATCCTCATAGATCCATCTTTATTCTTGACAAAAAGTACCGGCGCTCCCCACGGTTATGAACTAGGGCGTATGAATCCCTTGTCCAGCAACTCCTGCAATTGCGTCATCATTTCCTTCATCTCCGTCGGTGCCAATCGATACGGCGCACGCGCTATCGGTGCTGCGTCAGGCATCAATTCAATTCTAAACTCGACTTGACGATCCGGGTAAACCCGTCAGGTCATCCCGAAATACCTCCGGAAACTCACTCGCCACAAGAACTTCTTCTATTCCTCTCTTCTCTTTCTTAGCGTCTACCACATATGCTAGAAACCCTTGACACCCCTTCTCCAAACAATGCCTAGCCTTCATCACCGAGATAAGGCAGGACTTACGCTCACGCCTATCCCCATAGATTATGACCTCAGACTCATCTGGCAACGCGATAAGAATCATCTTCTTATTGCACACAATGCTAGCACTATTACTAGCCAACCAATCCATCCCCACGACAATGTCAAACTCTCCCATACCCATCGGATATAAACGCAAAGGAAAAGTGTGACCCTCTACTTCGATACTACACCCCTCATACACCTCCCCCACCAAGATACGACTATCGTCCGCAATCTCTACTTCGAAACTGTTTGGGTAAAAAATCACACCCTCGACCGACTTGGGAAATTCCCTCGACATGACCCGTGGACCTTGATAACCCTAATATCTACAAAAGTCATACCCCCGACCGACAAGGGTAATACCCATTATTTCCATATCCCCGACATACGATAGTTGGTTATTAAACGACATCCTGTGTCAATAGTCACTCAGGATAGTGACTTTACATCTCATGATCGCTAGACACGCATCGCATGTCACACGTGTCGCGTGTTACATGTCGCAAGTCAAACGTTACTAGTCAAACGTTACTAGTCTTACGTCACTAGTCTTATGTCGCCAGTCTTATGTCGTCAGTTACGACCCGTCGGTCTTACGTCAACAGTCTCCTGTCGTCGATCTTATATCATCCTGGTCTTACGACATTGTCGTAAGACTATTCTTATATTAAAATAAGGTCTTACAAGACGTTTACAGTCATATACATGGTCTTGTATGTCGGCGACGGTCGTATGCTCCATAAGACCGACGTACAGAACTTAAGACGGTCTTACGATTACACTAACTATCAATGGTCGACAGCCGTTTCTTTGGTTCATTAATGCAGGTCTACAAGCCATTATGGTACAACGGACAATAACGGTCGAGCTCTTAATGACATTAAAGACTCGACAGCGGTTACAAAGCCAATCATCAAAGCGCATTTAATGTCGGCAGCGGTTACAAGACCAACCATTAAAGCACATTAATGACCGGCGAAACCTATATAAAGGCATGTTCCAACCTCGAGCAAAAGGACGAATTCATCTAGCTATACAATGGCATTCTCATCTACTTCTGTATTCTCTCTCGCATTCGAGCACACGTCGCTAACGCAAGTACCGCACGACAACAGTTCAAACCGCACGACAACAGTTCAAATTGCACGACAGCAGCTTGTTTCGCACGTTTAAACACACGACGCACACTTTTTACACACAACTAAGTGTATTTTTACTTCATTTGTAACCTATTGTACACATATCATCTGTCACTAAAGGACTTTCGCCCCTGTTTGGCGAACCATAGTGCACTGTCGACTCTTATATAGTCGACCGCGGTTTTTTCCCTCGTTTTGGGGTTTTCCGCGTCACCAAATCTCCTGTCTCTTTTACTTTTTCCTCGTAATTGTGTTATTTGGCTTGAGATACGTTTCTTTAGTTGTTAAATGTCCACATCGACCATACGTTGTACTTTTGTGCGATTTTTGGCATTAACAGTTTGGCGCCATCCGTGGGACCCCATCTAGAGAAAATCTGAAGCCAACACACAACTAAGTGTATTTTTACTTCATTTGTAACCTATTGTTCACATATCATCTGTCACTAAAGGACTTTCGCCCCTGTTTGGCGAACCATAGTGCACTGTCGACTCTTATATAGTCGACCGCAGTTTTTTCCCTCGTTTTGGGGTTTTCCGCGTCACCAAATCTCCTGTCTCTTTTACTTTTTCCTCGCAATTGTGTTATTTGGCTTGAGATACGTTTCTTTAGTTGTTAAATGTCCACATCGACCATAAGTTGTACTTTTGTGCGATTTTTGGCATTAACAGTTTGGCGCCATCCGTGGGACCCCATCTAGAGAAAATCCCAAGCCAACACACACTGCTCTAACGATCTCGTAAAGTTTTTTCAGGTATATGGCAAATTGTCAAGATCCCCTGATTCAACTTCAATCGAAATTGAATACGGCTCGAAGCCAGATTCAAGCCCTAAGAAAAAAAATGCTCCGTCAAAGTATCGCATGTATCGCATCATCCAAGGGACTCGGGGGGCTCGGAGCACCCTTCACAAACTGAAAAACACCGCATTTGATTTCAAAAGTCCTCGGAAAAAGGCGCCTCTAGACTCCGTGTAACGGGTAACTGTGACGTCCCACTTAGAACAACTCTATATATATACTCTAAGTATATTCTCCTCGTTCAATTCCTATCATCTAATATACAAATGTGGATTTAAGCATCAAAGGATCATTGGTCAACCAACGACCACCCCCGATTTTACATTGCAGGCTCGCAAGATCATATAAATGCAGGTCTTACGATTTATATCGTGAGAACACAAAAGTCCCTATGACTTGAAACCCAGGTCTTACGATTCATATCGTGAGAAACAAAAGTCTCTAGGAATTATATCATAAGTCTTACGATTTATATCGTGAGAAACAAAGTCTCTACGACTTAAAACGCAGGTTGCTATTTATAGTCGTCAGTAAAAGACGACTTACATTTTTTCTTACAATCGCTAGTCAAGGCAAACGCAGGTTGCAATTTGTAATCGTCGATAAGAGACGACTTATATTTTAAATCTTACAATCGCCAGTCAAGGAAAACGCAGGTCGCAATTTATAGTCCTCAGTAAAAGATGACTCACATTTTCTTATGATCGCCAGTCACGACAAACGCTGGTTAAAAATTGTTGGTCGCCAATAAAAGCGACTCGCACGATCGCTAGTCATGACATATGTCGTCAATAAAGATGACTTGTACATTGAATCTTACAATCACCAGTCATGGTAAGACGCATGTCAAAACGCAAAAGTCGCCAATAAGTACGACTCGCATATTTTAATCTCATGATTGCCAATAAAGGCAAGTCGCAAGATTAACCGTATAATCACAAGCAAGAGTCTTTCAAGAAGGAGATTACGTCCTCCGACGAGTGTTCCAAAGCACTGAAGAGATTAATGCGGGTAAACTTTCCACCAAGTGGGAAGGTCCTTATCGTATCTCAGAAGTCGTGGGTAAAGGTGCCTATCGGCTCCAAACCCTCGACGGTCGAGATATCCCACGCAGCTGGAATGCAACGCATCTGAGAAGGTATTTCTTCTAAGTCCTTTTCCTTCTTTCATACGATTTTTATTCATCACCACGATTACTGACTTAGGCATCGGAGGGTCGTTGGCTAGCCAACGACCAACCTCTGACATTGCTTTATCGCAGGATCGCACGACATAAGTTACTAAGTCTATCATACGACTTCAGTAAAATCGTACGGTATAAACAATCAGTTTTATTAGACGACTCGGTTGTATAACTACAGGAACACATGATTCAAGTCCATCGTATGATCAAATCACACGATCGTAAGGTCTAGTGACCCCACAAGCTAAGTTCTTTAACTTAGAAAAATTTCATGTTCTGAATGAACGCTTTGATCGCATGCGCTTATGTTTGCTTATACGATTCAAAAAGTCTTATGACTTACGTTATAATCGTTGTATTACAATGGATGACCAAGTCGCACGACTTCTCGTTCATTTTTGTACTTAATTAGTTTTTACAGTTGACATTACATTTGTCCATGACATGTATGAGTCGACATAATACTCAGGTTCAATAGAAAGGTAATTTTTTTTACCGATTATCGCTAAAGCAAAACTTACACAACGTAACATAGGTCTCTAACGACCGTATCGGCTCAGAACGCCAGATCAAAGGTCTCCAACGACCGTATCGGCTATGAACGCCAGATCAAAGGTCTCTAACGACCGTATCGGCTGTAAATGCCAGATCTTAGGTCTCTAACGACCATATCGGCTGTAAACGCCAGATCATAGGTCTCTAACGACCGTATTGGCTGTAAATGCCAGATCATAGGTCTCTAACGACCCTATCGGCTCTAAACGCCAGATCAAAAGTCTATAACGATCGTATCGGCTTGGAACGCCAGAACATAAGTCTTTAACGACTGTATCACAAGATTCTTAAATTTTATCTTGGTTCGATCATCTTATGATCGCCGCCAAGCATTATTTCGGCCCAATCGTCTTACGATTGTCTCCCGTCCCATACGTCTCATTTTGATAAAGATCGTCTTACGATCATTGTCAGTTCCTTATATTTTAAGGTCGTCTTACGATCGTCGTTAAATTTTTCATCCTTCACATTAGTGGATGAATGCCACAAGTACCTCGTGCATTAAAGATCATCTTTCGATCATCGCAACTTACTTAACACTATCGACTGGTTTAACGATTTTAGCTGACCAAGTCGGTTTTCTTCTAATGATCCAATTAGTAGAAATGACACGGCTCATCATTTTACTTTGGTGCGAGATCTGAAATTCCAATGGTTTTGAAATTCAGATCTCGGGGGGCTAACTGTTTGGGTAAAAAATCACACCCTCGACCAACTTGGGAAATTCCCTCGACATGACCCGTGGACCTTGATTACCATAATATCTACAAAAGTCATACCCCCGACCGACAAGGGTAATACCCATTATTGCCATATCCCCGACATACGATAGTTGGTTATTAAGCGACATCATGTGTCAATAGTCACTCAGGATAGTGACTTTACATCTCATGATCGCTCGACACGCATCGCATGTCACACGTGTCGCGTGTTACATGTCGCAAGTCAAACGTTACTAGTCTTACGTTACTAGTCTTATGTCGCCAGTCTTATGTCGCCAGTTACGACCCGTCGGTCTTACGTCAACAGTCTCCTGTCGTCGATCTTATATCATCCTGGTCCTGCGACCTGGTCTTACGACATTGTCGTAAGACTATTCTTATATTAAAATAAGGTCTTACAAGACGTTTACAGTCATATACATGGTCTAGTATGTCGGCGACGGTCGTATGCTCCATAAGATCGACGTCCAGAACTTAAGACGGTCTTACGATTACACTAACTATCAATGGTCGACAGCCGTTTCTTTTGTTCATTAATGCAGGTCTACAAGCCATTATGGTACAACGGACAATAACGGTCGAGCTCTTAATGACATTAAAGACTCGACAACGGTTACAAAGCCAATCATCAAAGCGCATTTAATGTCGGCAGCGGTTACAAGACCAACCATTAAAGCACATTAATGACCGGAAAAACCTATATAAAGGCATGTTCCAACCTCGAGCAAAAGGACAAATTCATCTAGCTATACAACGGCATTCTCATCTACTTCTGCATTTTCTCTCTCGCATTCGAGCACACGTCGCTAACGCAAGTACCGCACGACAACAGTTCAAACCGCACGACAACAGTTCAAATCGCACGACAGCAGCTTGTTTCGCACGTTTAAACACACGACGCACACTTTTTACACACGACTAAGTGTATTTTTACTTCATTTGTAACCTATTGTACACATATCATCTGTCAAAAAGGACTTTCGCCCCTATTTGGCGAACCATAGTGCACTGTCGACTCTTATATAGTCGACCGCTGTTTTTTCCCTCGTTTTGGGGTTTTCCGCGTCACCAAATCTCCTGTCTCTTTTACTTTTTCCTCGCAATTGTGTTATTTGGCTTGAGATACGTTTCTTTAGTTGTTAAATGTCCACATCGACCATAAGTTGTACTTTTGTGCGATTTTTGGCATTAACAGTTTGGCGCCATCCGTGGGACCCCATCTAGAGAAAATCTCAAACCAACACACACTGCTCTAACGATCTCGTAAAGTTTTTTCAGGTATATGGCAAATTGTCAAGATCCCCTGATTCAACTTCAATCGAAATTGAATACGGCTCGAAGCCAGATTCAATCCCTAATAAAAAAAAATGCTCCGTCAAAGTATCGCATGTATCGCATCATCCAAGGGACTCGGGGGCTCGGAGCACCCTTCACAAACTGAAAAACACCGCATTTGATTTCAAAAGTCCTCGGAAAAAGGCGCCTATCGACTCCGTGTAACGGGTAACTGTGACGTCCCACTTAGAACAACTCTATTTATATACTCTAAGTATATTCTCCTCGTTCAATTCCTATGATCTAATATACAAATGTGGATTTAAGCATCAAAGGATCATTGGTCAACCAACGACCACCCCCGATTTTACATTGCAGGCTCGCAAGATCATATAAATGCAGGTCTTACGATTTATATCGTGAGAACACAAAAGTCCCTATGACTTAAAACCCAGGTCTTACGATTCATATCGTGAGAAAAAAAAGTCTCTAGGAATTATATCATAAGTCTTACGATTTATATCGTGAGAAACAAAGTCTCTACGACTTAAAACGCAGGTTGCTATTTATAGTCGTCAGTAAAAGACGACTTACATTTTTTCTTACAATCGCTAGTCAAGGCAAACGCAGGATGCAATTTGTAATCGTCGATAAGAGACGACTTATATTTTAAATCTTACAATCGCCAGTCAAGGCAAACGCAGGTCGCAATTTATAGTCCTCAGTAAAAGATGACTCACATTTTCTTATGATTGCCAGTCACGACAAACGCAGGTTAAAAATTGTTGGTCGCCAATAAAAGCGACTCGCACGATCGCTAGTCATGACATATGTCGTCAATAAAGATGACTTGTACATTGAATCTCACAATCACCAGTCATGGAAAGACGCATGTCAAAACGCAAAAGTCGCCAATAAGTACGACTCGCATATTTTAATCTCATGATTGCCAATAAAGGCAAGTCGCAAGATTAACCGTATAATCACAAGCAAGAGTCTTTCAAGAAGGCGATTACGTCCTCCGACGAGTGTTCCAAAGAACTCAAGAGCTTAATGTGGGTAAACTTTCCACCAAGTGGGAAGGTCCTTATCGTATCTCAGAAGTCGTGGGTAAAGGTGCCTATCGGCTCCAAACCCTCGACGGTCGAGATATCCCACGCAGCTGGAATGCAACGCATCTGAGAAGGTATTTCTTCTAAGTCCTTTTCCTTCTTTCATACGATTTTTTATTCATCATCACGATTACTGACTTAAGCATCGGAGGGTCGTTGGCTAGCCAACGACCAACCTCTGACATTGCTTTATCGCAGGATCGCACGACATAAGTTACTAAGTCTATCATACGACTTCAGTAAAATCGTACGGTATAAACAATCAGTTTTATTAGACGACTCGATTGTATAACTACAGGAACACATGATTCAAGTCCATCGTATGATCAAATCACACGATCGTAAGGTCTAGCGACCCCACAAGCTAAGTTCTTTAACTTAGAAAAATTTCATGTTCTGAATGAACGCTTTGATCGCATGCGCTTATGTTTGCTTATACGATTCAAAAAGTCTTATGACTTACGTTATAATCGTTGTATTACAATGGATGCCCAAGTCGCACGACTTCTTGTTCATTTTTGTACTTAATTAATTTTTACAGTTGACATTACATTTGTCCATGACATGTATGAGTCGACATAATACTCAGGTTCAATAGAAAGGTATTTTTTTTACCGATTATCGCTAAAGCAAAACTTACACAACGTAACATAGGTCTCTAACGACCGTATCGGCTCGGAACGCCAGATCAAAGGTCTCCAACGACCGTATCGGCTATGAACGCCAGATCAAAGGTCTCCAACGACCGTATCGGCTATGAACGCCAGATCAAAGGTCTTTAACGACCGTATCGGCTGTAAATGCCAGATCTTAGGTCTCTAACGACCGTATCGGCTGTAAACGCCAGATCATAGGTCTCTAATGACCGTATTCGCTGTAAATGCCAGATCATAGGTCTCTAACGACCCTATCGGCTCTAAACGCTAGATCAAAAGTCTATAACGACCGTATCGGCTCGGAACGCCAGAACATAAGTCTTTAACGACTGTATCACAAGATTCTTAAATTTTATCTTGGTTCGATCATCGTATGATCGCCGCCAAGCATTATTTCGGCCCAATCGTCTTACGATTGTCTCCCGTCCCATACGTCTCATTTTGATAAAGATCGTCTTACGATCATTGTCAGTTCCTTATATTTTAAGGTCGTCTTACGATCGTCGTTAAATTTTTCATCCTTCACATTAGTGGATGAATGCCACAAGTACCTCGTGCATTAAAGATCATCTTTCAATCATCGCAACTTACTTAACACTATCGACTGGTCTCACGATTTTAGCTGACCAAGTCGGTTTTCTTCTAATGATCCAATTAGTAGAAATGACACGGCTCATCATTTTACTTTGGTGCGAGATCTGAAATTCCAATGGATTTGAAATTTAGATCTCGGGAGGCTAACTGTTTGGGTAAAAAAATCACACCCTCGACCGACTTGGGAAATTCCCTCGACATGACCCGTGGACCTTGATTACCCTAATATCTACAAAAGTCATACCCCCGACTGACAAGGGTAATACCCATTATTGCCATAACCCCGACATACGATAGTTGGTTATTAAACGACATCATGTGTCAATAGTCACTCAGGATAGTGACTTTACATCTCATGATCGCTCGACACGCATCGCATGTCACACGTGTCGCGTGTTACATGTCGCAAGTCAAACGTTACTAGTCAAACGTTACTAGTCTTACGTCACTAGTCTTATGTCGCCAGTCTTATGTCGCAAGTTACGACCCGTTGGTCTTACGTCAACAGTCTCCTGTCGTCGATCTTATATCATCCTGGTCCTGCGACCTGGTCTTACGACATTGTCGTAAGACTATTATTATATTAAAATAAGGTCTTACAAGACGTTTACAGTCATATACATGGTCTTGTATGTCGGCGACGATCGTATGCTTCATAAGACCGACGTCCAGAACTTAAGACGGTCTTACGATTACACTAACTATCAATGGTCGACAGCCGTTTCTTTTGTTCATTAATGCAAGTCTACAAGCCATTATGGTACAACGGACAATAACGGTCGAGCTCTTAATGACATTAAAGACTCGACAACGGTTACAAAGCCAATCATCAAAGCGCATTTAATGTCGGCAACGGTTACAAGACCAACCATTAAAGCACATTAATGACCGGCGAAACCTATATAAAGGCATGTTCCAACCTCGAGCAAAAGGACGAATTCATCTAGCTATACAACGGCATTCTCATCTACTTCTGCATTTTCTCTCTCGCATTCGAGCACACGTCGCTAACGCAAGTACCGCACGACAACAGTTCAAACCGCACAACAACAGTTCAAATCGCACGACAACAGCTTGTTTCGCACGTTTAAACACACGACGCACACTTTTTACACACGACTAAGTGTATTTTTACTTCATTTGTAACCTATTGTACACATATCACCTGTCACAAAAGGACTTTCGCCCATGTTTGGCGAACCATAGTGCACTGTCGACTCTTATATAGTCGACCGCGGTTTTTTCCCTTGTTTTAGGGTTTCCGCGTCACCAAATCTCCTGTCTCTTTTACTTTTTCCTCGCAATTGTGTTATTTGGCTTGAGATACGTTTCTTTAGTTGTTAAATGTCCACATCGACCATAAGTTGTACTTTTGTGCGATTTTGGGCATTAACAGAAACCACACTCTAACCTCTTAGGTTTCACATGCATACACCGAGCAAAGACCGGCGATACAAACGAACGGTTTGCACCCGAATCAAACAACACTTTAGCAAGTTTCGAATTAACAAGAAAAGTACCTGTTACCACGTCACGCACATCAACCGCCTCCTTTGCCGACATATGAAAAGCTCTAGCTCTCGCTCGAGCTGGTTCCGCTTTCCTCTCTCCACCCCTTCCTCCTTGACTTCCACCAAAACCAACCGAAGATCCCTTTCTCAACTGCGGACAATCAGGTTTGATATGATCTGGAGAACCACACAAATAACACGCCCTCGGGTTAGGACACTCTCGCGCTATGTGCCCCAGCTTCCCACACTTAAAACAACCATCGGGTTCAAAGAAACACTTTCCACGATGCACTTTGTTACACTTCCCACATGGTCTATCACCAAACCTCGATACCACCCGCAACTCGGGTTTAGGGGCCTTAGACCTTTTCACATCCCGAACAGGTCCATCCCACTTTCTCTTATCCACACTCCTCTCCGAAAATTGTCAGTTCTTTTCTTTCTCAGTTAGCTCTGCTACATCGACCGCCGCCTGAAAGGTTACGGGGCCACAATTTTGCACCAGTTCCCTTATATTGCTCTTCAGCCCCCAAACATACCTTTCAACACACATTTCCTCAGTAGGCACATATATCTCCACAAATCGCGCCTTCTTGATTAACTTAGAGGTGTATTCCTGCACGGTCATCGACCCTTGCTCAAGCCCCAAAAACTCTTCTTCCAAATTCTTTATTGTCGTCAACGGGCAAAACTGATCCTTAAACCTTCTAGTGAACGTTTCCCATGATGTCGTCTTTGCCACCTCCGAACCCTTACCACCCGTCTCAACATCCCACCAAAAGATTGCATATGCCTTCAGCATCGACATAGCAAACAATACCTTATCCCCATCCACACACTTGCTTGTGTTGAAAGCCAATTCAATCTCACGGATCCACCTCATTGCCAAAACTGGGTTGCGCTCCCCACTGAAAGACGGGGGTTTGCACGATGCAAAAGTCTTGAAAGTGCACCCTTTCGTTGCCTTCGACTCATCAGCCACGAATGGAGTTGTCATTGAATAATCTCCTACCACAGTCGGAGGTACGCTAGACACCTCAGTCTTTGTCTCGTTTCCACTATTTGATCGTCCTCTCGACGTGGTCTTTACCTGGTTCTCTAGCGGTGCTTGCAGAGTCTCTTGCAGCTTGCCCATCTCAGCAGTGAACTTTTCCTCGGTCACAAAAGCCTGGTTCCGCCTCGGGCTTTTTGACTGACTCCCCCTCACCGAAGCGGTACTCTAGGTTTGGGACAGATCGCGCACCTCCGGTGCTCCTACACTCTTAGCTCGACGGGCGGTTGGCGCCTTCTTCCCACCTCGAGTCACCACACCCGTTTCTACTGCCTGGGTGGCCACTCGTCAAGGTACCCTTCCCCGACCCCTTCCATGGCCTCCGCCCCTTTCGCGGGTAGTCGTCTGTCTCGGAGGATTCACCGGTCCGTCCTCCAGAATTTCCTCAACGCGGATTTCTCCCGCAACCGGCACTGTGCCCATAACTGGCACATATCTACTTCTCAATTTTCGCTCTGACATTCTTAAATACTGAAACATCACACGATAACACAACTTAACAACAATCCCAAAATAAGAAGGCAAGAATAAGCACCATCATGCACCTGTAAATTCACAATTACACTGGCTAGGTGTAATTCCGAACTTACCTTACATGATAGTTCTCACCACCCTATTATTCACGTTCCCAGTGAAGTCTTCCTAGGCCTTCCTACTTTCTCAATTGTACTCCCTAGTTCCTACAGTTTAAGTTTAGGCCCATCCGGTCACCTAAATCTCTTAAACTAGGGCTCTGATACCAACTGTAACCGCCCTCACCAGACTAGCCAAAACAAAACCACATGCTTAAATTAACACTGCCAAACATGGCCCACAGTCTCACAATATCAAAACTTCAAAACTTGGGTTGCAGAATAAACCCTAATTACAACTGAGAAAAATAACTATCAATAGGAAAAGGGAAAGTCTTCTAGTTCCACTAAAGCACGCCCGCGATCACATCTTCTCCTTTCCGCTAGCCGAACCCCCTAACCTGCTTACCTGAAAAGGGTTTCAGTTTTGAAAATGTGAGGGTTAGACCACAAGGTCTAGTGAGATCCCTCAAACAACATTCACACCACAAATAGTATTTAAAAGAGTTTACGAAAAACATTAAGCAATAACCGATCTTGCAAGTTAACATCAACAAACATATAACTGTTATTCCTCGCCTGGTCACGCCCACACCTGTGACCTGATCTAGGGCACACACCCGCCCTGGGAACAGACTGAATCCATTCAATTATTCCATTTGGGACGCACTCCCCATATACAACATAACACCAACTTTATAGCATGCATAGATAAATCAAATGCAACCACACAGTCCGAATATAAATTTACAAGTAAACAAACAAGTACCATCAAGCTTTGGTTTAGAAAAACTCACCTGAAGTCCTTGCTAGGAATTCTTACTTGCAACCGATTATCTCTACCCGCACCTACATTTGAACCCAACACACAATACCAGATAAGTCTCTCGACACACTTAAATTATACTAACATGAAAGTCCCGGACAAAATATCCAGATTTCGGATCCCACTTCCGGATTCTGACACCTTCCCGGATCCATCCGGATTCCGGTATGCATACGGTTCTATCCGGGTTCCGGTATGCTTCCGGATCCTTTCCGGATTCCGGTACGCTTCCGGATCCTTTCCGGATTCCGTACCAAAACTAGTCCGGACTCTCTCTCAACTCTGGGCAACCCTTCCAGATTATACTGGATTCCGGTACTCCTTCCGGATTCCCAATCGATTCCGGACTAGTCGAGTTCCGGACTTCTGGGTTTTTCCTTATCGAATAGCGAAAAATCCCAAACGCCTTAATCGACTATTCCACACAGTTCCAAATTTGATGTTAAATCATTAGGATTAAGGAGACATTATTACTAGCCGATTTAGTAAGTTAATTCATCCGATCTCTTATAATAAATCCATTAGAAAACACACAGACCCCATTTCTGTTCTTACATAGAGATTAACATAAGTTGTCTGATCCTACCACTCCAATCCTTTTTAATCAAATTGCCAAGGAGAAAGATATGGGTATTATTCGAGATTGACGATTTCACACACGATTTGGAGAATCCCGATTGCCTTGGCTCCTTGCACCCACCAATTTCACCTTAGCCGCACACAATGTTCTTGAAGAATTCAAGATCCCTAGGGTTTTACCCCTATTTATACACTTCCCCAAGAACACCAAACTTTTCCTCTTTCACACTTTACACCCCATAATTATTATTTATTCACAAAAAAGGTTTCGATTATGACAATAAGGAAAAAGAGAATGAGGCCAATCGGAGATCGAGGGCTACCGGAGAAGGACAAAGAGAAGAAAAGGAAAAGAATGCGGGCCATCGAAGATCGAAAACATAACTGCACCGGAGATCAGAGAGATCAATTCGGAGAGAAGGAGGGGTCGATTGATAAAAAAACGGGAATGGATTTTTGTTAACATTACTTTTAGTGTTTACCATGTTAACCAATCAGGACCATTGATCTTGAAAATCAATGACTAAGATTAAAACATATTTTATTCCATAATTAACTAAATTACACGGTTGAATAATAGAAAAACATATATGAAGAGGGGTTAATATGTCAATTGATAAATAAGCCTAATACATAGATAAGGAAATATTTCTTATCTCACGACACTTCTAAAAATACAATATTCTGATTCCGTCTCTAAAGGAAACCGTTCTTATTTCCAGTTTGTGCATACGTGCACATAATGTGCATAATGTTCCACACTGTGCATAAGTGCACAATGTTTCAAATCTGTGTATAAGTGCATAAGTGCACATTATTTCCATATTGTGCAAAAGTACATAACTACATATTGTTTCTTTTTTGTGCATAAATGCACAATGTGTAACAACCCAAATTCTTAAGTGTAAAGTTTAGTGGCCAAAATATGAGAAATGAAAGTTTGGTTAAGGGGCTGAAGTGTAAAAGGTGAAACATATATAAATGGACCAAATCCCTAGGTCTTTTGTTACTACTGTTCATTTATTTTGCTGGCGACTGAGGAAGAAAGGCAGAGAGGAGAAGAAAAGTGGAGCATCAATTTCATTGAAGAAACTCTGGTAGTTTGGTAAGTAATCTCTGATCCTTTAAGCTTCCATTTTATCTTGTAAATTAGCAATTCCACATGTGGTTTCATCTCCTCAGTGTTTGGTTGTAAATGGGGGTAAGAACACTGTTGGTGCAAGTGTACCCAGCTTTAATATTAAGATATATTTTTGGTACACATAAAATCACATCTCCATATTTATTTTGATGATTACAAAACACACCGCATTATTTGTTATCTAATATTTTATCTGAGTGTGCAGTTATTAAATGATCTCGATAAATTTTTTATCTGAAGAATCCAAGTCTGAAGATTTGCGTCATTTTATTTTAAAATGATAAATCACCCTAAAATAATATACCACTTGGATTTTTCTAATACTGTGTTTTTAAAATAAACCAAGTCAGACATCTTATCATCTTGCTGTCTTTGAGAAGGATTTGTTTCTAGAAGAAATCTGCGTTGCGTACTTCTTCCTGCACCTTTTATCTGGGCGGTATACCGCGATGGAAAGCCGGTATACCGCGGCGGCATGCTGATTGATTGGACCACCCTTTTTGTACGACTGTCAGGCGGTATACCGCCGTGTGCAACGCGGTATACCGCGGGTACCATTACCGTTTTTTTTGCAGGGTTGACCTTCTCCTCTGCAGTGTACTTTCTTCTGCACGGTATACCGCGATGGATTGCCGGTATACCGCGAAATGCCATGGACTGTTGCTCATCCAGTATAAATATCTTGCAACCTCCAGCATTCAAGACTACCAATTCACATTAACTCCTCTGCATTTGATAAAGACTCTGCAGCATCTTCTCTTGATATTTAAACTGTTAAAATTATAAAACTCGTTTTTGAGTAAGAAATCTTGAGTTGATAGCAGATTAAAATCTCTCGATTAGTTGAATCAGCAACACAACTCAAGTGATCAAACTCTCTAAAAATATCCAAGTGATAAACCTTATACAAGAGTGATTATTCATATTAAAATTATACCCTCTTGTAAGTGTTTGAATAGAGTGAGTGATCCACATAAATCTCTCAAAGTAGAGTGATTCGCGTTTGTTGTACTAAGGTTTGTGTTTCTACCGTAAAGAACACGTTTTCGTATTGGATCTCCGAGAAGTGTTATTTTCTCGAGGTGGACTAGCCAACTTTGTGTTTGGTGAACCACTTTAAAAATATCGTTGTCAAGTATTCTCTTTCCCTTATCTATTTACATTTCCGCTGTGCATTTAAATTATATCTGTTTATATAATTGTTGTTTATTTATTATTTCTATACTCTGATTTATTTATACTGTTTCTGTACTGTTTTTATATATAAAAGAATTTTTGAAAGTAAAAGATTTAAATTACAACCTTACCCCCCCCCCCCCCCCCCTTAGGTTGTCTAACATTTGGTATCAGAGCAGGTCTTTCAAAAATATTCTGCATAAATTTCTCTTATTCTTCTAAATGGCTCAACAAACTAATATCGTGTTTTCAAAACCTCCTTTGATAGATACTGAAAAGTTTGGCATTTGGGCCGAGCTATTTGAATGTCACGTGCGTGGCAAAAATCAAAAGATTTGGAATATTATAAAAAAAGGGAATTTTAAACCCACCATTGTGAAAGATGATGTTTATATTGATAAACCTATAGATGAATGGACTACTTCTGATGAAACTCATTTTTGTTTAAACTTTGAAGCTAAGAATATATTATATGCTGCTTTAACAACTGATGAAATCGAAAGAGTATATACATATAAAACTGCAAATCAAATATGGGAAAGTTTAAATAATACTCATCGTGGAAACACGGAAGTTAAATCTAGTAAAGTAAATATTTTAGTTCACGATTATGAACTGTTCGAAATGAAACAAGATGAGTCAATTGACTCAATGTTTAAAAGATTTAACCTTATTGTGACTACTTTGAAAGGTTTGGATCGCACTTATCCTAACGAGGACTATATAAGGAAAATCCTACGAGCCCTTCCTTCGGAGTGGATGCAAAAGATAACATCTTTAGAAGACTCCCGTGACCTTTCCATAATGAAGATAGATGACTTGATCGGTAATCTTAAAGTGCATGAAATTGCACTTAAAAGAAACAAAGATCGGGAGCAAGTCAAAAAGAAGTCAATCGCTCTCAATGCCTCAACACCAAAAGTCGAGAAGAAAAAGGAGAAAGCTAGCTCCTCGAAAGATCCATCCGAAACTCTCGATGAAGTCGCCATGTTGGTAAGAAACTTTTCCAAATTTCTTAATAATAATAATAAATTTTCTAACAATGGCAGATTTCAAAGAAACGGTAACTACCGTCGTGGTGGTGAAAATCGAAGTCGTAAGTTCCATAAACGAGACGAAAAAGTTAAGAAAAATGGCGACTCGAGTGAAGACGATAAAGCTAAGCCAAAGAGAGGCTTTTGCTACTCATGTGGTGACAAAGACCACTACGCCAATGAATGTCCGAAAAAGAACAAGTTCCAAAAGAAGAAGGAGAAAGCCTTCATTGGAGGCGCGTGGAGCGAGAGTGAAGAAGAAGATGACTATCAAGCCATTTGTCTTATGGCCGAAAGCGACGACGAGGTAAAATCTTCTTACTCGGATTACGATAGTGATTATGAAAGTGATAATGAAAATAATCTTGAAGAATTATATGAATCTTTTCATAAAATGGCCGCTCTTGCAAATCGTTACCAAGATGAGAATGCTATGTTAAAAGAAACTGTAAATGCATGTAAAAAGGAAATAAATAATGTTAAACAAAAATCTGAAAATGATATGGATATAATTGCTAAATTAGAAACTAAATTAGGAGAAAAAGATTTTTGTAAATCTTGTGATGCTTTAAATAAAGAAATTGCATGCTTAAATAAAAAATCACATGAAAATATTATTTGTACAAAATGTGATATTCTTGAGAATGAGATTACATGTTTAAAAGCTAAATGTGCTTCATATGAAAAAGATAACATGCTAGCTAAAGCCTTTGAAAGTAGTAATAAAAAGGTTCTTAACATGCTTAATATGCCTAACCGTATAAAATGTAGAAAAGGTATTGGTTCCGATACATGCAAAGATAAATGTTCTTGTAAACCCATCAAAAGACTTTATGAATCACCTAAAGTAAATACAAGAAATCAATATGTGCAAAAACCTCCGTATGTGCGTAAAATGAATAATGCAAATTATATACCGAGAAAACCGTATGCTCGCATGTATCATGATAAATATTCTAAACCCAATAATAATGCGAATGTAAATGCTTGTTTTTATGTGTATGATAAATATAATCGCAAAATTAAAATGGTAAATAAATGGATTCCAAAAGGAATGTTTAGTAATGATAATCCCGGTGGTATGCGTTTATGGTTTTAAATGTGTTATGTATATATGTTATATATATATATAGTTTAAATATAATTTGTTGTATATATTATATATATAAGTAATATATATTACTATGTACCGTTTGTTTATATATATATACGTATTACATATATATATATATGGTGGTTGTTTAATATATTATATATATTTTGTCTTACTTGATATGTGTTATATATATATATTAATATGGTTTGATGTATTATATATATATATTAATATTGTGTAATGTATTATATATATATATATTCTGTTTGACTTTATATATATGCATGTTGGTTGACATTGAAACTAATTGTCAAGGACCCACGAGAAATGGGGACCATAAAAGTTACATCTTCATTATTGTAGATTGACCTTGATATGGACTGGATACTCGATAGTGGTTGCACACGTCACATGACCGGAAACAATAATCTCTTTTCATCATATAAGTCATGTGATGGTGGACAGGTAATTTTTGGAGGAAACTCCAAAGGAAATATAATTGGTAGAGGTACAGTTTCTTGCAACAATGTTCAATTTCTTAATGTTAATCATGTTGATAATTTACATTTTAATTTGTTAAGTGTTCGCCAATTGTGTAAAAATAATACAACTGTTGTCTTCGAAGAAGATTCTTGTAAAATCATAAAAAATGGCAAAGTTCTTTTAAATGGTTTTGTAAAAGGAAATTTATATATTTGTAAAACTGTTGTATCTGAAAATGTATGCTTATCTTCTATTAATGATGTTTCTACTTTATGGCATATGCGTTTAGGTCACGCTAATCTAAGATTAATGCAAAACTTAAAAAATAAGGAGCTTGTGAGTGGACCTGCCAAAATTAAAGTTTGATAATCATTTTTGTGATGCTTGTCGTGTCGGCAAACAACATCACGTTTCTCATAAATCAAAAAATGTTATTTCTACTCAAAGAGTTTTAGAACTTTTACATATGGATCTTTTTGGCCCGATGGCTATTCAAAGTTTTGGAGGAAATTTTTATACTTTGGTTATTGTGGATGATTATTCCCGTTATACTTGGACTTTATTTTTGAGACATAAAAATGAGGCTTTTGAAAAGTTTAAAATTTTGGGAAAACGAATTCAAAACCAACAAGGTTGTACGATTGTTTCCATACGTACGGACCATGGACGAGAATTCGATAATGATGTACAATTTGGTGCCTTTTGTGATAAACATGGTATAACTCATAACTTTTCGGCTCCTCGAACTCCTCAGTCAAACGGGGTTGTTGAAAGGAAAAATCGAACGTTGCAAGAAATGAGTAGAACCATGCTAAACGAACATCAAGTTCCCCAAAAGTTTTGGTGTGATGCCGTTGCTACCGCGACCTATGTGCTTAACCGTGTCCTAATTAGAGGTATCCTAAATAAGACACCCTATGAACTTTACCGAGGTAGAAAACCTTCCCTAGCTCACCTAAAAGTTTTTGGTTGTAAATGTTTCATTTTAAACACCAAATCCTACCTAACCAAATTTGACCCCAAAGCCTATGAGGGAGTGTTCCTAGGTTACTCTTGGAATAGCAAAGCCTATAGAATCCTAAATAAGGAAACCATGGTAGTGGAAGAATCCCTTAATGTTAGTTTTGACGAGAGTCCTCCCAAACCGAGTGCACCCTTAGCAAATGACAATGTTTGTGAAGGAGATGTCTTAGCCCAACAACTTAGTACCTTGGATTCAGGTACCCAACCTTCCACAAATAATATTGAATCTAGTGATGCCCCTCCGTGTTTTATTCCGCAAGGTGTAGATGATCCTAACCTTAGAACCGCTCGAGGCCATCCCGTAGATCAAATTATAGGTGACCTAAACCAAAGGACAACTAGATCACAAATCCATACCCATTGTGCTTTCCATGCCTTTATCTCAACCATAGAACCTAAAACCATAGATGAAGCTTTAGGTGATGAGGATTGGATATTGGCCATGCAAGAAGAGTTAAACCAATTTACTAGGAATGATGTGTGGGACTTAGTGCCTAGCCCTAGTAGTCAAACCATTATTGGCACAAGATGGGTCTTCCGAAATAAGGTAGACGAGAACGGTGGAGTCACACGAAACAAGGCACGTTTAGTTGCCAAGGGGTACAGTCAACAAGAAGGTATAGATTATGACGAAACATTTGCACCAGTTGCAAGGTTGGAGTCTATTCGAATGTTTCTCGCTTTTGCAAATGCTAAAGATTTTAAATTATTTCAAATGGATGTTAAAAGTGCTTTCTTAAATGGTATTATAAATGAGGAGGTATACGTTTCTCAACCTCCCGGTTTTGAAAATTTTGAAAATCCGACACATGTTTATAAATTAAAAAAGGCGCTTTATGGTTTAAAGCAGGCTCCGCGTGCGTGGTATGATAGATTAAAAACCTTTTTAATTGTTAGTGGTTATATTATGGGTAAAATAGATAATACTTTATTTGTGAAATATGTTCAAAATGATATTGTGGTTGTGCAAGTATATGTTGATGATATTATTTTTGGTTCCACTAATGAAAAACTGTGTAATGAATTTTCTGCGAAAATGACAAGCGAGTTTGAAATGAGCATGATGGGAGAGTTAAAATACTTCTTAGGATTGCAAATCAAACAATGTGAAACTGGTATTTTCATTAGTCAATCTAAATATTGTAAAGATATGTTGAAAAAGTTTAACTTTGAAAATGTCAAACCCGTTGAAACTCCAATGACCACAAATTTGCAATTATCTCGTGACGAGGAGGGAAACGATTTTAATGAAAAGATTTATCGTGGTATGATTGGTAGTTTATTATATTTAACTGCTAGTAGACCTGATATTATGTTTAGTGTATGTTTATGTGCTCGTTTTCAATCTTCACCTAAACAATCTCACTATGAAGCTGTCAAGCGTATTTTTCGATATTTACGAGGTACTACTAATCTTGGCTTATGGTACGCAAAGAAACCCGAGTTAGAAGTAACGTGTTTCGCCGATTCCGATCTTGGTGGATCTATTGTTGACCGAAAAAGTACTAGTGGGGTATGTGCCTTTATAGGTCTCTCACTTGTGTCTTGGTTCTCTAAGAAACAACAATCCGTAGCGTTATCTACTACCGAAGCGGAATATGTAGCCGCCGCAAGAGCGTGTGCTCAAGTCCTTTGGATGAAACACACACTTACCGATTTTGAGGTACACCTAACCAAAATTCCAATTATGTGTGATAACTCAAGTGCTATAAACTTAAGCAAAAATCCCGTTTTACACTCTCGTACAAAACATATTGAATTGAGACATCACTTTTTACGAGATAATGTTCAAAAAGGCAAAATCGTGCTTGAAAAGGTTGATTCGGAAGATAATTTGGCCGATATTTTTACAAAAGCTCTTAACAAAAAAGCCTTCTTTAAATTAAGACTTGGTTTAGGCATGCTTGAGTATAACCCTTGATAAATACTAACTCTCAAATATTTCATATTTTGAGGGGGAGCATCTTTTGAGGGGGAGCATAAGCGACTTTCTTAAACCCTTTTTGCTTCGACAAAAGGGGGAGAGAAACCGAGTATGCTCTCGTGTTTAGCGTTGTGTTTGTCATCATCAAAAAGGGGGAGATTGTTGGTGCAAGTGTACCCAGCTTTAATATTAAGATATATTTTTGGTACACATAAAATCACATCTCCATATTTATTTTGATGATTACAAAACACACCGCATTATTTGTTATCTAATATTTTATCTGAGTGTGCAGTTATTAAATGATCTCGATAAATTTTTTATCTGAAGAATCCAAGTCTGAAGATTTGCGTCATTTTATTTTAAAATGATAAATCACCCTAAAATAATATACCACTTGGATTTTTCTAATACTGTGTTTTTAAAATAAACCAAGTCAGACATCTTATCATCTTGCTGTCTTTGAGAAGGATTTGTTTCTAGAAGAAATCTGCGTTGCGTACTTCTTCCTGCACCTTTTATCTGGGCGGTATACCGCGATGGAAAGCCGGTATACCGCGGCGGCATGCTGATTGATTGGACCACCCTTTTTGTACGACTGTCAGGCGGTATACCGCCGTGTGCAACGCGGTATACCGCGGGTACCATTACCGTTTTTTTTGCAGGGTTGACCTTCTCCTCTGCAGTGTACTTTCTTCTGCACGGTATACCGCGATGGATTGCCGGTATACCGCGAAATGCCATGGACTGTTGCTCATCCAGTATAAATATCTTGCAACCTCCAGCATTCAAGACTACCAATTCACATTAACTCCTCTGCATTTGATAAAGACTCTGCAGCATCTTCTCTTGATATTTAAACTGTTAAAATTATAAAACTCGTTTTTGAGTAAGAAATCTTGAGTTGATAGCAGATTAAAATCTCTCGATTAGTTGAATCAGCAACACAACTCAAGTGATCAAACTCTCTAAAAATATCCAAGTGATAAACCTTATACAAGAGTGATTATTCATATTAAAATTATACCCTCTTGTAAGTGTTTGAATAGAGTGAGTGATCCACATAAATCTCTCAAAGTAGAGTGATTCGCGTTTGTTGTACTAAGGTTTGTGTTTCTACCGTAAAGAACACGTTTTCGTATTGGATCTCCGAGAAGTGTTATTTTCTCGAGGTGGACTAGCCAACTTTGTGTTTGGTGAACCACTTTAAAAATATCGTTGTCAAGTATTCTCTTTCCCTTATCTATTTACATTTCCGCTGTGCATTTAAATTATATCTGTTTATATAATTGTTGTTTATTTATTATTTCTATACTCTGATTTATTTATACTGTTTCTGTACTGTTTTTATATATAAAAGAATTTTTGAAAGTAAAAGATTTAAATTACAACCTTACCCCCCCCCTTAGGTTGTCTAACAAACACTTCTGGGGATTTTATCCTAATCGGAGTGTTAAGATATTGAAATCAAATCAGAATTAAGGATTTGTGTTGTTAAGAAGTAGTATAAATCTTATCTGTGTAAGAGTGCTGTATTAAGATCTCATAAAATAAAATTAATTAATGAAGTGTTCGGGGTTAGCAGTCGGTTCGATTCGAAATCTGTAAGTGCAGGACTTGGCGCAAACCTTGTGTGGCGCAAACCTTGGGTGGCGCAAACCTGGTTTGGCGCAAACTGGTTTGGCACAAATCTTGTGTGGCGCAAACAGGGCCTGTCGCAATCCATTGCCGAGACCTGGACCGAATAATTGTTTGGGCCGAATAGTTGTTTAGGCCGACTAGGTTGTTGGACTCAATGTTATGTGGGGCTAGATACAGCTAAAAAACTTGGGCTTAGCAAGTAGCAAAAGAGATCATTTTAATTAGACAACGATCCTTTTTTTGTTAGGACCGAGTTAAGAGAAGAAAGTTAAGATCCGAGATCTAGTTAAATCTAATTATTTTATAAATTAATTATTAGGTTTACGGACGGAATGAGATAGGAGGTTAGGAAGAGATTTGCTATCAGGTGAGTTCTCTCAAACCCTTTTTATGACGTACTATGTTTTACTGAATATGGTTTCCTTTCAAGCATGAAATGATTCATAAAGTTCTGCATGTTTTCATGAATTGTATGTTTACCCGCAAATGATATGATGATTAAAGTTTTCATGAATATGATTTCAAAATGCTTGCATGTTATGTGGAGTCGGTTGCACAGTGGGATCCGGGTACCAAGGGATTTCTAATCCCTTGGGGCATATGGAGGTTAGCTTGTAGGTTGGAATTCGTTTCCTCCTACATGAAGGAACGAGGAGTCCACTTGGATTTTGGCGTAGACAAGAGGGTGTCCGTTAGGCCCCGATCGGAGTAGCTTATGCGACCCTGAACCCTGTGTTTAACCTTGGATGATGTTTATGAGAAAGATGTGAAAATACGTTTTCTATGGAATGATTTTATGCTGTGTTGAATGTTTTAAGGAGGGAATTCACTAGACCTTTTGGTCTAACCCTCGCTTTTCAAAAACTAAACCATTTTCAGGTAAGCGGGCAACGAGTTCTTCTAAATAGAACTAAGAGATAGTTTGAAGCTGATGGAGCGTGAGAAGCTCCCAGTTTTGCTTTGAAGACTATAGTTAGTGCTCGGCTGTGAGCTTAGAGACTTCCGCTGTTATTTACGCTTAGTAATCTTTTAGCAATGATGTAAAGACAAGCTTAATTATGTACTCTGAATGTTTAAATTTATGATATTGGTTGCTAAGAAAAGAGGGATGCTACAAATGGTATCAGAGCCTTAGCTTAAGGGATTTAGGTAACCAATCGGGCCTAAACTTAAACTGTAAGATGAGGAACACAGCCGAGACATAGGATTGCCTTTAGGAACGATCACTATAAATGCGCTTAGGAATAAGATGCCAAGGACAAATGTGTAAGGTAAGTTTGGGATTACCCCTGGCCAGTGTAATTACGAACTTACAGGTACATGTGCGTGCTTACAATACCTTACTTATAGCAAATCTGTTGTGTCATGTCTAGCAAGAATTAATTGTCGGTTTCTTTCAGTTTAGCACTATGACTGGGAGAACTTTGAGGGGCAGGTCAGTACCGGGTGTTTCAAAAAAATCTAGATGAGGAGGTCCTGAATGATGGGTCGGTGCAACCGTACCAGATTTATCTATCACACTATTGCATGCTTAACCTACCTTATTGTTCCGAAGTGGTAGTCAGAAGCTAGTGTTTATGTCGTGTTCCAGTACTTTAGAATGTCAGTAAGATCCCTGAGGGGTAGACTGAGGCCCCTTGTTAGGGAGGTTTCATAAGAAGTCACTTATGTTGTGAGGTGTGTACACTTCGTAGAGAAGAAACGTTGGATAGAGTAGCTCCTCGTAGATTCGGAGAGGACGAATGTTGAGTTTGAGTAAGACTCCTATTTCGGGGGAGTCCCAGTTCTAGGAATAATGGAATAGATCAGTCAGGGTGGTAAGGAAGGACTGTGTCGAAATCTTGAAAGTATCAATGGAGCTCTAGATTCTTAATCGAGCTTTTCAATGGCAGGATAAATGAAATAAAATACCTATAGTGAATTGAAAGCATGTAGAAGTAGAAAGTGAGATAGCTGATCAGAACGAAAGTAGTATGAAATGCTTGGGTGATTGAGATGTAGAACGTATGCACTACAAGCTGTTGTAGAACCGAGAGGGCGACCATTGGTCGTTGGTAAAGTGTCAAGAATAAGCGGTGTTAGTAAAGCGCTTGACCTTGTTAGAGTGAGTAGCTTTCAAATGCAAGTAGAGTCTCATGCATGGCGTTCTTTTACGTAACATGAAATTTTCACGATTTAAATTAAATGTGTAAATATAAGATTTTTTAATCGAAAATGAGTCAGAATGTGCACGCGTATGTTTAAAGAAAAGGTGATTTCATTCACATTGCACATTGAAATTTTGAGTTTAACGACTTGCAAAGCATTTCATTTTTATATTATTGATAAGTCAAATTTGTGTAAAGGGTCAATAATATGGTTACCTACAATTCATTTATAACCAAAATGCTTTTTGACCTATTGATAGCATAAATGAGGGTGAGCACCGACTGATGTACTTTGTGTCGGTAATTCTTTCAGAATTATGTCATTTGAAAAGATTTTTCGTGCAGTATATTACTGTCGTAATAACATTGTTCGGATTGAGCAAGATTGAGGTTCACGGGAAGATGCATGCAGACGATTCTCGAATCATTGTGCATGGCATTGAAGTTTTAAGAGTAATGGGGTCATGTGTACCCGAGTTGTTTCCAAATGTTGTTTGTTTAAAATGATAAAGTGTACGAAATGATTTATTTATTGTGTTGTCATGCATGAAGGCTATGAACTCACTAGGTCATAGGATATTGCATATTAAGCTAAGGAAGAACTTCAAGAGTGGAGAAATGTCGGACAAATCAGGAAAGAATGTTGTAGCCTTAATATTGTATTCAAGAGAAAAGGTAAACAGTGGTAGAATCAGAAGTGGACCTTAGTATCGGTTGTATGAGGGTCTGCACCCTTGTTCTGTAACTGGAAGTACGGTTGTCAAGGGACGGGTGTGTCTAGAGGAAGGACTTTGAAGTCTTCAAGGTGATGGTTTTAGCGACTCGTTATGAGTAGTGTGGCGAGAAAGAATATAATGTCCATGGCATGGGAATGTGAGTTCGAGGTGAGCTTGTAATGTTGATGGTACATGAGTAGGTTTCGAAAAGAAGGAGAGGGATCGTAAAGTTGATTATGATATGTTGGAAGGATTAGGTTCCGTCAGGAACCCATGTTAGAGAATAAGTTGAGAAAGTGGTTACAGGTTGTCTGTGGTTGTAGAAGTCGATAGTTGTGTAAGGTGGCCGAGGCCGAAGACTTGAACCAGAAGGTTGAAGGTTGATAGAGCACCTTGCAGGGGTGTTAAGAGGATGAGAAGTTATTGTTTTGAATAGGCGTCCTATTTACGAGGCATGGAGAGTTCGTAGAAGGATGAGGTATGTAGTACGAGCATAGTAGGTGTGTAGATCTTATCGTTCAGTGAGGGACTGTGCCCTGTTTGTGTAACGGCTCGGATCGTAAAGAGCTAGCTAGAATGTTATGTTTGAGCTAATTGAGAACTCATGAGTTATAGTTCAACAAGTTGGGGAAGGATTAAGTAGCGAGATAGACTCGGTTATGTATACGAGAGTTTATGAAGGCAAGTTCGAATGGTGGGAATGATCAGGGGAGGTCTGGTCTGCGGTGTGATGTTATGGGCAAAGAGTGTACGGATGTGTAGTGACAGTAATTGTCCATTTAAATGTGCCAGCTAGTGTCGTAGTGATGTAATGTTAGAAAGAGAGGAAGTTTCAGATAGAAGCCTTTTGGGGTTTCGGAGGAGGTGTGCGATTTGTTAACCAGAGTGTTGGAGCTCGTGGGTGTAAGTTGACGTTGCGGTATGATTATGTCGGAATAGAATGACAGAGTGGTGGTGGGTGGTTACCCAAAGGAGAAACCAAGTGTTTTTGGTTGTAAGAGTCGCTAAGTAGGTATATGTTGGGATCATTGGAAGTTTAAAGAAGATGACGAGGGGTTAGTCAAAATGTGGTGGAGTAGATGCGAAATCTTTAAAGAATGTGAGTTGTTGCCTATGAGTGAAAGAATTGCCTGAGAAGGTAAAAGTTGGAGATTAAAGAATGTGTAGTGACGTCGAACACTGGTGTCGTTTCAAGACGACGTGGGTGAATGCCTTAAGTTAGGACCTTGGTGCAACTGTCCAGTCATGTAAGTAAGGAGAAAGTGAGGTCAACATGTAGAAAGGTCGGGAGAGAGGGGCGAGTAATGTTTGGTGAGCAGTGCTCCACGCTAACGTGGGGAGGTGAAGATTGCATGTCGGATTAAGTGAGTAAATTGGAAGTAGTAAACGTAACGGTAATGCCAAAGGGTGCAGTGTGTGTAGATTGTCATTGATAAGGGTGCGAACCGTCGGAAAACGTTTTGAGGAGGGAAATTGTGTATGATTTTGTGCAGGAAAGGAGTGGATAAGACAGTTGAATGAGTTAAGTTAGTGACGTTTTGAGAAATGTATAACGATCTGGTCGTGTAGTGATTAAACTGATGAGAATAGTATGGTGTGACCAAGGTTACTCCTCCCAGTTAGGCGAGGATAACCGGAGTTATGTTTTTATGATTGAACGAACGTGGCAATCAACGAGGAATGGTTGTGTTTCAGGATAAGTTTAATTCGAGTAGATGGACACTTCAGCAATGGGTTGGAGGGTCCTACTCTTAGTTGCGTGTAAGTATGGAGTGGTGAAGTGGTGAGAATATGAGAGATGGTTGACGAGCTACGGTCGAGGTGGTCCGAGAAAGAGAAATGTTCGTCGCGTAGACTAGTGTTGGATGGGAGAAGTGATCTAGAATTTGCGTGTAATGCGATGAAGGAGCTTCGGATTAGTTATCGGGATGTTTAGGGTTGGCCTTGTGCCAAGCTGTCAAGTGAATGATTGTTTCTTGATAAGAGAATCTTGTGTTATAGTGGAGGATTCCACCAAGTTCCTCCTTAAAGGAAGGAAAGATGGATGAGAAGCCTTGCTAAATATTCCATTGTCAAGATCGATCGAGTAGGGGCAGTAGCCTGCGAGTTAAAGCACCGTAGGAACTGAAGAGAGTGCACCCGATGTTCCATGTTACGAATTTTCCGAAGTGTTTGAATGAGTTGGAAGCGGCATTACCATAGGGAAGTGTCAGTTTTGGTATGGGCAAGATACCCGCATCTTTTCCAATGAGGAATTCCGGGGACGGAATTCTTTTAAGGGGGGAGTGTTGTAACAACCCAAATTCTTAAGTGTAAAGTTTAGTGGCCAAAATATGAGAAATGAAAGTTTGGTTAAGGGGCTGAAGTGTAAAAGGTGAAACATATATAAATGGACCAAATCCCTAGGTCTTTTGTTACTACTGTTCATTTATTTTGCTGGCGGCTGAGGAAGAAAGGCAGAGAGGAGAAGAAAAGTGGAGCATCAATTTCATTGAAGAAACTCTGGTAGTTTGGTAAGTAATCTATGATCCTTTAAGCTTCCATTTTATCTTGTAAATTAGCAATTCCACATGTGGTTTCATCTCCTCAGTGTTTGGTTGTAAATGGGGGTAAGAACACTTCTGGGGATTTTATCCTAATCGGAGTGTTAAGCTTTTGAAATCAAATCAGAATTAAGGATTTGTGTTGTTAAGAAGTAGTATAAATCTTATCTGTGTAAGAGTGTTGTATTAAGATCTCATAAAATAAAATTAATTAATGAAGTGTTCGGGGTTAGCAGTTGGTTCGATTCGAAATCTGTAAGTGCAGGACTTGGCGCAAACCTTGGGTGGCGCAAACCTGGTTTGGCACAAATCTTGTGTGGCGCAAACAGGGCCTGGCGCAATCCATTACCGAGACCTGGACCGAATAATTGTTTGGGCCGAATAGTTGTTTAGGCCGACTAGGTTGTTGGACTCAATATTATGTGGGGCTAGATACAGCTAAAAAACTTGGGCTTAGCAAGTAGCAAAAGAGATCATTTTAATTAGACAACGATCCTTTTTTTTTGTTAGGACCGAGTTAAGAGAAGAAAGTTAAGATTCGAGATCTAGTTAAATCTAATTATTTTATAAATTAATTATTAGGTTTACGGACGGAACGAGACAGGAGGTTAGGAAGAGATTTGCTATCAGGTGAGTTCTCTCAAACCCTTTTTATGACGTACTATGTTTTACTGAATATGGTTTCCTTTCAAGCATGAAATGATTCATAAAGTTCTGCACGTTTTCATGAATTGTATGTTTACCCGCAAATGATATGATGATTAAAGTTTTCATGAATATGATTTCAAAATGCTTGCATGTTATGTGGAGTCGGTTGCACAGTGGGATCCGGGTACCAAGGGATTTCTAATCCCTTGGGGCATATGGAGGTTAGCTTGTAGGTTGGAATTCGTTTCCTCCTACATGAAGGAACGAGGAGTCCACTTGGATTTCGGCGTAGACGAGAGGGTGTCCGTTAGGCCCCGATCGGAGTAGCTTATGCGACCCTGAACCCTGTGTTTAACCTTGGATGATGTTTATGAGAAAGATGTGAAAGTACGTTTTCTATGGAATGATTTTATGCTCAATTCACTAGACCTTTTGGTCTAACCCTCGCTTTTCAAAAACTAAACTATTTTCAGGTAAGCGGGCAACGAGTTCTTCTAAATAGAACTAAGAGATAGTTTGAAGGTGATGGAGCGTGAGAAGCTCCCAGTTTTGCTTTGAAGACTATAGTTAGTGCTCGGCTGTGAGCTTAGAGACTTCCGCTGTTATTTACGCTTAGTAATCTTTTAGCAATGATGTAAAGACAAGCTTAATTATGTACTCTGAATGTTTAAATTTATGCTATTGGTTGCTAAGAAAAGAGGGATGTTCCACAATGTTTCCGACGTGTATAAGTACACATTATTTTCATATTGTGCCAGAGTTAATATGTGCACATTATTTCCATTTTGTGCATATAAGTATTAAATAATTAAAAAATAACAATAACTACCACAAATATCCTAACGTAATAATAGAAAAGTAAATATATATTAAATAATTAAAATATTAAAAACCTTAAACTACCTCTAATAAAGTCGGGTTTTTATTACTAAAACAAAAAAATTCCTGAAATCCTATTAATTCAAAAAAGTATCCCTCTATATAAATAAAATAAAATATAACAAGTAAAGTTTATAAAGATTTGATGAGTCCTCTAATTAGTCAAACTTAAGGACTCATCTTAAAAGAATGTGGTTTCCATTTCCATGTCAAAATGAAGATACAGCACATGTATATCCACGTGCAACTCATGTGCCCGCAATTAATGCCGTCTTATGTAGGCATGGCAATGGGGCGGGTATGGGGCGGGGTTCACCATCCCCGGCCTCGGCCCCGGTTTTTGGTACCTTCCCCCGGCCCCGAGCGGGTACGGGGATTGAAATCTCATTCCCGGTCAACACCCGGTCACCCGTTCTCCGGTTTTTACCCGGTTCTCCGACCCGGTTACGACCCGGTTTTTAACTTTCTTTTTGCTATTTTAATAGCTATTTTCCTGCATAATTTAATAACAACAAAAACTCTATATCAGAAAATAATTTAATAACAATTTTGCAACTCGCAAGCAGCAGTGGACTAGAATTCAGTCACTGCTGCTTCTGTTTTTGGTTTTTGGTTTGTGATTTTATTTGTTATTGTTGCTCATTGGTTTGTTGAAGAATTGGGTGTAATCTCAACTTTTGGTTGGTAATAAAAAATAAGTGCCGTTCAAAAAAAATTAATTACAACTACAAAATACATAAAAAATTATGATTTAAAACAATCCAAAAATTATAATTTATTGAATATACTTAATAAATATATAAAATAATTTTTTTAATTATATAATATATACCGGGGCCGGGGCCGGGCGGGGGATAGTCATCCCGGCCCCGGCCCCGGTTTTCTGAAAGCGGGTATCCCCGGCCCCGGACCCGATACCCGGTTTAACGGGGAATCCCCGGCCCCGGTCGGGTCGGGTGGATCGGGTTCCCCATCGGGACGGGCCAAATTGCCATGCCTAGTCTTATGTGCCCTCTTTTCCCTTTCTTTCATTAACATATTATATTAACTTAATTAAATTGAAATAATTAAATTGATCATACCTTCTTATAATAATTAAATTGATCATACCTTCTTATAATAATTTTTTTAAGGGGGTGTTTGGGATTGCTTGACTTATTTTATCCTAAAAAATAAAATAAACACTTTGTCTATTTGGATGGGGAAATCAATTTTGAAATAATTAATAAATTTCAAAATTTGTTTAATTTTTTGCAGTAATTTCGAAATAATTAATTTTGCCCCAAAAAAAAGGAAACTAAATGGTATTAGTTATATTCATAGTTATTTGGATGGGGAAATCAATTTCGAAATAATTAAGAAAATAATCAAAATTGATTAATACCATTTAAAATAAGCCTCCAAAATAACTTTGTCTATTTGGATGTGGAAATCAATTTCGAAATAATTAATAAATTTCGAAATTTGTTTAATTTTTGCAGTAATTTCGAAATAATTAATTTTGCCGCAAAAATAAAGGAAACTAAATGGTATTAATTAAAATACCCCAAGTTTGACCATCTCTTACCAAAATACCCCAAATCTCTCCCAGTTTACAAAAATACCCAAAAAATCCGCGATGGGTCCCGCGATCGCGGGCCCAGGCCCACGTGGCAAACTGTTTCGGTCAAAAGCCCCGCGAAGCCCCCCAACTTTGCCCGCATTGGCAAGTTTAGCCCCTGTCCGCGATCGCAGCCCGCGATAGGGCAAAAAAAATTTACTTTTTTGGTCCCTGTTTTTTGTGTCTTTGTTCAGTAAAAAAAATACAAACTGTTCAAAAGAAATTTTAGCAAAACCGAGCTGCGTGAGCACGAGATTTTGGAGTTGCATTCGTGTCCGCAGGTCGCGCTCGCACACAAGTTCGACGATTTTAGCTTACGAAATCGTCAATCGGCACCCCCCCTACGCGCGGGTAGGTGTTGGAGTAAAACCATGCAAGGAGCTTGTCAACTCCTCACACTTCTTTCCTTATAAACCAAATAAAGTTCCTTCCTCCTTCCTATGTGATACACCTTCCCACACCCAAATTGATTTTTGCTAATTTCATGGTTTTTACTCAACTTTGAGTATCGATATCTCATTCACACATACTCCGTTTTCGACGCATTATATATCGTTTTAAAGCTCTCATATAGGAGAACATAAACCCACTAAGAGTTAATTATATATACCACATATATATATTTAAATGTGTCTAAAGTTCTCTAAAAACCATTAAATATAAGAACTTTAGACACATTTAAATATATGTGTATTTAATTAGCTTTCTTTATTCTAGGGATACACATTTAAATTTCCAATTCCAAACCACCAATTTAAATGAAATGATATTACCTGCTCTGTTAGAGGTGGTGTTTCAGAAATATTTTTGATCCTAGGACCGAATGACCACTCCACCGACACCTGTACAACAAAATATGATTTTATCATCGTTAAAAAAATACAAAATTTATCAGCTACATAATCTAATAACTATGTTGGTTAGAAGTATATATAAATATCACATGTGAATACATAACACAACTATCACAACAAAATAATTAAAGATGTAGTGGATGTATTCATATGAAGCTTACCTGAGTTGTGGAATCATTGGCCAACTTTCCTGGAAGTGAGCTTATCTCCATGCAGTGTAATCTTCCAGCAATCAACTTGGAGCATAAATACAGAAATCTTCTTCAATACAACTGAGATAGGTATCATATATGAAAAACATTACACCAAGGGACATTGTGCCAAAAGCCAAAAGAGATTCAACAGTAATAAAGGGTGCTCAGGGATTCTCATTGAGACACATTATGGCAATCGAGGCCTTGGTTAAAATAATTTTAAATATAATTGAGAGCAAGTTACAAGCTTCTAGAATCCATAATGCTTCGGTATCAGGCACCAATCGTAAGCATATGTACAATAATCTAGCTGATAGCTAATTGAAAACACACACACACACACACACACACACACACACACACATATATATATATATATATATATATATATATATATATAAATAAGAACTTTAAATTGTATCCCTAGAATAAAGAAAGCTAATTAAATACACATATATTTAAATGTGTCTAAAGTTCTTATATTTAATGGTTTTTAGGGAACTTTAGACACATTTAAATATATATATATATATATATATATATATATATGTGGTATATATAATTAACTCTTAGTGGGTTTATGTTCTCCTATATGAGAGCTTTAAAACGATATATAATGCGTCGAAAACGGAGTATGTGTGAATGAGATATCGATACTCAAAGTTGAGTAAAAACCATGAAATTAGCAAAAACCAATTTGGGTGTGGGAAGGTGTCCCACATAGGAAGGAGGAAGGAAATTTATTTGGTTTATAAGGAAAGAAGTGTGAGGAGTTGACAAGCTCCTTGCATGGTTTTACTCCAACACCTACCCGCGCGCAGGGGGGGTGCCGATTGACGATTTCGTAAGCTAAAATCGTCGAACTTGTGTGCGAGCGCGACCTGCGGACACGAATGCAACTCCAAAATCTCGTGCTCACGCAACTCGGTTTTGCTAAAATTTCTTTTGAACAGTTTGTATTTTTTTTACTGAACAAAGACACAAAAAACAGGGACCAAAAAAGTAAAATTTTTTTGCCCTATCGCGGGCTGCGATCGCGGGCAGGGGCTAAACTTGCCAACGCGGTCAAAGTTGGGGGGCTTCGCGGGGCTTTTGACCGAAACAGTTTGCCACGTGGGCCTGGGCCCGCGATCGCGGGACCCATCGCGGATTTTTTGGGTATTTTTGTAAACTGGGAGAGATTTGGGGTTTTTGGTAACACGAAGTTGGACTTAGGGTATTTTAATTAATTTCCCTTAGTTATATTCATAATTAAGGAAATAATCAAAATTGATTAATTTTGCCTAAAATAAGCCCAAAAAATAAGTCCCTTCTTCCTCCTATATATTATGGCTAAAAACAATGTTTTGGTTTGTGAGAATTCTGGAAATCCGGTAAGCACCTCCATCAAGACTCCAAAGAATTCTTGAAATGTGTATTGAGTGTTCATCATGATATCACACAGACACGAGTGATTCTGTTTGCTGCTGACAATATACCACCACTCAAGGTTTACTCCGCTCTTTGTACTTAGATGTATATATTTCCCTGCTCCTATTATGTTAATTGTTAATATTGCTACTTATTTTTCATAATCTTATGTTCCTGATTTGTTATTTGTCCCCATTATGTTTTTGTCTAGATATGTCATTTTGTTGCATGCAACTTATATGGTCTCTCTGACTGAGATATAGTTAGCACAATGGCGAGCAGTAAGTCTTGTCTACTTGTATATTACTACTTGGTTCAACCATCTCCTGTTTGTTTTTTTTCTTCATATTTTGATGTTTTGCTGTTTCATCAAAATTAATGGTAATTTGTTTCATCAAACATTAGTGTATATACACCATTTGCAAAAAAAAATCTTTTATAGTTGTGTTGGCCTTGTTTTAAATTTATTGTGTATATATGTTTATTACTGCAGTTCATATGTATGGTTCAAAGGCATTTATTACTGCAGTTCATATGTATGGTTCAAAGACATTCATTTCTTCTCAGCAACATACAAATAGCAATGGGACCCAAAAAATGGAAATGTTAAATCGTTGGTAGAGTTATGGTCATTTGTTTTCTATAGTTATTGAGTTAATAGGATCATATTTATGAAACTAATACTATAGGAGATATATTGTTTCAACTTGTGTGATATAGGAGTTCATGGTTGTTAAGTGTTTGTGGATGAAGAAACGATAAGTCTGTATGCTTTTGTGTGTTTAGTCTCAAAATACTTTTATGGATAATGAAATCTTTTATAAAAGAAAAAACATAATGAATTTTGTACGTATTTCATCTTTTTCAAACGTTGCAAGGATAAAAAAAGAAAACAAAATAAGATGATTTATTTGTATTTTGAACCTTTTGAACGTTGGTGCAGGAGTGGTTTGGTCATAAAGCAAAGAACAAAAATCAAGGATATGAGATTTAATGTACTGGTACTGAGAAGATGGATAGATGGAGACTGCACCACCAGATGGAGGTTCTTATGTTTATAGCTGGATATTTGTTTGGCGTAGGCCTTTTCAATGTTTATTCTATATTTGATTTTCTGTTTATTTAACATGGTCTGTTTTTGTTCATGCTTACTACAATCATGTTAAGTTTTGTTGACCAAGTTTTGCACTTGCTTATATTAATGGAAATGAATGAAAAATTATTTGGTTTTGCTTTTGCTAAGGTATATTGGTTATGTGTGTATGCATCTATAAATTGGCTTTGCGTATTTTTCTTCTGGTTCTTTTTTGTTGCTATTTGTGCAAATACAACTTTCTGGCCAACAACTATAATTAAATTAAATTACATTTGCATCATAGTTTAGTCTTAAGTTGTGTTTCGGTTAGCAAAATCTCCAAAGTGTTAAAGATTTCCATCATTATTCTATGCTATAACGATTTCACCAAGCATTACTTAAATTTGTAAAAATGATTCAAAAAGGCTAAATTTTTGAAAAGGGAAAAAATTGTTTAACAATTAGTTAAATGTATTTTAGGTTTTTTTAGCGTTTGACTTAACTTTTCTATAACAATGTGTAAATCCCAAAAACATGTTTCGGGACTGTTTACCCAACTCTTATCCTGTTTTTGTTCATGTTTTCAATTGGAAAACATTAATTTCAGTTTGCATTAATTTTGAAACGTAATTTCCTTAAAAAACATTTATGATTTCAATTAAAAAACATTAATTTCATTTTGCATTAAATTTGAAACCTAATTTCCTTAAAAAAACATTTCAGATTTCAATTAGAAAACATTAACTTCGTTTTGCATTAATTTTCAAACGTAATTTTCTTAAAAAACATTTCTGGATTCAATTAAAAAACATTATTTTCCCTTTGCATTAATTTTGAAACGTAATTTACTTAAAAAAACATTCCCGATTTCAATTAAAAAACATTAATTTCCATTTGCATTAATTTTGGAACGTAATTTCCTTAAAAAACATTTCTGATTTCAATTAAAAAACATTATTTTCCCTTTGCATTAATTTTGAAACGTAATTTCCTTAAAAAAAACATTCCTGATTTCAATTAAAAAACATTAATTTCCATTTGCATTAATTTTGAAACGTAATTTCCTTAAAAAACATTTCTGATTTCAATTAGAAAACATTAATTTCGTTTTGCATTAATTTTTGAAACGTAATTTCCAGTCTAAACACTAAAAATAACTTAAGTTGAAAAAAATAACCAATCCAAAACACCCCCTAAGCTTGGTTTTCAAGATGTTTATCCGGTAAGCTCTTATCATTAATACTCAATAGTCAAAAATTTCATTTAAGTTATTTGGTAAAGTTTTAGTCCACAACATTGTATGCAACGTTTTATCCGATAAGTGCAATGAACCAAGAATTTCAAAGATATATTACAAAAAATTAGATGTTTAAAAATTGAATGCCCCGCAGCATTGCGCTTACTAACTTTGATTAATAAGTATGCATGTTCAATTAATGTGTGAGGGTATGTACGGAATTTTATTTTTAGTTTCTTGTAACACTCTGGTTCATTTTAAACTAATTAATTTACGGTTATGAGACTCTCCCCTTCCTACAATCCAACCCCTTCGCAGAATCCAGCTCACTCCACCCCTTCCTATGGGTGGACCTAAGTAAGAGCAATAGGTTGCATGTGTTATCGTATTGTTTCTCTGTCGCAAGGTAAAAAAAATTAGGTGCGTGAAAGGTGCAACCGTATCAATTTGTTTTGTGTCACCATATATATTTTGAAACGACAATAAGAACATAAGTTCTTGGTGGAGTTGGTTTGAAAGACTTTTATTCTACTATAGACCTGGCTGGCTTCAAGTCTTGTTAGAGCCATTTTTGTAGTTTTTAGTTTTTAATTTCATGTTTATTATATTTCTAAAACCACTGTCATAATAAGACTCGAACTTGAGACCTCATGCAAGTTTGAAAAGCAAGGGGATAATCACTAGACCAATATTGATTTTGGTAAAAATATCTCTATATTTGTTTCTTGTAGTTAAATGGTGCCACCATTTGAAAAAAATTCTAGGTCCGCCCTGCCCCTTCCCACAATCAAGCACCGTTAACCTCCCACGTCTACCCCATTAAAGTCTCACGTCTACCCTCACTTCTTGTGGTCGACCTCCCGCTCATCTATCGTTGCTCCTCTTTACCGTCACCAAAATTGACCCTCTCAAATCGAACTTCTCTATTGCATGGGTCGACCTCTTCTGTTGCCTAGTTCATCCAACCCAACGTAATCGTGAGATGCGACGAAGACATGGTCAGATCCATCCGTTGCTCTGATTCCAAAAAGGGAGCTCCGACGAAATGAGGTCAACCGCCGACGATAGAAGAGCATGTGCTTGACCAATGGCAAGGAAGCCATTAACGGTGCTGAAATTGCAGGAAATATAAACGGGTACAAAGAAGAAATCGGCGTCCGATGGTTCAAATCTTCGTACATTGTTGTTCATCAAGCCTTGTGTATGGAAACCTCCGACGCAAATAAATGGTTGCTACATCGCTCATTTGATAGCCAATCAACATTGTATTTCGATGACAATTTGTATATAAACCTTCAAATCCTTCAGTAAATCTGCAAAACAAATTAAATCAACCTTATGAACATTTCTACATCAAATCGGCTGTGGGAAGGAGACGTATCCATATACGAACCTTCATTTTGCAGAAGAACCAAGACATTGTACGATTCCGAGAGAGCACAATAGACAACTTTGGATTGCGTGTGGGAAATTATCAATGGCTATGATTTTGGTTCATAAAGTTAATACAATAATAATTTGTGTTAACAAAAAAGCCCAAACCTATATATATATAGGGTCCCGTTCTTTTGTTAACCGTCTAATTAGTGTTAACCATGTTAACTTTTATGGACCAATAGGAATCAAGATAGGTTACTGGTTTGGTAAGGGTAGTTTAGGAATTTCAGAATTTTAATTATTTATGGGTTATTTACTTTCCTAATTTCATGCACAAGATATTTTTGGTAGTTATTAATGATAATCTTAATCTTCTAAAACCCATTTTCATTTTTGGTAATTATTAATGATAATCTTAATCATCTAAAACCCATTTTCAAACATAATCTTCATCTTCACGTTCCAGAGATTCGTTTCACGTTTTTTTTGTATAGATGCACGATTTCAAACTACATATATGCATATAAAATTGCATATATGCACATCAGTTGAATATATGAAGATAAAAAGTGCATATATGCACACCTATAAATCTGTGTAAAGCTGTGTGTAAACCATAAATATATGTAAAATTGCATACATGCACAACCATAAAACTGTGTAAACCATAAATCTATGTAAACTTGCATATATGCACATCTGTGTAAACCATAAATTTGTGTAAAATTTCACGTTTTTTTTGCACAGATGCACGATTTCAAACTACATATATGCATATCATAGAAATGCATATATGCACATCATAGATTTGCATATATGCACATATTAATACTGCATATATGCACATCAGTTGTATATATGAAGATAAAAAAAGTGCATATATGCATTTAAAACTGCATATATGCACATCATAGATTTGCATATATGCACTTATTAATACTGCATATATGCACATCAGTTGTATATATGAAGATAAAAAAAAGTGCATATATGCATTTAAAACTGCATATATGCACCTCTTAAAATTGCATATATGCAGATAGGTTATTATTCTCTTCTTTAGCTTCTGATCATCATCAAAACAACCGCCACCAACCGCAACAACAACTTTTTCTTTCTCCATCGCCGTACTACCACCACCACGGTGGCGGTGGTTGGCTGTTGGGTAGTCATAGAAAAGGAGGTGAACCCTCATCAAGATTTGATCCCATGACTGTGGACTCATCTTTAGTTACAGTGACACCAGTCACCGACGACGGTGACGGTGGCGCCGCCCATGGTCATGAGGAGGAAGAAGAAAAGACAACGGCGGTGGTGGAGAGAGAAAAGACAACGGCGGTGCTTCTTGTCTCCGGCGGCAGCGCCGACTTCCTTCTGCAGTTTCTTACCGGCCTTTGGCTTCTTCTCCGCCGGTACTTTCTCGGCGACGGTTTTCTTCTCCTCCGCCGGCTTCTTCTCCGCTGGCTTCTTCTCCGCTGGCTTCTTCTCCCCTGGCTTCTTCATATCGCTTGTGTTTGAAATCAGAATCAAGTAGAGATAACTTATCAGTTCCTTGAATTTAGCGATTGGGTCAATAGTTTCCTTATCTGATAGTTACCATAGTTACCCAGATTTGTTAAATGACAATAATAACCCTATGCATATATGCTGCAAATGAAATCAGGGGTGTGTTTATTTTAATTATGAATTAAAAATGCTTTTAATCTTAGCCATTGATTTTGATGATTAATGGCCCAGATTAGTTAACAAGGTTAACACTAATTGAGTGGTTAACAAAAGAAGGGACCTCTCTCTCTATATATATATATATATAAAGAAATCGTTTAGAAAAAACCAATGACTTATCTGATTCTAATGATTAAATTCCTAAACTATTTTTGATGAAAAAACTACTAAATTTTCACATTTTGAATGATTAAGTCCCTAAATTATGTTTTTAATGAAAAAACTATTAATTAAACTTTTTCATTGTAAATGATTAAGTTCCTAAACATTTCTTTTGAATAGATAAATCATCATATTTTTAAATATTGATTATCTACATCGTTTTAACAAAAAAACTACATGTAACTGATTATGAATGTTTTAAAAGTAAAAAGAAACTTAAATCAATTTTATTGTTCCCAAACCTTAAAGCATCTCCAACAGATTCCCCATAATTTATTTTAAATGGAGAACCAAAAGTCAAAATCCCCCCACAAAAATACATTCATCTCCAACCGCTTCCCCATTTTTGACAATCCAACATTAGTTAAAATATTAAAATATTGCATTCATCTATTACAATATTATTTCTCTCTCTACATATTTATTTTCAAAGTTTTCTATTGGTCCTCTCACTTGGTAATCATTTTTGGAGTGATCTCCATATTTGGAGAAAAAAAACGTTCTCTCTTCAACTTTCTCCATTTTGGAGGATAGTTTTGGAGAAGCTGCTGGAGCAAAATATTAGCAAAAAATCCTCATTTTCTCCATTTTCCCCATTTTGGGGAAGCTGTTGGAGATGCTTTTACGCCACTCAAACCCTCGCAAACAACGGTATTGCTCCTCCTCAACACTTTTATCGTCCCAACGTTAATCTCAACTTCTCACAAAGTTCTTCACCTATATAATATATATCTATAGTGTACAAAGTACATATTATAATGTTGATTAAGGAGGATACACATATAGAATATACGATACTATAATTTCGAACATAAAACTTGGACCAAATTAAACAAATGCAAAGATGAGAATCATAGAAAAAATAGGAAAATTCAGCCAAAGTCATGAATGACGCTATAACTATTCCTAACCAAGTAAAGTGCTACCTCTACTCTCTACCCTCCTCACTAGATCACAAAACAAAATTAACATTATCCTCTTAACTTTCATGTCTTTCTATTTCTCTCCTTATCTCATGATCACTCTTAAAATTGAACTCATAAGGTGCATAAAGAGTATATAATATAACTTGTGACACACACAATTAGATCTAGAACTTGTATATCTTGTGACGAAAAAATACGTTAAAATGTCTTGATTTGAAAAAAAGAGAGAAAAGATGCATCATTTGGTCGTGAAAAACAATCGTGTTGAGGGCAAAACAACAAAGATCGGTTACGAAGGAGGAAGAGATGGAAATGATATGCCTGTTTGCCCGAAACCTCGTCGTCTCAGATCAACCATCCCTCATGAAGTTTTGAAGCCGTTCAAATGCATCAATGCACATAGGTTTTATTTTCTCTTTTGAAACTTCATTCGTTATGGAGTTTCGTTATCGCTTGACTTTGCCATTTCTCATAAATTCTGCATTGATGGTATACTATTCTGAGGTTGATTTATGTTTTCATATTTTGATCTTAGTTTTTTGGATAATTTTGCAGCCATGCAACAAATTCAGATGGAAAAAATGAAACTATTAACATGATTATTACTGATAAGGTTAGATTCTAGTTGTTCATTTATACAAATAGGGTCGGGTTCATGGGGACACCGTAGGAAAATGAAAAACTAAGAAACACTCTGGTAACCATTCATCTGGACGATATGTACATATACATACAAGTAATTTGTAAACAATTTGTTCGGTATGCACATGCACACGTGCATAAAAACCAAAAAAACAACTTCAGTTACTTGTATATACCTGTGCATATCTGTGCAGATCGTCTGGATAAACGATTATCAGAGTGTTTCTCAGTTTTTCATTTTTTGAGGTTTTTCACTGAACCTCCCTCTATACAAATATTGTTGTTTATTATGTTTATTTAGTTATTCGAAAGAAACCCTTTACAAAATGGTTTCTTGTTATTAGAAATCATCGGAGGAACGAGAACCACTTTGTTATTACACTGGATCGCCTCCTCAACGAACAGGTAACCCGTTGATTCACGACGTGCATTTCATTAATCAAGTGGAGCTTTTTTCACCGTTAGCTTCTCTAAAGAACTAAAGTGATAGACCTAGACGCTGATATCCTCAAACGTGGTTGTTATCCAACAAGAAAAAAACACTACGATTAGGGTATTTTTTGTTAACGAATTTTAGTATTATATAAATTTTCTTTTATGTAAAAAGCTCACTCTATATATGTTAGACTATAGAAGATCAATAAACTCAAGTGTATTTTTGTAAATACTAAATTTTGTTAATAAGGTATGAATTTATACAAGGTAAGTCTTGATTGTCAATTATTTTTTAGATTTAATTTCTGTACATCTTACTGCTGGGCACTACTATCAGATGAGATTTATTGGATTTGCATGGTTGATATAAATGAAGAATGATCGTTGAAAGAAAACAATATAAATGAATGAAAATTAAGTGCCTACATAGTTTTGTCGGCATTACAATCTTTATGATCATCACAACTTTGTGTCCCGCCATTTACAAATGGCTCGAAAATCTTTGTACACCATCTACCCGATTTGTTATCTTACATCACTTGCCATAAAAGGTAAAACCGGAGAACAGACTCATGTCATGGCTATCATGTTGTCGTGATGGTTATTGCGGTCAATTAATATGCCCAACAACTGTTATCAAGACGAGGATATAGGTGGACGTTATCAAACATTTCAACATTTATGCAAATACAATCGTTCAATACATCTTCTCAATTTCAAGGATCTTTATATTGTAAGCTAGATTTGTGGCATCGAATTCCCATTTTGCCCGAATTAAAACACTTGTCATAACGTTATAGTTGTTATTAATCAATAAAAACAATTAATATTTGTCAACCTTAAATAAGTAATTTGACTAGAACAAAACAATGTATAAAGTGTTGAAGGATATGTGCCATATTTAAAAAAAAATGATTGAAAAAATATTTTCCTACTATTAGATATTACCATAATTAATGTTTCCTTTTCGTTGTAAACTCCTCCCTATATAAAGGACTTATGATTAATGAGAATTACGATTCATTCTCTCCATTCTATTGTGTTCTGTTTCATTTTTCCTTTAACACGTTATCAGCACGTACGCTCAATCAGTTCACGGATAGATTTTTTGGGTTCCAACTTCATCAATCAGTCTGGAATACTTCTACAATCCAAGTAAGCATCTTCATATGAATTTACGTTTTTTGTGTATGGATTAATATTAACCATGTCCGTTAATGTTTCTTATCCATAATAACATTGTTGCTAGTTTTCCATCTACTTGATTATGCTTTGGATTCTCTTTTTAAAAAAAAATACAATTTATAATCATGTTTTTTTTACATTTTGTTTGCATAACAATCTAATGATTAAATATGCCCTTATGTGATCTTGATTATTAAGAAAAACACACAAATAAAATAAAGTGTTATCGATCATATTAATATTTGAGTTTATGTAATTTCAGTTTTTTATATGTATTCCTGATAGCATAAATGGATTTCGACCTCCACTGTAAAACCTAATAATAATATTTTATATTTGTTATTATTATTATAATTATTTGTTTATATATATATATATATACATATATGAACATACAATCTTATATATAAATATTTTAGTAAATTAAGTTATATGAAGACGAATGGATTTTTTTTCTTTTGTACCAATTATAATCGAAAATGTTTATTTTTTTCCTTTGAAAACAAGATTACGTGAATTTATTAGATTTTGTTGTGATTTTAATGAAATTTCTTTAAATTCAATAATTACGTAATAATTTTTATTTTCTTGCCATAGAAGAAATCTTAAATAAATAAAATATCATGATCATATTGAGATGTATTTGACTACCATAAAAAATTACAAGGAACCAATATATATATATATATATATATATATATATATATATATATAGACGATCAAATTAGATTTACTTATGGATTTCTTTTAATTGATCGATCATTTGGACCAATCGGTTGTTACTTATTTTGGATTATTTTATTTTTAGCTTTGTTTAAAATAAGTTAATTTGTATTAAATTTATTATTTATCTTGGTATGCTTAATTTTAGTTTACAATCTTGATATCTTATTTGATTAATATAATTATGTAAATGTTATTTACTTATTTGATACACTAATTTGATTTACACTATTTAAATCGGTCTTGGATATGATAACTGATTTATTCAAATGTTTATTTTGTTTTTTTTTTAACTTAATATTACCGCATAATATTTAAATGCTTATCTTATTAATGTTTATCTTGCTTGTGAGTTCCTACTCATAACTTTCAACTTATAATTAACTTTTGAAAGTTACACTTCCAACCCACATATATTTTGGTCTTTTATCAAAAGCTCCAAAACAAAATACTATTAAGATGTTAAAAGTTTGATTTTGACTTTATGTCAAAACCAATATTTATTTGTTTAAGGGTAATCTCGTACAATGCTATTAAGATATTAAAACATTTGAAATCGGCTTCATATGCCAAACTCATATTCGTTTTGGCCTCGTGCCAAAAGTTCTATAATTAACAGTTATCTTCAAATTAAATACATCACATGATATCGATTGGATTTTGTCAGACGGGTGTAAATAGCCCTAAGGTTTATAGGGACTTAAGGAATCCATGTGATTCCCCTACTAGAAATCCAATAGAATGAGTGGTTTCTATTAGCAAATTGAAATATTGATGAAGCATTATCAACAAAATGTAAGGATACAAAAATCCAATACTATTATGATAATGAAATTTCATGCATAACATAATAAGTATAAACCATAATTCACTATTTTAGAAAATAATATGTTCTCCATTTTCTACGACATCTTTGAATCGGAAGGATTGGATTACTATAAGATAGGTTCGAAAAATACAAGGAAATATGTAAAAATCATCGAACCAATTTGACCCTAAAGAAAAAAACACTAGATGTTAAGATACAAGTAAATATTTTAAAACTTTTGAGACGATAGATCAGTCACAACCTTCAGAGAGAATAACAAGAAACCCCCAAGAACCGTGGGTAGTCCCAAAAAGGAAATTCGAGAATATTCAGTACCATATACTTCTCAAACTAATCATATAGTGGAAAGAAACCTACTTACTTGATTACAATAAGGTAACTGATTTTGACAAAGAAATGACATGTCTCAAAATGCATCTCAATCTTTGTGGCAAGGTGTAACGTCCCAAAAATTTCGATAAATTTTAACTTTAAAATAATACATTTCATTAATACCAAACCATAAATATTCAAAACCAATTACGCGTTTAACAGAAGTTCGTTAAGTTAAATTGCCAATTATAAATGGCGCAACGGAAATTATACTGAATCCAAATTTAATGTTTTTAAAATAACAAAAGTAACCATCTTCTCTCTGCGCTCGTGTGTACGGTCACGCCTGACTGCCGCTCGTACCTGAAATCATAAATTGTAGGGAACGGGTAAGCACGAAGCTTAGTGAATTCCGACACCTACGCATATAGCAATTATATACATATCACCCCTATACGCACATAGACACACCCACAAACAGTCACATGGTACAACAACACAACACAAATAATCATGTACTCAATTACCTCGGTCCCACCGAGCCCTCGGTCCCACCGAGATCACACAACAATTATCCGCACTTCCTCGGTCCCACCGAGCCCTCGGTCCCACCGAGATGTATACAAAACACATTTATACTAGGCATTAAATCAATCTAATGCTACTCACCACAATACAGCTAGTTCACACAACCATTCAATAGTACACACAACTACCGCAACATATATACAATTCCTAGTCTACGCAGTGAGAGAACTCACCTAAAAAACAACGCAGATATCCACAACAGCAAAACGAGCCGGCCAACTCCACTCACTTCTTTCCACCTAAATAAGTGTTAACAAACGTCAACGTGAAGTCCTAACCCAAAATCACAACTACAAGTTTACACGTGAAAATTCCAGCTTTTACTCTAAAAATTACAGGTCTGTTCGGGACCTGTTTAGCCCCCCTTAAACTCATCAACCCAGAATTATTATTCCATAACTAGAAATTTCTATGTCTTAGGGTTCCAGGGACATATCGCACGCGTTCTAACGATTTTCCTACGATTTAATATGAATTTTCTAAGAATGGGACGCGAGTCTGCCGAATTCGGACCTGCTGTAAAAACAGCTATTTTACACCTAGCTAGAGGCCGAACCAGACTTTCGCTAAAACACGAAAAGTGTGCCCGACACAGAATGTGAACCGTGGGAACCCGATTCGTCTCAATCCGAGCTATGACGGAAAAGTTATGGCCGATACAAAACAGCGGCAGAAAGGACGTTTTCACATAAAATGACGATTTTGAAACGGTTTAAGGTTTTCGCGATTGGGGTTACGGTTTAGCTATTTAGGTTCGGGTCAAGGTAGCCACGGCTGGACTAAACTCAGCACCACCCACTTCCACCTCCGGCGGTGGTGGTCAGCGGCGGCGGCGGCAGCCACGGCGGCCGCGCCGGTGGCGATTTGACGGTGGTTCGGTACTAACAAACCGGCGAAGAAAGGGGCAATCTAACCAACGATTTTACGAGTTACACACCCACCCTACGCACAACGAAACACAGCAACTTGCACCAAACAATCCCCGCGACGGCGACGCACAGCGGCGGCGCACACCGCCGGCAGCCAAGGCCGACGGCGGCGGTGGTGGTGGTTTTCGCAGCGGTTTAACGGCGACGAAAGAAAGAAAGGAGACTAAGAAACTTACCTCTCGACGACAACGTAACCGCACCAGCTCGAGGTCTCGACTTCCTCTCGATCGACGGTTCTTCCCTCTCTCGCGCTTTCTCTCTCGCTGAACCTCTCTCTCACTCGCCGGCAAGAAAGGCGGCGATGGCGCTGGTGGTGTGGGGTGTTACGGCAGCGCAGCAGCAGGGAAGGGGAAGGGTAGCGATTAGGTTTTATTTTTCTTCTTTCCTTGTTTGGGACGTGAGTGACGAGAGGGAAAAGAAAAGGGGAAGGGGTCGGTCCTATTATGGGCCGAACCCCATGCAAACTATGTCCCAAAAAATACACTAATGGTCCCTGCAGTTAAGTTTCACATCAAGCCTCATAACTCAAATTTTTAACAATAAGGTCCTTCCAACAATCCCGTTAACAAAACAACGTTAAAAGGGAAAATTTTAAAATAATAAAAGAACATACCGGGATACGGGCTTTACAACTCTCCCCCGCTTGAATTAGACTTCGTCCTCGAAGTCTACGTCCGCGAACAGTTCCGGATAGCTCTTTCGCATCTCCTTCTCGGGTTCCCAAGTCCACTCGGACCCCTTTTCGGTGCTGCCACTGGACTTTCACCAAGCCAATTACTTTGTTCAGCAGAGTCTTCGTCTTTCGCTCCACAATGGCTATTGGCTTCTCCACATAATTGAGCCGCTCGTCGATTTGAATATCTTCGAGGGGAATTACTGCCGACTCATCCACCACACACTTTCTCAACTGGGAGACATGGAAGGTGTTGTGAATCAAGCGCAGCTCATCCGGTAACTCCAAACGATAAGCTACCTTCCCCACGCGCGCAATGACCTTGTAAGGTCCAATGTAACGGGGTCCTAACTTTCCCCACTTGCGGAACCGAATCACCCCTTTCCAGGGCGACACCTTCAGGAGAACATAATCCCCAACCTGAAACTCTAAATCCGATCGCCTCTTGTCGGCGTAGCTCTTTTGCCGACTCTGGGCAGTAACCAGCCGATCCCGTACCATCTGAATCATCTCAGTCGTCTTCAACACGACATCGGTGCTCCCTAATACCCCGTGACCAACCTCGCCCCAACAAATGGGCGTCCGACACTTCCTGCCATATAATACTTCGTAAGGTGGCCCGCCGATGCTGGAATGATAGCTATTATTGTAGGAGAACTCAGCTAACGGAAGATACTGATCCCAACTACCCCCAAAGTCAATAACACATGCTCGCAGCATGTCCTCGAGTGTCTGAATAGTACGCTCACTCTGTCCGTCGGTCTGAGGATGAAAAGATGTGCTGAAATGCAACCGTGTACCCATCTCACCCTGAAACTTCTCCCAAAACCGGGAGGTAAAACGAGTATCCCGATCTGAGACAATCGAGACTGGCACCCCGTGCCTAGTCACAATCTCCCGGATGAAAATCTCCGCGAGCTTCTCCGCCGAGGAGCTCTCTCTGATCGCCAAGAAGTGAGCGCTCTTAGTCAGACGATCCACAATTACCCAGATAGCATCATTCCCTCGCGGAGTTCGGGGAAGCTTCGTGATGAAATCCATCGTAATCTGCTCCCATTTCCACACCGGAATCTCCAACGGCTGTAACTTTCCATGCGGTCGTTGATGTTCCGCCTTGACCTTCCGACAGATCATGCATACCTCAACACATTTGGCGACATCCCGCTTCATGCCGGGCCACCAATAATCTTCTCGTAAGTCTCTGTACATCTTAGTAGCTCCCGGGTGGATCGAAAACTTGGACTTATGTGCCTCGTCCAATAGTATCTGTCGGTTCCCACCGGTGAATGGAACCCAAACTATACCGTATCGAGTCAACAACCCTCGACTATCACGAACAAAATTCGGGATTTCTCCCGAAACCCTCTCACGTTTTGCATTTCCCTCCAAAACAGCCACCTCCTGAGCGCTACCTATCGATTCCAGAAGAGGTGCAACCACCGTCAATCGCTGACACAAACCCCTCAGTGGTTCACCAACCGGATGTCGACTAAGTGCGTCCGCGACCACATTTGCTTTACCCGGGTGGTAAAGTATCTCGCAATCATAATCTTTGACCACATCGAGCCACCTTCTCTGACGCATATTAAGATTCTGCTGATCCATCAGGTACTTGAGGCTCTTATGGTCGGTGTAGATCGTACACTTGACGCCATATAGATAATGCCTCCAAATTTTGAGGGCAAACACCACTGCTCCCAACTCTAGGTCATGAGTCGGGTAGTTCGCCTCATGAGGCTTCAGCTGCCTCGAAGCGTAAGCTATCACCTTGCCGCGTTGCATAAGCACGACACCCAAACCCTGATGTGAAGCGTCACAGTACACCACCAAGTCCTCCATGCCCTCGGGCAAGGTTAACACCGGAGCCTCGCATAAACGTCTGCGTAGCTCCTCAAAATCCCTCTATTGTTCTTCTCCCCAGCTAAAGGCAGCAGATTTCTTCGTCAATCGGGTCATAGGCAACGCAATCTTGGAGAAATCTTGGAAAAATCTCCGATAGTACCCCGCCAACCCTAGAGAACTTCGTACCTCGGTGGGAGTTTTCGGCACTTCCCACCGCATTACGGCTGAAATCTTGGCCGGGTCGACCATAATACCATTCTGATTCACGACATGTCCTAGGAATTGGACCTCTCGTAACCAGAATTCACACTTGGAGAACTTAGCATAAAGTTTCTCCCGTCGCAGAGCATCTAAAACCTCTCGCAAATGCATCTCATGCTCCTCCTTTGTCTTCGAATATACCAGAATATCGTCGATGAACACAATCACCGACCGGTCCAACATCGGGCTACATACCGGGTTCATGAGGTCCATGAATGCTGCTGGTGCATTGGTGAGCCCAAAAGGCATCACCACAAACTCATAATGGCCATAACGCGTGCGAAATGTCGTCTTCTCCGTATCCTCACTCCTTACCCGCATCTGATGATACCCCGATCTCAAGTCAATCTTAGAGAACCACGAGGCTCCCTGAAGCTGGTCGAACAGATCGTCAATCCTTGGCAGGAGATAACGATTCTTCACCGTAAGCTTATTCAGCTCATGGTAGTCAATGCACATCCGCTGAGATCCGTCCTTCTTCTTCACAAATAATATCGGAGCTCCCCACGGTGAACAGCTCGGCTTGATGAACTCCTTCTCAAGAAGTTCCTGCAACTGGGCGTACACCTCTTTCATTTCCGGTGGAGCCAGGCGGTAAGGTGCCTTGGCTACCTGAGCAGCACCCGGAATTAGATCAATCCGAAACTCTACCTGTCGCTCGGGAGGTATCCCCGGTAATTCGTCGGGAAACACGTCAGTAAACTCCCTCACGACTGGCACATACTCGGTAGTCTCCTTCACTCCGTCAACACGCGTGTCCAACACGTACGCTAAGTATCCCTGCCCACTATGCTGAAGGTATCTCCGAGCCCTCGCAGCTGAACATATCGCCGAAGTCCGTCTAGGCGAGTCTCCTTGGACCAACAGTTCTCCCCCGCTTGGGGTTCGAACTCGCACTTGTTTGTGACGACAAACAATCTCCGCATCAAACGTATCCATCCAATCCATGCCCACAATCACACAAAGTTCACGCATCGCAATCGGAATCAAGTCGATGGGAAATCCCACACCCGAGATTTCCAATGTGCATCCCCGATACACATCCGTGACCATCAAGGTCCTATCATCAGCCACCTCTACTACAAGAGGACACCCTAACCGTCCTACAACTCGGCCCAAACTCTCGCTAAAAGTGCGAGACACAAACGAATGAGTAGCCCCGCTATCAAACATTACAACCGCATGCACCGAGTTAACTAGGAACGTTCCTAACATACAATTTAACAACATATAAATACATATGGCATAGAAAGGAAAGACAGAAAGAGAGAGTGATGAAATGTACCTGTCACCACTTTAGGCGTCGCCTGCGCCTCGTCCACCTTTAGTTGGTAAACTCTACCTCGAGCTGCCTCCGTCCCCGACTGGCCCACTCGACCGTCAATAATGCGCAGTGGGGCATTCGCAGGAGCCCTCTGTGCCCCACTCCCATCAGCTGCTCTAGTGTTCGGACAGTTGGCCTTCACGTGGCCCGTCTGCTTGCAGTTAAAGCAGACCATCAACGGCGTTTTACAATCGCGGCTGAAATGACCGGACTGCCCACACTTGAAACATCCATCAGTCCTCTTCCCACCAGTATCCCTGGGCTTAAACCCACCGCTCCTAGAACTCGCGCGTGGATCCGGGAACCTCGACTTCTTCGGTACCGCAGAGATTGGCGTCACCGCCTGTGCCGCCTTTCTCTTCTTCGCCTGAGTCTCCAACTCAAGTTCCCGTCTCCGGGCAACCTCCATCATCGCAGTAAGTGAAGCGTACTGCGCAGTGCTCACGAACTCCCTAATCTTGGTACGTAACATGTCCTTGTACCGAGACATCTTCATGTCCTCCGAAGCAGCATACTGAGGACAGAACAGCGCCATCTCTATGAACTTCCGGTTCATCTCCTTCACAGTCTCGGTCGTCTGGGTGAGTTCTAGAAACTCCTTTGCGATATTCTCCATCTCCACCGGGGGCACGTACTCTGCACCGAATCGAGTGACAAATTCCTCCCAGGTCAGGGTAGTGCGCTCGGCAAGCGTCAAAGCCGTAGCACACCAATCATTCGCTCCGTCACGAAGTTTACCGCGAAGCGAATCTTCAGGTTGTCGGGGCAGCCACTAGTCAAGAATGCACACTCCATGTCTGATATCCATCGCATGCTGATGATCGGATTCGGGTCTCCCTTGAACTCGGGTGGAGAACAGGCAGAGAGATCCCGATACTGAAACTCTCGAGTACGCGGCTGTCCACCTGCCGGCGGTGGAATCGCCGCAATACGCTCCTCCATCAGAACTACCACTTCGTCACGGATGGCAGTGATAATCTCGGGAATCGCCTCCCCGATCGCATATGCTACCTCGGCAGCAATCATCTCTCGGATCTGTTCCTCAGTGATCCCCGCCTCAGCCCCCGCCTCAGCCGTGTTGTTTCTTCTAGTGATGGCCATTCTAGGAAAAGAAATTACAACGAGTTATTAGTACATAATAACTCACCCTACCACGCTCACGCTCAACTCCTTGGATTCCTCGTGACTTTCCCCGACTCGAGCATTGATCCTGTGCTTCAGATAGTAGGATCTCTACTACTACCTTCTACACCTATCCTTACTCGTTTCGAGTCCCATTCCGAAGTGCCCAAGTAGTGACTTGCCGACAAATACACCCATATGCCTGTAGCCCCGTACCAGCATATGCAAACGCTCTTCCTAGCTACCTAGGAGTTTCATCTCATTCCACTACCCTTGCTAGGATGGAAACCCCACTAGTCCTGACGAGTCGCCACGCAAATGCACAGTCGCATACAGTGAAAACCAGATAGACATTCGAATATAAGATTCTATCCTACAACGGTTGGACTCAAACAAGAGTTGCGCAATAGAACTAAATCTAACATTCTAAGGCTATTCGGTTCCTACTGCATACAACCTATAGTGCATTCGCTTAACAACCTATCAAGGCTAGCATAAATTCCTATTAGCAAGCAGTAACCATACAGTACCATGTAACCCACACAAGCAATCTAGCATGCATACCCTATGATCTAGAAAGCGATAAATACACTAAGTACTGTACCTTCTCCCTTGGCATCGGCTGACTGTACACACTACGCCCTCGATCACCGTTTCTCAAACGGGTTTTCCCTTTCTTTTATTTTTTAAAAGATTTTAGGAAAAAAAATAAAAATTTCATAGCCGCAACTTGAGATCAAACACACCGAGATGTGTTTGATTCACTCAAGCTGTGCTCTGATACCAAGTTGTAACGTCCCAAAAATTTCGATAAATTTTAACTTTAAAATAATACATTTCATTAATACCAAACCATAAATACTCAAAACCAATTACGCGTTTAACAGAAGTTCGTTAAGTTAAATTGCCAATTATAAATGGCGCAACGGAAATTATACTGAATCCAAGTTTAATGTTTTTAAAATAACAAAGGTAACCATCTTCTCTCTGCGCTCGTGTGTACGGTCACGCCTGACTGCCGCTCGTACCTGAAATCATAAATTGTAGGGAACGGGTAAGCACGAAGCTTAGTGAATTCCGACACCTACGCAGATAGCAATTATATACATATCACCCCTATACGCACATAGACACACCCACAAACAGTCACATGGTACAACAACACAACACAAATAATCATGTACTCAATTACCTCGGTCCCACCGAGCCCTCGGTCCCACCGAGCCCTCGGTCCCACCGAGATGTATACAAAACACATTTATACTAGGCATTAAATCAATCTAATGCTACTCACCACAATACAGCTAGTTCACACAACCATTCAATAGTACACACAACTACCGCAACATATATACAATTCCTAGTCTACGCAGTGAGAGAACTCACCTCAAAAACAACGTAGATATCCACAACAGCAAAACGATCCGGCCAACTCCACTCACTTCTTTCCACCTAAATAAGTGTTAACAAACGTCAAAGTGAAGTCCTAACCCAAAATCACAACTACAAGTTTACACGTGAAAATTCCAGCTTTTACTCTAAAAATTACAGGTCTGTTCGGGACCTGTTTAGCTCCCCTTAAACTCATCAAACCAGAATTATTATTCCATAACTAGAAAGTTCTATGTCTTAGGGTTCCAGGTACATATCACACGCGTTCTAACGATTTTCCTACAATTTAATATGAATTTTCTAAGAATGGGACGCGAGTCTGCCGAATTCGGACCTGCTGTAAAAACAGCTATTTTACACCTAGCTAGAGGCCGAACCAGACTTTCGCTAAAACACGAAAAGTGTGCCCGACACAGAATGTGAACCGTGGGAACCAGATTCGTCTCAATCCGAGCTACGACGGAAAAGTTATGGCGGATACAAAACAGCGGCAGAAAGGACGTTTTCACATAAAATGACGATTTTGAAACGGTTTAAGGTTTTCGCGATTGGGGTTACGGTTTAGCTATTTAGGTTCGGGTCAAGGTAGCCACGGCTTGACTAAACTCAGCACCACCCACTGCCACCTTCGGCGGTGGTGGTCAGCGGCGGCGGCGGCAGCCACGGCGGCCGCGCCGGTGGCGATTTGACGGTGGTTCGGTACTAACAAACCGGCGAAGAAAGGGGCGATCTAACCAACGATTTTACGAGTTACACACCCACCCTACGCACAACGAAACACAGCAACTTGCACCAAACAATCCCCGCGACGGCGACGCACAGCGGCGGCGCACACCGCCGGCAGCCAAGGCCGACGGCGGCGGTGGTGGTGGTTTTCGCAGCGGTTTAATGGAGACGAAAGAAAGAAAGGAGACTAAGAAACTTACCTCTCGACGACAACGTAACCGCAACAGCTCGAGGTCTCGACTTCCTCTCGATCGACGGTTCTTCCCTCTCTCGCGCTTTCTCTCTCGCTGAACCTCTCTCTCACTCGCCGGCAAGAAAGGCGGCGATGGCGCTGGTGGTGTGGGGTGTTACGGCAGCGCAGCAGCAGGGAAGGGAAAGGGTAGCGATTAGGTTTTATTTTTCTTCTTTCCTTGTTTGGGACGTGAGTGACGAGAGGGAAAAGAAAAGGGGAAGGGGTCGATCCTATTATGGGCCGAACCCCATGCAAACTATGTCCCAAAAAATACACTAATGGTCCCTGCAGTTAAGTTTCACATCAAGCCTCATAACTCAAATTTTTAACAATAAGGTCCTTCCAACAATCCCGTTAACAAAACAACGTTAAAAGGGAAAAATTTAAAATAATAAAAGAACATATCGGGATACGGGCTTTACACAAGGAACTCACAAAAGATTATGTGAATCATAACATCTTTTCATATTTCCTATATCACCAATCATACTAATGAAACAGTATAAGCTGCAATATAACCTTTAACAAACTCATTAACTTAATGCATGTGGCTAAGACTTGTAGCAATTATTTTTAACAACACTAGACATATTCGGATAAAAAAAATTCTTGGGGTTAATTGCAAGCGTTGGAGGTGGAAAGAACCCCAAAGGATAGTGAGTTGAACATATCCACACACATATACTAAATATGTACCATATGGACAACGTTGTGGAAAGGGTCAAATTCATGGCAAGAGTCGGGAACGAACTCCTAATAGAAAATGGGACAACTTATAAATAAACTATGTCATATCTAATATTGGTTAAGTATAAGTTTATTTGAATACACTTTAACTATCAAATTAAATGCATTTGCGTATATATACACCTGAGTTTATAGTTGTTATAGATGTAAATAATCACATCAAAAACAAATGCAAAACTCTCAATGTTCTTCGTTCCATGTAGGAATGTATCGAGGAGAACTTGATTGTTTTTGTGGCATCTCATACAATCCTAAGAAATAGATTATTTTCATTTAATTAATTATTTTAATTCATCTAAACACTTAGACGATGGACTGTCACTTGTTGCTAGAGCACTATATCAATATGAATCTTGTTAAAATATTCGTACCAATCATATTATAAGAATGGAAATGGGTATATGTACATTAACTCTAATGATATGAAAGCAAAATATATTAGAGAAATTAATGTATCAGATTAATGAATTATCTATGTTAGTAAATCATATTTTGTCACCAATAAAGAACTTTGGAACAATGACACATATATATATTTCGGCATGACCACGTGGGACACCATGGTCATGAGTCATGACATAGTGATCTATGTATTGCAAAATACACTTAGATACATTCTCTTTCGAGTGAAAGATAAAACGAGGGAATTAACCAAATTGTAACTGTTGACTTCTACTGCACAAGAAGCAACACCACCATCATAACATGCACTCTCTAATACCTAGAACTTTTATATACCCTGATCCTTAGCCAAATCAGGAATGAGACCATCCTAAAGCTAAGGATATAATATAAAAATATTTCATTCTTACAACGAATACAAGGTGATATTTATGGACATAAACATCCAGAATGCGGGCCATTAAAGTACTTTATGGTTCTGGTTTTGACACGATGAACACGTGTCGTATTATAGTCCACATGAAATGTTGCACTTATACATTAAGGACTCACCACCCTGATTTTTTCTCATCAAGTCTACATGACTTAGAATGCTGGAGAATTTACATCATAAGGATTTGATGATTATTGCATTTGTACCGCATGTGTATATATAAAATGGTCTCGTAAAATGATAAAAGTTGTCATCAAAAGAATATAGATGGTAGCTAGGGCATTGGTTATGCGCACCAATTTATCCACATCTGCATGGGGTAATGCAATATTACATGCAACTTTACTTATTCGTGTTTAGACCCACAACCAGCCAACCAATCTTGTGCGTACCAGTTGGTAACTGGATATAAGCCTGATGTTTTACATTTACGTATGTTTGGTTGTGTTGTATATGTGCCAATTACGCCCCCACAGCGTACCAAAATGGGTCTTAAAGATGAGTCATCAAATGTTGGATATGAACCCCCAACAATTATCCGCTAATTAGAACCCTTGACGAGTGATCCCTTTACCGCTAGATTTGCGGGTTGTCACTTTGATGAGACAACCTTCCTGTTGTTAGGGGGAGATAGGAAAAAGGATTTTCCATGGGAACAACAGGAAGTGACATTGAATATTTCAATTGTGTCTCATTTTGATCCCCAAAAACTTCACAATGTAAAGTTGAAGTCAAACGAATCAGACTCGATACCTGATATGTTTAATATTATCTAGAGTGACAAGATCACATATACGAGCTGCAAACATACTCGCAAGGTCAAAAGTCCCCAAACAAGGGCACAGCGTCGCTGGAAGTACGTTGCAATCACACATGGTGGAGGTGTGGTTGAGGTCGTAGCCCCCAAAAGGAAATGGGGGAAGCTACTTGGTTCGATAGATACTCATCTAAAGGAAGAGAAGAGTAAGGCACAACCATATATCATCAATACATGAGATTATCTCTGATTAAATCTATGTCTATGAATCATTACTGGAGGACGCTCCGAAGTTAATATTGATTCCAGAGATCAAAGAAATCTCAAATGAATATGAGTCGATGGACAGATCATAAATACTAAATGATGATATATTTGCGTATATCGTTACTTGAGATAATAGAGCACGATGTCATCGAACCATGCTCAGTTGAAGAATGTCAACAAAGAGCAAATTGGCCTAAATAAAAAGAAGCAATCCAGGATAATTATTTGACAAATGAACAGGTATTTGGTTCGGTAGTGCTAACCGACCAAGTGTAAAGCATGTAGGACATAGATAAATCTTTTGTCAGGGAAGCGTAATGAGAATAATTAAGTCATAATATATAAGGCTCTCCTTTGGCGCAAGGTTTCTCACAACGCTCCGGATTGACCACAATAAGACTTACTCTCTTGTGATGGAGAACGCTCTGCTAATTAATTAGCCAAGTAGTTTCCGAAGGACTGGAAATTGCAGCTCAACGATGTAGTTACTACATATCTCTATGGGGATCTAAATTCATAGATATAAAAGTGCTAGATGGCATTATACCAATATCAAGTAACTTTAAACTATGAAATGTGATTACAATAAATATGAAACACTCACTTTATAGATTAAAGCAATCTATGCAGATGTGGTATACCCGCTTGAGTGAATACTTGATTGGGAAACGATAAATAAGAACGATGAACTGTGCCCTTGCGTATTTATCTAAGAAAACAAGTCTCAGATTTTCATAGTAGCTTTATATGTCGATGTTATGAACATAATAGGCACTCTTGATGAAATAAGAGAAAACACAAGCTACTTGAAATCTGAATTTGAGATGAAAGATCGTGGGAAAACTTGGTTTTGTCTAGATACTTGAGCTAAGACACCGAGTTTGTGGAATATTCATCCACGGATCCGCATATGTCTAGAAAATGATCAGGCGACCTAATATAGACAAAGCACATCCGATTAGCACTCCCATGATCGGTCAATGTGTTGGATATACGGAAAGATCCATTTCTTCTAAAGGATGAGGACGAAGAGGTGTTAGGAGCTGGAATTCCATACCCAAGTACAATAGGCGCATTATTGTACTCAACATAATACACTTGACCGTATATTGTACTTCTCAGCTAGATTTAGCTCAGCGCCAACGCAACGTCATTGGAGTGATTTCAAATTAATCTTTGGCACCGTTGACGTGGGCTTATAATTTCCCTACGGAGATAAATGGATTGATAATGAAACTTCAATACCTACTTAGATTGTGAGCGGCAAAAGTACTGGCTCTTATAGAAAAACACCAAACAATGCCTTGGTATATATTTGCTGATATTAGGTATATGTTTGACTGATATAAAGGTTGTTCCCAAACCGGATAAGGAATTATCATATGGAACATGCCGATTGCTTGGAAGTAAACTAAGCAAACCCTTAATAGCTATCTTCTTATATTATCAACAATCTTACTCTCCATGAGACTATTCAAGAATGTATACGGTTAAGGACTATCATTACACATATAAGAGGAGTTGGTAATTTTGAGTTTAACCATTATACAACTTGCATGTATGGAAATAATGCATCATGTATCGAAGAAATGAAAGTAAGATATATCAAGGGTTATAACACAAAGCATATTTTGCTTAAGTTTTTATATAATCAATTCTCCTCAAGATTCAAGTGAACTGAATAAGATGTAAGGAAAATGTGACATGTTTGTTTACCAAATCAATACGTAAAACCATATTTGGAAAACATGTAGAAAATATTGAAATGGAAATGTTTTAAACCTCCTTTGATTAATGCACGAATCAGGGGGAGTGGTAGACAAAAGGGGGAGTCTACTATATATGTAATATTGGTATGTTGTGCTCTTTCCTTCAACCAAGGTTTTATTTTTCCCATTGGGTTTTGTTTCTTGGTGCAAGGTTTTAGTAAGGCAACATTTTATACATCATCTTGATTTCTATACCTCTTGATTGATGCACAAATCAAGAAAAATGGTAAACTAAAGAAATTGTTTATTGGTGTCTTGTACTCCTTCCTTCGCCTAAAGTTTTTATTTTTCCCACTGGATTTTGTTTCTTTGGCGTAAGGTTTTAATGAGGCAAGAACTATGCACCATCACTCATTTGATTCGGCACAAGGGGGAGTGTTGAAGGATATGTGCCATCATCAAAAGGAAGTGATTGAAAAAATATTTTCCTACTATTAGATATTACCATAATTAATGTTTCCTTTTCGTTGTAAACTCCTCCCTATATAAAGGGCTTATGATTAATGAGAATTACGATTCATTCTCTCCATTCTATTGTGTTCTGTTTCGTTTTTCCTTTAACATAAAGTGATTAGATTAAATCATCATATATTTGATTATAGCATATTGTAGATGTCTAAATTTAAAAATATGACTAAAATCATTCAATTATTGAGAATGGTTAAATAGTTATTGAACTTTTAAAAACCATAAGTCCTAAAAAAGATATGAATTTCAAAAACCGTTAGAAAAACCATCCCATTATTTAGGGTACGTATGCAGACGAGACTAGGCTAGACCGACTGGACGGGCATGATGAGGTAGACAGATGAAATAATTGTGAAAAGTTGCAGACGTACTTTAATATTTTACCAATCTTGTTTTATCTCGCCGTTTTTTGTTTAAAAAGATACTTTTATATCATTCATAATTCATATTCTGACCTATTACCGTCTAATATCACTAATATCACCCCAAACATAAAATAACAGTTTTTTTTATTGTCTTTGTTCGGTAATAGATTAGTTGATAAACGAAGGACCGTATGAGAAGTGAATCCGAACCATTCATCATTTTTAATCAAATGTCCTTTAATGACTTCTTAGAAAAAAATTGATCCGGTACATCCAAGTACATCCTATCTCGCTGCATCTCATCCTAACACACATAAATTTCTAATCCAACGATTGATAACCACTTCTCATCTAAACCCAACCCATGGATCCATGGTTTGATGATGGTGACAACCGACGTATCAGAAACATCATGACAACGTTCCAATAAACTCTTAAATTCTCGACAACAAGGAATCAATCAATCAATCAAAACCATAAAACCCACAAAAATTTACAACAAGAACATAAACATTTGATTCGATTCCCCTAGATTCAATCCATAGAATACTTGATATAGAAACAAATTTAGGGCTATTTTCAGAAAGATTTCACGATTTAACTCCAATCATATTACAGAAGTAAAAGTAATACTTCTCTTTTCTCAACCTCCGATTTACACATCTTAACAAATCCCCAATTTTGATTCAAACGAAATGACAACGAAGTAGAAATGCAATCGTTTTTCGTCTTCTTGATCACTTTTCTTTCAATTTGGGGAAATAATTTCATTAAAAACTGCTATGCCAGCGTGTTCACGTTGAAGATGCATCACCGGTTCTCCGAGCCGGTGAAGAAGTGGTCGGAAAGTATTAATAAGCTCTCCGCCGCCGGCGATTTTCCGGCGAAGGGTAGTGTGGAGTTTTATTCTCAGTTGGCTGATCACGATAGGGTGTTTAGAGGCCGGGGGTTGTCAGATTCCGGCGAACAACGGCTCACTTTCTCCGATGGGAATTCCAGTTTGCGCATCAAATCGTTGGGATTGTATGTGTTTTGCTAATTCGTTATTATTATTGCTTGTCTTTGAGTTTATTGATTAGGTTTTTTTTGACCTTTTCTGTTCCAGCTTTGTTGTTTATTGTATTGAATGTGAATTATTTTGTTCAATTTTCATTGAATTAGGGTTTAAACTAGTCCCAATTGGAATTTGATTGCAAATTGTTGTTTTTTCCACTTCAAATTAGTATACATTTTTGTAGTTATCACTAGTTTCATTGTGACCACACACCAAAACTCCATGGATTTGTGACTTTTCGGGAAGGAAGTTGTATGCATGCAGCCTTCCACTTGAAGTTCCACAAGATGCCATTTTGGTCACAAATATGCCCTTTTTCATTTTATTCGAAAACATATAAGGGGCTGTTTGTTTGCCTCTTAATAGTTCCGTTAAGAGGCAACCTCTGAATCGCTAAGAGGTAAATCTTGTTTGGTAAAAAAAAGTCTGTCTCTTAATGGTTCTAAAACCCTCTGAATGATTTTGTATCTTAGGTCTCCCTTAACCATTCAGCTCCTTGATTTCATTCTGAGGCAATTACCAAACAACCATATTTCATTTTGCACTATATCATAAGAGCCTCTTAATCATTCTGCACCAAACCATTCAACAACTGCCAATAGTTATTTCACATGTATTGAAATGAGGGTAGAGATTAGGCAAATAGGCTCCTTGTGTTAGTTTCTACTTGTATTACATGTTTTTTTTTATTCAACTACACGATGCATAATTATACAAAGAAATAATATGTTAATAATGACGCCTTCTATTAATATGATCTATTTTCTTGTTAAATTAGTTTGCATTACACAACGGTTTCTGTGGGGACACCAGGCCAGAAGTTTTTGGTGGCGCTTGATACCGGGAGTGATCTATTTTGGGTGCCATGCGAGTGTAGCAAATGTGCCTCCATTGATAACACACCTTATAGCGCTGTATGTTGTCTTTTTTGTTTTATTTTCATGATTAAGTCAAGTTAATTGCATAAAACGTTACAGTTTTTTCACGTTTAAAGAATTTAGATCTAGTAACTCTTTGTTTTTAATAAAAAAATGACAAGTTTTGATGAGTTTTTTAGTAGTTGTGTGACTCCTTTCGTTCCTCTATTTGGGATACTGTTCCCATTTTAGTTCGTGCTATGAAAAAGAGATGCATTTCCATTTTAGGAATATATAATGTTCAATCTTATTTAAGTACAATATGAAACTTTTAAGTGTTATAGTGTTATATTTGGAAACATATATCGTTCTTAAACATCATGTTGTGAAAAATTTCTCTAATCTTTTGGAATGCTGGGTATATTAACTACGCCAACTCACTTTCACAGGATTCCTATATATAGAGAGAGATGTTCCACGGAAAACCAAATTTTTTTTTGAAAAACTGAGGAACACCCTCGTAACCGTTCATCTGGACGATATGCATATGTACATACACATAATTGAAGCTGTTTTTTGGTTTTTATGCACGTGTGCATTATTCACATGTGCATATGCATGTGTGCATGTTACAAGTTATTTTGTATGTACATGTGCATACCGTCCAGATGAACGGTTCCTTAGTTTTCCATATTTTTGCGGTTTTCTGAACTTGACCCTACATACACACACACACACACACACACACTGGTTCGACGGTCTGTGTGTAGCTGATGTGGGGCTCCCAAGATATAAAAGTTTGGGTCCATTTCTGTATATTACCATATAGGCAATTAATATATTTGATCTCATATATTTGCAGAAATTTAACATGAGCATATACAACCCAAAGGAATCATCAACGAGCAAAAAGGTTACTTGTAACCACCGGATGTGTACTGCCAGCTGTCCCGGAAGTGGCACAGTCAGCACATGCCCTTATTCGTCATCTTACGTCTCGTCTCAAACTTCAACTTCAGGAATTTTGGTGGAGGATTTTCTTCACTTGGAAACAGATGATGGCAACCGACAAATTGTCAATGCATTTATCACTTTCGGGTAAATTCCTAATAACACTCGTGTGTCCATATTTTGGAAGTTGCTAGGATTTTGAAAACCTTGGTCTATTGTATACATGAAATACATGGTCCAAGATAAAATTCAAGTAAAACCATTCAAAAGTACAAATTTCAATTATTGGAAACCAAGGCAAGATATAAAAATATGGTTCCATAATATGTCTATGTTTTCAAACTTGGTAATATTAATTCAATATATTCAAAAATGGAAATTCAACGGGCCACAGTAAGCATACACTTTGTTCCTTTAAAAAAGTAAGATCAATATTCACGAACTTAAAAAAACTAAACATTATACAAACATATACGTACATGTATGTCTGTCCACGGTTGAGTTCCGGTGAAAAGTTGAGGTTAAAGTGAGAAACGTGAGAAGTGGTTATCAACCGTTGGATTAGAAATGGACGCACATTAGGATGAGATGCACCGAGATAGGATGCATAGAGATGCACCAGATCAATTCTCTTCTAAGCCGCAATTCATGGGAGGGCATTTGACTAAAAGTGATCAACGGTTCAGATCCACTTCTCACGTTAACCTCAACTTCTCACACGATCCTTTGCCTACAAACATATACCCACATGTATGTCTGTAGACATACACACATATGTGTATTTACATATGGCGAAGGATCGTGTGAGAAGTTGAGGTTAAAGTGAGAAGCGTGAGAAGTGGATATGAACCGTTCGATCACTTTTAATCAAATGCACTCCCATGATTTGCGGCTTAGAAGGGAATTGATCCGGTGCATCTCATCCTAATGTGCATTCATTTCTCATCCAACGGTTGATAACCACTTCTCACGCTTCTCACGTTAACCTCAACTTCTCAACAGAACCCAACCCATATATATATATACATGCATACATAATGAGTTAGATGAAGGTTCAAACGAGAACGCTAACTATTTAAGAAAACAGCAAAACATGTGCAAAATCACATGTGATTTTACACTAACTGCAAAAACTGGACGCCGGCGACTTTGGCTCGCGACTGACTTCAGTCGCGAGCCAAAGTCGCGTGAATCATATATGATTTTGTAAGTGAATCATGTATGCTTTTTTACATTAACGCTATTTTCTTGTTTTCTTAAATAGTTAGCGTTCTCGTATGAACCCACCTCTAATCAGTTATTTGTAAATCTTGGTGGTTTCGGGATTTGCAGGTGTGGGCAGGTACAAAGTGGTTCGTTTCTACACGTTGCAGCCCCAAATGGTTTATTTGGGCTTGGTATGGAGAAAATATCAGTTCCTAGTTTGTTAGCAAGAGAAGGCTACATAGCAGATTCTTTCTCTATGTGTTTTGGACATGATGGATCTGGGAGGATTAGTTTTGGTGATAAAGGGAGCATCAATCAGGAAGAGACACAATTTAGTTTTGATGCATCACAGTAAGTCATAAATTCTTTCTTTTTATAACCCGTGGGGCCTTCAAGTTAACAATCAGATAAACCTCTAGTGGCCCTGACTTGTCATTAGATTCTGCTTTGGAACCCAACAAAAAACGAGACGTGCAATACATAAAGGAGGAATTTTCTTGTGTTAATTTTGTATTTAATTAATTTTAGTTAGTCAATTTTTATAATTATTTTTTATTTTAAAATATGATGTGAAATTTTAGTTTTCAAGAAAAAAAATTATATGCCATATCAACATTTAGATTTATATTTATAATTATAATAATGACGTGGAATCTTAGTTGTCAAAAAAATTGGCTGATATCATTATTAGCAGGTCAACAAGTTAATCACAGACCCTTAAATAAACAAAAAGTTTGATCCAGACCCTTAAATGACGATTTTAAAAGTTTGTTCCCCAAAATAGGAATCAGATGAAAGTTGGTTCCATTTTGATGCAATTTTCCCAATAGTTAAATTACCTTTTTTAACTGATTATTACAAAACAAATGTTATTAATATATTTCAAACATTATTACAAAAAAAATCTTATGAATCTCGTGAAATACCAACCGCCCCCATGGGATTTTTAAATCCAGTTTTTGTGGGATTTCTCAATGAAATCCCGCAAATTCTGGACTTTCTTTTAAACCAAATGCAGGATTGGAAAGGAATCCAATTCCAAATCCCGCCAAACCAAACGGGTCCTTAAAGGATTAAGTCATAAGTTCTCCATAGCTCACATTTAAATTTTGTTCATCATATGCAGCCCAACGTATACTATCACGGCAACACAACTGCGTGTTGGTGCGGCTCTTATCAACTCGAGCTTCACTGCGCTTTTTGATTCTGGCACCTCCTTCACCTATCTTGTTGACCCACATTACACAAGGCTGACAGAGATGGTAAGCAATAGAAAAGATTAAAACTTTACGATTATTATTATTATCGTGGGGAAGTAAAATATTGGTATTTACTACACAAATTTTGAACAAATTCAAATTTTGCATTAAATAGTTGTTCCATGTGGGAGATAGTGTTTTACAGCATGTACATTTGGTGTTTCCTGCTGAAATTTTGTACTGTGAGGTCTTGTTTGTTTTTTTAGAAAACAAGCTCTTATTAGCCTCTTATGTCTGATTCGTTAAGAGGTAGGGTCATTCAGACTGTTTGTTTTTTCCAAATTTTAAGAGCCACTTATGTCTTATCGTCCTCTTATCTGGGGTTGCAATTTTGGGTTCAACTTATTAATAAAGGTTCGTTATTTGAAGGCAAGATCTTTTTGTTCTTCGTATGCAGTTTCATGCACAAACAAAGGATTCACGGCGTCTAACTGATAAAAGGATCCCTTTTGAATATTGTTATGCTATGAGGTCTACTTTCTAGTCCCATTTCTTGCTTAACTAATTATCTTTATTGTTTTACTTTTATTTTTTTAACCAAATTATTTTCTTGTGTAGTCCTGATGCAAATACGAGTCTTGTCCCAGATATTTGTTTGACCATGAAAGGGGACGGTCAATTTATTATCTATGACCCTGTAATTGTCATTCCCACACACGTAAGTCTTATCTTTCTACCTTTATTTCAATTTCTTGAAAATATCCGTTGTTGTATTTATCATATATTATGTCTTTCTCTCTTTAATTTCTTATTATGTGTTGCAGCCAGAAGTTATTTATTGTCTGGCTGTTATCAAGAACGAAGAAATGAGCATAATTGGACGTAAGTATTTTAATTTTTTTGTCTTCTGAATTTTCTTTTGTTTTATGTGTTCGATAGATAAAAGTGTGTTTCTTAAAATCAAGGCATCCAATTTCGCGATGCAACAAAATTTAACATCCTCCGAAATGGTCTGTAAATAATTCTAATAAAATTAAGAAAAATGTAATATGTAGCAAATAAAAGAACTATAATTAGATAACGACTATGTAGACCATCCAAATATTATCATTTTTTATTTCTGTATAATAATATTTGATTCCGACACCAATCACAGTCGTTAGAAGTATGCTCCAGTACAATCGTTTTATAGGAAACCATACTTCTATTTGGTGCTTAGAAAAGATACATATACAATACATCTAATGTTTGAGTTGGAAAATGTAGAAAAGAACACTAAAATATGCCAGAGTGAGTGATTTTAGTTTTAATCATCGTAATTGCAGTTTTCTGCTAAATGATGATTAGAAATTGCCGAAACTAGCTACTATCACATGCTAATGTTCTTTTTTTTCCCTCGTCTTCTTTTTGCATATTAATAACTACAATGATTAGTTTGCAATAAAACCGCAAGTAAAATGGATAGAAAAGAAGGAAAAAACTACTTGGGTGTTGCGAAAAACCACTTTGTATGTCAATTTTTATTGAACAGTACTTTTTATGATTAATTTTTGTTATATTTTATATTATTAATTATTTTGTCCCCCGTTAGATTGTTTTTTTCGGGATCGGGTCGGCCTTTGACCAAGTTGCAACTCTTGCACCTTAATGTATTCTCCCTAACCGTTGGTAGTTTTATTATAAAACTTTTATACAGTTTCTTACCAATTTGGTGTTGATCCTTTTTTTTGCAGAAAACTTCATGACCGGCTACCGTGTTGTATTTAATAGAGAGAAACTTGTTCTTGGGTGGAAGAAATCTAGTTGTAAGTGCATGTTATGACTCAATTTCTTAGGGGCCGTTTGTTTACCTCTTAATAGTTCATTAAGAGGCAACCTCTGAATCGTTAAGAGGTGAATCTTGTTTGGCAAAATAAAATCTTCCCCTTAATGGTTTAAAACCCTCTGAATGATTTTGTATCTTGGGCCTCCCTTAACCTTCAACTCCCTAATTTCATTCTGAACAATTACCAAACCAACCATATTTCATTTTGCACTATATCATAAGAGTCTCTTAATCATTCTCACCACTTAATCATCCTGCACTAAACCATTCAGCCTCTTAGAGACAGCTGCTCTACTCGTTAGGGTAGAGGTCCGGTCTGCATACATATGACCCATTGCCCTATTTTCGCGTGAGATTTACTAGGCTGGTTTGGTTTGGTTATAAAGAGATGCCCGTTTTCAGTAAAGCAAAAAAAGCCTTGGCTTTTTCGGACCCCAGGCCTGGGCCAGGCTTTGGGGTTGAAAGAGCGTCTGATTGGGCTTTTTCAGGACGGGTTTCCAAGCTTATCTGGGTTTGAAAGAAAATGTTGGCCTTATTGGGCTTTAAGGCCAGGCCTGGGACTGACTTTTATGACACATTTTTTTTTCCGGTAGGTTATGACATTGATAACACAACTGCTTCCCCATCGAAGCCATTGAACACCGACACAGTTCCTCCTGCGGTTGCTGCTGGACTAGAAGGCGAAGAAGGGACCGGGACTAGAACCAGAACAAGAACCGGAGCACAAAGTTCTGTTGCGTCATCGTACAGTTTAAGTTTTTGTTATTCGACTCATAATTGCATTCATCACTCTCTTATTATTCATTCTTTGATTGTAGTTATTTTTCTGGGTTCTTTTGTTTGAATTATTTTGTTTCATTATTTTGTTTTTTGGGGTTGATTTGTTGTGGCTGTAGCTTTGATTTGTGAATAGCCATAGTTGTAGATCAAAGAAAGCGCAAGAGTGATCAATACCCCACTTGTTTTGTACTTGGTGAATCAAAGTGAATTTAAGAACTTTTTGTATCGGCTAGAGACGGTCCATCAAACCTATATATATATATCTATATAGAAGAAGGTTCAAACGAGAACTATTTACGAGAACTACGAGAACGGCCGACCATGTACAAAATCACTGGTGATTAAAATTCTGGACACGCGCGGTTTGTCCCGCGGTTTGCAAAGCGTGTGGTTTGTCCCGCGGTTTATACTGTGAATCACCAGTGATTTTGTACATGGTCGGCCGTTCTCGTAGTTCTCGTAAATAGTTAGCGTTTTCGTTTGAACCCACCTCTCTCTCTCTCTCTATATATATATATATATATAGATAGATAGATAGAGTCCTCTTCTTATGTAAACCCAATATTTAATGTAAACCATGAAACCAAGGGTATTTGGGTCTTTTTCTCCAAATTCGTAATTTTAGGAATATTCATAATTTTAGCAACAAACAAACTTCCTTAATTTTCTCAATTATCTTCATCTCTCTCTCCGGCGACCTACACTCCGGCGACCTCCTCCCACTCCGGCGATCTTCAATCCGGCAACTTCCTCCCACTTCGGCGACCTCCCCCAAATTCCGGCGAGTTTCATAATTTTTTCGAGTTTCATAAACAGTTTTTTCATAAACAGTTTTCCATAAGTTTCAAGTTTTTTAAGTTTCATAAACCGTTTTTTTCGAAATTTTCACGTTTCATAGGAGAAAAAACAGTTTTTTCATAAACAATTCATCCGGTAAATTTCATAAACCGTTTTTTCGAAATTTTCACGTTTCATAGGAGAAAAAAACAGTTTTTTCATAAACAGTTTTTTCATAAACAGTTTTTTCATAAACAGTTTTTTAGTAGTTGAAAATCGATATGAAACCTAGAATCATGAATCATAATGAAACCCAAAATCGATATGAAACCCAGAATCATGAATCATAATGAAACCCAGAACCGATATGAAATCAATATGAAACCCATAATCGATATGAAACCCATAATCATGAATCATGTGAAACCCAGAATCGATATGAAACCCAGAATATGAATCGATATGGCAGTAGATGAAATCGGTAGAAGAGACCACATCGCCGATAACCTTACCGAAAGGTAGCCTGGATAATACTTGTCAAACAGGATACGATGGTGGTGTATTCCTGCGACGTTACCACGACCTCCGGGATGCTTGCGGTGTTTTCAGATATGCCGTAACCGACACTCACGTGGATGTGCTTCTTATGGTTCTTCTGTTTCGTTAAAGAAATTACAAAAACCCGCCGAAAAAACGAAAGCTGGTAGCGGTTGATCAACGTACTTCCTCCACCTTCTGTCGCCGGTGGTTTGGATCATCATGGTGGCCGGAATTTTGTGTGTGTGCGTGTGTGTGTGTGTGTGTGAGAGAGAGAGAGAGAGAGAGAGATTGAGGTAGATGTGGAGAAAGTTAAGGAAATAATCTAACCATAATTAGATTAATTCAAATTAATTAATAGATTTTAAATTTAAATACCTAAAAACTATTCCCAAAATACCCTTTCCCTATTTTAAATTCAAAAAATTCCTCAACCGTTGATCAAAAAATCGGATGACGTAGATGGGTTTACATAAAAAAAAGTTTACATTTGAAGCTCTCTCTCTCTCTCTCTCTCTCTGTCTCTGTCTCTCTCTCTCTCTCTCTGTCTCTTTCTCTCTCTCTCTCTCTCTCTCTCTCTCTCTCTCTCTCTCTATATATATATATATATATATATATATATATATATATATAGAGTCCCTTTATTATGAAACCGCCTAAAACAATGAAACCCGTGAAACCCAATCTGGACCGTTGATGAGTTAGATCAAAGGCTAATGGGGACGCGGTGGCATGTATGGTAATTAAGTATGAAACTGAGGGCACGATCGTCCGTCTAAGAAGTATGAAAGGGTATAATGGTCAATGAACAAATGGAATCAGTTTAGGAAAGATTCTGTACCGCGGTAAATTAGGGCTCGATGCTCTTTCCGGTGAAATCAAGACCGATTTCGACGGGATACATTATACGAAATAAACTGATTTCATCGTCGGCATGGTGAAACACATTTGGAGACGAACAACACCGAATCGAAATAGAACAAATAGAAAAAAATTACGAAACAAAAATGGCGGACAACGAAGATCCACCAAGAAGAGGTAAGCTTTTCAAATATTTTTCCACAATATATACTGCCATAACAAAACGATGAAATATAACACCATTGATTTGTGAAACACAACCAGTTCGAAGGCCCAGCGAAAGAATACGACTGAAGACATCGTTTTCAAACTTTAAGAACACAACAGACAACCCAGTTTGCCTCGACGGAACAGGGACAGATACGAAAGAAGGTAAAGGTACTGATTATAGTTGTTTCAAGATTATTGTTTTTTAGTAAGTTCATTATGTTGTAGGTAATTTTTTTTCCATCTTTTTGAAGTGGGGGAAAGTGTGAAAACTTTAATGGAGCCAATTAATGGAGTTGTTTACTACGGGGATGCACAAACTCCAATGGAAGTTGTTAACGAGATGCATGAGGGTTTGATAATAGAAGGTATGAAATTATGTGTTTTATGGTTATAGTTGATGCACTGCATGTGACATGAGAAATTTAGAATTTTGAATGTGTCAAGCAAAACAAAGCATACTTTATGTAAAGTTTCATATGCTTTATTTGGTGAGATACATATGTGAAACACAACCAGTTACAAATGGTATACATGTATTATGAAAAATGTATGTGAAATAAAATAATGTGTGTATGAAAAATGTATGTGAAATAATGTGTCAAGCGAAATCGTGGATTGGTTAAATAAAATTGCTGTGAATATATGATATGATCCAATGATAATTGTTAATATAACTATGAAGTTTTTTACTGTGAAAGATGTGAAACGAACATATTAGAGGGTAAATTGTGTAGAATGAACTCTCAATTTTGTTAAATTCGCATATGAAACTTTACATATTTAACAACAAAGTCGATATGAAACATACTACAGTGGGAAGCAGTACCGGACCAACAACCAAGGTTTCAGAACATGTGAAACAAGCAGATAAAGGTATGACGTGCTTACTATTAACTAAAAAAATATGCAACCTTAGTGGCATTGAACTATTGACATCATGATAATTCTAGATTTGACAAGCATATTGCAAAAACTAGATAGAGGATTTAGTACAATGGCATTAGCGGATGTAGGGCAAAGCAACGATATGCAAGGTACGCGACTACCGGATTAATTATTGAGAAAACCATGCACGTGGCGTTGCATTTCATACTTTCTGGCATCATGCTTTGTGTTTCGCAGTTGACAAAGTCACAGAAAAGAGGCAAACGAGGAGCGCATCAAAAAAGAAACAAGCTGAAAGGAAAAGACCACGCCCGAAGAATTTACAGATAATTTGTTACAATGAAGGTGTAACTCTTAATTACTGTTTTCTTTAATAGTCATGAAACACGTCATTTAAAAAATTTCTTTTTAACATACAATACTTAAATCAGGATTTGAGGATGACGACGATTTCGCGACGAAACCATCTGACAGGGTACATGTACCAAAAGAACAACCAAGACCTTCGAAGAAAGTGAAAAGGAATAAGGAAAAGAAGGCAAATAAATGAGAAAATGTAGGGGGATAAGAACACGAACATCTCCAATGATTCTGCAAGCTACACTTTCAGAGCTTAGTGATGATCAGAAGGTATCATTATGTGAGATGGGTTTCGAGTCGATGCTAGGGATGACAGTTGATGGTATACCATCAAAGCTAGGGTATTTTGTGGTGGACAACCTGGACACTGTAAGGATGGCGATAAAAGTTGGAAACGCCGAAATACCGATCACAGAAGATGCGGTTCATAGCGTGCTCGGAATTCCAAAAAGGTGGCATAGACCTGGATACTGTTGATATTACAACAAGAGGATTGCGTTCTTTTGATATTTGGAAGAAGAATTACAGTAAAGACAAGATGAGGCCAACGGATGTAAGTAATGCGATAATCGATAGTCAAAGCGGAGGTGCTGCTTTCAAATGGAATTTCATAGTTTTGTTCGTCAACTCAATGGGTGAGTGTAGCCCAACAGGCGGCTGCAACGCAAACTTTTTGTCAAAGGTGGAGAACGTAGACATGATTAGACAAATCAACAGGTGCAAGTACATTTGCAGTTGTGTGGAACGCAGCAAGCGGAATTGGAAACGAGACACATACGACAGTTTTTTCTGTGGACCGCTGACATTTCTTACGGTACGTGAAAAAATATTCATATAAAGAAAAATGATGATATAACTCATAATTTAACACTTGCTTCCGCAGCTCTTGTACGTGCAGCGTACAATATTTCATATGGCTGATGTGAATCCAGCTTCGTTGCCAATCGTGGAATGGACGATGGAAAAGTTACAAACAAGGCAAAACGATGGCATCCGGTCGGGGGGGGGGGGGGGGGCTGCATAATGCAAGATTAGCGTTGAATAATGAAGAAGCTGAGGTTCCAACCATAAGGGCAGACAATGTTGAGGATCGAACACAGGCCCAATTGGAAGTTGCAAAAGAAGTGGAAGGCACAGTTGATAAAGGGTTCGTTAACAATGCCGAAATCACAACACCAACAGATGATATGCCTAATGTTGTGCCAAATCCACCTGGTGGGGTGCCAGAAATTGAACCAATTGGAGTAAACACAGACGCGGAGGAAGATGGTCTGCTGTATGATGAAGAGGAACTAAGTCGGGTAATTTGGATCTGTTTTGTAGTTTACATGTATAACAAAAATTACTTTTGAAATGAATTTAAAAAATAGTTCACTACTGATCTAACAAACAAATATGCAGGACTACATGGAGAGGATTGACACAAAATTCTTGGAGTTATACACAACGAAGTGGGACCTAGAGCAACTAATAGATGAAGCAAGCGGTTTATTCCCGTATGAGGATCAGTTCATCCACTACAAAGACAGCTTGGGTTCAATATTTAAAGACGAAGATCCAGTGCCCAAAACGAAAGAGAATCAACCTAAAGATGGCAATGAAAGAAACGAGGTTGTGGACGACATCGAAGTAACGGAGACTACAGGGACAGTGACACCGGTGAAATGGTTTTCACGGAGGATGACTCTCTGAAAAAACAAAGCCCATTGTCACAGATATGGTACAGCCAGACGACATACGAAATCATTGACGAGACAGTGAGGCTTAACTCGGGAGAGAAAGAAGGTGGAAATAAAGAAAAGGATGTGGAGAAAGATGTGGCAAACACTCACGACGAATCAGCACCGAGTTCGATGTGGGTTTCAGCCAGTTTACACCTTTAGCAACCGAGAGCCTTCATGACAAGGGTAAAACAATTTATGAGCCATCATACATAGCGCCGAGGTTAAGGAAACGAGAGCTAAAGGTGGGAGAACAAATGAAGTCCCCGTACGTGAAAAGACAGATGCTTTTAGGGAAAGGTATATCAAGTGAGGAAAAAAAGATTCACGAGTGGGCGATGTCAGCTAATGGACTTACAAGGTAAACAAAACTTAAAACACACGACAAATTGAAATTACGATTTTTTCACTTTAATTAATTCTTTTATTGAAAATCTTTCAACAAGAATTACACATAGAACACATAGAACAATTAGATTGTTGAGGAAAGAACAGATAAAATCTATTCTAACAATCTTCACAAAGCAATACTGAAAACTAAATAACTTCTAAAACACGAAGATTGAAAGCTATAAAATTCAAAGAGAGAAAGGAGTAGAATATCTTGAGCACAAAGTAATCTTCAAGAGTTGTAAATGATATTCTGCATGGAGAGGTCTTCCTCTTTATATAGTGCCAAGAGTATGTGTAGCATAGGACACTTGTCACTTTGTCATTTGAAGGATAGGTTTAGCTCTCAAAAGTTGATGTGTCATTTTCACCTTTTCCTTGGTATCAGGAAGAATGCCCATGCTAGAAGAGACTTTATATGGTAATGGATAAAAGGACAAATTGTCACTTTTATCTGACAATATGATATTGTCCCATAATAAAAGATCTTCTCATTTTGTCTTCAAGGAGTACACCACCGATGCATGCTATGAGATATGTGACACCTCTTGAAGAAAATCATCCTTGAGACTTAGAAGAGTTCCCACCAAAATTGGACTTTCATTGGTGGGAAGCAATTTGGCCGACCAAGAGATATGTCGGTGGAGAAGTGTCCACCGATGTGTGAGACAACCATCGGTGGACAATGACTTGCATGTGTTGATAAAGAGTCTCTTACTTCCACAATGAGAGATTCTTCAATCTTGACTTTGGTTGATCTTTGACTTCACCAAACATTTGCTATCTTGTACAAGTCATTATAAAGAACCATGCTAAAATATTCTAAGTAAGATTTAGAGGAAACATCGGTGAGTCAATTTCAAATCTTCGGTGACCCAACAATCTCCCCCTATTTGAATTTGAGCTCCATACTTAGAATATTGAAGAGTATCTGAATAAAATTGCATTTTGACCCTTTTTACTCTTTTTGGGTTTTTTTCACATAGACCATTTTTTTGATCTATTTTGTCTTTTATGGATTTGTGTGTGTGTATGATATTTACATGTAAGAAAAAAATAAAAAGGTATAGCTGTACAAACAAAATAAAAAAATGGAAAGAAGTATAAACAATATGAACAAAACAAATATTACTTGCATCTTTGGAGGGGTGAGTTAAAGCTTGTGTCTGACTTGAGGATTCTTCATTTTGATCAGCAGCCTGTTGATGTGTTGGAGGACTTTATCTTTCAGGCACTTTTACTTTTCTTCAGATGTTCCAAATCTTCAAGTCATTCACTTACTCCAAAAGATTTCAGCCAAATGAGTATGTGTTTAAGAAGGAGACACAGCCATAATGATGAAAATCTTTGAGGGAGGTTTGAGGTTAGGTGAATCAGCCTCAGGATGCTTCTGCCCATCTGTTGCATCTTCTTTCTTTCTCTCGGTATCTTCAGCTTTTCCTGTTTAGCATCATCAACCTTTGTCTTTGATTTGCTCCCCCTCAGTTAGATCTGTCCGGACTGATGTGCTCCCCCTTAGTTGGTTCGCCGGTTTCCATATGTTTGACCAAAATTTGAGTTGGTTGTTGACTATGAGTACTGAGGATTGGTGTTGATCGAGTTGGACGCTGATATTGCTCCCCCTCAGATGGTTTCTCCCCCTCAGCGTTCGACGGAGAAGAAACACCACAAACAATTGGAAACACCGATTTTTTTTGTTGCTCATAACCACCGAATTTGGGGGCCAACCACCGAAATTTCGGTGGTGTGGTCGGTGGTATGGTCAAAATTTTTTTTTTTGAATTTTTTTTCTCCGAAATTTTAGCATGCCCACCGAAAATTTGCAAGAGTTAGAAAAAAATTCGGTGGAATTTCTTGAAGAGGTTGAAGGAAATCTTCTATGACATCTTCAGAAGAGTGTGGAGAAAGTCTTCTAAGGCATCATGGAGAAAATCTTCAAAGTGAAGAAAAGATTGGAATTTCATCTTCCAATTTTTGATGACCCAAAAAGATTGAGTTTGAGGATTTGGGGAGACATCTGCAGAAGAGTTTGTAGTGGGTGGGTTTTGTGAAAAGGAGAGATGGGTTGCAAACCAAGAGTGAAAAATGATGGAAGAAGGGATGGGATGAGGAGATGGCACATAGATCTAAATTCCTTCAACAATTTGTACTGTTGGATAATAAATCGAACCCCAAACCTAAGTGATTTCATATCTACTTAAATGCAACTGGTATGTACACTTTTGTGAGAATGTGTGCTTCAAATCTGTGATGGGGAATTTTTGGGAAGTAAATGGGGATAAATGTGGTAGGATCTGTGGTTTTTGTGGAATAATCCCATTTTTGTGCATAAATGTTACGTGAGGGATTTCTTGGCAACATGAAGTCCCTACGTTAATTTTGTGGGTTTTGTCTTTTAGTGCAAGCATAGCCAAACCTAAGTGAAACTTAGGTTTGGCTATGCTTGCACTAAAAGACAAAACCCACAAAATTAACGTAGGGACTTCATGTTGCCAAGAAATCCCTCACGTAACATTTATGCACAAAAATGGGATTATTCCACAAAAACCACAGATCCTACCACATTTATCCCCATTTACTTCCCAAAAATTCCCCATCACAGATTTGAAGCACACATTCTCACAAAAGTGTACATACCAGTTGCATTTAAGTATAATATCATCATATGAACATACAACGAGCATATACTCACAAGTTAAGCATAAACATCATAAGCACCACAGATTTGTGACAAATCTAGACAATGGGGAAAAGTAGATATGAAATCACTTGGACGCAAAGAGAAATGAAAGATACATAAGCAAACTTGTTGGTGCAAGTGTACCACATCTCTATATATCTATATATATTTATTTTGATGATTACAAACACACCGTATTATTGTTTATCTAACAATCCAATCCAAGTGTACAGTTCTTGAAGAACACGAAGATTTTATCTGAAGAGTTCAAGACGGAAGATTTACGTTGTCATTAGTGTTTATAATTTATAATGATAAACACCCTAAAATAATATACCACTTGGATATTTCTAAAAACCCAATTTTAATTAATTAAGGTTTATTAAGAAGATCCAGCAAGATTGGTTGCGTCCTGGAGAAGCTACCTATTTCTGACGCCGGCATACCGCGAAGGTTCAGGCGGTATACCGCGGCGGCCTGCTGTACTTCTCTGATTGATTGAAAGGCTTTTTGTCTGGGCGGTATACCGCGGTGTTTAGCCGGTATACCGCGGGTACAGTCTGCACGGTATACCGCGGTGTTTAGCCGGTATACCGCGGGTACGTATTCCAGAAGTCAACTTTGCATGAGAGCCGTTGGAGTGTCAGTGTACTTTTTACTGCACGGTATACCGCGTGCTTTTGGCGGTATACCGCGGATGCTTATATCCGTTGGAAGAGCTGCTATATAATGCATGCGATGGTGGAGAAGAAACATATACTAGACAAGAGAAAAACCAACAGCCATCTCCTCATCTGATCTCTCCCAACTAATATTCCATACTACATATTATCACTACATATTTATTTTATAAAACGTTTTTATAAAATATCCAAGTGATAAATATTATACAAGAGTGATTACCATTGTGAGTTATACTCCTCTTGTAAGTGTTTGAATAACGGGTGTGTGATCCTGTATATCTCGATAAGCTAAAGCTTGAGAGCCTATTGCTTTCCTTTGTATTTGGTTTGTATTCTACCGTAAAGAATACGTTTATTGGATCGTGTCGGGAAGTGTCTGGACTGGTGGTTTACCAAGTTGTGGTAAATCACTAAATCTCCGTGTCAAGTATCTCTATCCCTTATCTCTTTATATTTCCGCTGTGCATTTAATTATATCTGTTTATATAATTATTGTATATATACTCTGCTTTATTTACTGTATTTATACTATCCTGTATTTATACGTATCTGTTGTGTTTTCATATACTCTGTTGTATTTACATTATTAAGATATTTTTTATAAAAGGATTTTTGAAAGTAAAATATTTAAATACAACCTTACCCCCCCTAGGTTGTCTAACAATTGGTATCAGAGCGGGACTTTCAAAAATTATCTGTTTAAATTTTTAAAGTTATATCTTTTATATAATGGCTCAACAAACTGTTTTGTTTTCAAAACCTCCTATTATTGATACTGAAAAATTTGGTCTTTGGGCAAAATTATTTGAATGTCACGTGCGTGGCAAAAATAGAAAGATGTGGGAAATTATTGAAAAAGGAAATTTTATTCCAACCAAAATCGTAAATGATCTTATTGTTGAAAAAGATTCTAAAGAGTGGACTCCCACTGATGAAGCTTCGTATTGTTTAAATTTTGAAGCTAAAAACATGTTATATGCTGCTTTAAATTCTGATGAAATAGAAAGAGTTTATACTTATGAAACTGCTAATGAAATCTGGCAAAGTTTAAATGACACTCATCGTGGAAACACGCAAGTCAAAAGCAGTAAAATAAATATTCTAGTTCATGATTATGAAATGTTCGAGATGACTCAAGATGAGTCTATCGATTCTATGTTTAAAAGATTTAACCTCATAATGACTACTTTACAAGGATTAGGTCGTACTTATCCTAATGAAGATTATGTAAGGAAGATTCTTCGAGCACTACCTTCGGAGTGGATGCAAAAGATTACATCGTTAGAAGATTCCCGAGATCTCTCAACAATGAAGCTCGACGATCTTGTCGGCAATCTTAAAGTGCACGAAATTGCACTAAAAAGAAATCAAGTTCGGGATCAAGTCAAAAAGAAATCCATAGCTCTCAAAGTCGTTGCCCCTAAAGATGAGGAAGAAGAAGAGGAGGAAGAAGCAAGTTCCTCAAATGACGAATCCGAAAGTCTTGACGATTTAATCGAGATGGTAAGAAAACTCTCTAAACTTTTATCTAACAAAAAGTTTGCCAATATTGATAGGTTTCAAGGAAATGGAGACTACCATCGTGGTGGTAAAAATCAAAGTCGCAACGTCCATAACAAATATGACGAATCTAGTGACGATGAAAAAGCCAATAAAAAGAAAGGCTTTTGCTATGTGTGTGGTGATAAAAATCACTATGCAAATGTGTGTCCAAAACGTGCTAAACAAATCAACACACCAAAAACATTCGTCGGAGCCGCGTGGAGCGCAAACGAAGATGAAGACAAGAATATTTGTCTCATGGCCGACCGTGATGATGAGGTATCTACATCATGTTTTCATGACAATAATTATGATAGTAATTATAGTGATAATTATTATGATAGTGATAATGAAAATAACCTTGAATTATTATATGAATCATTCAATGACATGGCCGCTCTTGCAAATAAGTATAAAGATGAAATCACTAAATTAAAAGAAACCGTATCTGCATATAAAAAGGAAATAGATGACGGTAAACAAAAATCTACTTATGATTTAGATGTTATCACTAAGTTAGAAAATAAATTAAGTAAAAAGGATGTTTGCAAATCTTGTGATATTTTAAAAAATGAAATTGCATGCTTAAAAGAAAAACCAATTGAGAAAAATGATTGTAAATCTTGTGTTATTTTAAATGATAAAATTGCATGTTTAGAGAAAAGAACATGTGAAAATATTTTATGTACAAAATGCGATATCCTTGAAAATGAAATTGCATGTTTAAATAAAAATACATATGAAAGTGTTGCATGTATAAAATGTGATTTGCTTGAAAATGAAAATATTTATTTAAAAGCTAACTGCGATTTATATGAAAAAGATAATTTATTAGCTAAAGCTTTTCAAAATAGCAATGATAAAGTGTTAAAAATGCTAAATATGTCTAATCGCATTAATTGTAGAAAAGGCATTGGTTCTAATACATGTATTGATACGTGCTCGTGTATTCAAATTAAAAAGTGTTTTGAACCACCTAAAGTTGAAACGAGAAAACCTTATGTGCAAAAACCCCCATATATGTCAAAAATGAAAAATGTGAATTATGGGAGGAAACCGTATGCTCGCATGTATAATAGTAATTTTTCTAGACCTAATGCGAATATAAATGCTTCATTTTATGTGTATGATAAATACAATCGCAAAATTAGAATGGTTAGAAAATGGATTCCGAAAGGAATGTTTAATGTTGACAATCCCGGTGGGATGCGTTTGTGGTTTTAAACAAATTTTGTGGATTGTATGTTGTCATGTTTTATTTTATGTCGACAACATATTTTAATTTTTTTTTTGCAGTTTATGTTTTATACTAACTGTTAAAAGGACCCATAAGAAAAGGGTACCACAAAAATTTTCTTTGCCTTTTGTAGGTGTTTCCTGACGAGGATATAATACGTGGTTCCTGACGAGGATATAATACGTGGTTCCTGGCGAGGATACAATACGTGCTTCCTGACGAGGATACAATACGTGTTTCCTGACGAGGATACAATACGTGTTTCCTGACGAGGATATAATACGTGTTCCCTGACGAGGTCATAATACGTGGTAATTTTTTTTGCTCACATAAAATTAACCGAAAAATCGAAGCCTTAAGATCCTTTTTTTGGTGCAAGTGTTTCTTTTTGGTTATTTTGTTTTATGTCTATTATATGTTTTTTTTTATGCATATTTTATTGTCCCTCAAATTTTATAATTTGTTATTAATTTGAGGGGGAGCTTTTTATCTTTTAACCATGAGATTATGCTCTCTCAAATATATGCATATTTTGAGGGGGAGCATCTCTCGAGGGGAAGCATACCGTCTTTCTTGACCCTTTTTGTTTCGACAAACGGGGGAGAGAAACCGCATATGCTCATGCTTAGCGGTTGTGTTTGTCATCATCAAAAAGGGGGAGATTGTTGGTGCAAGTGTACCACATCTCTATATATCTATATATATTTATTTTGATGATTACAAACACACCGTATTATTGTTTATCTAACAATCCAATCCAAGTGTACAGTTCTTGAAGAACACGAAGATTTTATCTGAAGAGTTCAAGACGGAAGATTTACGTTGTCATTAGTGTTTATAATTTATAATGATAAACACCCTAAAATAATATACCACTTGGATATTTCTAAAAACCCAATTTTAATTAATTAAGGTTTATTAAGAAGATCCAGCAAGATTGGTTGCGTCCTGGAGAAGCTACCTATTTCTGACGCCGGCATACCGCGAAGGTTCAGGCGGTATACCGCGGCGGCCTGCTGTACTTCTCTGATTGATTGAAAGGCTTTTTGTCTGGGCGGTATACCGCGGTGTTTAGCCGGTATACCGCGGGTACAGTCTGCACGGTATACCGCGGTGTTTAGCCGGTATACCGCGGGTACGTATTCCAGAAGTCAACTTTGCATGAGAGCCGTTGGAGTGTCAGTGTACTTTTTACTGCACGGTATACCGCGTGCTTTTGGCGGTATACCGCGGATGCTTATATCCGTTGGAAGAGCTGCTATATAATGCATGCGATGGTGGATAATAAACATATACTAGACAAGAGAAAAACCAACAGCCATCTCCTCATCTGATCTCTCCCAACTAATATTCCATACTACATATTATCACTACATATTTATTTTATAAAACGTTTTTATAAAATATCCAAGTGATAAATATTATACAAGAGTGATTACCATTGTGAGTTATACTCCTCTTGTAAGTGTTTGAATAACGGGTGTGTGATCCTGTATATCTCGATAAGCTAAAGCTTGAGAGCCTATTGCTTTCCTTTGTATTTGGTTTGTATTCTACCGTAAAGAATACGTTTATTGGATCGTGTCGGGAAGTGTCTCGACTGGTGGTTTACCAAGTTGTGGTAAATCACTAAATCTCCGTGTCAAGTATCTCTATCCCTTATCTCTTTATATTTCCGCTGTGCATTTAATTATATCTGTTTATATAATTATTGTATATATACTCTGCTTTATTTACTGTATTTATACTATCCTGTATTTATACGTATCTGTTGTGTTTTCATATACTCTGTTGTATTTACATTATTAAGATATTTTTTATAAAAGGATTTTTGAAAGTAAAATATTTAAATACAACCTTACCCCCCCCTAGGTTGTCTAACAAAACTTACACCACACCATCACATATGAAGGTTCAGAACAGCAAAATAGAAACACATACCTTGTATCTTGAATAATGGAGAAATTTGATAAAGCTCTTGAGAAATCGATGGAGATAGGGAGATATTCAAGAAAGAATTCGTGAGGAGATGGAGGTGAATAGCAGAAATGAAGAGGAAAAGAAGAAGAAAACAATTGAAAAGACTTAAAGTAAAAAGGACACTGCACAAAAAACGAAATCGAAACCCTAGGCCATCAGGGAAACGCGCGGCTTGTCACACGGTATGTAAGCCGCGGGCTATACCACATATCGGTCTGTTTCGAAAACACATCAGAGCCTCCCGCTGTTTGTTGCGTGGTTTGGAAGCCACGGCATATATCGCGTAGCCCTCTGTTTCAGTAAACACTCAAAGTGCCCCGCGGCTTACTGCGCGGTTTGGATACCGCGGCCTATACCGCGTATGTCTCTGGACCATTATTTTTTTACTTTTTCACATATTTTTGTAAATCAAAACACTTAAAAACAAAAATTAACAATAAAACAAACCTCGGTGGGTTGCCTCCCACCCAGCGCCTTGGTTTCGGTCGTGGCTCGACCTTCCTTCTGATCACTCCTTCGGTTCATCCAAATACGTGGCGTCAGATACCATCGTCTCTCCTCCATAATAGGGCTTCACTCGCTAGCCGTTCACTTTGAAGGTCGCCCCATCTTTCCCTTGCAATTCAACCGATCCGTATGGGTACACCTCCTTGACGGTGAACGGTCCGGACCACTTTGATTTGAGTTTACCTGGAAAAAGACGTAATCGTGAGTTAAAAAGAAGAACTTGCATTCCAGGAATAATTACCTTCTCACGGAGTCGCTGATCATGGAATCTCTTCGTTTTCTCCTTGTAGATGGCCGCGTTCTCGAATGCGTCCAGCCGGATTTCCTCTAATTCGCACAATTGGAGTAATCTCCTTTTTCCAGCTGCATCCAACTCCATGTTCAGTTTCTTGATCGCCCAGAACGCTCTACACTCGAGTTCCACTGGTATATGGCATGAATTTCCATACACCAGACGGTAGGGAGTTGTACCAAGAGGGGTTTTATACGCTGTCCGGTACGCCCACAATGCGTCATCCAACTTCAATGACCAATCCTTCCGAGATGAATTCACTGTCTTTTCCAGAATCTGCTTTAGTTCCCGATTGGACACTTCCGCTAGACCGTTGGCTTGTGGGTGATATGGTGTAGTGACTTTATGCCTCACTGAATATTTCTTCAAAACCGCGTCTAAGTACCGGTTACAGAAGTGACTCCCACCATCGCTAATCAAAGCTCTCGGCACTCCGAACCTCGCAAAGATATTCTGTCGTAGAAACTTAATCACTACTTTAGAATCGTTTGTAGGAGTCGCGATTGCTTCCACCCACTTAGATACGTAGTCCACCGCGACTAAGATATACTCATTCCGATACGAGTTCGGGAACGGACCCATGAAATCTATGCCCCACACGTCGAAGAGTTCGACTTCCATGAAAATCTGCATCGGCATCTCATCCCGCTTGGATATGTTCCCCGTTCTTTGGCACCGATCACACTTAGAGATGAATTCGCGAGTCTCTTTGAACATAGACGGCCAAAAGAAATCTGATTGAAGAGCTTTTGCTACGGTTCTATCGGTGCTAAAGTGGCCTCCGCACTCTAAGGTATGACAGTGGTTTAGAATGTCGGTCTTCTCTTCCGCCGGGACATATCTCCGGATCATACCATCGGCACATGACTTATACAAGTACGACTCGTCCCAATAATATCTTTTGGCTTCAGAAAGGAATTTTTTCTTTTGGTGGGAGTTCATCTGATATGGCACTACTCCTCCCACCAAGTAATTTACCATGTCCGCGAACCAGGGCTCAGAATGACTAACCTTGAAAAGCTGCTCATCCAGAAACGAATCATTGATGATGGTCTTATCCTTCTTTTGCTCTTCACCTCCCTCAAGTCTCGAGAGGTGATCCACCACAGTGTTCTCCGACCCCTTCTTATCCAGAATTTCCTAGTCGAACTCTTGAAGCAAAAGTACCCAACGGATGAGTCTTGGTTTAGCATCCTTCTTGGCCATTAGATGCTTTAAAGCGGAGTGGTCGGTGTAGACGATTACCTTGGCCCCCACTAGATATGACCGGAACTTCTCGCAAGCATAAACAACCGCTAACAGTTCCTTCTCGGTAGTCGCGTAGTTGAGCTGAGCATCATCCAAGGTCTTACTCGCGTAGTAGATCACATGCATCCGCTTGTCTTTCTTTTGACCCAATACCGCTCCAACAGCGGTGTCACTCGCATCGCACATCAAAATAAATGGCAAACTCCAATCGGGAGCCGTGAGAATCGGTACGGATATCAACTCCTTCTTTAACCTGTCAAAAGCAGATATACAATCATTAGTGAAATCAAATTTTGCCTCTTTAAGCAATAAAGAACACAAAGGTTTAGTAATCTTAGAAAAATCCTTAATAAACCGTCGGTAAAACCCGGCATGCCCCAAGAAGCTTCGGACTCCCTTGACGGAGTTCGGGTAAGGAAGATTCTCAATTACCGCTACTTTTGCCTTATCCACTTCAATCCCATCCTTTGACACCTTATGACCAAGTACGATCCCTTCAGTCACCATGAAGTGACACTTCTCCCAATTCAAGACAAGACTTGTCTCTTTGCATCTCTGTAATACGGCTTCTAGGTGTTCCAAACATGTGTCAAAATAAGGTCCGAACACCAAAAAATCATCCATAAAGATCTCAATCGTTCTCTCCACCATATCTGAGAAGATCGCCATCATACACCTCTGAAAGGTTGCTGGAGCATTACATAAGCCGAAAGGCATCCTCCGGTAAGAAAACGTACCATAAGAACATGTGAATGTTGTCTTATCTTGATCTTCGGGGGCTATTGGTATCTGATTATACCCCGAATACCCGTCTAAGAAACAATAATACTCATGCCCGGATAACCGCTCCAACATCTGATCAATGAATGGAAGAGGGAAGTGATCTTTCTTTGTCGCATCGTTCAGCTTTCGGTAGTCAATACACACTCTTCAACCGGTAACTGTTCGGGAAGGGATCAACTCGTTATTGTTGTTTCGGACAATGGTTATTCCACCCTTCTTTGTCACTACTTGGATCGGGCTCACCCACGGGCTATCCGGAACCGGGTAGATAATTCCAGCATCAAGGAGTTTTAGAACCTCCTTCCGGACTACTTCTTTCATATTTGGGTTGAGCCGACGTTGATGTTGAACTACCGGTCGATGCCCTTCTTCAAGATTGATGCGGTGCGAGCAAAATGTTGGGCTTAAACCCTTCAGATCAGCTATCGTCCATCCAATGGCCGTTTGATGCTCTCTCAAAACTCTTAGTAACTCATCTTTTTTCTTGGAACTCAGTTTGGACGAGATAATCACCGAAAGCGTGTCTTTTTCTTCCAAGTATGCATACTCGAGATGATCGGGTAATGGTTTGAGCTCAAGCTTTGGTGGTATCTTCGATGAAGGTTCGGACTTGGGAATTGGCTCTCCCAAATCTTCAATGACCGGTCTTCTCGGGCCTTTGTATGATGGCGATGCATTTAATTGCATCACACTCTCGCTTTCCGGATCAGTATCGGTACCCATCAAGACATTGTTCAATTGGTCATCAGAAACTTGCATGCCACACGTTTCTTTAATCAATGAGTCCATCACATCTACCCGGTAACATTCATTTGGTCCCATGCTTTGCTTTGCTGCCCGGAAAACATTGAAGACACCTTCTTCGTCACCCACTCTCAAGGTGAGCTTTCCCCCTTTCACGTCAATCAGTGCTCCTCCCGTGGCAAAAAATGGTCGGCCAAGTATCAATGGTATCTCTTTATCCTCATCCATGTCAAGGATCACGAAGTCGACTGGGAGATAAAATTTGTCCACCTTGACTAGCACATCTTCAATTACACCATACGGGTACTTGATGGATCTGTCGGCAAGATGCAATGTCACATTGGTCGGTTGCACCTCTCCAAGTCCGTGTTTCCTGAAAATAGACAAAGGCATTAAATTAATACTCGCTCCAAGATCACACAAAGCCTTACTAAATTCAGAATTGCCTATATTAACAGGGATAGTAAAACTCCCTGGATCCTTAAGCTTCGGGGGAAGCTTATGCTGGATGATTGCGCTGCACTCCTTAGTAAGTGCAACTGTCGCATGCTCCTCAATCTTCCTTTTGTTAGAAAGGATATCCTTCAAGAATTTCACATATGAGGGCATTTGTGCCAAAGCATCTGCAAAAGGGATGTTAATATGTAACTTTTTAAATACTTCAAGAAATTTAGAAAAATTAACATCATCCTTATGCGATTTAAGCCTGCTCGGATATGGCACTTTCGGAACTACCGGCTTGACCGGTGTTTGCTTTGGCATGGTTGACTGCTCTTACTTCTTCTCTTCACTCTTTGAGTTCTCTTTAATCACAACTTCTTCCTCAGCCTCCAACTCATCCATATCTATGATCTCAAAATCTTCCCTTTTGGAATCAGTTTCTTTTGATGCAGGCTCTCGTGTTGGGTCTCCAATCAGCTCCTTGCCACTCCTCAGATGAATGGCCTTGCAATCTTCCTGGTTTTTTCTTTTCGGTTTGACTCGGAAAGGTTCCGGGGGCTCGGTTTTGTAGGGCTTCAGAAATCTGCCCCACTTGCCTTTCAAGGTGCTTAATAGATGCCGTGTTCTGATCAGTAGCCGCCTTGACCGTGTTGACTGTACCGGCTAATCCCTCAACCGTGCTGTCCATTTTAGACATGAACTTCATCATCATGTCTTCTAGCCCCGACTTCTTCTCTCCGGATTGTCCTTCATCGTATTTCCGTTGGTTGTAACCTGGAGGACGATAAACATTGTTAGCATTAGAAGAATTAGAAAAGTTGGAGTTATTACCGTATTGTTGCTACTGTTGTTGGGCCATGGTTTGTTGCCCTTGCGGTTGACTCCATGAGAAATTTGGGTGCTTATTCCAACCCTCGTTGTACGTGTTCGAGAATGGATCGTTCCTTGGCTGGTTGTTCCGATTTTGCAGAAATTGAACTTGTTCCGGCTCATTCATGGGTGGTGCCATATCCGGCATACCCTCGTCCATCATAAATGTGGATTGAAGAGAAGAACCTTTCATCTGACTTGTGAGTGCGTTTAATTGAGCCTTTATGGCTTTCAACTCGTCATTCTCTTGCACGCTCGCAACTCTTCTAATTGCTGATCTCGGAGTAGAAAAACTATGCTCGGCCAGATTATCGATCAGCTCACATGCGTCCTCATAGGACTTATCCATTAGGGCTCCACCCGCCTCAGCTGTGATGTCGTTTTTGAACTGCGGGTGAAGTCCACTGAAGAACGTTTGGATAATAACCCACCCTTGTAACCCATGGTGAGGGCACTTTTTGATCATATCTTTGTATCTCTCCCAAGATTCATATAATGTCTCTTGATCCCATTGAGCGAAATGGGTGATTTCAGCCATGAGTTGAGCGGTTCTGCTTGTTGGGAAAAATTTCTGGAGGAAGGCCGCTTTCAGTTGCGCCCAGGTGGTGATCGAATCCGGTTGGATACTTTCTGTCCAAGTTATGGCTCTGCCTTTGAGTGAAAAGCTGAACAGTCTCAGTTTGATGGCATCCTCGTTCACCCCATTTATCTTGAACATGTTGCAAATCCTCTCAAATGCACGAAGATGTGCATGAGGATCTTCTGTTGGGGCTCCTCCATACTGATTCTGCTGTACCATCACGATGGTACTTGGTTTGATCTCAAAGTAGTTCGCCCCAGTAGTGGGCGCTTGGATGCCTATGCGTGCGACTGCCACGTTCGGATCGGCAAACAACCGCATAGGACGTCTTTCTGGAGGTGGTGGAGGTGGGTCATTGCGAGGAGGTCTCTCGTCACCCATCTCGATCTTGATATGTTATTTTGCTTTTGATTCTTTGCGTAATCGACGGGCGGTTCTTTCAATCTCCGGATCGATCGGTTCGATTTTCTCCCCTCGGGTTTTCCTTAGTATAAACCAATTAGTACCTGAAATGGAAAGTAAACAAAATTAGCAATCCGGAAACTGAAAGTGATGAAATAAAATAACAAAAGTAAAAATGTTCAATATAATAGCGCTTATAGCTGGTAGTGCTATCAGTTGCAACTAGTTCCCCGACAACGGCGCCAAAAACTTGATAGGCGGGTTTACACCCCCGTAAATCTAACCACAAGTGTACGGGTCGAATCAAGTAATAGTACTGAAAGTACGAGTATCGAACACAGGGAACTAGGAACTAAGTATCACAATCACTATAAATTCTATTAACTGAACGATCGCAATTTTGAGTTGTTGGTATGAAACTTGTTTTAAAAACTAAATAAGAACGACAATCGATTAACGGAAGGTTTTTGGAAAGACTCTTGATAAAGAAAAGGTTGAGGGTTGGACTTCCTATGGAAATACCACCGATGAACGAATAGTCGAATACCCGAACAATGATTATTTCTATGAACCCTAATTTGTAAAAGTCACTGTTATTCTTTCTCAAGTAATAACAGGTTTTATTTCAAGACCCGTAGGCTTCATCTCTCGATCTACACCTAGGGGTTGAAATACATTAAGTTAAACTGTTCCGAGCAGAAAGTGATTCGGCTATCTCTACCCGAATCTCCTTTCTGGCACTTGATTACTTGATATAGCTTTTAATCAATTTTCTCAAACTTAATTAAAAACCATGCAAGTCAATTGAAGGTGATCAAGCTACAATTGATAATGAAAACTGAATTCAAATGCTTCATAGATCAAATCAATAAAAACAATCATTCGGTTACACGTCATCCATCGTAAAATCCATAGTCACTCCAACCCCCAACATCTAAAGATTAGTTCATGTTGGGGTGGATAAAAACACTAGAAAAAAAGAAAGAAAATGGTGTGTGAATTCATAGTCAACGTAAACGTGAAGAATGTACGATGAAATCCCTTCTCTCTCGGCTCTGATCCACTTCGTGTGATGAACTGTCCTCGATCAATCCTCTATCAAAGTACGTGAAGATACTCTGAAAATCGCCCCTCCGCTTCCTACCGTCGCACGTGTCGAGCTTCTGACCTAAAAGTCGGAAAACGCCAAGTATAGCAAACCAAACAGGGACTCCTGCGGTTTTGGCCGCGGTTTGCAAACCACGGGATAAACCGCGCGGTTTCTGGCTGTCTTCGGGTCAGGTTTGGTTCGTGGATCTGGGTACGGGTCTTGGGCTTCGAAATGGACTCTCTTTTGGCTCTTTTTCGCTCCTTTTCTCGATGACTGCCTTCTTTCGGATAACCTGCACAATTCACTAGATAAACCGTAAAATCCCGCATTTTTGCTTTAACACAAGCCAATCTCATTGGTTTATGGACTGAAAATAACGCCAAAAAGTGGCGTTATCCATACATCACATCATAAGTGACTTCTCATGAAACTTCCCCAACAAGGGGTCTCAGTCTACCCCTCTGGGATCTTGCTGACATTCTAAAGTACTGGAACACGACATAATCACTAGCTTCTGACTACCACTTCGGAATAATAAGGCAGGTTAAGCACATACATGTACCTGTAAGTTCGCAATTTCACTGGCCAGGTGAAATCTCAAACTTACCTTACATGACAGTCCTCAATACCCTATTAGTCCTATCTCTATAATAGTGTCCTCCTAACGCATTTCCTGTATCTACAATAGTGCCCTCCTAACGCATTTCCTGATTCTCAGTTGTGATTTCTACTCCAAAGTTTAAGTTTAGGCCCGTCCGGTCACCTAAATCCCTTAAACTATGGCTCTGATACCATTTGTAAAATCCTTAAAAACACATTAGGACATACATAGCATTAACGCATAACGTTTACAAAATTGGGTCCCAAAATTTCGTTACATCGGTCTCAAACTAAGGTTGGCGGAAACAACCTATACACAACTGAGAATAATCTAGTTTCTACAAGTGGCACTTGCACTGTCTCTAGCTGCATCTATGCTCTATCTTGCTCTTGCTCACTTACCTGAGCCTCCTACTATTTGCTTACCTGAAAAGGTTTTAGTTTTGAAAAGCGAGGGTTAGACCATGAGGTCTAGTGAGTTCCCTCCATAATCAGTGTACATCAACATTATAAAAATCATTTTATAAAATCTTAACATTTTTCCACATAAGCATCAAACACGGTACTGCACCGTGTTATGGATCACATAAACATTCCGCGATCGGGGCCCCCATCAGACTCCCCTCTCGCCTCGTATCGGGGACCAAGCAGACTTCCCTCTACCCGAATAGGAGGGAAACGAATTCCAACCTACCGGTCTGTCATACATATCCAAGGGATCATTGGATCCCGAGGCTCTCTGATCCCACTGTGCAGACCGACTCCACATAGCATACTCATTCATTTCATAAATCACAAGTGTGAAATCATTGCACATCATTTCATATTGCTAAAAGCCATCCTTTAAAATAAAACGTGCATTTCATGGAGAACATGCGTAACAGTTGTAAAACAGTTCATGCTCGTAAACGAACCGTAATCAGAAAACATTCAACTTTCATTTAATTAAAAATCATGTAAAATAACATGGCATTTCGACATAATCATTTTCTTTGGAAAACACATAAAATCACGTATTTTAGTTAGAAAAACTCACCTGTCGTCCCGTTTAATCCTCTTACTAGATGGATTCTCCCTTCAACTGCACCTATAAGGATACACACTACCATGATAAGTCACTTGATCGAACTACACACTCACACGGTTAACACCTCGGACTAACAGGCTGCTCTACAGGGTCACACAGACACTTTCCGGAAGATTTATCCGGACAGTCTGAACTTTTCGGACGGTCTAAACTTTCCGGACATTCTGAACTATCCGGACGTTTCTACCCGGATACTAGAAATTAGTGGTCAAACGAACTCTCCGGATGGACATTCCGGATACTCCCGGATTCTCAAGGGTTTTCGGTTAAACTACCGGAAACTACCACCACAACTTACCCGGACAATAGACTCATCCGGATACTACACAACATTCGGACACCACAAACCTTCCGGACACTAACCTGACGTTGAAAGTTTCCGGACGCGACGAAATGCACAAAAACGCATAGGATTAAGCACCTCTCGTCCTAAATCCCCCCAACACTTCTAGATAACAATTATGGGTCGATGACTAATACAATAACCCATTCTTAACCTTTCTTAAACAAGTTAATGAGGAAAACACAAGGAAACCAAGTTTCTCCTCACAACCCAATACATTTCACCCAAAACTAAAGGATAGGGCAGATTGGTAGTTACCTGAAGTTTTCTACTGATTAATTCAAGGATTCAGCTGCCAAGACTTTTTCCTCTTCTTCAATTGCCACAATTTCTTCTCTTGCTCCCTCTCTTAGCCGCACACACATACACGCACACTGGACAATTGCTAAAATGAATAAATTAGGGTTTTTCCCACTCTTATATACTTTTCTCACTAAACACCAAACTTTAAATTCTTTACACTTAGACCACACAACTTTCTTAAATTCGAATGTCTTCCAAAAATCCCCAATTACTGACTACATTAAATCTCGGTTATTACACTATGAAACCTATGGACTATTTGGAAATAAATAACACAACATTAATAAGTGTTGCTCCACATTTTCATACACACAAAACACATTATACATAGTTTTCCACAAATTCATATGCCCTTTAGTCGACCATCAACATATATGAACAAATCTTTAATCATGTTTCATATTTTAAACATAAACCAAAACGTGAAAGTTTTAACGAGACCTGTATAAATAAAACTAACATATAAGAAACCTGAGAAGGGTAAGCAAAAAAAACTACTAACCATCGTCTTTTTCACCACTTACAGATATGTCATCATCCACAACCCTATCAACATTGTTTTGTTTAGAACAATCATCCCCCGAATCATTTGACGTTTCATCCGTCACAACATCATCGACTATGAACTGTGAAAAAACAGACGACGCTATTGTATCATTTTCAATGGCTGAATTCACTGGATCATCGTCCATCTTCGTGGTGTACAGAAAAAGAATACGACTAAAACAAATATGTGAACAATCAAAATCAAAAAAATTAATTTCATATTTGTTGAAACAAAAACTAACCATGATTGCATGAAATTTGGGAAACCGAATCTATCCATAATTAACTACGTACCTATTTAAATTAATTAAAAAAAACCGGGATAAAAAATGATGAAAATGTCTAAATTGCCCTCTAGCGTGATTAAGGGAGTATTAATGATCTAATGGTCCAGATTAGGTTACATGGTTTCATCCTAATATAGTGGTTGCATAAGAAGCTACCTCTCTCTCTCTCTCTCTCTCTCTCTCTCTCTATATATATATATATATATATATATATATATATATATAGGGGAGAGATCAAATGCAAACCACTCTAATTTTGCAAACCGTGCAAACCGTCGATTTCATTGGTTAAGTTGATGAAATTGGTTCATGAAGTTGTTTAGTTTGATGAAATTGTTTCTTATAATTCTTTTCTTGATGAAATTGTTTCATACAATTGTGTTTTTTATGTAGTTTCATGCATTTTTCTCATTCTGATGAAATAGTTTCATGCATTTTCTCGGTCTAATGATTTTTTTTCATTTTTACATGAAAAACACAAATATATGAAACAATTTCATCAAAAAAGAATTATATGAAACAATTTTATCAAATTAAATAACTCATAAACAAATTTCATTAACTTAACCAATGAAATCAACGGTTTGCACGGTTTGCAAATTAAAGTGGTTTGCAAATGAAACTTATTTATATATATATATATATATATAGAGGAAAGTTCAAATGAAAACTCAAATTCAATTGTAAACATGAGAACAAATCTCGTCCATTGATCGCAGCCATATTTAAGCCATTCCTAAAATTCAGCTTTAGGGGTATTTTCGTCAAATTAGAATCAGCGCCTTGAATTTTTATTTTCTTTTTTAATTAAAAAACTTTTACCCCCTTAAATTTTAAAATAAATTATCTAAAAAATTACTAACATTTTAATCAAACAAATTACATCAAAAAAACGAGAATTTCGTGCTCTTCGATATGACATCCATCATGATATAGTTTTTTTTCGATTTAACTGTTTTTTACGTGAAATCGTGTTCAGTCTGAATATATGGAATTATTCAGTCTGAATATAACACATATTCAGACTGAAAATAACACATATTCAGTCTGAATATAACACATATTCAGACTGAATATAACACATATTCAGTCTGAATATAACACATATTCAGACTGAATATAACACATATTCAGACTGAATATAACACATAAAACCATGCGATAAACACGACCAATAATTGTGTGGTAAAACCTAATATGTGGTATATGATATCACGTGATGATCAAGTTCTTCAAACCGAGATGTAGCTGAAAAATATGAGGCTAGCGGTAGTTGAACAATAACCAAATCAAAAAAATTCATGCGATGTATTGATATGTATGTCACCAAGAAAACCAAAGATGGATAATAACAGCAACAATATTCGATGAACAACACAGATGGTTAAGGGAGAATGACCTTAGTATGCATGCGTGCATGTATATGCAATGTGAAAGAATGCAACAATAGATGTGAACAAAAGAAGACGCGAGTGATGAATATGTGTTATATTCAGACTGAATATGTGTTATATTCAGTCTGAATATGTGTTATATTCAGTCTGAATATGTGTTATATTCAGACTGAATATGTGTTATATTCAGTCTGAATATGTGTTATATTCAGACTGAATATAACACATATACACGATTTCACGTAAAAAAGGTTAAATCGAAAAAAACTATATCATGATGGATGTCATATCGAAGAGCACGAAATTCTCGTTTTTTTGATGTAATCTGTTTGATTAAAATGTTAGTAATTTTTGAGATAATTTATTTTAAAATTTAAGGGGGTAAAAAAATTTTAATTAAAAAAGAAAATAAAAATTCAACAAAAATAGGCGCTGATTCTAATCTTTCCAATTTTACCCCTGCGCGCTAAATATTCACTAAGTCATGGACAGAGTTTTCAACTTATTTACAAAATTGCCACCGTGTTTTTTTGCCATTGATCTCTTCACCAGATTATTAATCAACGGCTGTGGTTTGTCCTCACGTTTACAATTGAATTTGAGTTTTCATTTGAACCCACCCCTATATATATATATATAGGGTTAGGTTCAAGGGAAAACCTTAAAAAAAGGGAAAAGTGAGGAACACCTTGGTAGACTTTCATCTAGACAATATGCACTTGTGCATACAAGCAATTTGTTACATGCACACGTGCATATGCATAATGTACAAGTGCATAAAAACCAAAAAAACAACTTACTTTTACCTGTATGCACAAGTGTATACCGTCCAAAGGAAGAGTCACCATGGTGTTATTTAGTTTTTTGTTTTTTTGAGGTTTTTCTATGAACCCCCTCCCCCCCGCCCTCTCTCTCTCTCTCTCTCTCTCTCTCTATATATATATATATATATATATATAGCCTTATGTTCAAATGAGAAATGCTAAATATTTGAGAAGTAGAGAAGTAATCTTAGCCATTTATTCAGTTAAGATCGGTTATAATTGGTCAAAAGTTGCGGCTGTTCCAAAAATAGAAGGGCAATTTCGCAACTTTTACAAAAAACACGGAACGAGTTCATATATGAATCTGTGTAATTCATATATGAACTATACGTTCATATATGAACCTTTGTAATTCACATATGAACTCTTATAACTATTTCATATATGAATCTTGTGATTCATATATGAACCTTTGTGTTTCATATATGAAACTACTTAACTGTAGGTTCATATATGAATCAGTTGAACCAATTAACTGATTCATATATGAACCTTTGTGATTCATATATGAAACTAATTAACTGATTCATATATGAATTTTTTTGAACCAATTCTCATATGAACAAATTAACTGATTCATATATGAATCACAAAGGTTCATATATGAATTAGTTAAAAAAAGTATATATGTGAATTACAAAGGTTCATATATGAACATAAAGGTTCATATATGAACTCGTCCCGCGCATTTTTTACAAAACTACCCCTCTATCTTGTGCAGACCACGCGAGGAATTATCCGTTGCTTCTCGGTCAAAATCGCCGACCTTGACCGAATGAATGGCTAAGACCACTTATTTATTTCTCAAATATTTAGCACTTCTCATTTGAACCTCTCTCTCTCTCTCTCTCTCTCTCTATATATATATATATATATATATATATATATATATTGGAACCTTTCATTTCTTTGTAAGGCTGTCTTTTAAAGGAAGAATCAAAGAGTTTAATATATTTTATCATGGTATTAGATAAGGAGTTAAAATCACTTTTATGCCTTTGTTCTTGGGGTACCGTCTAGCATCAGTTTGAGAGAGTGTATTTGAGTCCCATACGAGCTAGACACGATTCATCAAAATGCCATATTTATGTAGTGGTAGATCTAGAAACTCAGGTGAATAGGGTCAGACTTAAGAATGTCCAAAAATTTCTAAAAACCGAATAACTCACTTGAACCAAAATGGTTTCGGGTTAAACGACTGTTTCAGTTATTCTTTTATTCTGACAAAAAAGTGAATAGCAAATTATACTATAGTTTTATATATTCTATATCCGGATAATTGCTTTGAGCATATAAAACATATAAAACAGGTAAATATGATAAACCATTTTATATTAAAGATACAATAACAAGATATTGAGATGGATTTAATAAAACAATACAGAAGAACTAGATATGAAGATGCTTAATGTTGAAACGGATTTAACAAAACAATACACAAGATACTGAGAATCATTTATTTCTTTTGGTTGTAGTCGAAAAAGTCAAATGTGCGGGGTCTTATAAAAATTGGATGGGTTCTTTAAGCATGAAACTAAATCATTTGTTAAGGATAATTTGTTTTAAAGATCTAACATTTTTTTAAAATTTTTTTTACTGGGGTCAAGAGACCCCATTAGTTTGTATGTGTCTCTGCCACTATATATATGGATAGGTTCCATTAGGAACCTAAAATTTAGTAGGAACCCAGGAATCGTCCATAACGCGACACGTACGTGACATATTCATCAGGAATGTGTTATTCATGATGAATACTCATTCTAAAGAGGGACACATATGTATGTGTGTATGTGTTAATGCCAAAAATCGCACAAAAGCACAATTTAAGGTTGATGTGGACTTTAAACATCTAAAGAAATGTATCTCAAGCCAAACAACACAATCGCGAGAAAAAAGTAAAAGAGACAGGAGATTTGGTGACGCGGAAATACCCAAAACGAGGGAAAAAACCGCGGTCGACTCATGAGAGTCGACAGTGCACTATAGTCGCCAAACAGGGGCGAAAGTCCTCTTGTTACAGATGATTTGTATACAACAGATTACAAATAAATGTAAATAAAAACTTAGTCGTGTGTAAATGACGTGTGTCGTGCGTAAATCGTGCGAAAAAGTATGCCTGTCGTGCGGTTTGTACTGCTGTCGTGCGAAGATGCTTTTGCGGTATTCGTGCGAATGTCTTGTGAATTACTGTGTTTCTGGTGTAGAGTTGCTAAGGAAGTCGATGGAGAAAATTGGAATGAATCCGAATTGGTTGCAACATAGGCTCTTTTATAGCTTCCGTTGGCCATTAATGGTGCCTTTATGGCGCACTTTGTAACCGCTGTCGGGCTCTGAATGTCATTGATGACTGGTTTTGTAACCACTGTCGGGCCATTAATGTCATTGATGATTCTTCCGTTACTGGTCGTTGTGCCATAAATGCTCGTAGACCTGCATAAATGAACAAAAGAAACGGCTGTTGACCATGAATGGTTAGTGTAATCGTAAGACCATCTTAAGTTCAGGACGTCGGTCTTATGGAGCATACGACCGTTGCCGAAACACAAGACCATGCATATGGCTGTAAATGTCTTTTAAGACCTTATCTTTCCATAATAATGGTCTTATGGAAATGTCGCAAGACTAGGATGAAAATGTCGTAAGACCATTTGGTCGTAAGACCAAGATGATGATGTCATAGGACTAGGTCGTAGGACCAGAACGATATAAGATCGACGATAGGAGACTGTCGACGATAGGAGACTGTCGACGTAAGACCGACGAGTCGTAACTGGCGACATAAGACTAGTGACGTAAGACTAGTAACATAAGACTAGTAACATAAAGACTAGTAACGTGTGACGGGCGATGTGTAACACGCGACACGTGTAACATGCGATGCGTGTCGATCGATCATGAGATGTAAAGTCACTATCCTGAGTGACTATTGACACATGATGTCTTTTAATATTAAACTATCTTATGTCGGGGATATGGTAATAATGGGTATTGTTTGGGCAAAAAATCACACCCTCGACCGACCTGAGGAATTCCTTCGACATGACCCGTGGACCTTGATTACCCTAATATCTACAAAAGTCATACCCCCGATCGACAAGGGTAATACCCATTATTGCCATATCCCCGACATATGATAGTTGGTTATTAAACGACATCCTGTGTCAATAGTCACTCAGGATAGTGACCTTACATCTCATGATCGCTCGACACGCATCGTATGTCACACCTGTCGCCAGCCACGCATCGCACGTCACTCGTCACTAGTCTTATGCCACTAGCCTTATGTCATTTGGTCTTACGTCGCTAGTCTTATGTCGCCAGTTATGACTCGTTGGTCTTACGTCAACAGTCTTCTTAGGGGTGTGCAGAAAACCAACCGATCCAATCAAAACCGACCGATCCAACTAGAACCGACCGACCTTGATTGGACATCCAATTGTAATTGGATCGGATCGGATCAAAATTTTTGACATCCAATTGGATCGGTTCGGTTGTTGGATGACAGTCCAGAACCGATGGGAACCGACCGAACCGAACCGACCTTAGAACCGAACCGAACTGACCTTAGAACCGACCGAACCCTTAGATTTTAGGGTTTATTATTTTCTATTTTTATTTAATAAACCCGAATTTTTTTCAAAATAATTAAAATTTTCCTATACGTAATACGCTTTCCAGTTTCCCTCTTCTCTCACTTCTAACAGCGCCACTCGGTCTCTCAACTCTCACTCTCGTCTCTCATTCTCTCATCTCACCCACGAATTCACGAAACACGAAACACCAAACCCTAATTACCTAAACTCAGCCTCTTCTTTCTTCTTCATCGATTCATCTTTGCTGCAGGCCGAGCTCAAGGGATTTGCCCAAAGTCAGATTCATCGAAAGAAACCCTAATCCCACACACACGATTAGCAACTTTAAAACGGATTCTTCTTCAAACTCGGTATGATTTCTGACTTTACTGTTTACTGTTGTTTACTGAGTTTACTCGATTTTGCTATTTTTCTATTTTGCTAAGAATTAATAAATTGTATGAGTTTACTGATTTTGCTGAGTTTACTGAGTGTTGATTTTGCAAAATTTGCTGTTTACTGAATTAATAAATTGTATGAGTTTACTGTTGTTGATTTTTCTATTTTGCTGTTAACTGATTTTGCTATTTTGCTGTTTACTGAGCTTACTCGATATTAAGAATTAATAAATTGTATGAGTTAAATCAGATTCATGTTGCAAACTATCAATTGTCTTACCATATATTATTCGAAAAATCTATATATATGTGCCTTCTTAGTTAGGGTTTCAATTAATGGCTTTAACAAGTTTCTCACACATTTGGCAAGAGTATAATGGTGTCACGGAATTAATCTGACAACATATTCATGATATTATCATAGCATAGATAATCTTTTTTGCAATGTTTTATCTGAGATTTAAGTTTAAATTCACGAATTTTGCCAAGTTTTGAGATACGATTCATAAGGATTTCTAGAAGGGTTAGGCCAAGTATGTCTAATAATAATCCAACATGGTTATTATATATGTTCGTTTGTTTCTTAATTTCTTCCATAAGGTTAGGTTTCATTGCTCAGTAACATGTTTTTTGTTTATTAACAGATGTCTTCCACTGCAAACATCATAAAACCCATATCTCTCGTTGATGAGGAAGATCCCGGAATTGCTAACGAAGAAAATACACCCACCACCAATGTTGATGAAAGTCCAACACCATTGTCGAGTATGCCTACCGAGGACACCCAAGGAGATCAAAAACCAAGGTCAACTAAGGCTACATCTATGGTTTGGAACCATTTTACAAAGGTATGTGATACTAAAGGTGCCGAAAAAGCTAAATGTAATTATTGCGGTAGTCAATGTGCCAAAACACAACAACGATTGATGTTGATGGTGCAAATGAAGAAGTTGAAGCGTTGGAAGCTGGTACGTAAATGTATTTATATTAAATTTTATTCATGAGATACTAATATAACTTTTTTGTTTTTCACTTTTTAATTTTGTAGAAATGTTGGCCGGAGATGGGGAAATCAGAATGGATTGAGTTGTTGCGGACTTGCGGTTTTGTTGCGGACGCCGGACGGACAATATGTTTAATTGTTTATCATTTTCCACTTTCCACTTTTCAATAGAACTTTTGTATGGGATTATATTTGATAGTTGTATGTTTTTACTTTTTAGCACTAGTTTGGACTTTTGAATGGATAATTAAGTATTTCACTATTTCATAATATTATGATTTATGTGCATTGTTGAAAATTGGATTTAAAACATTGGATGTCGGATGGATCTGATCCGATCATCCATTGGATGTCGTATCGGATGGATCCAATCTGATCCGGTTGTCATTGGATGAAACCGAACTGATCCAATGGATATCCAATAAAAATATCCATTGGATGGAACCGAACCGATCCAATCATCCATTGGATTGGAAAAATCCAACATCCAATGGATGATTGGATCGGTTCGGTTGGCAAAATCCAAGATCCAATGGATGATTGGATCGGTTCGGTTCCCCTCACATCCATTGGATGTCAACCGATGAACACCCCTAAGTCTTCTGTCATCAATGTTATATCGACCTGATCATGCGATATCATCATCTTGGTCTTACGACCTAGTCTCACGACATTTTCATAAGACCATTCTTATATTAAGATAAGGTCTTACAAGACATTTACAGTCGTATACATGGTCTTGTATTTCGGCGACGGTCGTATGCTCCGTAAGACCGACGTCCTGAACTTAAGACGGTCTTACGATTACACTAACTATCAATGGTCGACAGCCGTTTCTATTGTTCATTAATGCAGGTCTACAAGCCATTATGGTACAACGGTCAATAACGGTCGAGCTCTTAATGACATTAAAGACTCGACAGCGGTTATAAAGCCAATCATCAAAGTGCATTTAATATCGGCAGCGGTTACAAGACCAACCATTAACAGCACTAAAAAAGACGTCCGTTACGACAGTTATCGAAGTATTTAATGAGCCAATTAAAGCGCCCGGAGACTATAAATTTCAAGCTCAATCCTCAGTTCAAGGGACATCGAACAACAGACACAAACACTTGAACTCGAAAGAACACTTGAAGCACAAAAATCGCTCTCAGAAGAATCGCTCTCGATGCACGACATCAGCGCACGACACATAGTTTAAACACACGATGCACATTGTTTTACATTCAAAACACTTGTTACTTTACATTTCGAAGTATTTTCTTCATTTGTATTGTAATCTCTGTACGATCGACACCTGAAACATAAGGACATCGCCCCTGTTTGGCGACCATAGTGCACTGTCGACCCCCACAGAGTCGACCGCGGTTTTTTCCCTCGTTTTGGGGTTTTCTGCGCCACCAAATTTCTTGTCTCTTTTACTTTTTCTTCGCAATTGTGTTATTTGGCTTGAGATACGTTTCTTTAGTTGTTAAATGTCCATATCGACCTTAAGTTGTACTTTTGTGCGATTTTTCGCATTAACAGTTTGACGCCATCCGTGGGACCCCATCTAGAGAAAATCTCAAGCCAACACACACACCGCTCTAACGATCTTGTAAAGTCTTTCAGGTACATGGCAAACTATCAAGATCCCCTGATTCAACTTCAATCGGAATTGAATGCGGCTCGAAACCAGATTCAAGCCTTGATAAAAAAATGCTCCGTCAAAAGTATCGCATGTATCGCATTATCCAAGGGACTCGGGGGCTCGAAACACCCTTCATAAACTGAAAAATACCGCATTTGATTTCAAAAGTCCTCGGAAAAAGGCGCTTATCGACTCCATGTTACGGTAACTATGACGTCCCACTTAGAACAACTCTATATATATACTCTAAGTATATTCTCCTCGTTTAATTATTTCGATCTAATATATGATCGTTGATTCAAGCATCAAAAGATCATTGGTCAAACCAACGACCACCCCCGATTTTATATTGCAGGCTCGCAAGATCATATGAATACAGGTCTTACGATTTACATCGTGAGAAACCAAAGTCTCTACGACTTAAAAACGCAGGTTGCTATTTATAGTTGTCAGTAAAAGACGACTTACGTTTTTTCTTATGATCGCCAGTCAATGCAAACGTAGGTTGCAATTTGTAATCGTCGATAAGAGACGACTTATATTTTACAATCGCCAGTCAAGGTAAACGCAGGTCGCAATTTATAATCCTCAGTAAAAGATGACTCGCATTTTCTTATGATCGTCAGTCATGACAAACGCAGGTTAAAAATTGTTGGTCGCCAATAAAAGCGACTCGCACGATCGCTAGTTGTTAATGCCAAAAATCGCACCAAAGGGACAACTTAGGGTCGATGTGGACTTTAACAACTAAAGAAAGGAATCTCTCGACAAAAGTGTGCGACAAAGATAAAAATGTAAATAAGACAGAGGATTTGATGACGCAGGAAAAACCTCAACGAGGAAAAAACCTGCGGACGACTGTGGAAGTCGTCGCTGCACTATGGTCGCCAATCAGGGGCGATGTCCTTGGTGTTCCAGGTGTCGATCGTACAGAGATTACAATACAAATGAAGGGAAAGACTTCGAAATGTAAAGAACAAGTGTTTGAAATGTAAAAAACAATGTGCGTCATGTGTGAAAACAATGTGTAAACTGTTGGTCGAGAGTGAAAGTCGTGCGTCGAGAGCGATCATCTATGAATGATCTCTTTGCTTCCAACGAATATTCTTCGAGTGTTTGCGTTTGCTTCAGTTGTTCGGTGTTCGGTCCTTGGAACTGAAGTTTAACTTGATCTTTTATAACCTTCAGGTGCTTTGATTAGCTCATTGATTGCTTTGATAACAGCCATAACGGTCGCACGTTGTAACTCTTCATAATTGCTCTTCGTTGGTTATGACCGTTGCCCATTAATGACTTTGACTCCTGCATTAATCATTGAACAAACGTAACAGTCATATATTGAGTTAGTCAAGGTCGTACGGTCTTATGCGACGGTCGTGCGGAACGGGCGACGTCGAGGTCGAGTGTCGTGAGGAACTCTCGACTTACCTTTTAGGAGGGACGATGAATGTTTTTTGGGTCTTTGTCGGGGCCTTATCTTAATACAAGATATAGTTCATAACATGCGTCTTACCTTTTCTGGTCGTGGTCGAGATCTGTGAAATTTTGCCCAAACAGTTTGCCCCCAAAATTTGAAAGTAGGATGGCAAATTCGAATTTTAAATTTTGCTTGTCGGGTGTTCAGGGTTTTGTGTTGAAAAATACCTTGGTTGTTTTGGAACTGAATCGGTTCAATTCAAACTAGAGAGGGAAATCGAAGAGAGGATAAAGCCATGACGTCATACTGACGCACGATTATGCTTACCAGCAGTCATTTTAGAAATGTCGACGGAGCCCAGAGGTACTATTAGAAATGAAGACGATCTAGACGACTTCAGAATTCTAGCGAAAATTCCCATGGGGATTACTGTAAGCAAGGCTGGCGGGGTTCGACCGGAGATGTGTCCCGAGGGGTATGTCGCGATATACGAGTACCTGTTTAAGATAGGCTTCCACTGGCCGTATTCGCCTCTGGCCAAGGCATTTCTGTGTGAGTTTGACCTGTCGCCAGGGCAACTGATGCCCCAGTTTTGGCGAGTCATTCTAGTCATCGAGCGACTTACTTCGCACTGGGAGCGGCGTATAAAGTCACGAGCGATCAATATCGTCGTTATAGTTTACTTTCAAGGCTTAAAGGTAATCGTACCTTAGTTTTGAACACTGCTGTCAATGATCGCAAATGGAGGACGAGGTATGTACTTATGCGGGTGGCGATGCTGGATACGGACAGTGATTGGATTAGATCCGTTGATACTGCACAACTGGCGACGATGTCTCATACTGTGCAACTGGTGACGATGTCTTATACTGCGCAACCGGCGACGATGTCTCATACTGCGCAACCGGCGACGATGTCTCCCATTACCACATTCGGCCCTTCGACGGCCGACAAGGGCAAAGGCGCGCAAACGGGCTCTGTGAGGGAAACGACAATCAACTTCACGTTGCCGTTAGATTTCTTTGATGATAACGTCTTGGACGAGACGAAATTATTCCCCCACTTGGGAAAGTATCAGCTCCCTTCTTTCAGAGAACGTTTCAGCGGGGTTTCTCTTGAAGATATAGAGTCCCACGTTGCTGGGCTTGTGTTCATGGTAAGTCTCTCTTTCAAGACTTGGTTTGTTTGTCATTGTCGTTGTCGTATGTTTTCTAACGATGTTTGCTTTATGATTCTGTTAGGCGTTCCAAGCTTCCTTGGCATTACATGCCGAGACGTCGAAGGTTGTAGGTTTAATGGCTTCTGCCATTGAGGAAGAGGATGCAGCGTTGGGGAAGGAAAAATCCGTTCTGGAGCGTAAAGAGGCGATGTCAGTGCGTCTTGACGATGTTCTAAATGAGCTAGAAGCCGTCAACCATACGAGGGACGAAGTGAACTCGCGCTTAAAGGAGTCCCTAACTCTAATGCACGATCAAAGGGAGAAGCTGGAGGGGATGAAAGAATCTTTGGTCATGAAGAAGAGAAAGACCAAGGATTCTAAATCCAAGGCGGTGAATTTAGAGAAGGAGCTAGAGGAGCTGAAGGATGAGAACAAATCCATCTTCTCCTATGCCCGACTTACTGCTTGTGCGGCAATCATACGTCGTCACTTGTTAGGCAAGAGTCCTCTGGCGTCGGCATCGGATGAGCTGTGCCTTTTCTACAAAGAGGTCGGGACTGAGAGGGATCTCGAGAAGGAGATTGAGGAGGAGGAAGGTCTCCAGGGTGAGGCGTCAAGCAGGGACGCGACCGACGCTCCCGCTTTTCCTTAGGAAATGTCTTTGTCATTTGTTGTTTCTTTTGCTGCTCGACTGGCAGTGGTCGAGTTATTTTGAATGTAAATGACAAACTATTCAGGGAATGAAATTTAAATTTCCTTCGTACTCGTGTTTTGTATATTCAGTAAATATGTCAATTATGAAATTTACTGAGTATAATATAATAGAAATCATGCGACTTAGGCATCTATTGCAACGCAACAGCTTAGAATGTAAGACATAGCGCTTGTAAATCGTGTAAACAAACATAAGAATGTGCGACCAAAGCATACATTCAGAGTATGAAATTTTTCTAAGTTTAAGAAACTTAGAATGGAAAAGTCGTGTAGACTTTGCGATCATACGACTAAGTCGTGCGACGAGCTTGAATCGTGTGTCCCTGCAGAAGAGTGATCAAGTCGTAGACGTGATCGTCTATGTCGAGCGACCTTTCGAATTTAAAGTCACATAGTAGACTTAGTGATTATTGTCGTGCGTTTCTGCGATAAAATAATATTAGAGGTTGGTCGTTGACTAGCCAACGACCCTCCGATGCTTAAGTCAGTAATCGTTCGTGATGAGAAATCGTATGAAGGAAGAGAGAAGAAATTAGGATACGTACCTTCTCAGATTTATTTCTTTTATTTGACGGGGTATTTTCCCCCTGTCATTTATTATCCTATTCCTTTCAGGAGGAAAATAGGTTTTAAATGACAAATCGACACAGTGATCTTGGAAAATACCATCTATGTCTGCGTCGACTGTGTTTTCGTGCGACAAGGCAAGATAGTCGGCATACTCCTGTAGAAAAGGCATGAGTTTGTCTTTAAGGATAGGAGGACGAACCTGTCGAGACCTTTTGGTCGTGTTGTGTCTGCTAGACGATTTACTTTTGCGGCTTCAGAGTGGATTTATAGCTATCACGAGAAACTTTCGGCTCACTCTTGATTTCTTGGATTCCCCATGGCGTGGGGAACTTCAGGGTCTGATGATACGTCGAGGGGACGACCTTCATCTCATGGATCCATGGTCGGCCTAAGATGATGTTATAGGCCGACGCACAATCGATGACGTTGAATTTGGTCTGGTTGTTGATTCCTCCGGCGTAGACTGGCAAGATGATATCTCCATAGGTGCTCGTCGCTTCTCCATTGAAACCGACCAAAGTTGTCGAACGTCAGGTCAGTGTATAAACCCGAGCTGTCGTCCAGACCACGCTTATAGGCTTCAATTGCAGTCTTGACGTCACAATTGTGAATACTGATCATCTCTGCATTGAATCTATTGAAATAACTTCGAATAGACTCATTGGTCTTCTGCACGACGTAATACAGGTCACTGGTCTGCTTCTCCATCTTGCGACTGCTGGCGAATTGCTGGGAGAATTGGTTGACCAATTCAGCGAACGACCCGATGGACTTGGGTTTGAGATTGATTAACCATTGGAGAGCAGGACCAGTGAGAGTTGCACCGAAGCTTTTGCACATGCAGACCTCCTGATACATGTGTGGGAGCGAGATCGTCCACATGAGCTGCTTATACTGCGCGACGTGCTCTGTCGGATCAGTCACTCCCGAATACTTGGGCGTGAAGGCGGGGACGTTGTACTTCTTCGGGACCTCGATGGTCGCGATCTCATCGATAAAGGGCGACGCCTGAAATCCTGATCGATGTTTGACATCAACAGGCACGGCTGCCCCAGGTAACTTGGCGAGCAAAGATAGGATGTGCTCGTTCTGATCTTACAGCATTTTCAATTACTGGACGACGGGGTCATTGGGGTCGAGATTTGCCCCTGCTTGCGGATTGATTCCAGAACTGGTGCCATTGCCATGTGTCGAGCCATTGGCGTCTCCGTTGAAGGGTACAAAATACGTCTGCGACCCATTCTGAAACGGCTGCGATCCATTCTGAAATGGCTGCGACCCATTTTGCATGGGTGGTGGCCTTATTTGCTAAGGAGGAACTGTCCCAAACTGGGGATTTGGGTTGAACGGCCCCGGCTGCTGGTTCTGCATGAATGGACCTGGATGCTGATTTTGAGCGAACGGACCTGATCCTGGACCCGGATTTTGCACGAATGGCCTAGGACCATTTTGACCGAATGACCCTGGACTTGGATTCTGGACGAATGGTCTAGGACCATTCTGAGGTCCAAAGGGATTTCTCAGCCGCGCGATCTCTTCAGCTGCTCTGCGACTCTACTCGGCCATGGCATTGATTTGATTTCGGGCGACTTCAAGCTCCTGATACATCTGGGCAATAACATGCTGCTGATCTCCAGGGGCTGCCATTTTCCTGTAAAAGAAAACGAGAGAAAACTCCAAGAAACTGTTAGTACCACGCACGTTTGTCGAAGATTTTCTTTAGATGGGGTCCCACGGATGGCGCCAAACTGTTAATGCCAAAAATCTCACCAAAGGGATAACTTAAGGTCGATGTGGACTTTAACAACTAAAGAAAGGAATCTCTCGACAAAAGCGTGCGACAAAGATAAAAATGTAAATAAGACAGAGGATTTGATGACGCAGGAAAAACCTCAACGAGGAAAAAACCTGCGGACGACTATGGAAGTCGTCGCTGCACTATGGTCGCCAATCAGGGGCGATGTCCTTGGTGTTCCAGGTGTCGATCGTACAGAGATTACAATACAAATGAAGGGAAAGACTTTGAAATGTAAAGTACAAGTGTTTGAAATGTAAAAAACAGTGTGCGTCGTGTGTGAAAACAATGTGTAAACTGTTGGTCGAGAGTGAAAGTCGTGCGTCGAGAGCGATCTTCTATGAATGATCTCTTTGCTTCCAACGAATATTCTTCGAGTATTTGCGTTTGCTTCTGTTGTTCGGTGTTCGGTCCTTGGAACTGAAGTTTAACTTGATCTTTTATAACCTTCAGGTGCTTTGATTATCTCATTGATTGCTTTGATAACAGCCATAACGGTCGCCAGTTGTAACTCTTCATAATTGCTCTTCGTCGGTTATGACCATTGCCCATTAATGACTTTGACTCCTGCATTAATCATTGAACAAACGTAACAGTCGTATATTGAGTTAGTCAAGGTCGTACGGTCTTATGCGACGGTCGTACGGAACGGGCGACGTCGAGGTCGAGTGTCGTGAGGAACTCTCGACTTACCTTTTAGGAGGTACGACGGAGGTTTTTTGGGTCTTTGTTGGGGCCTTATCTTAATACAAGATATAGTTCATAACATGTGTCTTACCTTTTCTGGTCGTGGTTGAGATCTGTGAAGTTTTGCCCAAACACTAGTCATGACATATGTCGTCAATAAAGACGACTTGTACATTGAATCTCATAATCACCAGTCATGGTCGCAAGATTAACCGTATAATCACAAGCAAGAGTCTTTCAAGAAGGCGATTACGTCCTCCGACGAGTGTTCCAAAGCACTCAAGAGCTTAATGCATGTAAACTTTCCACCAAGTGGGAAGGTCCTTATCGTATCTCAGGAGTCGTGGGTAAAGGTGCCTATCGGCTCCAAACCCTCGACGGTCGAAATATCCCACGCAGCTGGAATGCAACGCATTTGAAAAGCCAACGACCAACCTCTGACATTGCTTTATCGTAGGATCGCACGACATACGTTACTAAGTCTATCGTACGACTCCAGTAAAATCGTACAGTATAAACAATCAGTTTTATTAGACGACTCGATTGTATAACTACAGGACCACATGATTCAAATCCATCGTATGATCAAATCACACGATCGTAAGGTTTAGCGACCCCACAAGCTAAGTTCTTTAACTTAGAAAAATTTCATGTTCTGAATGAATGCTTTGATCGCATGCGCTTATGTTTGCTTATACGATTCAAAAAGTCTTATGACTTACGTTTTAATCGTTGTATTACAATGGATGCCCAAGTCGCACGACTTCTTGTTCATTTTTGTACTTAATGAGTTTTACAGTTGACATTACATTTGTCCATGACATGTATGGGTCGACATAATACTCAGGTTCAATAGAAAGGTAAAAGATTTTACCGATTATCGCTAAAGCAAAACTTACACAACGTAACATAGGTCTCTAACGACGGTATCAGCTGTAAGCGCCAGATCATAGGTCTCTAACGACCGTATCAGCTGTAAATGCCAGATCATAGGTCTCTAACGACCGTATCGGCTCGAACGCCAGATCATAGGTCTTTAACGACCATATCGGCTCTAAACGCCAGATCACAAGTCTATAACGACAGTATCGGCTCGGAACGCCAGATCATTGGTCTATAACGACCATATCGGCTCTAAACGCCAGATCAAAAGTCTATAACGACCGTATCGGCTCGGAACGCTAGAACATAAGTCTTTAACGACTGTATCACAAGATCCTTAAATTTTATCTTGGTTCGATCATCTTATGATTACCGCCAAGCTTTATTTCGGACCAATCGTCTTACGATTGACTCCCGACCCATCCGTCTCATTTTGATAAAGATCGTCTTACGATCACCGTCGGTTCCTTACGTTTTAAGGTTGTCTTACGATCGTCAGATGAACACCACAAGTATCTTGCGCATTAAAGGTCATCATTCGACCGTCGCAACTTACTTAAACACCATCGACTGGACTCAAGATTTTAGCTAACCAAGTCGATTTTCTTAGCAAAAGTGACACGTCTCCGTATAAACACATTTTACTTTGGTACGAGATCTGAAATTCAAATGGCTTTGAAATTCAAATCTCGGGGGGCTAACTGTTTGGGTAAAAAATCACACCCTCGACCGACCTGAGGAATTCCTTCGACATGACCCGTGGACCTTGATTACCCTAATATCTACAAAAGTCATACCCCCGATCGACAAGGGTAATACCCATTATTGCCATATCCCCGACATACGATAGTTGGTTATTAAACGACATCCTGTGTCAATAGTCACTCAGGATAGTGACCTTACATCTCATGATCGATCGACACGCATCGTATGTCACACTTGTCGCCAGCCACGCGTCGCACGTCACTCGTCACTAGTCTTATGCCACTAGTCTTATGTCATTTGGTCTTACATCGCTAGTCTTATGTCGCCAGTTACGACTCGTTGGTCTTACGTCGACATTCTTCTGTCATCAGTGTTATATCGACCTGATCCTGCGATATCATCATCTTGGTCTTACGTCCTAGTCTCACGACATTTTCATAAGACATTCTTATATTAAGATAAGGTCTTACAAGACATTTACAGTCGTATACATGGTCTTGTATTTCGGCGACGGTCGTATGCTCCGTAAGACCGACGTCCTGAACTTAAGATGGTCTTACGATTACACTAACTATCAATGGTCGACAGCCGTTTCTTTTGATCATTAATGCAGGTCTACAAGCCATTATGGTACAACGGTCAATAACGGTCGAGCTCTTAATGACATTAAAGACTCGACAGCGGTTATAAAGCCAATCATCAAAGCGCATTTAATATCGGCAGCAGTTACAAGACCAGCCATTAACAACACTAAAAACGACGTCCGTTACGACAGTTATCGAAGTATTTAATGAGCCAATTAAAGCCCCCGGAGACTATAAATTCCAAGCTCAATCCTCAGTTCAAGGGACATCGAACAACAGACACAAACACTCGAACTCGAAAGAACACTTGAAGCACATAAATCGCTCTCAGAAGAATCGCTCCCGACGCACGACATCAGCGCACGACACACAGTTTAAACACACGACGCACATTGTTTTACATTCAAAACACTTGTTACTTTACATTTCGAAGTCTTTTCTTCATTTGTATTGTAATCTCTGTACGATCGACACCTGAAACATAAGGACATCGCCCCTGTTTGGCGACCATAGTGCACTGTCGACCCTCACAGAGTCGACCGCGGTTTTTTCCCTCGTTTTGGGGTTTTCCGCGTCACCAAATTCCTTGTCTCTTTTACTTTTTCCTCGCAATTGTGTTATTTGGCTTGAGATACGTTTCTTTAGTTGTTAAATGTCCACATCGACCTTAAGTTGTACTTTTGTGCGATTTTTGGCATTAACAGGTATTACCCTTGTCGGTCGGGGATATGACCGTCGTAGATATTCTTGGTCATGGGTCATGTCGAGGGAGTTTCTCAAGTCGGTCGAGGGTGTGATTTTTTACCCAAACAGTTAGCCCCTCGAGATCTGAATTTCAAAGCCATTTGAATTTCATGTCTCGCACCAAAGTAAAATGATGAGTCGTGTCATTTCTGCTAATTGGATCATTAGAAGACAACCGACTTGGTCAGCTAAAATCGCGAGACCAGTCGATAGTGTTAATTAAGTTGCGACGATCGAAAGATGATCTTTAATGCGCAAGATACTTGTGGTATTCATCCGCTAATGTGAAGGATGAAAATTTAATGACGATCGTAAGACGATCTTAAATGTAAGGAATCGACGATGATCGTAAGACGATCTTTATCAAAATGAGACGTATGGGTCGGGAGACAATCGTAAGACGATTGGGCCGAAACAAAGCTTGTTGTCGATCATAAGATGATCGAACCAAGATAAAATTTAAGAAAATCTTGCGATACAGTCGTTAGAGACTTATGTTCTGGCGTTCCGAGCCGATACGGTCGTCATAGACTTGTGATCTGGCGTTCATAGCCGATATGGTCGTTAGAGACTTATGATCTGGCGTTCACAACCGATATGGTCGTTAGAGACCTTTGATCTGGCGTTCATAGCCGATACGGTCGTTAGAGACCTTTGATCTGGCGTTCATAGCCGAGACGGTCGTTAGAGACCTTTGATCTGGCGTTCATAGCCGAGACGGTCGTTAGAGAGCTATGTTACGTTGTGTAAATTTTGTTTTAGCGATAATAGGTAAAAAATTTACCTTACTCGTGATTTATACGGTTAATCTTGCGACTTGCCTTTATTGGCAATCATGAGATTAAAACGTGCGATTCGCATTTATCGGCGACTTTTGCGTTTTGATAAGCGTCTTACCATGACTGGTGATTGTGAGATTCAATGTACAAGTCATGCATACGTCATGACTAGCGATCGTGCGTGTCGCTTCTATTGGTGACCAAGAATTTTTAATCTGCGTTTGCCGTGACTAGCGATCATAAGATTAAAAAATGTGAGTCGTCATTTATCGATGATTATAAGTCGTAACCTGCGTTTGCCACGACTGGCGATCACAAGATTTAAAATGTGAGTCGTCATTTATCGACGACTATAAATCGTAACCTGCGTTTGCCAATACTGGCGATCATAAGAAAAAATGTGAGTCATCTTTTATCGACGACTAAAAGTCATAAGACCTGCGTTTGCCACGACTGGCGATCGTAAGAAAAAATGTGACGACTATAAATTGCGACCTGTGTTTGCCATGACTGGCGATCATAGGATTTAAAAACGTGAGTCGTCTCTTATCGACGATTGTAAATCGTAACCTGTGTTTTGAGTCGTAGAGACTTTGGTTTCTCACGATTTAAATCATAAAACCTGTTTTTAAGTTGTAGAGACTCGCGATGCAAATTGTAAGACCTGTATTCATATGATCTTGCGAGCCTGCAATGTGAAATCGGGGGTGGTCGTTGATTTGACCAATGATCCTTTGATGCTTAAATCAGTATTTTCATGTTAGATCATAATAATTGAACGAGGAGAATATACTTAGAGTATATATATAGAGTTTGTTCCACGTAGGACGTCACAGTTACCCGTAACATGGAGTCGATAAACGCCCTTTTCCGAGGACTTTTGAAATCAAATGTGGTGTTTCCCAATTTGTGGAGGGTGTTCCGAGCCCCCGAGCCCCTCGGATGATGCGTTACATATCACTGATTGAAGTTGAATTATGGGATCTTGAAGATTTACCATATACCTGAATGTAACAAAAACTTTGCAAGATCGTTAGAGCGATATAAGTGTTGGCTTGAGATTTTCTCTAGATGGGGTCCCACGGATGGCGCCAAACTGTTAATGCCAAAAATCGCACAAAAGCACAATTTAAGGTTGATGTGGACTTTAAACATCTAAAGAAATGTATCTCAAGCCAAGCAACACAATCGCGAGGAAAAAGTAAAAGAGACAGGAGATTTGGTGACGCAGAAAACCCCAAAACGAGGGAAAAAACCGCGGTCGACTCATGAGAGTCGACAGTGCACTATAGTCGCCAAACAGGGGCGAAAGTCCTCGTGTTACAGATGATTTGTATACAACAGATTACAAATAAATGTAAATAAAAACTTAGTCGTGTGTAAATGACGTGTGTCGTGCGTAAATCGTGCGAAAAAGTATGCTTGTCGTGCGGTTTGTACTGCTGTCGTGCGAAGATGCTTTTGCGGTATTCGTGCGAATGTCTTGTGAATTACTGTGTTTCTGGTGTAGAGTTGCTAAAGAAGTCGATGGAGAAAATTGGAATGAATCCGAATTGGTTGCAACATAGGCTCTTTATAGCTTCCGTTGGCCATTAATGGTGCCTTTATGGCGCACTTTGTAACCGCTGTCGGGCTCTGAATGTTATTGATGACTGGTTTTGTAACCACTGTCGGGCCATTAATGTCATTGATGATTCTTCCATTACTGGTCGTTGTGCCATAAATGCCCGTAGACCTGCATAAATGAACAAAAGAAACGGCTGTTGACCATGAATGGTTAGTGTAATCATAAGACCGTCTTAAGTTCAGGACGTCGGTCTTATGGAGCATACGACCGTTGCCGAAACACAAGACCATGCATATGGCTATAAATGTCTTTTAAGACCTTATCTTTCCATAAGAATGGTCTTATGGAAATATCGCAAGACTAGGATGAAAATGTCGTAAGACCATTTGGTCGTAAGACCAAGATGATGATGTCATAGGACTAGGTCGTAGGACCAGAACGATATAAGATCGATGACAGGAGACTGTCGACGTAAGACCGACGAGTCATAACTGGTGACAAGTAACTGGCGACATAAGACTAGTGACGTAAGACTAGTAACATAAGACTAGTAACGTGTGACGGGCGATGTGTAACACGCGACACGTGTAACATGCGATGCGTGTCGAGCGATCATGAGATGTAAAGTCACTATCCTGAGTGACTATTGACACAGGATGTCTTTTAATAGTAAACTATCGTATGTCGGGGATATGGTAATAATGGGTATTACCCTTGTCGGTCGGGGGTATGACCGTCGTAGATATTCTTGGTCATGGGTCATGTCGAGGGAGTTTCTCAAGTCGGTCGAGGGTGTGATTTTTTACCCAAACAGTATGTACGCATGTTCGCCATAGAGAACAAAGGATAAGTGGGTCCACAGTCGTATCAACTCTTTTTGTCTGAGCATGCGCTGACACAATCGCCTCATGACCATTTCTACGAGTCTATGGTCTACCCCCGAGTGTTAACCATATTGAACCGCCATACATACACGAGAAGGAAAATGAGAATCTAAGTAGATATAATAATAACAAACGAACTGTACTACTACATTCATCAATCATCGTAAAAAAGTAAAGTCAAGCATGCTTACACAGTAAAATATTCATAATAGCAATAGCTAAGTGAAATTATGAACATATCATACACAAGAATCCGCGTTACCATCGTCATAACTCTTAATTAGCATACTTCCGTGAACTTTATAACAATCCTATCTTAGAGTTCTACCCAATCTCACAAATCATAACTTAAATGTTTTCAACTTACGTGTAGGCATCTTACTTTTATACATAGTTCATTTAAACTAGAGCTATGATACCAACTTGTAACACCCCTAAAATTGAAGTAAATTTAAACCTGAAAGATGACGTAATATCGACATCTATATAAAGAAAATCACCCAAAATGGAAATGTAATAGCCTTTACAACCTAATAAATGGAATTTAATTAGTTAACAATCTACTAATCTAAACTATACTAGCTTAGATTACAATCGGGTGTCATTATCATTTCCCAAAATAATCTGTTACATGCTTGTACGCCAACTTGTCCAATAATTGACTATTCAAAAAGATTGCCTCTAACGACACCCAACTCTCCCCTGAATCTCACTTTTGCCATTAAAATCATCTAACACTAAAAGAACCGCAAGTGTACCCAAAATGGGTTATCCAAGTTTTCCAACAATAAAAATGCATGTAAAACTTTATTTTATAACACATATAACAAAACCCAACACGTTTCTGTGGAAATTCTAAAAACCTCCAAAATACTCAAGTTAGGTCAAAATTAATCAAATAAGGAAATGTTGGTAGGAGAAGTTTAGGAGATCAAAATCTTAAATTTTTGACATGTATAAAAATTAGATGAACTCACAATGTTTGGTTTGGATGAAAACCCTAAAAACCAAGAAATCTCTAAAAAAAATGGAGACAAACACTTGATCTTGCACCCTAGATCAACAAACGTTGCTTAGATAATGAAGATTACCTTGAAATTCAAGAAATGTAGCCATAATACCTTAGGGTTCGTATTTAATGAGTAGGGTTTGAATTTAAGAGAGAAAGGGAAGAAGTAGGTGAAGAGTAATTGAAAATGGAGTTGAATCTGCATTTAAGGGTCTGAACCGCGAACGTGAGTGTGCCCGGAGATTGTGCCAAAGGCACTCTTCCCCAGATGTACCAAATGTCATTCCCTGCTCGCAATAGCGCCTGGGTGATTGTGACCATGTCACTCTCGCATGACACTCTCTCCCCGAGTGTACCGAAAGTATGCCAATGCCCGCGACCTTGCCCCGGCGATAGTGACCTTGTCATTGTCGCATGGCACTATCTCCCCACATGTACCGAAACTCAAAATCGATTTTTACTTGTGGCATGTTCTCGAGCAGATAAGGGTCTAAAATCAATACCTCCTCTTAATCATTAATCAATAATTTTAACTTAAAAGAAAAGGGCTAATAGTAACTTTTACATACCGAAATTCCGAATGTTACATCTCAATCAATAGGATTCATATACGAATCAAGATGATTTCATAGATGAGTTTATAGATTATGATGGATTTCATATATGCACAATCATGATTTTTTCACATATGGCTCTTTCCACATATTCACAACCAAGATGTCATATATGTAATGTTTCGTGTATGATTATTTGGCGTTAATACTTCATAAATGTATTTTCATATATTTAATGACAATTCCACTTTATTAAGCCACATTCATACAATATTTCATAAATGTATTTTCATATATTTCATAAAAAGAATAAAAAATATTGTGAAACTATGCATATAATGCAAAACTATTTTTGATAATCATCCTGGAAGGCTGGAAATCGTTGTGAAAATAAATTAAAAACAAATAAAATCGTTTCCCAAATTAATGGAATTTATTAATTAATTGAAATAACAAAAAGGAAAAGACAAACTTACCCTTCTTATTAAAAATTAAAACAAAAAAACTTCTTAAAATGTGGGATGGTCAAGGATATGATTTATTTTTAGTGAGTTGCATTGATTGCAACATTTGAAAATGTTGCATTTGGCTTGAAAATGGGCAATAAATGGAGACGAAAATTCAAAATATTTTCGTATTATCCTTCGAGAAGGATTGGAAAGGTATCTCAATTACAGGCCTATTTGTCCAGTCACTTGTCCTGTCTCGGTCTGTCCAGTCTTGCCCTATCCTATTGTCTGTCCTGTCCAGTTCAGTTCTGTCTTGTCCAGTTCTGTCCAATCATGTCTGCGTATTGTTTGGGTAAAAAATCACACCTCACGACCGACGTCTGAGACTTAAGACGGTCGTACGATTACATTAACCGTTAACAGTCAACACCCGTTTCTTTTATTCATTAATGCAGGTCCACGAGCATTCATGGTACAACGGCCAGTAGCGGACGAGCTATTAATGGCATTAAAGGCCCGACAAAGGTTACGAAATAAGCCATCAAGACACATTTAATGACCAGCGAAAGCTATACAAAGGCCTGCTCTACAACCGAAAAAGACATATGTTATCTACATCCGTTTCTAAGCTATTATACATCGCAAACTCAACAGTAATGTACGGAGCATTCGAACAAATATCGCTAAAGCAACTTCGCACGACAGCAGTTCGAACCGCACGACAACAATTTATTTCGCACGACTTATACACGACGCACGACTTTTACATACATCTAAGTTTATCTTTACATTTATTTGTAATCTGTTGTACACAAAACACCTGTTACAAAAGGACTTTCTCCCCTGTTTGGCGATTATAGTGCACCGTCGACTCTCACAAGTCGACCGCGGTTTTTTCCCTTGTTTTGGGGTTTTCCGTGTCACCAAATCCCTTTTCTTATTTACTTTTTTCCTTGCGATTGTGTTGATTGGTCTTGAGATCCATTTCTTTAGTTGTTAAAGTCCACATCAACCTTAAGTTGTTCTTTTGGGCGATTTTTGGCATTAACAGTTTGGCGCCATCCGTGGGACCCCATCTAGAGAAAATCTCAAGCCAACGCATACGTTGTAACACCCTCGAATTGGGAAAGAGCAACTAAATAAAATTTTCGATAATACAACCAAAATAATATGATTTCTCCCTATAAATCAATACGGGAAATACCTCCATCAATACATATAACTCCAGTCTTAAATACAAAGGCTAAGTTAACGTCGGGTGTTACTTAACTCTAGTACAATTGCTATTCCCAAAACTTATGCGGAAGACTTCACTACCAATTCACCTCTCGAGCACACTACTAGCACTCGACCTTTCGCAGTGTCTCTAGAACTATTCCCAACCTGAACCTGTTGCACATGCCGACAAATAAAAGGTTAGACTAACGCCTAGTGAGTTCAAGAGTTTATAACATGATTTATATAATTTGTAGAATGAAAGTTTGCGACATAAATCATGATTTCCAAAAGGGTTTATGAAAAGATGTAAACGACTCATTTTCCAACGCACACAAATCTATGAGAAAAGTTCCCAAAATGTAACACCCTAAAATTCAGGGCTAATTTAAACTTCAATTTAGAACAAGATCTAAACATAAACTTTAAACATAAACGGAGAATTACTATGAGGGTCATATTTACAAATATAAAATTATTCAAATAACCTATTAATCTAATCATTTCACTATAATCAGATTAACTAGGTTATCTAAGCATCTATCAAAAACCTCATCATTCAAAACTTCTCCGTTAATCCAAAAGCTCTCGTCCCACATCCCTTTATTTCCCCGAGCTAATACCTGGTAAGAAAATATCATTTGAAACGATTAGGCTAACGCCTAGTGAGAACATTCGGTTTCAAAATAATAATTGCACAAATTAATGTAAACAATGCATAACAAACCTGGTTTACCCTTTTTCTTATCACACGCGAAATCATCCTTTAATAACGGGTTAAACCCGGTTCCATGACTACGATCTGACATTAAGTCAATCATTTCTCATGTTCCAATTCCATGACTACGACCTGACCCTAAGTCATCCATTTCTCATGGTCCAGAGTCGCACTACGAATCTTCACCGACTCTAGCTTTAAGCTCTTATCCAATAAATCGCAATAACACATGCCCATTTATTAGAAAGGAAGTAGAGATTACAAGTACTTATGTCAATCCCTTTTTCTTCCTTAAGAATCGAGAATTACGTTTATTCCACGATTTCTCACGTACATCAGAATAATGAATAATCCTCATATATTCTACGTACACATAACCACTAGTGCCTATGGATCCATATCACCTATTTGTACTCGCACAGGTATTTATTTAATATAGATTCCTCATAACAACCGTATAAGCGAATTATATTTATACCTTATAAATTCCTTATATCATTCATAACACATAGATTCCTCATAACAACCGTATGAGAGAACCTCCTTTATAAATCCTTTTCCAATATGATTGTAAACACAACCATCAATTTAAAATAATAGATTTGACTTTATATAATCTTTATAAAAATCCTTCTTCCAACAATCCATCCAAAACAATTCATTTATAAAATACACCTTACCATAATTTAAAACATTGTAAAAAGGTAAGGTAAGAATGAACTCACCTGGTAACAGAAATATCCGTATTTCTTTACTTCTCAAAGTTTGTAAGAACTTCTGTTTCCAACTTCACAATTAACTGAAATACCCACATATATAATGTACTGGTATTAATTTACCGTTTAGAACCCTTAAAGATTAAAATCCTAAAATTCCCGTCTTTTATCGCAACCAACTAGCTGCGATAATCCTCCTCGCAATACATAGTACTTGTCGCAATCAACTCCTGCGACACCGCACTCTATCGCAACCAACAGTACTTATCGCAACCCATGGTTGCGACAATTTCTTCCTATCGCAACCAACTACTGCGATCCATGCCTTTATCACAACCAACTGTTGCGATGTACTCTTTATCGCAATTGACCATTGCGATACTTATGAGTTTGTCGCAACCCAAGGTTGCGACACTTATGAATATCGCCAAAAACTCATAACTGTCTCAACCTACTGTTTTCATATTTAACCCAGAAATTCATACTTTTAAGCTATGTATGTTTCTACAAAATTGCAGATATGATTAAGACTACTAACATAACATATCTACCAACCCAGATTCATCATAAACATCAAAATCAACATAACCCATTTTCTAAATTCATATAAACTCTTAACTACCAAAAATGAAGACTTTTTGATAGAAATCATACCTTTTTGTTTCCACAAATTGTATTCCAAAATACAGCAGATTCTTGTTCTTCTTCTTTTCTTCCTTGCTGCCGAAAGTAAACCCCAAGAACCAAAAAGTGAACCAAACAAATATCTCCTTTAGTTCTCTCTCTCTCTCTCTCTCTCTCTCTCTCTCTCTCTCTCTCTCTCTTTTCTTGGTTATTTCGTAAAACACACACAAGACCAAAGAAAACCTTTTTCCTAAATTAGAACATGACTTTATCTGATTGTTTCCAAATGAGGCGGTGGAAATGGAATGAGGTGTCACCACTTTAACCAAACTAACGCATAATTCCAACAATTGGCAAAATACATCCTCCAACTTATATATTAAAATTAAAGCTTAACCCTTAACTTATTATTCCAGAAAACATAAAACGTAACTTACTCGGGGTTAAACTCTAAAATTAATCTATCAATAGCCAATCCCAACTTATCAAATAATTATACTCAATTATTTAATAAACTCAAAATCATCTTTTATATATATATTATTATAAAAAAACAAATGTTACAATACTCCCCAACTTGAAAATGATTTTGTCCTCGAAATCAAGCTAGGTAAAATGAGGATATCTAACCTTCATATCCTCTTCTGACTCTAAAGTTACATTAGCATCTCAATGATGTTTCCATTGTACCTTCAACATAACTACTTCCTTACCATTACGTAACTTTCTAATTGACTTTTCCAAAATTTCTTTTGGTTCCTCCACACAACGATTCTTTTCATCCACTCTTACTTCAGTAAATGAAATCACATCATACACTGTAATACCCCGGGTAAGTTTGTTAGTTAAATCCTAAATCAGTTAAAAATTAGTTAACGTTATAAGTGATGATTAGGGTAGGTTTAAAATAAATTATAAGGTTATGGAGTGTTTTAGTCTTTATTGAGTAGTTTGAGCCAAAAGTGTAAGTTTGAGATATAAATATCTCATACCCTTCAGATATCCTCATTTTCCTCTTTTAGAAAGTGTGTGTGTGTGAGTTCTGAGCGAAAAGAAGCAGAGGACGAAACCTACGGATAGAGCATCAATCGATTGGGTTGGATTCGATATTGAGGTAAACTCCTTTACATTTTGTGTTTGTAATCAGTAATAGAAGATATCTATCGGTTTAGAAGTTACGATTTCAGTGATTGGTATTGATTTCAATCGAATCTAGGTAAGATGAAACCGACTGTGTTCTTAGACTCCCGGTGGACTCCCGGTCTGGTCGACTCCTGGTACCATGGAGTCCCGGTACCATGGAGTCCCAGTATAATAAACTCCCGGTATAGTGAACTTCCGGTATTGCCAACTCCCGGTACCAAGGAGTCCCGGTACTGAGAAGCCCCGGTACTCTGTGTAGTCCCGGTAGTTGTTAAGTTTAGCGATACAGTTGAGAACAGGAACTGGTAGGCTTTATATGTTTGGCTAGTAAAGAGGTGTATGTACCTTAAATTGTTTCAGATTCTGTGGAGTCGTGGTAAGAGATAAGACCATTGTGATAGGAGCTTGCGAGCGTGTGTAATAATCAAAACAGGTGGGTTTTACTTTAAAACGTTTTCAACTGGAATACATATATATCTGTGTTTATATATATATGAGATGGATTTGTGTGGATCGAGAATGTGTGGAATATATATATATATATGTGTGTTTATATATATATGAGTTAAATATGTATGATGGCGTGGTTGTATCATATATTGAGATATGATTGAGTTTATGCTTTTAAATATAATATAATGAGATATTATATTTATGTAAGTATTACACTACACGAGAGCACGCCGAACTATGCCGGTAGAAGTGTTGGTCGTAATTGTTGTACGGCGTTGTGAGTCGTAGTTGTCGTACGGCGTTGTTGGTTGTAATTGTAGTACAACGTTGATTTATTAGTTGGCTTGCAACCAACTAATATGGCCATTGGGAACGAGGGTGAGGAGGAGTCGAGCACGATGCACGAGTCTTGATTGGTATTTAAATACGTGTGGTATGTTTATATTTTACGAAAGGATTACCAAAGGTTTATCTAAACTATTTTGATATAAAGGATTTACATAAAAAGGTTTTATAATGATTTTGGAAAGGACCGGGATTAACTCACTAGACCCGTTTGGTCTAACCCTTATTTTGTTTTCAAAAATATGTTTTCCAGGTCGAGGAATTGATAGCGGCAAAGGAAAGAATAAGGTGTAGGCTGCCTCCGTTGATCGATGATGTTTAAGAAGCTTTTATATATTTTGTAGTTTCAAGACTAATGAGACTGTACTTGGTTTGTTATGTAACTTTTGTTTTAAATCAATGATATGTATGCATGTTATGTTATATGATGTATGTTATGGGATTTGGGTCGTTACAAATGGTATCAGAGCCATAGTTTAAGGGATTTAGGTATTTGTACCCGTACCTAGACTTAAACTGCATGTGAAGTAGGATGTCCTTGATATATTAGAACCTTGGGATGCTAAGTATAAAAGGTAGAAGGAACATCATGTAAGGTAATTTCAGATTACACCTGGCCAGTGTAATTGTGATCTTACAGGTGCATGTTTGGACTGGGATACCTTATTATATGGGGTATGTGCTTATGTGTATATTAATCTTGTCTGAATCTACAGAATGGAAAGCGGTACTAGAAATACGACTAGAGAGGGAGGAAGAAATCCTAATAGAACGAATCCAACAGTCGGGACAAGGGGAAGAGGAAGAGAAAGAGGTAGGGGCAGAACTGGAGGCAAAGTTCAGGGGCGAGGTACTGAATTTATTACAAGAAATGACTTAATGGCTGAAATGGGAACACTACAAACCAGTATACAAGCAATGTTTGACCGAAATCGTCACAACGAAGCTGAAACACCAGACCCTGGACTCGAAGACGAAATACCAATCATACCGACTGTTATACCAATACCAAGGAGGTGCGACTACAAAATGTTTTTAAGCTGTAAACCTCCGACCTACTCAGGAGACAGGGACCCCGTGAAAGCGATGAGGTGGTTGAAGGAGATTGAAGCTATCTTCAAAACTAGTAAGTGTGCTGACGAAGATAGAGTACTATATGGAACCGCAATGCTAAAAGCTGATGCCCTATTCTGGTGGGAAGCTCACATTGATTCCCTAGGGTCGGATGTATACTCTACTTTTACTTGGGACGAATTCACAATAGCATTCAAAGGACAGTTTTGTTCTCAAGCAGCAGTTAGACAACTGGAAGAGGAGTTCATGAACCTACACCAGCGAAGTTTATCGGTTAGGGATTACACCGCTCTCTTTCTGGAGAAGTCTCGCTTTGCAGAGTACTATGTTGCCACGGAGGCTCTGAAGATGGAAAGGTTTATTTTTGGGTTAAAGTCAGAAATAAGAAGTTTAGTGATTGCAAAGGGACCGGAAACCTTCTCAGCCGCAGTGGATGTCGCGGAAAATGTGGAACAGGATGACAGGAGAGACGTTGGTGATAAGAGTGCTGGGAAAAAAAACTGGAAGAAACGATGTACGATTCGGAAGAATACGAATCCCCGAGGTTTGATAGTTATTCACCTTTCAGACCAGTTGAAAGACCATGCCCAAAATGCAATCGTGTTCATCAAGGAAACTGTTTTGTGGAGTCCCGAAGATGTTACAAGTGCGGAAAGACTGGTCACATTGCTAGAGACTGTCACGTAACTCGATTTTGTTTCGTTTGCAATTCCCCTGATCATCTTCAGTATGAATGTCCACAGTGGAAAGCGCGTCAGGCTAGTACAACAGTGAGACCAACGGAAGTTGAGTCGGGAAAGGTACAAGGGTCTGGAGCACCGAGAGTTCAAGGCCGTGTTTTTCAGATGACGGAACAAGAGGTGGAAGAAAGTCCTGATGAGGTTACATGTATATTTCTATAAACTCTATACGTACTAAGGTGTTATCTGACTTTGGTGCAAAATGGTTATTGGTATTTCCGTGCTTTTGTTAGTTATCTGAATTAGAGATATAGGGGGATGTGGGATGCCTATTCAGTTAGTTTCTATGGTTTTGATTGAGTTCGAGGTAATAGTGATAAGTATTCATTACCTTTTTGCTTAACCGAATTCCGGGACGAAATTCTTCTAAGGGGGAGATAATGTAATACCCCGGGTAAGTTTGTTAGTTAAATCCTAAATCAGTTAAAAATTATTTAACGTTATAAGTGATGATTAGGGTAGGTTTAAAATAAATTATAAAGTTATGGAGTGTTTTAGTCCTTATTGAGTAGTTTGAGCCAAAAGTGTAAGTTTGAGATATAAATATCTCATACCCTTCAGATATCCTCATTTTCCTCTTTTAGAAAGTGTGTGTGTGTGAGTTCTGAGCGAAAAGAAGCAGAGGACGAAACCTACGGATAGAGCATCAATCGATTCGGTTGGATTCGATATTGAGGTAAACTCCTTTACATTTTGTGTTTGTAATCAGTAATAGAAGATATCTATCGGTTTAGAAGTTACGATTTCAGTGATTGGTATTGATTTCAATCGAATCTAGGTAAGATGAAACCGACTGTGTTCTTAGACTCCCGGTGGACTACTCCCGGTCTGGTCGACTCCCGGTACCATGGAGCCCGGTATAATAAACTCCCGGTATAGTGAACTTCCGGTATTGCCAACTCCCGGTACCAAGGAGTCCCGGTACTGAGAAGCCCCGGTACTCTGTGTAGTCCCGGTAGTTGTTAAGTTTAGTGATACGGTTGAGAACAGGAACTGGTAGGCTTTATATGTTTGGCTAGTAAAGAGGTGTATGTACCTTAAATTGTTTCAGATTATGTGGAGTCGTGGTAAAAGATAAGACCATTGTGAAAGGAGCTTGCGAGCGTGTGTAATAATCAAAACAGGTGAGTTTTACTTTAAAACGTTTTCAACTGGAATACATATATATCTGTGTTTATATATATATGAGATGGATTTGTGTGGATCGAGAATGTGTGGAATATATATATATATATATATATATATATATATATGTGTGTGTGTGTGTTTATATATATATATATATGAGTTAAATATGTATGATGGCGTGGTTGTATCATATATTGAGATATGATTGAGTTTATGCTTTTAAATATAATATAACGAGATATTATATTTATGTAAGTATTACACTACACGAGAGCACGCCGAACTATGCCGGTAGAAGTGTTGGTCGTAATTGTTGTACGGCGTTGTGAGTCGTAGTTGTCGTACGGCGTTGTTGGTTGTAATTGTAGTACAGCGTTGATTTATTAGTTGGCTTGCAACCAACTAATATGGCCATTGGGAACGAGGATGAGGAGGAGTCGAGCACGATACACGAGTCTTGATTGGTATTTAAATACGTGTGGTATGTTTATATTTTACGAAAGGATTACCAAAGATTTATCTAAACTATTTTGATATAAAGGATTTACATAAAAAGGTTTTATAATGATTTTGGAAAGGACCGGGATTAACTCACTAGACCCGTTTGGTCTAACCCTCATTTTTTTTTTCAAAAATATGTTTTCCAGGTCGAGGAATTGATAGCGGCAAAGGAAAGAATAAGGTGTAGGCTGCCTCCGTTGATCGATGATGTTTAAGAAGCTTTTATATATTTTGTAGTTTCAAGACTAATGAGACTGTACTTGGTTTGTTATGTAACTTTTGTTGTAAATCAATGATATGTATGCATATTATGTTATATGATGTATGTTATGGGATTTGGGTCGTTACATACACACATGAAATATTTTGTATATCTCTTCACTTTAAGTATTGTATACTTAATCACAATAAACGTCCAGAAAGAACAAGAATTCATCTTTTCATATTTTCTGAACCTTACCTCTTTCATCATTACCCGCTCCCCAACTTGGATTTGCAAGCCTTCTTAGAGTAACTGTTTATCATTAAATCTTTATCCGAACTATTTCTTGGTCTACCATACTGTCATCAACCGTAACTCAATCTCCGGGTCTCAAAATAACATTAACGTATACTGTTTGAAAATCCACACTCACCTTAAATTGAGCATACTCACCACTTTTGAATACTTCGATAATTACTACAAACCATCATTACATCCTCACACCACTATCGCACTACGCGACCACATTGCAACCAAGCACTAAAATGTAGTATATCAAGGGTGATAATTCCATTGAACCTGTAGTATGACTACATTCTTAGGTCCGATCTTTCTATCATTGTTTCCCCATGTTAGCGTGGAGTTCTACCCTCCAAACATTACTTGTCTTTTTCTCCCAACTTTTCCCCATACCGATAACATTTTCTCATTACTATACATAACCAAACAGTTGCACCAAAATTCTAACTTAAGACATTCAACCAAGTTATCTTAAAACGACATCACCGTTCAAAGTTACTACACATTCTTTGATCTTCAACTAATAATTTCTCGAACAATTCCTTCACACATAAGAAGCAACTCTCATTTCCTTAAGGATTTGCATCAACTACACCACATTTTGACTAACACACCCATCATCCTCTTTAAACTTCCAATGATTCCATAATATACTTACTTAGCGACTCACACAACCAAAAACACTTGGTTCCTCATTTGGGTAAACATCCACTACCACCCCGACATTCTATTCCTATATTAGCCATATTACAACGTTATCTTACAAACTTCATGCTCTCACAACTTTATTAACAAATCGTACACTTCATTCGAAATCCCCGAAAACTTCCCTTTGATACTTCCTTAACCTATTTTTCAACAAGGGTCCTTAACTGAACCTAATCCTTCCAACATGTCATAACCCAATTTACATTCCATCGTCTTCATCTCAAACTTACTCTTACAACGTTAATATCACAAGATCACCTTAAAACTCTTATTAGATGTCGAGGAAATTTCATTCCTACTTCACCACACTATTCATAACGAGTTGCCAATACCAACACATTAATAACTTCTAGTCTTACCAGAAAGAACAAGGACTCGACTCCCCATATAAATATACAACAAGTATTTAAATACCAAGCAAGACTCGTGCACTGTGTACAACTCTTTCTTCACATGGACATATTAGTCGGTTGCGAACCAACTAATCAATTTACTCCGTTGCACTTACATACAGCCAACTCCGCCGACTCTTAGTCCGGCCAAGATGCACTCGTGTAGCGTAATGCTCATATAAATATAATATACATCTCAATATATCATATTTCCATTCACAAACATGTCATCACATTCCTATCACATATTTATTCCATATATATATATATATATATATATATATATATATATATATATATATATATATATATATATATATTCCAGTTTGAAAACGTTTTAAAGTAAAACTCACCTTGTTAATAGTTTGAAGCCATACACGCGCAAGCGATACAACCGAACACCACTATCAAACTTCACTAATGAGGGGCACCAGTGCCTGTAATATATACACATTGTTTAAATCCACATAATTATATGTATACAAGACTCACTACGAAAATTGACAACCTTAACAACTCACTGGACACCCTCGAATCGTAATCGAGCTAGAAACCGAACAACTGACATTAAAAACAATACTTGGAGTTGTTATATGCCCAAACTAACATGTTCAAAATGTTCAAATGCTATCTTACACTCAAAACGAGTACCCATACGTCTATATTAAGCCCAAAAACAACACCGGTATGCAAGAAACAAAATTCATAAAATGCTGAAACAGTGCTGTGCGCGCCTTCTGGCGCGCCCCATGCCGCGCCCAGACACGCGCAAAGGTCTGTTGGGCACCAAACAGCCCCTGTTCTAGCCTTTTAACATCCCAACTCAACCCCCACTTGCTTAGGTTCATTCTATGGAAGTTTTAGCATCAAAAATGAGGTTTATAACATAAAAAACATGAAGGAATCCCTGTAGTAACTCTATACACATATGCACTCAATCCAATCCATGATCAAGAATGGCTATGAATGAACTCCAAAACCACAACTTATGAAAACACATACTTGGGATGTTCTTACACCTTTAAACCATCCTATTTAAACACCAATAACCATTTGAATAATCTTTTGGAATCATCCACATCTTCTGGATCTTACATCCTTAAACATTACTTAAAATAACTTTATGTCACTTGATGAACATTTCACACAATTATTAGGACTTTAACAACATTTTCAAAAATCCAAATTCCACACTTCCAAACAGTAGCTAACAGCTTCTTTATGCCAAAAGTTTAAGTCTTTTTCTCCTACTTAGAGGCAGAACCAATCTTTCTTGTCAAAATGAAAAATGTACATATACTTCTTAGGATTTCATACCAACTGGATTCACATAATTTGGAGCTCTGCTCTATTTTCTACATAATTTATATTAACATTGCGCAAATTTGAATGTTTGCAGATAAGATTTGGAAAAACAGTGATTTCAAGTCATTTACAGTTCGAACTAGACTTCAGAGTAAACTACAAAAATGTGCTACACTCGCAGACCTTTCCATCGATATAAATAACACCTCATTTGGACAAATGGTTGATTTAATACAAAATTTTTTTAAACTTACTTTAGTGAATCTGTCACTTCTCACAACACCAAACTTGAAGAATTTACACTTCAATTCTTCAATCTTTCACCTATGATCATCATAGATAACTTAGAGTTTAACTTAGAGTTAACCCATTCCTCTTTACATCTTTGCATCAATATCTCCCTTTTCCATTCACCTTTTCTCTTTTCGAACTTTCTTGCATACTTTTTAAATCATCCACTATCTTTCGACTCTTAGATTCAAGAAACCATTGTTGTCAAAATAGTTTTACCAATTGTACACATTCAACTAACGAAACGATATAAGTGGATAATGGTTAAGTTATCACACTTTCATTCAGAAATTTCCAAAGGTTACAAACTTTCATTTGCTAGCTCGACTTACAACATATCTTCCAAAATAGTAACTGGTATAGCTAACTTTTTGATAAGAGATTGTAGTACAAAAGACAAGTTAGTACTACCATTTCATAATACACAAGGAAATAACCATAAGAAATGGTTATACATATCCCGACACACAAAACATACTTTACCATGTATTAATCACATTAACAATTTAGAAACAAGTATGCTTGTGTAACAATATATCCATAATAACAGTAGCTAATTGAAATTGTGAACATATTATACATGAGTATCCTCGTTACCATTGTTACAATACTAATTCCACGTATTTCCGTCGACTCTAAGACTATCCCATCTTATTATTTCTACCCATATCTCACGAATCATTACTTAATTCATCACAGCTTAAGTCTAGGTATCTTCTTAGCATACCTAGTTCGCTTAAACTAATGCTCTGATACCATATTGTAACACCCTAAAATTCAGGGCTAATTTAAACTTCAATTTAGAACAAGATCTAAACATAAACTTTAAACATAAACGGAGAATTACTATGAGGGTCATATTTACAATTATAAATTTCTTCAAATAACCTATTAATCTAATCATTTCACTATAATCAGATTAACTAGGTTATCTAAGCATCTATCAAAAACCTCATCATTCAAAACTTCTCCGTTAATCCAAAAGCTCTCGTCCCACATCCCTTTATTTTCCCGAGCTAATACCTAGTAAGAAAATATCATTTGAAACGATTAGGCTAACGCCTAGTGAGAACATTCGGTTTCAAAATAATAATTGCACAAATTAATGTAAACAATGCATAACAAACCTGGTTTACCCTTTTTCTTACCACACGCGAAATCATCCTTTAATAACTGGTTAAACCCGGTTCCATGACTACGATCTGACATTAAGTCAATCATTTCTCATGTTCCAATTCCATGACTACGACCTGACCCTAAGTCATCCATTTCTCATGGTCCAGAGCCGCACTACGAATCTTCACCGACTCTAGCTTTAAGCTCTTATCCAATAAATCGCAATAACACATGCCCATTTATTAGAAAGGAAGTAGAGATTACAAGTATAAGCGAATTATATTTATACCTTATAAATTCCTTATATCATTCATAACACATAGATTCCTCATAACAACCGTATGAGAGAACCTCCTTTATAAATCCTTTTCCAATATGATTGTAAACACAACCATCAATTTAAAATAATAGATTTTACTTTATAAAATCTTTATAAAAATCCTTCTTCCAACAATCCATCCAAAACAGTTCATTTATAAAATACACCTTACCATAATTTAAAACATTGTAAAAAGGTAAGGTAAGAATGAACTCACCTGGTAGCAGAAATATCCGTATTTCTTTACTTCTCAAAGTTTGTAAGAACTTCTGTTTCCAACTTCACAATTAACTGAAATACCCACATATATAATGTACTGGTATTAATTTACCGTTTAGAACCCTTAAAGATTAAAATCCTAAAATTCCCGTCTTTTATCGCAACCAACTAGCTGCGATAATCCTCCTCGCAATACATAGTACTTGGCGCAATCAACTCCTGCAACACAACACTCTATCGCAACCAACAGTACTTATCGCAGCCCATGGTTGCGACAATTTCTTCCTATCGCAACCAACTACTGCGATACATGCCTTTATCGCAACCAACTGTTGCGATGTACTCTTTATCACAATTGACCATTGCGATACTTATGAGTTTGTCGCAACCCAAGGTTGCGAAACTTATGAATATCGCCAAAAACTCATAACTGTCTCAACCTACTTTTTTCATATTTAACCCATAAATTCATACTTTTAAGCTATGTATGTTTCTACAACATTGCAGATATGATTAAGACTACTAACATAACATATCTACCAACCCAGATTCATCATAAACATCAAAATCAACATAACCCATTTTCTAAATTCATATAAACTCTTAACTACCAAAAATGAAGACTTTTTGATAGAAATCATACCTTTTTGTTTCCACAAATTGTATTCCAAAATACAGCAGATTCTTGTTCTTCTTCTTTTCTTCCTTGCTGCCGAAAGTAAACCCCAAGAACCAAAAAGTGAACCAAACAAATATCTCCTTTAGTTCTCTCTCTCTCTCTCTCTCTCTCTCTCTCTCTCTCTTTTCTTGGTTATTTCGTAAAACACACACAAGACCAAAGAAAACCTTTTTCCTAAATTAGAACATGACTTTATCTGATTGTTTCCAAATGAGGCGGTGGAAATGGAATGAGGTGTCACCACTTTAACCAAACTAACCCCATAATTCCAACAATTGGCAAAATACATCCTCCAACTTATATATTAAAATTAAAGCTTAACCCTTAACTTATTATTCCACAAAACATAAAACGTAACTTACTCGGGGTTAAACTCTAAAATTAATCTATCAATAGTCAATCCCAGCTTATCAAATAATTATACTCAATTATTTAATAAACTCAAAATCATCTTTTTTATCTATATTATTATAAAAAAAACAAGATGTTACACAAAATGTATAAGGCGTTTTCCAAAATGAATTCCAACTCCAACTCACTCAAAACGTGCTTGGACGTTAAATATCCCAAGAAATATAAACGTGGACAAAACTCCAATATTTAAAACATCCAAATAAGATGAGGCATAGAACTCTGCCAATAAACCATGAAGACATTTCATATAAATAAAGAGCGTCACCGAAAATATGGATAAAAGTAACTACCCAAAAACAACACCTTTCGGTGACGGGGGAGACCCGATTCCATCGAAAGTGATGGGCACATAAAGTTAGGCCACTTATGATGTTACTGGATTACACCTAAAGTCCCTGTCTTAGTTCCCATGCCATAAAGACATCACAACCTCAAACCTTCCCCATGACTTTATTGCATACCCCGTCGAGTTACACCTCAAGGACTTATGGGACCATATTATCTATCCAGTCTAGACGAGTTACACCTCAAGAACTTCAATGTCCCTTATTGCATACTCGCTAGCGGCCCCACGGCTTAACGCATATAACCATGCGTTCCCATAGTCCACTCCTCGTGCACAAAGAGATTGACCATCAAATAAAAACTGACTTACATTCCTATGGATCCAATGCAACACAGTCTACAAAACATGCCCATCCCAGAATGATTAAAGCACCCGAGCATGTAAATATCAACAATATGCAATAGAATGCATTAAGTTGCAATAAATGCAAATCATAAATAAGACTCCATATTGAGCCATAAAACTCGGACAAAATGTCCCCAAGACTCCCTCAAAGTCAAAACCGAGCAAAATGCTCAAAACTCATTAGATCCATAAATAATGGTCATCATAGCATAAAATGCATTTAAACATTGTTTAGGTAAACATGTACCACCAAAATCATCATTAATCCAAAACAAGACACGGGTTAAAACAAAGGGTTTTCCCAAATGGACTCATACCCTTTATAATTCTCAAAATGACTCAAGACGCTAAATTGTGCATTTTCCCAAACGGTTTATAAAATCAAATATACCAACATGATTAAACCATTGAATAAACTCCATTTGAGCAATAAATCATTTAAGGACATATTTATAATTTCCACACATTTAATTATCCAAAAATTCCAAATATGGAAGTTTTACAACATTTGTGAAGTTAAACACTTCAAAAGGGTTAAACCCATCAAATAACTTAACAATTGATAATTTCAAGTAAAACACATAAGTACTTGGAAAATAACATTTTTGGCATGTACAAAGTTTTCACAAATCAACTTGAACTCACCTTGCTAGATTTAGGCTAAATCTAGATTTCCCCCAAACGTAAGCTCCTTTGAAGAAACTTGAATCCTCAAGCCAAATCTTCCAAAAACCTAGATCCATAAGTTTCCAACCATAAATAATCATCCTTAAACACTTACATACATTTCCTCCAACATAAATCATCCAAAACCACCAAAAATACCAAAACCCTAACTTCTTAGATGAAGAAAAGTGAGAAGCTTACCTCAACCACCACCAAAGACTCTTGAATCATTCATCATACTTCAAAACTCTTTCTAGATCCTTGAAGAGCTCCCAAAAACGAAACCATAGCAACTTGAATCATCCAAATCGGATTTGGGATGCAAAAGTTATGAAGGAATGAAGATTGAGCTAAAAATTCGCGACTTAATACGGACTTAGAGAGTTACGCGGCTTTGGCCGCGGCTTAAGCGGTCCGACGGCCCCATTTTGGGTCGGATACTGTTTCGGCCGTAACTTCTTCGTTATAGCTCCGTTTTCGCTCCGGAAAGAACCGTTGGACTCGTATTCGAATTCCCCATCCAACAAGACCATAAAATCTAAGATTTAAACCAAAATCCTATTTTTCTTAAAAGATCGGTTTCACACTGATTCGAAATTGTACTTACCCGAAAATTACGGGTGTTACAATCCTCCAAACCTTAGGATGATTTCGTCCTCGAAATCTAGTCCCCAACCACCCAAGGGTTATCGAACTCAATCCTTTCCATGCTGCCTCAGTTTCCAACTGAATTTCGAATCCCTTCTTGCCAAAACTGCTATGACAACTTCATGGCGATACTCACGATCAATGACCAATTAGACCCACTACACTTAAGCCCGAGTGAATGCTTAATTTTATTAAGGTAGCCTCTAACTGAATGACTCCGGTCATCTCCCAACCATAGGTGATCCATACTTCCTCATCGTTCGATCTCGACTTCCATTCAGCCCAGTTCTACACGCTTTAAAGTTTCTTCCCCAACCAACCCGAGGTTTGATTACCACTGAAACCAACAAAATCCTCAAATCCAATCGTCCCGATGTTGAATTGACATTTGACCTTAACAAGCACTAATAGACCCCTGTTAAATCCAGATCCGTGCAACAAGTATGAAATCGAAATAATAAGCAATAAGAACAATGATTTCAACTGGTCATCCCTGTATTATGCTTTAATCAGAGTGTTTACAATACAATTCAGAAAAGCAAATGAGACAACTAGCCTATTTTCTAAGGCTAAGCAATCTATTTATATGGCGGGCCCGTGGTTAACAAGCCCACGGCCTGTTCACTAATAAGGCTCAAAATAAAGAATTACATTCAGACCCTTGAACTTTAAATCAACATTAAATTGACCCTAACAATCTCCCCCTTTGATTTGAAGTTCGAGTTCGCGCTCTAGCTCTCGCCAGTTGAAGACATATCTTTTGCGAAGTGCGAAGTGAATCTCGAACCATCTGATAGCACGGCGGTAGTCGATGCGATCTTCAACCAATTCCAAGGCATTCCGAGCATTTGTTTCATTCGGATTCGGAACATATGAATACCTTGGATTTTCAGACTCGTGTGTAATGATCTTTCGAAGAGCATTTCGAACTTTGAGGAGTGTGCCGTCGCAGAATCTTTCTACCTGACTTAACCATAGAAATCTTTTCTCTTTCTGTTCATTAATGAAGACGATCCCAAATTCTGGTTCTAGAAGCATAGCGTTCTCGGGATACATATTCAATTCAGGGGCTTTCAGATTCGGATTTATCAGATTTACCTTCTTAGCCCTGTTCTCGACAACCATTTGAAAATCCGTTAGATATGACATCATAATGGTACGGACCAGGTATCGACGAACAGCTTTGAGCGCCTTTGTAACTTCAAGCGGTCGGTTGGTTCTTGTACGAAGGTCTTTCAGAATAGCCAGGAAGTCGAACGGTTGGAGGTGTTGGAAGTCGGCTTCAGAGAATTTCCATTCATTCCCATCTTCACGTCGGACAGTGAATACTGGGTAGACGATTTTCTTGACGCGTCTTGAATGGATGTTAAGTACTTCTGTGATCTGATGCTTGGTTCTGACTTGGCTGACTGGAAGACACCGCTGCATTGTGTTGATATAACGTCGTTGGTATTCGGGGTTGAGGTTGTAAATACCAAGGCAAAAGGTCGGCTCGATCGGGCGAAGCTTGTGGACGAACAACTTCTTCAAAGATTCCTCCAGATGAGGGATAAGTACCATGATCTTCTCCCAACGGATTTGTTGCTGAGGAGGGGGAGGAAGATCAGAAGCTGTCGTTTGCAGAGGAGTTGTCGGAATGTTGGCAGTAGTAGGTTCAGGTCTTGTTGAAGTTCCAGTGGGTTGAGCATAGTGAACGGGAGAAGTACCATAAAAATTCTGGAGCAGGAACTGATCATAATCGATGTTGTCGTCTTCATCAGTAGGGAATACCAAATTTACCTGGAGATTTACGGCACTGGCGGCTTTTTGATACCATGCATCTTCGGTCTCCGGGTTGGCTTCACAGTCTGGATCTATCATATCCAATAGAGGTCTGTCTGATGAGTCAAAGTCGATCAATCCCTGTGTTGAACCCTCAGGCTTTTCAATCGTTAGGTCTTCTTCATCTGATATATCCATATCAATCACCATTTCAGCTAAAGGTAACTCGGCTTCAGGATCTGTTCCGGTTGTTGTAGCCGTAGTTGAAGGTTCTGGTTGAACCACAGTTATAGTTTCAGCAGTGAGGATCTGGGCGGTCTCGTTTAGTCTTTGTCGTTTCTCCCCCTCACGGTGATCAGGATCATCCTGGTCATCGTGCATACGTTTCAGACCGCCTGCTTGACTCTTACAGGTTTCTTCGAGTGAGCGGACTTTCTCGGACAGTGTTGTGAGCGCTCGGTTATAGTCCTTGAGAGTCGAGTCAATGCGATCCAGTCGAGAGGTAATTGATGTGGAAGGAGCAGTGACCTGTGTTTTCAGAACGGTGATCAGGTCTGCTTCGGGCGAGGCATTGGAATCCTGGAGCAATTGGGCTAGAAGCATCGTCTTGAGAGTTTCCACCGAGTAGGTAGGTGGAGGAGCGGTTTCAGCTTCAACGATCTTCGCTTTGCCTTTGATTAATTTGGCGAGCTCGGCGGCGACATGCAGTTCCATTGCTTCGCGGACAGCCTTGAGGGTGCTGTCCAGGGACCCTTGCGACACAAAGTCTGGGTGAGTAACTCCGGGTTCACTTAGATTACCCGTTGAGGCATCTACCGCAGGGGTAGAGCCACCTACGTTCACAGTTGGCATATCGGTAGCTGTGGTAGGATTTCCCTCCGATCCTTGTGTTCCACCTAGAGGTGAAGACACTACGGTGGTTCCGATCGAGTCACGAAGATTCTCGACTTGGTGTTGCTCCTCTTGTGTCCTAGCCAAAGGGTTTTCAAATGCAAATGGCTCTAGACTCGATTGTGCATGAAAAGAAGTCGCGACCGGGGGCTGCTGGTCGCTTGTTTCAACACCAGCACTCTCCGAGTGAGAGGCCGGTGGAAGTTGTGCTATATCCCCGTGATGTACTGAAACATCCGTCTTTTGAGAGACGGATGAGTAGATGAGGGGGTCGTGCAATTGCTCCGCTGGGTCCACGGAGTCTTCTTCAATACCCCGTCCCAACAAATGAGATGGGATAGTAGATGTGGCTACCCGGCTGTCACTCGGTTTGATTCGCTCAGGAGCCTCGTTATCTTGACGGCTCAATCTTTCCTGGTTCGCTTTTGAACGCAGTTCTCTCCGGCTCGCAGTTTCTAACTCAACTCCTTCTACTCCCTCAATCCTAGGTGAAGCATGGGTAGGTGAGTCAAGTGGGATGCCTTCGATGAAGTCGGGGTTTGGTCCGATACGGGGATGTATTTTTGATAGCCGAATGGCACGGGTCGTGTCAGATGCCGTATCGGAGTCAGATTCTACGTTATTAACCTCGAAGATAGGTGAAGGCGGGTCGGAAAGATATGGTGTGGAGTCATGGTGAAGCATCGGTTGTGAGGACGATGCTCCGGCTTCGCCTGTTGGACGGGGTTGGCTGGAACTGGGTTGCGATACCGCTGCACCACTCACACTAGTTCCCCTTCCCCTAACAATCAACACACCCCGCCCGACAGCATCTGCTTGCCGGGCCCTACCACCTCTCATTCTTGGACCCTCACGTCTCTTAGGTCTAAGTCCCTGGGTAGGTCCCTCCGGTGCTGGCTGGACCGTGGGATTCCCTATCTCTTCCCTATATGCTACTACCCCTGGTGCAGGGGGATCGACGATAGCTAAAAAGGCTCCAGGGATAGGCATGGCCACTGTTAATGCCAAAAATCGCACCAAAGGGACAACTTAAGGTCGATGTGGACTTAAACAACTAAAGAAAATAATCTCTCGACAAAGCGTGCGACGAGGATAAAAATAAAGGAGACAAAGAATTTGATGACGCAGGAAAAACCTCAACGAGGAAAAAACCAGCGGATGACAATCGGTGTCGTCGCTGCACTATGGTCGCCAATCAGGGGCGATGTCCTTGGTACTGGTGTCGGTCGTACGATGATTACAATACAAATGAAGGAAATGCTTCGATATGTAAAGTACAAGTGTTTAAACTGTAAAAACAGGTGTTTGTCGTGTGTGAAAACAAAGTGTAAACTGCTGGTCGAGAGCGGTTGTCGTGCGTCGAGAGCGATTCTTCGAGAGAACATGCTTCACTTCGAGTGTTCTTGAGTACGCGGTGGAATTCTGGAGCTTAGTGATACTTCGATGTAGGATTCTCGTATTCCGTCCCAGATGTCCTTGAAATGATGATTGAACTCGCTATTTATAGTCTTCAGGTGATTTAATTGCGCTTTAATGTTTGGTCTTGTAACCGCTGGGAGCTTTAATTAGCTCATAAAGGCTTTGATGGCTTGTTGTAACGGTCGTTGTCTTCAATGTGGGATTAAATGCTCGTTAATGACTTCGTCGGTTATAGCCGTTGCTCATAAAGAGTGTTGACTCCTGCATTAAACACTTAACAAACATAACAGTTATATTACGTGTTAGCTTGGTCGAGGTCGCATGGTCTTTATGCGACGGTCGTGCGGAGCGGGCGACGTCGAGGTCGAGTGTCGCGATGAACTCTCGACTTACCTTTCAGGAGGGACGACGAATGTTTTCTGGGTCTTTTTCGGGACCTTATCTTAATACAAGATATGGTTCATAACGAGTGTCTTACCTTTTCTGTTCGTAGTCAAGACCTGCATTAATAAACAAAAGAAACGGATGTTTGACTGTTAACGGTTAGTATAATCGTACGACCGTCTTAAGTCTCGGATGTCGGTCTTATGGAACATACGACTATCGCCAAAATATAAGACCATTTGGTCGTAGGACCAGGATGTCAGGACGATGTTGTCGTAGGACCAGAGCGATATAACACCGATGACAGGAGACTGTCGACGTAAGACCGACGAGTCGTAACTGGCGACATAAGACTAGTGACGTGTGACTGGCGATGTGCAACATGCGACACGTGATGTGCGACACGTGATGTGTCAACGTGCGATCATTAGATGACTACTGACCCAATATGTCAATTATTGTGGTTATTTAACGTACGTATGAGATATGATAATAATGGGTATTATCCTTGTCGGTCGGGGGTAGTCAATGTCCATGGGTCATGTCGAAGGAATTTCCCAGGTCGGTCGAGGGTGTGATTTTTTACCCAAACAGCCACCGCATTGGATGGATTGCGGATGACCATGTATTGTAGATGATGGTGGGGACAAACCGGATGGGTTACGCGTCGCGGTATGACGGGATTGGCGTCCACGTGATGTCGGACAGCGAGCGAAAGGAAACGCGGGTAGGGGAGGAACTTCTTCTGTTTCGAACCTCCGATTTGGCGAATGGCCTGTACTAGTTCACGCCAGATAATCATTGTTGTGTCGACATGGCGGTTGTAGCACACGGCATGGAATAGGCGTAGAAAATCGCCGGTGCACTGGTCGATGCCCTTCCATCTCGATGAAAGACATCGGTTCAAAATTGTGAACAGAGTATACCAGATGGGGGCCAGGTACTTACGGTTGAATGCTGACAGGCGGTCGAGAGCATGATTGTACCCTAGCGCGCGGACTTGTTCGCACAGCGTTTGGTCATTGACCGCGGGGTCGTATCTTTGATGTCCGCCAGCGGTGGCTTCTGGAAGTGAAAGAAGGCGATGGAAGGAGTCCGGTGTCATCGTGAAAGGTTGGTTGTCAATCTAGGCGGTGATTGTCTGTGTATTCCCAGCAGTGACAACTCGGGCACTGAACCATACCTGAAGGACATAGATGAGCGGAACGTCAGCTGTGGCGGTGAGTGCCTCACGGAGAGGGTGACGGGTAAGTATATCCAACAGAACACGATGCTGTGACTGTGGACGGAATTGAGCCGGGTCCAGATGATGATTGTTCGGCTCTATCTCAGTGCCATTGTCAGGTTCGACCAAGGCATTATCCACTGCCTCGTCTATAAAATCCTCTTGAGGAATTTGCTCTTCCGGAGGTTGTTGTGGATTTTGGTGATCCGACATTGAAGTATCTGTAAAAGAAGGCACAATTAGTAGTTGTGGCGAATGACCAAATGTCGGCGCGTACCTTTGCATTAAATGGGCTCAATCTGATATAGAATGAGGACTGGCAGTGGCAAACTAGGTACTGTATTGACATAACAGAAGTGTCCGGATAAAAGGATGGAATGTCAAACCTTTCCGGACAACATATGGTTTCCGGACAACTCATGGTATCCGGACAATGGTATCCGGATGACACAAGATACCGGATAGGATGAGGGTTCCCGGATAAAATTGACAACCCGGACAATAGGGATTCCGGATGATAGAGGTTTCCGGTCAAAGGAGTCCGGTCACACAAGCTTCCCGGTAGTTGAACTTACCGGAAACCCGAAGGTTCCCGGACAACTAGGGTTTCCGGGTGATGTGAGAGTCTGAACAAAATATCTTGAAGTATGAACGTTACCGGATAAACTACCCTAATCTTGAACATGTCCGGATATGACGAACATCTCCGGACGATATTCAAGATTTCCAATCTAACACTACATCGATTTAATCACTGTGGAAAGCATTTAGGTAGTGTCGACATGAGTAAGTGATCACACAGAGGCATCTTAATAGTGCTAAGCAGTACCAAACGACCCGAAATTGATGAGGCGCACATGGGGGTTTTGGACCTGACCAATCGACTAAATCGATGGTCGAGATGTGTGCCGAAGTGTGTGAACTAAGTATCAATGTGATCGGAAAGGAAGGACGAACAACATACCTGAATCTGGACGAAAAACGATCGAGAATCGAGGATGTGAGATGGAGTCCGAGCGAGAGAGAGTAAGACGAGGGTTTAGGGTTTTTGTCAGATATTCCGGGTATTCGTAAATGAATGACCCCGGACCCTTTTATGTGTACAAGAAATTCGGATGGTGTCCGGGTGCCCATCTAACCCGGATGGTGACCCGGTCCAGAAACCTACCCGGAAAGGTGAGGTTTCCGGATACCCTGGATGTGAAAATTCGTTTGTCCTTTTCGCGAGAATTTTGTAAAAAACATTGGAACTGTAAACAAAAGGACCTTCTCTCGCTCCCCCTCAAGCGTAGCATGGGGATTTCATTGCTCCCCCTCGGATAGTGCAGTAGAGTGCAGTGAGGAGTCTGACACCAAAAACAACTTTTAGCATTTTGAAGAAAAAATAGTGTCGCTCCCCCTCAAATGAAGAACGTAACTCGAGAATCTCACAGGAGTGCCCACACACAATTTTTTTTAGCATTAAAGAAAAACTGTGTGTGACTCTCCCCCTCAAAGGATAAGTAAACTTACCTGATACTTCTTTGTGCTCCCCCTAAACACATGAACACACTTTGAAAGCACATAGATAGATAGATAAACAGACATAGACGACAATACGAAATAAAGGAAATGCACGAAGAAAGAAGGGACAACAAACAAAATCTACGAAATAAATACAGAGACTAAATCTAACGGTGTGACTGGAACAAGTAGAATACAAGTGCGAGGAAGTGTGTGCTCATTCATCAGGAGGGTAAACACCGGATGATGAGTAGACAGTTACTCGTATATGTATGGAACTTGTAACGGGCACACAATCGGATTAAGTCGTCAGTTTTAGCATACCTAACTTGGACACAAGAGTGTTAAAACGTTTTTCGTCCAGAGCTTTGGTAAATAGGTCCGCTAGCTGATGTTCAGTATTTACGAAGTATAGTTCGATGGTACCTCTTTCGACGTGATCCTTAATGAGGTGATACCGAACGTCGATGTGCTTCGTCTTGGTGTGTTGAACTGGGTTACTTGATATAGCGATGGCGCTCTTCGAGTCACAGTAAATCGGGACCTTGACGTACGTGAAACCATAGTCTTTGAGTTGCGTCCTCATCCAGATGACTTGGGAACAGCAGCTCGCGGCAGCCACATACCCCGCCTCGGCAGTTGATGTGGTACTCGCTTCATCTTTCCCATCTCACATGCCCCGCAGAGACGATCCTTCACGAACTGAAGGTCGGGCATGCCTTTTACGTGTCCGCCCAACACCAACTTGTTGGTACTCTTGAAATTTAGGTGCGATAGTCTCCGATGCCAAATCCAAGCTTGTTGGGAATTGGCCTTTGACATGAGGCAGACGGGGTTATCGGGCTTCAGAGTTACGAGGTCGATCGTGTAGAGATTGGTTTCGCGTTTTCCAACCAATAACTCCTCTCCGTCATCGTTGAGGATTCTACACCGTGTCTTTTTGAAGCTAACCTCGAGATCTTTGTCGCAGAATTGCCCGATGCTGAACAGATTGTGTCCCAATCCCGCGACGTGTGATACATTCTTGATTGTGAGCTTATCTTGAACAATGTCGCCGTAGCCCACGATCGGCGCCTTGTTATCGTTTCCAAATCTCACGTGTCCACCGTATTCTTCCTTGTAGTTCGTGAGAAGCTCCTTTCTTCCGGTCATGTGCTTGGAGCATCCAGAATCTAAGTACCACACATGACCGTGCTGCAAAAACAGATTAACGGAGTTTAGGTACCCAAATTTATTTGGGTCCTGGAGGGTTAGATTTGGCACCTCTCGGAGGAACTGGCTTTGACACAACTTTCCCCTTAGGTGTAGATTGTACACCTTTAGCAGAAACTGGTTTTGGCACAGGTTGCCTCCTTGGTGTAGAATTTACACCTTTTGGAGGAACATTATTTTTAGCAAGTTGCTTCTTTGGTGCCAGTTTAACCTCAATGGGAGCGGCCCGTGTTGCATTGGGTTTTGTCTCCCGCTGAGGTTTAACCTCTGATTGATACCCTCGTTGAGTATAGTGGTTCTTGTTGGTTTTACGAGGGTTTCGTTTGGGTGTATGATTAAACTTGTGATTTGACCCATGCCAATCATTTAAGTTAATTTGATCAAAATCATTCCAACCACATCTAGAACAAACTAAACAATCACGCGATAATTGAATCAATTGATGAACTGAATTAAGTTTAATCGGGAAAGAAACTTCAAAACGATTCCAATTATTCCAAACACAATTGTCTTTGTTTATTCTAGAATTGAAAGCAGTAGGGAACGACTTTGACACCGCATCCTTGACAGATTCCTTGTTTAGCCACTTTGGTTTTTCTGGTTTTGCTCGACCATTATTATCTGAAACAACAGGGACAAAATGATCAGTGACTTTAGAAGGAACAATATTTTTGGTAGGCAATGGTCCGGTCTCCTGCCTCGGCTGTGATTGCTTTTTAGAAACAGGTTTAGAAGTTGGTTTTGATTGAGAAATCTTGATCACAGCTGTGGCCTTTGTTTGAGAACTGCTACCCTTTAGAAAACTGACCGGATGATTGACTACTGGAGACAAAAAAAATAGTGTGACACGGGAGAGGTTTGTCGAAAGGGAACGACTCAAACTCTCCATTAGAATTGCCTTCAGAGTTCATGTAATTTGAAAAATCAATCTCTGGAATTTCAGGACTTGGAACAGGTGAGAAAGGCGAGGAACACGCTGTGCTTTCGGTTGTGTGCTTTGGGGAATTCGGTGCGGAAGCGTTTGAAAAATCAGAATTTAAATTCCTTTTAACACACTCATTTTGAGAAACTTTATTTTCTTGCGAAGAGATATTTCCGATGAAGGCTTTACACGAGGATGTGTCAGATGAGTTAGAGGAAAGTTCAGGTGAAATCTGTTTTTTAGATTTGAGTTGGTCAATTTTCTCTTGGAGCTAACCATTTCTTGCATACTCCTCCATATTTTCTGTTGCCAAAGCAGCCAATTTCGATGTGAGCATATTAATTTCACCTCGAAGGATTTCCTGTCCTTCATTTGACACACCTTCGGTTTTCTCAGATTTGAGTTTCTCAAGTTCCCGAATTAGCGCTTTCTTCTCGTTTTGAAAAACACACATTTCTTTCTCAAACGACTCCTCCAACTAGACAATCTTTGCTTCCAAGATGAGAGGGGGAACATAGAGTTTAAACTCGTCCGTCTCAGTCTTGGTTGCTGGTGCATGGTCCTCATCCTTTTGGAGGAATCCTTGGGCTTAGCAACCTTGTAAGGGTCGAAGTAGTCATTTGAGAGATACTTTTTGTTTTTAAAGACTTTTCGGATTTCGGAACTTGATCGTTACTCCCCCTTGGCTTTTGCATAGGGACTTCTTTACTCCCCCTCAGCTTTTACGTGGGGTCTTCTTTACTCCCCCTCGGCTTTTGCTAACTCCCCCTCAACTTGATAATCCGTGTCTTTGAATTTGTACCATTTCTCCCCCTAATGATGAGTAGGAGCATCCGGAGCATCATGCACGTTCAAAGACAATTATGACGAGTAGCAAAGAATCCAGATAAAATAGTAAGTAACCAGAACGGGGTAACAAGCTAACACAGAAACACGTTAGTAACTGTTATCACAACAATTTTAAAAAATTGTGTGGCCTATGTTCAGAGTTGGCAATGGGGTATCTCTGATAGGACTTCCAGTTATGACTGAAAAATCATAAAGATTACTTCACAAACTGTTCCGGCAATATCACGAAGATATGCAATGGGAATCACAAAGACTCGTGCATGTGTGAAAGAAAATAAATTCTATCTAATTGGCTCAAAATATTGATTTAACTCGGGACGCAAGTTAAAATCAATTGAGACAGTGAATAGAATATGAAGTTCGGAGACCGGAGCTGATGTCTTCCTGTTTCAATATCTAAGACCTCCGAGTGAGGAATAGATAGATTATGTGCTAAATCTCCGTGAATATATGAAACAAGCATCTGTTGTGAGATACTTGAGTGGCTGGGTGGGGTGACACGAGTTATCGACACTGGGTCCATGTCTGTTTCAATATTCATCTCCAAAGAACGAGAATGAATAGATTGTGTGGTTACCCGGATAACTGACTCGGTTTGGTAAGGACCAATAATTCTTTTAAGTCCTGTCACAGCCTCACCATATTCTTTTCACTCCAAACTCGTCTAACAATCTAGACCCCTCACTGTTGTCTATAAAGGATGTGTTTCTTGGGTAGGTCCTTCCGGTTATGGATTGACCATAGAAACAATGTAAGCCCTAACACTCCTTTCATGCATCGAGTATAACAGTTTAGTAAAATAGTTGAAGTACGAGTTCTAAACTGAAGTGTTTAGAAGTCACTCATTTAAGACCGAGTGCTGATCTGATTTGATCAGAAGTCATTGTTGAAAATGAAAGAATTTCAAAGAGACAAAATCAAGCGCAAGACAGAATGACTCAGTAATCACAGCATTTTGCAAGAAGTGAGATAATAATTAGAAAGTTTAATTGTGAAGAACAAGTCACAATTATTATTATCAGATAAGAATGGAATCATTTGCAAGAAATAGCGTACTTGGAAAACAACTAGAAATTCAAACGAGTGTATTTCCATCGAAAAATCAACAAATATGTGAGACATGGAAATAACTAAGTCAAGAAAATATTGGACGTGGCAATCATGAAGATTAGAATTGGAGAATATCAAACACAAGTAAATTATTCAGAATGATTTACCACAGTCTTTGAATTCAGTTGAAGTTCACTTACCTTTCATAGTATTCCCCCTCGAATGTGGCATAACCTTTGAATGCTCGTCATGTGATGTGAATAATAGAAATTAAAAACGCACATGACATTCCTGCAAAACCGATTAGACAGATTTTGGTATCCATCTTTTGATGGATCCTTGTTGGTTAGATGCCCTATGAGGACCTGGGAAACTATAAGTACCATACCAAAAGTTGGCACGGTCTTTATTCACAAACTCACTTGTTCCACAATAAGAGCAACACAACTTCTGTGTAGATAAGCTGATCAGTTTATTAACAGAGTAAACTCGATCAGTTTTCACAAAAGGTTTAGCGTGGAAAGCTGTGTTGTTCTTTTCACTCTTAACAGAGACAAATGGCTTTGGAGCAGGAGTGGTTCCTTTAACTCTCCACACCATGTTTACTTTCTTGAAATATTGATTATCTTTCTTATCAACACGAGATCTATAGAAAAGATTGGAAGGTCGAATCTGATCTTTTGAAAAATCATTTGATTTGACAAAATTCTTTGAAGAACGATTTGTAGAAAATGAACTTGAAGCATAAGAAGGTTGAACACCTTTGAACTTGATTTCTTCAAGTTTCTTGACCTTAACGGATAAATCATTTCGTTCTTTGAGAATTAAGTCAAATTTCTTTTGTAAATAAGATTTAACCATTTGTTCTTTCAAGATCTCGGTTGCTAATCCAGATAATCTCTGTGTAAGTTTAGAAATCTCAGTCCGAAAGATCTTCCTCTCTTTTTCAAAATCATCTTTCAAGCATTTAGCCCTAAAGCCTTCAACTTTCCCTTTCTCATACTCTTTGATTAGAGCGTCTAATTCGTTTTCCAAATCAGTTATTTTCGAGGAAAGTTCTCCATTCTTTTGAGGAAAAGATTTGCGTTCTATTTCAAACTTCTCTCTTTCTGAAATTAAAACTTTTTCTAAGTCGGAGATCTATTTTGAAAGTTTTAAGCACATAAGCTCAAGTCTCTTCTTCTCTTCAAGAGATTTGGTTGAAAGCCAAGATTGTTTTTGTGTAAGCAATTGTCTTTCCTTTTCAAAGCTTTCTTTCTCCTTTTCAAAAACCTTTTCAAGAGTATTTAGTTTACTTTTAAGCTCAAGGTTTTCACAGTTCAGGAGTTTACCTTTCTCTTCTTCTTCAGCCAGCTTCTCAGAACTAATCCAGATTTGAGATTTCAGCTCCTTTAGTTCTTTGATGTACTTGTTGCACAAATCATCTGATTGTTGGATATTCTTTTCATGTAGTCTTTGATGTGCTTTCTTTTCAAGTGCCTTTATCTCGTCTTGTGATGGCAATTCAGACAACTTCTTTTTCAGCTCAGAGTTTTCAGACTCTAATGATGTTGCCTTTTCTTCAGATTTAGCAAGCTTCTCAGAACTTTTAATTGTTTGCAATTTCAGTTCCTCCAGTTCTTTGACTTTCTTGCTGATAAATTCATCTGCTGCCTTGATAATGGATTCATACATTTCTTTATCGGCTTTACACGCCCGATTAAAGCAATACGACATTGTTACCTGAAAAATTATGATCGTTAATCGGTGTTATTGTGAAGAATCAATCAATGTGGAATAAAAATCAAAGATTAAATCAGAAAAACCAATTTATAAAATAAATTCGTTTCCAAAATTTAAAATTTGATTATTGACGGTATGAACGAAATCAAGATTTGATGGTGAAACCTGCGAGAAAACAAACCAAGTTAGATCAAGAACGACAAGATGAGTCACACAAAAAATAGTCGCTAATAATTGCAAATCGTCGCAAATAATCTCAAGCGTCACAAAAAATTGCAAAATGATCGTTAAGAAAAATTGCAACTTTCGTTAAAATTCTCAATCACGAGACGTGCGGTAACTCGGGTACCGACGAGAACTTATCAAACAAAACTTACCAACCACAACTTACCGGAAGAAAAGGAACTTACCGGACGAGTAGTGGTTTACCGGATAGAGATGGATTCTGGATAAAGTTGACTTACCGGATGTGAGAGATTCCGGATGGAGATTGCACTTACCGGATAAAGAGAATTGAGACTTACCGGACGAAAGTTGTCGGATACTTGATTCGCGTAGGAGAAGCTTACCGGATGAAAATGATTTACCGGATGAGATGAGGTTCTCGCAAAAATTAGCACTTACCGGGTGAAATGATGCTTACCGGGAGATATGTAGTTTCCGGATGCGGTTACCGATACCGGGTAAAAGTTATTTACGATTTACCGGGTAAAAGTTATTTGCGATTTACCGGGTGAAATAGATTTACCGGAAAGATGTGGTTCCCGGATAAAATGAGAACCCGGAAAGTGTTTGTTCGAAATTGAACTTTGGGAATTGTCCGCAGAATGTTAACCACCACCGACACACTGTTTTATGGATGAGTCACTCAAAAACACATAACTCTTTCAATTGTGCTTTGTGTTTTTGAGTGGAGAGCATGACGCACAACTTAATTATGAAATAGATGACGTGTGTGTGATGATGGCAACGTGTCCCACAATTAATTTGAGGCAGCACCTAACTTTCAAACTTACGAATAATAAAGTCAACAACAGCGGCTGAGAGAATTGATTTACAAATTTATCCGAAAAGTGTGTGGGTTACCGGGTAAATTTAAGTGCTATCCGGGAAGAAACAGTTTATCCGGGAATTGTATGTTTTGTTACCCGGATACTTTGGGACAAAAAGTTCTATCCGGTAACTCAAATTTCTATCCGGTAACCTTGAGTTACCAGGTAACTTTGAGTTACCCGGAAAGTTGAGAGAAGAAGAAACTTACCCGGACACTACGGCTGTGGTTGCGATTCGGATCTGGGATCGATATGGTTGCTTGATTTCAGTCATGTAGGGTTAGATTTTGACCAAAAACACAAAAACAAACACACCCAAATCGATTTCTAAGCAAAATATGTCATATTTTTCAACAATCACCACAAAAACTTTTAGAACACCAAAAACTTTAAGATGAAAAATCAATTCCTTTGAGAATCGATGTAACCGCAGATAAACACAGATTATGAACGATAAACAATCGAGATCAAACAAAATAATTAAATCAATGAAAGAACTTTGCAAACCCGATTGAAGAAAGTTTTTCTTCAAGAAAATTACTGCAGCCTGTCGAAAATATTTTGGATGCATTCTGGACCTCAAACGATTAATCCAACCGGTCAGAATGTAAAATAAGATTTCCAGAAGCTGCTGTCCAAAAATCGTGATAATCCGACGGTTCAATCTCCGGGAATAGGCGAAACGGCTCGCTGCGATTTTCCAGAAAATTTTCTGCGAATTTTCTTGCCTTTTCTCGCTTTCGTTCGATTTCTTTCGTATCTTCAAATCACTGATTCTGCTCTGATACCAATTGTTAAATCCATATCCGTGCAACAAGTATGAAATCGAAATAATAAGCAATAAGAACAATGATTTCAACTGGTCATCCCTGTATTATGCTTTAATCAGAGTGTTTACAATACAATTCAGAAAAGCAAATGAGGCAACTAGCCTATTTTCTAAGGCTAAGCAATCTATTTATATGGCGGGCCCGTGGTTAACAAGCCCACGGCCCGTTCACTAATAAGGCTCAAAATAAAGAATTACATTCAGACCCTTGAACTTTAAATCAACATTAAATTGACCCTAACAACCCCAAAACATGTGGTCGTCCCTGACCCAACGATTTATGCAACTCCAAGAACATATCCCATTACCAAATCATCCAATCTACAAATTCTTTTACCATTCAAGGAAAGTCGTCCTACTAAATTCACTTTTCACAATCCGAACTTCTTAAAATCGCTACAAGCAATACGATTGTCCCTTAAGATTGGACTACAACACTCCAAATACATTGACGGTTCATGGCCTCAAAATCCAAAGTTGACACCTAACTATACCACCAAGATTCAAACCACTACAGTACTCTACACACGAGTTCCATTCGTCAAACATCCCCACGAAGCCAAGGTTATCAATATGGTGCCTAAAGGGTTCTACACGTCTCTTATGCAAAAATTTACCAAGACCCAAACAAGGTTGCCGACAAGAACGGTTACCACTAATCTCAAAATACAATACTGCGAATCTAACCCTTCAGTTGCAACAAGTACATCGACCCTGCCACCGATACCATCCGGCCTATAGCACCATCACGCGTCGAAACACCCAACTTTTCATAGTCGAAGTTCTACACACACTTACTCTTAACCGGGGTTACTTAACCTTTCCAAGGTCCTAATGAGTTCAAGGTTCTCAAGTGAATTATTTAACAAATATGCCAATCAAAAACTTTTTATAGAGATTTTCAACACAAAGGTTTTCATATCAAATTAATCGTACGCATAAAAACTACTACTATCAATTCGCTAGTTGCGCAAAAATGGACACGCTTGTCCCACATATGAAAATCTTATTGAAAACTATTTCATTGCAGTTTAGATTATTAACAAAACGCAAAAGCGTAATAAACAACTTCTTTGAAATGAACCGCTACGGTCCTAGTATGGATTGATCTATGTCATGCACGTAAGGTAATTTCCCTCTTAAATGATGTGCAACCAAAAAGGTTTATACATACTTCAAAAGGAGTTTGAATGCCATCCTATTCCAAAGGTTTTCTTTTTAAATCATGAAATAGCATGAAACAAAGTTCACCAACAAAGTTCACACACGTCAGCTTATTTCACAAAACGGTGAAACAATTCCATAAATATACTTTGGTCAAAACATAAAATGGTTTGTGTCGGTTCCGAGTTTAAAGACAAAATCAATACGTTTTCACCATTCGGAGGTATCGACTAAGGTATCGTGAAGAAATTTCAAATTGGAGTATGCATGCAAACTTGTAACACTTTCCTAGTGGTTTTCCATAAATAAAATTACATGCAATAGGTAGCCCACACTAAACTCTTGAAATAGAAAATTTCATTAATTCAAATTTCAAAATTTTCTCATTTAGTCCTATAATGATGAGTAAAACCTCTTTCACAAAATTTCACACACAGTTATGCGTTCTCTCAAACTGAGGAGAATAAGAAGTGTTTGTAAGCGGTTGACACCAAAAGGTTTTAAATCGACTTCAAACTTCGAATCGTACAAACAGTGCGCATTAATGTTCCAAAAACTTTAATAATTTCACACACCCTAGGTTTAAACAAATATTCTTCCAAAATCCCCATCATGGAGTATTTACATAAAAGTCTTTCATTCGCAAAATAAAACGTTAAAACGTCAATGCTTAAACTTACTCATTACAAATGCCCAGAACATACATTTTCTCCAAAACCAAAAAGGTTTACAATTTTCCAAAATGTTTATCGAGTCAATATTGACCAAAGTTAAACGACTCACACATTCATGTTTTCAAAACGTACCGTATCGTAAACAATGCATTATCCACACAACACTAAAACATACTTGACCAACCGACCTCCATTTATACAATAAATTATTAAGACATTCCCATTCACGATTCATTTATCAAAGTGTCGAGGGTTCGTGGTTACCAAGTCATGCATATCCCTAGATCAATACCATGCATTTGCGTGAAAGGATAATATAATAATCAATTAACCGAAAGCGCATAAAGAAAATTGTTAAGAAATACTATCAGAACGTCCTTTAATGCATTACTCACGCCACGTATAAATCAATCCGTACACTGAACAAGTTGCAACAAAATGTGCTAACACAAATCTTTGAAAGGGAAAATTATGCGACACCAAAGTTCCAAAACTAATCCCTTTTGGGTCATCTTATGGCATAAAATAATATTTCTCAATAAAACCCGAGTGGGACAAAATGCCCAACATAACTCATAAATTCTCACATAGTAAATGGAGTATGCACATTATGAAATTGCACTCACGCGACACAAAACGCCATAAGACCAAAACTCCATGAAACTCAACGGGACTCAATGTCCCCAAGTCAATAAAATGGCACCAAACTTTTGGCTTCCAAAAATCGAATTGCAATAAGAAAAATCATGACTTAAACGTCAAAATTCCAAAAATCTCCTTTTTGTTGTAATACCATATAAACAACATTGATCAACAAACTTGCATTAACTAAATTCTCCATAATAACTTTACATAGACATAATGGAAGATAACTTTTCGTCCAAACCTTAACATATGTGGAGGAGATCCAATGTTAAAGTCATAAGCTGTAGTCATTTGTCCAACACTTTAAACGACATTAAAATATGGATATCATTGTATCCGAAAGTAGCGTTGGACCTCAACAAAATAAAGCAAGATCGACAAAATTTGCAATCTCCGCAATAAAATAATTTTCATGCATGTTCAAAACCATGATTTTAAAATCTTGTGTTTGCTAAAAGTTTTCCGAGGTTTTGTAACACAATCCACATGAGGATTTGAAACACAAGAAATAACTGATGCAATTTATCTTAAAAATAAATTTTGTGCATGAAGTTAGTCGGCACTCAACGTTTCAAACCATACTCCTTCAATTCCCTCCGATCACACTACCGTCATCCAGGTGCTCAAACGTCTTAAGGCAAAATTGGAAATTACATCGATTAACCTTACGATTTCTCCTCGAAATAAGGTCGATTTAACAAGCCTATGGTTCTACTCCAACCATCAACCTTGACCCGAAATGGTCCACTTAAAGCAATTATCATGCTTATTGTCACTCTAAGTGACTATTGCTAAAATCGCCAATCTCTTTCAACGACTACTTGCTTAGAAACTCTTCACTACCCCAACGGTCATCGCATTAAAGTGGGTCAAGTATGCACATGTAACTAGTAGGTTCACCATGACACTGGCCAGGTGCCATTATGAACGCACCGTACATGCTTATCCTTGTCACTCTCGATGTGATTCTCGTTTCTAGCAACTCCATCGACCTCAAAACATCCTATCTTAAAGTTCCTAAAGGTGAATTTCACTTTCATTTACTTAAAAGAACGCTAGTTTGAGTCTAGGTATCCAAAATCAACACATAATTCTCTCAAACTTATGCTCTGATACCAACTTGTAACACCCTCGAATTGGGAATGAGCAACTAAATAAAATTTTCGATAATACAACCAAAATAATAGGATTTCTCCCTATAAATCAATACGAGAAATACCTCCATCAATATATATAACTCCAGTCTTAAATACAAAGGCTAAGTTAACGTCGGGTGTTACTTAACTCTAGTACAATTGCTATTCCCAAAACTTATGCGAAAGACTTCACTACCAATTCACCTCCCGAGCATACTACTAGCACTCGACCTTTCGCAGTGTCTCTAGAACTATTCCCAACCTGAACCTGTTGCACATGCCGACGAATAAAAGGTTAGGCTAACGCCTAGTGAGTTCAAGAGTTTATAACATGATTTATATAATTTGTAGAATAAAAGTTTGCGACATAAATCATGATTTCCAAAAGGGTTTATGAAAGGATGTAAACGACTCATTTTCCAACGCACACAAATCTATGAGAAAAGTTCCCAAAATGTATAAGGCGTTTTCCAAAATGAATTCCAACTCCAACTCACTCAAAACGTGCTTGGACGTTAAATATTCCAAGAAATATAAACGTAGACAAAACTCCAATATTTAAAAAATCCAAATAAGATGAGGCATATAACTCTGCCAATAAACCATGAAGACATTTCATATAAATAAAGAGCGTCACCGAAAATATGGATAAAAGTAACTACCTAAAAACAACACCTTTCGGTGATGGGGGAGACCCGATTCCATCGAAAGTGACGGGCACATAAAGTTAGGCCACTTATGATGTTACTGGATTACACCTCAAGTCCCGGTCTTAGTTCCCATGCCATAAAGACATCACAACCTCAAACCTTCCCCATACCTTTATTGCATACCCCGTCGAGTTACACCTCAAGGACTTATGGGACCATATTGCCTATCCAGTCTAGACGAGTTACACCTCAAGAACTTCAATGTCCCTTATTGCATACTCGCTAGCGGCCCCACGGCCTAACGCATATAACCATGCGTTCCCATAGTCCACTCCTCGTGCACAAAGAGATTGACCATCAAATAAAAACTGACTTACATGCCTATGGATCCAATGCAACACAGTCTACAAAACATGCACATCCCATAATGATTAAAGCACCCGAGCATGTAAATATCAATAATATGCAATAGAATGCATTAAGTTGCAATAAATGCAAATCATAAATAAGACTCCATATTGAGCCATAAAACTCGAACAAAATGTCCCCAAGACTCCCTCAAAGTCAAAACCGAGCAAAATGCTCAAAACTCATTAGACCCATAAATAACGGTCATCATAGCATAAAATGCATTTAAACATTGTTTAGGTAAACATGTACCACCAAAATCATCATTAATCCAAAACAAGACATGGGTTAAAACAAAGGGTTTCCCCAAATGGACTCATACCCTTTATAATTCTCAAAATGACTCATGACGCTAAATTGTGCATTTTCCCAAACGGTTTATAAAATCAAATATACCAACATGATTAAACCATTGAATAAACTCCATTTGAGCAATAAATCATTTAAGGACATATTTATAATTTCCACACATTTAATTATCCAAAAATTCCAAATATGTAAGTTTTACAACATTTGTGAAGTTAAACACTTCAAAAGGGTTAAACCCATCAAATAACTTAACAATTGATAATTTCAAGTAAAACACATAAGTACTTGGAAAATAACATTTTTGGCATGTACAAAGTTTTCACAAATCAACTTGAACTCACCTTGCTAGATTTAGGCTAAATCTAGATTTCCCCCAAACGTAAGCTCCTTTGAAGAAACTTGAATCCTCAAGCCAAATATTCCAAAAACCTAGATCCATAAGTTTTCAACCATAAATAATCATCCTCAAACACTTACATACATTTCCTCCAACATAAATCATCCAAAACCACCAAAAATACCAAAACCCTAACTTCTTAGATGAAGAAAAGTGAGAAGCTTACCTCAACCACCACCAAATACTCTTGGATCATTCATCATACTTCAAAACTCTTTCTAGATCCTTGAAGAGCTCCCAAAAACCAAACCATAGCAACTTGAATCATCAAAATCGGATTTGGGATGCAAAAGTTATGAAGGAATGAAGATTGAGCTGAAAATTCGCGACTTAATACGGACTCAGAGAGTTACGCGGCTTGGGCCGCGGCCTAAGGTCGCGCACCAGGCCGCGCGGTCCGGCGGCCCCATTTTGGGTCGGATACTGTTTCGGCCGTAACGTCTTCGTTATAGCTCCGTTTTCGTTCCGGAAAGAACCGTTGGACTCGTATTCGAATTCCCCATCCAACAAGACCATAAAATCTAAGATTTAAACCAAAATCCTATTTTTCATATTTTTCTTAAAAGCTCGGTTTCACACTTATTTGAAATTGTACTTACCCGAAAATTACGGGTGTTACATACGTCGCTCTAACGATCTTGTGAAGTTTTTTGTTACTTTCAGGTAAATGGCAAATTATCAAGATCCCATGATTCAACTTCAATCAGAATTGAATGCGGCTCGAAGTCAGATTCAAGCCCTGCATGAGCAGAATCAGAAGGCAGCCGCGGAAATCGCCTCTCTGAGGAATCCGACGATTGGCAACTCCTTTGCACCTTAGAATGATCCCCTACCTATGGGTGCACCTATCATAAGGCCCCAATTCCAGACAGGTCCAGGGCCATTCGTCAACAACTCAGGGCCAGGGCTATTCGCCAACAATTCAAGTCCGGGGCCATTTTTCAGCAACCCTCATCAAGGACAATTTCCCCTCAGTATTTGAGACCGCCACCTTTGCATAATGGAGCCCTGCCATACTTCGTCCCTCTCAACAGGGTTGGGGAAGCCAATGGTTCTTCGTACGGGAACGGTACACATATGGCGACGACCACGAATTCAGGGGTCAACCCTCTAGCAGGTGTAAACTCCGATCCTAACGACCCCGTCGCCCAGCGACTTAGGTTATTGGAAGATCAGAATGAAAAGATGTTGTCGCTACTTTCCAAGTTACCAGGCACCGCCGTCCCCGTTGACGTCGAGCCCCGCACATGATTTCAAGCGTCGCCTTTCAATGACACAATAACGACTGTCGACGTTCGAAAGAAGTACAACATTCCTGCTTTTACACCTAAATATTCAGGAATAACTGATCCAACAGAACATATTGCACAATACAAACAACAGATGTGGACAATATCAATCCCACATCAATATCAAGAGGTGTGCATGTGCAAAAGCTTTGGCGCAACTCTTACAGGTCCTGCTCTCCAATGGTTGATCAACCTCAAACCCAAGTCTATCAGCAACTTCGCGAAGTTGGTCAACCAGTTTTCGCAACAGTTCGCCAGCAGTCGCAAAATGGAGAAGCAGACCAGCGACCTGTACTACGTCGTCCAAAAATCCAGAGAATCCATCTGTGGTTATTTCAGTCGCTTTAACGCAGAAATGATCAGCATTCGAAATTGTGACGTCAAGACTGCCATCGAGGCCTACAAACGTGGTCTTGACGACTGTTAATGCCAAAAATCGCACAAAAGTACAACTTAAGGTCGATGTGGACATTTAACAACTAAAGAAACGTATCTCAAGCCAAACAACGTAATTGCGAGGAAAAAGTAAATAAGACGAGAGATTTGGTGACGCGGAAAACCCCGAAACGAGGGAAAAAACCGCGGCCGACTTTGTGAGAGTCGACAGTGCACTATAGTCGCCAAACAGGGGCGAAAGTCCTTGTGTTACATGTGATTTGTGTACAATAAGTTACAATTATAGAAAAAGTAAACTTAGTCGTGTGTAAAAGTCGTGTGTCGTGCGTAAAACGTGCGAAATAAGCTGTTGTCGTGGCGTTTGAACTGCCGTCGTCGAATGGTTCGAGCTGTCGTCATGCGATACTTGCGTTAGCGAAGTGTGTTCGAATATTTTTCTATATTCAGAGAGAAATATAAAAATGCAGTTGTGTAGCTTGATCAATTCGTCCCCTTGCTTGAGGTTGGAGTATGCCTTTATATAGGTTTCACCAGTCATTAATGTGTCTTGATGGCTTGATTTTATAACCGATGTCGGGCCTTTAATGCGCTTTGATGATTGGTTTTGTAACCGTCGTCGACTCTTTAATGTAATTAAGAGCTCGTCCATTACTAACCGTTTGTGCCATGAATGCTCGTAGACCTGCATTAATGAACAAAGGAAACGGTTGTCGACTGTTAATGCCAAAAATCGCACCAAAGGGACAACTTAAGGTCGATGTGGACTTAATCAACTAAAGAAAGGATCTTTCGACGGGACGTGCGACGAGGGAAAAAATAAACGAGACAAGGGATTTGATGACGCAGGAAAAACCTTAATCGAGGAAAAAACCTGCGGACGACAAGGGATGTCGTCGCTGCACTATGGTCGCCAATCAGGGGCGACGTCCTTGGTACTGGCGTCAGTTGTACGATGATTACAATACAAATGAAGGAAATACTTCGAAATGTAAAGTACAAGTGTTTAAATGTTATAACAAGTGTTTGTCGTGTGTGAATACAAAGTGTGAACTATCTGTCGAAGGCTGATGTCGTGCGTCGAGACTGATACTTGAGCTTTTCCTTCGAGTGTTCTTGAGTTCGCTGTAGGATTCTGGCTTCCAATACTCAATCTCCAGAGTTTGAATGTTATTTTCTACGAGTTTGGATGATTTTCTCTGCTGTTTGATGATGTTCGCTGAAGTGTATTGGATGTTAATCGATGTCCCCTGAAATGAGGCTTTAGCTTGTCTTTTATAGTCTTCGCGTCATTAATTAACCCCATTAATGATCCAATCAACGGCTACAACGGTTGGAAACGGTCGCCGGAGTGATTATCCATGATGATCTTCGTCCGTTACAGCTATCGATCGTTGATGGTTGTGTCGGTTATATCCGTTGCTCTTTAATGACTTTGACTCCTCCATTAAACACTTAACAAACGTAACAGTCAAGGTTAACGTTAGTTCGGTCGAAGGTACAATGATCTTACGATATGGTCGTACAGGATGGGCGATACTATGGTCGAGCGTCGTGGGGAACGTACGACTTACCTTTTACGGGCGACGATGGATGTTTTATGGGTTCCTGTCGAGACTTTATCTTAGTACAAGATTTTACTTATGACGTGCGATTTACCTTCTCTGGTCGTGGTCGTACGACGTGATATTTTGCTCAAACAGTTTGCCCCCAAAATTTGAAAGAAGGATAGCAAATCCGAGTTTTAAATTTTGTCAGTCGAAAATATGACAAGTAATGGAAATTACCTTGGTTACCTTGGAGCTAGACTGGTTCGTTTCTAACTGAACGAAAAGTTGAAAAGGAAACGAGGTCGTGATGTCATACTGACACATGATGATGTTTACCAGCTGTCGAGGACAGGTGTCGTCGATCCCTGCGGTCATACGAAAGGACGGGGACGCGCAACGGTTATCCGGGAATTCGACTTGACATAATCGACTGCATAAATAAAGATTACGATGGATCTTTTCTTGGCGATTTCCGTTCGATTAAAACTTGTCAGGGTTCTTTGACCTGATTTAAGTTTTTCTGAGATCATATAAGATACGACCTTCCAGTTTGCGTATGCGTCGCAAGTCTATTGCTAGAAAGCCTAGAAAAAACTGGGATATTTGGGGGTTTTCTGAGGGTCAAATCTTGTTGACGGGCTTAGCGATGTCGACGGAGCCTAGGAGCACTATCTGGGATCAAGATGCCCTAGACGACTTTAGGGTTTTGGCAAAAATCCCTGCGGAGGTTACTGTGAGTAAATCCGGTAATATTCGACCGGAGATGTGTACCGAGGGGTACATTGTTATATACGAATACCCGTTCAAAATAGGCTTTCACTGGCCATATTCGCCTTTAGTCAAAGAATTTATGTGTGAATTTGATCTTTCGCCGGGGCAACTGATGCCCCAGTTCTGGCGAGTTATCTTGATCATCGAACGACTTACCTCCAACTGGAATCCACCGATGAATGTGAGGGACCTTCTGACGGCGTATAAGGTCAAGAGTGACCAGTACCGTCGCTACAACTTATTTTCAAGGTTCAAGGGTGATTGTACCCTGGTTTTAAATACTGCGGTCAATGATCGTGGATGGAAGAAGAGGTATGTATTCATACGGGCGTCGACGCTAGACACTGATAGTGACTGGATTAGGGATGGTTGGAATATGACAGGTGAGCTTTTGACTGTACGTTTTCATGTTATTCTGTTGCTCGATTGTTTCTTCGACTAATCTTCTTTTTTGTGCGTAGATATTGATTTCGAGAAGGTAAAGCCGGATGATGCTTCTCGAGCTAAGGTCAAAAAGTTCTTGGAATTTAGTACCGAAGACCGGTCGTATGTCACGCGTCATTTGATAGACGAGGACGATGACATCATTTTCTTGAGCGACAGAATGAGGATGGGTCGAGAGGAGAAAGAAGAAGAGGAAGACTCTGAGAAGACTGAGGAGGAAGAGAAGAGCGAAGAACCAGAGGTAGAGATAATTAGTAAGTATGCTTTTGTCTTCTTTTCGCTTGACCTGGTCTTTCTCTGTTCTGAATCGTCTAACTTCTTTCTTTTACCGTTCAGGTGAATCTCAAGCACAGGCGACATCTTCTGTTGCTAGGAAGATGGCCCAAGTCGAAGTAGCTCGTGAGGCGAGGGAGAAGGACGTTTCGACAACTAGGTCGGGAGTCCTGAAGAGAAAAGAGGTTCCGACAGCCGGGTCGGGCCTCTTAAAGAGGACAAAGGTGTCCGTTCTGAGGGAACCGTCTTTGAAGACGGGTAACCCATCGAGGGTTGCCTTGTCCAGGAAGGCGAAGGCGTCGGTTGCGACCGGTGCGGAATCTGTGGATACTGCGCAACTGGCGACGATGTCTCCCGTCGTCCTATCCGGCCCTTCATCGGCCGACAGGGGCAAAGGCGCGCAGAAGGGACCTTTAGGGGAAACGACGGTCAACTTTACGTTGCCGTCGGGTTTTCTGGACGACAATGTCTTGGACGAGACGAAGTTGTTCCCCCATTTGGAAAAATATTTGCTTCCGTCTTTCAGGGAGCGTTTTGACGGGTTTTCTTTCGAGAAGAAAGAGTTCCATACAGCTGGACTCTTGTTCTTGGTAAGCCTTTCTTTCAAGACTTGTCGTTTGTCGTTTGTCATTGTCGTTGTCGTTGTCGTTGTTTACTAATGCTGCTCATATTATGATTCTTCAGGCGTTCCAAGCTTCCTTGGCATTGCATGCCGAAATGACGAATATAGAGGTTTCAACGGCTTCTGTTACCAAAGATGAAGGTGCAGCGTTAGCTAAAGAGAAAGCTGCTTTGGAACATGAAGAAGCGATGTCAGCGCGCCTTGACCATGCCCTGGACGAATTGGATGCCCTTAGTCATACAAGAGACGAGATAAACTCGCGTTTGAAGGAGTCCCTGACTTTGATGCGCGACCAGAGAGAGAAGCTGGAAGGGATGAAGGAATCCGTAACCGCGAAAAGGAAGGAAGTCGAGGGAATCAAGGCTAAGGTGATAAGTTTGCAGAAGGAGTCTGATGAGTTGAAGGACGAAAATAAATCTTTCCTTTGTTATGCTCGACTTACTGCGCGTGCGGCAATTATGCGACGTCACCTGCATGGTAAGGATCCTTTGGCTTCAGCGTCAGATGAGTTGCGTCTCTTTTATGAGAAAGTCGGGACCGAGAGAGATCTCGACTTGGATGGCCAGAGGGAGGTCGAAGAGGAGGCGGTTGATGATGGTTTTCAAGATGAGGTATCGGACAAGGTCGTGATCGATGCTCCTCCACAACCTTAGAAAAAATGTATTTGTTTGTTCATGCTGCTCGACCGTCAGTGGTCGATTATGTATACGATGGCTTATATAATGAACGCAACTTTTGCTTATGCTTTATCCAAACCATGTTTAATTATGAGGTCGAACACGAAATCATGCGACTAAGGCATTCATTGTAATACGATGACAAGAACGTGAAACAAATATAAAAACACGCGATTAAAGCATCCATTCAGTTAAGAAACTTAGGGGTAAAGTCGTTTAGACTCTGTGATCGTACAACCAGATCATACAGCGAGTTTGTATCGTATGCCCCTGTGGAGAAATAATCAAGTTAGAGACCTGATTCTTTATGTCGTTCGACCTTGCGATATTAAAGTCATATAGTAGACTTAATGATTACTGTCGTGCGACTCTACGATAATCTGTCGTGCGATTCTGCGATAAAATAATGTCGGGGGTTGGTCGTTGGCTAACCAACGACCCTCCGATGCTTAAGTCAGTAAATGTTTTGTGAGAAAAAATCGAGAAAAAATCGTATGAGAAAGAGTTAGAGAACGTACCATTTCCGACTCTCTCTATTTGCCCCCTGTCATTTATTACCGTACTCTTTTGGGGAGGAAAAGATAGGTTTTAAATGACAGAATGACACGGAGAAATATTGTCCTGCGGTTGACTATGTTGTCGTGCGACGAGGCACCATAGTAGATTTATCCCTGTGGAAAAGATATTGTTAACTTAGGGATAGAAAAACGAACCTGTCGAGAGCTTGACCTTACGACTTCAGTTTATTTTCTCTTTTGATCTCCTGGATTCCCCATGGCATAGGGAATTTCAATTAATAACTTTTGCATGCTCGGGAGTCGACGGCCGATGGCTATTAGCTGGAACAGCGACGTTGTCAATGACATCTTTGAGATTTCCTTTCGAAAAATGATATGCTAGTTCCTTCTTCAATGCGATACAGTCGTCCGGCGCATGACCATGATCGGCATGGAAGTCGCACCACTTTGATTTGTCTTTCTTAGCATCGTCCAGGTCGGACTTCTTTGGGCATCGAATGGTAGCTTGGGAACTTTTCGGAGCTTCGACTAGGTCCTTTGTGGATCCTTTGAATCTGTAAGAGGATATCTTGGGGTACTGAATGAACTTAGCCGCGGTCTTGGCCTCTGCTTTCATCTTGAAACGAACATTTGAAATTTGGCGCGCTGGCTCTACTCTAGAAACAGCCTTTGTCTTGAACTCTGGCTTTCTGACGCCTAGTGACTTCTTGTCGTCAGTGTGCTTGCGACGAAAGGCGGCATCATCTTCCACCCTCATATATGCTAAGGTTCGAGCTCGGACGTCTTCGAAATTCTCCGGGGGATATTTGGTCAGGTCGGTGTATAGACCCGAACTATCGTCCAGACCACGCTTATAGGCTTCGATCGCGGTTTTGACGTCCCAATTGCGGATGCTGATCATTTCGGCATTGAATCTATTAAAATAACTTCGAATAGACTTATTGGCTTTCTGCACGATGTAATATAGGTCGCTGGTCTGCTTCTCCATCTTACGACTGTTGGCGAATTGCTGGGAGAATTGATTAACCAACTCAGCAAACGACCCGATGGATTTGGGTTTGAGATTGATCAACCATTGGAGAGCAGGACCAGTGACGGTTGCTCCAAAACTCTTACACATGCATACTTCATGGTACATAAATGGGATCGAGATCGTCCACATGAGCTGCTTATATTGCGCGACGTGCTCAGTTGGATCGGTCACACCCGAATACTTGGGAGTGATGGCAGGAATGTTATACTTCTTTGGGACCTCGACGGTGGCAATCTCGTCGATGAAAGGCGACGCCTGATATCCCGAGTGAGGCTCGACGTCGACAGGCACGGCTGCCCCAGGCAAATTGGCGAGCATGTACAGGACGCGCTCATTTTGGTCTTCTAACATCTTCAAACGCTGATCGACAGGATCGTTAAGATCGGGATTTGCCCCTGTGGAGGGATTGGCCCCTGGGCTAGTGCCATTACCATGCGATGAACCATTGGTGTCCCCGTTGAACGGGACGAAATACGGCTGCGGCCCATAGTGGAATTGTTGCGGTCCATTCTGAAACGGCTGCGATCCTTACTGGAGAGGCTGCGATCCACCTTGAGGTCCATTATGAAATGGCTGCTGAAATGGTTGCGACCCTTGCCGGAAAGGCTGCGACCCTTGTGATGGCTGAGACCCATTATTCACGAGTGGTGGCCTTATGTGCTGAGGAGGAATTGTCCCAAACTGAGGATTTGGGTTGAACGACCCTGGCTGTTGATTCTGCATGAACGGGCCTGGATGCTGATTCCGCGCGGATGAACCTGGGTTCGGGACAAATGGTCTAGGGCCATTCTGGTCGAACGGTCTTGGAACTGGGTTTTGCACGAACGACCTAGGACCTTTTTGAGGCCCAAGAGGATTTCTTAACCGTGCGATCTCCTCAGCTGCTCTGCGATTCTGCTCTGCCATTGCATTGAGCTGATTCCTGGCGACTTCGAGCTCCTGATACATCTGAGAAACAGCTTGCTGCGGATTTCCAGAGGCTGCCATTTTCCTGCAACAGAAAATAGAAGAAACTCCAAGAAACTATTAGTAGGGTGCACGTTCGTCGAGGATTTTCTCTAGATGAGGCCCCACGGTGGGCGCCAAACTGTTAATGCCAAAAATCGCACCAAAGGGACAACTTAAGGTCGATGTAAAATGACTAATGACCCAATATGTCTTTTAATAACCAATTATCGTGTGTCGGGGATATGGCAATAATGGGTGTTACCTTTGTCGGTCGGGGGAATTTATCAAGTCGGTCGAGGGTGTGATTTTTTACCCAAACAGTTAGCCCCCCCGAGATCTGAATTTCAGAAAACCGACTTGGTCAGCAAAAATCGCGAGACCAGTCGATAGTATTAAGTAAGTTGTGGCGACCGAAAGATGATCTTTAATGCGTAAGATACTTGTGGAGTTCATCCGACGGTAGTAAGACGACCTTAAAACGTAAGGAACCCGACGGTGATCGTAAGACGATCAAAATGAGACGTCTGGGACGGGAAACAATCGTAAGACGAATGTGCCGAAATATGGTTTGGTGATGATCATAGAATGATCGGACCAATCTAAGATTCTTGCGATGCAGTCGCTAGAAATTTATGTCCTGGTGTTCTGAGCCGATACTGTTGTTATAGACTTGTGATCTGGCGCTCACAACCAATATGGTCGTTATAGACTTATGATCTGGCGTTCCGAGCCGATACGGTCGTTAGAGACGTATGATCTAGCGTTCCGAGCTGATACGGTCGTTAGAGACCTATGTTCTGGCACTTACAGCCGATACGGTCGTTAGAGACCTAAGATCTGGCATTCCGAGCCGATACGGTCGTTAGAGACCTAAGATCTGGCGTTCCGAGCCGATACGGTCGTTAGAGACCTATGTTACGTTGTGTAAGTTTTGCTTTAGCGATAATCGGTAAAAATTTTACCTTTCTATTGAACCTGAGTATTATTTCGACTCATACATGTCATGGACAGATGTAATGTCAACTGTAAAAATTCATTAAGTAAAAAAATGAACAAGAAGTCGTGCGACTTGGGCGTCCATTGTAATACAACGATTATAACGTAAGTCATAAGACTTTTTTGAATTGTATAAGCAAACATAAGCGCATGCGATCAAAGCATTCATTCAGAACATGAAATTTTTCTAAGTTAAAGAACTTAGCTTGTGGGGTCGCTAGACCTTACGATCGTGTGATTTGATCATACGATGAACTTGAGTCATGTGTTCCTATAGTTATACAATCGAGTCGTCTAATAAAACTGATTGTTTATACCGTAGGATTTTACTGAAGTCGTATGATAGACTTAGTAACTTATGTCGTGCGATCCTGCGATAAAGCAATGTCAGAGGTTGGTCGTTGGCTTTTCAGATGCGTTGCATTCCAGCTGCGTGGGATATCTCGACTGTCGAGGGTTTGGAGCCGATAGGCACCTTTACCCACGACTTCTGAGATACGATAAGGGCCTTCCCATTTGGTGGAAAGTTTACCTGCATTAAGCTCTTGAGTGCTTTGGAACACTCGTCGGAGGACGTGGTCGCCTTCTTGATGGACTCTTGCTTGTGATTATACGGTTAATCTTGCGACTTGCCTTTATTGGTAGTCCTGAGATAAAAATGTGTGAGTCGCACTTATTGGCGACTTTTGGGTTTTGACATGCGTCTTACCATGACTGGTGATTGTGAGATTCAATGTACAAGTCATCTTTATTGACGACATATGTCATGACTGGCGATCATGAGATTTCAACATGCGAGTTGCTTTTATTGGCGACCGAGAATTTTAACCTGTGTTTGCCATGACTGACGATCATAAGATTAAAAAGGTCAGTCGTCTTTTATCACCGATTATAAATTGCAACCTGCTTTTGCTTCCATGACTGGCGATCGTAAGAAAAAAACGTAAGTTGTGTAGACTTTGTTTGAAGAATGACTTTGGAAGTAATCGGGCGACTGAGCCGAACATACGTCCCAAGTTACAGATTGTAAGTCCTGAGACTTCGAATTCGTAACACCTGCTGTGATCGTAAGATCCATGTACCGAATTGCGAGATTCAGTTTTCGAGGCATGATTTGAGGGTCATGATTTTGTCCTTTCACGATGCATTTATCGTGACTTTGTGGTCTGAAAGACGCTATTCTGTTACGATGTAAATCGTAAGACTGACGTGCGATCCTGCGAACCTGCATAATAAGATACAGGGGTGGTCGTTTGGTTTGACCAACGACCCTTCGATGCTTAGGTCAGTAATCGTTCGTCGAAGTAAATCGAAAGCAAAGAAATGAAATAAAAGGCATAGTAATCCAGCTACGTGGGGGTGCAGTCGTAGATTTGTCACTACGGTCTTCAGACGTACGATCATTCAGGGATCGTTGTCGCGCACGATCTCGGAAGGAATTCTGAAGCTGTATAGAATGTCAGTTTGGATAGAGAAGAGGACCTTTTAGCCCCGAACCTGGGAGTAGGCATCTGAGGTCATCCTGTTCATAGAAATTTTTTTAAAAGACTAAAAGGATAAAATATCTTGCCTCGGGGCAGGATGTCCATTCCTTTCCTTATGAAGGGTCGCGAAATTAAGGACGTAACTAAAACTTTAGAAAGTTGGTATACCGTACCCGAGTGCCGTTTGACTAGCGTTATGTACCTGGTGACGCTCGTCGTTAGCTATTGGAGGATTGCCTCTGTCGTGGGATCTGATTGCCCCCGAGTCGTGAGCTATCTCTATGCCCACGATTAGTTGTTGAAAACTGTAGGGTCGAGCGGGGTACAGCATTCTACCCCATGTGGTGATTGTAAGACGATACCCAGATTTGCCTTTTCTGGCGCAAGGGTAGATTAGATCATATCATGTGCAGTCGCCATGATGCTGGTTTCACCTTTGAGGCTTCAATGTTGCTTTATAGCAATTTTGGGCGGTCTTTTGCTCGCTTTCGATCTCTTGCACTCCCCATGGCGTTGGGAACTTGATCGTCTGATGAAGTCGTAGAGACTTTTTATTTCTCACGATGTAAATCGTAAGACCTGTATTCATATGGTCTTGCGAGTCTTTTTCCGAGGGCTTTTGAAATCAAATGTGGTATTTTTCAGTTTGTGTAGGGTGTTCCGAGCCCCTAAGTCCCTTGGATGATGCGATACATGCGATACTATGACGAAGCATTTTTTTTATCAGGGCTTGAATCTGGCTTCGAGCCGCATTCAATTCCGATTGAAGTTGGATCAGGGGATCTTGATAATTTGCCATATACCTGAAAAAACTTTACAAGATCGTTAGAGCGATGTAAGTGTTGGCTTGAGATTTTCTCTAGCTGGGGTCCCACGGATGGCGCCAAACTGTTAATGCCAAAAATCGCACAAAAGTACAACTTAAGGTCGATGTGGACATTTAACAACTAAAGAAACGTATCTCAAGCCAAATAACGTAATTGCGAGGAAAAAGTAAATAAGACGAGAGATTTGGTGACGCGGAAAACCCCGAAACGAGGGAAAAAACCGCGGTCGACTTTGTGAGAGTCGACAGTGCACTATAGTCGCCAAACAGGGGCGAAAGTCCTTGTGTTACAGGTGATTTGTGTACAATAAGTTACAATTATAGAAAAAGTAAACTTAGTCGTGTGTAAAAGTCGTGTGTCGTGCGTAAAACGTGCGAAATAAGCTGTTGTCATGGCGTTTGAACTGCAGTCGTCGGGTGGTTCAAACTGTCGTCGTGCGATACTTGCGTTAGCGAAGTGCGTTCGAATGTTTTGCTGTATTCAGAGAGAAATATAAAAATGCAGTTGTGTAGCTTGATCAATTCGTCCCCTTGCTTGAGGTTGGAGCATGCCTTTATATAGGTTTCACCGGTCATTAATGTGTCTTGATGGCTTGATTTTATAACCGCTGTCGGGCCTTTAATGCGCTTTGATGATTGGTTTTGTAACCGTCATCGACTCTTTAATGTCATTAAGAGCTCGTCCGTTACTAACCGTTTGTGCCATGAATGCTCGTAGACCTGCATTAATGAACAAAGGAAATGGTTGTCGACCATTAAGGGTTAGCAAAATCGTAAGACCGTCTTAAGTTCTGGACGTTGGTCTTACAGAGCATACGACCGTCGCCGGAATATAAGACCATGTTTATGACTGTAAATATCTTGTAAGACCTTATCTTAGTATAGGAATGGTCTTATGAAAATGTCGTAAGATTAGGTCGTAAGACCAGAGCGATATAAGACCGATGACAGGAGACTGTCGACGTAAGACCGACGAGTCGTAACTGGCGACACGTAACTGGCGACGTAAGACTAGTGTCGTAAGACTAATAACGTAAGACTAGTAGCATAAGACTAGTGACGTAAGACTAATAACGTGAGACTAGCGATATGCGACGTGCGACACATGATGTGCGACACGTGACGTGCGATCATTAGACGTAAAATGACTATTGACCCAATATGTCTTTTAATAACCAATTATCGTGTGTCGGGGATATGACAATAATGGGTGTTACCTTTATCGGTTGGGGGAATTTCTCAAGTCGGTCGAGGGTGTGATTTTTACCCAAACAACGACAACACTACAGGGTTGTACATCGATCTTACGAAGTACCCGCCAGAAAATTTTGAAGACGTCCGAGCTAGAACTTTGGCCTACATGAGGGTCGAAGACGACCTAATCTTCCACCGTAAGCATTCCACTGACAAAAAGTCACTCGGGATCAAGAAACCAGATTTCAAATCCAAGCCGAGCGTCAAGTCGGAACCGTCGCGCCAAATATCGAACGTTCGGTTCGATAAGAAAATTAGCAATCCTACGCCCCGATTCCCTCAATATCCTAAGATCTCCTCATATGGATTCAAGGGGACATCGAAAGAATTAGTCAAAGCTCTTAAAAACATTCAGTCGTCTGTCCGATGGCCCAAGAAGAGTGACAAAGATGACGACAAGAAGGATAAGACCAGGTGGTGCGGCTTCCATAGCGATCATGGTCATACGACGGATAACTGCCTTGCTTTGCAGAAGGAGTTAGCCTGGATCGTCCCCAAGGGTCATCTGCATGGCTTGATTAATAAAGAATCTACGCCAGTTGATACCGTAAGACCAGAATCACCCGTCCATGAAAAAGTCATCAACTGTGTGACGGGTGGATCAGACGTCTGCGGTTTAACCTATTCGGCAGCCAAGCGGCACGCCAGTCAATCGTCGGGAGAATACCCCATTCCTCGGTTGTCCCGACCGAAACAAGAATTGGAACTGGAAGCGATGCCAATAACGTTCGATCAAGACGACCTCCGGGACAGTTGGCGAAAACATCGCGATGGCTTGATTATCCAACTCACTATTGGCAACTGCTTGACCAAAAGAGTATTGATCGATGGGGGCAGTTCGGCCAATATCATTTTTGTAAGCACTATCAAAGCTATGGGAATCGATAAGTCAGAGATCACCCGTCGATCGACGACTCTGATAGGATTCAATGGCGATTCTACCAACACTCTGGGAGAGATCATCCTCCCAGTGTATGCTAAAGGGGTCAACAAGCCAACAAAATTTAACGTTATTGACTGTTCGTCAGCCTACAACGTTATACTTGGCCGACCCTGGATCCACGACATGAAAGCGGTCCCCTCGATCTATCACCAGACGATCAAATTCCCGACGCCATGAGGAGTGCAAGAAATCAAAAGCGAGCAGAAGACCGCCCGTGATTGCTACAAAGAAACGATGAAACCACAAAAATGAAACCAATATTGTGGCGACTGCGCACGACACGATCCAGCCAGTCCATACGCTAGAAAAAGCAGGCCCGGGCATCGTCTTACAGTCGCCACAAGGGGGGCAGAATGTTGTACCCCATACGACATTCAGTTTTCGGCTACCAATCGTGGGCATAGATATAGCTCACGACTTGGGGGCAATCGGATTTCACGACAGAAGTAATTCTCCAATAGCCGAGGATAAACGTCACCAGGTACATAACGCCCGTCAATGACACTCAGGTATGATATACCAACCTTCTGAAGCTTTACATACATCCTTAATCCCACGACCCTTCATAAGGTAGGGAATGGACATCGCTAATAAATTACATCCTACCCCCAGGGAAAGAAATTTTCCTGTTAGTCTTTTCGAATTATTCCTCTAAACGGACATAAGTAGACGCCTACTCCCAGATTCGGGACTGAAAGGTCATCTCTTTTATCCAGACTAACATTCTATGCAGGTTCGGAATTCCTTCCGAAATCGTGTACGACAATGATCCACAAGTGATCGTACGTCTAAAGATCGTAGTATCAAATCTATGACCTTAACCCCACGCAGTTGGGTTATAGTACATTTCATTCCCTTTTTACTTTCGATTTTTTTCAACGAACGATTACTGACTTAAGCATCGGAGAGTCACTGGTCAAACCAACGACCACCCCTGAATCTTACATTGCAGGTTCGCAGGATCGCACGAACATCAGTCTTACGATCTATATCGTGAGAAGACAAAGTCTTTCAGACTGCAAGGTCACGATAAATATGTCACGACCGATAAAGTCATGACCCATAACTCATGACTCATACGACATAAACCGAATCTTACGATTCATTACATAGATCTCATGATCACAACAGATGCATCTTAGTCTGAGCTCCAAAGTCATTCTTTTCTTACGATTCACATCGTGAGAAATAAAATCTCTGCGACTTAAAATATAAGTCTTATGGTGACTAAGACACAGGTTTTACGATTTATATTATGAGAAACCAAAGTCTCTACGACTTAGTTTTACGATCTTCATCGTGAGGAACAAAGTCTCTGAGACTTGCAAAAGGAATCTTATGATTCATCATACAGGTCTTATGATCATCACAGGTGTTCTTTAAACTAAGTGTTGGAGACAAAAGTCTTATGACTTGAACTCCATACTTAGAATACTTCTTCAGCCTCAGTCGCCCGATTACTTCACAGTTAGAAGTATATCAGTCATAAGGTTTTACATACGTTTTTATGGCTCATTACACTCGTCCATTGAATTTTGTTATCCTTCGTTTTATTTTGTTCATTTGCAACAAAGTGAAGTACACGACAAAAGCATAACAAAAATTTCACTTGTATTTATACGACCAAAAATGTACAAGTAAAGGACACGACCGATTATAGTCGCCCCACATCAGAAATAAAGCAAAAGTCAAGGCAGAGGGGAGTCCTCAGGGACCTCCTCGTCTCCAGTTACATCGACCTCAACGTTTGTCGGGTCCCCTTCTTCGAGCTTGTCTTCTTGGTCAAGTTCCTCCTCGTCCCCGACTTGCTCCAAGAAGGTTTTGACCTCCTATTTGGCCCCGGCCATAAGGTCTAACCCCCGCAAATGGCGACACATGATCGCCGCTCGAACCCTACGACGGGTTAGAGCCTCAAACGACTGGAGACGCTCCTCTAAGGATGCGATCTTCTCCTCTTTCGCCTCGATGAGCGACTTAAGGTCCTTGACCTGTTTTTCGCTCTCGGCCAAGGAGTCCCTAGTCGCTCCTAACTCTGCCTCAGTCGCAGAGGACTTCTCAAGGGTCTCCCTCAGATGGCGCTGAAGGTCTTCCTTCGCGCTCAACGACGTCGTGTAAAAGTCCCGAACTTCGGCTAACTTCGCGGAAAGGCACTCGACCCTTTCAATCGCCAGCTTCTCCTGATCCCTTGCCACACGGGCTTCCTCCTACGCCTTGTGCATTTTTTCTATGGTAACAGGGGTAACCCTACGGATTTTATCCATATGGGCATATAGACAAAGAGAAGTTTGGAACGCCTGCAGCGCACGAATATACAAACGTTAGAAAATAAACGGCAAAAATACTTAAGACAGACGGATAGTACGTACCTTGAAGGTCAGCCCTGCGACGTGCGACCCCATGTTGTCGACTGTGACGTCCTCCAGTCGCTCCTTAAAGGACGACAGGAGGAATTTTTCCAGATCGGGGAAGATCTTATTGCTGTCCATCTCTTCCCCAGCCATGAAGTTTGACGGAAATGTAAAATTCACCGTCATAACATCAGTGGACTCCTCCGTCCTCTTACCTTTTCCCTTGTCGGCCGACGAGGGAGAAGGATCGACCTCTTCGAATATAGGAGGGGCCAAGCTCACCGGAGTCGCATCAATGACTCCCGGTGGCGTCTTCGTCTTCTCAGCAGTGGCGACTGTTTGGGCAAAAAATCACGTCGTACGACCACAACCAGAGCAGGTAAGACGCACGTTATAATCCAAATCTTGTATTAAGATAAGGTCTCGACAAGAACCCATAAAACATCCGTCGTCTCCCGTAAAAGGTAAGTCGTACGTCTCCCATGACGCACGACTATAGCATCGCCCGTCCCGTACGACCATCGCGTAAGATCATTGCACCTTCGACCAAAGCTAACGTTAACCTTGACTGTTACGTTTGTTAAGTATTTAATGCAGGAGTCAAAGCCATTAACAGCAAGCAGCCGTAACGGACGAAGAGCATTATGGATAATCACTCCGGCGACCGTTTCCAGCCGTTGTAGCCGTTGATCAAATCATTAATGGAGCTAATTAATGACGCAATGACTATAAAAGACAAGCTAAAGCCTCATTTCAAGGGACATCAGTTAACATCCAGTATACAACAGCAAACATCACCAAACAGCAGAGAAAATCATCCAAACTCATAGCAAAGAACATTCAAACTCTGGAGATCAAGTACTGAAAGCCAGAATCCTACTGCGAACTCAAGAACACTCGAAGGAAAGCTCAAGTATCGCTCCCGACGCACGACAAACAGCCCTCGATCAGAAGTTCACACTTTGTATTCACACACGATAAACACTTGTTTTACATTTCAAACACTTGTACTTTACATTTCGAAGTATTTCCTTCATTTGTATTGTAATCATCGTATGACCGACGTCAGTATCAAGGACGTCGCCCCTGATTGGCGACCATAGTGCAGCGACGACACCCTTTGTCGTCTGCAGGTTTTTTCCTCGATTGAGGTTTTTCCTGCGTCATCAAATCCCTTGTCTCTTTATTTTTATTCTCGTCGCACGTCTCGTCGAAAGATCCTTTCTTTAGTTGTTTAAGTCCACATCGACCTTAAGTTGTCCCTTTGGTGCGATTTTTGGCATTAACAGCGACCCTAGACGGGTCACCACCCTTCGACGACGGTTCCCTCCGGTGAACCGTCTTGGACTTCTTTACCCCCGACGACGGGGGTGGGGGAGCTTTTCGATTCAACTCTTTGGCCTTACGAGCTAACAGGAGTTGGGCCTTCTTCTTCTGCACATCAGGGGTAGGCATATCGCCCGAACCACCTACAAAACAACAGAGATAGGATAAGAGTAAAGTTGTATAAATAAAACATACGACATACCAGGTAAAACGTACGACAAATTACCTGCTATTTCTTCTTCCTCCTCTTCTCTCTCTGCTTCTTCTCTTACAGGGATCTCCGTCCCTGTCAGCTCGACGACCTCGTCCGTCAAACCCTCGTCCCTAAGACCTCGCTGGACGAAGAAAGATCTGTCATCCAGATTATACATCCGGAATTTTTCAATCTTCGCCTCCATCTCTTTGGACACGCCAACGTCAGGGAATGTAAGGGTTGAAATGAAAACTTACGATCAACTATGACACACGACCCGGAAATAAGATACGACAAGTGAAAGACTTACTGTTGGTGTTCCACCCGGAAGTAACCCTGCAGAATCTCGAGCATCTGCGTCTTGCCAAAGGCGTATCGAGCCTTCCACCGACGGTCGTTCACTTGGGTGTTCAGCACCAAGACCTGAGCTTTCTTGTACTTAGAAAATAAACTGTACCGGTGGTAGTTGTCCACCTTGACTACGTGGGACGCCCGAAGGTCCTCCACCGTGAACGGACTCGTCCACTCGCCGGTGATCCTATCGATCACACGGACTATTCGCCAGAACTGGGGCATCATTTGGGCAGGCGAAAGATGATACTTTCCCAGAAACTCCCTAACTAACGGAGAAAATGGCCACTTAAAACCCACCTTAAAAGGGTATTCGTACAGAACAAATGTCCATTCGGATAATCGGTCGGTCGGAACTGACCCGACGAATATATTTGAACGGCATCAGGAATACCGGACAAGGTCCTAAAGGCCTCTAAACTTTCCTGACCAACAATGGTACTCGCTAGTTCGATTGACATTTTGAAAAGCTATGAGAAGAACAAAACTTTTTTCTAAAACTTATAGGCACTCGAGGCACATGAAAAGATGGCAAGTAAATATCTCTGAAATCCTTTCCTAAAAACACAAGTGAGTGTAAGAAGAAAACGATTCCCTGAATTGCGCTATTTATGGAAAGGATCGTGTCAGGTTGACTCTCTGGATGGTCGACACATGTCCATCACATTTTCGCATGCATCATGCTGATGGGCGACACCTGTCCTAAAACGGCTCCACGTCTCTGACACGCCGTCGTGACGTCACGACCTTTTCGTTTCCTCCAATCCAAATCGAACCAAGACGGTTGGGATTCGACCAGACCCTCTCCCCGCGCGACATGTGTCGAACCACTTCGTATGATTTAAAATTCGAAATTCACGCCTAAAATTCAAATTTTGGGTAAAAATCACACCTCACGACCGACGATAGAAAACTCAGATAACAGTTACATAAGACCACTCTTGTATTTGGATAAGGTCTTACAGGTTATTTACAGACGAGTATTTGGTCGTGCATTTTTATGATGGTCGTACGTTCCGTACGACCGACGTCCGAGACTTAAGACGGTCGTACGATTACATTAACCGTTAACAGTCAACACCCGTTTTTTTGTTTATTAATGCAGGTCCACGAGCATTCATGGTACAACGGCCAGTAACGGACGAGCTATTAATGGCATTAAAGGCCCGACAACGGTTACGAAACAAGCCATCAAGACATATTTAATGACCAGCGAAAGCTATATAAAGGCCTGCTCTACAACCAAAAAAGATGTATGTTATCTACATCTGTTTCTAAGCTATTATACATCGCAAACTCAACAGTAATCTACGGAGCATTCGAACAAATATCGCTAAAGCAACTTTGCACGACAGCAGTTCGAACCGCATGACAACAATTTATTTCGCACGATTTATACACGACGCATGACTTTTACATACGTCTAAGTTTATCTTTACATTTATTTGTAATCTGTTGTACACAAAACACCTGTTACAAAAGGACTTTCTCCCCTGTTTGGCGATTATAGTGCACCGTCGACTCTCACAAGTCGACTGCGGTTTTTTTCCCTCGTTTTGGGGTTTTCCACGTCACCAAATCCCTTGTCTTATTTACTTTTTTTCCTTGCGATTGTGTTGATTGGTCTTGAGATCCATTTCTTTAGTTGTTAAAGTCCACATCAACCTTAAGTTGTTCTTTTGGGCGATTTTTGGCATTAACACGCACCAAACGCTACCTTAGGGATATTTGGTGTGAGGACCTAAACTCGATCAAAGAGGCGGTTGTAGATTATTCAACTTCAGATTTTATCAACAAATGTTGGGACATTATAAAAGGCGACTTACTGGAAGTTTTGGCAAGCTTTTTGAAGAGGAGGCAAACTCAGCAAATGGTGTATTCCTTGCTTTAATTCCTAATGTTAAGGACCCAATTACATTTGGTGATTATAGGCCTATTAGTCTTATTGGTTGCTTATACAAAATTATAGCAAAAATCATTGTTGGGCATCTCAAGAAAGTAATTGGAAAGGTAATCGGGGAGGTTCAAAATGCTTTTGTCAAACGGAGGTCCATTTATGACGGTATCTTTGTTAATGCCAAAAATCGTCCAGAAGGATAACTTAAGGTTGATTGTGGAGCTTAACAACTAAAGAATGGGAATCTTTCGACAAACCGTACGACAAAGACAAGAAATGTAAAAGAGACGAAAGATTTTGGTGACGCGGGAAAAACCTCAACGAGGAAAAAACCCGCGGACGACTATGGGGGTCGTTGATGCACTATGATCGCCAAACAAGGGCGATGTCCTTTTGTTTCAGGCGTCGAGAGTACAATGATTACAATACAAGTGAAAGAAAGACTTTAAACGTAAAGTAGCAAGTGTATCGAATGTAAAAACAAGTGCGTCGTGCGTAGAAACTAAGTGGCGTGCGTCGTCTGCCCGAGAGAATTCTTGCTTCGAAAGTGTTCTTGTAGTGAATGTTCTTGAGAGGTCAGTTGTTTCAAGATGTCAGATCAGATACGCGAAATGATGATTAAGCCTCTGTATTTATAGTCTTCGAGCGCTTTGAATGACTCCATAAAATCTTCTGGTAACGGTCGTAACGGCCACTGAGTTTTAATGCTCATAATTGTCCTTGTCGGTTACGGCCGTAGGTCATTAAATGACATTGATCCTGCATTAAACAATGAAAACATAACAGTAATATCGTATGTTAGTCGGTCGAGGTCGCGAGGTACCTTTTGACGGTCGAGTGTCGTGAGTAACTTTCGATTTTAACTTTGGTCCCACGATAAAGTGTTTATGATTTTATCTCATTATGGAAAAGTGTAATAAATGTTTTCCCTGTTTTGGTCGTGGTCGAGAGTGGTGAAATTTTACCCAAACAGTTTGCCCCCAAAATTTAAAAATAGAGTGGCAAATTCGAATTTTAAATTTTTGTAAGTCGGACGTCCAAGGTCGTGACACGTGTCAAATGGTCACTTTGGTTGCCTTGGAACTAGATCGGTCCAATTCCAACTAAAGGGGAAGTCGAAAAAGGGATAAGATCGTGACGTCATGATGACGTGCAATCGTGTTTAACAGCTATCAACGCCAGGTGTCGACGATCCGTGTGTGCATACGAAGAGACATGGGCACGTGTCGATCATCGGGTGACTCGACCTGACACGATCGTTTACATAAATAGAGACCCATGATGGATCTTTTCCTTTTTACGCTTTCAGAGAGTTTAGGGAGAGATTTTCTTCTTGATTCTTGCTGTTCTTCGCCAAATTCTTTCCAAACCTGCAAGAATCTTCGACTCGGTTAGGCATTTCGAGGTTTTTAGGGCGCCTATAAAAGGTACGATTTCTTGATCTTTTGTATGTCTGTCGCTAGAGAACTTAGGAAAAACTAAGATTTTTGGGTTTTTTCAGACTTGCAAATCTGCTTCACAGGTTTAGAAATGTCGATTGAGCCTATAAGTTCCATTCGAAATCAAGAGGATCTCGACGACCTGAGAAGTCTAGCAAAAATCCCTCCGAGGATTATATTGATTAGAGCAGGTCAGATTCGACCTGATATGTGTCCTGATGGGTTCGTCGTTATATACGAATACCCTTTTAAGATAGGTTTTGAATGGCCCTATTCGTCTCTGGCCAAGGCATTCATGGTCGAATTTGATTTAGCACCGGCCTAATTAATGCCCCAATTCTGGAGAGTCATACAAGTGATCGAGCGCCTTACCAAAAACTGGGAGTCTCCCATGAATGTGCGCGACCTCCTCTTGGCTTATCAAGTCAAGAAGGACGGGTGTCATCGCTATAGCCTATTTTCTAGGCATAAGGGCGATCGTACCTTGGTCTTCAAGACTGCTGTTAAATGTTAATGATCGTAAGTGGAAGACCAGGTATGCGTTCGTGCGTAAACCGACGCTCGATTCTGAGAGCGGGTGGATTAGGGCCAGCTGGAATACGTCGAGTGAGACTTTCTAACTTTTTGTCGCGTGTCGTGTGTTAATTTCAACTTGTTTCTAACCTATCTTCTATGTGTCGACAGATATTAAGTTCGAGGACGTGAAGCCCTACGCCAACTCTAAAGCAAAGGTCGACGCATTCTTGGAATTCAGTGCTGTTGAGCGATCGTTTTTCACACGACATCTGGTGGACGACGACGACGAAGAATTGGTGTATCTAGGAGAGAATCGGGGAGAGAAACGTGAGGAGGAAGAGGAAGAAGAGGAGACAGAGGAGAAAGAGGAAGAGTCAAGAGAAGAAGAAGAAGAAGAAGAAGAGATGACCGGTAAGTATACTTTATTCTTTTCTATTCGACCCCGATCTTCTCACTTATGTCTGTCGTGTAACATTTCTCTCTTCTTTGTTTCCAGAGGAATCTCAGGTAAAGGTGCCGACTGTCAATGCAAAAAGAGCAGCTCAACTTGAGCTTGCCCGTAAGGGCAAGGAAAAAAAGGAAAGGGACCTCGACCACTGGGTCGAGGGTTTTAAAGAAGACGAGGATGACGATCCCGAGGGAACTGTCTTCAAGGGATGATGACCGTCGAGAGTCGTCATGCCTGAGAGTGCGAAGGTATCGGTCGCATCGCCTGTGAAGACGAAGACGTCTTCTGATGCGATCGATGCGACACCTACCAGTTCGGCGCCTCCGACGAAAACGGCGAGGTCCCCGTCTGCCACGTCGATCCCTTCGTCGGCCGACAAGGGCAAGGGTCACACGTCGGAAGAGGCTAAGGTCACGACGGTCAACTTTACGTTGCCGTCGGACTTTATGGTTGATAATGTCCTTGACGGGATGAATTTGTTTCCTCATCTGGGGAAATATCTGATCCCTTCTTTCAAGGAGCGTTTCGAGGGAGTCTCGATCGAGGAGACGAGATCCCATGTCGTCGGACTGGCGTTTATGGTAAGTTTTTCTTTCAAAACTTGTGTTTCAGTGTTTTTAATCTTTGTCGAGCGTTTTACTAACATACTCCTTTATGTTTTACAGGCGTTTCAGTCTTCCCTTGCCTTGCACACTGAAACGGTGAAGATAAGGGGTTTAGTGTCTTCTGCTCACGAGAGGGGGAACGCGGCATTGGACAGGGAGAAGGTCGCTCTAGAGCGTACCGAGGCTATGTCCAAATGTATCGATGAAGCCTTGAATGAGCTAGAGGTCGTCGGACGTGCAAAGGATGAGGCAAACCACCGTCTGAAGCAGTCTTTGTCTATGATCGCCGATCAAAGGGACGAGCTGGAAAAGACCAAGGAGTCTCTGGATGTGAGTGAGAAAGAGGCTGAAGACTCCAAGTCTAGGGCAACGAAGTTAGAGGACGAGGTGAAAGAGTTGAAGGACGAGACTAAATCCGCGCTTTTGCTCGATTCACCGCACGGGCGGCGATCATGCGACGACACCTAACGGGCAAAAATCCTTTGGCCTCGGCGTCGAACGAGCTTGCCCTCTTCTTGAGGGACGTCGGGACCGAAAGAGACCTCGACTCTGATGACGAGAAAGAGGTCGAGGAGGAGAAGGTGGATGAAGGTTCCAAGGGCGAGGCCTCAGGCAAAGATACGACCGACACTCCTCTTCAGCCTTAGAAAAGATTTTCTTTCTATTATTTTTGCTTTTTACCGCTCGACAGTTGGTGGTCGAGTTACTTAGATGTAGTTGACTATTTCATGAATGAAATTTACCTTTCTGTTGAACTCATGTCTTATACATATAATGAAGTTTCATTAAGTATAAAGTGAACAATAGGTCGTGCGACTTAGGCATCCACTGTATTTATAACGATTTAGAACATAAGTCGTAAGACTTTTACATTTTTCAAATCATGCAAGCAAACGTAAGTACATGCGATCAACACATTCATCCAGAACATGAAATTCTTCTAAGTTAGAAAAATTAGATCATGGGGTCGTTAGACCTTACGATTGCACAATTAAATCGTGCAATGAGCCTTAATTGTGCGTCCATGCGATAAAGTAGTCAAGTCATAAAGTAGACCTGATTGCTTATATCGTGCGATCCTACGAGAATGTACTAAAGTCGTACGATAGACTTGGTAATTTATGTCATGCGATCCTGCGATAAAATAAGGTCAGAGATTGGTCGTTGGCTAGCCAACGACCCTCCAATGCTTAAGTCAGTAATCGTCGTGATGAATAAAAAATTGTATGAAAGAAGGAAAAAGACTTAGAAAAAATACCTTTTCAGATGCGTCGCATTCCAACTACGTGGGATATCTTGATTGTCGAGGGTTTGGAGCCGATAGGCACCTTTACCCATGACTTCTGAGATACGATAAGGACCTTTCCACTTGGTGGAAAGCTTACCTGCATTGAGTTCTTGAGTGCTTTGGAACACTCGTCGGAGGACGTAGTCGCCTACTTGAAAGACTTTAACTTTGACATTCTTATTGAAGTGTCGCTCGACCGCTTGTCTCTGCGACGCCATTCTGATCAGTGCTGATTCTCTAAGCTCTTCAAGGGCGTCGAGGTCATAACTTAAATCAACCAGATTGTGGTCGATGGAAGTATTCCTCGAGGTTGGGAGCTGGACCTCGACCGTCAAAACTGCTTCGCAACCATAGACCAAAGATAAAGGAGTTTTTCCTGTGGACGTGCGCGGTGTCGTGCGATTCGCCCACAGGACCGAAGGGAGTTCTTCAACCCACTTTCCCTTTGCAGCTTTTAATCTTTTCTTAATCGAAGCAATGATGGTTTTATTGCTCGACTCAGCAAGTCCATTTGCCTGGGGATACCTGGGTGTCGAAGTCGTCAACTTGATGCTGCGGTCTTCACAGAACTGTCGAGTCCTGTTGCTTATGAACTGGGATCCGTTGTCGCAGACAATTTCGGATGGGATCCCAAATCTTCATATAATGTTAGTCTGGATGAAAGAGACGACTTCCTTGTCCCGAACTTGGGAGAAGGCAGCTGCTTCCACCCATTTAGAAAAATAATCTGTGAGCACGAGGAGAAATACCTTTTGCCTAGGGGCAGGTGGTAGCTTACCGACAATATCCATACCCCATCTCATGAAGGGCCACGGGATCAGTGTCGAATGTAAAGGTCCGGAAGGTTTGTGAGACGTACCTGAATGTCGCTGACTAGGATCACAGTTTTGGACGTACCTGACGGCGTCTTGTCGTAGTGTTGGCCAAAAGTAGCCCTGTCGAGGGATACGATTAGCCAAACTGCGCCCTCCTGAGTGATTGCCACACTCCCCATCGTGCATTTCTTGAAGGATCTTCTGGATTTGACTCTTACTGATGACGCATCTCAGGTTTAAACCTGTCGATGATCGTCGATAGAGTCTATCTCCGATCATGACGTACCTGGATGCCTTAAATCTGATCTTCCGGGCTTCCATCTTGTCTTCTGGTAGTTGGTCGTGCATAAGAAAATTTCGGATGTCGCACGACCAACCATCTTCCCGGTCTTCGATCTGGACGACGTCGTAATTTTCAATGGACGATGTCGCTAGGTGGATCATAGGAATACTGTCGAATATTGGTTCGACTAGAGTAGACCAAAGGTTTGCTAGAGCGTCGGCTTGAGTATTCTGATCCCTCGGGATCTGTTCAATAGAAAATGATTTGAATTTTTCTGATTTTTCTTTTGCCACCTTTAGGTACGCTGTCATTTTTGAATCTTTGGCCGTGAATTCTCCGTTCATCTGGTTTACGACCAAAAGAGAATCGCTTTTGACATGTAGCGCGGTTGCCCCCGAGTCGTTGTTGGTGGTTTTGAAGTCGCATCGCACGGAATACACCATTTTGCCCCCTTGTGGCGATTTTAAGACGACGCCTAGTCCCGAACCTCTAACATTGGACGATCCGTCGACGTGTAAAGTCCAAGGCACGTCGTCGTAAGTCGCCACAGTGGACACTTCGAGCTCTGCTTCTTTCCCTAACTCAAGACTGAAGTCGGCGATGAAATCAGCTAATGCTTGCGATTTGATGGCTGTCCTGGGTTTGAAATCGATGTCGTAACTACTAAGATATATGCTCCATTTCGCCAATCGACCTGTCAACTCAGGTTTCCTCAAGACAGACTTAAGAGGAAAGTTAGTCACGACAGTAATAGGATGTGATTCGAAATAATGTCGCAATTTCTTTGCGGCTGTAACAAGCGACAAGAGTAGTTTTTCCATTGAGGAATAGCTGGTTTCGGCGTCCAAGAGAGATTTACTTACATAGTAGATTGGTAGTTGCTGTTTTTCATCTTCTCGTGTCAGGATGGCACTTACTGCATTTGGACTGACAGCTAAATATAGCTGCAAGACCTCATGATCGTGAGGTTTCGACAACAAAGGCGGTGACGCCATATATTCTTTCAATTTTTGCAGTGCTTGCTCATGATCGTCGGTCCAATCGAAGCCTTTGTTTTTTCTGAGGACATTGTAAAATAAATGACATCTATCTGAGGATCGAGAGATAAACCTGTTCAGAGCTGCCACCCGACCAGTGAGCCTTTGGACCTCTTTGAAATTTTTAGGAGATTTGATCTCGATAATAGCTTTGATCTGGTCGGGATTAGCCTCGATTCCCCGTCGAGTGACCATATAGCCCAGGAATTTTCCGGCACTGACACCAAAGGAACACTTTATCGGGTTGAGCTTCATGCTATACTTCCGAAGGATGTCGAACGATTGCCTCAAATGCTCGACTGCTTGTTTTGACTTGACTAGCATGTCGTCGATATAAACTTCCATCGTGTCGCCGAGATGGTCTTTGAACATCTTATTCACCAGGCGCTGGTAGGTAGATCCTGCATTTTTTAGGTCAAAAGGCATAACCTTATAACAGTAAATACCTCGATCCGTCATGAATGCAGTTTTCTCCTGGTCCTCGACGTGCATCAGGATCTGATTGTATCCAGAATAAGCATCCATGAACGTCAATAGTTCATGTCATGCTGTTGCGTCGACCATGGCATCGATATGTGGCAATAGGAATGGGTCTTTTGGACAAGCTTTGTTGAGATCTGTAAAATCGATACAGACCCTCCATTTGCTGTTTTCTTCTGAACGACCACGACATTTGCAAGCCAATCGGGGTACTTTACTTCTCGAATTTTCTCTGTCTTGAGAAGGTTGTCGACTTCGTCATTTATCACCTTACTCCTTTCAGGAGCGAATTTCTGCCGTTTTTGTTTGATAGGTTTAAATGACGGGTCGGCATTGAGTTTGTGGGAAATGACGCCAGGGTCTATGCCGACCATGTCTTCATGCGACCAAGCAAAATAATCGGCATGTTCCTGCAAGAAAGATATTAGCTTGTCTTTAAGGCAGGGATTGAGGGAAGATCCTACAAAGACTTTCTGGTCAGGCTTGCTCTGATCCAGGACGACTTCCTCCAAGCGATAGTCATCGACTGTGTCAGGAGCATCTTGTGCATTCTCAAGCTCCCAATGCATCTGGGCAATGATCTGCTCTTGGTTTCCATTACCTGCCATTTTCCTCAAAAAGAAAAGAAAGGAAATTCCAAGAAAACGTTAGTAAGACGCACGTTTGTCGAAGATTTTCTCTAGATGGGGCCCCACGGTGGGAGCCAAACTGTTAATGCCAAAAATCGTCCAGAAGGATAACTTAAGGTTGATTGTGGAGCTTAACAACTAAAGAATGAGAATTTTCGACAAACCGTACGACAAAGACAAGAAATGTAAAAGAGACGAAAGATTTTGGTGACGTGGGAAAACCTCAATGAGGAAAAAACCCGCGGACGACTATGGGGGTCGTCGATGCACTATGATCGCCAAACAGAGGCGATGTCCTTTTGTTCCAGGCGTCGAGAGTACAATGATTACAATACAAGTGAAAGAAAGACTTTAAATGTAAAGTAACAAGTGTATCGAATGTAAAAACAAGTGCGTCGTGCGTAGAAACTAAGTGTCGTGCGTCGTCTGCCCGATAGAATTCTTGCTTCGAAAGTGTTCTTGTAGTGAATGTTCTTGAGAGTTCAGTTGTTTCAAGATGTCAGATCAGATACGTGAAATGATGATTAAGCCTCTGTATTTATAGTCTTCGAGCGCTTTGAATGACTCCATAAAATCTTCTGGTAACGGTCGTAACGGCCACTGAGTTTTAATGCTCATAATTGTCCTTGTCGGTTACGGCCGTAGGTCATTAAATGACATTGATCCTGCATTAAACAATGAAAACATAACAGTAATATCGTATGTTAGTCGGTCGAGGTCGCGAGGTACCTTACGACGGTCGAGTGTCGTGAGTAACTTTCGATTTTAACTTTGGTCCCATGATAAAGTGTTTATGATTTTATCTCATTATGGAAAAGTGTAATAAATGTTTCCCTGTTTTGGTCGTGGTCGAGACTGGTGAAATTTTACCCAGACAATCTTAATCACGAATACGATAATCCATCTTGCTAAACAAAAAAAACTAAAAGAAGCGATTTTCAAGGTAGACTTCTAGAAGGCTTTTGATTGTGTAAATTGGGATTTTCTTATCAACATAATGGCTTAAGGGCTGTTTGTTTACCACTTAATAGTTCCATTAAGAGGCAACCTCTGAATCGTTCAGAGGGGAATCTTGTTTGGCAAAAAAAAGTATGCCTCTTAATGGTTCCAAAACCCTCTTAATGATTTAGAATTTTAGGTCACCCTTAACCATTCAGCATCCTGATTCCATTCTAAACAAATACTAAACAACCATTCACCAACTGCCAAACAGCCCCTTAGACGGGGTTTGGTACAAAATGGTGTTCTTGGATTCGAAATTGTTTAGAGTCGGTAACAATATCAATTCTTATTAAATGATCACCTTCTAAGGAATTTGATATGCAAAGAGAAATCCGTCAAGGGGACACGTTATCGTCATTCCTCTTTCTAATCATCGTAGAAGTTCTCAATATTGCCATGCTAGATGCGGTGGATCATGGAATCTTTAAAGAAACACAGTCTGCCACCCCGACAATGGTTTAAAGGTCTCTCATCTGCAATACGCGGACGACGTGATCTTATTTAACGATTAGAACCCATCAAAGTTTTGAAAGTTGATTGGTATATTCAAATGCTTTCAACTTGCTTCTGGCCTTAAAGTTAACCTTTCGAAAAGCAAACTGTTTGGAGTTGGGGTGAGTGAAGTTGAGCTAAATTCTGTCTCACGGGAGTTTAGTTGTGGTTACGGTCAAATTCCTTTTATTTATCTCGGGCTACCGGTTGGAGCAGATATGAAAAAAAACACGAAAGTGGCAACACGGAAGGGTTGTATTCTTTCTTCAGGTGGGCGTCTAACTCTAACTAAACCGGTACTTCACATTTTTTCCCTTCACTAACTTTCATTGTTCCGTGCTCCAACTTGTATTATTGGTGACCTTGAGAGTGTATAAAGGCTTGTGTCTGACGCCACGTTAAGCCCGTGGCACGCCATGGCCTAATGTACAGTTTTCGTAAAACGATATCCGATTTTTCTTCATGTTTTTAATGTCTTATTTGCAAAATTTTAATATATATATATATATATATATATATATATATATAACTTAATTTAACTTGTTTATTACTATTTACTCATTAAGTAACACTACAAAACATGTGTTTTAATATATAATATTATATATGAATTAGAAATTTGACGCCATAAGTCACGCCTTGAAAACGCCATGGCTTCAACGTGGCTCCCAAGTCTTGAGGCTTGGCCTCGCCGCCACGCCACGCCTCACGCCATTTAGAACCTTGGTTAGAGTTATTGAAGGGTTTTTTGGGTGTATATGGTGATGTTCAAGTAAATAATTCAGAGAGTTTTTCTCAATATTTTGGGCCTTGGGGAGGAATCATTAAGAAGTGGTTTATGATAAACTGTTCAAGTATAGACTCTGTCTCATCTTTCGGAAAAAGAGTGGGGATTGGGTTGTCTACCCGTTTTTGGGAAGATACGTGGATGGGTAACTTCAAGCTTCGTGATAAGTTTCCAAGGTTGTTTAGACTGGAAAATGGAGGGGTCGTTTCGGTTAGGAACAAATTAGTTGGAGGAGGGTTCGCTTCATTGGGTTTGGCATTGGCTTAGGGAACCGAGGGGAAGGGACAAAGGTGATCTAGAGGAGCTTATGAAAATAGGATCCTCTTTAAGTTCATGGGAAGAGGGCGAAGATATGTAGTGGTGGTTCCTAGCCGAAGAAGGTTCCTTCTCGATTACCAAATTAAGAAGGCTTATTGAAGATTAAAATCCATGTACTTGGGACAGCAGGGTCGCAACCCAAAAAAATCTATGATTAGATTACTTTCAAGGTTCGAGTCGTATTTTCATCATTTGCAGGTGGTCTTTCTCGGGTTCTTTCTTTTCTTTTCTTCTTTGTTTGGTTTTTTTGTCTAGGTTGGTACCTTGCAGAATCTAAGTCTCGTGGACCCTGAAACTGTTTTTTGTTTTTTTTCCTTTGTTTTCTAATGAAATATGTTTGCCTTTCATATATATATATATATGGGCTTAATCAAATGAGAACTGTTTATTTTGTGGTAACCGTAAGAACCAATGTGAGCCACATATTTAAAATAACTAATATAAATTTTAAATAAATACAAAAGGGTGTTTTAGTAAAAATTTTTCCTAAATCTAATTAAATAATTAAATCCTAAAATATCTCTCACTCTTCAATGTACGTCTCTCTCCTCTCCCTCACTTTTTCTATCTACCAAATATCAAAACCCTAAGAGCCTCCATACCTTCATCACAGCCGTCGCACACCCCTCCCCACCGGCGATCGTCTCTCTCACCTTCATCACAGCCATCGCACACCCCCTCCCCACCGGCGATTGTCTCTCTCCTCTCCCTCACTCTTTCTCCCTCACTGTCGTCGTTGGCGGCAGTGGTGGTGGTGTTGTCGTTGGTGTTGCTTTTGATTGGGAGGAGTGTGGGTGGTTGGAGGTGGTGGTAGTGGTGGTGGTTTTGGGTGGTGAAGATATGGCATCACAGTTTGCTTTCTTGACGGGGATGACCTTGGTGCTTTCATGGTCCTCGTCGGCACCGTTTTGGGTTACAACACCACCGCCAATAGTTCTTTTACCACCGGCGGCCATTCCCTTCCCCCTCCCTCGACCACCATCATCAACGGTATGTCAACCTCGTCTCGTCTGCCTCTCTATCTCTACCCCAGAAACAGATCTGGGTATCACAACAACGTATAGTGGGTATCACATCTGGTATAACAGTAGAGTATCACAATGTATTTTCTTTTTTTACGAAGTGTATCACAAAATATCACGTGGTATTGCTTTACTAAGTGTATCAAATTGTGTTTTTTTCTTTAGTTTCGTTATGTTGTTAAGGGTATCACAGTATATGAGGTTTGTTTGTTTTGTAGATCTATGTTTTATGGAATTTTTCATGTATTATGCTCAAAGGTAACACATGGTTACAGTGGGTATCACATTGGTATCACAGATGTTCTTGGAGTATTACCAAAGTAATGAATGTGATGCTGAATTGGATGGCAATTGGTATCACAGTGGTATCACAAAAGTTCTTGTATGTATTTTCGGTATCACGATTGGCCGGAGAGAGAGGAGAGAGGATATTTTACAATACCTAAAATGCCCTTTTATTTAAATTTCAAACAAAATTACCAAAATTAATAATTTCCTAATTTATAGCTTAATATGTGGCTCACATTGGTTCTCACAGTTACCACAAAATAACTAGTTCTCCCTTGAATAACCCCCTATATATATATATATATATATATATATAGAGAGAGAGAGAGAGAGAGAGAGAGAGAAAGGATATTTTACAACCCTCATAAAGGTTGAAACCCTTGCAACCTTCATCATCACCGTTCATTTAATCTAGTTAGTTTTTCATATATTAAATTTAATTGGAAAATCATAGGGGTAGTTTAGTCAAATTGTAATTAACTTATTTTATTATATTTTAATGATGTCGAATAATTATGTAATTTGTTCCTAAATTTGTGGATAATGGATCAACAAATCATGGAATGTGCATCTTTTACGAGTTTTTTTAATGAGTTATTTACCTAATTTGAATTTCGTTATCAAGCTCTCCCTCTCTCATTCACTGGATGGCGTTATTTTCCGTCCACCGAAAAACATGAATTTGAAGGATTGAAAATGGTTCAAAGTGATGGCGTCTCCATCTGATTTTATAGCTCCAATTTCTTATTGGAGGATGGCGTCTCCATCTGGGCAGCACGTTTGGGTCTAGATTGGTAATCAAAGATTGATAGTTTATGATTTTTTTTTGGGTAAAGATGATGGTGGGCATCATGATGCTTAATAAATTCATGTGTCATCCATGCAGGTTCATGCTTCCATGAAGAATTTAGGTGAAACTTCCATTAATTTGAATATGCCTCCTGAAAACAATTCCATTAGAGAGAGAGACTCCTTATTTTGTAAACCCAATTTTTTGTGTAAACTTGTAAACCAAGGGTATTTGTGTCTTTTTCCCCAAATTCATAATTTTAGGAATAATTCATATTTTTAGCAACAACAAATTTTCTCAATTATCTTCATCTCTTTCTCTCTCTCCGACTACGGCGACCTCCTCCCACTCCGACGACCTCCCCCTAATTCTGGAGAGTTTCATAATTTTTTCGAGTTTCATAAAACTGTTTTTACAAAGTTTCAAGTTTTTAAAATTTGATAAACAGTTTTTTCGAAATTTTCACGTTTCATAAGAGAAAAAACATATGAAACTTCGAAAATATATGATTATTTTGAAAATTTTTGAATATGCATATAGGAGAAATATATGAAACTTAAAAATCTAATTATTCATATGAGAGAAAAATATATGAAATCGTTTATGAAAAAATATGAAACCGTTGGCAGGAGAGGGAGGACGTCGCGGGAGAGAGAGAGAGAAGATCCTCATAATCATCATATCTTTCATATATAGTGTGCGTGAAAAACACCGTATTGTGTATGCGTACAGAAAAATTCCATCACTTTCGTCTTCGTGAAGAACCACTGTTCACAGTGGTGCGTGTGCAGAAAACCCACCGGAGTTTTGAAGGATTTGTTGGAGTTTGGCATTGAATGTCCTTGTTCTTCATGGTGGTTGCATATCTTTCGTTTCCTTGAAGAACCACCGTCCATGGTGGTGTGTGTGTAGAAAACCCACCGTGAAGTACCACCGACCACGGCGGTTCGTGTGCAGAAAACCCATCGTGAAGAACCATCGTCCTTGTTCACCATTGTGGCCGGATTTTTTTGAGAGAGATAGAACGAGAGATAGAGCGAGAGAGAGTATAGGTAAATATGGAGATAATGTAACCATAATTAGATAAATTCAATATAATTAATAATTTTAAATTTAAATTAGTTAAAACTTATTCCCAAACTACTCTTTCCCTATTTTTTAATAAACTTAAATCCGAAAATTCCTCAACCGTTGATCAAAAAATTGGATGGCCTAGATCGGTTCACAAAGTTTACATAATAATATGGGTTTATAAAAGAAACTCCCTCCTATATATATATATATATATATATATATATATATATATATATATATATATATATATAGGGTCTGGTTCAGGGGAAAACCTCAAATAACCGAAAAACTAAAGAACACCCTCATGGTCCTTGATTCAACACAATCTAAAAGACATTAATAATCAACAACTAAATTAATTAAAATTAAGGGAAATGGTATTAAGGGAATTTGATCACTATATTCAGATAACAATCATAGCAAGGCAAGCAACAAAGCGTTTCTTATAATCATGAATCATAGCGATGATGAATCGATTTGATGAAGGATTTGGGTTTTGAGGAATACCGATTTGATGAATCGACCAATTGAAGAAATTGAGGAGACAATTGGGGCCAGTTCACTGATTTTGGTGAAGAACAGATTGAATAACATTTGGATTTAGGGTTTTGAGAAGATGCGATGATGATTCGAGAAGGTGAGGCCAGCTGCGATTTTTTAGAATGGATGTGATTTCTCTGACTGTTTACTCCACAAATGCAAAGATATGCACAAGTGCACGCTATGTGGATGCTTTCAGGTAGATATGCACAAATGCAAAGCATGCACTTCTGCATAGCATTTGTGGATGTAACAACCGGGCTTTCTTTTGTAAATAATGGAAGCTTAGTGTCCTTTTAGCAAGAAATGCAAAGATAAATTAAGGGGCTATTTGTATCATCTTTGAAAGATATATAAATGCACAAATCCCTAGGGCAGCCTCATTCTTCAAAAATCAGTATTATTGTTGGGTTTGTGAGAGTTGGCGGCTAAGAGGAAGAAAAGGGAAAAGAAAGGAGTCTTGGGAAGAAATCAATGAAGTGAATAATCAAAGAAGAGACTAGTAAGGTAACTCTTAATCCCTGTTAATTCTTGTGTTGGCTTGAATCTTCAAGTCTACAATCAGTGATTGATTGGGTTTTCAACCACATTTTCATTAAAAGTGGGTTGTGAGGGTTTTGTCTTCATAAATCGATTTTATAGGACTAAAAGTGGATTAAATGGATGTTTAGGTTTGGTGGATGAACCCTTAGGTTTGTCTAATCAAATTAATGGCTAAAAACGAGTTAATGGTCACTTTTAGACTGATTGGGTTCGAACAGCCGTAGTTTCCGGACACTAATGTTCAGTAGTGTCCGGACGTTTTTGCATGTGTCCGGGTAAGTTTTCTTGGGAGTTATCGGATGCGTATCTATCCGGATAATGCGTCCGAAAAGGAGTAGAATCCGGATAGAATGTCCGAAAAGGGGCTAAGAGTCCGGATGATTATGTCCGGATAGGTCGTGACCGGAAAGAAGTAATATTCAGAAAGTCTATGCGTCCGGATTGGTGTCCGGACAGTTGTTGTATCTGGAAAGTGCTGTGTCCGTAAAGAGTTATCCGGACAGTAGGGTGAATTGTTTATCTGATTCGAATTCAATGCCCTTAGGTGTTCGGTTGGATTAGCTTGGTGATTTCAAGGAGTGCGTTCAGCGTTATCAAGGTGAGTTTTTCTAACTAAAATACGTGATCTTACGTGTTTTCCAAAGAAATTGATTATGTGGAAATGCCGGTTATTTTACATGACTTTTACGTAAATGAAAGCTTAATATTTTACTGATCAGGGTATGTTTATGAGCATGATTTATTTACAAGCTTTTACGAACGTTATTCCCATGAAAAGTATGTTCTACTGAAAAGATTGTTCAGCAAGATGAAACGAATAGTAAAGTGTATTATAAATCTCATGTTTTATGACTATGATGGTTTATGTGAATGCTATGTGGAGTCGGTCTGCACTGTGGGATCAGAGATAGATCCTCGGGTTCTGATGACCCCTTGGATATGTATGACAGACTGGTAGGTTGGAATCCGTTTCCTCCTATCCGGTAGAGGGGAGTCCGTGTGGGCTCCGGAAAGGGGAGTCTGCGTAGGCTCCGGGAAGGGGAGTCTGCGTAGGCTCCGGAAGAGGCGAGAAGGGAACCTAATGGGACCCCGATCGCGGAATGTTTATGTGATCCATTACACAGTGCAGTACCATGAATGATGTTTATGTGAAGAATGTGAATTGTTTTATAAATGATTTTTAAAATGTTGATGTACACTGTTCATGGAGGGAGCTCACTAGACCTCATGGTCCAACCCTCGCTTTTCAAAACTAAAACCCTTTTCAGGTAAGCAAATGGTAGAAGGCTCAGGTAAGTGAGCAAGAGCAAGATAGGGAACAGGCGCAGCTAGAGACAGTGCAAGTGCCAACCATAGAAGTTAGAATATTCTCAGTTGTGTATAAGTTGTTTCCGCCAACCTTAGCTTATGAATGATGTAACAAAATGTTGGGACCCAGTTTTATTGAAAAGAGTTTGATTTTAATGCTATGTATGTCCTATAGTATTTTTGGGATGTTACAAATGGTATCAGAGCTAAAGTTTAAGGGATTTAGGTGACTAGACGGGCCTAAACTTAAACTTGGGAGTACAAAATCACAACTTAGAATCAGGAAATGCGTTAAGAGGGCACTAATGTAGACACAGGAAATGCATTAGGAGGACACTATTATAGAGATAGGACTAATAGGGTACTGAGGACTGTCATGTAAGGTAAGTTTGGGATTTCACCTGGCCAGTGTAATAGCGAACTTACAGGTACATGTATGTGCTTAACCTACCTTATTAACCTGCCTAGTGTTATGTCGTGTTCCAGCACGTTAGAATGTCAGCAAGGTCCCCGAGGGGTAGATTGAAACCCTTGTTGGGGAGGTTCATGAGAAGTCGTTTATGAAGTGATGTATGTATACATCGAAGAGAAGAAATGTTGTATAGAACGTTATGAGTCGGCTAGAGGTAACTCTTCGTGGATTCGAAGAGGGTGGATGTTGAGTTTGAGTAAGACTCCTGTTTCGGGAGAGTCCCGGTTCTAGAAATCATGGGATAGATCGGTCGGGATGGTAAGAAAGGACGATGTCGAAATCTTGAAAGTGTCAATGGAGCTTTGAATTCTTATTCGAGCTTTTCAAGGACAGGGTAAATGAAATAAGATACCTATAGTGAAATGAAATCATATAGAAGTGGAAAGTGAGATAGGTGTTCAAAGCGAAATAGTATGAAAGGGTTGAGTAAGTGAGTTGTGGAAAGTGTGTTCAGCAAGTTGTTGCGTGACCGAAAGGACGACCATTGGTCGTAGGAGGAGTGTCAAGGATAAGTTGCGTAAGTAAAGCGGTTGACCTTGTTAGAGTGAGTAGCATTCGATTGCAAGTAGAGTCTCATGCATGGCGTTCTTTTGTGTAACATGAAATTTTCACGATTTAAAATAAATACGTAAATGTCAATTTTGAACAAAAAAATGAGTCAGCTTGTGCGAGTGTATGTTTAAAGTATTGGTTCGTGGGAGAGATAAATACGGGGGAAGGGAGCAGGCACACGGGCGGCATCAATCAACCAAGTACTAGTACTAGTACTAGTGCTAGTACGAAATTGTAACGTCTGTCTGCACATTGGAAAGTCGGGACTCAAATAACTGTTTGTTTTGTTACATTGCACATTGAGATTTCGAGCTTAGCGATTTACAAAATATTTCACACTTTTCATGATAAGTTAAATTGTTACAAAAAGGTCAAGAAAACGTTTGCCAGTAAAACTTTTACAATCAAATGAGTATTGGTCTGTTGATATCATACAAATGAGTGTGAGGACCGACTGGTTTACTTGGTGTCGGTAATTTCTTTCAGAATTGTGTCATACGAAAAGATTTTCATGCAATGTATTACTGTCGTAATAACATTGTTCGGATTGAGAAAGATTGATGTTCACAGGAAGAAGCATGCAAACGATTCTCGAATCGTTGTGCAGGGTATTGAAGTTATAAGAGTGATGGGGTCATGTTCACCCGAGTTGTTTCCAAATGTTGTGTATTTAAAATGATAGAATGTACGAAATGATTTAATTGCTGCATGTCATGCATGAAGGCTATGAACTCACTAGGTCGTAAGATATTACATGTTAAGCTAAGGAAGAACTTTAAGAGTGGAAAAGGGTTGGGCAAATCAGGAAAGAATGTTGTAGCTTTAGTATTATGTTCAAGAGAAAAGGCGAACAGTGGTAGATTCGGGAGTAGACCTTAGTATCGGGTGTATGAGGGTCTGCACCCTTGTTCGGAAACTGAAAGCACGAGTGTCAAAGGACGGTTGCGTTCGAAAGAAGGACTTGAGGCCTTCAAGGTGTGGTATTAGCAACTCGTTATGAGTAGTGTGTGGAGGCAGAAATGAGGCATCCACGATGCCGAATAAGAGTCATAAGGTGATCTTGTAATCTTTGATGATACATGAGTAGGTTTTGAAATGAGGGAAGCAGAGTATGAAGTTGATTGTGATATGTTAGAAGGATCAGGATCCGTAAGAATCCCATGGTAAAGAATAGATTAAGAAAGTATCAATGGGTTGACTTTTGATTTTGGAAGTCGTCAGCTATGTAAGGGGGCTGAGGGCGAAGACTTGAACCAGGATGTTGAAAGCGAATAGAGCACCTTGTAGGGGTGTTAAGTTGGTGAGAGACTGTTGTTTTGAATAATCATTCTATTTACTAGGTATGGGCGGTTCGTAGAAGGATAAAGTATGTAACACGAACGAAGCGGATGTGTAGATTGTATCGTTCAGCGAGGGACTGTGCCCTGTTTACGTAAGGGATCGGATCGTAAGGAGCTAGCTAGAATGTTCGCGTTTGAGCTAATTGAGAACTCGTGAGTTATAGTTCAACAAGTTGGGAAAAGACTGAGTAGCGAGGTAGACCCGGGTATGTAAGCGGGAGGATATGAAGGCAAGTTCGAATTGTGTGAATGATCATGAGAGATCTGGTCTGCAGTGTGATGTCATGGGCAAAGAGTGTACGGATGTGTAGTGACAGTAACTGTCAAGCTTATGGTGCCAGCTAGTGTCGTAGTGAAGTGATGTTAAAGAGAGAGGAAGCGTTAGGTAGAAGCCTTTTGAGGGTTTTGGATGAGGGTACGGTTTGTTAACCAGATTGTTGGAGCACATAGGGTGTAAGTTGACGTTGTGGTATGATTATGTTCGGGACAGAATGACAAAGTGGTGGTGGGTGATTATCCAAAGGAGAAACCAAGTGCTTTTAGTTGTAAGAGTCGCTAAGTAAGCATATTTTGGAATCATTGGAAGCCTAAAGAAGATGATGAGTGTGTTAGTCAAATTGTTGAGGAATAGATGTGAAATCCTTAAAGAATGTGAGTTGTTTCTTATGTGTGAAAGAATTGCCCGAGGAAGTAAAGGTTAGAGATCAAAGAATGAGTAGCGACGTCAAACTAGTGTCGTTTCAAGACGACTTGGTTGAATGCCTTAAGATAGGATATTGATGCAACTGTTTAGTTATGTAAGTTTTGGGAAAGTGTTATCGGCATGTGGAAATGCCGGGAGAGAGGGGCAAGTAATGTTTGGTGGGCAGTGCTCCATGCTAAAGTGGGGAGATGAAGATAGTATGCCGGATTAAACGAGTAATTTGGAAGTAGCAAACTTGACAGTAATGCCGAAAGGTGCAGTGTAGTGTAGATTGCCATTGATAATTGTGCGAACCGTTGGAAAGGATATTGAGGAAGGAAATTGTGTATGTTTTTGTGCAGGGAAGAAGTGGATGAGACAACTAAATGAGTTAAGTTAGTGACTTTGTGAGAAATGTTTAAACGATTTGGTCGTGCAGTGTTTAAGCTAGTGAGAATAGTATGGTGTGACCATGGTTATTCCTCCCAGTTGAGTGAGGGTAACCGGAGTTATGTTTTATGACCGAACGAACGTGGTAATCAGCGAGGATTTGATGTGTTTCAGGATAAGTTTAATTCGAGTAGGTGAACACTTCAACGTTAGGTTTGAAAGTTCCTACCCTGGGTTACGTACAAGGATGGAGTGATGAAGTGGTGAGGATGTAAGAAATGGTTGACGAACTGTGGTCGAGGTGGTCCGAGAAAGGGAAATGTTATCCGCATAGTCGATTGTTGATTAGGAGAAGTAATCTAGGATTGCTTGTATTTCGATGATGGAACTCTGGGTTGTGAGTTGTCGGGACGTTCAGGTTTGTATTTGTGTCAAGCGGTCAAGTGTGTGTCTGTCTCTTGGTAAATGAATCTCGTGTTGTGGCAGAGGATTTAGCCAAGTTCCTCCTTAAAGGAAGTGTTGATGCATGAGAAGCCTTAGTAAATCTTCTGTAGTCAAGATCGACCGAGTAGGAACAGTAGCCTACGAGTTAGAGTACCGTAAGAACTGAAGGAAATGCACCCAAGGTTCCATGTTTCGAGTTTAATGAGGTGGTTGACTGAGTCAGATATGGCTTTACTTTGGGAAGTTTCGGTTTTGATGTGGGCAAGATACCCGCATCTTTTTCCCAATAAGGAATTCCGGTGACGGAATTCTTTTAAGGGGGGAGTGTTGTAACAACTAGGCTTTCTTTTGTAAAGAATGGAAGCTTAGTGTCCTTTTAGCAAGAAATGCAAAGATAAATTAAGGGGCTATTTGTGTCATCTTTGAAAGATCTATAAATGCACAAATCCCTAGGGCAGCCTCATTCTTCAAAAATCAGTATTATTGTTGGGTTTTTGAGAGTTGGCGGCTAAGAGGAAGAAAAGGGATAAGAAAGGAGTCTTGGGAAGAAATCAATGAAGTGAATAATCAAAGAAGAGACTAGTAAGGTAACTCTTAATCCCTGTTAATTCTTGTGTTGGCTTGAATCTTTAAGTCTAGAATCAGTGATTGATTGGGTTTTCAACCACATCTTCATTAAAAGTGGGTTGTGAGGGTTTTGTCTTCATAAATCGATTTTATAGGACTAAAAGTGGATTAAATGGATGTTTAGGTTTGGTGGATGAACCCTTGGGTTTGTCTAATCAAATTAATGGCTAAAAACGAGTTAATTATCACTTTTAGACTGATTGGGTTCGAACAGCCGTAGTTTCCGGACACTAATGTTCAGTAGTGTCCGGACGTTTTTGCAAGTGTCCGGGTAAGTTTTCTTGGGAGTTACCGGATGCGTATCTATCCGGATAATGCCTCCGGAAATGAGTAGAATCCGGATAGAATGTCCGGAAAGGGGCTAAGAGTCCGGATGATTATGTCCGGATAGGTCCTGACCGGAAAGAAGTAATATTCAGAAAGTTTATGCGTCCGGATTGGTGTCCGGACAGTTGTTGTATCCGGAAAGTGCTGTGTCCGGAAAGAGTTATCCGGACAGTAGGGTGAATTGTTTATCTGATTCGAATTCAATGCCCTTAGGTGTTCGGTTGGATTAGCTTGGTGATTTCAAGGAGTGCGTTCAGCGTTATCAAGGTGAGTTTTTCTAACTAAAATACGTGATCTTACGTGTTTTCCAAAGAAAGTGATTATGTGGAAATGCCGGTTATTTTACATGACTTTTACGTAAATGAAAGCTTAATATTTTACTGATCAGGGTATGTTTATGAGCATGATTTATTTACAAGCTTTTACGAACGTTATTCCCATTAAAAGTATGTTCTACTGAAAATATTGTTCAGCAAGACGAAACGAATAGTAAAGTGTATTATAAATCTCATGTTTTATGACTATGATGGTTTATGTGAATGCTATGTGGAGTCGGTCTGCACTGTGGGATCAGAGATAGATCCTCGGGTTCTGATGACCCCTTGGATATGTATGACAGACTGGTAGGTTGGAATCCGTTTCCTCCTATCCGGTAGAGGGGAGTCCGTGTGGGCTCCGGAAAGGGGAGTATGCGTAGGCTCCGGGAAGGGGAGTCTGCGTAGGCTCCGGAAGAGGCGAGAAGGGAACCTAATGGGACCCCGATCGCGGAATGTTTATGTGATCCATTACACAGTGCAGTACCATGAATGATGTTTATGTGAAGAATGTGAATTGTTTTATAAATGATTTTTAAAATGTTGATGTACACTGTTCATGGAGGGAGCTCACTAGACCTCATGGTCTAACCCTCGCTTTTCAAAACTAAAACCCTTTTCAGGTAAGCAAATAGTAGAAGGCTCAGGTAAGTGAGCAAGAGCAAGATAGGGAACAGGCGCAGCTAGAGACAGTGCAAGTGCCAACCATAGAAGTTAGAATATTCTCAGTTGTGTATAGGTTGTTTCCGCCACCTTAGCTTATGAATGATGTAACGAAATGTTGGGACCCAGTTTTATTGAAAAGAGTTTGATTTTAATGCTATGTATGTCCTATAGTATTTTTGGGATGTTATAGTGGATGGTTGCAGATCGAGCAAGAGGTTGATGAAATTGGCGAGTAGTTGTAGTTGTAGTTCCCATTTTAGCCATTTCTGTAAGGGAATTGTCGAGAAATGTTTGGAGTTCTTCAGGCCAGGTTGCCGACAGCGAAGCAGGACACGGAGATTTGAAATGAGTGTTGAGGAAATTATTTAGGGTTTCGATGGGGAGTTCAAGAGAAGTGGACATTCCGGAAACGGCGATGACGTTGCAGTTGTTGATTGAGCTAGCGTTGATGGCATCAGTGGAAGTGAGGCAGGTGGCGGCGTAGACACTAGGGAATTTGTTTGCGAAGATAGCGACACCGACGCCGGTACCATAGGCGACGAGACCGCGGATCTCGGTTTCGGGGTTGTTGGCGGAGGTGCTGACTATTTGCCCGATTTTTTTGCCGATGGAGTAGTAGTCTTCGGAGTCGAGGTCTTCTACTTCGATGGCGATGGATTGGAGGTGGGAAACGAGGGCGTCCTTGAATGCATTTTTGTTTGTTTCTATTCCAATTTCACCCCCTAATGCCAGCTTAAGTTGATATGCAATATACCCTCAACTTTTATTTATCTACAAAATTGTCATTGAGATAATAACCCTTGAATTATCTCATCCTATGTCTATAAAGGTGTTCTTTAGTTTTTCAGTTATCTAAGGTTTTTCTTGAACCTCCCTCTATATTTAGGAGAAGACGAAAAACAATGTCAACCATATTCACCTTATTTAATCAAGGGTTGAAAGTAAAATGTAATCTTATTATTATTTAAAAATTAATGGCATTTTATTGGAAACTAAAGGTATTTTATGGACCAAAAACAACAACCTCATACCACGTGGAGAGATATTTTAGGTTTCGATCCATCATTCATGATTGAAGGTGCTTTTGGTAGGTTTGTGTTTGGTAGTTTATATATATAGTATTATATGTGATATTTGTATATCATCGCATATGATAACGTTTTGTATTAAGTTTATATGTCTATGGCATTTAATATGATCATATATCATATTTATATATTATCACATGTGATTTTTGTTTCTATTTTAATTTTATGTTATTTACATTATATGCAATCATATGTGATATATACTTGTATTAAATCTACCTTTTGTGTTTTACATTGTTAATCACATGTGATGTGCTAACATAATACTATAATTTCTGTTTTGTGAGTTTTGTGTTGTTAATCACAAATGATATTGTAGCATAATACGGAAGATTGTAGAGTTTTTTGTAATCACTATAGTGATTAGTCTTTTTAGTATATTGAATTAGTTGGATCATATATATGGTTAGTTAATTGTAAACATGAAATTAATGTCACGAATTCAGAAAATTGGGAAAAAATAAGAGGAAAAAACATGGAAAAAGTCATATGTCACATGTCATATGCATTATATCATATTATGATATATGATATATATATATATAAATTATAAAAAAGAAAATCATAAATAAAAAACTGAACAAAAAATAACGGTAAAATAAAATAAAGTAAAAGACCATCAAAATTAGGGGTGAGCATAACCGGGTACCCGACCAAATAACGTGAATAAAAAATAGAGAAAATTTGTGAAAAAAGTAATGAATTGGTTATTGATATCACATCTTATGTTTGATTAAAGTTGTGATTTTTTTATTTATTAAAAGTGTATCTAGATTTTTTTTATATAAAACTTAATAAAAAATTATAAACTAATTAAAATTAAAAAAAACTTAAAAATATAATTAGACTCTAAAGTATTTATTCAATTCAAAATGGTAATTATCCTAATTTCTAAAATTATTTCTCATTTATGATATTTTTAATTAATGAATTATGTGATCCATATTCTTTTTCGCATTCTCGCAAAATTAGTTTACTTGTCGTATGATCCTCTCCCTCTCTCACTCATATATATATATATATATATATATATATATATATATATATATATATATATATATATATATATATATATATATATATATATATATAGAGAGAGAGAGAGAGAGAGAAAAGAGTCCCATTAATTTGTTAACGACCCTATCAGTCCTAGTCATGTTAACCAAGTTTCAACCAATCACAATTCATTTTCGTGCTTTACACATCTGACTTATCAAATGAGGGTATATTTGGTATTTCAATTCAAGATTTCTCTCCCTAAATTGTTTACATATATTTCTTCTTTTTAAATAAGGTAGTTGTTTTATTTTTATTATTAATGTTTTATCTTTTGATTATAACTAAATATTTAACCATGGTACTTATCTTATCAATCTTGACCGTATTTTTGTGTTTATCTATTGATTATATATACTATATTATAGAACATTTGAAAAAACTCTTAAAAACAAGTTGTAACAACCCAAAACTAAAGGTAGACAAACACATCATTCATAGATAAGTAATATCTGCCAAAACCTGGCCATACCAAAATTCAATAATATTCAACAAGGGTTTATGCGGAAAAATAACCCTATTACAGCTGAGAATAAGTCTAAAATGCCAAAAATAGGAGTCTTCTATCCCCAAGATGCAAGCTCCAGCTCACACATTCCCTTTCCCTTTTCCTGAGCCTTCAGCTTTATTACCTGAAAGGTTTTTAGTTTTGAAAGCGAGGGTTAGACCATAGGGTCTAGTGAGTTCCCTCAAAAGCCAAGCCACGAAATAAAACAGTTCAAGTAAAAGCTTTCAGTAAAAGTATTTAAATGAATTCGTTATGAGCACACATTAATGGCCAGCACACTATGACAAACTAATGGCACACACTATGGTCACACACACCATGACAGCAATAAGGGCACACACCGCCCATATATGAAACACATTAATATATCCACACATATGGGACGCACCCCCATCTCACACATTTGCCATAGTTCTTCCACACATAGATAGATATCCTTCACACAGTTAAGTCACACTTCTCATTCATGAACATTCGATAAAACGAACACTTACCATATAAAATTATGCATAAGGTTCCACACTTTAAAAGGATTAAGTTAGAAAGACTCACCTGTCGCCCCGCTTAGTCCTCACACTAGATAAGCTCTCCCTTCAACTGCACCTATAAGGTACATACTACCACGATAAGCCACTTGATGAAATTACACACTCAACAGCCTACACTACTAAGTCACACTACACCCTTTTCGGATACCGTATCCGGATAGCCAAAACTACCCGGACAACCAGGCTATCCGGACGTCCTACCCGGATAACCAAACAATCCGGACATCTTACCCGGACACCCCAATAATCCGGACGTCTTACCCGGATAACCAAACAATCCGGACATCTTACCCGGAAAACAAGCCATCCGGAGACTACTACTAGGGTTCTACCCGGACACCACCAATCGTCCGGACACTACCCTAACTTGAGGGTTTCTGGACGCGACGTGCAATACTAAAAACGCAGAAAATTGCACAATCTCATGTCCTAATTTCCTCAACACCTCCAGATTAACAATATAGGTCGCTAGTCACACATTATCCCAAACTACTACTCTTTTAATCAAATTAGATGAGGAAACACCATAAACCCATAAAATCCACATTTCTTCTCTAAAAAACCACAAAACACACTAACTTAAAGAGGGATAGGATTGGTTTTACCTGGATGATTGATGATTCTGGAATCCCTCTTCAAAACTCAGCTGAAATCGTAGCTCCTTCTTCCTCTAAGCCAAAACCCCTTTTTCTTGTTCTTTCTTCCAGCCACACACACACAACACATACTAGACAGAATGCTTAATGAGAAATAGGGTTTTCACTTTCCTTATATACCTTCACAAGAAGCACCAAACTTTTAAGTTTCACACTTAGACCACACATCTTCTAGATTTCCGAAATTCTCCCAAAATTCCAATATCGACCAAAAACAAAACCCGGTTATTACAATATCCACCCCTCAAAAGAATTCCGTCCCCGGAATTCCATTTTCAAACAAACGAGGGTAACGAGCTCTCATGTCCGATTCCAATTCCCAAGTTGCTTCTTGCCCCTTATGGAATTGCCATTGAACTTTCACTAGCGATACCTCCTTATTCCTCGTCTTTCGAACCTTGCGATCCGATATTGACAATGGTTCCTCGTCATAGCTTAACTTCTCATCCACACAAATGTCTTCCAATGGTACCGCCATACTTTCTTCGGCCAGGCACTTTCTTAAATTTAACACATGAAAGGTCGGGTGTACTCTCCGAAGTTCCTCCGGCAATTCTAACTTATACGCCACCTCACCCACACGCTCGGTGATGGCGAACGGCCCGACATACCTAGGCCTTAGCTTTCCTCTTTTCCCAAAACGTACCACTCCTTTCCACGGTGACACCTTAAGCATCAATTTATCTCCTACCAAGAACTCGATCGGCTTTCTTCTTTTATTCGCATAAGCCTTCTGCCGATCCTGAGCCACTTTCAACTTTTCCCTTATCACGCAAATTTTATCGGCCGTCAACTGCACTAGTTCCGGCCCCGCTAATTGCTTCTCTCCCACCTCATTCCAACACAAATGCGTCTGGCACTTACGTCCATACAGTGCTTCAAATGGCGCTTCCCGAAGACTAGCGTGATAACTATTGTTATATGAAAACTCGATCAACGGCAGATGGGATTCCCATGAGCCCTTGAAGTCAATTACACAAGCACGCAACATGTCTTCCAAGGTTTGTATAGTCCTCTCTTTTTGCCCATCCGTCTGAGGATGATAGGCAGTGCTCATCCATAGCTGCGTTCCAAGCTCTCGCTGAAGACTTCTCCAGAAAGAGGACGTGAAGCGGCTATCGTGATTCGAGACTATAGACGATGGCACTCCGTGCCTCGTTACTATCTCATCCACGTACAACCTTGCTAACCTCTCTAGCGAGTCTTTCTCCCGAATTGGTAGAAAGTGAGCCGACTTGGTGAGACGGTCCACGATCACCCAAATGGCGTCATATCCTTTCGGGGTCCTTGGTAACTTCGTGACGAAGTCCATTGTGATACAATCCCACTTCCACATGGGTATCTCTAAGGATTGTATCTCCCCGAACGGTCTTTGATGCTCCGCTTTGACTTTCAAACAAGTCACACACCGCTCGACAAGATAAGCGATGTCCTTTTTCAATCCTGGCCACCAATACATCTGCCTCAGATCTCGATACATTTTATTGGTTCCCGGATGGACTGAATACCGCGATCTATGAGCTTCCTCCAAAACGCGCTTTCGCAGGCCTCCCAGCTTAGGAACCCACACTCGGTTCCCCAAACACCTCACACCACTACCATTAGATACTAAGGATGTCACATAACCAACAATTCTCTCACTTTTCCACTTCTCTTCCTTTAAAGCTTCCTCTTGGAACTTCTTAATCTATTCCAACAGGTCAGGAATTACGTTGACTCGAAAGGCTACCACTTTAGTTGGCTCCCTCCTTTCCTTCCGGCTCAACGCGTCGGCCACGACGTTCGCCTTTCCTGGATGGTAGAGGATTTCACAATCGTAGTCGCTTAACAATTCCACCCAACGACGCTGCCTCATATTTAGTTCCTTCTGATCGAACAGGTGCTTAAGACTTTTATGATCAGAATAAATCTGACACTTAACCCCGTAAAGGTAGTGCCTCCAAATCTTAAGCGCAAATACCACAGCCGCTAACTCCATATCGTGCGTGGGGTAATTCTTTTCATGCTCCTTCAATTGACGAGATGCATAGGCGATTACCTTTCCATTCTGCATTAGCACACATCCTAGACCTAGCTTGGACGCATCGCTGTAGATTACGAATCCTTCCGACCCGCTAGGCAAGGATAAAATCGGAGCACTGCTCAACTTGTCCTTCAGCTTGCTAAACGCTTCTTCTTGAGCCTCCGTCCACTCGAACTTAGTACTCTTCTTGGTTAAGGCGGTCAATGGCGTAGCTATCCGGGAAAAATCCTGGATAAACTTCCGATAGTAGCCCGCTAAACCAAGAAAACTCCTAACTTCCGATGGCGACCTTGGTTGCTCCCACTCTTTAATGGCCTCCACCTTGGCTGGATCAACTTTGATACCTTCCCCCGACACTACATGGCCCAAAAATTGGACTTCTCGAAGCCAGAATTCGCACTTGGAAAACTTTGCATACAACTTTTCTCGCCGTAGCAATTCTAACACCACGCGAAGATGCTCTTCATGCTCACTCTGGGATCGAGAGTAGATGAGGATATCATCTATGAACACTATCACACACTTATCCAACCACGCGCTGCACACACGGTTCATTAAATCCATGAAGACTGCCGGAGCATTAGTCAAACCAAAGGGCATGACTAAAAACTCATAGTGGCCGTACCTCGTGCGAAATGCTGTCTTCGGCACGTCTTCTTCCTTTACTTTCAACTGATGATACCCGGATCTTAGATCTATCTTCGAGAAGAAGCTCGCTCCTTGCAACTGGTCAAACAGATCATCGATCCTTGGAAGCGGGTATCTGTTCTTAATAGTCACCTTGTTAAGCTCACGGTAGTCTATGCACATTCGCATAGACCCATCCTTGACGAAAAGCACTGGCGCTCCCCAGGGTGAGGAACTAGGGCGTATAAACCCCTTATCCAACAACTCCTGCAGTTGCGTCATCAGTTCCTTCATTTCCGCCGGTGCTAACCGATACGGCGTACGCGCTACCGGGGCCGCACCCGGTACCAAATCGATTCTGAATTCAACTTGACGATCTGGGGGCAAACCTGTCAGGTCATCAGGAAACACTTCCGGAAATTCTTTTACCACGGGGACATCCTCTAGTCCCTTATTCTCTTTCTTAGCGTCTAACACATACGCCAGGAACCCCTGACACCCCTTCTCTAAACAATGTCTCGCTTTCATTACCGAGATCAGACAAGACTTACGCTCTCGTCTATCCCCATAGATTACCACCTCCGACAAATCCGGCAAGGTCATACGAATCATTTTCTTATTGCACACAATGCTAGCACTATTACTAGCCAACCAATCCATCCCTACTACAATATCAAACTCTCCCATTCCCACGGGGTACAACCGCAATGGAAAAGAGTGACCCTCAACCTCTATATTACATCCAACATACATCTATCTAACCAAAACCCGCATATCGTCAGCAATCTCTACTTCAAACCCACACCCCAACCGTTTAGGCTTAACACCCAAACGTCGGGCAAAATCCGGCGATACGAATGAACGATTTGCACCCGAATCAAACAACACTTTGGCAAGAACATAATTTACAAGAAAGATACCTGTTACAACATCAGGTATCTCCACCGCCTCATCAGCCGTCATTCGAAAGGCCCTTGCCCTGGTCTGAGCTGGTTCCACTTTTCTTTCTCCTCCTCTTCCTCCCTGTTTACCACCAAAACCACCCGAATCCCCTCTTTTCAGCTGAGGGCAATCCGGCCTCAAATGCTCCACCGATCCACACTGATAACATGCTCGGGGGTTCCGACAGTCACGTGCCATATGCCCTAACTTCACGCACTTGAAACACCCCTCAGGCTCAGCACATTCTCCACGGTAAACTCGATTACATTTTCCGCACGGTTTTTCTCCAAATTTCGACCCTCCTCGAAACTCCGGCTTGAACACTTTAGCCCGTTTTGAGTCACGTGCTGGTACCTCCCACTTTCTCTTTTCCTTACCCTTTTCCACGTCTTGACGGTTCTTTTCCTTTTCAACCATTTCTGCTGCATTGATGGCTGCCTGAAAAGTAGTTGGGTTTCTAGCCGTAACCAGTTCCCGCACACTACTTTTCAATCCGAAAATGTACCTCTCCACTCGGCGCTCTTCATTCGGTACATATAGTTCAGCAAATCTCGCTTTCTCCATAAACTTTGTGGTATATTCCCTCACCGACATCCCACCTTGTTCCAAGCCCAAGAACTCTTCCTCCAATCGTTTCACTGCCGCCAGAGGGCAAAACGATGCTTTAAATTTTGAGACAAAAGTCTCCCACGTCATACTCTTTGCAATCTTTGACCCTTCTCCTGCGGTCTCCGCATCCCACCAGAACACAGCTTCCGACTTTAGCATGGACAGAGCATACATCACCCTGTCGCTATCAGCACACTTACAGGTGTCGAACGCTAGTTCCATTTCTCTGATCCATTTCATTGCCAATACAGGATCGCATTCTCCCTTGAAAGTGGGCGGCTTACAAGAAGCGAATGCCTTGTAGCTACAACCTCCACCCAGCACCCGATCATTTACTGCCAAAGGATTGGACTGAACAGGACTTCCCGAAGCAGAACCATGCGAGCTAGTCGCCCCTTCTTTACTACCACTTGGCTCTTTACTCCCCGATGCCGACTCGTCTTGCTTTGCCAACAATGCTTTCAACGTATCCTGGATTTCGCCCAAAGCAGTGGCGAAATTTTCTTAAGTCACAAAAGCTTGGGCACGACCATGCCCACGACTCGCCCCCCGCCTGGACACGGAGCTCTCCTGTTGAGACGCCTCTGGTTCTTGCGAAATTCCTGCACTCCTTGTTCCACGAGTAACACGAGCCCTCACTACAGCTCTTTCCGTATTCTCATTCACTTGGGTAGTCGCACGCCGGGGTACCACTCCCCGTCCCCTTCCTCGGCTCCTTCCTCGGCCCCTACCACGGGTAGTTGCCGGCACAGGTGGTGCTTCCATCTCGATTTCCTCATCAACAGGTTCCGATGCACCCCTCATGGATCTCCTCAACATGATTACAGACTGTCAAGGAAACACAAATAAATATTAAATCTACTGCTCTAAATTAATAAGGCAATTAAGCACACACATGTACCTGTAAGTTCGTAATTACACTGGCCAGGTGTAATCGCCAACTTACCTTACATGACGGTTCTCACTACCCCATTAATCATTCTACCCAGTCTCGCTAAGGTCCCCCTAGTTCTCAGCTGTACTACTTGACTCCTACAGTTTAAGTTTAGGCCCGTCCGGTCACCTAAATCTCTTAAACTAAGGCTCTGATACCAACTGTAACAACCCGAAACTAAAGGTAGACAAACACATCATTCATAGATAAGTAATATCTGCCAAAACCTGGCCATACCAAAATTCAATAATATTCAACAAGGGTTTATGCGGAAAAATAACCCTATTACAGCCGAGAATAAGTCTAAAATGCCAAAAATAGGAGTCTTCTATCCCCAAGATGCAAGCTCCAGCTCACACCTTCCCTTTCCCTTTTCCTGAGCCTTCAACTTGATTACCTGAAAGGTTTTTAGTTTTGAAAGCGAGGGTTAGACCATAGGGTCTAGTGAGTTCCCACAAAAGCCAAGCCACGAAATAAAACAGTTCAAGTAAAAGCTTTCAGTAAAAGTATTTAAATGAATTCGTTATGAGCACACATTAATGGCCAACACACTATGACAAACTAATGGCACACACTATGGTAACACACACACCGTGACAGCAATAAGGGCACACACCGCCCATATATGAAACACATTCATATATCCACACATATGGGACGCACCCCCATCTCACACATTTGCCATAGTTCGTCCACACATAGATAGATATCCTTCACACAGTTAAGTCACACTTCTCATTCATAAACATTCGATAAAACGAACACTTACCATATAAAATTATGCATAAGGTTCCACACTTTAAAAGGATTAAATTAGAAAGACTCACATGTCGTCCCGCTTAGTCCTCACACTAGATAAGCTCTCCCTTCAACTGCACCTATAAGGTACATACTACCACGATAAGCCACTTGATGAAATTACACACTCAACAACCTACACTACTAAGTCACACTACACCCTTTCCGGACACCGTATCCGGATAGCCAAAACTACCCGGACAACCAGGCTATCCGGACGTCCTACCCGGATAACCAAACAATCCGGACATCTTACCCGGAAAACAAGCCATCCGGAGACTACTACCAGGGTTCTACCCGGACACCACCAATCGTCCGGACACTACCCTAACTTGAGGGTTTCCGGACGCGACGTGCAATACTAAAAACACAGAAAATTGCACAATCTCATGTCCTAATTTCCTCAACACCTCCAGATTAACAATATAGGTCGCTAGTCACACATTATCCCAAACTACTACTCTTTTAATCAGATTAGATGAGGAAACACCATAAACCCATAAAATCCACATTTCTTCTCTAAAAACCCACAAAACACACTAACTTAAAGAGGGATAGGATTGGTTTTACCTGGATGATTGATGATTCTGGAATCCCTCTTCAAAACTCAGCTGAAATCGTAGCTCCTTCTTCCTCTAAGCCAAAACCCCTTTTTCTTGTTCTTTCTTCCAGCCACACACACACAACACACACTAGACAGAATGCTTAATGAGAAATAGGGTTTTCACTTTCCTTATATACCTTCACAAGAAGCACCAAACTTTTAAGTTTCACACTTAGACCACACATCTTCTAGATTTCCGAAATTCTCCCAAAATTCCAATATCGACCAAAAACAAAACCCGGTTATTACACAAGTTTATATGCATCAAATGTTTTTATTGATGCATATTACTTAAATTTAAGATTAATGCACGAGTACGATTGTTTAGAACTGCATGTTTGAATTCATAACTAACTAAGAAACATAATCACATACAGGATAAAACATCTCATTTTAAATCTAAAGAATCCAAGGATAATTGTTGAATTGTAACAGAATACTTATTTTTTATAAAATACATTATATTATTAAATATAAAATAATTCACATCATTATTAAACCTAAATTAGATTAAAATAAAAAATTAAACTAAACAAATTTATAAAAAACATTATCGCTTTCTTGTAACTATACAAAATCGTATTACAAAATTGACAAATACAAAAAATAAAATGAAACATTAAAATCGAGATGTATCGCGCTGCATTACGCGTGTACATTTCTAGTAAATCAATAAAAATTCAAGGTGTGTATCTTACCAATAATTGACCGTATTTTATTAAAAATTCAGACCTGTGATTTTTTTTCATCAAGATAAAATGTAATTTTTTATATAGTATGCCCATTTGGTTTACAAACAGGTGATAGATACGAATGGAGTATCAATATGTGAACATGAGTATATGTGCATACGGGCATATGTGCATACGGGCATATGTGCATACGGGCATATGTGCATATAAGTATATGTGCATATGCATGTATGTGCATATGTCCATATGTGTTGAAATTAGAGCAACTACCTAAATCAAAACCAAGACCTAACAACGAAACCCAAATGAATATCCTAGTTTTCTTCCCTTCCATAATCACTTGTTACTTTTTTTTTTCTTTTCTTGTTACTAGTAGGCAACCAGATAATGGGTTGATTTTGAGTATGAATGACTGAGAGTGGTTAACATGGTTAGGACTAATAGGGTGGTTAACAAAAAAAGGGGACCATATATATATATATATATATATATATATATATATATATATATATATAGGGGAGGTCTCCGTTGCAAACCAGTCAGTTTGTGCAAACCCCGTGCAAACCAATCTACCAATCACGTAACTTTTTTTTATATCCATAAGGGTATGTTAGGGCTTTTAGCATATTTTTCCATCTCCACCAATCACTTAACTTATTTTTTTATATCCATAACTTCTTTTTTATATCCATAAGGGTATTTTAGGGCTCTATCGGAAAATATAGATTCATGAAGCCAAATTATATATTCATGAATCCAAATTTTATATTCATGAAGCCAAAATATAGATTCATGAAGCATCAACATAAAAAAAATTGCAGATTCATGATTGGTAGATTGGTTTGCACGGGGTTTGCACAAACTGACTGGTTTGCAACGGAGACCTCACCTATATATATATATATATATATATATATATATATAGAGAGAGAGAGAGAGAGAGAGAGAGAGAGAGATGAAGGAAGATGATCAAACGACAACGTTAATTATTTAAGAAAACACAAAAACGGCTAAATCACGTGCAAAATCACATGTGATTTAACATTAACGGTCAAAAACATGTGTGCAAACGACTTTAGCTGCATCTTCGAGTCGAGAGGCAAAGCCACTTGATGTTAATATAAATCACATATAATATAACCATTTTTCATTTTCTAAAATAGTTATCATTTTCGTTTCAACCCTATATAATATATGTCTTTTTCTTTAATGTTTAACCCCACCTCTTTAAAAAGGGCTCTTTCAAAAAAAGAGATTAAAAGGGATTTACATATCCTTACACAATTACACCCACAAAAAGATCAATGAGTTTTATGTTTGATTCACAATGTTATCATTTTTTTAGTGTAAGAAATAGTTTTGCTACATGTAGTATACTAGTATATGTAAATTTTTATAAAGTTGGTCTTATTTTTTAATTTTTTTAAGAACGATGATACCACTTTTGAATTTTGTACGTTTTTCTTCTTCTTATCTAATGGTTCACTAAGAGCATCTCCAACAGTTTCTTCATTGTGGAGAAAATGAAGAATATGAGTATTTTAAGCTATAATTTTGCTCCAACAGCTTCCCCAAAACTATTTCCAAAATGGAGAAAGCAGGAGAGAGAAAGAGTTTTTCTTCAAATATGGAGATCACTCCAAAAATGATTACTAGATGAAAGCACCAATAGAAATCTTTGAAAATAAATATTTAAATAAAAAGAAATAATATTTTAATAGATGAATGAAATATTTTAATATTATAATCAATGTTTGTTTCTCCAATTGGGAATCTCTTGGAGATGGATACAATTTTTTTTTGAAGATTTTGACTTTTGATTCTCCACTTTTGAGAAATTTTTGGGAAAACTGTTGGAGATGCTCTCAAAATACAGATCTAAATCTTGGCTCATAAAAAACGCTGGACCTTTATCGACCTTTATCTACCTTTATCATCTTAAAAAAATTTATCTAAGCTGAGCCGTTTACCTAATCACTTACCCGGGTATAAGCTTATCGCATAAAATCAACACTATCACTTACTTCCCAGGCAAGATTTTAGTCCACCAAAATGGCATCATATGCAACAATTTAGCCGGTAAGCGCTAACCGTGGTAAGAGCCGTCGCACTCACTTACCGGGTAAGACTCTTGGTCCTTGCATTCGACTCTCGGTCCTTGCATCTGCTCTTATCGGTAAGATTCTTAGTCCTTGCCATATTCATCCGGTAAGCTAATTAATGTGACTTGATAAACACTTACCCGAATAAGTGTTTTGTAAACGTCACCTAACTTTTGTTTCATATGTAAAACAATACCGTATGTTTAACATGCATTGTTTCACAATATGAAACAAATACATGTTTTATATGACTCTGAATGGTTTTTAGTCTCTCATTTGATTATGCTCTTATATATCGAGACGGGCACATACAATTATTTAACGATCAGTAACTAAAAAAGTGACCTTATATTATTCTAAACATCACATGATTTGTGTTGCTCGTATTCTTTTATCCCGATCAACCCGATAATCTACTTCAAAACGACCAATCTATAATCTCATTGTTGTATTGAAAATACGAATCAAACGTCGACCATGAGAACTCATCGCTAATCGTCACATCCTGGCAAGAAGATTGATCATGAGACATATAACCCTCGATTAAATCCGAATTCGACAACATATCATCGATAGATGACGTGATGTCCGGTAAAAACGGCTCGTTCCAAATATCTCCGGCTGATTCGTGATCGGAAGTTTGCGGCGCAACATCACTCGAAACTATGTAATCTGAGCCACTCATCCAACACGACCATATTTCAGTGCCCGAAGAACACGATGGTGATCCCAATGAGCCGGAGAAGAAATTTTCACCTTCATGGAGTACTTCTAGATTTGGGTTTTCTTTCGGGTCGACTTGATTAGGCTTGATGGATCCATCGTGCTCGTTTTCCAAAACATTTGTCTTGTCTTCCTGAGCTCGTTTCTTCAAATGTGTGTTCCAACGGTTCTTTATTTCGTTGTCGCTCCTTCCCGGCAACTTTGCAGCCATTGCGGACCATCTGCGAAATAAAATAAGATCAAAGTTCTATTAGCAACTTTCCAAAATAAAACCCGAGCTCCCATAGGTGGCTCGTATCTTCAAAGTTCTAAAGCCACCATGGATTTTTGTGGCTCGTATCTTCAGGGCCCAATAAAATTAGTCGATGTGCCATAAATTGACCGGAACATCCATAGTCAAGGACATATTCAATAACAATCACGGGACAAAAATTTAGGGATGTTAAAGGTGTACCTTTAATTTGATGTATGCTTGCTTAAATCAACAAAAAAAAATAGTTATAAACTACCAGAGTAAGAGCATCTCCAACTGCTTCCTCATTTTGGAGAATATGAAGATTTTGAGCTATAATTTTGCTCCCGCAGATTCTCCAAAACCATCCCCAAAATGGTGAAAGTAGGAGAGAGAAGAAGTTTTTCTCCATATATATATATATATATATATATATATATGAAAATAGCCCAAAAAATGATTACTAGATGAGAGCACCAATAGCAATCTTTGAAAATAATTATTTAAAGAAAAAATAATATTTTAATATATGAATGAAATATTTTAATATTATAATCAATGTTTGTTTCTCTAAAATGAAGAATCTTTTAGAGATAAATGTAATTTTTTTTGAAGATTTTGAATTTTGGTTCTTCATTTTGAATTTTTTTTGGAGAAGCTGTTGGAGATGCTCTCATGTTATTACATGTAGCATTACAGGTTCTAGCATTGAAATGATTTTTGCCTATTTTAATTTTTTTTTAACAAACATCACATAATAAAAATAAAAACTACTTGGGTGTTGCAAAAAACCATAAGTGGTCATTTTAATTAAACTATATTTTCTGTAATTGAATTTTGTTTTATTTTATATTACGTTAATTATTTTGCGTCCCATCGGGGTTTTTTCTGGATCCGCCTTTGTCCGCGATTTCAGAAAAAAAGACATAAATTTGTTCGATATGTACGTAAACGTACTTGTTGCCGAGCTTGTTATGCAAATCAACAATAAGATCGTCTTCTTCTTTCGTAAAATTTCCGTGTTTTATATCCGGACGAAGATAATTCATCCATCTCAACCTGCAACTCTTCCCACTTCTCGAAACACCTAGAAAACCAAAAACCAATTAACGAACGAAAAAATTAATATCGAAAACTCGAAATTATTCAAGAACTCGAGAAGTGGCTCATTCGTACCCGCGAACTGCGGAAGCAAACCCCAGTTCCAATGGCCGTATCTTTGGATATATGCTCGTAACTTATCGTCTTCTTCTTCACTCCATGCACCTTTCTTGACTCCATTTTTGTCGAACCTTAAGCTTTTCACCATCTTTATTGCCTAGCTTTCAACTATCTCTATGTTTTCTGATTCAGTCCACTTATATATACATACACACATATATAAATATATATATATATACACACACACTGCAAAATCATATATTAGAACGTGATAAAATGGGAATTTTTTTATAGATTTTTTTTTTACTAAAGTAGGGTAGACTAAACAACAAGGGTTGTGGCGTACTGGTTAAGGCCCTGGGGGATATGGTGGAATATCCCATCTGCCCAGGGTTCTAATCCAGTCGTATACAACAATTGTGGTCACTGAGGTTTAATCAAAGCTGATGTCTTACAGTCATAATTTACCAAGGGATTAGTCTAGGACAGCCTTAAAAAAAATTAGGGTAGACTAAAATATGGTGTGTGTTCCATTTTTTAAATGGTTGGTATAAATAATAGACGATCATACAGACATGTGGTATTGGTTTTGATTTGTTTAATACGACTTTATTGATTGGAAAATATTCCTTTTTAATAATTTATGATATCTGATTTTTAACTAATTAAATTTATAAGTCCGAATACATTGTTACGTTCTTATTTTCATGTTGATTGTGATGGGAGAATTCTTTGCAAATTGTACAACTAAATATTTTTTTGGGTATGTAAGCTGGATCTACTAAATTTTAAACGGTATTTCGGGATATTATAAGTAACATCAACCAAAAAACTAAGAAAGTCCCTCGAAATCAAG